>OY728141.1:1479766924-1482266924 GCA_963277665.1 Viscum album | reverse complement strand
CACTCAACAGTTCCTTGAGGTGGTAATTTACAAGACCTCAAGCGCATCCCCATCAATGCCAGAGGCTGCCAACTAGCCGAAAGGGCCTAGGATGTGTATGTGGGGTGACTATTCCCTCATTGATCTTTGTATACACAAAAGAAAAAAAGAAAAGATAAATAGAGTAAGCTTATACATAAGAAAACTATAGTATAGGTAAAAGAATAATCCATTCAATATAAATAAGAATTGTAAGAATAAGATAATCAACATGATGTTCATGTCATGATTCTATAAAAAAATAAGAGTATTGGGGAATAGGGTACAAGAATGTACCACATGCAATAAAAAACCAAAAAAGAATCCAAAAACTTCTATATAGAATCTTGATCATAGGATCGGTCCTCTAACCCTGAAACTCCATCCTAATCAATAAATAAATCAAGCATCAGAAGAAGTATGCTTCCCTTTATCCATACATGCGATCATAAAGTCTTCTCAGGTACCAAACGGTTCTTGAGTAGTGTGTGAGATATAAATCTCAGTAGTACAACACCCATAGCGTCTATGCCTTTCCATTTCATGTTGTAAACAAATGAATAGTATTCCTTATATAATAAATTCTGATGAATAAATAAATAAACATGTAAACCTTGGTGTAGGTTCCTAAATGGACACACATACCGTACCACATGCATTGGTCTAAGTTGAAAATATTAAAATTGGCACCCATGCAAGCATAATATATATACAAGGGAAAAATTAAACAAGGCTAATCGAGAAAGGCATACCTCTAACCTTGGGCTTCGACTTGGGGTTTAATTCACATGTCATCAATCTAGTGTGATAGTTATGTAAGTTAGATGAATTACACATGCATAAAGAAGCTCATAATAATAATAAAGGATGCATATCATATGAAAAAGGAAACAATCAATCTATCAAATCCAAAGTGGAGTCCTGAGCCCATTCAAGGAAATCCCAATAGAATACCAAGGGCCACTACGAGTGTCTCTATATAACACAATACCATATATTTTGTCCAAGGTGACCCATAAAAAACCCCTTATATCACTCGAGGCATGGTGACTCTAAGTCCATCTCGAGCGGATCACATAGGGGGCTGATTATCACCCATGGAATGGAATAACCATATTTTAAAATGGGTCCATCCACGGTTTCTTTCCTAAGGAACCAATATCCCTCACAAGCATAAGAAACTACCCAAGCAGCTTGTACCTGGAAATCCAAAGCATCGCTCCTGGTGTGTTAATTTGAATCCAATAGAGCATGGTGATTCCATCAATGGAGTCATATATGGGACCCATGTTCTCTCCCATCCCATATCATGTAATCAAATTATCCATATCAAACAAGGCATATCACAAGGAAACCGTCCATATATAACACCATGCTATCAAATAGGTATCATAAATCCACAATCTATTCAACCTATCTAAATAATATTCAAGCTATCCAAATAATATAATTCAATCCATCAACATGGAATAAGGCATAAACCACAAGGCAAGAATATAAAAATTTACCTATCATCATTATCATTTTAATATCTCAAGATAACAAGCTTACCAAATCATTACACATAAATCAATACACAAATACAAGTCATAAGTATTCAACACTTGTCATTAACATGTATCTAACCAAATGTCACCATTGAAATCTCAATAACTGAAACTATCAAGCTTGACCAAGCATAAACTTTCGTTAAATCAATCAAAGGCTTAAGAAATAATCATTCAATGGGGAAAATTACATAGCATGGAATAAAGTTGGTAAAGCATAAGGCATGAATTAAGGTACTCATCCCACATTCAATGAGTAATTAAAATATAAGGCATATGACATAAAGTGTAAGCAAATAATCAACATTCATTATAATTTTACATAAGGCTTAAGGATTTCATTATAATGTATCCATCCTCTGCATTTGAATATACTATGAAAGGAAAGTAGTTCAAGGGAAAGTCTCATGGTTCACCATTGTATCTTCTTTATCTATCAATTAATGCAATTATACATGGGAAACACACGCACCCAAGGTGATTTTCACTTTAAAAACATGATAAAAATAGGCCATTTAGGATGGCACACCCAAAGTGGTGACCAAAGACCAGGCGAACACCCTCATCTGGTTTTTTCCACATACTAGGAGCACTAAAAACATAAAAAACCATTCATATTTAATTTAATATGAAATAATGAGGCATCTCTAGAAGGATTTTGAGAGTATCACAATGACGCAACCTCCAAAAATCCACAAAAAGGTGGGAAAAAGAGTAGAAATCCTACCTCAACATCATAGTACTCCTCATGTTCGATAACAAGGCTCGATTAAAACTAAAATGGGAGAAATAAATGGATATCAAAACCTGAAAAATAGGGAAAAGTTAATTGCACCAAAATAGTTCAATGGATAGTGAATTATCTTAAAAATAAAGGAGTGTGGAAGGTATAGATTATTAATACAATTTTATAGCTTCTGATGGTGATAGAAATGGACCAAAATTGAAGGAGAAACATCAAAACCCTATGGAGGTGGAGAAAGGGGATTCGTGTGCCTAGAAGGATGATAAAAATTGGGTGGGGAAGGAGGGAAAGGAAAAAAATCCATAAATCATAAATGAAGGATAAAAAGGTAATTTTAACCACATTAATGTTGTGCATGGTTTTTCCAAATTGTGCACCACCCGTGAGCAAGTTTCTGCTTCACTGGGGAACCTCACATTGTTAGGAAGACCATTTGACTAACCGTGCACAAATTGTGTGGAACCTCACTGTTTGAAACATACAATTGGTTTCATGTCTATGAACCTAGGTCACACGATTGTAGACAAGAATTGTGGACAAGTCTATTTTTCTCATTTTTTGTGTTCCATGCTTCAAATGATCCCCAAATTCCCCATGGGACCTCTTTTAACCTCTTAGGTTTCATTATTAGGTCTGTTTCAAGGAATTATACCAAAAATAAAGTGTTCTTTACCTTTAGATAAAGTTAAGATGTTACATAGAGTGCGAAGCTAATCCCATCCCATTTTAAAGTCCATAGAGGATAATCTCAATATGTTTTCTAATTTTGGGATATTCCACTCATATTTTCCATCAATGTAGGGGAGATAAGACATACTAAACTAGTATAATTTGGTTCTTAGAGTGTGTTATATATTTTTAAAGAACATAGAATTAAATAATGGATCTTGATACAATACAATTGATAGTGGTGTTCAATGTAGTCTCACAAATTCCTTAATGTATATCCTTACATGTTTATTGAGTGAGAATTCCTCTCTAATCACAATAAATTGGGAATAATTTTTAAGGTGATCCACCACAACCTATATAGTATTATTCCCTCTAAATTTTTTTGAAAGACCAGTGAAAAAGTTCATTGGAATATTTTACCATTTCCATATAGGCATAGTTAATGGTTGCATCATCCTTATATAAATTCCTTTCATATTTCACTTATTGACATATTAGGAATTTAGATGTATATTATGTGATCTTTATATTCATATTATTTTGTCAATAGTTATCTTAGAGATCTCGATACAACTTTATTTTCATTATGTGGATGGAGAAGGCCGAGCTATATGCATAATTCAATAGATCCTTCATTATATTAGGATTTTAGGGTATACATAGTGATGAATCAAATATTAAAACTAATTATTTATCAATTTTGAACTTTTAGGATTTCCCTTTAATTATAAATTCCACCTTCTTCTATATTTCCACACCATCTCCTTGAGCATAATTTAAATTTTCCAGAAGGGATGGATGAATAATCATTTGAGAAAAGAATGATGATGTTCCATCCTTTATTATCCCCATATACATCCACTTAAAGTCTAAGTAGGTTGGATACTTCTCAATTATCACCATTGTTAAGGTCACAAAATCCTTCCTACTTAGAGAATCTATCACATTATTTTATTTCCTAGCATGGAAGTGGATTGAGAATTCATTGTCATTAATCATCTCTAACCATATTCATTGGAACATATTAATATAGTTATATTTGAATATGTATTTTAGGATCTCATGACTTGTATATATCTCACACTTATCCCCATAGAGACAATGTAGCCATAATTTTAATGCCAAGATCACTACATCTAAATCTAGATCATACATTGGATAGTTCTTCTCATGAAATGTAAACTACGTTGATGTATAGGATATAACTTTATCATCTTGTAACAAGATACAACCTATGACCTTCTTTAAAGAATCTCTATACACCATGAAAAGTTCCCAACTTATAGGTAGTGTGAGGATTTGTGTAATGATAAGCCTCTTTTTCAATTCATTGAAGCTATATTTGCATTCCTTAGTCCAAAAAAAATTCACTCCCTTTTGAGTAAACTTGTTTAACAGGTTTGAAAATCATGAGAGGATCCTCACAAATCATCTATAATGCCTTGCTAGAAAAATGAAACTATATATCTCCATTACATATATTGGTCAGGGCTACTCCTCAATTGACATTACCTTAGAAGGGTCTATAGATATCCATTTTCTATAGATAACATGGCCCAATAATGATACTTCCTCCATCAAGATCTCATATTTATTTTACTTTTTATATAGGTTCTACTTTTAGAAAGTCTTTAGCATAATATTAAAATTCTCCTCAAGATCCTCCTCACTTTTAGAGTATATCATAATATCATATATAAAGAATACCAAATATTTATCAAGGTAATCTATAAAGAACCTATTCATTAAGTTCATAATGATTGTTGGAGAATTAGCGAGTCTGAATGGAATCACTATAAACTCATAGTATGATGAACTAACCTAGATTACCCTCAAACCTAGTGCCCAACCCAACCCACCATATACCCGAAGAGCATTCCCAATCCCCATGGGTTGGAGACTAGCACCTGATCGTCAAACAACAACCAAAGGGAGATATTATTCCCAAACTGAAGAAGATATCATGGAATATATATACATAGAAGAAAGAAACAAAAAATAAAAACCAGAATGAATATATATTTCAAAATTTAAAGAATACAGTAGAAACGATGCAACTCAAGCTGTTAGAACAACCCAAAGTACATGTACAAAAGAAAAAGGAAAATTAAACAAAAAATAAATACTCCCTGTGATAGTGTGGGAAAACTCCTACCATCTTACTACCAGATACCAAAAAATAGTTGACATGAACCTCATTGCCACACTATGGCACCTTTCCTTTATGTACATCAGAACACATAAAAAGGTTTACACACCATCATAGGGGTGTGTAGGGTGCGAGCTAAATAGGCTCAGTAGGATCACTTCATGGTGTTCCATAACAAGTTTCTATATAAAAATCCAAACATGATCAAATTTAATGAATATAATGCATAATAATCAGATAAATAGTTTTATATAAAATAATGGGTAAAAAATTACCCATTTTTCATTATTCAAAATAATCCAAGTAAAATAGCTTTAAATAATATCACATGTATCAATTTAGGTTATTAAATCTAATCAATACAATCTAAAATTGCAGGTAACATAACACAAAGTAAAACAATAGTTTAGTCTATCTAGAACACTCATACCCAAACATAGACAATCACGTGCATCAATCTCCTAGACATATGCATCGAATATTGGGAGAAGAGGAACACCCCAAAAAGAGAACCCCCCAAAAGTATCTAACAAATACCTAGGACACTTGGCATAGGGAGTATAGGAGCACCCCATGATGAACCCCCCAATAGTATCAATAGATGAGGCATATTATTACACCTTCCACATAAGTACCCAAGGATTCCAATAAGCTACATTTTCCAAATAATTTCATCAAAACTAAACCATTTCATAAATCCATTTCACAATACTTTGAACAATTCATTTTCTTTTAACAAAATAAGGTGAAAACAAACTTTTCTCAAAAAACTGTTTACACACCCAAATCAAAAAATCATTCTAATTTATTTATAAAACAATTTATAAAACCAGATCATTCATGGTCTACTAAACATAGTAAAGACATAGAACCACCTACATCAAACTTGGGTCGTGCATGCCCACAATGAGATCCACCAACAAGGAAGGTAAGAAAAGAAAAAAAATAGAGGAACTATCAATTATTCTTACACTTAAAAATCAAATCCCATAAAAAAAATTTTTGGCAGAGAGCTTAGGTTACACATACCTCAATAACCACGAACCACCACACCACAACCAAAAAATGATTGAACCCTAGAAGAAGATTGAAAAAATAATTTTGAAAGGATGAAGAAGAATATAAAAACAAGATTAATTGATCTGAAAACACAACTCAATAGAGCTACTATGACCAATGGAAATAAAGGAGAAACAATTTCTCTTACCTAGAGAGATGAAGGGAAAACATCATGAAGATCAAGTATCGAATGATATGATCAAGAAGAAACGAAGATACCCCAAATCACCTAGGATAGTTACTAGGGTTCGAGAGAAGACACATTCACATAAAATTGGTTAAGAATCATATGTGAATCATGATATAACCCACTAGTCCTAAATAATTCATATCATTAATCCCTTTCATTGAATGAATTCTACAATTTACAAAATACGCTAAAAAGGTATTCACCATGGGTTAAAAATCTTGGTACCATCCATTTCACATTGAAAAATACTTTCATGATTTGATCATCATTCACATCGTGAATTTTTTTCATGGATTATGATAATAAATGAATTCACAATATTAATGTGTCCTTTAAATAATAAACAACCAGAACGTGCTGAAAAGGAACTTAGAAAGGACTCCAGCTAAACCTGGACCCCAAATTAAATCCTCTAAAACCTATAAAACATTAATTCCCAAAATATATTAATTCAAACAAACATACATCCTCAAAATTTAGTTCATTTTCTCTGAAAAATTATCCTCATCCATGAAATTCCGAAAATGAAACCAAATGAAAAGATAAATTAAAAGAGAGAAAATATGTACCTGAAAGAATGTAAAATGATGTTAAAAACTACAAAATATAAGTCTTTAAGTCCATGATAATTCATATGGAACAATGGCTCTTCAGATTGAGGTGATTCCATTATTCCCTCACTGAAGTTTCATGCTCCCAAGTGTCATGATAATCTGACACATGTCTTTAAAACTCTCTGACCAATGGAATCGACTTCCCATGAAAGACTTTCATCTGAGAGTCAACAATCTCGATTGGATAATCTAAAATGGAAACTTTAGGCTCTAACTCCATATCATCCCAACTTATAACATAATATGGACCACGATGGTACTTGTTAAGATGAGATATGTGGAAAAATTCATGAATACCTATCAACTAAGCTAGTAATTCCAATTGATAAGAAAACTAACCAATCCACATAGTTACCTCAAATTTTCCAACATATCTCATGGTTAGATTTACTTATTTCCCAATATTAAGGTGACCTCATAAATAATAAACCATCAAGAAAAACAAATAAATAATTTAAAAATGTAAAGGATGACATCGATGATCTGCATATTATTTTTTCTGACTATGATCTATAACCAAATACCTAAGTATATCCCAAATCCTCATCAATGTATCCTGAGCGAGACTTAGTCCCACAAGAGAGGCATTTCCAACCTCTAACAAAAAAATAAGTGACATATATGGGTGACAATACAAAACCCTGAAGGGATCCATTCTGATATATGACTGATAACTATTATTATAATAAATCTCAACCAGTTTCAGATGGTTACCCCACGATCCACCGAAATTCAAGATGAAGACACTAATCACATCTTCTAGGATCTGAATTGTATGGTCTTTATATATATCTTCATATGGATGGTAAGATCTTATCAACCTTCATATGATACCTTTATTCAAACAAACTGACTTGAGTGACCTACAAACCTATAACCCGACCAGATCTTCCGCATACCCAAAGGGAATTCATGATCCCCATGGAGTATAAACTAGAATCCAGACATTAAACAATAACCAGAGGGAATTATGTCACACAATATAAATAATACAATATGGAATATATGTACATAGTAGAAAGAAAAATCTGATGAAAATTTATAAGAAATATATATTCCATAACTGAAAGAATACAATAGGCATGATACAACTCTTGCAATCAGAACAACCCAAAGTTCAAGTCCAATATCAAAGGACCACTAAAATAGAAACTAACTACTCCACATGATATAATGGGAAAACATTAACTATCTCAAAAACATCTAACCAGACACAGCTTATAGAAATTTCACTACTTCACTAGGGATCGTTTCCCTATGTCAAAAGACATAACATGGTCAACACACCACCGTAGGGGTGTGAAGGGTGTAATCTTAACAAGATCAGTTGGATCCCACCCAAGTGTTCCATAAAAATCCTCTTTATAACTATCCTAGCATGCTTAAATTTAAATAACACAAGTCATTATTACCAATTAATCAATTTTTATATAAAAAACATTGTAAAACATTCCAATTTTTCCATAAATCTAAATAATATATATAATTTTTTTTCAAATATTATCACATATATCAATGAAGGTAATCAAAGCCATGAAATAAAAACTAAAATAATAGGTAACATCATTACTAGGATCACTACAAGTCAGGATACCTCGGACACTCATACCCAAACATATACAATCACGTGCATCAAGGCCTTGTACATATGCATCAAATATATATTGAAAAGGAACACCCTAGGAAGTAAACCTCACAATAATGTCTAAAAAAGTCCCCATGACACTTGGACTAGGGAGTAGAGGAACACCCCATCAGTGAACCCCTGACAGAATCAATGGATGAGGATAATTACTACACCTTCCACCTAAGTACCCAAGGCTTCCCATGTGCTATGTCTTCCAAATTATTTCATCAAAACCATGCATTGAAAACCATTTCATAAATTCATTTCACAATGTTTTAAAAATACCTTTTATTTTAACAAAAAGGGGAAAACCATATTTTATCACAAACCTATTTAGACACATAAATCAATAAATCATTAAAATTAATTACTAGAATAATTTATAAAACCAAATCATTCAAGTTTCATTCAACTTTGTCTAGAGATAGAACCACCTACATTAAACTCGGGTCTCACAGGCCCATAGAGGGATCCTTCAATAAAAAAGGTAAGAGAAGGAAATATAAGGAGTCCTTATAAATTATCCTAACACTTTATAATGAAATACCATAATAATAAAGGTTTATGGAGAGGTTAGTTCACACATACCTTAAGAACCATGCACCTACTACAACACAACCAACAAAAGACTGGACCTCAGAAGATGATAAAAAAATGGATATATAAAGGATCAAGAAGAACATCACCATAATATCAAAATATCTAAAAACATAGCACAATAGTGTTATTGTGACCAATGGTAACAAATACATATAAAGGTAACTTACCCATTTATATGTAGGGAATCTGACATGAAGATCAAGCATTAAATGATGCAATCTAGAAGGAGTGTAGAAAACCAAAATCACCAAGGAGAGAACCTAGGGTTAAAGAGAAGAGACCTTAACATTGAATGGGAGAGAATAATTTGTGTAGTATGATAAAATCCACTAGTTACAAAAAATTCTACTCCCAAATCCCTTTCATGGTACGAATTCCATGATTTATAAAATATGATGAAAAAGGAACTTCCTTGGGTTAAAAACCCCAATCTCGAAAATTTCACATTGTGAACTCCTTTCATGCCATTAAAATAATTCATATTATGAAATATATTCATTTATATTTTTGAGTGACAAATTCAAATCATGAAATACATTCACTTCATGAACCTATCCTGCAAACAACACACAACCAAAACAAGCAGAAAAAACATAGAAAAGCCTCCAGCTCAACCTAGACACCAAAGGAAATCCTCAAAATCCTTTAAAACTTTTATACTCAAACTATATTAATTAAAAAAAACATGCATCCCTAATCTTTAGGTCACTTTCTCTGAAAAATTTTCCCCACCCTCAAAAGGCCTGAAACACACTCAAACAAAAAGGGAAACAAAAAGATAAGTAAGATATAAATGAAATAAGGTAAGGATATGTTACATATAGTTTCCATACCTCATTAAAATAACTATGGAATATATTCCTTATTCACCTTTAATTGGAGATATCCTGACTAAATTTCCACCTTAGATAAGTATTAGGATCAACATAGCTAATCAAACATGTCATCTATATATGGTAGGGGATACTTTTCTTTATTGGGATATTTTATGTTCATGATAATCAATGAATATGGGAAATAAAATATCCTTATTATTGTTTAGGAGTAATTTCAAACCCCATGGTGATGCAATCAAGCATATAAAACTCTTTTCTAGATTCTCTTTTAATTACTTCCTCAGTAATTAAAACTAAATATTGGTAATTCTACAAGGATTCTTAGATATGGGTAGTGATCTGGTTATATGTTTAATTGATTGAATGAAAATTAATTATTTTTTATTTAAAAAGGAATTTTTAAGGGAAAAGTGGGATGCAAAAAGTTCACAACCTAACAAAATGAAAAAAATATGAGAGATAAAAATTCATGTCTTCAAGAATGATTATCTCTATTGTTATAATCATTTGAGATAGATATTCCTGCTCATACGAAAATAATTTTGATGCCTAATAAGAAAATTTCAAAGAAGATTCAATAACCTCATTATATTTGTAAAAAATTAGAGGATGAATCGAGATGTGATGAGTGTTATCCCTCCCCCAATAGTTGATGATGGATTCACGACACCAAAAATTGACTTTAGTGGTGGGTTTTTAGTAGATATTTAATAAACTACTGATAAACCTTTTAATTTTTTTAAAAACACAACACTTCTCCAATGACCTCCCCCCCCCAATTCCCCCCACCCCCATACCCCCACAATCCCCCAAATCCCTACCAGCCCTGACCCTCGCCGCCCCTCACTACCGATCCTGACCCTCACCACCCCTCCCCACCAGTCCCGACCCTCTCTCCCCACCCCTCGCTATCGGTCCCGACCTAGCCGCTCATCACCCCTCTCTGTCAGTACCAAACTAGAAACTCGCCGACCCTCATTTCCAGTCCCGACCTAGACCCTCACCACTTGTCCCGATCCATTCCGCCAATACCCCCTCCCTTCAAGGTACTATTTGGCTTTTTTATACATATATTTATACATTGCAGGTTGGTTCTCGAAGGATTTGGGGTGGATCTTGATATGTTAGGCCTATTGATTCTTGTTTTTAATATATTTTCTTAGATTAAGTTGTTTAGAATTCATTACATTAAGATTTTTGTCCAAATGTATAGATTATTAGTATTCTTATGTTATTCAATTTTGATAAATCATTAGCTAAGAAGAAGAGGTGGTTGGATGAGTAATCTCAACTCTTATGGGTTATGTGGATCTGTATATTTAAATTTATATTGGAGTAGAAAAATTTGATTTACCTAAAAATTATAATCAATAAGAATATATCTAATTATTCATTCAACATTGATCCTCCTCAATTATACTAGTTTATTTTTTATTGGTTAAATATATATTCTGTGAAATAGTTTCAATTTCCTTAAGTAGAGAGTGATCAATGGATGTAGTCAAACTTTTTTATTTCACTTTGTTTAAGGAACATTTTGTTGGTGGTACCTAGTACCTCATTATAGTTACCCCATTATTTGAATTACATTGATTTTATGAACTCATATCATCATCTTTTGAGTAGTTCATTTCTCAGCGAAACATCTCATCAACATGTCCCATGAATTCATGATCATTCTCAACATAATTTTAAATGTTGGTGTCAATGATGTTAATTAATTCATAATACACATAATTTATCATTTCCCAATACTCATCAAAGTAGCAAGGTTCCCCATGTAATACCTGACCATTCACTATCTCTCTGTTCGCTACCACCAACCACTGATAAGGTCAATGGTGTCTTCATCTATACATGAAAAATAAATTCCAGAAATTAAAATAAATAAGATAAATAAAATCTTAGATATATATAAAAGAGAGAAAATTTGAATAACACAACCTTTATCATCATCAATCCACCAATTCACTCAATGAAAAAAATGTTACAAAATGTATCCATTAAATTAAAAAGAGTATCATGATAGTAGCTTAACTATTTTGAGAATCATGTGAGTACTCTAATAAATTATAAACATTGGATTGTGATATTTTTTTCAATGTTTTCTTAAAAGAATATTTTTATTAAAAATGGATTTCAACATGTATTTTACCACTTGGTTTTCTTAATGGGTTTTAAATGAAAAATGTATCTCTTTTACACATCATTTTCATCACAACTATACTTTATGGATTTCAATTATCCTTTTTAAAATTCTTCATTATTTACCATATGTATTTATATAGGAAACCCTTATTCAACATAATCATATTTTTTTCAACTAGTATATATGAATATATTTTCCTATTTAGTAATAGTTATGTGTTTTAATTTTTTTGATAATGTGTAGTCAAATTTTGATATATATGGATAAAATCTGGATTACATTAATGAGGAACAAACATCATAATGCTAAGGGTTTGGAGGAGTTTTTAGATTTTAAAATTTCCAATCGATCAATTGATGGGAGAATAAGATGGCCATTTTATAAATGTAATTTGAGAAGATGGTTAAAGAGAGATGAATCTTATGAACACTTTATATTGAATAAATTCCCTTCTCAATATTTTTGTTGGATTTGGTAGGGAGGATAGAACATTATAGAAAGTTTGAGCACTGATTTCAAACCACAAAATGATATCCCAACTTCATCAACAATGGAAATTGAAATGAAAAACCTTATAAATGATAAATTAGGCATTTCAAGACACCGACATCAAAATTAAAACATATCAGAACAATTAGTTGAGGGTTCTATAAATAGAAATGTAAAAATTGATGTTTTTTAGACTTTAGGACAACCAGATAAATATTGTAACATATCATTGGATCCTCTTCTTGATTTTATGGAAGATAATTTAAGAGAAAACTTCAATGAGTAGATAGATGCATTTTATGGTTTAGTTGATGATGGAAATCAAGAGTTGTATTGTGGATGTTTGAAATATTCAAAACATTCTTTTGTGATGAAGTTCTGTCATATCAAATGCCTGTGTAGAATTACAAATAAGACAATTTCCATGATATTGGAATTATTGCGTGACAAATTTTCTAAAGAAAATACCCTTGGGTATTTTTATGATATGAAAAATGATATTAGAAAACATGGTATGAATTATATACAAATACATGCGGGTCCTAATGATTGTATGCTTTATTGTGTAGAGGATTCAAGCAGACGGGATGGCAAAAAAATTTCTTCTTCTAGATGGAATTCAATGAGTGATGTTGGAAGTCTGAATCAATATACTACCATGAAGAAGAAGAAAAAGAACACACCTACAAAGGTTTTTTGTTACTTTCTATTAAATCCTTGATTTTAAAGATTATTCATGTCATTGAAAGCCACCGAACACATGAAGTGGCACTATGTATGTAACATCCTGGTTCTGGAAGCCACCCAGAGGCACCCCATACCCAGTTGGTCACATGGCCTCAAGGGCATTTCTCCAAACTCCATAAGGCTTCCGACTAGCAGCGAGGGCCTTGGGTGTGATAGTGGGGAAACTATGCCATCATTGGTAGAGTACACAATGAAATTAAGTAAACATGAAATATAAGAAGCAGTAAATAACCATCAATAACAAATAGCGGAAGAATAAATCAGCGAAAAACAGTAGCACATATGTATATATATGAAATGATGCATGATACATGTCTAGGAAAGCATCCAAACAAGTCACAATTCTGGATATACAAACAGTACCAAAACAAGTAAAAAAGAAAGTAAACATCTCCTCATCATCACAAGCCAAAGCTTGGTCCCATGCTCTCCTGCTCCAAGTAATCAAGTACCAGAAGTTGAAGGGTGCTTGCCCTTGTCTATACCTACAACAACATAGTCTGTTTGGGCCCAAAATCATGACCCAAACAGGGTGTGAGACTAAATCCCAGTAGGAAACCACCCGAAGATCTGTGCCTAACAGTCAGGGAGTATATGGTAGGTAACAGTACAACAAGTAGTAAATAGTAGCAGCAATAGCAGGCAGTAATCAGTAAGCAGTAACTAGGATGATATAGAATAGTGATCAATCCACAGATAATAAGTAGCGGTGAAGCAACACCTAACACAAATAGGAAACCCTCTGGGAAGTACTCGCAACCATCCCCTCTGGTCCTATCCAAGAAGTACCACAACCCTCTGGGCAGTTCACTCAGCCTAACCCCTCTGGTTTGGTCATATGAATTTATAAGACTCTCTGGGGAAGATCAATCAGTCAGTTCCCCTTATAGTCTAGGGTAGTCAGGGACTCTCTAAGGGAGATCACAGGGTCTAAATCTCTTGGTCCAAGGTCTAGAGACTCTCTGAGAAAGCTCACTCTTTCAATCCTCCTATAGCCTCAGGTATACCACATACTATCTGAGCAAGCTCACTTGGTCAATTCCTCATCTATCCGATGAAGGTTTTAATGACATTCAAACAAGGTAAAGACTCTCTGAGGAAGCTCACTCGGTTTACCCTCATGTACTATATAATAACTAAGACTCTCTGGGAAGCTCACTCGGTCTATCCCTTATAGTCTATAACATCCTAGACTCTCTGGGAAGCTCACTCGGTCTATCCCTTATAGTTTATAGCACCGGGTTCTCACGGTCCCATGCTAGTCATTGCATATTAATGCTATAAGGCCAGTGTACACCTATAGAGCTACTTGGATAATAGTCTACAGAGCAACAAGCATGTTAACAAAATCATTCCATCCTACGATCAAAAGGCATGGAAACAGGTATAACAGCCAAAGGCTAACGAGACCCGAAGGTCGTAAATAGGTAAAGGCATGGGAAAAACATCCAATCACAAAAATTATCCACAAACATGATCAAATTAACTCTACACAAGCATGCAAACAAGGCAGGAATAACCATGAGGGGAAAAAGGTAAACATGCAATACCCCATTCATGGGTATTGGTGGAATTTGCACATAAAACTCAAAGATATCGAAAGGTAAGGCACAAACCACCTACCTCGATCCCAAGAGATCGATATACTTGAACCATGAGGCTCGATTCTCCTCAGAACGGTGTCGATCTATGAAAATTCACAAAACGTTCAACCCACAATAACTTATGAAATAAGATGAATTGGAAAACAAATCTATAGGAGAAGGAATAACTCACCACTGTGGTTCCAACGCAATCAATGACGGTATATTTGGAGAACAGATGGAGGCTTAGGGACTTGGAGAAGATTCATGGTCGTACGGGTCACTCTCGGTCGAAGGCGCTAGAGAAGAAGATAGTTTTGTCGATTAGGCGCGACCCCGGTCCGTTTAATGAAAAAAATAAAATACACGGTGTGTACTTCTTGATTACATGGAATGTACTCTACTTTTCTGTACTCCCCTTTAAGCGGCCTCCACATCACCCCTACACACCGTGTGTGTGGCCCGGACATGGCCAGCACATGGCCTAGAGTGGCAAGGGAGTACACGACATGTACTCATAAAGTACACTGCGTGTACTTCAAAAATTTCCAGAAACTCTTTTTTCTCAAAAACTCCAGGAAAAGAAAGACATACATGAAAATGAAGATTCGGGCTCTTACAAACTTCCCCCCTTAAAGAAATTCATCCTCGAATTTCCCTAGCGAGGTGTAGAAGAAGAAACCTCGAACAGCTCCGGCCACTACGATTGTACATTGTCCTCCCTCTCCCAAGTCTCGTCCTGCACTCGCCTGTACTGCCATAGCACCAGTACTAGAGAAATAGACCAGCCACGGAGAACCTTCGTATTGCGATCGAAAATCCGGAGGGGATGCTCCTCAAACAACGCATTTGCTTCAAGTTCAACCTCCTCGGGTTGAAAGACATGAGACGAGTCTGAAAAGTAATGTCGGAGCTGAGAAACTTGGAAGACGTCGTGCATAGCCCAGTACCTCTGAGGTAACTGCAACCGATAGGCAACCGGCCCAACTCTCTCCAACACCATAAATGGCCCGACGTACCATAGTGAAAGCTTACCCTATCTCCAAATCCTCTTGTGTCCCAACCTTGGTGTGACACGCAGGAAAACCTGATCCCCGACCTCGAACTCAAGAGGTCGTCTCCGCAGATCAGCATAAGACTTCTGCCGAGACTGTGTTGTATTCATCCTCTTCCGAATAAACTCTATCTGCTCTGAGGTCTCCTGAACAAGATGAGGTCCCAGAAAAACTGCCTCTCCTGCCTCCAGCCAGCATAAGAGTGATCAGCATGGCCTACCATACAAAGCCTCGTAAGGTTCCATCTGAATAGTCTCCTGGAAACTGTTGTTATAGGCAAACTCCACAAGAGGTATATTCTTCTCCCAATAACCGCCATAGTCTAGAATGCAAGCTCAGAGCATATCCTCAATCACCTGAATCATACGCTTGGAATATCCATCTGTATGGGGATGGTATGTTGTACTCAAAAGTACCTGTGTACCCAAAGCCTTCTGAAGCCCCTACCAGAACCGAGAAGTAAAGCGTGCATCCCTGTCTGAAACAATGGAATGTGGAACTCCATGTAGATGTACAATCTCTTAGATGTACAACTGTTCCAGCTCATCAACACTGAAGGTCTCTTTGATCATCAAGAAGTGAGCAACCTTCTTAAGCCTGTCGACGACAACCAAAACAGCATCACTCCCTCGAGGTGACCTCGGAAACCCGGTCATAAAGTCCATCGCGACATCGTTCCACTTCCACTCGGGAATGGGTAATTTTTGTAAAATCCATGCTGGTCGTTGATGCTCCGCTTTTACCTACAGAAAAGTAGAACATATCATGAAAAAACCAGCACCATCTCTCTTCATACCTGGCCACCAGTACTGGTGGTGTAGATCACGATACATCTTGGTGATTCCAGGATGAACTGCCCAAACTGAAGAATGAAAATCCTACATCAACTCCTCGCGTATGTTTTTCAGCACCCATACACGTCCCTAGAAATGTAAGATCTCATCCTCACCCACTGTCCATCTAGCAATAAGGTCCTCTCCCGACACAATCTCCAGCAAGACTAGGCCTTCTGAGTCTAATAGCTGCCTCATATGTACCCGATCAAGAAGAGAAGAGGTAACATCTAGAGAAGATAGGTAAGTCTGTCGTTGTCTGTCTTGCACCTCCAAGTGAATCTTAGAGAACAAATCCATAAGGTGACACTCACTACTGGCCTCATAAAATGCCTGAATATGAGTTCTCCTTCTCAACGCATCAGCCACTACGTTTCCCTTTCCCGGCGTATAGGCGAGCTTGATGTTGAAATACTGAAGAAACTCGACCCACCTGCGCTGTCTCAGATTCAGATCATCCTAAGTGAAGATATACTTGAGACTCTTGTGGTCGGTGAAAACCAAAAAGTGCTCTCCCAGAAGGTAGTGTCTCCAATAGCATAAGGTATGAACAACAGCAGCCAAATCCAGATCGTGTGTCGGGTTGTTCCTCTTTTGTGGCCTCAACTGCCGAGACCCATAAGCAACGACCCCATCTCCCTGCATAATCAAAACTCCCAACCCGGTACCTGAAGCATCACAATAAACATTATAGTCCTTTCCCAGCTCTGGAAAGACCAGTATCGGTGCTGACATCAACCTCCCCTTCAGCTCCTGAAAGGTTTACTCATAAGAATCTGACCATAAAAACTTCGCCCCCTTCTTGGTCAGACCTGTTAGCGGTGTTGCTAGGCGTGAAAAGTCCTGTATGAAATGCATGTAGTATCCAGCCATCCCTAGAAAACTCTGTACCTCAAATTCATTCATCAGTTGCTCCTAGGAAACTACAGCTCTCACTTTCTTTGGGTCCACTAATACTCCTGTCTCTGAGATAACATGACACAGAAACTGAATCTGATCCATCCAAAAGTGGCATTTCGAGAGCTTAGCATATAACTGATGCTCTCTCAGTGTACTCATAACGATCTCAAGATGTGCGGCATGGCCGTGTCGAGTGTTAGAGTACACCAAGATGTCTTCCACGAAAACCACCACGAAGGAATCCAAGTACGGATGGAACACTCGGTTCATTAGTGCCATAAAAACTACTGGAACGTTCGTGAGACCGAACGACATGAATGTATACTCGTATAGACCATACCTACTCGTGAAGACTGTAAGAGGTATATCTGATGGTCTAACGTGCAACTGATCTTAACCGGACCTCAAATCAATCTTTGAGAACACCCTGGCTCCTCGAAGCTGATTAAAGAGGTCCTCGATCCTCAGAATGGGATATCGGTTCTTGACCATCAACTAGTTCAACTTCTGATAATCAACACAAAGCTGAAGGGTTCCATCTACTTTTTCGCAAATAGGATAGGCGAACCCCAAGGAGAAGTACTGGGTCAGATGAAACCCTTTTCATGTAACTCCTAAAACTTCTTCTTGAGCTCCTTCATCTCAGGTGTAGCCATCCTATAAGGAGGAATGGACACCAGTGTCACTCCTAGCACAAGCTCAATCGATAAGTCTAGCTCACGATCCGGAGGCAAACCTAAAAATTCCTCTGGAAAGACATCCCTGAAACAATCCACCACTAGAGGAAAGTTTAACTGCGAAGTCCCCTGGTCATCTAGATAAAGACTGACAATATGGTCTGTAACTCCTCCTAGCCCATGATGCTCTAGTCTATCTCTACCCGCCTGAACATCCCACTCGCCTCTATGAAGGAACGATCTGCCCTCTGGTGATACGAAACTCACCCTACGACGATAATAATCGACGACTGTCCGGAAGGGAACTAACCAGTCCATACCGAGAATGACATCCTAGCCTGTCATCTCTAGGACATAAAGGTCCCATAAGATGTGACACCCTGAAACCTCAAGGAATCACTCTCTACAATGACGTATGCTAGATGTCCTCATTCCCAACGGTGTGTCAAGAGTCAACAAGTCGACAGATGAAAAGATACAGAGCCCAAGGCTCTCCACAATAGAAACAATGATAAAACAATGCGAAGCACCAGTATCAAAAGGGGCTTAAGATAAAACTGAGGCAACTAAGATCATACCTCGAACTGTAGAAGGGTCGGGATCCTTCTCTTGATAGGTCTGCCCCACGGTGAAAGTCTAGCCTACACCGCGACCCTGCGCCCCTGGCTGACCACTCTGAGCTGACCAACTCTGATGTTGCTGGTAACCACGTGACTGAGCACCACGACTGCAACCTCCACCTCAGCCCGAACGGCCAGAAGAACTCCAGTTCCCAGACTGGTGAGAAACTAGTGAAGCATCTCCTGAACACGGGGTCAGAGAAGAAACCCTACCACTAGCTTATGGTGATAAGATCTGACAAAAGCGATGAACATGGCTCATCTTGCCGCGAGATCGGCACTCCATCGGGTCCCTCTAGAACTGAGGCCTAGTACGCACACTCCTACCGCACTGGTAGCATAAGAACCAGCTGCCCGAAGATACATCCCACCTACTTTGATCTCCTCGAGAAGACTCTCTGCGGAGCTTCCTCCTATCCTTAGGAGGAACACCAGCTCTGGATGTCGAACCGCCCTGACTCACTCCTCCAGAATCCCTCAAGTTGTGCTCATGGATCAGCGCCTA
Organism: Viscum album; assembly: GCA_963277665.1. Lineage (NCBI taxonomy): Eukaryota > Viridiplantae > Streptophyta > Magnoliopsida > Santalales > Viscaceae > Viscum > Viscum album. Next base: position 1,482,247,309 of record OY728141.1, on the reverse strand, counting down.
GTTGAAGATAGAAGATATCTAAGTCAACCTGCAGATATTAACCTGGGAATGGATCTCCTTCTAGAGATCATCCTCAAACTTCCTAGCATGGAACAACTCATCACCTGCTGGGATCGGCGTGAAGCACTGCAGATCGGTAAAGCGGGACGAGTACTCGATAAAAGAAAGAGTACACTACTGTAGACTCATAAACTCCCGGGCTCGGTCAGCCCTCAAGGTCTCTAGGTAAAATTAGTCATAGAAGGTGCACTTAAACTCATCCAATGACATACTTTGATGGAGCCCCGACTGCGATATCACCTCCCAACACCCCTTGGAGGTTTCTGAGAGCATATAAGTAGCCAGATTTACCCTTTTCTCTAGGGGTATCTCCAGATTCTCAAAGATCATCAGCGTGACCTCTAACCACAACTCTGCAGCCTGGGGTCCTCCATCCCCTGAGAAATTAGGAGGATGCTAGTGATGAAAGACCCACGTCAATTCGTCCATCGATGGCGTAGGAGGCGGTGCTCCCTGAAAAGTCGGCATAATCCTCATGAAATCCTCCCTGAACTGTGCATCGGCGCCTGCGACCGGTATGCCTGCTGGTGCCAAGGCTGGACTAGCAGGAGGATCCACCGGAGGATCCTAGTTGGCCATATCTGGTGTTTTATCACCGTCTGGAAACTGACGTAAAACTGGAGGACATCTCGGAGGCATAGCTCTGAAAGATCAAAAGCACACCTTAGTTCAGGGTTATCAAAGACTGAGAACACAATAGTACAAAATGGGAACAAGAGAAGGAAACATTAAAGTTTACAAAACATGACTACACGGCGTGTATAAAACTACACGGCGTGTTCCTTAAATCCATTTACATGGGCGTGTAATCCTGCCACCTCTGGTCGTGTAACACCCCAAACTACACGGCATGTTGTTCTCCCACACGGCATGTACTTGAACTCTATTCCCCTAACCGAGTATCTTTACATGGCTAACCCACACAATCATCATAACCATAGACTAACCGGCGTGTTTGCTAAGGACACGACGTATACTGGACAAGGTTTCGGAGACCCGTGTTGTTAGTTACACGGACGACTACACAACTGACCCTTACACGGCGTGTTCCGAACAAACACAGCCTGTATAAGAGAAGATAACACTGACCTGTGTTGTTCGTGACATGGCCGGGTACCTGGAACAAGACTACACGACCTGTTATTTACCAACACAGTGTGTTCTACTCGAGCTTCCCCGACTCGTGTTGTTAGTGACACGGCCGGGTACACGACTCTATATTACATGGAATGCACCTACCATACAGGAAATGTTCCCAAAGACATAACCTCAACACCGTGTTCTGCTCACACAATCAGTGACATGGTCTGAAACTACATGGCGTGTGGTTATAAAGTACACGCCGTGTATTCTGGGTTTTTCCGGACAGTAGCTCAGAAACTGCACTGAATCACAGAAACACATAAAACAAGGCATGAAGGTGCCAAATTCCGATCCTTGAGGGCCCATACTCCCCACGAATCAAAGCTTGGAAACCAATATAGTCATATATAAGGAAAAACAGGTCAATGATTAACCAATTTCCAATTCAAGAGGGCACATAACAGCTCAAGAACCAAAACTTGGCATTCATTTAAGAAAGGTACAATACAAACATCCCTCTATCAAACAGAAGAGATTCTATCAAAGCATCTATCACAACATCATACATAATCTACACAAAGTCCATCAAAACAACATGCAATCGCTAATGCACCCTAGATGGCATGGCAAGAATGAATGGCATGTGATTTCTAACAAGTGCCTATATGATGCATGAGATGGAATACCCTCATCTCATAGGTTTACGACATAAATAGAACCATAATAGCAACAAAAATGACAACACAAGTCATGTGAATCACTCTAGGTGAAATCATATCAACCGTAAAATCTCAAAACCAGAAAAATGCAATAAACGAGGTAGTATGGATTTTCCTTATACAAAGGTTAGCTACTGTCAGGCACAACTTATTACCAAGTACCAAATCCATCCTATCCCTGGCTAAAGGATCCAAACAGAGAATCAAGATAAAAGAATTCCTCTGATACCACTTTGTAACGTCCCAGATCTGGAATCCACCCAGAGGCGCCTCGTACCCGGTTGGTCACATGGCCTCAAGCGCATTTCCCCAAATGCCAGAGGCTGCCAACTAGTAGAGAGGGCCTTGGGTGTGATAGTGGGGAAACTATTCCCTCCTTGGAAGAGTACACAGTAGAAGTAAGTTAACATGCAATAGCGGAAGTAGTAAATAACCATCAATAATAAACAGCGGAAGACTAAATCAGAAAACAATTGTAGCACATATGTATATATATGAAATGATGCATGATACATATCTAGGAAAGCATCCAAACAAGTCACAATGATGGAAATAAAAATAGTGCCAAAACAAGTACAAAAGAAAGTAAACAGCTCTCAGCATCGCAAGCCAAAGCTTGGTCCCATGCTCTCCTGCTCCAAGCAATCAAGTACCAGAAGTCGAAGGGCACTTTCCCTTGTCTATACCTGCAAAAAAATAGTCTGTTATGGCCCAAAAGCATGACCCAAACAGGGTCTGAGACAAAATCCCAGTAGGCAACCACCCAAAGATCTGTGCCTAAGAGTAAGTGAATATATGGAAGGTAACAATACAATAAGCAGTAAACAGTAGCAACAATAGCTGACAGTAATCAGTAAGCAGTAAAAAGGATGATATACAACAGTGATAAATCCAAAGACAACAAGTAGCGGTGAAGAAACATCTAACACAAATAGGAAACCCTCTAGGAAGTACTTGCAGCCATCCTTTTTGGTCCTATTCAAGAAGTACCACAAGCCTCTGGGCAGTGCACTCAGCCTAACCCCTCTGGTTTGGTCATAAAAATTTATAAGACTCTTTGGGGAAGCTCACTCAGTAAATTCCCCTTATAGTTTAGGGTAGTCAGGTTATCTATGAGGGAGATCATGCGGTCTAACCCTATTGGTCCAAGGTCTAGATACTATATATGGAAGCTCACTCGGTGAATCCTCATATAGCATCAGGTATACCACAGACTCTCTGAGGAATCTCACTCGGTCAATTCCTCCGCTAGCCTGGGAAGGTTTTAAAGACATTAAAACAAGGTAAAGACTCTCTAAAGAAGCTCACTCGGTCTACCCTCCTGTAGTCTATAATAACTAGGACTCTCTAGGAAGCTCACTCAGTATATCCCCTGTAGTCTATAATAACTAAGAATCTCTGGGAAGCTCACTTGGTCTATCCCCTGTAGTCTATAACATCCAAGACACTCTGGGAAGCTCACTTGGTCTATCCCTTATAGTCTATAGCACCGGGTTGTCACAGTCCCATTCCATTTAGTGCATATTAATGCTATAAGGCCAAATTACACCTATAGTGCTACTTGGCTAATAGTCTACCGAGAAACAAGCATGTTAACAACATCATTCCATCCTACGATAAAAAGGCATGGAAATAGGTATAACGGACAAAGACTAATGATACCCGAAGATCGTAAATAGGGAAAGGCATGGGAAAAACATCCAAGCACAAAAATTATCCCCAAACATGATCAAATTACCTCTACACAAGCATGGAAGCAAGGCAGGAATAACCACAAGGGAAAAAAGGTAAACATGCAATACCCCGTTCATGGTTATTTGTGGAATTTGCACATAAAACTCAATGAAATCGAAAGGTAAGGCACAAATCATCTACCTCGATCCAAGGAGATAGATATACTAGAACCATGAGACTAGATTCTCCTCAAAACAGCGTAGATCTATGAAAATGCACAAAAAGTTCAACCCATGATAACTTAAGAAAGAGGAGGAATTGGAAAACAAATCTCTAAGAGAAGGAAGAACTCACCGCTACGGTTCCAATTCAATCGACGGTGGTCGATTCAAAGAACAGACATAGGCTCAGGGGCTCAGAGAAGATTCGTGTCCGTACGGGTCACTCTCAATCGAAGGCGCTGAAGAAGAAGATAGTTCTATCGATTAGGCGCGACCACAGTCCGTTTAATGAAAAAAAAAAAATACACGGTGTGTACTTCTCGAGTACATGACGTATACTCTAATTTTCCATACTCCACTTTAAGCGGCCTCCACATCACCCCTACACACTGTGTGTGTGGCCCAGACACGGCCAGCACACAGCCTGTAGTGGCAAGGGAGTACATGGTGTGTACTCATAAAGTACACAGCGTGTACTTAAAAAATTTCCAGAAACTCATTTTTTCTCAAAAACTCTAGGAAAAGAAAGACATACCTGAAAACGAAGATCTGCGTTCTTAAAATGTACATAATTAAAATGATGGGTTAATGCTACATCTAATAGATTCACAATCATGGAATACATTTGATTTATTGCATCTAGATTTAATATATGATCCTAGGAATGTTCAATTGGGATTGGATGTCGTTGGATTCAACCCATTTGGTACTTTGAGTACCAGTTATAGAATTTGGCCAGTTTTTTTGATCCCTTACAATCTACCTCTGTGGATGTGTGTGAAATAAACTTCTATTATCATTTTGATGATTATTTCTAGAAAAAAATTCCAGGAAATGATATTGATGTATACTTTCATTCTTTAATTTAAGAATTACAAGAGTTATGGAGAAATGGTGTTGAGACATATCATGCATCTTCTAGAATGATGTTCAAAATGTAAGCTTCTCTAATGTGGACCATTAGTGACTTCCCTGGACTTGGGAATTTAGTTGGTTGGAACACATACATGGGTTTGTATTGTCCTGTTTGTAACTTTGATTTTGAGCCTGAACAACTACCACATAGTATAAAATGGTGTTTCTTGTGCCATCAAATATTTTCCGATGCATCTCATAGATTTTGGATAAACAAGTAAAAATTCAATGGTTTAATTGATCGTAGACCACCTCTAAAGTTGTTAACAGGTTATGAAATATTGTAACAACTTGGAAACATAGAAAAAAAATCTGGGAAGGTGCATCATTTGAATGATAGTGGGAAATGAGTTCTAAGTGCATCATCAAGTGAAATTGGAACGAAATAATGGAAGAAAAAAAGTATATCTTTAAAACATCTATAATGGGAATTTAATTTGTTGCACCATAATATTGTTGTGATGCATATTGAGAAGAATGTTTGTGAAAATTTTATCTTCACATTGTTTAATGATCATAGAAATTTGAAGGATCATATCAATGATTGGAAAGATTTATAAGAAATGAACATAAAGCATGATCTCTGGCCAGATGAGAATGGAAAGCATGCTATGAAATTTTTTTCAATGAAAAATAGGGATGAAGATATATTCCATATAATTTTAAAACATGTGAAGGTATTTTATGGGTATTAAAGTAACATATGAAGGTGTGTTGACTAAAATCAACATAGGTTACATGGACTAAAAATCCAAGATTCACCTATTTTGTTACAGAAGTTACTACCATTGACATTGAGTACATTATTACCTAAAAAGGTTACTACTGTTATACTCTAATTATATACATTTATTAGACCACTATGTGAGAAAAATCTATATCTATTTGATCTTGAAAACCTTCAGGAGAGATTTTTATTGACACTTTGTAAAGTGGAGATGATCTTTCCTCCATCATTTTTTACTATCATGATGAATTTAATAGTATATTTGGTTGAGAAATCTAAATTATGAGGCCCCATACATTATCGACAGATATATACAATTGAGAGGTACTTTATTTATATGTTTTTAATTTTAGTAAAAGATTATTAGGACTTCATTAAATACATAATTATGTTTTTTATTTTATTTCACAGATATCTTGGGCATTTGAAGTCATATGTGAAAAATAAATCTCAACTTGAAGGATCTATTTCTAAAGGTTATTTAGAAGAGAGTGTGTTACCTTTTTATAGAAACTTGGATGATATTGATACAAGATTCAATCTAGTTAGAGGTGTTGAAAACACATCGACTCAATCTCAAATATATGGGAAATAAAAAATATTTCCTACTATTAGCCGATTAGTTGGGAGGAGCTCAAATGTTACACTAACAAAAATTGAATTATTATTGGCACATAGATATGTGATGCTGAATAGTGAAATTGAAGATTTATTTATTGAAGAGTTGAGGATACAAACAAAGATATGAATGAGAGGAAGAACACCAAATGATAAAGATATAATAGAAGTTGTTAACAAAGAGCTTCAAGAATGGTTTGTGCGATGTGTAAGTTCATAAATATTGCAATCAATACATATAATAGGTTGATACATATATTCTATAAATATCATAATTTATATTACTTTTTTTGGATCATGAATACTGATACCCGAGAAGAGTTTTTATAAGATTTGTAGTTTCTTTCTTGAGGTCCTCAAAAACAAAATAGAAAGTTCGATGCTTATAACATGAATGGATTTAGATTCTGTATAGTAGATCATGAATAGGGTTTGAAAACATAAAATAGTGTTATATTTAAATTTTTTGAAGTGGGATGATATGTAATGTTAATTGATAGTATGAAATTAAACAACCATGGTAATTTTTCAGTTGTTTTATTCAAATGAAATTGGGTGGATATTATCAAGGGTGTTAAAAGAGATTCTTTGCAATTTACTTCTATGAACTTCTCTCGCATGATGGATGTTGGTGATTGTGAACTAAATGATTTGTATATCTTATCATCGCAAGTGAAAATGGTATATTATGTGAAATATTTCCTGGATTAATGGTGGAGTGTAGTTTCTCACATAAAACAAAGATTCTTGTATGATATGGGTGATGAAGTGGAATATTTGACCTCTGACATTGAATACCATCAAAAGCAAGAAGCAGACTTATTTTTCCATCATGATATTGAAAATATTGGTCTTGAAAGTGTGGATTAATTAGATTAAGTAATTATGGAGTTGGAAACAAATATGATTTAAGGAGAAAATGATTGTATGTGCAGTTATCCATTCATTTATCAACCACTTATGATATTTGTGAAGTCATTCATTATCATTGTTATGTATATTTTGTTTGTTTGTACAGTGCATATGTTATCATTTATATTTTTTTCTGCATGAATTTTTTGAAATATATGTTCATAAAATAATTTTATTTTATTAAATGATAGGAATGCCAAAGAGGAATCGTTATATTGATTTCAGTCGACTCTTAGTCGACGTTCGTTCGACCACACCGACAGATGATGATCCATCTATCTCCCCCCTACTACATCTATGACACCATCTACTTTTCCCCATGCACCCTCTATCACACCCTCCATTAGTGTCCCAATGTAAGCATAGTCAATACCCTCCCATTTAGAATCCACAATAGCGAGGGAGCAGGGCGCCACTCCTAGTTCTTCACAGGGATATTGGAGGGTTACTATTATAGGCACAACTTTTAATATGAATAAATTTATTGTACTTCTTTTATAATAGTAACTATTTTTTCATAAATTATGTAAACAATGATACTATAGAGAAAAATATGAAAAGATCAGATGTATAGAATATGGTTGGACTAAAGATAGTTGTCCCTTTTGATTCCTATGGGACCCCTATGGATCGCGTCGTGAGATTACTCATCCAGATTCTAGGCCAGATGGCGACGAAGTCGATTACCCTTCCCATCACCAATGATGGTTGGAGGCATATGCCTTCATCTTAGAAAAATGAAGTTTTTGATTAAAAAATAAAGGTAATTTTAATATATTATGGTGTGATTGAATGCCATTATGTTATTAAATGATAATATTTTCAAAATGAATATCTCTATAGGAATTTGTTTTCACTTTATCATTACTGATATGCTAGAATAAAAGTGGACATTGAAAAATTTGGTCAAGAAATGGAAGGATTTTAAATGGAGATTATGGAATGAAGTCAATGATACTTCATTGATTTCTCAACAAATGTATTATAAGGTACCCAATGGGGTACCTAGAGGAAAATGGAAAGCTTTTATTGATAGACATCCTGATGAGAAGAACATGGTATTTAAATAAATATTATTATATTAATATCATTTTAAATATATACATGTATATGAAAACGAGATGACATTGCATAAATTAATATTAAATTACATTTTATTTATTTCAGGATATTTTAAGGGAGAATGCATTTATTCGGGATAAGAAAATCATCCCTCACACTGTGGGGTCAAAGTGTTTTTCTAGAATCCAATCGACTTTGGTAATCTTTTTATTAGTTTAAATATTTATAAGAAAATATTATCTGTTTAATATATTAAATTTTTGATTTATCTCTGTTCAATATATTCATAGATTTTAGGGAACCAAGAATCCTGAATAGAAGTGTGGTTGGATTTTCATAAAAATATGATGGGAGTTTTGTTAATGATCCTACCAACGAAGCTGGGATATGAATTCATTTTTCATTATAATAAATTATTATTATTTTTCACTATATTAATATATATTTCTTCTAATATGACTGATATTTGATATATAGGTAAAAATTAAAGAACAGTGGGATTCCAATCCCGCAAAGTTCTACTCAGTCTCCTAGGATAACCCAGTTGGTTAAGTCATTAGGAAAGAGCATCCTAGTCAAGTGCACCTGATGGGTTTGGGACCATTACCAACTGAGGTATTTGGCAGGCCAATAAGAATTGAAACTGAATCTACTCCTAGTTGTAGACACTCCCTACCCCAAGATGCTCATAGAGATTTTGTTTCTATGCAAAACACAATTCAATAACAGAGGGCTCAGATATCCACTTTGTATACAGTGTTGATTGATTTATATTAGAAAATGACCTGATCTATCTTCGGTGGTATTGTATCGATGATCGGTGGTGAGTAGGTAAACCGCACAATTTTAAAATCATTTAGTTCTCAAAAATTTATTGGTTTTATGTTTAAATATAAATATAAAACATTATTTTATTTTCAATATAATTGTCTTACGAGTTACAGTATTAGGAAGTAGAGAGGGATATGGAGAGGGTGATGAGCAATGTTCATCATCATACATTGATTAATGGAATATTTTATGTTTCAGAGAAATATGGAAAGAGAGGGTTCATTCATGTATCATGTGTGGCAATGATTATTCACCTAATATTTTTATGATCTGACATTTTCATGATTTCTCGTGTTTTAAGAGGCTGAAAACCTTTTACGGGTATAGTGATAGTCATCGTTTCATAGGAAAATAGGATTGAATATGATTAAAATAATTATCTTGTAATGGAGTTCATGATATTTAGTGAAAACCATATTATCTATTATTTTAATTGTAGAAAAAATACTTTCCCTAATACAGTATAGTAATACCTAAGTGGAATTTCTCTCTTGTTGGAATCCCACAAGGTAAAGTTCAATCATTATGGTTACAAACTTTCACCCCATTTCTAAATTTCCATGCATGTTTTTTTACTTCAAGCCTATACATGTGCATGTTTCTCATTCACATTGTTTTCCTTATAGCCTATAGGCCTTAAACCCCTTTAATCATTTATGTTCCATCATCCCTTTAATCTGCATTAACTCAGTGTTTGACATCAATCATTTTACATCAGCATTCATGATGCATATCTTTATTCATTCTTCCTCTCAAAGCCTTCTATGGCCTCCTACATTCCCGTAGATCCTTATGGTTTCACCCTTATAATATATCCCCATGCCACCACCCTACTATTTATACACCAACAAGTATCATTCTAGCTATGAACCTGTAGTCCATCCATTGAATGTCCATTCAAAAATCAAAATTTTAAACCCAACTCCCACCTTATCTGTTCAATTTTCATGGTTTGTAAATGTACTTTTCTTGATGATGGGTGCTATTTTGGAATCTAATTAGGGTTTTATTTTGGTTTTTTAATATTACTAATTACTTTCACAATTCTATACATGATAATAAATATAAATTTATAATTTTTTATATAGATATTGTGTTATGTTTATACTTGTATATATAATTTGTAATACTTGTATATACATCGATGAGTTATATAATATATTGTATTATACTTATGTTATTTTTATGTAAATTTTTGAGCCAAAGTTCATTAATGAAGATAGTTGAGCCCATGGTGGAAGGAGTGAGGATAAGATATAGTGGATATTATCGGTGTGTTTTATTTTTTGTCAATATATAAATCATGTGTAAAATTCTGTGTTTCATGGTTATTTATTTTATGTGAAGTTTGTTCCATAGTTTTTGGAATGATTAGAAGAACATGAAAGAATATGAAGATTTGAATGTGAATATTAACTTATTTAATTTGATAATATTTTTTAAGATATAGATAAAATCCATATAGAAACGAAGATAGAGACTATATATACATTAAATAGACAATACATAGAGATTATCTAAATGGGAGAAAGTGGAAAAAATATTAGATGAGAATAAGTGATTGTGTGCATGTTTAGTTCACAGAAATTGGATAAATGATTTTCTATTGTTTATGAAACAAAGAAGAATAATAATGAACCACTATCAAAAACTTTATAGAAGTTAAATTAGGGATATTTTTAAAACTTAGAGGGGGTGAATCAATTTTAATGACATTTTATCAAATTGAAAACATTTTAAACCCTATCCTTTTATCTCTTCACTTATTAAGGTGAAAAATTATATAATTATATCTTCTCAACATCATATTTTCTTACAAAAAAATTAAACACACACCAACATAAGTGTTACAAAAGATTTACAAGGTTAAACTCTCAAAATGAGAAGGAAAATCCTTTGTGTGATATGTATTCTTCCATTGTTAAACAACCCACTGGCATAAATCTACAGGTACAGGTGAGCATGTTTTATCCTAAAAATTATATTACATGCTTTCCAACTATGTTTTAGTGCATCCATCACTCTTTCAATGTCTCAATGGGTCTTTATAGTACCATCCTAATAGTTTAAAATGGATTTTTCTAACAATAATAATTATTTCACTAGTATAGACTGTGGATTTCCATTGATGTTCTAAATTCTTATTTTCCTTATATAAATTCATAATAGAAAGAAACTTATTCAATTATTATGCACAACACCTGAACAAAAATTATTCTTCATCTTATTCTTTATAAAAAACTGTAAGGGTTTCTATAATCACTTATTCTTCCTATGTTCTTTTAAAAATTCAAGATTCAACTTTTTGTGAAAATTGAACTGCAAAACATATTTCTTCCTCTTCCTTCCATGAAACATAATGTTTCTTCTAATAATCCCATAATAATAACATTTGTATTCCCTCTATGACCTCTACATCATTGACACTTGAAAATATAATACCTTATACTTATTAATCTTACACAGTAGTAGCAACACCTTCTTCTCAATTGAATTTGAATTTAGAATTCAAATTAAAGATTCTAAATTATTTCAATCATTTATCAACTTATATTGGTTCTTTTTCAAACCATTAGATCATATTAAACCTCATAGTCTCTATTTATGTTGTTAAATGACTTAATAGATCGACTGTGAGACGATCTTGAGTCAAAAGTTGAGAAATTTCATAGATCCACTCGAAATTAGAATTATTATTTTGAATACAACTGGAATCATGATGTATTGGAACCTGTTTTGGTATATATTCACTGAACCATGATTTTATTTTCCCTTGTAAAAGTTGGTAAATGGCATATATAAATGGAATTTGGTTGTTTTAAAATGGTTTTTAGGCATTGTACATGTTTTCTAAAATTTAAAGTGTGGTTTTCATTGAGAGAAATGTTTATTCATTGGGTTTAATCCAAATATGGTTTTAATACTAGGTTCACCTTTTTGTGTGTTTTCCTTGTTTTAGAGGCATAGTGTTGTTTTATAATGTGAAATATAGTTTCCCTCGACATATTTATTTATGATTAGGTTTTATGTGTTCACAACTTGGGTTATATGTTCTCTACATATATATTTTTAAGGTATTGGGGTTGCAGAATATGCAGCTAGTTTTTATTTGTAAATCAACATATAGTGGTGGTTTAAATGGTGGCTAAATATGTTACATTTTTAGTAGTGGTTTAAAACACCACTATATGTTGATAACTTTTTTATCGGTGGTGGTTAAAAATGACTCTAAAAAATGACGCATGTTAATTTAGCAGAGGTTTTATTGATTTTAGCGGTGGTTTTCTTGCAAAAAAAGGAAAACATTTAATGATGGTTTTAACCACTACTAAATCATTATGATATTTCCTTCTTAAAATCACCACTAAAACCAATAAAACCACCTCTAAATATGTTGTCTATGACACTTTCTAAAAACTACCGCTAAATGGAAGAAACCACCATGTATTGGATGGTGACACCAGTTTTGGCAGTAGTTTTATAAAACCATCATAGAACCATATCATGGCAGTTTAAACCACCGCCATATTAAAAAAATGCTACTATTAGGTGATTTTCTTGTAGTGATTTATGTAAGGATAGAAAATCCATGCCCAGTATAGAAAAAAAAATTCCACTAGAGGATGGCGGAAAAGATTTTCTGGGAGGTTATGTCCACAAAAATTGAATAGGAAAAAGTTATATACTTGGGATGGAATAATTTCTATATTTTTTGTTCTCACAGATAGCTCAACCCCCATGTTATGAATTGTTTTTTGAATAAATCTACTGAACTTTCAAGATATGAAAGAATTTTTAACCCCGAAATAAATGAAACAAAAAATAATTTATCTATTGTTGAATTAATAATTGATATACCTATCACCACATAATTTTTAAGGTCCACATCAACAGTAGTGATATAATATACCCTTCCTATCTCTTTAGGCCTTGGAGATTTTTCTCATTTATTGTCTCTAAAAACCCTTGTATTTGGTCATTTCCTTCCATAATGCCCATGTTCTGTGTAGTATAAACACTATAACAAAGTTCAAGTGTTAATCCAAACCTTGTTTTAATTTTCTACACTAGTGGGACTATTTATTTCCCTTCAACTCTGATTATCTTGATTCCCCACTTTTTCATATTTGAAACATCATTCAGTTCCCTTAAGATAGTTTTTTGGAAGCTTCTTCCCACAATTTGGACCCGTGTGATGTTGGGTTTTCTTTCCTCTATGGGATTTATCCATTTATCCTCTAAAAGGATAATCAATTTTATTATTTTTATCTCTAGGACCATGATACCACTGAGTGTCACCAATATTCATCTCAACCTTGAGGTATAACACCCTGAGATTTTGTGAAATAGTTTTTTACAAATTAATTTAACCATTTTGATATTTTTTGTAACATGCAACACAAAGTTGAGATTTTTTAAACACAACACTATGTTTGGATTATGTTATAAAAAATTACTATTTTTAGCTTAAATTTCATGCAACACTGAGTTTGTCTTGTGCTACACACAATACCCAATTAATCTTGTGTTATACGCAACATTGAGTTTAAACAAAACATGACATACTATTAAAATATTAATATTTAATATGATAGTTATCAACTAACCATTGAAATGGGGAGTATGGATAAGATTAAATAAATTATGAAAATATTTTATTTACAAATTTATATATAATTAATTATTTGGGGAGAAATTAATTAGAAATCAAAATATCAACAACTTTTAAAAATAAAGGAGAAATATTTTCCGGAAAACTATTTTTATACACATAAACACATTTTACCTCAATAAATTAAAATAATCACTTATGGTTAGTGATTTTAATGAAATTTATATATTACATATTCAGTCAAATATTTAATATTCCTCTCATGTCATTTCTAGATAAAAGATAAGAATAAATAAAATTTTACGCTTAAAATAGTTTTTTTCTAAAAATATGTTTTTTCACCTTTGGTGCACTTATTTTAAAATTGAATTTTTCAACTATTAAAAAATTTATTTGAAAAATAAACTTCATTTTTAAAATTTTAATATCCAAATTATCATAGGGTGTATTTTTGGGATTTTTCTGTAATATTTCTTTTTTTGATGAATAGTGAAAAATATATAATTTTAATTGAAAACTGCCTTTTTTTTAATTTTTTATAATGTAAAATTTTATTTTGAATTGGTTTTAAAGTTAAATAAGATAAACTATTCATAAATTAATCTAATATAGGTCATTGGAACCAATTTCATTTAAAATTTTTATATAAAAACTTTGTTAACTTTTGCATGTTTTCTCTTTAGAAAAAATGGATTCAATATTTGGAATCAACATAATTTATATTATCTAATAAGATAAAATTAATTTTTTTACCAAAATGAATAGTTAATTTAGTAAAAATTAGTTACCACAGTTAAGATAAAAATGGGTTTATTGGGGCGGTTAAACTAAAAAGAGAAGGGTAAAATTGTCTTATAAACTTGCCTAAAAACGTTTTTTGACCATATTTTGTAAATTATAGTTATAAGGTTATATTATGGACTAATTTTGACCCTTTTGAAATATGAAAAACGTTTTGGAACATATTTATTTTTAAAAATACCAAGTGTGTCATCTCCCCCATTTATCAAAGGCCACCCCTTCTCTCATCTTCTTCACACATTCAAGCCTCATTGGTTCATCCAATCCATGCCAACATCACATTCTTACTTCCATACCCTCATCTTAGAAGCCTTAATTTTATATAAGGCCATCCAAGGAAGGATTTAATACAAACCTACGGAGGATATCTGAAGAAGAGGTAGTTTTCTTCAATGAGCGACTTAATTTTATTTATTTATCCACCTCCAATTATTTTTAAACCATTGTGATATTATAACAATGTTATAATCCATATAATGGGATTTTTTTATAATAATATAATTACCTATAACCGTCTCCGCTTCCATAAAATTAGTTATGAAATCATCGTTCATATATGTGGAGGACTACCGCCTCATGAACCGATGTCATTCATTTTTCCATACCACCTCTAATGCTTGGAAATAATAGCGGGTTTATTATTTATATATGATATTTATGATATTATTACACTTATATAATTATTATATCAGACATAATATTATGCTTCCCATTTTTTGGGAATACAATAATTTCGCTCATGTGTACGACGGACTACCGCATCATGAAGCGATGTGATTTGTTCACACTTTACATGGAAAGTGATAAGGGTAAAGATAATGATTATATGTGATATACATGAAATAATTATGATATTAATTACATATTTATCATTCTAAAAATATATTATTATAATTTTCTTTCTTACATTTTCACTCAATGAAATATGACAACACCGCTCGGGTAAGTCTGGACTACCGCCTTCACGAAGTAATGTGACTCTCTTTTCATCACCCCAACACATGTGTGAGATGTATAACTATATTTAAATAAATAATATTTTCTTATTATATAATTATAATTCCATAAAGATAATATATTACTTACATCCTTTCCATAATGATCATTGAAAAAAATGAAAATGTTACACATGTGTACGTATGACCTATCGTCTCTATAATCGTAACATACTTCATTTCTCAAAAACATATTTCATGATTATTATTAAAATTATATTATATTTATAAATATGGAAATTATTTCATTATTATTATTATTGAATTTATGGAACAATTATAAAATTAAGATGACAAAAAATAAAAAATAAAAACTTATAGGAAAAATAATGTGGTTATTACCTGAAACGTAAATTTAACATATAATTGTTAATAAATAGGTAATAAAATTAAAAAGGTAAATAATATATGGAATGATATATATAAATATGGATCTATAATACATTTATAATAAACTTATATTTATTATAAAGGAGTTTTTAACTAGTGCGAAGGAATTCATGACTTAATTTTAGGGACTTTCATCTCACTTTTATTTTTTATGAGAAAAATGCCATATTCAACAAATGTTTATTTTATGTGGTGTATATAGTAACCATGATTGTATTTTATGATTAATAACCTAAAAATTAAATTCATTTATACATAAAGTTTATGATTTCTTTTTCATGGTGTTTACAACTCAAGAGTTACCAAATCGATAAGGGATTTTTGTCTCAATTTACCATATTTGAGATGTATGTTATGTTATACACCTATATTATATTAGAAGGTATATACAACCCATTTTAAATATAATATCACAAGTTTATTTATCCTAATGATATTATAATTTACATTATATTTTATTCCTTCATGGGTCTTCCAGTTCAATATTACATAAGTGATAATGACTTTATGTTACAATCTCACTATTTATCAGGATTGTTTATGATTATGTTTCTAAAGATAAAATATTTTGATCAATGTCTTAATAATCACATGATTTTTTTTAATCTAGTTATTTATGAAAATTTCACGTAATAACACCCTTTTCCCACTTTTTAGAGTATCAGATAATAAAAACTGTTTTTAAGAAAACCCAACATTATTTCTCTATTTTGTTGAAAATATATTTTCTTCCTAAACAATGTTTTCTAAAAACATTTTCAGAAATGTTTTATTATTATCCTACTACTTTTTAAAATACATTTTTACCTATTTTTGAGTTTTTTAAAAAGATTTTCAAAAATAATATTCATGTTTTTTCCCAACAATTCCCATTTGGAATTCACTAAAAATGTGAAATAGATCTTTGTTTTAACATGTAAAACATGAACATAATTTTTTTAACATCATGACCAATAATTGTATCAAATATTGATTTATAATTTTTCAAATTTATTTTCAAATAAAAAGGGTTTTATTTTTTATTTTTATTTTAAAAAGTGGATTTAAAAGTAGAAAGGATATTTACACAAAAATTGTTTTAAATGATTTTTCATAGATTTCATTATAAGTTTTTAATGTTATTTTAAAAGAAAAGGATTTTGAAAATGTTTTATGTCTTAAAAAGTGATTTTCAGAGAAAGGTTATTTTCCTTAAGAAATGATCCAAGTGATAATTCAAAATCCTTCTCCATCTAAGCTGAAATCCTTTCACATAATTTTAGATTTAATTGATATATGAACCAAGGATACTATTACTATTATTTTTATGAATGGTTGATGTTTATAATTAAAATATATTTATGAAACCCATTTCTCTTCTATGGTTTATACTTTGATAGAACTCTATGAAACATACTTATTTTCATGGGTTATGATAAGATAAAATTATGAAATGATTATGAAACCTTCATTTATTCTATAGGTTATGATGTGATGAAATTTTTATGATACACTTTTCATTTCATGAGTTTTGATATGATTAATTTGTTATAATCTTGTGGAACACATATGTTTGATTTTTATTATGTGAAGTTGGTTACATTATAACCAAGGATTACGGTTACTTTATACCCAAGGATAGTGGTTACATTATAACCAAAGATAGGTGAGACCTATATCTACCTTCAATGCCTTTGGAAAATATTTTTATCTCGTGTGATAGAAAAGAATAGAATGGGGAGTGAACCTAATTCCTTAATATAGGACAAGAATGGGGAGTGAACCCAGTTTATTAAGACAATAATGTAATGTTCATTAAGACATAACTGAAACGAGGAGTGAACCGAGTTCAGGAAGATAATAGTGGAACAGAGAGTGAACCTTGTTCATTAAGACATGTATAGAATGGGTAGTAAACATAGTTTAGTAAGGGACTTTGTCCAATATTATGGTCTTTGGAGAGAACCTTAACTACAATGATGGTTTGAAGATTGAACTCATTCCAATATGATAGCATTTAAATTGATCCTATACTAATATGGAAATGATTTTATATGCTTATGTGTATGCCAGAAATCATTTTATTATATAAATTTTATGATCTCATGGATCATGTTCATTAATTCCCCAGTGATTCATGTATTATGAATTTCCAATATTTATTCCAGGACTCAAGTTTATGACCTTTTATATGCAGGGTATGTTTTTCAACTTTTATGGTCATGTTCTCATATCATTATAATGAATTTATGCTTATGCATTTCCCTAGTTTACCCTTACTAAGCATATGAGCACACCGTTTCTTATGTTTTCTTTCCCCAGGTTATGAAGAATAATTTTTAGGTAGGAGTAATAAAGGGTAATATCTTTATGGGATACATTAAATATCTTTCAAGAATTAGAAATACTATATTCCATGTTTCCAAAGGCAATAAACTCTTACAGTCCTTTGGTGTTTTTTTAATGTAAAGAATATTCATCTAAAAAATGTAATATCCATGTATAAGATGCCTGGCTCGTTATAGTTAGTATCATAGGAAAGGTTTAGTTTAACTTTGGAAACTATGATGAGAAAACATTAGTGAGATCCCTAGGGATATTTCTAAGGATATATCTACAGATGTATTAGGATAAGTATAATGATGCATTAATGTTTTGGAAAATGTCTTGGAATTTTGGTAAAGGCAAGAGAAAGTGTTTTACAGGAAATTAAATCCTTCTCTAGATACTACAAGTGGATGTGTCTCTGGGATATATATACTTATGGGTAATAACCCTGAAAAAACTGTATTGAGATAGACTTGATCTAGAACTAGTGCATGATAATGGGCCATGCTACACACATATTTTGACATTCCCCAAGGATATTCTTCGGAAATTAACAAAATCTTTACAAACCATCATGAAGGATTTAAATAGAATATGACTATAAAGGACATAAGATAAACCTAAGTTATCATATATTAAATAATGTTTTCTGATTTAGACATCCTATAAGTTATTTTTCATGATTAT
Organism: Viscum album; assembly: GCA_963277665.1. Taxonomy (NCBI): domain Eukaryota; kingdom Viridiplantae; phylum Streptophyta; class Magnoliopsida; order Santalales; family Viscaceae; genus Viscum; species Viscum album. The sequence goes on along the minus strand of OY728141.1, from coordinate 1,482,228,695 downwards.
GTGGTTTTTCACTATGATTATTACTTAACACACTATGATTTTTTGTTTTAGTCAATGGAGGGAACCTATAGTAATTGGGTTAACATTGAATGTGGGGGAATTTTTTTTGATGATAAGACAAATGGGATGATGGATAAAGTGAAGGATATTGTGTTTATTCCCAATCAGTCATACCAAATCATGATTAACAATATTCACCTAACCAACTCTCATATTCATTAAGGAAGATAAGGATTGAGTTAAATGAGAGTTTTTGCAATGGATACCATGGATAAAAGAAGATTCAGTTTCCTATATGTTAGAAATATGTGATGAAGCATTAAGGAAATTACTCCAATGGAACTAAGAGGTGATTTAAATATGGAAGGGTGGGTCATAAATATAGAGAATGTGGAAATTTTAATAATGTTCTTGTTAATGCAATAGAATCACATAGGATGATAGATAATGCAGCACCTATGATATGATGTTTAATGTGAATGGATTTGGGGCATTATGAAAATCGATGTCTAAAGGGGGAAGCTAGTGAAGATATTCAGAAATGTTGTACGAGTAATGGTTTTTTAATTGATGATGAAGACACTATGAATGAAATATGAAAGGAAAAATGTATTAAAGAATAAGATTATGAATCCTAGTTAATTGTTTTAAGATGAAGTTGTAGGATTAAAGTATTTTTGGATTGGGATTTAAAAGTTTTTAAATATATAAGTATTTTATAGTATAATTTTTTTCATTAAGGATTTTAACGAGTATATTAAATAATTTAGTTCACCAAAAAAATTGATTTAATGGAAATGTTATATTTTATGGAAAACACATTATTAATGGAAGTTAAACCTTAATATGTTTCTGATGTTGAGAAAATGGTGTTTTGTTTGGATAAGGAGATGTTGGATTAGACTTATGTAAATTGCATAGTACTGATTACTTTGAAGTAGATTAACGATTAGTTGAAAAAGTAGTTTATTCTATCATGGATTAAGTTTGCATATTTTTTGGTTTTAAGGAATATATCCAATAATCAATGTTCCATGTAAGTAATGAATACGAATTTATGTTTTTAATATAGTTTTAGATTAATTTAGGTTAATACCATGTTTCAAGAGAATACATGATGAAGTTATTCACATTTTTTTAATGTGAAAACCAAGAGATACTTTATTATATATGGGGTATCAATGTTATGCTAATTTTTAGAAATTTAATCACCTTCTTTATCATGTTTTGTATTTTAATCCTTCATAAGGGTCATAAGTTTATAGAATTATGAAATGGTTTATATTAAAATTTGAATGAGGTTTTAGAGATTAATTTATTATTTATTCCTATAAAGATTCATTCATATTGGATAGCCTATTCTAGACATTTTATTTAAAACTTGCGATAGAAGGAATGAATTATCATTCTTTATGGATTTTATGATACATTGGTGCTTTAGGAATTAGAAATCCACTTTCATTTATTGGAGTAATGTATAAAGTATAAACTGGTCAAGGAACTACAAAAGGGTGATATTGTACTTATAAATGGAATGAAATCAAGTAAGTATATCTTATCTTGAAAAATATTCAACTTTACGAAAATGATCTTGAAATAAAATTTTGTCCTGTTATAATGATTTTTGATGATATCAATTACCTTTTACACACCTCTTTGGTTTATGTTCTTAATGTCATTAAATTTCTCTGGATCATCCACTTTCTTATGATTAGTGATATTTTTCACTCTGTATATTTATTTACAATTTGATTCTATGTCCAAATATTCACTTCCCACCCATGTTCTCTTATGTGGAAACCTAGTTATGAGTTACTTTGGGTAACTATTTTTTTCCAATTTTACCTTTTTAAATGAGGTGTTATTCTTTATTTTGATTATGTGTGTTTCTATGAAGTAATTTTAATATATTAAATATTTTATTATAGATATTAATTTTAAGAGTGAAATTCATTTCAAGACCGGTAGAATTTAAGACCCCATTATTTTATGAAATATTTTTTTCCAAATTAATTTAATCTTTTTGATATTTTTCATAACAAGAATCATTGAGTTTAACACGCCATACAAAAAAACTATGTTTTTATTTTGTTACACAGAAATACATAGTTTATATTACATCACACAAAACACTGAGTTTTTTCTATGTTACACACAATATAGAATTTATCTTGCATTACACGTAACCCCGAGTTCATACAAAATGTGACATACTATTAAAATATTATTATTTAGTATGATTGTTATCACCTAGCCTTTTAAATGGAGGTTATGAATAGGATTAAATAAATTATGAAAATATATGGTTTACAAATGTATATATAATGAATTATTTTGTGACTACCTAATTATAAATGAAAATAAAAAAACCTTTTTAAAATAATGGAAATAATTTTCTGAAGAAATATGTTTATGCACATAAACATGTTTATCTCAATAAATTAAATTAACCAATTTTGGTTAATGATTTTAGTGAAATTTATATATTATATTTTAAATAAAATATTTTACATTCATCTTATCTATTTTCTAGACAAGTGATAAGAATAAATCAAATTTTATGTTTAAAACTGTATTTTTCTAAAAAGCAGTTTTGTCATTAAGTACACTTATTTTAAAATTGCTTTTTACCAATTTTAAATAATTTATTTTACAAAAAAAATTAAATATTAATATAAAAATTATCATATGGTGAATGTTTTATATTTTTCTAAAAAGTTTCATTTTTGATGAATAGTGAAAAAATACAGAATTTTAATTGAAAACTGTCTTTTTGTTTAAATTAATTATATTATTAAATTATATTTTTAATTGGTTTAAAAGTTAAATTAGTTCAATTAAAAATAAATTAATCCAATTTATATCATTGGAATCAATTTCATATACAATTTTGATATTAAAACTTTTCCATCTTTTGAATGTGTTCTCTTTAAAAACCCTATTTCTAAACGTGTCGGTGGGATTAATTTTAAATTATAATTTCCCACTTATGTGAATGGAAATTGGAAAAATATATTAAATATTTTGAATAATAATAATTCATATTATCAAATAAGGTAAAATTTATTTTCCATCAAAATGAATAGCTAATGTAGTAAAAATTAAATATTGTGGTTAAGGTAAAAATGGGTTTATTAGGTGTTAAACTAAAAGGATAAGGGTAAAAAATGATCTATAAACTTGTTTAAAAACTATTTTAGGGACATATTTATACCATTAAAAATATAAGTTAAAATAATGGTCTAAATGTTACCCTTGTGACATATGAAAAATGTGGGAACACTTATTTCTTTTCAAAAATACCAAGTGTGTCCTCCGCCCCCCACTTATAAATGGACACCCTCTCCTCTCTTAATAAAACCATTAAACCTATTTGTATCAGAACATAAAAACCCAAATAACTTCTTAAATTGTCTCTAATCACCATAAATTCCTTATTTTTGTTATAAACCATTCCTAGGAAGGCTTTAATGCAGCCCTAAGGAGGATACCCGAACAAGAGGTATTGTTCTTCAACGAGCATCTTTATTTTATTTTTTTCACCACCTCCATCAATTTATTTTAAAACATAATGATATAATAAACTTATTATCTTAAATATATTCAGATTTTTTATAATAAGTAAATAATCTAAAAACTTATCCACTTTCTTCAAATGGGTTACAAAATCATTATTCATGTATACAGCTGACTACCGCCTCACAAACCCATGCTATTCATTGTTCCATTACCACATATAATGGATTGAAATGATGATGGATTCGTTGTTTATATAGTATATTTATTAAATTATTATTCATGTAAAATTATTATATCACACATAACTTTATGATTTCATTTTTTTTTAATACGATAATGTCGATCGTGTGTATTGAAGATTACAGTCTTGCGAAGCGATGCGATACGTTCACAATTCACATGAAAAGTGATAAGTCTATAGAAAATGATTATATGTGATATAAATTATATAATTATAATATTAATGAAATATTTATCATTAATAAAATATAATATATATCATTTTATTTCTTACATTTTCACTCAACGAAAGATGATAACGTTGTTAGTGCACGTGTGGACTACCGCTTCCATGAAATGATGTGACTCTCTTTTCACCACCACAACAAATGTGTGATATGAATAAATATATTTAAATAACTAATATATTTTTATTATATTATTACCATTATTTAAATATAATATATTACTAACCTCCTTTCTATAATGATCATTGGAAAAATGGAAAAGTTACTCATGCGTACGTATGACCTACCGTCTCCATGATCGTAACATACTATATTTCTCAAAACCATATTTGATGAAAACAATTGAAAGTATATTTTATTTATAAATATGATAATTATTTCATTATTATTATTATGAATGTTGTGGAACCCCGACAAAGTAATGATACCTAAAATAACAAATCAAAACATATATGAAAAACAATGTGGTTATTAATCGAAACATAATATTAACATAGAATCATTAATAAACATGTAATAATATGTATTATATAAATAATATATGGTATTAAATATATAATTATTTCTATTTAATAAATTTATAATAAATTTATATTTATTATATTGGAGATTTAACAGAGCGTGAAGGAAGTAAAGACTTAACTTAGGAGATTTCCGCCTCACTTTTATTTTCAATGAGACAAATGCCATATTCACCACTTGTTTCTTTTATGTGGTGTATATAATTCCCATTAATATATTATATGACTAATATCATTAAAATTATGTCTATTTATATGAACATTTTATGATATCTCTTTCATGGGGTTTACCAATCAAGAGTTTCCAAAGCACTAGATAATTTTTTCCATAATTTTCCATCTTTGAGATGTATGTTATGTTATGCACCTGTATTATTTCACAAGGTGTATATACAACCCCTTTTATTTGAAATGTCATTATTTTATTTAACATCATGATATTATATGTTCCATTTTATTTTATTCCCTCATGGGTCTTATTATTCAAAGTTACCAAAGTGGTAATGACTTTATGTTAAAATATCACTATTTATCAGGATTTTTTATGACTATGTTTCTGATGATAAAATATTATGATCCGTATCACAATAATTTCATTAATTTTTTTATCCTCCACTTATTCAAAAAAAATCATGTAACAATACATTTTTCCATTATTTGGTGCATGCGATAATAAAAAATGTTTTTAAGAAAACCTTGCTTTATTTCTATATTTGGTTGGAAATCCATATCCTTACAAAACCATGTTTTCTAAAAATATTCCAAAATGTTTTAATTTTTTTTATTATCTGATTTTAGATGAAAAGTTTCCCATTTTTTACTTATTATGATTTTTTTTAAATGAATCTTTATATAATTTTCCAAATAATTCCCATTTATCTTTTACCAAAAATGTGAAAGGAATATTTATTTTAACATTTATAGAATGAATATAATTTTAAAAAATATAACCAATCACTTCCTCAAAGATTTATTTATAATTTTTCAAGTTTATTTTGAAATAAAAAGGGTTTTTGAATTTTTTTTATGTTTTAAAAAGTGTCTTTCACATCAAAAAAGGATATATTTTTTTGAAAAAACTTTTTAAATGATTTTTCATAGAATTATTTATAATTTTTCAAAGTTATTTTCAAATAAAATGTTTTCTAAAATGATTAATGTTGCAAAAAGTGTTTTTTAAAGAAATTTTATTTTCCTTAAGAAATGTACCAAGTGATATTTTAAAATCCTACTCCTTCTAAGATGAAATCCTTTGATATAATTTATGATTTATTTGGGATATTCACTAATGATACTATTCTTATTCTTTTTATGAATGGATTATGATTATGATGAAAAGATTTTTATGAATCCCATTTCTATTCCATAGGTTATACCATGATATAACTCTTATTAAACTTTCCTCTTTTCATGGGTTATACTATAATGAAATAATTAAATGATTATGAAACCTATATTATTTCCACAGGTTATGACATGTTAAAATGTTTATGAAACCCTTATTATTTCATGAGTTATTATATGATGAATATTTTATGGACTTGTGGGAAAAATATTGATGGTTTTCATTACATTAATGTGGTTACATTATAGCCAATTATGGTGGTTATTTTATAACCACATATAGAGGTTATGTTATAACCAAAAATGGGTGGGACCTATATCTCCCTAGATGAGTTGGGTAAATATTTATATCTCATGAGATAGAAAATGATGGAATGGGGAGTGAACAAGGTTTAGTAAAAAAATTACTGGAATGGAGAGTGAACCTAGTTCAATAATACATGTTTGGAACTGGGAGTGAACAAAGTTCAGTATGATAGGAGTGGAATGGGGAGTGAACCCGATTCAGTAAGATAGGGATAGAACGAGGAGTTGACCTAGTTTAGTAAGGGACACTCTCCACTATGATGGTCTTGCGAGTGAAAAATGACTACTATGATGATTTTGGGAGTGAACCCATTCCAATATGATATCCTTATAAATGATCCTTGACTAATATGAAAATTATTTTCTATGCTAATTTGTATGCCAAAAATCTTTGTCTTATACCAAAGTTATACTCTCATGGATAATGTTCTTTGATTCCCTTATGATTAATGTATTATGAACTGCCAATATTAATTCTATGAGTCAATTTTATGATCTTTTATATATATAGGGTACGGTTTTAAAGTGTTATGGTCATGTTATTATACCCTTATTATCATGTTATGCTTATGTATCTCCCTCATTTAATGTTAATAAGCATCCGATCTCACCCTTTAATCTATTTTTTTGCCACAGGTTGTGAAGAAATGTTTTTAAGTAGTAGTACTAAATTGGAAGATATTAATGTGATACATTTAATATATATCAATAATTAGAAATATTGTGTTCTATGTTTCCAAAGTCACTGAACTATTACTGTCCTTAGGTGCGTGTTAGTGTAATGTAATTAATATTATAATAAAAAGATGTAAAATCTATATATGAGATGTCTGGGTAATTATATAAGGGAATAAAAATAATCTACTCATATATTTCAAAGTATCAAATCTCTAAATATGTTTTTTTACTTGGATTTAACCCACTAAATAAGTGTTCCACATTTCTTTCAGTGCTGATGACAAAGTCAGAGGTGTACCGTGCAAGTTTTGTGAACTTTACCTCATATGACCTGATAAAATCATCTTCATTTTACTTCAGTCTAAATAAATTCATCTCCGTTTTAAGATGGTGAGTCTGGGGAAAATATTTATAGAAAAATATTTTATTGAATCATTCCCATTTAATGGAATGAATATCCTCTTTTTTTACTCCATGATCTTGATCAATGTCTATCACCAATCAACTTCTCCTTCAAGGTGATAGATAGCCATCATGAATTTATCTTTTTCTAATCATTGTACGATAGAGAATATATTATCAATAGGTTTGAGCCATTATTATATGATGAGAGGATATTAAGATCCACTAATGGTAGGAGGCATTTTTTATATAAAGAAATATTCCACAACTTTCTTTTTCTTAGGATAAGAAGTGCATACTACATAATTCAAATTATTGTTAACAGAATTAGTTAGATGATACAATTTGATATGAATTCCCAAAATAAAACTCCGATAATGTTAGGTATATTATTAGTTAAATAATCACATTTTCTATCACATTGGTTATTGGCATGGTTTCTTATATTTCCTACCAGTAACTAAAATAAAAAAATGATGAGAATACTTTAACTAATAGAATTATAAAATTGAAACTATAAAATTCAACGGAATAACATATAAATGAAAATTATATCCTAACTTATGAGTCTATAGGTTTTAATCTAGTTGTAATTTTCCTATTAATTATTCTATCCTAAAAAATCTATTCAAGTCCTTTATAATTTTTTATAAAGTGTTTGTGAATTTTCAAAAGCATATACCATTAGAGGATCAATTTATGTGTGCCATAGGGACACTTTTTTGAGAAGTAGGTGATGATAGAGAAAATTCACAATATACCCTTTTTGGGGTTATGACCCCCAGGTATAACTATTCTGAAGTCACATCCACTTGTATTATCTAGAAAATGATGTAATTTCCTATCAACCACTCACTCTATACTTCACCAAAATTCCGGTATATTTTTTTATACATAGTCTTATCCCAAGTGTTATCACTAAAGTGTTCTAGTCCTAATACTTAAAATTAACTACACTATTCTCTAATACTCACTATAGTGACCCAAGCCTTTTACACATATAATTACATGATTTTTAACATAAATATTCATTTAATAAAACCAATGTATTGAAAATCCTAGTGTCTTTTGAATACTTGGTTCATAATACGTTAATGTGAAAATAAAATAATATGAAATTATTTTAATCTCCATAGAGATATCATATATACCTTTGAGATATTAAAATTTCATAGGATAACCTAGGAAATAAATAAAAAAATGGATGAGATGAAAAGACGAATAATGGAATAAACATGATAATAAAGCATAACATCTGTTTCAAATGGTGTAAAATGATATCTTAAAAGAAAAGGATTGTCGATAATAAAATGGGAGAATAATATAAAGAATAAGGTATCATAATATCATGTAAATATAGTATAGTGGAAACAACATACAAAAATTACATAAACATAAGTCAAGGATAACCTCTAAGACAATAATATCACATGGTGGATATAGTCCCACTATTGATTATGTTCACTTCCTAATCCCATACATAACATCTAATGAGACAAAAACATTACCCAATACATTGGAACACTATATGGGTGAACCTATCATAACATCTACATGATTAGTTTTTCCAAAATAGGAAATAAATAATTAGGCATAATCATAATAATTACCCATGGAAGGAAATGGGTTGCATAATCTTGCCTCATATCAAAATCAAAGATATTTCAAAAAGAAGAAATTTGAGAAATTTACTTAAGGAATGTATTACACCATTAAAGGAAGGGATGATAAGATATGTATATATGTATTAGACATATATAAAAAAATTATAAGCATTTTATGATATCAAAGGGAGATAAAAAGTGAGTTAGTGATAAAAAGTTCATAACCCAAAGAAAGAGGATGCTTTATAGAGATCCCATACCTTATGTTCTAGAATGGTTCCACACATTCAATTAAAATTTTGGATAATAAAATTATATTAATTAATTAATTAATTCATAACCTTTTCTAATCATATTTTATTTAATATAATTTAATTATTTCCATTTATAACCATTTTAGTGGGATATAAAGTTCAATTTCATTGTTAAGGGGGGGTTATTTCCATGGTTCCATAGTCAAATCACTTGTGCATAATTATTATAGTTCTTATAAAATGGTACTATAACTATAGAAGTGAAATGAAAAGGTATTAATGAACTTTAAAACATTGAAATGGTTCCATGTATTATTATGTGTTCCGACATAATTATGAATCATTTACTAAATATGTTAACGTTATGTGGTTAGTTTATTTATGTCGTTTTGCCGAACATCACGAACTAGACTCATTTTATTTTAGTAAATGATTATTGAAACATTAAATAACTTTAAATAAGTTATATTATACTTATTATCATATTATTTAACCATAATAATATTTTTATGACTATCAGTTAATGCAGGAGTGAAAAATAAAGTGTTCATGAAGTTGGTGAACTGACTATATTATAAACAATTTTTTCTCTTTAGAATCTAAATATAGGAGGGTTGAAGATGAATATTCTGTTAAAATAATAAAATTAGAGTGTATTTATAATACTATAGTTCTTATGTCATGTTGTATTAGGGAGGTGAGGAGAATTTAGAATAAGAAATAAATTTAAGCGGTAAATTGAGAATATTACCTCTTGAATGTCTTCTCCTTGAAATAATCCTTAAGGCACCAGAAAATGGTCTTTAGATTACTCTAGTAGCACTAATAATTGGTGGAGAACTTTAGTAAGATATTTGGGTATAAATTCTGTAATCTCTAAGTCTTATAAGGTGAGAGGAGAAGGGGTGGTGAGAGGTGGTATCTATAAGGGGAGGAGAGGGGTGTTTTGAATATTATAATCATTATTTTTTTTTGAAAAATAATATGAATATTATTGATTATTGTGAATATATAAATTAAATGGTACATGTGTGTTAGAACTAGAGGGTCTTTATATCCTTCATGTCTAAAAAATTCATGTATTTTGATTATAATGTGAAATACAATATTTTTAACATATTTCACTATTTACTAAAAATTAAATTACTTTAGAAAAATAAAAATATCACCCAAAACATTTTTTTATGTTTAGATTTAAGAAATAAAATCCATTTTTTGAAAATAATTTTATAAATATGATAAATTTAATTTTTAAATTCAATCCTCATTTATTTAGAAAATTTTAATTTTAATATTATGATCAATTTTCTGACCATATGAAAAATTACTTGCGCTCTCCTAAAATTCTATTATCATTATAATAAAAATTAATATTAATTCATAACTCTATTTAATAAAATGAAACTTTCTTTTAAATCATTATATTTATTATAAAGGTGCAATTAAAACATTTATGTTTTTAAAAAATAGAAACACGTAATTTATCATTTTTAAAACATTTATTTTCTTTTTACATGGTATAAATATATCATATTTTAATTTTATAATATACATAATATTATTTTACACTTCCATAAGTGAGGTTTCCATTTTAACGGCCAGTTTACTATTCCTAACAGTCATATTACCATTCCAATGATCAGATTACTATTCTGATGGTTAGAGTTGTAATGGTCACATGGGATCTCTAATTTTTATAAATACCGCATATTTCATAAATTCTTAATTATCTTATATTTTCTCTCAAGGTTATATATATTTTCATTTTTCAAAATGCATATTTCATTACTAATATTCTGGTTCATTTCTATAATGTTGTTCATGAGTGCGATTCATCTAGGGGATCGAGCATATCAAAACATTCCTATTATTATTATTATTTTATTATTTTCAATTTTTTATCTCATTGTAATACTTTAAATTATTATGGAAATTTTTATTCTCTAAATTTAATGATTAAATTAATATAATAAAATGTAGATTGTTTTATCATGTGGTGTACGTTCATTATATAATATTATATTACTAAATATGACAAAATTATATATTAAAAAGAAAAATTTCATAGATAAAATTATAGTTTGTTACAATAAAAAATCAAATTTTGGGTTTAAATCATTTAAAAAATTCATAAGGGGTTTTATTTTAAAACGACCTAATAGAAAATATATTTAAAACCCGATAAACTGTAGTGAAAGATTTGGCCCAAAAATTTTAAGGCATGTTAAATTAAATAATCATTGACGTAACCATTTCTTGAATTGAACTGTTATTTATTTCAACCACACCATTTTTTTGTGGTGTCCTTGGAGTAGAAAAATAATTTGAATATCTAATATATTCAAAAAACTTATCAAATTCTAAATTTACAAATCCAACACCTTTATCAATTTCGATATAGATGATTGAAAGATTTTTGAAATTTTTAATTAGTTTACAGAAAGCACATAATTTAGTTAATTTTTTCTTTTTTTGTAATAATAAATAAATCCAGATGAATCAACAATAATCATAAACTATTAAAAATATATATTTATTCCCACCAAAACTAGTAGTTTAATAGGCACTACTGCAAATTGGGCCTTTAACGGTACTAATGAAAGGGTTTTATCAGTTCTATATATAAGTGATGATAATGTAAGATATGTTAAAGGGTTGGATTTAACAGTGCTCATAAAAAGTATAGATAAATTCCCCCTTTAATAGTGCTAAAAAAGCACTGATAAAGGTTATAATTATTTTTCATGCCCCACACCCCCTTTATCAGCAATTACCCCTACCCCTTTATCATAATTTCCTCTACCCCTCTATCAGTGCTTTAGATAATACCACCCCTAGTGCGTGACCCTACCTCCATCGAGTTTCAAACCTCAGACCACTAGCTTTTAAACCAACGCCTTTTCCACTACTATTTTGTTTTACATTTTATAATATATATATATATATTTCATTATATTTCATTATATTTTTTTATCCATATATATATATATATATATATATATTTAAATACATATTTATTTTAATATTTATTTAAAAATGGATATTAACTCTTAAAACCCTTAAAACTCATAAAAACATCAAGAAACTCTGAAAACCCTAAACCCCTAAAAACCATGAAATGACCATAAATTCTAATACATGAGTCAATTCCAGCTCCACAACCAGTAAAATCAAATATCATGAAATGATCTTCAATATGATATGTGGTATAGGCCAAACAGACACCCAGATAAAATGATATAGCCATTTGAATTTTAATAAACTCGGGTCGGCGACAAAAAAACTCAGTTTTGGAGGCCTTTTGGGCCTTTCTAAGGTTCAAAAACCATAAAAATATCTTATAAATTATTCCAAGACCATCTATTTCATAGATATCATCGTAGGATTTTATTTTATATGTGGTAGACCCCAAACAGACACTTGTATCAAAAATTGTGGTCATTTGATGTTTGAGTTACATTTTCAACTTATTTTATATCTTTTATAAACTTTTTGATATTTTTATCTTCAAATATATATTAAATGACTAAAAATTGGTAATAATAATCATATTATTTATTAAAAATCTTTTTTAATTATTTTATAATTTATTTCCACTAAATATCTTACATATTAAGTGTAAATTACAATTTACCTTATCTAAAACATATTTTAAAAAATATAAATTATATTTTTATCAATATAAATATATTTATATATTAATATATTATATTTAATGAAATATATTTATTTTTTAAGTATACTTTTATTGGTGCTTGTAAAAAATCATTGATAAAGGCCCCCTTTAAGAATGATTTTTTAGCATTGGCAAAGGGGGTCTTTAACAACATTTTTAGCTACAACTGTTAAATCGCTAACATTGGATAAAACTAGTTTTGTAGTAGTGAGGAATAAATAATTCAAGATTTAAAAATTCAATACATCTAGTAGTACAAACATCATTCATAGATTTAAATATTTCTTTACTTTTATTACCCTTTAAATAAGAATCACATATAAATTACTTACTTGTATGTAACTTTGGTAATTGTAGAACTTGTTCACGATTTGAAAACATGTGATATAGCCTGAAGTTTTCATTTTCAACCCTCCTATTCCACAAAATAACATCTACTTATACATAATTTAAAAACTTAACTTTCTATTTGGATAAATTAGATAAATAAATAGTATAAAAATTGTCATTTTAAATTTGATGAAAATAAAGGAGATTTATTTTTAAAAATTGTACATTTATCATTTTCAAAATTTAAATTTAATCCATCATCGTAGATTTATGATATAATTATTAAATAATGTCGTAAACCATCTATAAATAATACTTTTTAAAAAATAATAGTTTTAGAAAAACTAAATTCTCCAATAGATTTAATTTTATTTTAAATTTTTTCCCAAATATGACTAGGACTCTATCACATGAATTAAAAGATATCAAATGTTTGAAATATAACATTTCATGTTCCTAGAACACCCACTGTCTAAATAAAATGAATCTCTAATACTTATAAAGAATATTATCTAAAAATAAACATTCAAGTAAAAAGTTTTTATACCCATGATAAATTGGGTCTAATTAGATTTTTTGTAGATAAGTTTGGAATACAAATATATTTAAAATATATATTTTTGGACTGTTTGAAAAGAATGTTTTTAGAAATAAATGTCATTGTATGCCCAAATGAATTTTTTAATAATAAAGAACATTCATTGGTATAATTACTGTTATTTATAAATTTAAAACATGTTACACATGAAATCTTACATTTCAGATTTTAATAAAATTAGCCTTATTCATACTTAGTGTTAAACTATTATAACCAAAACCATTATTTTTATAGTTTAGTTTCATCATATACATCATTTTATCATATTTCTCTTTTATTTATATAAATTTCAGTAAAGTCACTTTAGGATGAATAACTTCCTTTTTCAAATTCATATTATCTTTTTAAATAGATTTTAAATGAGTATAAACTTTATCATTTGAACTAAAAGCTATATTTCCCAATTTCTTATTTTCTTTCTTGATCTTCTTAAATTCATTATCAACAACTGTCATGTTATTCAATGTAGAATTAAACCTTCTTTGTTGATCTTTATTATTTATTAGTATAGAATATTTCAATTTTTCATTATCTTCTTTTATTTTTAATATCTAAAAATAAAAATTCCTTTTAGATTCCTCATTATGGGAAAAATATATTCAAATTATCACATTCCATTTTTCCATTTCTCATTTTCATTAACCAGCTTCTTATTTTAATTTTTATGTCAATATATTTTTCAATAATTTTCACACCATAATTCCTTTATTTCTTCATCTAATTTAAGGAGTTGTTTGAATTTAGAATTAACAGAATCAGAATCAGAATAAGAATTGGAATTAGTTTCTCTTCCTTCTTCCAAAATTTCATTATGATTAATATTAGAAGGAGTTATTGGTTGAGTAAAAAAATGAATCAGGTACCTTAAAATGTTTATCAGTAAAATCAAGGTTCTATGTCTCTTATTCACTTCATGAGTCATTTCTTGAGTCTAAACAATCCAAACAACCCCATCCTATAAGAAAATATTTCTTTTATTTTCAACTATTTTATTTTTCTTTATTTATATATTTGAGTTTAGTATTGTCTTTCCTTATGTTTCCTTTCTTCTTGTACTCATAATTGGTTAACTATAAAGCATCATTATTGTTACAGGTATTAGATTTCTTATACTCCTTTTAAACAACCTCTTTAATATTTTATTTTTTCTATACTTGAAAAACTTCTTGTTAAAATGGTCCATCTCCTTTTCACTTTCCTAAAACTTATATTCAGAAGAGTTAGAGGTTTCATTAACATTATACTTGAAATCTATACCTTTACTCTATATATAATTCCCATCAGTATTTTATTTTTCAATTAAAACTCATACTAAACAAATAACCAATTAGTTCATCTAAGGTATATAATTAAAATTCTTAACTTTTTTTATCACTACTTTATTTACATTCCATATTTTTGGTAATTCTCTCAGTACTCTTTCAACTAGAGTTCTGTTATTTAGAACTTTTCTAAATTCAGTCATATCGTTAGTAATACTTGTAAACTGGTCGAACATCTAGTTTACTAACTCATCTTCTCCCATCATGAAATCTTGGTATATGTAACTTTTTTCATTCCTAGATTTTTTCTTTTAAGATTTTATATCCCATAGTGAGTGACTTGGAGAGTTCTTAATACATCGTGGTCTATCTTACATGCCGAAACATGGTTTTATACACTTCTACATATAGAATGATACAAAATATTTTTTACTTTATAATTAAAAACATAATTTACTATATCATTACCTATAAGTGTCCCTGGATCATCTTTGGGTAGCACATATGATTTTTACATGATTTCAAAATGACCATACTTAACTGCTCTAAGTTTCCATTTGATATTTCCAATACCATAGTCACTTACATTGAATAAATAGAGGCTTTTAGGTATCCATCCATCATTGGAATAGATAAATTTCATCTTCAACAACTTAACTTTATTCCTTAGACTATTGGGTTCAACATTTTCATATTATTACAATAGTTAAAAATAAAAAATAAAACATAAACTCTGAAGGAGTTTCTTCTAAAAAAATATTATTATCAAGAAAAATAAATAATAGTGTAAATTTTTTCTAAAGAAATTCCTACCTTGTGATAAATTTTTTTCGATTAATAGAGATGGAAATAATAAACTAGAGGGGGTGAATATTATTTTTAAAAAAAATCAAACAAATAATAAATCAGAGTTTTATTATTGAATAATAAACATTGAAGTTCATTATTCACAATATAGTGGGGTAGAAATTAAAATATAAACATAGTATTTTTATAGTGGTTCATATCACTAAGATCATTTTACACTCTTCAATATTATCTAATCAGTGATAATATTGGTACCCACTATGAAAACTCACTTTCAAATGGGTGATAACCTATTTATAGACTCTACCTTTTACATTACTCCAAAGCACAACCCTGACTTTTTACATGAATCACAACCTAGTCTAACCTAACTTTTTTTCAGGACTCACAACCCATGAACCTTTATTTTTTTAGTAAAATAACTAGAAAAACATTATTTTGATTGGGGAAATCATAGACCAATGTTAATAATTTAAAATAGATTAGAAAAAATAATGTGAAGAATAGACAAAAATATTGAAAACTAGTCATGATTAAAAGATGCGGGAGACAATATATCTCAATTATAATGGATAACTTTAGAAGTTATGAATGGAATAGTTTAAGTTTCATTTTGATCATAGTAATGGAATATTATTTATAGAAGCACATATTCACATAGAAAGAAAACTTTTCTTGTCATTATGTATTAAAAAACTCATATAGAATATTTTTTTCATCGCATTCCTTGGACTTTATATATTATCTAATCACCAAGATTCATCTTAATTTAACTTTTCATGGGATTTTCCTAAACTCATCATCTCTATACAATTGATAGAAATATTTAAAATAAGGAAACATGTCTTTATAGGTTAATACTTCATGTGTATTCATTTATAATATTTACTCAAATTAATTCCGGTATTAATCTCATTAAAAAAATTATAATATGAAAGTTGTAATAAATGAGAATTTTTAAATAATAAAAAGATTTAAAATGATCACAATAACTTATAGTAATTAGATAATTCAAAAACAATAAAAAATATTATAAAATAAATAATATGAAGATAAATATTTCCATAATAATTTCTAGAATTTTTTTATTCAATTGATAACAAGATAGTCATCATATTATATATTTATTTTTCAAATAAATAAAATAATAAAAATAGATTAAATAATCTTGTATTTAATTAAAATATAAAAATATTGTTAAAATATATCATGTTGTAAAATATAAATTTTCATAAAATCAACAAAGTGAAGAACAGACCATGTGAGGTATAATCCTTTTGGTGAGTTAAATTACTATTTCATTGAATGTGTTCAATATATAAATCATGTTTAATCATTTGTCATGTGGTCACTTAAAATGTAACCACAATCACTTGATAAAATACTACTCATGGACACTTAATAAAATACTAATCCTAATCACTTAATTTTATCTTCATGGTAGGTTGATGATTATTTCAAAATGACATCATTTTAAATTCATGGTAACTTAATTTTACTTTCACAATATCTTGAATTCCCACTTCATGGTAGGTTGTGGTATAATACCCATAGTAACTTCAGTAGAATATCTTTATGTTAGGTTGTAAAAATGATTCATGGTAACTATAAAATGAACTCATGTTAGTTTTAAAAATGAACTCATGGCCACTTAAGATATAAAATTCATGGTATATTTATAAAGAATTCATGGTAGCTTTATAAAAAGTTTGAAGGATCAGTTTTCACATAGAGGAGAAGGACAAGCTTGCAGTCGCTAACATGTGCTACTGAAGGAGGATATTTCTGATCGAGATGTCTGCTAGTGATAGTGTCTAACTTCTTTCACATGCAGTGATGAAGAAACTAAACAAGTATAGGTGGCTAGAGCTCTATGGTGTTGTGTTTCTATGTGAATTTGACTATAATCAGATGGATGGATAATGTCAGGTTTCATGGGAGATGTTTCACTGTGTGTTTCAAGTAGAGAGGGAGGACAATCGCAGTATGGATGAGCTGCAACCATGGAGGATTGATTAAGGTTGAGCTATTGTGGAGCTGATGTGATGCATAGATGAAGGTTCATGCACATAGAAGCCTGAGGAAGATGAACTGTGTGGCATATATATATAGTGTATATATGAGATAATATATATATGTATATATATGTATGTATCTATATGTATATATATAACCATTTATAAAGCATACTCAAATATAAAAAATATTTAAACACTAAAATTACAATTGGCACATGATATAAAGTTTTATAATAAAATATAAATGAAGAAAAATAAATTAAATCATATGAAGTATAAAAACATTTCAAACTTTAACACATGTAAAAAATGATTACATTATATAGGATAATAACACATAAAAATAACGTGGAAAACATTTTTTAAACAATTAACATATATCAATTAAATGTATAAAAATATTAATTTTTAGATATTTTTAATTTAAATAAATGTAGTGTAATTATAATTTAACAAAACTTATATAATAAATAATTAAAATGAAAGTTCAAACACAAAAAACACCATCAGTGATCCCTTTTATAAGTGTGGTGGGTTGAGAACTTATAAATACATGAAACATTACTATATAACATTTGTCTTACATAAGTCAAGAGGATCCAAATATTCATATACTTGAAGATAAAAAGGGTAAGGTCAATATAAAACCAAAAAATGATTTTTAAGAATGTTTTTTATTATCTTGAATCCTTATCAATTTATTTTTAACCATTTTAACTCATTTTACCCTTAACCAGGGTGATAAATATTTAACATGGTTACCATTCATTATGACCAAAAAATAAGTTGAACATATTACCACATATTAATAATTATGATTGAAAAGATTAAATTAATTTTACATGATTAAACTCTTATAGTTGGTAGGAATTACTTTTAATATAAGTTCACAAAACATAGCAAAAATCGTTTTATAAAAATGGTTTTTTTAAGCATAAAAATGTTTTTACAGAAATAAAGTATAATGTTGATTCTAATGGAATTAATTGGATTTTTTTAATCATATGAAGGTTTTTTTTATTTCTAAAAAAATTCAAAACCGAAATAAACCTTGTAAATACTTGTTTAAAAGAGAAAAACCTAAAACAATATTATTAGAACCAAAATATTTCTTAGATTTCAAAAATTTTTATCATATGTTTCTATGTTAAAAATTATAATTGTATATGAATTATATTAATTATTAAATATATATTTTTTCTATCAAATAGGTTTCATAAACATTTAATCTATTCTTATACAATTATAATGTCATAAAATTGGAAACTTTTGTAAAATCGGTATTTTTCACTCTTCACTCAAAAATAAACTATTCCAAAAAAACATAAAAAATATCTCTAAGATAATTTTACTTCCTCAATTAAAAAAATAAATTTATTTAATCAAATTAAATTAATTTAATCAAATTAAATTTATAAAATTTTGGATTTCAGGTTTTTATCACATTCTTGAATAAATCTATTTGAATTGTGATATTGTTTCTTTAGAAAGAAAAGATTACATACTATAATTGATGCTCATGTGTTATACCTAATTCCAAATTTTCATCATGTATAATAAATATATAATTAATTATATTTTAAATTTAATTTAATGGTTTATTTTTTAGGTTCTTTTTATATATATGTCACCGAAGTTGTAATGGTTTTTCATCTCAAATTTCTTTTATTGCCACATGTTTTAAAATATGAACCTATTTTATTTTATATAGTTCATATACTACAAATTTGACATAATTTTTAATGATTATCTATTTATTCATGGTATTTAAAGTTCCATTTTTTGTTCTTTATTTAAATTTCTTTTGATTCAAAATTTACCAAAGTTGTAAGATTTTATTAATCTCCATCTTAATTAGGTTTATTTATGTTTAAATTTCTTTTGGAGGAATTGTTTGATCTTTTAATATTAAACCCCATATATTTTATTATCCTCTAGTTATTTCTAGGGTTTAAATTCACTCTTAATATTTTACTTCACTTTGGTTCATAATATACCCAAAGTGATGTATGTAAGTGAAACTGACTTTATCTATTCATTTCATTCAAGAATATTTCCCCTCCATATCCATATTCTTTATATTGTCTTATGGATCACCAAATCTACAAATAAATGAATTCAAAAGTTTTTATACTATATTTAAATTTATTTATAAATTTTTAAAAATAATATTCTAAACATTTTTCTCATTTGTCATTTTATATTTTCTTTATAAAAGTGTGATGAATTTCTTATTTTTTAACATTTTCCACATGAAAAAATTTTCATAAAATTATTTACTTTCTTCCTTATAAATATTCCTTTAAAAAAATTCATGGATTTCCAATGATGTATTTCTTCCCATTATTCAATGAATTTTTCATTTTAATGGTTAATGTCTAAAAATATTTAAAATATATTTCATTCCACTTATGTATATTTTTGTCTCTACTCTACATTATTTACTTAATAATGGTTACATTATTTGAATTTATTTTTCAACTAATGTTTTATAATTCCCATTAAAACCATTTTTTTTGAAGTCAGAACTTTGTTTTTACAAAAAAATACAAAATATTTTTATTGTTTAGCTTCCATTTTCCTCAGTATGTATGAAATATATATCTCTTATATAGTAATGTTTATAAATAATATATAAATAATATTATGAAATGAATAATTAGGATAATTGGATCTTTGGAATCAATCAAACAAATTATTATTTTCATGTTACGTGTTACTATATGTAATTATTTTGTAACCCATTTTCTTTATATGATTTTATCATCTGTGTTAGTATCATTTAATGTTTCTTATGATACATTGAGGATATATTAAAATGATATCATCCACCTTTTTTAATTAGAAGACATGTGATGATGTTTTTTATATTTTTTCATGAAACTCAATTCTTTCCATGTGTTAATTGAGCTATGATGGATCCATAAATGTTTTTATGTTATTATGAAATATATATATATATATATATATATTGTTTATTATTTTGTAATGATTCATTTCATTATAACCCTCCAATTCATTGGGTAGTGTTTTATATCTCATGATATTATTTGGGTACACAAGTGGTTAGCCTAATCTCAAAAAGGCCGGGGTATATGAGTGGTTATACCAATCCCAAAAATGTTATGGGAAAGTGGTGGTTATCCCAAGTTCACTGTATTATTAGAATATTGTTAAACTGGTATATTATAGAAGTAATGTCATGGTGGTCAACCTTGAAATTTGTTATGATTTATATTCTTATTTTTTTCCACATTCTTATATTATGTGGCGTATCTATGTCTTGATGGATCATGTTTATCAACTTATGTTTCCACTCTCTTATGACTCATGTCACATGTTATGCCAAATATTTATGCCTTGAATTGTGATTTATGATCTTTTTACTATTGGATATGATTTTTTTTACATTATTATCATGTACCAAGATTATTTATGCATACAATTATTATCATCTTATGCTCACTTATGATCTTATATTGTTATCACTTATGTTTACCCTAACTAAGAATTTAAGGAAACCCATCTGATGTTTCCATTTACCTAGGTTAGGAAGAAGTTTATTATGTATAATATTCTATAAGGGTGTCATTTTTGGAAAATTTTATAAGAGATATTGAAGTCTTAATTCAAAATAAAGAATTATTTAATTAGAGGGTAAAATTTATATTTTATGGAAAATGATATGGGGTTTTTTATATAATGTTTTTTATTAATTATATAAATTTATATACCTAAAAGGTCACATGAATTTAAGTGATGAAAAAATTTCTATAGATATTATAATTATGGATCATTATGTTAAATTTTTCTTATTTGGTATTAAGGAAAGTGGTTAAATAATATTTCTTTAGAATCAGATTTGTGTGTGCGGATCCAGGGCACTTTGGTTGGTATTAAAGCAGGGTTTACATAACTCTAGAAGTGGATATATTATCAGATTAGGATAATTTTTGAGTTTTGGATATGATAATGGGTTAATAATTTTAATTTTTATCATAAGTTCAAAGGAATATATACCCTTATGAGGTCTTATGTGATTTAATTTTAAGGTGATATTCTTAGATATATTTATTGGGTTTTTAGAAGGATAAATGATTAAGGGATGGAAAACCCTTATAATCAGTATATGATTTTATTATGAGACAATTATTATTAATTGTGAAAAATGGTTAATTTATTTTTTGAATTTAAAATAACCATGGGTATTAAAAACTGATTTGGTGAAAAGGTTATTTAGGTTATTTTTAGGAAAATATTAATATATTTTTGAGAGTATAAATGATTATGGTATATATTGAATAGTATATTATTTTAATAATTATTAATGTTGTGTTGGAATAAAGTTTAAGTTTAATTTTGGGAGCATATATTTCCATGATTTTTAGGTTTAGAACATAGTAATAATGTTCTTTATAATTTTGGATTTGTTATTTTTTGGGATTGGATATATTTATATTTAGAGGATAAAACTTATAGAAATATAGGTTTAACTAAAATAGTTATAGGTTGATAAAATTATTTTGTGGTATGTGTTTCAAAGTAGAATACATATTAGATATGATTTATAGAATTCATATGATGATTTTATTTTATTTTATGGTATATTATATTAATAAAAATCGGTTTTAGTATATTTTTGAGAATACAATCATGAAAATGAATCTTTCAAAGGCATGTCTCTAGAAACTTCTATAACAAACTGAGGAAGCACATTTGGGGAAAATAGTAGGGAAAATTTTTCCCATTTTGAGAGAAAATATGTGTTTTTAGACTTACCTAAGATAATAAGGTAGATATATAATTCTTAATTATACCCCTATTATTGTCTATGTTAAGGATACCTTAATGTATACTCATTAATGAGCATAATTAAAATTGCGAGGACATAATTTATTTAATGGGGTAGAATATGGAACTTAATCGTTTTACAATGTATTTTCCTTTAAATAAACATTACATTGAATAGCTTGTGTCACAAAAAAATGAACTAAAAGATATAATGATTTATTTTATTACAATTCATGATAAAAATAAATTATAAGAATACAATGTGAAACATCCTTAATAAAATTATAGGAAGATTAAAATTTCAAGTAAATGAAAAGATAATAATTAATTATCAAATCATTTATCCTAATTAATTTCACATTATTAATGTTTTGAATAATTATTTTTTATTATTTAATACCAATTAATTGAAGAAATTTAATGGTTTTAAGAAAATATTTAACTTTAATGGGTTACGATTAAAATAATTTCACTCTTAAAAATGAGTATTTTTTCAAAGAACTATTTTTAAAGTGTTGTGTATTATTATATAGAATTTATTGATTTTAAATGAAGAATATAAGGTATTGATTAATTTTTTAAATAAATATTCTAAATCTCATTTAATTATTAATATATATGAAACATGATTAACAACACATAAATTTTTAAAATTCACTTATTTATAAATGCTATTTTTTCTTTATATATTATATTTTCATTTAAAATATAAATTCCAAAAAAATAAAGTTAGTTTGGTAAAATGAACTTCATATTTGGATTCATCATGTTAACATTTATTATGTTATATTTTTAGTATTTTTATAAACAAGTTTATTTTTTGGGGGAATAATAAAAATATAGTTTTTACAAATATTGAAGATGACAACATCTTGATATAAGAATGAATTAAAAATTTATAAATCATTTTTCTCATATGAATAAGTATTTAATGAGTAAAAAAACATTTAAAAATTATATTATATATTTATAAACCTATGTTTTCATTTTGGAACCTCAATTTTATTTTATTCTAATAAAAAACTATTTTGATTCATTACCATTAATTAAGTGGTCCCATGTTTTAATTCATTTTTTAGATCAGTTAAAATTTTAAATTACTCCCATTTATTTAATCACAATCCAATACATGTCATGGGAATCAATATTATTTATAATATTTTTCTAAATAATTATAAATTAATTTTTATACATTTTTTCTAAAATTGTTTTCCTGCATTTGTGTTATTAGAATAAAATAAATTTTTATAAATTTCATAAATTGAATCAAATAATATTGTTTCTATATTTTGAATTATCATGTTATAATTATCTAATAAGGACCATTTTATTTTTAGGTATTAAAATAATTTACCGAGGTAAGAGTTAGTCACTACAGAAATAGCTAAAATATGGTAAAAGTATTCAATTAATTGATAAATTCATAAACATATCATAAAAATTATATTTAATTGTATGGATGAGGTTATTATAGACCTAACTTAGTCTTATATTATCTAATTTTTAATTTTCTATCCAATATCCCTGAATTTTGCATTCCATTTTATATTAAGAAATTAATATTTCCAAAAATGTCACCCCTATCAACTATAAAAATACCCCTCCACCTCCCCTTAAAATACACACATAAAATTATAATTTCATCTGATAATGTACCATATTTACTTACCTAATAATTTTAATACACTTTTTTTACCTCTCATCCCAAGGGAATTCCCCAAATCCTTCAAAAGTAATAAGGTTTCAAAGAGAAGATACAATTTATTCTTTGTAAGTAATGATTTCTTACACTAATTATTCATAGACCATCACCTTATACCTTTTATAATATATGATTTAGCACAAAAATAATATTTTTTTAAATAATTAATTTTTTATAAAATTTATATTATTACTATACAATAACATATTTTGACTCATTCAATCATTATATTGTCTTCTTGTCTCGATCAGTTTTACCACCTACATGAATGGTGTTATAATTTTTATGATATAAATGATAAAGGAAGCTTAAATAAAAGTAATATTATATAATAATGATGAATTTAAGATGTTTTAATTATTAATTAAATGTTATATATATATATATATATGAATTTATTTATTTCATTGATAAAATTAATTCTTTTTAATGAACTATAATTTTATAAACTAGATTTTTAAGTGTTCCATGCAAAATGTCACCTAAAGTTATATGAAATGTACTAATGAAACTAGAAATATATCAAAATCATCTATTAAATATTCATTTAAATTTTGGAAATTATGAATTCAAGATCAATGAACAATTTATAAAACCACAAAATCAAATCATGAATAGAAAAAAAGAAGTTGAAACCATAATATTAACTTTGATCAAAAGAAATTAAAACATGGGTAGTAATGAATTATAAATATATGGTAGTCAGTATAATAAAAATTAATAATTTTATAAAATATTTTAATAATGATTCTTAATTTATTATACAAGAATCTAGAGTGCATTTTACTAATGAAAAAATCCAATATAAGGGTTCATTGTCTCCATTTAAATTCCTTGAGACATGTTTCATATTGTGAAACATGTTTTCCTTTTCATTTTGTACTTACTACCATATTATTTTCATATATACTAAAAAATATTTAATTTTAGGATATTTAAAATTCAATTTAATGATTTTAATCTCATTTTTATTTGATTAATGTATTTCCAAATTCGTAAGGGGTTTTCCTCTCAAATTTCCTGAATTGTAACATGTTTTGTATTATAAAACAATTTTATTTAATATTTTGTATGTACTAGATATTTTAAATATTTTATCATCATTTAATATTTATTCATGGAATTTAAAATTCAATTTTATTTTCTATCTTTCAATATATTTTGATTCAAAAATTACCAAAGTTGTAAGGGTTTATTTTTTAATCAGGATTGTTTATGTTTAAATTTCCATTGGGAGAATTGTATGATATTTAATCTTAAACCTAATATATTTTATTCTAATCTATCTATGTTCATTATTTAAATGTCCTCTTATTATTTTACCATAATTATTTTCATTATTTAACTGAAGTAATACATGTCAGTGAAACCAACCTTATCTATTATTTTTGGTTATGAATAATTCTCCTTTCTATCCATATTCTTTATGTTTTTTTGTGTATGACCTTAATTACACATAAATGATTGATAAAGTTCATTTTATAATATATTTTAATTTCTTTGAAAAAGATTTAAAGTAATATTCAAAAAAATTTCTGCATACATTGTTTGTTGAGATTCTTTTCAAAAGTATGAAAAGAATATTGTTTTTTAACATTTTCAGTATAAACACATTTTTAAATCATTTATGAATATCCATTTATGAGTTTTCATTTTTTTCAGAGTAACTATTTATTTCCACTATATTTTGAATTTTTCATTTTAAATATTAACGTATTAAAATATTTAAAAGTAATTTCATTCCGCTTATGTATATTTTTCTCTTCCAATACACATTTTTTTACATAATCATGGTTTATTATAAAGGTTACATTATTTGAAATTATTTTTCATATATTTTTTTAAAATTATTATTGACACATAATGAAAAGATTTTTGAAAGTGACCTTGAACTTCATTTTTACAACATAGTTATAAAAGATTTATTTAAATTATTTTTATTATTTCACTTCCATTTTCCTTTCTAACTCTAAATTATCCATCTATTACTTGGTAATTTTCTTTATTAATATCTAAATTCTCTTATAATATAAATATTTGGGATGATTGGATATTTTTTACTTACTGATCAGATTATTATATTCAAATTATGTGATACCATATGAAAATATTATGTGATCCATTTTATTTCCATGGGTTTTTATATATTTTAAAATCATTTAATGATTCTTATGATCCAATAAAGATATATTAAGATGATACCATCCACCTTCTTTCTCTAGATGGCCTATGATAATGTTTGGTGGTGGTTTTCCTAAAATCTATTACTTTCCATGGGTTAGTTGAGCTATGATGGATTCATGAATGTTTTTATATACCTGTGGAACACACACACACACATATATATGGTTTATAATTATGTGATGAGTGGGTCCGTTATATCCCTCAAATGCATTGTGTGATATTTTAAATCTTATGAGATCATGTGGGTGCATGGGTGGTCATCCCTATCCTAAAACGTTTATGGGATATCGGTTGTAACCCATGTCCACTGTGTTATGGGTAGGTGGTTAGTCTGGTACATTATGTAAGGAATGACTTGGTGGTCATCTTTGAAACATTTTATGATTTCTATTCTCATGTTTGTGTTAAATTATTCAACCATGTAATGTATCTTTTTCAAAAAAATTGTGTTTATTGGATTATGTTTCCACCTTCTTATAAATCATGTTTTATGTTATGCCAAAGACTTATGACTTGAATCATGATTTATGATATATTCCCTATTGGGTATGATTTTTTTAAATTATTATCAATTACCTTGAGTATGTTCTCTTAACTGTATGCTCATTTTATTCTCACTTATGATAATTGGTTATTATCACTTATGATTACCCTTACCAAGCATTTGATCTCACCCTTCTTATGTTTCCATTACACTAGGTTATGAAGAAGGTTATTAAATATGATATGTCTACAAGTGTATCATTTTTGGATAATTTTATGGGAGATGTTGAGGGATTGATGTTAAATAAGGAATTTTCTATTTAGTGGGGAAAATATCCATTTTATGGAAAATAATATGAGTTTTTGTTGGTAAAGGATTTTCCAAATTATCTAAAAATATAAACCTAAAAGGTATATGGTATATATGTTTGGAAATATTTTCTATAGATCCTAAAATTATATATGTTTAATTTGAATATTTCATAGTTGGTATCAAGTCCAGTGTGAAAATAATATGTTTTTAGCATCAGATTTGTGTGTTTGAGTTTGGGGTGCTTCAATTTTAGATATACAAGCTTTCAAATCAAAGATAATAAATTACTTTACAATCTTAAATATGGAATTCACCTAGAGTTTTTTATAAAGAAAAATAGTGTTGTAATGCAACATCCCCATCTAGTTTCTCCTTCCACATGACAGAAATAGAGTGCCACATACCTCATACATTCATCCTTATACACCAGAGGCTACAAAATATCAATGAGTTTCTATAAGTGGTTGTGGGGA
This sequence comes from Viscum album, assembly GCA_963277665.1. Lineage (NCBI taxonomy): Eukaryota > Viridiplantae > Streptophyta > Magnoliopsida > Santalales > Viscaceae > Viscum > Viscum album. The sequence continues at coordinate 1,482,200,963 of OY728141.1, read as the reverse complement.
GACTATGATATTATATATAATATCCATAAAAAATAATGAAACTGATAATATTAAACATTAATAATAATATTACAACACATAAATTATCACATTCTATAACAAGATGAGGATATACCAAGTCAAACAAGTTATAAAAAAAATAAGAGTGAACATGGGCCAATCATATATAGACATCATCCAAAAATAACAAAAGGAACAACTAAAAGTTGAAACAAGGATTTTACTAACCCATTGACAAAAAAATTAACAACCCACATGGATTCCAAATGTAAATCCAACCCTTAATCATGAATCACATAAAACATACCCTTCATAGAGTTACAAGCTATAAAGTTTTCACACACATCGGGTTTCCCATGAAAAGTGTCACTATGAGCTTCATAGGTCACCACCAATAGTGTCCCTATATAATGTACACATGCATATGGGTGAATGTAAAGTACAATGTATTCTTACTAAAACAAAAATAAAATCTCATTCCACCTCATTCATTAAAATAAATGGGTGATCATACAAATTAATTCATCTAGTGATAGAATGAAATGATATACCCATAGTTTAAAGAGACCCTGAGGGAGAACAAACCATCACCCCTCATCATATAACCATTTACTGAGTCATAACCATACTCATAGTATCCCATTTACTATTTTTTTAGTGACTAATCTAGTCAATGGTACAAAAACATTCCATGGTGAGAGTCACACTCAAATGGTGAATGATTTATCACCATTCTCATAGTTCCCTAAACCCAATTTGAATGTATAATTTTCATTATAATTTCATGTATATGGCTTGATATATATATTTATTTCACTTACAACGATAGTAATATAACTTTTTCATATACTATATATGAGGAAATTTCTGAAAATTGATTGTCATATTAAAAGGTTATATAAATTTACAACTATAATGAGAACCTTGAGATACAATTAAAGTATTCTTAAAAAACTTTATGGTCTAGATATATCATACCGAAGGGATTTAGATGATGTTTTACTATCAAGTGTTGGGGGATCATAATAATTGAGACTTATTCTCATAAATTTCAAAATTTCTGATTTCAAGTATATGTGATCATGAGGATTGAACCGGAAATAGGAACACTCCATGTTTTGGGTGTCATTGGTTGTTCTCATCTATGAACATGTGTATTAGTCTTATAAGTTGATATTATTATTAATATATATCATTTATCAGATAATTCTATACATGATGAAAACCATTATAGTTTATGTCAATGGTGAGGTAGCTTGTGTCATGTCCATCATCAATGATATGAAATTGATTGATTAACCAATACAAGATTTATCACATTCGAGTATAGGAAGAGATATATTGGTCTCTATTTCCTGGGATGGTTATACATTCATTAAATCCATGTATATTATATAATAATGTAATTATATTTGGTATTGTTAGATTAATAATGAATAAATCATGTGAGGATGATCGTGAAGGATATGAATCCTGCTTTATGAAATATCATATGAAAAAGATATTGTATTACACAGTGTATGTACATAAGAGAGGATGTTGGTATTATAAATTAACCATATCTCTTATGGTACCTTAACATGTTTCTAGACACTAATATTGGTCTTTGATTCACACTCACTACTATCATGATATGTTCCTAGAGAATCAGACACTAGGTTTATTCAAAAGTTTTTCCAATTCAAATGAATTTGTGTTTAGTACATGGCAGGCCCAACAACAGGGGTTGGGTAATTTCCAAGTATTAATGATCAGAAGAAAATAATTAAATTCAATATTATTCATTTTTAGAATAAAAATTATTAAAGTTATTAAAGTGATCATAAGTTATTAATTGAATTCAAAGAAAAATATTTTATGAATAAATATTCATTATTCATGGTTCTTTAATATTATATTAGATAATTGAGTTGAGTTAATGGATCATATTTTTTCACACAGCATAATCTCGATGTTAAAAGTAAGTGATAAAATGTTTATGAATATTATGATATGTTTAAATTGTTAAAAATATTATATATATTTTAATCAAAAGGTTAAACATATTAAATAAGCCCAAAATTTTGGGTATTATTGTGCCCATATATTTTACAGCCTCTCTCTCATCCATTTCATATCTTATAGTGAGAAAGAATATTTTGAAGCACTTTGATCCAAGATCCATTTCTTGGATCAATTAATCGGTGCTCCAAAGACTGTAAGTATATTGAATTCCACTTTTATTCTCATTTCTAACACCCAAGTTTCATAGATTGACATGCCAATAATGTTTTGTGGCACCTATGCATTATCTAGAGGATTCATGCTTCAAATAATTTAAGACAAAATTATTAATGATGATTGAATTGTGAAAAAAATATTATTATTTAATTAGGTATCATTTATTTTTTTCATTATTATTTCAATTACACAGTACCCTTGTGTCGATATCTAGGTAATCTGATATTAGATTTGATGTTATGATGTCAATATTATGAAAATATTTTGAATTTTCCTTCTTTTACACTTCTGTAGAATACTCAATACCAAAAAATTATATTATTATGGTTATTTAATTCATTAAGTTAAAATTTAAATTCAATTTTCTATAATTTAGATGGTGTGTGTTGATATGGTTCAAATTCTAAAAACAATGCATCCATTAGAGGTCAGATAGTTGGGTTATGTCCATTCAAAGATCGATTTGATTTTTTAAATTAAAAATTAAATATTTATATATATAATTAAATATTTATTTATTTAATTATTTATAACTGGATGATAGAGGGGAGACATACGTCAAGAGTTGTTCATAGAAAAGCCACCAGAATAAGGGTGTATACAGGTTAAGACAATAATTTTTTTTTATTAAAAATGAAATGTCAGTGTGGTTAGCTAAATATCATCCACATGAAAACACGCCCTTTTGATTAGAGTGAATCACTAAACTTTTCTCCCACAATCTATGAGAAATATTTTTAAATAATAAAAATCATTTGATCACCTTATTATAAGAGAAGAAGATAAAACACATGACACCCCAAAGAGGATCTACCTATTTTACCCACACTCCCTAGTCAAGTCATGCTAACTTCCCTGGAATGGATTCTTGGTTGGGTTGGTCTAAAACATCCAGGCTAATTATGGGCCTGGAACTCCTTTAGGATCCCATAGGAGGGTGATAAAATCTCTAGAAAATACAAAAATCATTATCAAAATCATTATAAATAACTAAAAAATTTAGATTAGTTTTAGGGACCATTAGACTTGATGAATATGAATTAAAATAAATTTAATTTATTTTAACTCATATTTAATTCCCCTGAGTAGAATTTTATATAAAATTTAATTTTTTATTTGATATTAATGCATGTTAACTAATCATGAGCTAAAATAGCCAATTTATGTTGGATATTTATCATTTATTTATTTAAATGTTGCAGTGTGGCATTTTTATAATAATTAATTGATAAATTATGATTTATTCACCATACCTCACCCTCAATATATGTATAAGAGCATGTTTTTCCACTTAACAAGATTATTCACATGTATCCCACATCTCTGAGAACCCTACACATGTGCTTGACAATTATTGTATTATAAAGAGGATGAAAGGAGACAATATTTTCCCTAAGATTTGGAAAAGGACAACACAATTGATCAATGCATTGGATGAGTGAGATCTATAACTTGAGTGAGATAGAGAACAAATATTTATCCATAGGGCATCAGTTAATTAATCTTATACTCGATGGATCAACCCTTAAAAATAACACATGATCAAATTATTTAATTTGTATCATATGAATGGTTAATTGTTTTTGTGAATGTATAGTTAATACACGATCATATAGAATAGTTAACAAGAATTTATAGAAAAAATCAATTAATTCATTATTTTTTTATTAAAACATGGTTAAAGTTATGAGTGAGATCATAAAATGACAAGAATGATAAATAGAAAGATATTATATTAACTAAGAGAAACCAAAACATAAAATCCCATAAATTAATATTAAGTAAAAATCCTTCCATTACTTTAATTTGAACAAAACCATAAATATGAGGTATTTTTCATTCATATATGAGACTATCTCATACTATTACAGAGTTGATATGAGTTTTGTGGGTTGAATTTAGTAAATTTTAGGTGACTTGAGCATAATATACAGAAATATTGAATCATTTTAGATGAATATTCAATACATTTAATAATTGTTTCCAATGATATTTTTGGGGTCCCACATCACACTTATTCTAGTCACACATTCTATCTTAACAATGGTGGGTTACTTCCATCACTTTAATCAGAAATGTTAGATCCTTGATCAAAATGGGATGATGGGATGTAGGTTAATCCTTCCATGGATTCCACCTTGGAGCTCATTTACTAGTCTGGGTCTCCCTCATTGATTCAAGTCATTCTTGTGAAACTCATTCCTAGCTCTATATCGACATGGATATCGGTTAATTACACTGCTTCTGCCTTGATAGGGCAGTAACCTTTGTTCATAAAAGGTATTAATATTGGTCTTGTCCGGGAATTTCTAAATATTGGGATTTTTGGGAACCTGTAAAGTCTTATCCTTTTTAAGTTTAAGGTATCTCATATGAGGAATCTTATTCATGGAACCAATTTCATCCTATGTTGTCCAGGATTCAATTGAAACCAATGATGAAAGTATTTTGATTCTTTTCAACATATACATCCCATGTTTATTTTCTGGAGTAGGGATTTTGGATTAGATCACAAGTTTAATGTCCTATAGATATATATTTTTCACAAGTTTAATGTCTTGCAGAGATAGGTGGGTTGCAAGTTTAACATCTTGTGTGGAAAGGTGGGCCATAGGTTTAATGTCTTGTGGTGATATATGGGTCACCATTTTAACCTCATGTATGGATAGGTGGGTGTTATGTGTATCCGTAGGGGGAATATTTCACACTTAGTGTTTTGTGGTGTGTTTCCCCATGGGTGGGGGAGATATTTCACACATGGGATTTCATGGAGTGTGTCCCCATGGGGGAAGATTTCACACTTGGTATTTAGTAGAGTGGCGTCCCTAGGGGGTATATTTCACACTTGGGATTTGGTGGAGTGTATCCCCAATGATGAATATTTCACACATTGGATTTGATAGAGTGTATCCCTTGGGGGGGAATTTCACACTTGGGATTTGGTGGAGTGTGCCCCTAGGGGGGAAGATTTCACACTTGGGATTTGGTTGTGATGTTTGGGTGTTGGGACTAATCCTCATGGAGGTGTCCTACGTACTCTGTGTAATAGATAAAGATCAAAAAACCATATAGTTCAATCTCATAGTTTAAGGTCATGTTACATGATCAGGCCATCAAGATTAGCATAATGTGATAAGGATGCTCATTTTTAAAAATGTGCATCAATAAAGGATGGTGTGGGTATTACGTGTGAAAATTTTATAGGGGTGATGGATGAAGGATGACATACCACAAAAGGGGACGATTTTAATCCCATGATGATCATACATGGGGCGTATCTTTCTCATCACATGAGGTAAGGATACAATTTAACAACATGTTCTTGGGAGTTTTTCATTCAGTTTATAATCATATGACTAGGACATGGGGATAATATGTTTTACATCATGTAGAAAGGAAATGGATGGGGATACACTCAAAGGGGTACTATGTTAAGGTGAGAGGAAGATCCATAAAAATTAATATCTACCAAGATAGGTGTTCTATTTCCCTAAATGACACCACATTTAGGGATTACATGTTTACTTTTCTTGTGCCTCTGGGCGGGGCATGACGTAAACACTTCCATAGAGGTGTGGTAATCAGGAGGACTGATGTTAGGGTCCCTATTCTTATTATCCAAAGTAATAAGGGTACCTATTATTTGGAGAAAAATGTAGGGTAATGGATTATGACTCACTTAAAGTTAAGTGGGAAGACATAAGGGTTGGTGGCACCAGTCACATAGATATTTGTGGTCTAGTTGAACCGTTCAAGGATTGGTATGGGTCCCCCCAATAAATAAAATTTAGAAAAATGGTATTGGATGAAAGGAGGAACCATGGGGGGCTTGGAGTATGGTTTTTATGAAATTTGGGGCTTTTCGAATGTTAAGTGCTTCAAAAATTCTAGGGTTCCTACTAAATTTTGGTGCCTTGTGAATGTGATGGGTCACATGAAGGGGAATTCTTTGTGAAATTGGGTGACCCTACCAGAGAATAAAATCATGGTTCCCATATGGTTGGTTTTGTGAAGGATAGTTTTCTTATGAAACCCTAAGATCCACAAATGTCTTTCTTCTTACATGAAGGCCATGTAACTTCATGAAAGTCATTTTCACCATGGGTTGAGGTTCTCAAAAAACCAAGGGCAGTGGTTCCATGAATGATTGATACCTTTGGAAATCCATCTCTTCTATTGATCAAAAAGCTTATGAGTTTTGTGAATTTAATTATTTTATCAAATGTAGAAAGGTCTCATTCCATAAAAGTAAAAAATAGGGGGTATTTATTACCACAGAAGAGGCAAGGTAGTTTTTTTATGAAAGATGGTGGCTTCAATGAAATATTATGAGCTTCATTAAGTGATGGGGCTTCATGAACCATAGTTATTCTACATGAAGTTTAGCACATTATGCTGCACATAGTTGGGAAATTTCACAAACTAGAGTTATAATACACTAATATTATCACCATAAGCTTTATAAGGCAAGAGAATTACATGAACTAGAGCTTTTTGTGAATATTTTAACCTTCATAAACTAGTCCTTTGACTGGATATTTAAGCCGTTTTGGCCCAAATATACTTTGAACTCGTAGTTACTTCCTTGAACTCTCTCATCACACATGTATTTCAACATCAAAAAATACCTCCCATAAGAATCAGATCTAGAGCGGGAGAGGAGGGATGTATTCTAATAGAAAACTACTAGAAATTGGTGATTGGAAATACCACCTCATGAAACTCAATCTGACCATATGCTTATAAATAAGGGTGGGGTTACCTTAGGAGACAATGATATTTTTGTGAAAGATTGGTCAATGATCTATTTTTGTGAAACTCAACACCTTCATAAGTGTTTTTTATTTAGATCCTCACCACTCACAAAACTAAACTCTTCCACAAGCTGCATCTCTGTAAGAGGACTTCCATAAGCCTTCAAACATTCAAAAACTTTACCTTCATGAATAGAATGTTGCAAATTGACCTTTATAAACTAGTTCCAAAAAAATTAAATGTCTTTGAAAAAATTTCTATCGAAGATGATGAATCATTTGCTAACCAGAAAACTGAGATGGTTGGAAATATCATGACTGGAGATACGTTTCCAACTGAGTCAAATCATGAAACACTCATTGTGTTACTGATGAAAGATCAATAAGAATACCCACTATACAAGTGGCTATTGTTGTATGGTTTTGGGCTAAGGGATTACGTGTTCATCCATAGTTCTAATTTGTATGTGTTTTCCTACTAGTTTAGGATCACACCTGGATAACACCAGTGGTACAAGGTTATTGGAGGACACATTATGTAGGAAAATGTATCTCTTACCAATCATACCCCATGGAACCACTTGAAAAATGTTAATGTTGAGGCTTTGAAGTTATAGGATTCCCCCCACCCTTAGTATGATAATATTCTCATTTTGGGTTTGACATACCATCTCAAAGGATGGACCAAGTAATGGGACATATGCCTTCGTGGAAACTTCATTGATGAATGGACCTAGGCACACCAGGTATGCCAGTCTTACCACAAGTTTGAGGTAGAGAAGAAGTGAGATGGGCACTATGAGGTGGCGTGGTTCTCATAGTTCTATGTTTACTATCACTTGGACATTATGATAGATTTTTTAAGTATATGGTCATCAGGGACCAACACTTTTCATCTACACCATAGAGAGGTTGAAATCACTTGTGGGGTATCAACTAGATTTTTAGGATCCCAATACATGGGGCCATGTGTAATGAATTTCTCCCTGTATAGTATGTTTGAGAGGAACAAGAGAAGATTCCAACCATAACAAGGGTGTTTCTATAGTAGGTACAAGGTATGAGTGAACAAAAAACAAGATATGAAGGACATTCCTTTAAAGTAATTGTTTGGTTATTTCATGAATAAACTAGTGGAAATGCTCTCAGGGAGACCATGTCAGTGTCCAAAGGAAAATTAATGAGGTAAGGAGAACTCATATTATAGGATACTAGAGTCAATTGAATGGTATTTTTAGGGTTTAAACATGATGTATAAGACTCCTTTGGTTAAGATAGAAGGATTTAACACCGCGTTGATCCATAGATGGATGCACCTAGTGTGGGATGAACACATAAGGGTGTGTCTGAGAACCCTTATCATGGAGTCAATTATGGAAATGGGGAAACACGTTAATCTAGTAGTTGTGGTCTTGGATAATCTATTCAAAGTGATACTCCATATCATCTAGGGGAATACACCCTTCCATGGGTGTGAGCCCTTCCACTAAATCCAATCATGATCACCCCTCATGGCCCAAGATTCTAGTCTTCAATCTTAAACATCACCAGGAGTTTCCCTTTTAACTTGGGAATAGTGAATGTGATATAAATGATTGGGATGGAATGCCATTTCATTTTTCATAAGATTAATATCCTTATGGGAATAGTGACTGATGATGGAATTGGGACCATCGAATAATGGAGAACCACTCATGATGATGAGGAAGGAGGTGTCCCACCACAATAGGGTTGAGGGAGAGTGGCAGGAAAGGAACTTCATGGAGGTAGAGTTGTTCTAATGAAAGGATCAGGCACTGCATAGCCAGAAATTCCTAGTCCTACACAGGCAGAAGTCGTAGTTAGGGGAGAAATAATAGACCCAATTCTCCTAGGTAAGAAGCTTTGATAGAAAACTGAACCCTATGGGGAAGTTCTGAGGATACTCATCCATGTTATGGGGAAGGGACTATGTTTCCTAGATGTTCCTAGTGACACTATATTTCTAGAGGGTTATTACAGTTGGGGAATCCACAAAAAAATCACCACTCTTCATGGGATATGGAAGCATCTCCACTCCTAGGGGATATTCCCCACTAGATTGGGTCACACAAGGGAAGGATTCCATGTTTCCCATGTTAAGGAGATGAAATACATGAAAGATTTGGAATAATTGATCTAATATTATGGAATAATCTATCCCTTCACTGATCGGGTAAAGGTGTTGTTGGTTATGTATTCTCATCGAGGTATTTTTGTGGGCCACATGGCTGCTAGTGTGGCTGAGGGATAAAGATCTGAGGAGTCATGGGTAAGAGATTCCTATCGAGACTCTCCTAGGGATGAAAATCCTACCATTGACCCGGTGAGTTTTCTTATCTTATGTGCCTTGGATATTACTAGATTCCTAAGATTACTTCTTAACTCCTCTTTCACTTATATAATAATTAGCGAGCATAGAATAAGGGGAGATTCATGATGAACCACTAGAAGAGAATGAGGGTGACCTAACCCTTGAGGAAGAATAATGGGGAATATCTTGGATGTTGTATCCACATGTGGATAACCATTACCTGAAGTGGTTCCTAAAATCATGGAGATGACTACTAGTGGAACACCATCATCAATGGGACTGCCCATGAGTCTTTCTGAGCTACTCATTAGTTTGTACCAATCTTTAAATACCTTTAAAATTTTCACATTTTCTCTCATTTTTTATTCCCTTAGTGATTCTTGAATGAACCATACTAAAATGGTAGTTCAAACTATGTTTAGATCTCATCCAACTGTGGTGGTGATTGAGTCCTAGGTAATGAAATCGGATAAAGTTATGCCTTTGAATAAGATGTTTGAGGGGGTTGTGTAAGATGAGCCTACAATACAATTTTTACAATATGTGACTACTGGAGCCAAAGATCCATTATATGAGGAAAAAATCATGCCAGAAACTGAGATGACTGGGGAGCCTATGATGAATGTGCCTATCTTTGAAGCACCATTGGTGATGAATACTGAAGTTGAGGCCTCAAAAAAACAAGTTGAGATCTTTCCACCAAAAGAGGTAGTTGTGGAGGCTGTGTAGATTATATTATCTTATAGGTTTAACATGAGTTATTTTGGGCTCCCTCTGTAGGTGAGGGTTCTAGTGAGGATGTTTTCTCTTAGACCTGGGGCTCCTCCCACCCAAGGACTTTCCTACAGATGACTTATCCACTGATGTGTTGGAAATATTCCCTTAATACGATCCTACCCCACATAAGGAACTTAAGTATTCCATCCCAGATTTAAAAAAGGATAATTTATTCATTTGATGAAAGGGATATATGAATGTGTGTAATTTCATCACTCACACTCCATTGGTTGATATACCAAATTGGGTGAGATATCTCTTCCATCATCTAGTCATCCTTGTGACTATCAGGGTGAACTCTAGCGGCTTCCAAGCACTAGCTCAATAATTTATCATTGAGAAGGTGCATTTTGAGTGGTATAAGTTTGAAATATCCTTTATTAAGAGGAATTATGTGGGAACTCAATCTCTATAGGTGGATGAGGAAGAGATCACTTTCCTATAAGGAACGACATGAGTGCATGCGGTCACTGACACTTCTCAAATAGAGATCATCATCCAACTAAGGGATCAGTTGGTGACAACTGAGGACAAGGAATTTTAAGTTATATATCTGGTGACCATGTTCCAAGATGAGAAATATCGAATTTGAATCAGGTTTGAATAGGTTCATCTTGTCACAAAGTAGTAGGTGGTCGATCGAGTAGTGTGGTAGTGGACTCTAGAGGATACTCAACAAAGTCTGGATGATATTGAGCTCTTTATTAATGGGATAAAACCTTAGGTAATCTTATATTATCCTAAAATAAAGGATAGTTTTTAATATTTGTATAAACCTTCCAAACTTTTTATGGGTTTTTTAAATTCCTCATGTTCTTTTATAATTTTTTCTTTTTTCTATATCTCTAATAATATTAAAAGGAAACAAAAAATTAATCTCTAATCCCATGTGAGTGATGATATATGTGGTAAATAAGGGAAAAATATTTTTCATTTATATTAGTGTACTAAACAAGGGTCAAACACTTAGGGTTTGGACTTATTTATTGACTTTTAAGAGAGTCCTAGCAGAGAAAGTTTTGGCTAGATCATGAGACTCTCTGCACTACCGACTTTCATTCTTAATGTGTGCTAAATCATGAATGGGGTAATACCGTGGGAGTTGAATTATACCAAAAGAAAGGGGTGATGAAAATAATTAATTGAGTTTGGAACAAAAAAGCGGGTGGCGTGAAGGTGGATGATAATTGTTGACCATGATGGAAACAGAGAATCCTTTATCATTTTTACATGGATGGGGACAAACAAACGAGGGTCAACCATTGATCATTTTTGAAACATGGTACCTCTCTCAAAATTTCATCATAAGTACCTCAGAGTATTTTTACAATATGATTGTTGAACCAATTTGTCTAGGAACTATTGTCATCAGGGGGGGCATTCAGATGTGAAAGTATGATGGGGGTATAAATTTAGAGACATGAAAAGTTCGAGGATGAATTAAGGGAATGTTTTAATGAAGTTCAACACTCTTAAAATTATTCCATCATGCCTCTAAGCACAGTGGGTAGGCGTATAGATCTGAAAAAAGGTCATACTCATCTTTTAAGGGGAGCGCCATCTCATATTTGGATTGATGGTCAAGAATCATGAATGATACAGTAGGTGACAGACACCAAAAGGGAAAAGGGGATTCTTATAAGAGGGTCAAAGATGCTTCATAGTTTTAGATCATTAAATGAGGTTGATAGACATGAATTTTAGCATCATATGGTAAGGATAATGTACATGTATTTTAGCATCATGTGGTGAGGATTATGTGCATGAAATTTAACATCATATAGTGAGGATGATGCATCTCGCAATTTAAATTCATGTGATTGGGATGTTAATAGCACATTTTAGGATATTTTGACCAGGAATTGTGAACTGATGTGAATAAAAATAACCCATCAAAGGTTATGGGGGTGTAAGAGGGTAACAAAATGGGAGTACCCCCTATAGGAGATCATGGGAGAAAAGAAAGATTAAAATTTGGCACTAAATTTTTTCTTGAATTGATGAGTTTAGTGAGCACAACCAGGTTTTTATTGGGGTCTATAGTGGATACCTAATGGATTTGTACCACTTTCTCTTTATTCCATTATTTTTTCCAAATCATGGTTATGAACAGATGTGGGGATATGACTCTTTCTCAAGTTTCTTCTATGGATTCTCAACCTGAAAAAATATTTCACCTTGTATTTGGTTGTTTAAGTTCATACCAGTTGGACAAAAAAGTCTCAAATAGTTGAAGGCCATAATTATTGGAACAATACTTCTATTTCATGGTCATAGATCTTATACCAAGAAGTTGAAATTATTTTCAGTTCGTAATGCTTGTAATTGAGGGTATCTCGCTCCAAGAATGTTCTTATGATGCTAGAGGCTTCAAAACTAATGGGAATGGAATGCCTGAGAGGCACTATACTATGAAAAATACTATAGGGAGAGTCACACATAATTTCAGGTCATGATTATTAGACCATGGTTTGCATGTCCCAAAGGAATGTGGGTGTTATAAGGGACAGGTAACCTATTTTGTCTCAAAGGAATGTGTATGGAATGGGGGGAGGTAGCCCAACCTAAATGAGGAGTCGTGGAGGTTTTTCTGCATGGAACAAATCTGAGACAACTTGCACACAATTTGAGGTTGTGATTCATATATCGGGCCTCCTAGTTTAAGGTTTTAAGGGTCTTACCAATTGAAAATAGTTTAGGATCATAATGTATAGACCATGGGTTTTGTGTCTGGAAAGGAATATGTGTGACATTGACGAATGTTTTCCCAATGTGAATTGAGGGCTAAGAAGGCCACCCGATGAAGCATATAACATCTTCAAGACATCTTTCACATAGTTTAAGGTGGTAATTATTAGGATTGGGTTCCTAGTTTAAGGTCATAGAGTTTGGAACTAAGAATTGAAATTAGTTTATGGATATAATTCTTGGACCATGGGTTTTAAATATTTTAAGGTCATAATGGTTGAACTAATGGGGGAATGTCTCAAAGGAGTGTGCGTGGCCTAGATAAGAGGTAATCCAACATGAATGGGTTTCCTAGGAGGCCTACTACATGTAAAATATTTTAGAAAACCTTCAAACAATTTAAGGTAGTGATGCATGAAATTGGGATCTATGTTTAAGGTCATAGAGTTTGGACAGATGGGTGAATGTCCCAAAAGAATATTTGTCATAAGGAAGAGTGGAAACCAGACATGAATGGAGGAACAAGGAGGTCCTACATAACATGAAACATTCCCAAGGTGACTTTTACATAGTTTAAAGTCATGATTCTTGTATATAAGCTCCTTGATTAAGGTTATAGGTTTTGAATAGAAAGAATCAAACATATTTTGAGGTCATAATTATTAGGATAGGGGATGAAAATAGTTTAAGTTCATAATACCTAGGAGGTGTGTCTCAAGGGATTGTGTGTATCCTAGAGTAGAGATTACCCAATGTGAATAAGAAACCTAGTAGGCCCTACCAAACATAACATCTTTGAGAAAACCTTAACATAGTTTAAAGTCATGATTCATAGAAATGGGATCCTAATTTAAGGTTTTCAAGTTTGGATCAATGTGTGATTGTCGCAAAAAGAACATGTGTGGCATGATAGAGTGGAAACTTGATGTAAATGGATGATTAAAGAGGCCCGATGCCACAAGAAACATTCCTAGGGTGACTTGCACACATCTTAAATTCACAATGTTTAGAATTAGGATCCTATTTTAAGGTCATAGTGTTTAGATTGACGGGGAATCTTTGTATTACAACTTTTCTTAAGAAAAGATCCCTTTTAAATTTTAAGCATGTGTGGTCCTTGCTCGATGTAAGAAATAAAGAGCAATATGAATTTACCATTGATTGTATGGGAGAGCATGACAAGGGGAAAACTTTTAAGAGAAGTACCATGAGGGTATATTGTGATATCCAAGACTTGAATAGTAAAATGGTAATGAATGGTGGATGGAGAAAAACTATTTTCCATGTTTGAAACATAGGTTATACACTGTGGCGGTCAAGGATAGGGCGAAAAAAAGTGGGATCAACCATTGATCGAGCTCAAAACATGAGAGCCTCAATCTGTTACCATGGATCCTTTGAGTTGTGATCTCAGGATGGTAGGTTAACCAATGTGTCTAGGCACCATTATAATTATAGAGCTTATTCAAATTATGAAGTGATGATTATCCAAATAAAAAAGTGAGTGGTGAAAATTTAGAAGTTAGGAATTTACCATATGTAATTCTATGAGCTATTCTACCATGCACTCGAATGAGATGGGTGAAGATATCAGTAGGTGAGGATCAAGTCTGACCCAAAGGGGAAAGACCTCGGAATAAGTCGATGGTAGGGATGAACCTAATATAAGATATCTAGGCATCACTAAATATCCCATGAGAATTGGAATAAATACATATGTAGTTATGTAATTCAATGAGGTAGGATACTAACTTTAGAGGGATTATTTCCTTCCTGGTGAGGTAATTGAATCATTGCATACCGGTCATATGAAGCATCCTATGTTTTTTTCATATGGTAAGAATACAGTTTAACATCACACACTGAGGACTTTTGTTTTGGTCTTCACATTATTTTCATGTGATGAATCATGGTTTTATATAGGTTAAGGATAAAATTTAATGTCATGTGATGAGGATGTTGTTTGGTTCATTTTACATTTATCATATTAGGAATCCTTGTTTTGTACAGGGTAAGGCTACTGTTTAACTTCTTGTGTAGAGAATGTAAGTTTGGTTCATATCATGTTTACCATATGATGTATCATAATTTTGTATTAGGTAAAGATATAGTTTAATTCCATGTGATGAGGATGTTTGGATTTTTAGTTTAGAGTTATAAAGATTAGATGATGGTTTATGCTAGTTTAAGGTCATAGAGTTTGGACAAAAGAGAGGTTTCTAGTTTAAGGTAATAGAGCTTGGAACATATTATGTGGGTGTCATAAGGAGGCTTGTTTAGAATGATGAGTGAAAACATGATGTTAAAGGAGTGGTAAAGATACCCCCTTCCACAAAAAACTTGACAAACTATACCCAAGTCGACATCATGATTATAAGGGAGGAAATAACCTACAATGAGTCAACGATGGGGATGGACCCAATATATGAGATTTGGGTGTCATTTCGTATCCCATGGGAGTGAAAATCATGATTCACATAGTTCTAGAACTAGAAATGGTAGGAGAAAAACACATAATGGGTGGTCCTCTTAAGAGAGGATGTGATGAAAAAGAAAGGGGCATTAGCTTGCTGAAACACTGAGGTGAAGCAAACTATTCAAAGAAGGATCCACAAGGAGGCCAGATACATAGAGTGTAAGGTCATAATGCTTGAAACCAGAGGGTTACATGTACTTATATGATTCTAGGGTGATGTATAAGTGGTAAAACCTGATTTTAAGGATCCAAATAGGCTCTATACCACATGAAGTGATCATAAAATTAGTTACACATAGTTTAAGGTTGTAAGGTTTTGACCAGGGTGAGGAACCAAAATAGGTTGGTGCAGAGTCTGGGCTTGGGATGTTGGATCTAGGAAATATTACATAACCCACCAAGCATGATAATCAATCCACACATAGTTATCGAATATTTCACGGTAGGAGACCAACACCCATTGATCGCACCATGATTCACTAATTTGTTTCATCCTTACATCATCGTGTTAAAATAATTTTGTATTGAAAATTTAAAAAATAATAAAGAATTTAAATTCACATTTTATTCACTTATTTAATTTTTATCTCTATTAAAAATGTAAATTTTAATTTTTTTTATTATTTCATTATAGGAGGAGATGATTTGGAGGATCCATAATGATGTTGAAGCGAAATGGCTGAAACTGCATGGAATCCCATTAACACTTAAACACCATTTTTCATGTTCCACCAAATAAATGCATCCAAATGGGGTGATATTTTTTATATGATCCAAAGATCTGTGGTCTAGAACTGATCTCAATACACCCAATTCCAATTCATTCATATGGTTTCCCAACCGAACTGACCTATCTAGGAAACTGAATCTGCATGAAGTCAAAAGTTTGGTTTGGTATTATAACCACATATCCCATTTCAGATGTCCAATAGCCACTAAATGTGAAATGGAGATATTTATTATGCCATACAATATCTCTTATATTTTTTCCAGGTTGATATAATGTCATTTACGAACCCAAAACAGAGACATAGGTTGTATCTAAAAAACTAGGTTCCCAAAACCACTTCCCATTTTGGATATAAAAGGGCACCATGGTCACCTCATTTGTGAGTTAAAAAAAGAGTCAAATTGATACTATTTTGGAGACCCAAATAAATCTTATATTCCATTTTGAGTTTTTTGGGATCACTATACTCATAGGGATATTTGAAATGAAGAAGGATGCCCACCCAAGCTTCCTCCTCCACTTGATGTCCAGTTAAACGATGTGTATTCATTGTCAGAGATCTACACACATTTAAAGGATATTTTGATTCTTAAATTAGATACTGGTTTGTATAAAATTATGTGTTAAAACGTTTCATTCCTTTTATCTTATATTATTTCATAATTGAATTCATTTTTTGATGAATGTGATTGATATGCTTTTAATTTCGAACTGATTGGTGTGAGGTTTTGAGAGACTGAATTGTGTTCCTCCAATTAGAAAAAAAGAATCAATTTATTCCCAATTTATTTGAGATTTCAATATTCTTTTAAATCTCTTATACCGTGCATAATGTATAGACTGTGTAAATATGATTGTTATTTCAAGGTTGGGTTCATCATGCATTAATATAAAATCTTATAAATTAATCAGGATTCCGATTAATTTCAACCAAATATTTACTCCAAACCTAAATGAATATATAATAATAATTAACTTGAAATGTGTATAGTGAAATCACAATGAACCCTTTATCTCATATTTTTCAAAATCTGTTTGGGTTTTCAACTAATAAACTCTTTAAATTAAGTTATTTTCTTAAAATTGTTTTCAAAACCACCCAATATTTTAGCCTTTTTATTAAAAATACACACTATAAACCACCAAAACACCTTGAGAGATAAACTAGGGTCTAATATAGACAATAAAATCATCTTTAAGTCATAATAAATTTGAAATGTCATGAAAATACATTCACTGATAGTGGTTTCCTCTCTAGTGTGGACATTGAATCGTCTCATATTTGTGACATGAGGTATCTCAAATTTATAAGGTGTAAGGATACAGTTTAACATCATGTGTTGAGCATGTCAATTTTTTTCCTCCAATAATTTTCATATGTGTCATCCTTGGTTTATACATGGTGATTCTACAGTTTAACATTGTGTTCTATGGATGTTGGCGGGTCTTATGCATTTAGTTTTCCATTCCTTTCTTCCTTACGTCGGGCCATGAGTACATCCCAATTTACAAGAGATATGAGGAATATGATTGGAAATTATTCCTAAATAAGATTCCCATAAGGTCATTTGGGGTAATAGTGAAATGGTTAATTGGTGGTCTTGTGATGAATTCTTGTATGGACTCGAAGACAGAAGGTATAGGTGTTACTACATATCCCATTGGAATGAGAATCAATCCACACATAGTTTGGGAAGTATATGGGGAATTGGTTCACTAAAACACTAGGGATGAATAAAAACATGTGAATGATGGGTGGATGAACATATTTTAACTTCATAATTCTTGAACCACTATTAGGTACTTCTAATTCGTTTGGGTGGAAATTAAGAGTTAAAACACGATGTAAAGGAGGGGACAAAATTTCCTTACACCACAAAAAGAATTCCTAATACCCATTTCTTTTAGTTTAAGGTTATAATATTTGGACAAGGGGAATTTTTTAAACAATTTACTATCATGATGTTGGTACTATGGAATTATTTTAAGGGTGTTTTTATGGAACAAAGGTGGTAAACACCGATGTGAAAAAAGGGAGATGCAAGCCCATGTTTCACATAAATATCCTAAAACAAACTGCACAGAGTTTAAGGTCATAATTCTTAGACCATAAGTGGATCAAAGGGGCTAGATTTTGGTGAACATAATTCACCCCCACTAGGGAAAGAGTTTATGATAAATTAGAGGTTGTGATTGAAGACAAGGGGTCTAGGAATCACTACATATCCCATGGGAATGAGAATAAATCCATGTGTAGTTCTAGAATGTGGTGTAGTAGAAGACAAATGTTGGAAGTAGTTTGGTATCCTCTCTAAGGAGGAAATTGAAGCATACAATATTTTTTATGAGGTATCCCATGTTTATGAAATGGGTTAAGGCTATAGTTTATCATCATGTGCTAAGGATTGTTTTTTCTTTTTCATCTCACACTTGATAAATGAGGAATCCTGTGTTTATTACACAGGGTAAGGTTGTAGTTTAACATTGTGCACTGAGGAATTTTTTTTAGTCATATCACACTTAATATTTTATGCATATTGTATTTATTTCATATGGTAAAATAAAATTTAACATTTTACATTGAGGACATTGGGATTTTTAGTTCAATGTTTTACAACTTAAGCTATTGTGACAATAAATAATTTATGCTCATAATTCTTGGACCATAGGGGGGTGAAATCAATTTAAGGTAATAATGCTTAGCCCGTGGTTGTTTTAGTTTAAGTTCATGTCGTTTTTACTATAATGTTCATGCAAAGTATTGTTAGAGAAATTTGGAATTGGTCCACAGTAATTAAAGAGTATGCTCCACTAGAGTAGAAATTACGGATAACATAATTTCATTCCCATTTTGGATCCAACATCAATGGATTTTTGTTCGTTATAATTGATGTTCAAAGATCCAGTACCATGTCACCCTGGAATAATGAGTGGAGGTGAACCTTTTTTTTTATTCTCTTTCTATTATGTTTTACTTCCTCTTTATGTTATAGAAGGCATGAAGCCTAATTTTCTCAAGGGATTCCAAATAATCTAGATGGAATTATGACTTTCTATATAGAATCTTATAGTCATAAAAATCCATTCTCAATGATGGTAACTAAACCTAATGGGTAAGATTTCCCCTATTTCATACACCAGGGAGTATGGGGTCACCTCGGTGGATCATGTTGTCATCTGATAGGGCTAAAGGGTGTTGGGGTTCTTGTCAGACCAATTATTTTTATTCAGTACCACTATCTTCTACAAGATATTATAGAGGGTCTTGTTGAAGACCTAAATCTTACCATTTTCCTATGCATAGTAGTGAGAATTATGGTAGTACTGAATGTTGTACTTGGAATATAATTTATTTAACTTTGTATCATAGAAGTTGGTGTCATTGTCTATGAGAATAGTGTGAGTCACCCCAAACAGATTGTAACATCCCAGGTAAATAAATAATATTACATTCTAATGTTTATCAATATTTGTGAATAAAATGTTAATACTACTTTAAAGGGAATTCTATTCTCGATGGCGTTCCCAGTACGCAACAATGAGTTTCTTTGAAATCTTACGTTGCACACTAATAATATAATAATATTATAATAGTTAACGCATAGCCGTTGTAATGGAGGGAATGAATAGAAATAACTAAAAAATGATTACATATGTTTGTTAAATATTTTTACATTTATCCAATAAATGTTAGAGGCTTAAAATCCAAATGAATCCAATTTTAAGAATAAATACTCTAATATTTTTAAAAGATTGTTTTACCGCCTTTTGATGGAGAACCATTTTTAAATCAATATTTTGACAATTTTATAAGCTATATATGTCAAAATAAACTTATTCTTTATGATTGTGACATTGAAATTTACTTTGGATAAATTTCTGGTATTTTTTTAATAATGTTCATTTTTTAATGAATAGTGAAAAGTGTTGTATTTTAATTCAAAACTACATTTTAATCTAATTTATTTTTATAGTTATATTATCTTTTTAATTGGTTTTAAAGTTAAATTAGAATATATTTTTACCATTTAATCCAATGGTGGTTATTGGAATTAATATCACTTCGAGATTGGACATAAACGAGTGTCAATCTTTTGATAGATATTGTTTCTTAAAAGCACGCTATTTGATTTGACAGCGAAATATAATTATAAAATTAATTAATGTCACTTCTATGTTATAAATTTGGTAAAATATAAATCATTTTTTAATTCATAATATCAAATATATATTAGGGTGAATTTTTGGTATTTTTCTGAAAAACCTTAATTTTTTATGAATAGTGAAACCACAAAGTGGTAGTTACAAAAACCGATTTTTCGTTTAAATGGAAATTTACCACTTCTGTGATTTAAATTTCAAAAATCCAATATTAATGATTTTAATTATTAAGTAAAATGTGGTTCAATGGTATGAAAATAATTTTTGATGAAAAGTAACTTTTAAGTTTTATTAATCGCGATTAAAGGTAATTAGTGTGATTTAAGGTAAAAATGATACTATAATAAAATGAAAATATCTTCACACTTTTACTAACCCTATTGGATGAGTCATGGCCGACCAATACAACCCATGTGTAGATTTTTGGGACCCCATGGTTCCACTTGTGTAAGATAATGACATTAATGCCTTTTATTTAAAGTAAAAGAAAAATTGACACAAACATGTATTATTTTACTAAAATAATTTTTACATGCGGTTCTGCAAGTCATATTTTTGACTATAAATAGTCATTGGAAAACTAAAAATATTTCCTACATCGTAGAATTTTTTTTATAATTTTTAGACATTAAATAAATTAAATTATTTATGACATCATGATGATGCAGCGATTACCTCATTATTTAACGATTTAAATAAAATGAAAAGATAATGTATAATCTAAGACCCAAACATGTCAAAAACCTATTGTATGGGTGTATATAGAACTATTATCACCTTATCCGTGAAATAAATCAATGTTGGACCTTGAAAATCCGAAAATCATTTTATGATAAAGTAATATTTTATAACTTTCCAAGAGTGCCCCTCCTCTTCTCTTATAAAAGGCCCCCACCTCTACCACCATACCCACACCTCTCAAGCCTTTGGCTCGGCCAAACCCTACCCATTTCATCTCTCAACATCCCTATATTCATCATTGAAGCCTCACCTTAGGCAGAAATCTCTTCAAGGAACCCTTTTGGTTCAAACCAAAGGGAGTTAACCGATTTAAAGGTAATGTCTTCTCTTATGTTCTTTTGTTTTATTTTGCTTCTACAACCCCATAAACTCTTTTTATTACTTTAATTTGTAAAAAAACAATATCTTCAATATACTATTATGTTTTTATAATAAGTATTAGAGATAAACTTACACACACATACGTCTAATGGTTAAAGAACATACTGTTTCTGTGGATGACGAATTACTGCCTCACGAAACGATGATTGTTCAATATTCTTTTAACACCATTAAAGCCGGACATTATGATGTCACTGTATTTTATATATGATACATATGGTATTTATGTTTTATATATGCTTCTGTATTTTATATTTAAATCATACCTTTATTCTTTTCATATTGTGCAAATGTGATAATTTCATATGAGGAAGTGCGGACTACCGCCCCCTCAAGTGATGTGACTCGTTCATGCAATACATGGAATGTATAAAGAATGAAATTAATGAAATTTTGTGACCTATATAAAATATATATTATACTATAATTATAATATATATATATATATATCTCTCTCAATTATTTTTAATTCTGTTAATATGACAAAGAAATGAAAGTAGCGTTCATGCGTACGTACGACCGACCGTCTCCATGAACGGTGCATTTCATTTATTTTTATCTCCAAATGTTATGGAATAGTATAAAATGAATATTTACTAGATATATATGATATTTAAATCATTAATACTATTCTGGAGATGATGTACTTATAACTACATGGATGATTCTTTTCAAACAAGTTCATTTTTGACTCATGTACCAAACATCGACAAAAATATTTGATATGAACTCACATAATTAACTAATAATATGTGATATGAATTGAATAATAAACATTAAAGGGGTTCCATAAGTAATTATAAATTGACAAAATTTTATTATTCAGGATTATAAAGAAACGAACAAGACAAGTCGGACTTGAGGTAAGGGATCCTACGCCTCTCTTTCTTTTTAAGTACACTCTTTTATGTCATCCCTTTTAAGCTCATATTTCTTATGATTGAGATGTTATTTTATATTAATATCACTATAATTTTTATGTTCATATGATGAGAGACCTTATTTTCTCTCATCAGTCCATTTTGGAAGTTTTGAGTGGCACCGTTAGGCTGCCAAATTTTTGTAAGAGATCAAACCTCTCTCTTTCTTTTTAAGGACTCTCCTTTATGTCACTTCTTTTAAGATCATCTTTCTTAAGTTTGGGGGTTGTTATTTTATATTCCCATTGCTGTAAATTTTATTTTAATATGATTAGAGACCCTATTTTATCTCACCAATCCATTTTTGGAAGTTTTAAGTGGCGCTGTTAGGCTGCCGAGTTTTCGTAACGGATTTTTCATCTCACTTTTATTCCTGTGAGATTTATGCTAAATTTTCCACCATTTACTTTGAGTGGTAAATGTAATTCCCATTATTATACTATTTTTGTAATATAATTTCTTTTATGAGTATTTACATCAATTTTGTATTTTCCTTCTTTCATGGGGTGTATGTTTCGAAAGATACCCAAGTCGGTAAGGGAACCTTTCACCCTCCTCTTTTTAAAAGACTTATTTTGTTATGTCTTTTAATTTACATATTTTTATGTTGGGATATGTCATTCTATATCCTTATTGATGTAAATTTTATGTCCAAGTGATGAGATACCATTTTCTCTCTCATAAACTAATTTTATGAATTTTTAAACTGATGTTGTTAGGCTGTCAAATTTTACCAAGGGAACTTTTTAACCCAATTTCGATTTCTTTGGGTTCAACTTGTAGTTATTGAATATGTCATCCTATGAATATGTGTGAATGAACTTTTATTGTTTTACACTTAATATCAACTTATATTAGGTGTATTTATATTTTTCACACATAATTATGAGATTGATTTATCCTTAATTTAAGGATACCATCTTTATAAGGGATTTCATCTCATTTTACATTTCTATTGAGACTTCATTGTTGTTATGCACCAATTTACTCTTATATGGTGTATATACTGTCCTATGGAATATTATATCATGAATCCATTTATTCTCATGATATTATAAAGTTCTGATTAAATGTTATTCCTCAATTATTGTATTCAAGTGTCTCTAATTTTGGTAAAAACCCTTTAACTAAAATATCGATTTAAATGTTTTAATGATTTGTTATTATAAAAATTTCTAATTAATATCCATGTTTTTAAAATGGTTTTAAGGATTTATTTATATGGATATTAATGGTTTAAAATGTTAAAAGCTTCAAGGTGGTATGGGACACTTTGATTAAAAAATCTCTTTATTAAATGTTTTAAATTGTTTTGAAAATGGTTTTTTTAATGGATTTATTATTTCAATATCTTAAAATGTTATATTGTTATTGAAATGTGGGAATGTTATCTTTCCTTTATGGTTAAGTTGTGTTCTATGATTATGTTATGTTTCTTGGGCATTTTTATGAAAACGGGTGGTTCTGTGATAAACTAAGGGCGGGTGAGCCCGATATAGCTCTCTAATGCATTGGGTAACGCGAAGGAGTTAAACGTTAAGGTTTTTCCGAAGAGATTTAGGGAATATACTGTGATGGGTATTCCAAACGTAACCATGAGGGTTACTCCCTACGTAAGAATGTTATTAATGCCTCAAGTAACCTTTATGTCTTATGATTTCTATGATTTAGTCATGATTTGATGAGGTATGTTAAAGTGCTTATGTTTTATGGGTAAAGTATGATTTCATTGATTCTTATGTATACATGTACTCATGTTTCCTTTCCATATTTTTATATCCCTTACTGAGCTTTTTATGCTCATCCCATGTTTTTGAAATGTTTTATCACAGGTCAAGGGAAAGGTACATGATATGATGATAGTGTCAAGGAAGTGTCAAGAAAGAATCCATGTTTTATTTTAAATATGTTTCTGTTGATGGGAAAAATGAATACTATCTTTTATGTAACCATTTTGTTTAAATATGGAATGTAATGCATGTTTTATGATTTAATTCTCTAAAACTCTAAACCTAAAAAGATCCTCAATGTGTATTATTTAAATATCTCAAGATTAAGTAATGTTTAAGGCTAGGGCCTTATGGTTGGTATCAAAGGTCGGTTTAGATAACTTTAGAGGTTAGAGTGTTGTTTAAGAAAAAGTGACAAGTTGTGTATAACCACAATGGTTAGTATATTAGACGGAGTCTTTGTTTTTTTTTAAAGTTAGAATGAGTGTGAGATAACTTGGATAAGTATATCTTGGCGTTTATATTCCTCTTTTTATATGATTATTTTACTGATATACTCACACTGACCTTTTTGGTTTTAGTAAATGGCCGGATCTAGCAGGCACCAAAGTAACAGTGGATTTGAAGAAATCTGTGACGGGTTTATGAAAGAACAACTGAATGATATGGGAGCTGCAATGAGAACTCTTGTGGTTACCCTCAACCAACTATTTGGAGTCATGATTGACCACCTAAACCTTAGTGATTTTTATAAGGCATCGTATATGTGAGAGACAAATCCCTACGGAAGTTCAGGTAATAATCTTAAAGGCAGGTATGTTAAAAAAACTACGTGTCAAATATGTGGAAAGAAACACATAGGAAAATGTTTCAAAGGTACAGAAAGATGCTATAGATGTGGAAATGAAGGTCATAAAGCAAGAACCTGTAATGGAAAAAGGAAGCATCTAGTTGACTCTAGTAAAGGGAAATAAGTTCTTTCTGAAGGATCAATTGAATGTTTTAAATGTGGTGTGTATGGTCATTATGCAAACACATGTCCTACGAAAAAGTTTCGGGAATGGGGTCACCAAGATCGTAAAAATATTCATTTACCAATACCTAATGCCTTTCCGATTGAGGATGAAGAAACTGACAATGACCAATGAATGGTATGGATTATTTCTTAACATATTTTTTCCTATTATTGGAATCTTACGATATGATTCATGATTTTGTTTGTAAGAAAGAAGTATTTCAGAATAAGTTGAAAAGGAATGGCTAATAGATCATGAAGAATGTTGAATGAGTAAGAAGTCAACATATAATGGATTTAAGAGTTATGGTAGATTTTAGGATGGTGAAATTCTTAGATGTATTAAGCCTCTTTTGATGATGGGGTTACATTAGAAGACTTTTTATAGTAACCCTGATGTTTGATATACAAAAATTTTATTCAAGGAATAATTATCCTTTGTTTTGTGGATATAGTTATAAAGAACCATTTCGGTTTATATGATCCTTGAATTTGAGGAAATTACTGGTTAATACATTTTAGGTTATAAATGTAAATGATTATCCTATCATGGAGGATATGTGATTAGGTTAATTACTTTTCAGTATGAGACTGTAAGAGTAACTGATGTTATTTTGGAGAAAAATGTTAAGATTTATCTTAGGACACTATGTGATTAAATCCTTTAGATATTTGGGTTTCAATCTTAATTGGGGTTACTTTGAAGAATTTTATGGATTTATGTTTATTAAATGGTCTTTGTTGAACTTTGGGTTTTGTTTGAAAATTTTTGGATATTAGGAGTAGTTTTTCTTTTTGTAAAAAAAATATCCTTTTTGGGTATTATCTAATCTCATACTAAACTTTTAGGTTTGGTTTTGGTTGATATCTAAAGACATGGGAAATATATAATTCTCTTTTTTAGATTAGGTGATTCTTAAGAAGTTGACTATAGTACTCTTAATGCGAACAAGTCTTCTTAAATACTCATCTTTTGGAGAAAATATGAGTTTGACTAAAGAATCTAGTAAAAGTTGAAAGTCTACGTGACAAGTAAGTATGTTTCATTATGATTTAGTTAAGCTCAAAAATAAATTCCTAAATTAAGAGTAACTTAAAACAAAAATGTTGTCTATTAACTTTTCCTACTGGGGAATCGAATACCGTTTAACCATCACAAGTTTTTGATTTTCTTGTGGTTAAATTTCTCCTAGACATGTTTACTATCACTCTCCATCAGAACATGGCCCTTTGTTTTTTCCTCTATATCCTTATTTTCATACTTGGAATCCTAGTATGGGTTAACTTGGGTGACCTTTGTACTTCTCTACCATTCTTTTTAAGTGATAGTTTTACTGACTCTTGTTCCGATGTGGGACTTTCAATGGAGTTTCCAAGCCCAATTTTGAAATTGCAAGGACGCAATTCCCAAAAGGGGGGAAGGATGTAACATCCCAGGTAAATAAATAATATTACATTCTAATGTTTATCAATATTTGTGAATAAAATTTTAATACTACTTTAAAGGGAATTTTATTCTCGATGGCTTACCCAATACGCAACAATGAGTTTCTTTGAAATCTTACGTTGCACACTAATAATATAATAATATTATAATAGTTAACACCTAGCCATTGTTAATGGAGGGAATGAACATAAATAACTACAAAATTATTACATATGTTTGTTAATTTTTTTTACATTTATCCAATAAATGTTAGAGGCTTAAAATCCAAATGAATCCAATTTTAAGAATAAATACTCTAATATTTTTAAAAGATTGTTTTACCGCCTTTTGATGGAGAACCATTTTTAAATCAATCTTTTGAAAATTTTATAAGCTATATTATTCAAAATAAACTTATTCTTTATGATTGGGACATTTAAATTCACTTTGGATAAATTTCTGGTATTTTTCTGATAATGTTCATTTTTTAATGAATAGTGAAAAGTGTTGTATTTTAATTAAAAACCACTTTTTAATATAATTTATTAATATATTTAGATTATATTTTTAATTGGTTTTAAAGTGAAATTATAATATATTTTTACCATTTAATCCAATGGTGGTCATTGTAATTAAAATCACTTTGAGATTGGACATAAACGAGTGTCAATCTTTTGATAGATATTATTTTTTAAAAACACGCTATTTGATTTGACAATGGGATTTAATTATAAAATTAATTAATGTAACTTCTATGTTATTAATTTGGTAAAATAGACATCATTTTTGAATTCGGAATATCAAATATTTCTTAGGGTGAATTTTTGGTATTTTTCTAAAAAACCTTAATTTTTGATGAATAGTGAAACCACAAAGTGGTAGTTACAAAAACTGATTTTTCGTTTAAATAGAACTTTACCAATTCTGTGATTTGAATTTCAAAAATACAATATAAATGATTTTCATTATTAAGTAAAATTTGGTTCAATGGGATGAAAATAATTTTTGATGAAAATTAACTTTTCAATTTTATTAATCGCGATTAAAGGTAATTAGTGTGATTTAAGGTAAAAATGATGCTATAATAAAATGAAAATTTCTTGACACTTTTCCTAAACCTATTGGATGAGTAATTACCGACCAATAAAACCCATGGGTATATTTTTGGGACCCCATGGATCCACTTGGGTAAGATAATGACATTAATGCCTTTTATTTAAAGTAAAAGTAAAAATGACACAAACATTATTATTTTACTAAAACAATTTTTATATGGGGTTATACAAGTTATACTTTTTACTATAAATAGTCATTGGGAATATAAAAAGATTTCCTACATCATAGATTTTTTTTTATAATTTTTAGACATGAAATAAATTAAATTATTTATGACATCATGATGATGCAGTGATTACCTCATTATTTAACGATTTAAATAAAATGAAAATATAATGTATAATCTAAGACCTGAACATTTCAAAAACCTATTGTATGGGTGGATTTAGAACTCTTATCACATTATACTCTAAATACATCAATGTGGGACCTTTAAAATTTTAAAAACATTTTATAATAAAGTAAAATTTTATAACTTTCCAAGAGTGCCCCTCCTCTTCTCTTATAAAAGGCCCCCACCTCTACCACCTTACCCACACCTCTCAAGCCTTTGGATCGGCCAAAACCTTACCATTTAATCTCTAAACATCCCTCTATTCATCATTTATTCCTCACCTTAGGCAGAAATCTCTTCAAAGAACCCTTTTGGTTCAAACCAAAGGGAGTTACCCGATTTAAAGGTAATGTCTTCTCTTATGTTCTTTTGTTTTATTTTGCTTCTACAACCCCATAAACTCTTTTTATTCCTTTAATTTGTAACAAAACCAGTATCTTCAATATAATATTATGTTTTTATAATAAGTATTACAGCTAAAATTACACACAAATATGTCTAATCGTTAAAGAACATACTGTTTCTGTGGATGGCGAATTACTGCCTCACGAAACGATGATTGTTCAATATTCTTTTAACACCTTTAAAGGTGGACATTATGATGACACTATATTTTATATATGATATATATGGTATTTATGTTTTATATATTCTTCTGTATTTTATATTTAAATCATACCTTTATTCTTTTCATGTTGTGAAAATGCGATAATTTCATATGAGGAAGTGCGGACTACCGCCCCCTCAAGTGATGTGACTCGTTTATGCAATACATGGAATGTATAAAGAATGAAATTAATGAACTTAAGTGATCTATATATAATATATATTATAATGGAATTATAATATATATATATATATATATATATATATATATCTCAATTATTTTTAATTCCGTTAATATGACAAAGAAATGAAAGTAGCGTTCATGCGTACGTACGGCCTACCGTCTCCATGAACGGGGCATTTCATTTATTTTTATCACCAAATGTTATGTAATAGTATAAAATGAATATGTACTGGATATATATGATATTTAAATCATTAATACTTTCCTGGAGATGATGTACTTATAACTACATGGACGATTATTTTCAAACAAGTTCATTTTTGACTCATGTACCAAACATTGACAAAAACATTTGATATGAACTCACATAATTAAATAATAATATGTGATATGAATTGATTAATAAACTTTAAAGTAGTTACTTAAGTAATTATAAATTTAAAAAATTTTATTATTCAGGAATATAAATAAATGAACAAGACAAATCGGACTTGAGGTAAGGGATCCTACCCCTCTCTTTCTTTTTAAGTACACTCTTTTATGTCATCCCTTTTAAGCTCATATTTATTATGATTGGGATGTTATTTTATATTACTGTCACTGTAATATTTATTTTCATATTATGAGAGACCCTATTTTCTCTCATCAATCCATTTTGGATGTTTTGAGTGGCACCGTTAGGCTGCCAAATTTTTGTAAGATATCCAACCTCTCTCTTTCTTTTAAAGGACTCTCCTTTATGTCACTTCTTTTAAGATCATCTTTCTTATGTTGGGGTTGTTCTTTTATATTCCTCTTGCTTTACATTTTAATTTAATATGATGAGAGAACCTATTGTATCTCATTGATCCATTTTTGGATGTTTTAAGTGGCGACGTTAGGCTGCCGAGTTTTCATAACGGATTTTTCATCTCACTTTTATTCTCGAGAGATTTATGCTACATTTTCCACCATTTCCTTTGATTGGTATATGTACTTCCTATAATTATAATCTTTGTGTAATATAATTTCTTTTATGAGTATTTACATCAATGTTGTATTTTCCTTCTTTCATGGGTTGTATTTTTCGAAAGATACCCAAGTCGGTAAGGGAACCTTTCACCCTCCTCTTTTTAAAAGACTTATTTTGTTATGTATTTTAATTTACATCTTTTTATGTTGGGATATGTTATTATATATCCTTATTGATTTAAATTTTATGTCCAAGTGATGAGATGCCATTTTCTCTCTCATCAAATAATTTTATGAATTTTTAAAGTGACGCCATTAGGCTGTCAAATTTAACCAAGGGAACTTTTTAATCCAATTTCGATTTCTTTGTGTTCAAGTTGTAGTTATTGAATATGTCATCCTTTTAATATGTGTGAATGACCATTGATTGTTTTACACTTAATATCCACTTATATTGGTTGTATTTATATTTTTCACACATAATTATGAGATTGATTTATCCTTAATTTAAGGACAACTTCTTTATAAGGGATTTCATCTCATTTTACATTTCTATTGAGACTTCATTGTTGTTATGCACAAATTTACTATTATATTGTGTATATACTGTCATTTGGAATATTATATCATGAATCCATTTATTCTCATGATATTATAAAGTTCTTATTAAATGTTATTCCTCAATTATTGTATTCAAGTGTCTCTAATTTTGGTAAAAACCCTTTAACTAAAATATTGCTTTAAATGTTTTAATGATTTGTTCTTATAAAAATTTCTCATTAATATCCATGTTTTAAAAATGGTTTTAAGGATTTATTTATATCGATATTAATGGTTTATAATTTTAAAAGCTTCAAGTTGGTATGGGATACTTTGATTAAAAAATCTATTTATTAAATGTTTTAAATGGTTTTGAAAATGGTTTTTTAATGGATTCATTATTTCAATTTCTTAAAATGTTATATTGTTATTGAAATGTGGGAATGTTATCTTTCCTTTATTCTTAAGTTATGTGCTAGGATTATGTTATGTTTCTTGGGAATTGTTTATGAAAACAGGTGGTTCCGTGATAAATTAAGGGTGGGTGAGCCCGATATAGATCTCCAATGCATTGGGTAATGTGAATGAGTTAAACGTTAAGGTTTCTCCAAAGAGATTTAGGGAATATACTGTGATGGGTATTCCAAGCTTAACCATGAGGGTTACCCCCTATGTAAGAATGTTATAAATGCCTTCGGTTACCTTTATGTCTTATGATTTCTATGATTTATTCATGATTTGATGAGGTATTTGAAAGTGCTTATGTTTTATGGGTAAAGTATGATTTCATTGATTCATATGTATACATGTACTCATGTTTCCTTTCCATATTTTTATATCCCTTACTGATATTTTTATGCTCATCCCATGTTTTTGAAATGTTTTTTCACAGGTCAAGGGAAAGGTACATGATATGATGATATTGTCAAGGAAGTGTAAAGAAAGAATCCATGTTTTATTTTAAATATGTTTACGTTGATGGGAAAAATGAATAATATCTTTTATGTAACCACTTTGTTTAAATGTGGAATGTAATGAATGTTTTATGATCTAATTCTCTAAAACTCTAAACCTGAAAAGATCCTCAATGTGTATTCTTGAAATATCTCAAGATTAAGTAATTTTTAAGGCTGGGGCCTTATAAATATGGATGATGTGGTAGCTCATGAAATCAATCACAATCCATTTTTTGACTTATTTAAGGGGTACCTCTTCTTCTTATTTGGAAAATAAGTATGTTGTGGTTAAATTGAACTTATATTTATAAGTTGTTGTTGGTGAGTATGGTCCCACACCATTGATTCCTCATATTTCAAAGATTCGAGAATATTAGGTAGTCATGTGAATCTCCCATGATTGATACACAAAGTTATCATGGATCTGACATTAATAAAACCTCTTAGATAACTAAATACATTCATTAACCATTATGGGTCACAAGTATCCCAATCTCGGAATTTGGTGGGAGGGATTCAGTCATGCTTGGTGATCCCCATGGGACCCAGATAGGACATCCTTCATAACCTAAGGTATCTCATATCCTTAGATTAAATAGAGGATAATTCCATCAAAACCATGAATGTTGAGGGTTTTCTTGAGGTTAGGTCCACTCTAGAGGGTGAATTGTACTTCATACTAGAGGATTCACTCACACTCAACTCAATTTGGTGGGATAGTTACATGTTAGATATAATCAAAAAAGGGAGTCATCCAATCAGGAATTTTCTCAACTATGGAGGGA
The DNA here is from genome assembly GCA_963277665.1 of Viscum album. NCBI lineage: Eukaryota > Viridiplantae > Streptophyta > Magnoliopsida > Santalales > Viscaceae > Viscum > Viscum album. Next base: position 1,482,169,140 of record OY728141.1, on the reverse strand, counting down.
CCTGACGGTTCCAACATAAATGTACCAGTATCTAACTGATACACTAATCAGTTTTCATTATATTTTGTGGCGGGGGTGATGACCCTCTTATGTTCCATATGAATGATCAGGTAATCCTATTCGGGTTTTTTAAGAGATGTATCCAGGACTTCCAACACATTATCTCAACCATTATGCAATTGAGGAAAATGGGATACCTTTGGATGTGAAGGGAACTAGGCTATCAACAGATTGGTAAATTCTAGTAGGGGCATAATCTCTTTCTTTCGAATGACATAGTCACCTTTAATCTTCTTGATGACTATATTAGATTCTCCCTTCACATAGAAATGGGGGGCATAAATCTCGAGGGTGTAATTGAGATCAATAATAAGTGAACAGTACTCTACCTCATTGTTGGTACATCCTTATAATAATAAGAAATATTAAATCCAGATGGCATATTCTAGAGTGATGAAAATGATCCCTAGGCCTACCCTGTTAAGATTGGGGTCCTTGAGCCTTCGACCAGTTAAGCCTCAGGAGGCTCCATCAAAATGAATCTTTCAAAATGGTACAACCTGATCCACTGATAGAACAGATTCATCCATAAAATCAACATTCATGGTAAATTATTTAAGGGAACTATGCTTGACCAGTATGTCCACCAGTGCTTGGCATTTGACAGAATTTTATGGGACAAGCCTAATATCAATCTACTGAAGGATTACTACCCAGTAAACTAATCATGCCATTATCATGGGATGATTGAGAATGTACTTTAGTAGGTATAATCAAGATACCAGTTATATCTCATTGTCATACAAAGAATTTCACAACTTATACAATGAAAAGACCATTGTAAGGAAACACTTCTCTAGGGGAGTGTATAGTCTCTGTGTCGAGGAGCATGAATTTGAGATATTAGAGGCTTTTTTCCCAACACTCAATGTTTTTATTGGCCAGAAGGGTGTTGAGGAACCATTCTAGAGAAATTTATTATGGATAAAAAGGATTTATTAGGATGGTAAACATCAGAACCAAAGGTCGTAGTAGGGACTACTTGATATCATTGCAGGTAGTCTAGCACTCTTCATCCCATTCGAAAATGTTTCAATTTTTTCTGAGACTCAAAATGGAATACACTTTCTTGTTAGATTTTAAATAAATTATTGTATGTATAATAAGTGTCCTTGGAGGCCCCAAAACTTCTATATATTGATTGGGGTGGAATTTGATTGATATAATTTAATTTTTTAGTTCAACCTCGATGAATTTGTATATTACGACAAAGACGATAATTTTTTCAAAGGTAACCCCAAATGAAAACTTCGTGGGATTTATCTTAAATTATCAAGACCAGATAAATCCGAAAAAATCTAAATATCCTTGAGATGGAACTAACACTAATGGGATTTGACGACTAGTTCATTAACATAACACTAAACTAAAATCCTGAGATTTTTCTTAAAGATGTGGTTCATAGCTTAATGTTATGTATATATAGAATTATTTAGGCCAAAAGGCATTAACTGTTATAAGAAAGTTCATTGGGACATCCTAAAGATTGTAGACTCCTCATCCTCAAGGTTCATCCAGATATAATTGCATCTAGATTATCCGTCTATAAAGAAGAAGGCCTAGAACCTTGCTGATACAAAAATCAATAGATTTGTCACTAGAAGGGTAAAATCATCCTTTATAAAATGGTTATTTAGGTCCAAAAATTTTATATAGACTCTGATATTCCTATTATTATTCTTGACTATGACATTGTTGGCTATCCACATAGGGTACTGGACCTCCCTAAAAAATTTGTATTTAATAAGATTGTCCAAATCAGCCTTGACCATGGAACCATGGGAGGAGTGCATATTTATGGGTGGTTGGTTAAACAAAAAATGAACCACTGGGAAGCCAATATGATCAACATAAACTTAAGGGTATAGTCCTGACATCTCATCATAGCTCCAAGAAAATACATCATGATGCTGTTTTAGGAAGGCCACATATTGTCACTACTCCTCTGGGGACATGGATGCACTAATTAGTGTTGGCCTTATATTTTCCTCAGTACTAAGGTTTATTTGGTTTTACTCATTAATGGTGTTGGATTCAAATGTATTAGGGGAATCTTCAAAATCCTCTATGTCATTTCAGATAGGGGATCAGAGGGAGGAGTTGAATCCTTCAGGCTAGGTAACCTAGGGGGAGAACTAGTGTCTTCTCTATTGGATACATAATCCTTAGAAAGGAGTTCTTTTTTGGTTGAGATTGTGGGGATAGAATCTATTGAGGCAATTACATTCAGTTTCTAGCTACGAGGTTCACTCTTGATATTAAAGAAATGGTGATGAGTCAACCTTCGTCGAGTCATACCTTCTTTGTGGAACATGTGGGAATATCTTGGATTGGTAACCATGGGGTGAACTTCTCAATACTCACTGGAGTAAGGTCTTATTATGTCAGCTAGTCCTGTCTGTTGTAAGAGTATGAGGTAATCTTTGAGTACTACTTTTTCTTGGAAATGGTGAAATAACCCCTTAATTTATGAATCATGGGATCTAACTGATGAATTGGGATAAAACATTTATCTTTAAATTATACCAATGGATTAGATATAAAAGTTTTTAGATAATTAGGTATGTTGATTCACACAACCCTATTAGTATGGACCTACTTTACTAGCCTTTTTTATTAACTAATATCCAGATAGTATGGCTCACAAGAGTCGAAGGGGTACATATCACCTTGGAGTACACCTACTAGACCATCTAGGGAGTATTTAAGGAACCAATGGTACAAATAGGGTACCATTTCATGAAAATGAAGCCATGGACTTCCTAAAATAAAGTTATAGGAAGTTTCATATGAGAATACCATATATTTAGTACTTGATACCAAGCCACCAAATTGGGTCATTGGTCAAATTTTTCTATGCGATCTATGCACACTCTTATGATACAAATATATTATCAAGTTGGAGGGAGTCAAATATGCTTTTATAAGTCCATTCTTATGGAGCTTCCAAGTCGAGATGAGGTTGATCCTATAACCCATATCTACTAGGAAACGGAAGATTTATATGCCATTGAACTAAGCTATAATATTTAGCAGGAGTATGTGCCACTAAATGATTACACCATTGTCATCTCTAGAAAACAACATAATGTCTTGAAATTCCTCTTTCTCTACCTCCTAAGTATAGTAGGCCTCAGTGGTAGCTACCTCCACATAAAACTAAAAAGGGATTTCAAAAGAATTTATTAAGTCCTCATGAATTTACATTCATAATAATAGAGCCTCGATAATTAAAATCCTCATGGGTATGCTAGAGAGATGGTTCAAAACATCATATGTATGTTCCCGAGATAGATTTGTTTCCTATAAAGTGTCTTTCTTTGGTAGGTGCGCAACATATGTCTTTGGAAGAACTACTAGGGTATGGAGAGTTTTGATGATATTTTACTAATGGTTAGATAGATTTATCTAAACTGTGATTGGTTGGGTGACAATCAACTGAATTTGGGCCCTAGTTTGATTTGATTGATAACGAAGCACTCATGGATGAGATGAACCATTACTAATATAGTCGTATGTGGGGAAATAACTGAAATATCGGGCCAGGAGGGTTGTGCTTACTAATCCCTAAACAAGGATTGATGCCTAGTTTCAGTAAAATGAATATCCTGGTATGAAGTGCTAACATGATCATTCCTTCTTATTTCATTTCCTCAACTACTCCTTTGATAGAGTCATCTGATGGTTCTTGAGTGGCTTTCATGGAATTACTCATTGTTCATGAAGTGTTCCACCAACTCAACCACATTAATAGTGGTGTATTATTTCTTCTTATTAGTATAATATTTTTAGGCTAGGTTGACCTTAGGAACATTTCCCAACTCTAGAAGCATGAATTCCCCCAGGGTGTAAGCTAGATTTAGTACCACTGGGAGACTATGATTTCCATTATGTTGCTAACATGCATTGTTCCAAGACCTATAAGGCTTTAGAGATTATGTAGAGGTAACACTTGTAGGAGGTTCGATAACCATAAGAGGTTATGTCTTATTCATGTTAGAAAAAATGATATGATGGGTGAGAGCGACTTCCACACAATACAACCAGTTATTATAATTCTATGTCTCACATTTTAGAGCATGTTTCTACTCACCCTAGCCTTTTCTATCACTATCTGGGTCAGTAGATACATGATTCACCTATGTCGGGATGTTTCCTAATTTAACTAGTTCTTGTTCGACTTGGTCTTGAAGCCAAAATTTAAATACAATGAATTATTTAATGGTGTGTCCAAGGATTCTATGACACATGCAGTGATCAGCATGGACAGTGAGTTCAATCTCTTGGGGTCTCCTACATTTTATAAATTTCAAGATTCCATTTTCTAGGGAAGAGATGAAATATCCCCATAACTATTCATCCTTTAAGGAATAGGTATTTTTCTCCTTTCTATTAAAGGAACCTATAGATCATATCCTTGATAAAAGGACAAATCTATATTCTCTCATCAAGGAGGTTGTTCTTGGAGAGGTTGTTCCATGTAGGGTTGCACTAGATGAGTATTTTCTTGGAAAGGATCATTTGACAAATGGTCTAGTAGATGTACCGACTCAGGAACCTTTGCATTCACATATGTAGTTATCTTTACTTTTATAGGCTTTCTAATGATATCTGAAAGGGATCATGGGTTTAATTTTTTTTTAGTACATTATAAGGATTATTCTATATGCTAAGATTATTTGAAGGATTCTTGAAATATTCTTTGGTAGTTCAAGGAGATGAGTATAGGTACAAGATCATTTTTGAAGTTCTCTATACACATGATAAGAAAATGTTCATGGGAATGTTTAATGTTTATTGAATATGTGATTCCCTTCCATCGAGTGATGAAGTTGTTGAATTACTCATAGGGCCTCTATTTACATTTTAAGAGGTTGGTGATGCTATTATTACATGAGGTGGAGATGGACTGGTTGAGGAACTATCTATGAAGGTCCTCCCATCTGGAAATGGACCCTATGGGAAGCTTCCTATACCATATAAACATAAGCCCTTCCAAATTCTGGACAAAGCATCAGAGCTTGGTGACTTCTTATTATCCTAGAGTCTCTAGCATTGGACCAAACCTTGATTAAAAATGGTACAAATTATTTAGTCGATCACTCATCCCATTAAATGGAGTGATTCTAGGATTTGAAAACTCTAGGGGCACTTAAACATGGTCCATCCATGCAAGGTATTACTTTCCTTCAGGATGAATTTCAACACTGTCATGTTTCCAAAGCCTCGAGATGGGAGAAGAGAGTAGTTATCATGTCATCTTGGAAAGGATTTGTCACCACCAATGAATTTAAAGGATCATCGACATAGGGAGAAAAACAAACTTCATCTCAAGGAAGATAATCACACTTCTCAGGAGGGTTGGTGACTCATATCTCAAACATTTTTTGTGGAACCCAACTTCTAACATAACCGGGCACACAGGGACATCGATTTCAAATTATGGTGCTTGGTCAAGGAGGTTCGGGTGCCCCATTAGATGGGATATGGTTTCCCGTATGATGTTTTCAGGTTATGAGTGCTACTTAGAAATGAGCTCAGTGGTGATATTTTTTTATTCCCCAAGATTCTGGAGAAATGAATCTATCTTGGAATCTGACTCAAATTTTCGTGTATCCTTGGATGGGTTTATGATCTTTTCAAGACCCTTTCCTTTTTCAACTTATTGGTAGATAGGTAGTAATGTATCATTGGGGGTCTCTATAGTCCTAGTACATGTCTCTAATGATGAGTACGGATGCCTACCTGGGGGTCTTCTTGGTACCATTTCACCCCTTGATGCAATTTTTCTCTATCATACCCCTCATCGATGGTCCTCTTTCTATGATACCATAGAGGTTAAAAAATGACCACATTCATTATAGATGTCATCATAGAGGAGTCTTCTTGTCAATGAATGGTCCATATTGGTGGTCCCATCCTTACTGTAGGATAAGGATCAAATGAAGGGTAGCATACTTCTCCTAGAAAATGATCTACACATATTGAGATGCCTCTTTCATGACCTAGTAGAGCATAGTGAGACTCTTTACATAGGTTGTATAGAGAGTCTGATAGTATTCACATGATATAGGACACTAAGCTACTAGGATCGATGTGATCTAAAACCTCTTTCACTATTAGTGGACAGTATCAAGGTGCTCATAACTCCATGGATAAGTCATTTGATGCTTATAAAGGCATCAAAGCATCACCAAGATATTTTGGAAATAACAAACTACCTTATCCTCGATGAGGGACTCTATGGTGAAAAAATTGGGAGTTTAAGGTGGCCAAAAAATGAATCATAGCTGGTCGACAGCCAAAATATCCCACAAGTCCTCTTTCTCACTACCAAAGGGATGGTCATTATCTTAGTTATCCCTATCCCTAATTGTCACAGATAGACATAAGGGTGGAGGCACCAATGTAGACCATATTTGTTTTGGTTTATTAGTTGAGTCGGTTTCACATGGGTTATATATCAATTATATGATGGAATATATCTTGAATGTTGATCTAGCTTCAATATCATACCCATGTAGGATGGTGTGTTTACCACTTCTTCATGTGAGAGGGTGGAAACATTCCTTTGAGGCTTAGTGTAGTTCTCACCATCATTTGAGGGTGTCAAACACAAACCTAAAATCTATACAAGTTCGTTAATGGTGGTAGAGATGAGGTAAATTGATAGTAATGGATATGGATACATTATTATTCCTTAGAAGGTTTTCAAAAAATCCCCCACTTATAGGTATTTGTGAAGGGAAATGGGGATCTTATGGACCCCATATTATGAGATCATAAGACATAATCAATGATATTATTCCCCCAACTCTGGAAGTGGGGGTGAACATTCCCTCATTGATTCATCCATCACCTAATAGTCTGAGAGGTTTATGGTGACATGAAATTTCATAGGTTCCCAACTATAAAATGAGAGACTTATCCAAGTGAGATTTTCTAAGAGTTTCTTGGGTTCCTCCCAAATGTGTTGTGACTAGTGTTGTGGGTGCATCCTCAATGATAGGTTTTCTCTCCTACCCCTTGATGGTTCTTTAGACTAGGGAATATCTTCAGCATAAGGAGGACCTCACTCCTAGTTTGTGTTAGTGCAAGGAGGACTTCTTCTTTGATAATTTTCATCACATGGTTGCCTATAGCTACTACTGGTTACACCAAAAACTAGGATAGTCAACATGTCCTACTAGAGAAGTGGTTTGGGTCTTGATATTAGGTAGTTGAAAATATATTTTGGTTCACCTATTGTGGGGATACGATGGGATATGATAGTAGTGGTAGGAAGCAATGGAGATATTGAATACATTCCCTTTCTATCTATGTTCTAGGTCTTCCCCTGATGTCAATGTCTGGTCTTCTAGACTGGGTTCAGTGGAGTGGGTATGGAGTCAACATGATCATCAACCTATATGGTAGATCAATGTTGGTGATAACATGGCATGGTGGGAGTCCTCTTGGGAAGATCCTGAGTAGTTTCCATGATTAGTATGACTAAAAACCATCTATCACCTAAGCTTAGGTAAGTTATGTGTTATTGTGCTCTGAGGAGAGGCACCTAAAGTGGTTCTCCATTATAAAAGAGATTATTTTCCACTTATGTAGCCCACAAGGGTGGTGGTGTTTGTGAGGCACTGATTTCTTGAGATCCTGATGAGCCATATCCCAAGTGATAATAACCCCTCCTATTCGTATAAAAAAAATAAGGGAATCGATCACCCTCATTTGGATGATATAGAAGGGTGATATGGGGAGTGGACACCTTGAAGATGAAGTTATTGTGGTTTTCATGGTAAGATTATAGTCATGTGGTATTATCATGATAACACTTCCCCTTCCCATGTGCCTATTGGTGTTAGGTCATCAGTTTCCTGTAGCTTGAGTTCTGTAAGGCATGTGGATTCATCCATTAGTACAAATATAGGGAAAGAAATTTCCACATCTTCAAAATTGTTCATTATTCTTGAAATAGAGGATGGATCCATGATAACGATGTCATAGACGAAGGATTCCCAATTTTATCTGCCCCAAGTTATATGAGAGTTTCATGCTAGGACCACCGCTTTCCTATGGGACTTGGTACCAAATGTATGGGTCTGGTGATGTGTAAATATATTGGTTCTCAAATGTTACTAGTACAAATAGTTTAATGAGAAGGTTTTAACATCGATTTCATTATTTCTGTTCCCTATACTTTCTCTTTGGCCACGTGTCACATGGCTTCTAGCCCGACATTCCCTTTTTCCAAAGGTGGGAAACTTCCATCACTTTAATCGGTGTTGTCAGCTCCATGATTGAAATGGTATATTGGTATATTGGTTCCTCCTTTAATGAATTCCTCCTTGGAGATATTATCCTAGTCATATCCCACCTCATAGCTTCAAGTCATGTTTGTGAAACTCATTCCCAGTGCCTTCTTAATGTGGATGCTGGTTAATTACACTGCTTCTATCTCAACAGGGTAACAACCTTTAGTCAGAGGAGGTAGTAACATAGAGAATTTCTAGACATTTTTAGATGTTGGGATTATTAGAAACCTATAGAGTGTTCTTTATTTGAATTCATAGTCATATCATATTAGCCATATTAGGCACAAAACTAAAGGAATATCGTGTTTCACATGAGGTATTTTATGCTAGGGACATAATTCTTATGAAACTTTTTACCTTAGGAATCCCATATTTATTTTATAGGGTTGGTATTTTGGATAAAATCCTAAGTTTATCATATTATGGAGATGTATTGGTTAAAAGTTTAACATCTTGTGGAGACATGTGGGTCTCAAGTTTAACACTTGTGGGGATAGGTGGTTTATAGGTTTAACATATTATGGGGACATATGGGTAGTAGGTTTAAGGTTTTGTGGGGACATGTGTGTGGTTAAGTGTGTCCTAGGGGTGGGGGGAGATTTCACACTTTTTATTTGGTAGAGTGTGTCCCCAGAAGGGAAGATTTCACACTTGGGAGTTGGTGGAGTGTGTCCCCATGGGGGAAGATTTCAAACATAAGTCTTTTTAGAGTTTCCCCAGGTGGAACACTTGGGATTTGTTGGAGTGTGACCCTAGGGGGGAAAATTTCACAATTGGGATTTGGTGGAGTGTGTCCCTAGGAGGAGATTTAACAATTTTGATTTTGTGGGGGATGTTAGGGTGTTTGGATTAAAACTAAGGGATTTTCCAAAAATAAACTGTTTAAGAGATAAGGATAAAAACTCACATAGTTTGATTCCACATTTTATGTTCGTGTGATATGAATGGTCTATATAGTTTAACATCAAGTGCTAAGGATTATTCTATCATGGAGGGAGCGTAAATAGGGGATGGTATGGGATTTTGTGTGAAAGACGCCAAGGGTTGTAGTATGAAGGGTGAAATCCCACAAAAGGATAGGTGTGGCATCCCATGATGATCATACATGGGGAATCCTATTCTCATCGCATGAGGTAAGTCTATAGTTTAATGTAATGTTCTAAGGACACTGTCATGCAATTTAACATCATATAAATTGATGTGGGGCTAGGAAGTTTTCCTCATGTAGCTCAGACATGGATGAGGGTACACCTCGAGGGGGACCATGTCAAGGAGAGAGGAAGATATTGAGAAAGGACTATGTACCAAGATAGGTAAGTTATTTCCCCCGGTAATTCCACCTTTAGGAATTACATTTCCACTACTCATACATCTCTAGGAAGGTCATGGAATAAACACTAATGTGGAGGAGTGGAAATCAGGAGTCTCAACATTAGGTTTCCTATACTTGGAAGTAAGAGGGATTAGGGTACCAATTATTAGGAGAAAAATATAGGGTAATTGACCATGATTCACTTAAAGAAAAGTGGGAAAACACAATGATTGGTGGTACTGATCACATGGATATTTTCTTATAAAAACCATTTTCTTTATTACAAAAGTTTAGTGTATTTGGGAGTTAGGTATATAACATAACACTTTGAAACATGGGATACAACAACATTATTAAAAACTTCCTTAACATTCTTTTAGATTTTCTATAGCTTTAAAAATTGCACGGGATATCTTAGGGAAAACATAATAAAGGGGTGAGCTATAAATCACATTATGGTAATAAAAAATTAATAACATGAAGTATATAATACATGTAATACCATAGGCATATCAATGGGGTTTAAAAGAAACATTAATAATAAGGCTTGATATATCATGATAATCATAACATGGGAAATTTGGCAACAACTTAAAACCCTGATTCATAGACATAGGTCAAGAATAATCCCACCAAGACTTCATAGTGGAAAATGTCCCCTAAAATAATCAAGTTCACTACCTATCCCAACATTATGTATCATGATACTTAAACATTACCCAATGTATTGGATAGCTATCTGGGCACACCCATAATATTCATTTCATTCTCATGCTTAAGTGTGCCACATAGATAATAAAACATGGATTCATTTTTCATCATAATTTATTACACAATTAATGAGTGTAGAATACATATATGTAAGTACCCAATCAAAATTATATGTTCATAAATTTGAACACACTTGATAGAAAATGGATATGGTATTCACTACACAATTGTTTGGTCATGGATGATCGCAATGAAATTTCGGCTGCATAACAGTGTTGCTTAAAGATTCATAAAAATGGATCGATGAGAGATAAAGGGGTATCTCATCACCTATAAATAAAATGGTAAGTAATAGGGACATGTAAAATAATATCCCATCATCATAAATTTGTAAATATAATGCATAAGGTAATGAATAAACTTTAATAGATAAAATAATCAAAACTATATTTCAACATGGTAATGGGTGTACATAAAAGATCATGGGAGGATTAATGAGAGGGAAAGGGGATATAAAAAATTTTACATTAAATTTTTAGTAATAGTAATATTTAATAACATATTCAAACATAATTAAATGTAATTTAAGATACATAAAATTGAAGAAGTTTTGGAATGAATATGAGAAGAGATAAATCCCTTAAGAAATTTCGGTATAGAAAAGACTTAGGTAAGGGTCAAAATAAGATATTATAAATGGTATATCATTAAAATAATATTATTTTTAATTTAAGGTAATGATAAAAATTTAATTAAAATATAAACAACCGAAATTATAAGGACTAATTTTAAAGAAGGTTATTGAATTGAAAGAAATAAAGGAAGGTGATGATCCCTTACTTTAGTGTGTGACTCTAAATGATTGAGAAGGGATTATTGGGAGCTTAGGAACATTGGGAGGACTTTGGAGAGTTTAGGGAAGATTATATGCATGCTTAAAAGAGTTTTAGAGAAGATAAATGGGAGATTTTGTGGGTTTATATTGGAAAAGAGGGGGATTTTTTATTTTTTTAGGTTTTAGACTCTATTATAAAATATCCAAAAACAAAAACAATCCATTGATTTTTTTTCCCATTATTTCTTCCAAAAGAGATTGTTTTACATTATTTTATATGTTAAATGTCATAAATCAATAAAATAATTCCCTTAACTATATAGAGGTTAGTCATACACCTAAATAAATGATTTTAAAACCTTAAAAGATATTATATGTTTTGGAGGATTCATAATGTGTTTATAAAATAAATAAAATAAACATAAAATCATATTATTTTAAAGGTAAAACATATATTCTTACATGGATCCCATTTAAAGTAATTATTAAATAATTTTTGGGTCATTATGATGTCATAAAATACAAAGTATATTTGTATAGTATTTAATTTTTACCTGAAAATTAAATTGTCTGAGAAAATTATGGAAAATTCAATGATGAATAATTTTTAATCTATTATTACAAAAATAATATTAATTTTATCTAAATAGATTTCTAAATATCTGAATTTTCACTTTTAAAATTAAATCTACATTTATTAAGAAATGCTGGGTATTTTGACAACAACAGTTGTCCAACACTTATAAAAATTAAATTTGATTATATGATCATTTAAATTTGATAAACATTATTTAACAAAAATATTTTATTAAAATATTATTTATTTAAAAAATCCTTTAATTTTATAATTTCATTAATTGAATTAGAATATTATCCAGAAATATAATTTTTACTATATTGTATCAAACGAAAAATCATTTACAATGTAACAATAATAAGATAAAAATATATTAATTATTATATAAAAATTAATTTACATATTTCTATTTCTAGGGTATTGATACATATATCTTTAATACCCCAACAAACACACTAAGGTTATGTTGCATTATGGTGTTACTTTCATAGGGTGTTTTGACAAACATAGTTTGGGCCTTCATCTCAATGAGCTTGAACTTCTCCTATAAATGGTTTCTCTGATGCTTTTGTTGTTAGATCTCAGCTTGGGATCAGTCAAGGAAAAATCCTAGAAATACTATCTCCCTTATAATCTCAAATCAATGGGATTAATAGGGTATGATCCTACTAGTTGAGGCCATCACTTCCTTTTTCTATGTCAATTGAATTTTTAAAACCTTATATTTAAACTGATCATGTGATCAGTGTTCAATGACTATATTATCTTATTTAATGATTTATAATGGTATTTTTAATCCAATTGGATATAATAAACCCAAATAAGTTCATGTTATTTCTATAACCTTATTACATAATAATACATTTAAATAAAAAAAGGGGAATTTTATTTATAACAATTCGTATTGTTTCAATATTCTCCCATTAAGAAATTTCTCCCTTGAAATTTTCCTTTTCCCATACTAAAATAGATGATGGTATCTCTATTTTATCACCCCCTCTAGTTCCCATGTTTCTTCCTCAAACTTTTGGTTTCTCTATAACACTTTGACATGTGTCATTGTCTTATTTCATAGAAAATTTTCTCTACGATCTACGATATTCACCAAATGGTCTTCATAAGAAAGATCATTATCCCATGGTACAACCTCTAGATTTAGTACATGTAAGGGGTATTGTATGTACTTACTAAAGTTTCATACATGTAATACATCATGTAATTGAGATAGGTTTGGTGGGAGTTCTTGTTGATAGGCCACTACTCCGATGCGATCAAGGATCTCAAAGGGGATGATGTATCTTGAGCTAAGATTTCCCTTCATCCCAAATCTCATCGCTTTCATCCATATAGATATGAGCAAGAATGAAATTTCTCCAACATTAAAATCTATGTCTCATATACAATTGTCGACATAACTATTTTTTCAGCTTTGAGAAAATTTGATGTGCTACAGAATGGTATTAATATTTTCCACCATTTTTTCAACCATTTAAGGACCTAGTAGTTTATATTCCCCAACTTCATCCCAACATGCCAGTGTTCTTCACTTATTCCCATAAAGGGCTTTATAGGTATCCATTTGGATGCTTGAGTTGAACTGTTGTTGCAAGAGAACTCAAACAAAGGAATTTTTTGGTCTCATCCTCCTTTGATGTCTATATAACATGCTCATAACATGTCTTCCAATGTTTGAATAGTCTGCTTAGATTGGCCATTATATTGAGGATGATAGGTTGTTCAGAAGTTCAGATCCATGTTTAGAGCATGTTGGAGACTTTTCCAAAACATGGAGGTGAATCTTAGATCATGATGGGATACAATCGATAGTGGTACTGTATAAATCCTTAGGACTTATCTGATGTATATCCATGTAAGTTGATCCAGTGATAAATACTCTCAAATTACAATGAAGTTTGTAGTCTTTTTAAGATGATCCACAAAAACCTAGATAGCATTGTTTCTTTTGGTTATCTTTGGATGTCCGGTGACAAACTCCATGATGATGTTTCCCCATTTCCATGTTGGTATGGGTAATTATTGCACCATCCCTTTAGACTTATGCCTTTAAACCTTCACTTGATGACATACCAAGAATTTTGATTAATATTTAGTGATCTCTTTATTAATTTTTTCACACCAGTATCACTCTTATAGATCTCGATACATCTTTTTTTAGGTGAATGGAGAAATTTGAACTAGGTGCATCATCCAACAGTTTCTTCCTTAAGCTCCAAGTATTATAGTTTCCACTTTCTTGTAAATTCCCACATTATCTTTTTGAGCAATCTTTTTCTTTTTAAGAAGAGATAGTTGAGAAAAAAATTTGTTAAATTATTGATGATATTCCTTCTTTTATGATTACCATGTACATCCTATTCATTCTGGGAAGATTGGATCCTTATAAATTCTCATCAATGATAAAATTATTGGATCCTTTATACTTAAAGAATAATCAAATTTACTAGCATTACCAGGATGGTAGATAATTGGGTCATCATTGTCTTTTATCAGCTCTAACCATATTTTTTGGCACATATTCAAATCATTATGTGTGAATATATATTTGAGACTTTTGTGATCTGTATATATTTCACACTTATCACCTAAGAGATAATGACACTATATTTTCAAAGATAATATCACTATAGCAATCTCTAGATCATTAATTGGATAGTTCTGTTCATGAACTTTCAACTTTCTTTAAGCATATGCTATGGATTTTTCATTTTTCATCAACACATGGCTTAATACCTTCTTTGAAGCGTCGCTAAATGTAATGAAAAGTTCTCCAGCTGTGGGTAGTGTGAGCACATGGGGTTTGATAATCCTCATTTTCAACTCATTTAATATTTCTACACATTAATAATTCCAAGTAAACATGACTCACTTCCAATTTATCTTGGTACGAGGGTTTGAAAACTGCAATAAATTTATCAAAAATCAACAATAATATCCAGTTATCCAAAGGAAACTAAGGATATCTATCATAGATGTTGGGATCAAATATCCTTTAATTGATTTTTTCTTTAAAGTATCCATAGATATCCCATTGATTGGGATGATATTCACCAATAATGAGACTTACATCAACTAAAACTCACACTTGTTGTACTTTAAATAAAACTTCTCCTTTGAGAAGGTTTTTAGCATAATGCTCAGATTCTCCTCATGATCCTCCTTTGTTTTAGATTATATTAGAATATCATATATAAATACTACCATAAAATTTTCAAGGTAATATCTAAAGACTCTATTCATCATGTCCATGAATATTTTTGGAGCATTAGTGAGTCTGAATGGAATTACTATGAACTCATAGTGCCCGTACCATGTACGAAAAGAAGTATTGGGGATATCCTCCTTATTCACCCTAACTTGGTAATATCTTAACCACAAATCCACCTTGGAGAAGTATTTTTTTCAAAATATCTAATATAATAAGTCATAAATCCATGTAAAATGATACTTTTTCTTTATCGTGATCTTATTGGGCTCATGATAAACAATACAAAGGCACATTGACCCATCCTTATTCTTGATGAAGGAGAATGGTGTTCCCCATAGTGAAGCACTTGGGCATATAAAATCATTATCTAGATTCTAATGTAGTTGTTTCTTTAGCTCCTCAAGTTCCACAATATCCATTCTATATGGAGTCTTGGATATTGAAAATTCCCTAGGTATAAGCTCAATTTAAAATTCAACCTCTCTTCAAGGAGGATGACCAGGAAATTCCTCAGAAAACAGATCAACGTATTCCCACAAAATAGGATTGTATTATAGGATGGTCCTTTTCTTAGGATTAGTCATTTGATCTATATACACTTCATCATAGGAAAATTATATCCATGCTTTAGATGATGGTTCAAAAAGAATATTCATCATCCTCCTTACACTTGTATATAATCAGGGGTTGATTCACCATATAGAGATTGATTTCCTTCTTGTGTAAATTTGTGATGGATCTATATAGGGAAAACCAATCCATGCCCAAAATTGCATAATATTACACAAAAGGAAGTATTAAAAGGTTCACTGGGATATTCAGCCCACAAATTGTGACAGGGGAGGAGTTATATACATGGGATGCAATAATTTCCCCATATTTGGTTTTCACTGACATCTCTACTTCCATGATTTGTGGTGGTGTTTGGATAGTTCTACTAAACTTTATTGATTTTAAGTAATTCAAATAACTATAATAAAAAATTATTTCCACTATTATTGAATGAATAAATAACATAATTTTTACCACTTCATGGTCGAGATCCACTTCAGTGGTAGTGATGGAAAAAGCTCCCCTTTGCTACCTTTGAGGTTGCTAGTTGTCTTCGGAAACCCTTGGCTTATGTAATTGGTTTGAAAAGTGACCTAATTCCTTTTATTTGAGGAAATGAACAATTTATTGAGTGTTGAATGGAGTATTCCTTTCCTCTATCACATTATTGGGTTTCTCCTGTTGGAAATTTTTATCCAGGTGTCCATCCTTCCCACGCTTAAAGCATTTCTTCTTCCCCCTTAGGCAATTTACAAGGTTCTTATTTCCACACCTTTGACTAGTGGGATGATAAAGTATATTAGAAACATTAGATTTCTCCATTAGACCACCAGAATTAAACTCCACTTTCTACTTCTTATCTCCATAATACCTTTGAGACTCTCTAGTATACATTTCAACTTTGAGGGCACATCATAAAATTTTTTCATAGCGTTCAAAGTCAAAGATATCCATGGCCTTTCATAAACTAGTTTTTATCCCACCAAAGAAGTAGTCAACCTTGAATTCAGGGGAAATGAAAAAATATGTGTAATATCATGAAAGGCTTGTGAAGTTTTCCTCATGTTCCCTGATAGATTCATCTTCTTTTATCTTGAGGGAAAGTAAAACCCTTTACATTTTAAGTCGGAGAGTGCGAGGAAATTTTTTATATAAAAACATTTTATGAAATCTATTATACACCATCACTTCAATATATTCCTCAAGCTTAATACTCTTAATCAATTTCCATCACTGATCAGTTTCTCCCTCTATATAATAAATATCCAGAAGAACCTTATCTTTTTTGTAACATTGAAGGATATATAAGATCTTCTCAATGGAGTTGATCCATTGTTCTATGATCAAGGGATTAGATGATCCGTTGAAATTAGGTGGCCTTCGTCACATGAATATCTCAATTACAGCTTTTGATCTCTTAATAGGGTTTGGAAACTCCTCATAATACAGGTTTTTATTCATAAACTAAGTCATTTAAGAGAGTATCATCTTGAAGTTTTTGATTCCTCCTCCCATCAGTTCTAGCATCTCATTGGGTAATTTTTCACATTTCTCGTTTCATTGATTGTTTACCCAATTCCTCTTATTTCTGACTATTGTATAGAATAAAATAAAAACTAGTGATGATTATTTTTAAACTATTAAACTCATAAAAGGGAATCCAATTAAGTTAAAGGGATAACTTATAAGTTACATTTATTTCCTTAACTTTTGAATTTCTAGGATTCAATATATTTTATCCATGATCTATTTCCTAACATGTATTTTTATAGGAATTTTTCCCATTTATAATGATTCATAATGAGATTATATATTTACCAAATAATATCCCCCAGGAGTGTCAAAATGGGTATGTAGTAAGGCCCATTTTCATGTACCGGGTTACCCTGATTTAGGCTCAGGACACCTTATCAAATTTCTTATACCTAGGTACATCTTTTCGAGAACCACATCCACTTGTAGTATCCAGAAAAGGATGTATTCTCTAGATAAACCACTTAATCTATACTTAAAAAAATTTATGGATGTTTTCTTATACTTAGTCTTATCCCAAAGGCTTTCTCTGGAGTTATCTAATCCTAATCCAAAAAATTACTAAACTTTTTCTCTAATAGAAACTATAACAACCTTTCTCTTTATTACACATTAATACATGATTTATTACATAAAATTACACTTAATACAACCCAAAATAATGATAAAATTAGTGTATTTTGGAGTTAGATATATTATATAACATTTTGAAACATAGGATACAACAATATTCTTAAAAAAATTCCGTAACATGCTTCTAAAATTAACATGGATTTTAAAACTACACGGGATATCCTGGGGACAAACATAGGAAATGGGTGAGCTATAAATCCTCGTAAGGAAATAAAAAAGGAATAAAATTAAGTATATAATATATATTAGAAAATTTTCATATCAATGGGGCATAAAAGGAACATGAATAATAAGGCTTGATATAGAATGATAATCATAACATGGGAAATGTGGAAACAACTTAAAAAATTGAATCATAAACATAGGTCAAGGCTAAACCTACCAAGTCCTCATGGTGGAAAAATTACCATAAAATAATCAAGTTTCTCCCTATCCCAAAATGACATATCATCATACTTAAGCACTACCCAATGCATTGGAGTGTATTCTGGGCGCACCCATCATATTCATTTTATTCTCATGCTTAAGTGTACCACATAGATCATAAAACATGGATTCATTCATCATAATAATTTATTCCAGAATTATGCGGTGTGGAAAACATACATATAAGTCCTCAATAAAAATTATATATGAATATATGTGAAAAAACATGATATTAAATGTGTATGGTATTCACTACACAATTTTTTGGGCATGGAGGATCGTGGTGAAATTTCATCAGCATAACGACATCACTTAAAGATTCATAAAAATGGTTCAATGAGAGAGAAAGGGGTCTCTGATCACGTAGACATAAAATTTTAAGTAACAAGGACATGTAAAATCATATCCTAACATATGAAATTTTGAAATAGTTCGCATGAGTTAATGAAGAAACCTAAATAGAGAAAAGAATCATAACTATATTTCGGTATGGTAACGGGTGTACCTAAAGAATCATGGGAGGATTAATGAGAGGTAAAGGGGATATCATCATTATAAATTAAATGGAAATTAAGAGGAAAATTTAAGAACATATTCCAACATAATAAAATATAATTTAAGATACATCACATAAAATAAGTTATGGAATGGAAATGATAAGAGAGAAATCCCTTATGAAATTTAGGCATAGTAACGACTTAGTTAAGGATTTAATTGAGAGTGTATAAATGGTATCTCATTAAAATAAAATTATTTATAAATTAAGGGAATGATTAAAAATTAATGAAAAAATAACCAATTGAAATTATAAATACTAATTTGAAAGAAGGTTCTTGAATTGAAAGAAAGATATGAAGGTGAGAATCCGTTACTTGAGTTTGTGAATACAAATGCTTAAGAGGGGATTATTGGGAGCTTGTGGAACCTTAGGAGTACTATGGAGAGTGGAGGGAAGAGTATGGGCATGCTATAAGGATTTTGGGTGAATATAAATGGGATATTGGGTGGGTTTATATAGGAAAAGAGGGGGATTTAATTATTATTTAGGTTTTGGACTCTAGATAATAAAATGTACAAAACAACAAACCATCTTTTTACTAATGGTTTCTGAAAAAAGGAGTGGTTTACATTATTTTATATGGTAAAGGGTCTAACTAAATAAAATAATTCCCTTTATTATGTAGAGGTGAGTCATACTCCTAAAGAAATTATTTTAAGACCTTAAAATAAATTACATGTTTTTGAGGATTAATAATGGCTTTATAAAATAAATAAAATAAACTTAAAAATAACATTATTTTAAAGTTAAAACATATATTTGGTATTTTATATCATTTATAGTATTTATTAAATCACTTCTGATTAAATAAGAATTCATAAAATACAATGTGTATTTATATAGTATTTAATTTTTACCAAAAAAAATGATTATCTCATAAAATTATAAAAAATTAACTGTTAGATAATATCAACACCATGATTTAAAAAATTATGTTAATTTTATCTAATTTTTTCTAAATATGGGAATTTTCAATTTTAAAATAAAGTTGACATTTATTGATAAATGTTGTGTTTTTTGACAATAATAGTTTTCCAACACTTATAAAAATTACATTTGATTACATGATCATTTATATTTGATAAAAATTATTTAATAATAATATTTTATTAAAATATTATTTATTTCAAAACTCCATTTATTTCATAAATTCATTAATTTGATTTGAATGTTAACCAAAAATACAATTTGTGCTTTATTGTATCAAAATAAAAATTATTTACAATGTAACAATAATGGGATGAAAATATATTCATTATTCTGTAAAAAAAATGTACCTATTAATATTGATAGGGTATTGATACATATCCATTTAATACACCAGAAAAATATCTAATGGTAAGGTGTGTGATGATGTAACTTTCTTGGGGTAGTTCGGCGAACATGATTTGAGTCGTGATCTCGATGAGCTTGAACTTCTCTCGTGAACAATTTTTCTCATGATTAAGTTGTTAGATATCATATTGGCCTTGTTCAAGGGAAAAGACCAAAAATTATATCTTTCATAGAATCTCCAATAAATGGGCTTCATAGGGAAAGACCCGACTAGTTGAGGCCTTGACTTCCTTTATCTATGTCTATTGGATTTGTTAAAACCCTTTATTTATACTAATCACATGATCACTATTCAAAGACTATATTATCAATGATAATAATAAATAACAGTTTTTTAAAACCAATTGGATATATTAAAATAAAATAAGTGAATGTGTTTTATATAACCATATTACTTAATAAGATAATTAATTAAAAAGGGGAATTTTATTTATAACAGTTTTGATTGTTACATTTTGTGTTCCATTGAACTGATCCTAGATTGGTATTGGGGCCCTAGGCACACAACTTATACAAAAGGGTATTGGCTGAAAGGAGGAACCATGGGGAGTCTTATAGGATGGTTTTCAAAAAATATTTGGATTCATTAAAGTTAGGTGCTTCATGAATGCTAGGGGTCACAAAAAAAGGTAGGTTCTTCCCAAAGTCCAGGGGCCACACTAAGGGGAATATCTCACAAATTAGGGTGATCGTGCCTGGAAGTAGATTCTTGGTTCCCATATGGTTAGTTTTACAAAGGATAATTATCTCAAGAAACCCCAAGATCCAAAATTGGATTTCTTCTTATGTGAAGTCCCTCAGCCTTCATGAAAGGCATCTCCACCATGGATTTAGTTTCTCAAAAACCCATGGGAGGTGGTTTCAAGAAAATATATAACTTTGGAAATCTATATCCTCTCTAGATCATGAATCTTATGAGTTTAACGAATTCAGATCTTTTCATGGAAGTTGATGTTAGGACCAAAATGGTCCCAAATACCCTGAGAGAGGGAGGTGAATTAGGGTATGGATATTCTATTAAAAAATTCTTCCTACCCCACTAAATCTTGACCTCAATATTATAAGAGCCACATTTTTTGTTCTTAGGTTGTTAACATTTATCTTGTTCTTTTCTTATTTGTTTGATAATCAAGAGTTGGATGGAATGCAGGGAAGAAAGTAGGCAGACACAGAGATTTTTACTTGGTTCACCCACACTGGGCTATGTCCAAAGAGCATACAACGAAAACATGATGCAGTACCAAATTCACTAAAGCACACTGCCAATTTACAATTTTTGGGATAGATCACTTATGTGCCTTGGATCACTACCTTTAAAAATTTTAGGGTTATCTCACGACTTTCTTAAGGGTCACTCCCTATTTCTATCTCTTTGGCTCACTACTGGTGGAGAGGATCACATTCTTCTTCTTCCTTTGCTCACTGCTATAGAAAGAATTCACTCACAGTTTATGGACTTATAGGTCCCTTAATTATCACAAATTAATGCATATTTCTCTATATATAAATGCTATGTTGAAGTACAACTTCCACCCGTAGATGAATCTCACGTTGAACCAAATGTACTAGGAAATCTTCCAAATTTTTGTGTATCTCTAGAATGACTGGTGTGCTTCTCTATGCCTGGAATACTTCTCTATGCCCGGTGCGCTTCTCTATGCCTAGCACACAAGTGTAACGTAACCACTTGCACGACACTCCCTTATCCAACACAAAACATGGGTGACTCACACCCTTTTATTCCCAAACCAATATTGGCACACAACTATCAAATAACACACAACTTCTAAATAACCTTATACTTGTGTGCCCACACCACCCCTTGCACGCCCAAACCACCTGCGCAACTGGAGCTCAAATTTTTTATAAGTGTTAAACATGATAGAAAACGAGGAGGGTATCCCTCTATTTATAGGCATTTCGACCACCATGAGCATCGCGTGTAAGTCTCCTTAGGGAACGCAAGTCCAGTCACCCAAGCCTGTGTCGCCCTAGTCAACATGTGCACCCACCAGATCATTCATTCCTTTTTCGAGGTTCTTCTTTCAATAATGGATTTTCAATAACACCTATTGAACTCGATAAATCATCATGTAAACTGCCTTTTTCAAAAAAAAATAACATCATGGTCTACTTTGTCAACAAACACAACATGGAGGCCCTCTTTGTCAATAAACACAATCACCTCAAGAGAGCTTCAATGATACCTTGAGCGGTTTTTTCCAACAACCGAAATGTCTCATACCTTAAAATTTTTAAATAAGGGGGTATTTATAGGCCTAGTGCAGGAAAGGGAATCAATTTTGAGAAATATGGAGGCTTTCGAAGAACATTGTGAGATTTGAAAAGTGATAGGGTTTTGTGAACCAGAGTTATGTTGTATGAAGGTTACCACCTTAAACTTTACATGGCTAAGGAATTCCATGAGCCAAAGTTATATTGTGTGAATTGTTCCACCATAATCATCACGCAACTAATGAATTCTGAAAACTAGATCTATTTGTGATGATTTTTAACTTCACAAACCATTACCTTAAGTGGATTTTAAAGAAATTTTGGCCCGAATATAATTCAAACTGGTTGTTCCTTCCTCAACCTCTCCCATGACATGTGTATTTCAGCTTTAGAAATAAAAATACACACCTAAGAACCATTAAAGGTTTTTTATATTCAGAGACTAGATACATAATCCACTAATTTCATAAAATATCTTCAACATCTATCACAGAGTTCTTTTATAATATTACCCTTGTAAGATATTTCTTACTTAAAACCTTTCTTTATAACCTAGGGTAAATGGAAACATAATAAAGTGTTAGATCATATTCTCAGTAAGGGTAATCTTTTGAGATATAAATTGTTGATCATATTCAAGTATAATATATGAATAAGCTTATGATATCATGATTATAACTTAAAAATATTATTCCTAATCATTCATAGATCATAAATAATAATTCATGGCATAAGGTTTTATCATTTGAAAATACATGATTCATAAGAGTGAGGAATTATCATTAATAAATCACTATCCATGAGAGAATATTATAATCATAAGAACATGACTTAGGAATTTTTTCAGATTAATATGAATATAAATTTATTTCATTATTCATAGTTCACTTTAAAGACTATCATAGTGGAAAAAGTCCCATAGTGGATTGAGTTCACTCCCCCATTCAATCATTTACTTAGTCAAGATTCTCTCCCAATACTATCATAGTAGAGAGATTCTCATACTAAACTGGTTTCACTCACCATTCCAATATATATTAACTCATGATATATCAATCATTAACCAATACATTTTATGTATTTAATGAACCCACCCACCACATAATGAAAACCAAACATATGTGTGACCAAATATCATAAAAACATTCATTAATTAATCATATCATAACCCATGGAAAAGAAATAGGTTTTATGAATATTTATTCATCACATAATCATAATAGATATAGAGAAATAACATGTATGGTATCATTAGATCATATCCCCATTGAATCATAATAAATGTAAAAGGATGTTAACATAGTTGAAAAATATCATTAAAATAAAATTTGAACATTTCTTTAAAATTAGGGAAAAATATTATTTTCCTTCGGTATCTTTAAAACTAAAAATTTAAAAAATATTGAAAAAAAAATTTATTTCATAATAACTATGGAAAATTATAAAGGTCACTTTCAATCAATCAACTTTCATAATTATGGGAAAATTCATTCATGTGGTAAACATTAAAAAATGATTCCTTTTACACTTTTGGAAAAAAAAATCCAATCGTACCCCATTTAAAGAACATCATGAATATTAATTTTAAAGCATTAAAAAAGTTAAAAATGATTTTAAATTACTATGAATAATAATTTAATCATATAACAGAACATTTTTTTATTTTTTTAAAATAACATGAACACGAAAGAAAAATTTCTCCTACTAAGGAGGAAATAAGGCCAGTTTTTATTAAAACATTTTATTAGTATTTTTAAGTAAAAAAGAGTAAAATTGTTCTAAAAATTAAAAATTATAGGAATTACCAAAGGAAAATAAAATATATATGGGTCTTAAATGATAATGATCATATAATTTCACTCAATGGAAATTTAGTGTAGATAATCTTGAAAAGAAATGAGATGATAACATAAACCCTTACCTAAAGCCTTGTATTGCTTCATACATGTTAAAAAATATTATATAATAAATATATATTTTATATATAAAAATTATAGAACTATATTCATAAATAAATTACTATGTATCGTTCCTTTATAATTTTTTATTATCCTTTTATTAACATTTCTTTATTAAAATGAAAAATCGGGTGAAAACTGGGTCATTTTCTATGCATGTTTCAGTTTGAAAGTTTTGATCCTCGCACCTTGTTTAGGGTTCAATAATATATAGAATCTCAATCATTTCATAAGTATAATATTTATTCATTATATACACTTTTATTCCAATTTATATAAATTTTTTATGAAAAATGGATTACATCACCTTGTGGAAACAGTGGTCCGTACATATGCACTAGTGATGTTTCTACTTTTTAATGGATGAAAATTAAGAATGGTAAATATAAATTTAAATTTAAATAATCTAAATTATATTATAAATGTTATATAAATTTTTAAATATATCCTTATGACTATAAATGTTAAAAGTAAATTAAAAATGAATCACATCACTTCATGGGGGTGGTAGTCCGCACATATGCATGAGCAACATTATCATTTTACAACAGATGGGAAGGACATAGAAAATGGATATTTAATTAATATAAAAACCATCTCAGTACAGTAAATATAATTATTCTATTATGTTAATATTCTTAAATAAAATTTTATTAGGTTTAAGAAGAAAGAAACATGAAAATTATCAGTACAAACATATATCCCTTTTTCATGTATCCTCTATTTAAAAGAACATTATGGATTCTTGGATAGATATTTTGGGAAGAATAGAAAAACCATTTCTTAGATAAGAATGTTATGAGAGTATATCTTTAGTTATTTTTCAAGATAAATTCCTCAAGGTGTTTGGGTAATAAAGTAGATAAGGTTTCCTTTTATAAGTGATGGGAGTGGAACTCTTGTAAATGGTTAAAACATTAAAATATAATAAATACATATTAAACTGAAAGTGGTGCAAAATAAAACCAAATTAGAATATAAGATAAGGGTGGGGAAAATAAACTTAAAAAATATTATTTATACAAGTTTTTATGTTATTTCAAACATTATCTCTTTATTTTAACCCCTTATTAACACTTTAAACCTTTTTTGTAGTAATGAATTTTTACCTTAGTTTCTATTCATAATGAAAAAAATGAATGTTGTAATAACTAGGATTTTCCCCAGGCCCTCCCCTTGTGAAATTCCACATTTGAGGTGTTACAGGGGCTCCCGGTGGATTATTTCAAGAGTTTTATAAAATTTTAGGTTTTATATCACCATGTCAGTGTATCGGCATGTCAGTGTGTCTACATGTCAGTGCATCGACATGTCAGTGCATCAGCATGCTAGTGCGTCAGCATGATAGTGCATCAGTGAGTCAAGGGTGTCGGCATCGGTGAGTCAAGGGGTGTCAGTATCAGTGAGTCAAGGGGCGTCAATATCGATGAGTCAAGGGGTGTCAGTATTAGTGAGTTGAGGGTGTTTGTGTTATAAGGTTAGAGTGTTAGTAGGTCAAAGCATCGATAGGTCAGGGTGTCGATAAGTCGAGGGTCGGTAAGTCGCATTGGTAGCTCACCCATAAGTGGCTCAGTGTTGGTGGCTCAGCATCAGTGGCTCAGTATCGGTGACTCACCCATCAGTGACTAATTTCCAGTTTTTTCAATTTCACCCAAGTTACATGTTTTTATCCATTTAAAATTAATATATTAACTCATAGCCATCTTCTAGCCTATCTCCACCATTTACAAGGGGAATTATTAAATCCTAATTAATTCCAATGTGTGAAATTGCCAAGCCATGTGGTCAACCCACAATTTTAATTTTAAGTACTTCTAAATGGTCTCCCTGATTTTAGGATCTTGCCTCTTCTTAAGCAGATATCCTCTCTTCCTTCTTCCTTTCATTTTCTCTTGGTGCACCTAGAGACTTCCTTCTGAGACAAGTAATGTGCTTGTGCTAGAGCCCTTCCTACTCAGCCTTGGAGTTCTTCCTACAAGTCACACCATTCCTTATTCTTGGATTAATAAGGAACTTTTATCTTGGATCATCCATGTAGGGATTTTCTTTTGTTTATCATTAATTATGCATCATGTGTGGTTGGTATATTAATTTTTTCTTGAAAGGAACATTTAGATACCCTTCTAGTAACGAGAATTAAACAATAATTTAATATGATAAAAAGATAACTTACCTAAATAAAATCATGGGAAGGGTGTGGTTTGATGTTGGTTACCTGTTTTATTTTGTTATCTTTGATCATTTTTTGACTTTTTTGTCTATTCACCTTTTGAAAATTATGTTCCTTGGTGGTCTTTTCTTGTGCATTGGTGGTGTTCTATTTTCATTGTAATGTTTCAATGTAAAAATGTAACATTAAATCTAGTTAATCACATACACTTGGTTCAATAAATGGATTCCCTAGGATAAAACATGCTCTGTGATCACCCTGGTTATATTCGAGTGGATATTAAATAACCCATTTTAAATTAGATTTGAATACATTTGGTTTTATGGTTGTGGTTATGTGATGTTTTTTTTCCCCAGGTTTTGTGGGCTTGGTATGCAGGGTGGTAAAGGGGGTGTGTTGGTGTCTCAATCTGAGATATTGATTGATTATGTAATGGATAAAATTATAGGTAGTGAGACTGTCCTTTGTGTATTTGTATCTCAGTCTAACAGATTGATTGATTGTGGAATGGATGGTTTTGTAGGTAGATGAACTGCCTTTATGTTGTGTTGTGGTTGATAAGTGACGTCAAGTAGTGGGACTGCGGTGGGGTTGTGGACTCATTATACAATGGGATTAGATTAGGGAATTGATTGGGCATCAAGGATTCAAGGATGGATTGTGAGAGAAGGAATGAGTAGTTTTACTTAGAATCATGATAGGTGATAGTAGTTGAACGGGGATGTGCAATGGGACTGCAAGTCTAGTTTTGTACTGTTGTTTTGTGCTATTGTGCAGTGGGACTGCAGATTAGTTTTGTTGGTTTCTTTGCATGGTTAGGGTTGTGGTGCTGGTGTGGGAGTGTTGTGTTTTCGATGTAATACCCATAAGTTGGGGATGAGTGTTTGATTACCTATATATATATATATATATTGTAGTTCCTTGTGTTTTTTATACACACCCCACCCTTGTTGAGCACCATGTGCCGAACGCCTCCATTTCATGGTGGAGGGTGTCTTTCCAAACATCCCGGTGGGAGGACAGATGACTGGTTAATGATTTTTCTTCCTCACATCCTCTTCTAGATAGTGCTTCCTAGACTTATCCGGGTATCCTGTAATGTCCTAAGGCTTACCATAATACAATATTCTTTGGGAAAAGGTTTGTTTTAGACCAGGGGCTTAGGTGTTTGTGGGCCAGGTATGCTTTCCTAAGTATCTTTGGGGCGAGGTCCAAGTGTATTTGGGTGTGGCAGTGGTTTTTGTGGCCTAGGGTCTGTATGGTGTGGTTGTATGTGATTTGAGGCCCAGGTGTGTGTGGGCAGGTTTCGGTAGTGGGACTTCATCTGGGAAGAGTGGTAGCATCAAGATTTCAAATCATTAGGAATGAGCAGTAAACCAGTGGGAAAGTTGTGTGTGGGGAACCCAAACGTCGATGTGCTTATATTATTACTTTACTTGATTTGCGTTACTGGGGAGAGTGTTCCTTGGTAAAGTTGGGATAGTTTGTATTAATGGGAAGGTGATTTAGGTTCTACTATTTTCTCATAGGGGAATTAGTATGTTTCTCACACAAATGCATGAGCAACTTTAGTTTCCCTACTAAGTATACTTGTATGCTCTCCCTATTTATGTAAAATTGTTTCTAGGTTTTTAGGAGGACTTTGAGTACTATGTTGGGCCTTACTAGCTTTGACATCGGGATAGATATTGTTGTTGTTTAGTTTCTTTTCTTTGGTATATTACTTGGGAGTTTTTTCTTACTTTTCAACAATTTTACTTTTGAACATACATGTGGGAATGGATTCTTGTCGTTAATTTTAATTTTAGTGTTTGGTGTTGCTGGGATTTACCATATTACTCCCAATATTGTTCTATAAAAATGGTAATTCCTTCAATTGTGCGATATTTTATACCCTTGGTGCTAGTCGCTACTCTGGGGCCTACTGAAGGTGGGACTCGGGGGGTCATTATCTCTTCTTCACCTCGTGGAAGGAAGTTCAGGGCACTTTTTCATCCATTCCCTCATCTTAGAGAAGGTGGTTCAGGACAAAATGGTATCAGAGGTTATGGTTGAGAGATAGGATAGAGTTTGGGGGTAGGCATATTAATGATTGCATGGGATGGTATGGAAACTGTGTCAGGAAATCTTGGTGCGTGAAATAGGCCATGGAAGACCGGCTAGGACACAAGATTTTTGGTGCCACCATGATTCGATGTAAAGACTCTAGACCTATTGAATGACCTAGTGAGGCTACACTAATTGCAGTTTAGAGACCCTAGGAAAGGATGCATGCATCATAATGACCTGTGTTCTTGTTTTTCTTGGGTGTTTTTTGAATTAAAATAAATAAAAATTTCAAACAAAATTTAAAATTTCACTACTTGGGCTTAGTAATTCCTTGTTTATATTTTTAGGTATAGCACCCAGACAAAATCTGTGAATGGTGCAAGAAATTAAGGCCTAGCAGGTTGATTTGTTTGACCAACATAGATCTGAACGAGAGGAGGAGGATGACCAGTGGTAGAAGATGGTCTGTGCCTTCTAGCGGAAGACTCTAGGAAAGTACGAGGGCAGCGTCTCAGACATGGAGATGGAGAGCTGGCTCGAAGAGATTTTGATCTCATTTAGCTTGATCTAGGATCTGATAGAGTACTGAGTTCTTCTAGTAGTGAGCTATATTTTAGGAACAGTGTGTCAGTGGTGGATGCTTTAACTTGGGGAGAATAAGGAAGATGAGGTTGCGTGGGCTGACATTGAGAAGGAGTTCCCGGAAGAATTCATTTCTTCCACAATGAAGGCGGAGAAGAGGCATGAGATTCTCTCCCTCCAGGAAAAAATTATGTCGGTAAGGGAGTTGGGGATCAAGTTCAAGTATCTCCTTCATTTTTATCTGGATATCTTTCCATATGAGGATTCACAGGAAAGATGCTTGGAAGAGGCACTCTGAACATCTCTTCAGTATGTTGTTACTCCCTTCACTCAACCAATGTACATGGAGGTTCAGAAGAAGGATGAAGTGGGGGAGAGGATTCACACACTAGGAGGTGTGCTGTGAGAGGGGAGCCAGGTGAGTTCGTCAAAAGGTAAGGTCATCAACAGCAGGCCTCCAACATCAAGGCCTTCTAGGTTTTGGCCAGTGGGGAGTAGGCCTTAGCAGTTCCAGTTTCGATCTATCGGTCCTAGATTTTTCTCCATATTCCTAGAACTGAGGTGCCTTATCTATGAAAGTTGTGGGCATATTCAGAATCATTTCCATGTCTGAGTGCAGTACAGTGGGGGTGGGTAGGTTCAGTGTCCACCTTAGCAGCATCAGTTTCCACCCGAGCCCTTCCAGTAGTAGGGGCAACGAAATCCTTCTTTATAGATGGAAAATGGTGCCAGAGGAGGCTAACCTTAGGGAACTCCCTAGGGAACTTGATCGTGGCATGTTTGGGGGGGGGGGGGGTCCTCTGATAGTCTATGGGCAAAGGAGTTTGGTGTGGGTAGTTACACGACACCTAGGTAGTAGTTCCATTAGGGCCAGATGTTTTTTGAGGTATGATCAACCGGTTTAGTACTCTTGACTATTATTTTTTTGATTCATGAGATTCATACTCCTTTGTTGATCCCATTCTAGCCCATGAATTGGGTCTAGAAGTAGAGAGACTTTCCATGCCCCTAGTGTTGAGTATGCTAGTTGGAGGTCAGACCAGCCTTTTTTATGTTTATTTAGGATGTAGACTGATGTTTGGGCTACATCAATCTAGTGGGGATCTTATACTGCCACAAATGCAGCCATATGATTTCATTCGAAGCATTGACTGGCTATTATATGTGCACTCTCTTGTCGACTACTTTTGGAGAAGGGTCATGTTCCCAGATATGGGCGGCCAGCGTGTAGCTTTCGTTGGTGAGAAGAGTTTCTAGGAGATTAGCCGACATGTGAAGCCCCTTCTTTCCTTGTTAGCCGAGATCTTAGTGGAATCAACATACTTAGAAATATTGGATGTTCCCGGGATTTTCAATGAGTTACTAGATATTTTATTTGAAGAGATTGTGACTCTACCCACTCCACGTGATGTTGAGTTCGGTATAGACTTACAAACTAATGCCCAACCGATTTTGATGGATCCCTTTTAGATGGAACCTTTTGATTTGCGGGAGTTGCATATTCAGATTGAGGACCTGATGAAGAAGGGTTTTATCTGACCAAGAATGTCTCCATGGGTTTCTCTATTCTAGTTCGCAAATAATAAATACGGTGGTATCAAGATGTTCATAAACTACCAGAGACTGAATTAGGTGATGGTCAAGAACCGTTACCCCCCCCCCCCTGAAGATCGACAACCTTTTTGAACAATTGAAGGGAGCAGGTTGGTTCTCTAAGATTGACCTTTGGTCTAGATATCACCAGTTGAGGGTGAAGGAGGTTGACATTTCGAAGACTGCTTTCAGGTGTATGTATGGGAACTTTGAATTTGTGGTCATGTCGTTCAGCATTACGAACGCACTAGATGTGTTCATGGGGAACTTGAACTCTATTTTCTGTGAATATATGGACTGTTTCATGGTTTTGTTCATCGATGACATCCTAATAAAGTCAAAATCAAAGAAAGATCATGCTGAGCATCTAAGGACAGTTTTGGAGGTCCTCCAACACCACCAACTCTACAGAAAGTTTTCCACATGCAAGTTCTAGACACGAGAGGGCACTTCCTTGGACACATGGTTTCCCATTAGGGAATAGTAGTAGACCTGTCGATGGTTGAAGTGGTTGTTTCTTGGGAATCACCCAAGAATGTGGTAGAGGATTATAGTTTCCTAGGTTTGGCAAGTTACTACCAGAGGTTCGTACCTGACTTCTCTCAAGTTGTGGCTCCATTGACGTCTTTGACCGAGAAAGGCCATGATTTCATATGGGGTGATCAGTGCCATGTAGCTTTCAGTTATCTGAAAGGGAATCTATTCAGTGCCCCAGTGCCGAGGTTTCTAGAGGAAGGGTTAATATTTGATGTGTTCTGTAATGATTTTGGTCTAGGATTATGGTGTGTGTTGATGCAATAGTGGGGAGTGGTCTCTAATGGGTCTAGGTAGTTATGTCATTATGAACATAAATATTCCACCCATGGCCTGGAACTTTCAGTGGTTGTGTTTGCACTAAATTTGTGGAGACATTACCTCATTGGGGAATGCTTCGTGTTCTTCACAGATCACAAAAGCTTGTGGTATATTTTCTCTCAGTGAGACCTGAACATGAGACAACAGAGCTGGATAGAGTTTCTTCAGGACTATGAATTCGATATCTCACACACCTCAAGAAAAGGGAACATGGTGGCTGATGCCTCGAGTAGGAAGTCACATAGGGATGTAGTTTGGGAGTCTGTAGATGCTTGGAAGGCGATGGAGGTGTTGGCTACTTTTCATATAGTCTTGAGAGTGGATGATGGTAGAGTCTGTCTATTTCATATGACAGAGAATTCTTCCTTATTACGGTAGGTGGGGGAGTCTGAGTTGGGATACTCAGCGGAAGAAGTGATGTGCGACCATGTTAGCCAAGGTGATGCACTGGAGGGATGGTCAAAGGATAGTTAGAATTATATTTTGTTCTGTGGGAAGTTTTTTGTCCCAGTGGCGATGTCTAAGGAAGTTCTTGGTGAGTTCCATAACTCACCCTTGGTGGTACATCTAGGAGTATTAAAGATATAATAGGGATTGAGAGGTTAGTTTTTGTAGCCTGGAGTGAAGCGGGGGTGACATAGTTTGTGGTAAGGTGCCTCATGTTTGAGAAGTTGAAGGCTAAACACCATGTTCTTGGTAGTCTATTGTATCCCTTAGACGTTCTTGAGTAGAAGTGGGATGACATCTTGATGGATTTTTTCATGGGACTACCTAGGGATGAGGGAGGATGTGATTCCATCTAGGTATCAGTGGGCCGATTGATGAAATATGATCACTTCTCAGTGGTTAAGAAGTCGAGCACAATGGACACCTTAGCACAAAGGTACCTGGATGAAGTGGTATGGCTGCATAGAGTCCCAATATCCATCATTTAATATTGGGATACACACTTTACCTCATAAGTTTGGAAGGGATTAAAGATTGATTTTTGCACCCAGTTATGACTGATCACTGCTTTCCACCCTCCGATGGATGGGAAGATAGGACCATCCAGACGTTGGAGAATATGATACAATCATGTTTTCTAGACTTTAGAAGATCATGGGTATGAGACTTGCCCCTAGTTGAGTTTTCTTACAATAATGTCTATCAATCCACCATTGGCATGGCACCATTCAAATCCTTGTACATAAGATCGTGTCATTCACCTGTGTGTTGGACAAGGTTGGGGAAGAAGGTGTTCTTGGCCTAGAGGTGGTAATGAGCATGATAGAGAAGGTTCAACTTGTGCATGAAAGGATGAAGGTAGATCAGGACCGGAAGACGTCATATGCTGATTATTAGAGAAGACCCTTGGAGTTTGAGGTTGGAGACCTAGTGTTCTTGAAAGTCTCCCCTCAGTGTGGACAATGGAGGTTTGGTGGGGGAGTAAGTTTTCTCCCAGGTTCATCAGACCTTTCAATGTGTTGGGACGATTTGGAAAGGTGGCATATCATCTGGAATTAACACCGTAGTTGGAAAGGATCCACAACGTCTTTCATGTATCTCATCTCCGTCAGTATCCACACAATGACTCCCACATCCTAGAATAGGGAGAGTTGGATATTGAGGAAGATATGAAATTCATGGAATGGATGGTGAGAATCAAGGATCTTAAGGAGAATGTGCTTCATGGATGGACCATTCCCTTGGTTTGTGTACTATGAAGACATGGTGGCCTCGAGGAGAGTACCTTGTAATGGGAAGCATAGATTTGTGCCTAGTACCAAGAGCTATTTTGAGTATTGATCTGGTGTTTTCTTTGTCCCTTGATTATAATGTAACATTTGACCCCATTTATTGTATGATAAGTTGTTTCTCCACTGTAGATTTTGTGTGAGAATTTCTCACTATGGGGAGAAGAGGACCTGATACCTAATCAAGGTGCATTAATATGGATGCGATTAAACCTGTGTGGGCGAGTCAGTGCCACCAAAAGTGGATAGTATCTTGACATGGAAGAAGGAACTCTCTAATCCATGTGTGTGGATGGTGTGAATTTATGTGTTTGTGTGGTTACTCTATGTTTCTACAGTTGTTCAGGAGATAGATGGGAGAGGTATTCCAAGATGTTGAGGTTTCCCCTCTAGTTTTCAACAGAGGTTGGTTTACTTATGAGAGGTATATTAAGGGATGGTTTTTTGGGCCTCCTTTCATCTTGGTTATATAGTTTTAAATTCTCAAGGATGAGAATATTTTGAGACATATCTGATGTAATAACTTGGAATTTCCCCAGGACCTTCCCTTGTGAAATTCAACCATTGAGGTGTTCCAGAGGATCACAATGGCTCATTTAAAGAGTTTTCCAAAATTCTAGTTTTTTTATCAGCATGTCTGTGTGTTGGCATGTCAGTGTATCATCATGTCAGTGCATCAGCATAACAGTGCATCGGCGAGTAAAGAATGTTGACATCAGTGTTCCAAGGGGCATCGGTATCGGTGATTTAAGGGCTGTCAATATTGGTGAGTCAAGGGGAATCAATATCGGTGAGTTAAGGGCATCAATGTCAGTAGGTCAGAGCATTGGTAGGTCAGAGCATCGGTAGGTCAGGGCGTCAGTTGGTTGAGGGTCGGTAGGTCACATCGGTAGCTTGCCCATCGATGGCTCAATGTCAGTGGCTCAACATCGATGGCCTAGCATCAGTGACTCACCCATCAGTGACTCATTTCTAGTTTTTCCTAGTTTTTCCAGTTTCTCCAATGTTACGTGTTTTTATCCATTTAATGTTAATCTATCAACTCAAAGCCATCTTCTGGTCTATCTCCTCCATTTTGGAGGGTAATTATTAAATCCCAATTAATTTTAATGTTTGAAAACACCAATACACATGGTGAAGCCACGATCGAGCTTTTAATTACTTCGAAATGGTCTCCCTGATTTTAGGATATGGCATCTTCTTAAGATGAGGTCCTCTCTTCATTCTTCCTTTCATTTTCTCTTGGTGCGCATAGAGACTTCCTCTCGATATGAGTCATGTGCTCGTGCTGGAGCCCTTCCCGCTCAGCCTTGGAGTTCTTCCCACAAGTCGCTCCATCCCCAATTCTTGGTGCAAGAATGATATTTGATCTTGTATCATACAAGTATGTATTTTTTTTGCTTATCTTTAATTGTGCATCATGAGGGGTGGGTATATTATTGTTTTCTTGAAATGAATGGACAGATAATCTTATGGAGATGAGAATTTAAGAGGAATTTAATATTATCAAAAGATAACTTGTGTAAGTAAAATAATGGTTAGGGTGTGGTTTGATGTTGGTCGCCTATTTTATTTTGTTATCTTTGATCCTTTTTTGACTATTGTGGCTGTTCGCCTTCTGAAAATCATGGTCATTGGTGGTCTTTTCTTGTGCACTAGTGGCATCCTATTTTCGTTGTAATGTTTTGATGTACAAATGTAACAAGAAATCTGGTTAATCACATAGACTCAGTTAAATAAAGGGATTCCCCCAGATCAAACATGTTCTTTGATCACCCTAGTTATATTAAAGTAGAAATTAAAGAACCCCCTATCAATTACATTTGAATATGTTTGGTTTTATGGTTGTAGTTATGTGTTGTGTGTTCTGTCTTGGGTTCGGTGAGCTTGGTATGTAGGGTGGTACAGGGGGGTGTTGGTGTCTCAGTCCAAGAGATTGATTGATTGTGTAATGTTTAAACTTGTAGGTAGTGGGAATATACATTGTTTTTTGGTATCTCAGTATGATATATCTATTTATTGTGGAATGGATGATCTTGTAGGCAGTTGAACTACCTTTATGTTGTGTTGTGGTCATGAAGTGACATCGAGTAGTGGAAATGCAGTGGGGTTGTGTACTCATTATACCATGGGATTGGATTGAGGATTTTTTTGAGTAGTGGGGCTACAAGTCAGGATTTTGAGAGAAGGAATGATGGATGTTAATTTGAATCATGATAGTTAATTGTAGTTTATTTGGGATGTGCAGTGGGACCGCAAGTCTAGTTTTGTGTTGTTTTTTTGTGCTATTGTGCAGTGGGATTGTAGTTTGGTTTTGTTGGTTTCTTAGCATGGTTAGGGTTATTAGTTTCCTGATAGTGTTGGAATAATTTGAGTGAATTCCCTTAAATAAATAAATTTTAATTGAACAAAAATGGGGATGGGTTGTGTTTTGGTAGTAGCTGTAATGTGGTTGTGCATTTAGGAGTAGCAGTAAAAGCGGTGCTAGTGTGGGCCTATTGTGTTTTCTATGTGAGACCTGTAGGTTGGGGTTTAGTGTTTGATTAAATATATATATATATATATATATATTAGTTCCTTGTGTTTTCAATATGCACCCCACCCTTGTTGGAAAAAATGTTCTGAACGCCTCCATTTCATGGGGGAGGGTGTCCTTCCCAACATCCTTCTAGGAGGATGGGTGGCTGGTTAATGATTTTTCTTCCGCACACCCTCTTCCAGATAATACCGCTCAGGCTTATCCAAGAAAGATTTAATGGCTTGAGGCTTACCATAGTCCAGGATTCTTCGAAAAGGGGTTTTTTTGGACCCGGGGATCAAGTTTTTTCAGTCTAGGTATGCTTTCCCAAGTATCATCGGGGTGAGGCCCAGGTTTCTTTAGGCGTGAAAGGGGATATTGTGGACCAGGTGTCTGTAGGTGTGGTTGTGTGCGATTTGAGGCCCAGGTGTGTGCGGGAAGGTTTCGGTAGTGGGATTTTTTGTAGTAGGAGTGGCATCATCAAGACGTAAGATCATTTGAAATGGGCAGTTAACTAGTGGGAAAGTGGTGTGTGGGGTACCCAAACGTTGATGTGCTTACATTATTACTTTACCTGATTTGAGTTACTTGGGAAAGTGTTCTTTTGTGTGGTTGGGCTATTTAGTATTCCTATGTAGGTGCTTGTTGTTCTACTATTTTCTCAGAGGGGCATTAGTATGTTTCCCTCACTTGTGCATGAGCATATTTAGTTTCCCTACTATGTATACTTTTTTCTCACCCTACGTATGTAAAACTATTTTCAGGTTTCCAAGAGGACTTCGAGGACCGTGCAGGACCTTACTAGCTTGGGCATCAGGATAACTACTATTGTTGTTTAGTTTTTTTCTTTGGTATATTACTTGGGAGTTTTTCTTTATTTTTATTAGTTTTATTTTTGAACATTCTTGTGAAAATGGATTCTTGTCTTTACTTTTACTTTTAGTGTTTGGTGTTTTTAAGATTTACCATCTTATCTCCCAATATTGTTCTACAAAATGGGTAATTCCTTTCATTTTGTGAGATTTAATACCCTTGTTTCTGGTTTCCACTCTGAGGACTACTGAAGGCGGTACTCGAGTGTCATTATCTCTCCTTCACCTTGAGGAAGGAAGGGTAGGGCACTTTTTCATCCCTTCTCTCATATGGGAGAAGGTGGGCCATGACACAAGTGTACACATTAATTTTTTTTGAAAATATAATTAAAAATATGGAAATTATTTTATCAAATTCAATTCCTATAAGTTTTATGAAATCATTTTAAAATATGTGTTTAAATCCTAACAAAAACCTTTTTTAGAAAAATTAATTTTTAATCATAAAAATAAATTTATTCTTATTCATATCATAGTAAAAACCATTACATGAATACAAAATTATTTTATTCAATATTTCATATAAAAATTTAATTAAAATAATTCATAAATAGTGAATAATTTATTTTATTAAGACCAAAGAACAATGTGTGCACAAAAAAAATTTAGAAAAATATATCTTTTTTACTTTCAAACGCTTTTATTTTCATTTCCAACCAATTGATAAACTATGAATTATTTTTTAAAATTTATAAAAAAAATTAATAATTTATTTGGTCTTATTCAAACCCTCTAATATAATATCTAGGTGAACTTTTCACAATAAAAAATAATATTTCAATAATATATCACAGTTTATTTAGACTCGGTGTTTCATGTAATGAAATATATCAAAGATATAAAAATTATTTAATAATAAATATATCATAAAATATCATGGTGTTACATTTTATACCCCTTATAATAATTTCTCCCTAGAAATTCCATCAATCTAATACAAATAATTGAGGATACTTCTGCCTCATCACATCATTTATTTCCTACATAACTTCCTAAAATTTATGGTTTTTCATCAAAACAATGACAAGGTTGAGTGGTCTTGTTCTGCGGAACTTTTTATCTTTGATCTATAATCTCCACTAATTATTCCAAAATAAGAGATATCATGCACTATTGTTATGACCACTATTTTCAGTACATGTGAAGGATTAGGTATGTACTACCTCAAAAGAGATATTTGTTACTCATCGTGTACTTTAGATAGATTTGGTGGAAGCGCCAACTGATAACCAAAAATACTGATATAATCAAGAATTTTCAAGGGAACTGTATATATAGGGTTCAATTTCCATTATTTAAAATTATCATAACCTCATTCTAAGTAGATATTCATAGGAATTCCTTATAAAAAAATTTAAATTATAGATCTCATTGATGATTTTTAGCAAAACCTTTCTATCAACTTTGAGATTCACTTGTGTGCTACTGAATGGGTCTATCATTCTTTCCCATTTTGTTAGCTAGATAAGGTCCAAATAACTTTCAGTATCCAACTTCATAACATTATATTTCAGTTCTTTATGTCCTTTCATAGAGGTATTCATAGAGAGCCATCTGAATTCCTAAGTGAAAGCTATTGTTGTAAGAAAACTCAACTCAAGAAAGGTGTTGATCCCAACCACATTTGAAATCCATAGAAAATTCACTCAAAATATATTCAAGGGTTTGAATGGTCCTATCAAATAGAAAATCCATTTTAGGATGATGTGAATTTCTAAAGTTCAACTCCATATTCAAATCTTGTTGATGAATTATCTAGAATATTGAGGCAAACCTCATATCCCAATTAGATAGAATAAAATATGGTACATAATAAAACCATAGCACTTACTTAATGAATATATTGGTTATCTTATCAAGAGATAAATATTATATGGTTTTAATGAAATGTGTTCAATTATTAAAGTGGTTGACTAAAACCAAATAGAATTATGGCCTTTAGCGGTTTTGGGGAGTTCGATGATGAAATCCATGGTGATTTTTCCCATTTCCATTATAGTATGGGTAATATCTTTGAAATCCCTTTAAACTTTAATATATTATAATTAGCTTTATTATATACCATATATCTATATACAAACTCTAAAATATATCTTTTTATATTTTCCCAAAATAAATACTATTTTAGATCTCCATATATGTTAAAACATCTAGGATGAATAGATAATGGGGAACTATGAGTTTCATCCAAAATCTCCTTCATCAAATCTAGTATTGATGAGACACATATGTTGTTTTGTAACCATATAATTCCATCACAATCATGTTTGAACTCATGAACAATACTCACCATATTTTTTAGTACCATATCTTTCTTCTATGCCTCTTTAATCCTCACATGAATAGATGGTTGAAAATTCATCTAAGAAAGATAGGATCTTTATCCATCCCTTAGGATTTAATGCTCTATCCTCTATAAATACTTAAATATAGGTTCTCTTTAAACCATCATCATTGAAAAACTAGCACATTACTTTAGCCTCAGGGCTACATCCACCTTATTCTCCTTTCCAAGGTGGTAATGTATTAAGCAATTAAAATCTTCAATCAACTCCATCCATCTCATTCGGTCCATATTTATCTATTTAATTTTTAATATATACTTAAAAAATTTATGATCTATATATATATATATATATTTCAATAATTTCACCATAAAGATAATTCCATCATATTTTCAATGAAAAATTTACCACTGCCAAATCTAAATCAAGATTTGGGTAATTTTTCTATGAATTTTCAATTGGCGTGAGACATAAGAAAAAAAACATATCATTATAAATTAGGAATCAACCAAGTCCATTATTCAATGAATCACTATAGATCATAAAATCTTCTCTACTATAGGGTAGTGTAATAAAATGTGTGTTGACTAACCTTCTCTTTAATTTCATGAAATTTTTATCACATTCATTTAATCAATGGAACTTGGATCCATTATTCTTCAAATTGGTTATGAGATTAGATATCCATGATAAAATTCTCACAAGGAATCTATAATATCTATACAAACCAATAAAACTATCGATCTTTTTCACCTTGGTTGGTCTGGTCCATTTCCCAATAACTTCAGTTTTTTAAGGATCCATCTATATACCCTCAAATGAAATTATATATCCCTATAATGAAACATTCTACATCCAAAATTCACACTTTCTAAATTTGAAAAAAAATCTCTT
Source organism: Viscum album (assembly GCA_963277665.1). NCBI lineage: Eukaryota > Viridiplantae > Streptophyta > Magnoliopsida > Santalales > Viscaceae > Viscum > Viscum album. The sequence goes on along the minus strand of OY728141.1, from coordinate 1,482,129,328 downwards.
TCCTCGGGGTCTTTAGTAAAATAATAAAATGATATTCATGATCTTAATTGATATTGGAATATATAATAAAATAATCTATAAAGATTATAAAAAATGACTAATGTAATCTCTAAAGTCTCTATTCTTTAAATCCATAAAGATAATAGGGGAATTGGTAAGTCCAAATGTAATCACTATAAAATCACAATGGCCATACCTTTTATGCAATTTTTTATTGAGTATATCCTCCTTCCTGACCATCAATTGATAATTTCTATAATGAAGATCAATCTTGGAAAAATATTGATCTCTACACAGTTGATAAAACATGTCATCAATATAGAGTATAGGATACTTTTTATTGATAGTGATCTTCTTAAGTTCTAAATAATCAATGAAAAGATACATTGACCACTATTTATTATTAATAAAAAGAATAAGTGTACCCTATTATGATTTACTAGGGAATATGAATCCCTTATCAAAATTATTTTAGAGTTTCTTCTTCAATTCTTACAACTCAATCGGGGTCATTCTATATAGATTCTTTGGAGTAGGTATAGAACAATGTATGAGTTCTCTTAAAATATCAATATCCATATTTTTGGGAAGACTAAAAAAGTATTCAGTAAATAAATAATAATATTCCTAAACAATAGGAATATCTTTAATGTTAATCCCCCCCCCAATCATTTCAGATAAATATCCCTCATGAACCTGTTATAAGACCCATATAGTGGAATTAATTTTCTTTAAAAGAACATATTCATCCATGTACTGAAATATGATCATTGGTTGATTCAAAATATCAAATTTGACTTCCTTTCCTTTTAAATTGATATAGGATATATATAAATAAATGAAATCCATTCCCAAAATGACATCAACTTTAACTATAGGTAGAATCATAAGATTTATAGGAAGCATGTCCCTACAAAATGATTTCAAATGGGAGCTATAGAATTGAGATTTGATCATCACACCACTAGAATTTTTTACTGATAATTCAACATATAATCAAGGAGGTGGTTATGTTATACTCTAATAAAATTCTTAAGTTATTATGGTGTGTTTAGAACTAAAATCAAATAATACATTTTCAGTTCTATAGTGGATGATAAGTGTACCTTTCACCACTTTGTTATAATGACCCACTTCAATGATTGCGATTGATTAATCTTTCCCTTTATCTATTGGATTAAGATGTTTTTGTTGTTGGTTTTTTCATTAACCCTTAGATTTTAGAACTGGTTATCATAAAACCTATACTCTTAGAAGTTGTAGCATTGGAGTGTGGGTGGTGCATTAAACGAATTTTTCTCTATATTATTTTCATTGGCCTAACTCTTTATATATCTTAAAAATTCACATTATATGTGGATATCCTTTCCACACTTGAAACATTTCCAAATCCCTTGGAGAGAATTTTCCCCATGTTTCTTTAAATACTTCTGGCATAAAGGAACATTCCTTTTATTTCCTCTATGGGTTTTATTATTTGAATTCCCTCAAAAGTTTAGATTTCAATTCTTATCAAAACCATGATAATCATGGGAATATCCATTCTATATTTATAACTTGATAAAACAATGAATTATTTCTTTATGGATACTAAAGTTCTATATGGATATCACCTTCATGAGACTTGGTTTTAGTCCACTGAAGAACTGATAAATTTTTATTTTAGGGTTTATGATAGAACTAGACACATACTTCATAGGAATTGTAAATTTTTACTCATAGGTACAAATAGATTCATCATCCTGATATATAAGCTCAAATAATTTCCTTTTTATTTTTGTGCAAAGAGTTCTAGGAAAGTAGTTACTGAAAAATACACTCATAAACTCATCTCCTTTCATGGATTTGATTTCTTCATATTTCCTCACATTATTAAAAATATTTCACCAATGGTCTACTTCCCCTTCCAAAAAATACACCACCATGAAAAAAAATTCATTCTTCATGCACTAGAGAAAATAAAATATATTTTTAGTTGTATTGAAGTATTTTTTAGCAACTAGAGGATCATAGGACCCACTAAAAGAAGTTTGATGTTGCCTCATGAAATACGTAATGGTTAATTGGACCCTCCTTTTCTCATTTGGATGTTAAGTATAATTCATGTATTAAGGGAGTTTCATGAGCATAGTAATAATATGTTTTATTCTTATTCCCATGTCATTCAGTTTTTTAAGAGGAAAATCATATCAATATATTCCACATTCATTGAAAAAATGATTCCTCCCAGTTCTATCCATTGACTAAAATAAAAAATATCAAAGTGTAAGCATTAAGATACAATAATCAATATGAGAAATCAAATAATGAAGAAATTAATTCCTATGATGTCCAAAATTTGGATACATTTTTATCAATATAAGACACTTTTTGGTTCACCCAATATCACCTTTAATTACTCATAGGATTTCTTAAGTTCTATTCTCATATTATTTATAACTTAATCTACAAAAATAACTAAACCATCCTTTGATATAAAATGAGGTTACTAGAGCATGAATTAAATAAATATGGAATCATTTTATATGAATATTCTATACGTTTTAGAACATTAAATACTCAAGTAATGTAAATGATTATTTTACTTAGAGAATAGATACAAAATACACTAATTTTATAAATGAACTCTAGAATCTCCCACAAATTTCTTCTCTCGTAGTAACCTTCTTAGAAATTACTTACATAAAATCTTTCTTCATAACCTATGGAAAAGGGAAGCATAATAAAGTGTGAGATCAGATGCTTAGTAAGGTTAAACATGAGAGATATCAATCGATGGTCATATGAAATCATAAGATATTCATAAGGGCATTAAATCATGATTATAAATTGAAATTTTCATACCCAATTTGTCATAGATCATAAATCATGATCATTGGAATAAAGCTTTAGCATTTAAAATGACATGAGTAATAAGAGTGAGGAATAATCATTAATCAATCATAATCCATGAGAGCATATCATAAGCATAGAAACATGTCATAGTAATTTTGGAAAATTATAATGCATATAAAATCATTTCATTAGTAAAAATTCACTTTCAAGACTATCATAGTGGAAAAATTCCCACATTTTATTGGTTTCACTCCCTGTTCCACCATTTCATTAGTCAAGGTTCAATCCCAAGAATATCATTGTCAAAAGAGTCCAATAATGAATTATTTTTACTCCATATCCCAGATTATATTATCCCATGAGATATAAATCATTACCCAATGCATTGGAGGTATTTAATCAACTCACTCAACTAATTGTGAAGGCCATACATATTCATTCTATAAGATCATAAAAATATTCCTCAATTCATCCTAGTTAACCAGTGGAAAAATTAGGTTTCATAAATATTTCATCATCACATAATCATATTACATCCAAATAAAGAACAATGATAGTATCAATAGATCATATACTCAGTGAAACATAAGAAACATCAAAGGATGTTGACATAGATGAAAAATAACATTAAAAGAGAATTTGAAAAATTCTTTGAAAATAATGAAAATATCAATTTTTATAGGTATCTTTAAAACAAAGAATTTAATGAATATTGAATAACATATTTTTTTTGAAAATGACCATGGGATTTTGTAAAAGAAACTTGAAATTAAATAATGGTCATGATGACGGGAAAATTCTTTCATGTGGTAAACATTAAAACAACTATTCCTTTCCAATTTTTGTAAAAATTAAAAAGTACCTCATTCATAAAATGATAAGAATATTCTTTTTTAAAATTTTAAAACCAAGTAAAAAATGATTTTAAATGATGTTAAATAAAAAATTTATCATAGAATATAACATTCTTGAAAACATTTTAAATATTATCAATATGGAAGAAAATTTATTCTGACTAAAGAGGAAATAAAGTGGGTTTTTCTTAAAAAAATTATTGATATTTTTAAGAAAAAAAGAGATAAAAATTGTAATAATAGTAAAAATTAAAATAATAGATAGAGTAGAAGAAAATAGATGGGGTCAAAATGATAAGGATTATAACGTCTCACCTTAGCTCACTCTAGGAATTATATCCAAATTGGTTACCTACATGACCTCAAGTGTGCCTCCTCATACACTATAAGTTTTTTAATAACAGTAGAAGTATAAGGTAGTACTGTCGAAGGACTATACCCCCTATATCTGAGTGTTCATTAAATAACCAAGCATCACACTCCATAATAAACTAAAAGTGAAATAAATAAATATAAAAAACTAAATAATAAATTAAATGTAGTGAGGACTAAACATCCATGTCATACATAAACTAGACTCCCTCTAGGACTATTACATATACATACCAAAAATAAAATGAATAAGGAAAAAATATATCCACAACATATCGAAGCCGAAAAATATCCAATTTTCTGATACCACATGAGCTATCTTGCTGGACCGCACTATCTTGAGCTTCATCCAAAACTGTGACTGAAACCAAGTGACCATTTTCTGGGATTCCCAAGTACAGTGGTAGCTCAAGTAGTGTGTGAGTATAAAAGTTAGTAGGGAACCTCAAATGTAGTCTTTTACTAACAAGAATATGTGTTATATGTGCATGTGACATGATCAAAATAAAATAAATAGTTGTCAAATAAAAATTTATTATCCATCCTTAGATATGTGATTCTTATCGACCATACTTGATTTGGCTTGTGAGTGGGTTTCTCTGATCACAGCTCAAATACCATGCCATCTAAGCAACATATGGGACCTAAATCCATGTAATATAAATCTAATCCTCATCGATCTATGAACATATCCTATGTAATCCCTATCCAAAGATCTAAATCCATAGAAACCCATATCATTTACTCATGACTCTAGGGATGAGGCCCAAAATATCCTTATCATTAGCTCTTAACCCATGAAAACTCCTATCATTTGGGATTCTAATCCAATTAACCCCTTGAAGGACCCTAGAACACCCTGAGAGGGGAGGGGTGAATCAGGGTGTCAACTTTTTCTTTTAAACTAATGGATCTCATTCCCACGTTGGTAGTAACCTATTAAACATGTCTGAAGAAAAAGTGTAGAAAATAAACAATCACATGCAAAACAATGAAACACCACTTTTACTCGGTTCACCACTAAGGGCTATGTCCAAGGAGCATATACCGATAGTGTGTCAGTCATACAAAAAACCACTAATCTTCAGAAGTTGTGGATTATAAGAGTTTAGCATAGTCACTTTGTGCCAGGCTCATTTCCTTTACAAGGTTTTATGGATAGCACACTGCATCCCATGGATCACTTCTGCTGACCCCCCTTTCTTATTGTGTTGGAAGAATCATCACTCAGTTTAACGACTAGAAGGTCGCTTCAATGGTTTAGCATTAGATCATGAATCCTCAACTATAAATGGATACTCTGTTGAAGTCTTTTAATCACTTATAGATGTAATTTATTTTCTCATACACAGATATGTTATGGAAATTATTTTTTCAAACTGATTAGGTCAATTTTCATGTTTCCTTAGGATTTCGGCATACTGCTGCTGTTTCTGCGTACTGCTGCTATTTTTACATTCCACTGTTATTTCCACATACCATCCAACTATTTTCACATACCGTCTAGCTATTTACATGTACCATCCAACTCCTCTGCAAACTATCCTTCTTCATGTACTTCTCTACTTTGTGTACTGCTCCACTCCTCCATGTACCGTCCTGCTCTGCATACTTCCTTGATCGGTCGTGTACTATGAGAGCTTCCAATGTGAACCGCGCTCTCTTATGAGAACTGTTTTTCTTACACTGATTATTCTCTCCATGTACCATATTCTCCTCCACGTACCACTTCAGACTTCACTGAATTTCTTCACAAAATTTTAATCTCAAATCTTATCCCTTAACAAAGGGGATTATTGTTCCTTAAATAGGCATGTAACTCCACAAATTTTTCTAATACGATTTACCCAATTTTTTAAGGTGGGACAATATTCATTGTATACTAAACTCCATCTGTGTATGGTTAGCTTCCACCACATACTACTCTTGTTTCATGACCTACAAGAATCTTACCAACCTTCAGCATTCTGCGTACTGCATGACTTCACTACATACCATCACTACGAACCGTTTTTCATTTCAACCTTTAACATTCTGCGTACAATATTCCTTCACCATGTACCGTTGTTGTGATCTATTTTTGGTTCCACACACTGCTCTGCGTACTGCTCTACATACCATTCCTACTGTCTGGAATGCGGTCACTAACCATTATTAGAACATGGTACACGGTCCATGTTCCAAGTTATGCAGTTCCCTTATTTTTTCGATTTTCATTATTGTTTTTCACGCCGTTCACTCATATCATAAAAACCTTTGTTTTTTAACACCAAACATCTGATTTTGAGGCCCAAAAAATTGGAAAACACTAGAAAACTATGCCACCTTCAATGCTGATTTCAACCTCAAACGCATGACTTCATTCCTTGAAAACTCTCTAGTCATCCATGTGCAGATTGACAACAAACACAAACCAAACTCTATTATTAGAAATGAAAATCCCTGATTCCAACACCCCTCTTATATCCTCATTGATATGGGGACAATTAGGATGGTAGACCCATTAGAATATCTGATTCGATGACAACTCATGTCATTATATGGGCATCAAATCCATGGCATCCACTATTGGTATATGAGCCCAAAATCCGTAGTGGATCCATCACCGAGCTCCAACTCTGTGGTAGCTCTAACCATAACAATCTCTAAAATGTGGCATCCAATCTATATACCTAGCTCTAATCTTGGCATCCCAACTATATTAAATCCACCTTGGGGTAACATCCCATAAATAAATAAAACACAAGGGTTGGCCAAATTGCCATGCTAATCACTACTATCCATATCCTCTTAGGATTCAAGTCTAGTACTGGATTCATGGAGACACCCAATACCCTCTCATATACACCCTCTCAGAGTTTTTCTATCAATAGAGAACCTACCAAGTACCATTGGTCTCAGTACGGTAGAGGCATCCTCGTGTGGGTCTGTAGTACCAACCATGGTCTTAGGCCATCACCTAACACACTAGACATCACATACCATTGAATCATCGATAGAGTGTCATAGCCTTTATGGCTATACAGGGTCACTCCACATAGGAAATAGTCAAGAGATGGACCATGGATCATATCAATCCTCATAGTCTGTCTACTCATCCAACCTAGTCTCGGTCAACCTATGGTATGTCCACCTAGGCCTGGTCACATTTGATGAGAGGGTTTCACTCTTCCTATCCTCATCCGGATGATTCTGAATGGATCAAAAGCACAAGGGTGTTCTCTAAGGTCAACATGAGATAGGATAACTATTACAACATCTCCACCAAATTAGAGGAATATCATGCCACTACACATGGGATTCTGGGTCTTTGTTGGTTCATACTCACCTCTCAAAAGGTTTGGAGGCCACATGGTATTATAAGGTTCCCAACCTCAACCAATGATGGCCAAGGTGTCAAGATAATGCACAAGGGTTTTTTGTGACCTTTGGCATTCGATCAATTTAGGAATTCAATTTAATTAAATTAAATTAACCCAGGGTGTTTCCCTAATTGGTGAGAGAGAGATCCCACATGAAACAATAAAAAAGCATAAATTCCCTAAGGTAAATTCATCAAACCACCTACCTTTATTTGGAACTTTACAGTTTCAATTCCAAGGGCTAGCAGCAGCTACCAAAACACATCTGACCCATCCTTCCTAATCCTCCATCAACCAATATTATCTCCACATCCCATCCTTTAACCAACAACAAACATATATAATTAATTAATTTAAATATTTATAATTAATTAAAAATTTAATTTCCAAATGTGAATAATGTCAAACAACTCATTGGGTCATTACACTTCATTAAATCCACCTATAAATTCTAACCAACCACCCCTAGAATACCCTCAACTTCAATCTGAGAAAAATATCTAATATATGATGGTATAAAAAAATAATTTAAATTGAAATTTAAATTTAATGATTTTAAAATTTTCCATGGTAATATACCTTGAGGAAATGGTATGTGGAAAAGATAATATGATATCTTAGGATTCCTTCTTACAAGGTGTGGTGATATTTCCATCATTGGTGTCTAATCCCACCATGATCTATTGGAATCAAAACCAAAGAACCCAAATTGAAGAAATCAAAAATTGAGTAGAGAATATGAGGAGGCCAACAGAGGGTATTGTATGGGGAAACATACCTCAAAATGGAAAATAAAAACTTCAAAACCCTCCCCAAAATAAGGGGAAAAGGTACCAAGGGGGTAGAGCTGCTGGTTCATGTGGCCTAAATAAGAGGATAATGGGGCACTCCCATCTAAAAATATAATAGGGAAATTTTGTAATTTACCCCTTTAAAACCCCCTCTGACTAGCTGGTGACCATTCTGTAGCATTTTTACATTATCAAACCATCCTATCTCGAGTCTCCTTTGATCCCCTAGGATGACTCCTAAGAATCCATCTATGTCACATACACCTCTGTTGTGGTTTTTTGAGATTAATATTCCAATTTTGAATCATGGTACTCAAATTGTCCTAGAAACACGTTTCAGAATTAAAAATTCTATGAATTTTGAATGGTTGTACATACATAGGATTTTATAACCTACCCACTTTATTAATTATAATCCTTGATATTCCTTTTTGGGAATATATTCAAACATCCCAACCTACCTCAATCATTAATTCTCACTCAAATGGATGTATTCCACCTCTGAATTCCCAAACATATTTAGCTATGCCATTTTCTTACTATGGTTCGTAAGCCACCACCTAGAAACCAACACCTATAAACACTAATGAAACACTAATATGATGCTTACCTGAGTCCATCTAACATGGAACAAAACCACTTAATTTCCAGATTCATCACTCAGCCCATGATTCTCCCAACCTTAGTAGTTGGTCCATAACTTCCAATTCTAACACTTTAGGAATTACTTCATTGGAAATTCCTACCATAAAACACCCCTAGAATAAAAATGACACTCCCTAAATGTTTTCCATAACCCACACCCAATCACATACCAAGATATAACTCATAGTCCTTGATTCTAATTTGAATTGGTTGATCTTCAATCAACCAAACTCTAACACCGATCGCATGGTATTTTCCATGAAAATCCATGTACAATTAATAAAACATTATCATCATATCCCATATGATGTGATAAAAATTTTCTCTATCTCATTGCATCCAATTATATTAGAAAATTAAATTTGAACCACCTTTGGACGACTTCCCTAAAAAAGACCCAGTTCTAGACAATAATGCATTACCAAGACCCCGATCATGATTCCTTTAAGCCCAAAGGAATCCCGTGATCATCCATCCTTGAACACCAAAGTCCACACCCAATTCCTAGTGACATTCCCAGGTCAAACCACCCATTTTCTATTTCTATCATCTTGTCCCACATGAGCCCTAATGCAACTCTGATATGACACATACTCTGATTGTCCCAAAACATTCCAAGCCCAACAAACATGCTCAAACTCTGCTAAATAATCCCATCTCAGTTCTATTTTACAATTATATCAAAATTCAAAATTACTGGTCTCACTCCCGTAGCCTTTATCTTGTGAGGGTCACACACTCATGACCAACATCCCACTCCCCACCTTAGGAAAATCCTTCTCATCTGACTATCAAAGCTAGAACCTAATCACTATAGACGACACACCATTTTTTACCATACATAAAAATTGGAGTGGATGAACCCACTCATCCTCGAGGTCCACCTCAATAGGTTCCACCACCCAATACATGTTTCTCCTCATGAGCCACACTCACCTACTTCCAACCCCTAACACTACATCTCTCCAAAAGTGTGTTTCATTGTCCACCCTTAGGTTGACCATCACATGGTACTTGATCCATTTCTTAATAACCATCTCCACTAGGGAACCTCCTTTATTTCCTTATAAAGTTTGGCTTACCACACCTGCAAGTATCTCATTAATTACTATTGACCCTCAACTAGCTCATGACCATCACATATACAACACCTAGATCACACTCATTTTAGTTGTACTAAACTAAGGATAAGATGATTATGCTCCATGTAATGTCATTCTGGACATGTCAAGAGCCCCATTGGAACTCCTCTTAAAAATTAAGCACTTTAACCATTCAATGATTCATCTACAAGATCTACTGACATGTGGCATCATCTTAGCACTGTAGGTTTCCATACTCGATCAAGATCTTCCCAACCTCATCCACACACTTAGATACCATCCAACACTATTCCATCCATGAATTCCCACTCATGATCTAACCATGCCACTAAAATTTCAGCTAACATATAGTTCCAAACATCATTCTGGTCCTACCCACAAAACCACACTATGATACCTAAAGCACTAACACCATTGGTGATCATAAACAAAACATGAGAACCTATATGTGTTCATCCCACACCCTAAATCACCTCTCATGCTTCCTATCACTAATAAAACAAACCCAGGACAATCCCTCTCACAGGTTTCCCTTGATCAAAACACACACTATTCAACAAGGTTTTTAGTCAAAAAGTAAGGATCTCAAGGTCTCCCACCTAACCCTATACATTAGGTATCATTAAGGATCACTAGGTCTAACCACCTATCACAATGTTAAATCCTTACAAAAGGTAAAAAATCAAAGGGTGTCATCCACAATCAAAGCCCATGGAATCAACATGCTAATACCACACACCTCACGATGTATCATAAGCGAAAATAACACACGTGAACCACCACACACAACAAGGGTACCCATCCTCTCCGAGCATCATCACATCTGACTGCTCACTAGAGGATCAAAAATCACTAATAAACTCTATCCATAATTAATGGAATAATCCCAAATGAACCATACTAGGGGAAGAAAAAACCCACAATTAAATTAAGTATAATTTCATTCCAAGAAATATTGTAAAGTTCAATATAGACTGTTACTATAACTTTAAGTAACCAACCCTAAAAATTTATGACCTACAAGGGGTCCAGTGTTTAGGCACCATGTGCCATACTGATCCACTAGGGTCACTAAACCTCCTTTGATTAAGGAATGAGTCTTAATCCTCATCATCTAATGTCTCAAGAATGATCCAAATGACCTGAAACCATAAGAAAAAACATATACATTTCATCCCAACTGAGTATAATTACACCATGTACTTATATAGGAAACCATTGAGTGAATAGTTACCAACACTTTAAACAACTGAACCATAAATGTTTGTAAAACCACACATTTTTTGGACTATATCTCATGTGAATCCTGCATGCCTGACATGATGCATGATATGCCTCATGCCTCTACATGAAAAGTCTTAAAATAAAATCTAATTCCACTTACCAATAGTCTAATATCCAAAAGTACATAATAAATCATCAAATTCAAAATACATGTGTGTTCCTCAAAGAAAAAAATCGCATACAACTATAACATCAAAATCTAAATTCATAATTCCCATCCCTTGTAACCTAGATTTTATACCAAAATCAATTTTCTCAATGCACCAATCATATATCTGTCACATGATCCAACACATTCCTAAATATACAGTATACTAAACACTCAAAATTATAATAAAAAATAAAAATAGCTCATATACCACTTTTTAACATCCCACCCTAGCTCACTCTAGGAAATCTAGTTGGAATTTTTCAGCATGTGACCATAGGTAAGCTTCCTCATATTCCAGATGTTTTGGAATAACAGTCGGGATCTAAGGTGGTAATATGGGGAGACTATAAACCCTATATCAAAGTGCATGTTAAAAAATAAAATAACCAAGAAACATACATCATAATAAAAAAAATCTAGAGTAATAAATATAAACAAAACTAAATAATAAATGAAATGTAGTAAGGCACAAATTTCCTTTTCATACATAAACCGGACACCCACTGGGATAGTTACACATACATACTAAAATAAATTGGAACCACATCCAGTCTCTTAATACCACTTATGTTATCCTACTTGACAATGTTATCTCAAGCCTCAGCCCAACGTGTTCATGCAACCAAGTGAACATATACTCAGGTACCCAAGTGTAGTGGCAACTCGAGCAGGTTGTGAGTGAAAAACAAAGTAGTTTACCACCAATTTGGTCCAATAATAACCATAATATCCATGATATGTTCATGTGACGCGATCAGAATAAAATAAAAAACTACCAAATAATAAATTACTATAGATCCTTAGGTCTGTGACCTGGATCATCCATACCCACTTCAGTCAGGGCCTAGGACCTATCCCATGGAAACCCTATCCTAATCTACAAATCCATAGTATCCTCTATCATGTCATCATGACTCTAGGAATGAGGCCTATGAGAAACCTATTATGAGATCTGAATCCATGGAAGATCATATCATCTAGGATTATAATCAAAGGATTCCTCTATTATATTATCATGGCTACAATGATGAGACTCATCAGATCCCTATTCCAATCTCTGAATCCATGGTAGCTTCTTTCATGATTCAAGATCTAAATCCATGAAAGCCCCATTAAGTATATGATCCCTGAATATATGGTGGCACTATCACCGAGATCCATCCTATATTGTCCCTAGCCTTTTAAACATATAATTACATGATTTTAAGAATAATTGACCATATGTACAACCAAGAATCATAAAGTATAGTGTCTTTGGATAAATAGGTGCATAATTAGAAAACATGAACCCAAAATAAAAAAATTATTTAATCTCCCAAATGAGATCCTAACTTACTTTGGGAACCTGAATCTACATAGGATAGCCTAGGGAACACATGAAAAAAGGGGTGAGCTAAAAATCCCAGTAAGGTCATAAACATAAAAATAAATCATAGTACGTGGGTTAGAAGGCATAACATGATGACATAAAAAGGGATGAATAAACATAAGGAAACATAACTTGTATAACATGGGATCATGTAATCGTGGCATCATAGGAATGTGGAAACAATATACAACATGAAATAAGAATTATTCAAGTCTAATATCCAAGACCATTCCACATGGGGAAGTATGATTCAAGGCTAACTTCCCAGACCATTGCACATGGAGGAAAAATTCCCATAAAGGATTCGGGTTCACTCCCTATTCCAACATGGAGTATCATGAGACTAAAAATTACTCAATTCATTAGAGAACTATCTAGGTGTACCCATCATTATATTTTCATGAATATATGTTCCACATTAAGAATAAAAATAAGGGTTACCCATGGAATGAAATGGGTATCATAATCATGACATAATGAATAAAAATGATCATATCATAAATGTTTCCATGAAAGAATGGATTTATAAAATACATGTAAATTAATAAGGGAAAATAGGAATGTATTATTGAAAACATTTAAAAAGGAGTGTTTTAAAAAGATTAGAAATGTTCCTCTTTAGTACTGTTTAAGTAAAATATTAAAGAGTCTTTAAAGAGGAAAAAACATAATTGTTTTTGTAAAACCAGATGTGAAAAATATAGTATTCATGATAAAATGGGTGATTTTATAAAAATAACGGTGTCTTAAAATATATTATGGATGGAACTTGAAAATGGGTAAGAAACTGGGAAGTTCCCCATTAATCAGGCTTGCTTATCGGGGTGAATTTAGGAGGGAACCTTATAAAACATGTACTTCCTCATAAAATAAAGACGAATTTAGATTGGTAACTACGTTTTCAACATAAACACATAATATAAGAGGATTAAATATGAATAATTAATAATTAAAATGTGGTAAAGAGAGAGAATGCATAATTTGAAGGAAATAATGGAGGTTCAGAGACAATCCCTTACCTTATGTTTGAAGTTATTCTGCACTTGATCCTAATGTACTAAATATAAAATTAAATACCTTAATTAATTAATTCAGAAACTTTTATACATGTATTTTATTCATTAGAAATTATTAAGTTCATTTATAATTTTTTTATGAGTTATAAGATACAATTTCATCATTTGAGAGTGTTTATTTCCTTGGTCTTCATGATCGGCTTACTTGTATACGTGTATGGAAGATCATGTACATATGACAATAGTCGTACAATATTGAAATTAAATGTTATTGATTAACCCCTATAATATTAAATGGTATTATATATCATTTTTTCTATATATGAGTATTATTCATTAGATAAAATGTTAATCAAAATGATTTACTTTATTTTGGCGGTTTTTACGACCATCATGAACTAGTTTTGTTTCATTAATTAATATTATTTATATATAATGGTTGCAAAAAATTAAATAATATTTAATACATTTATTATAATCTGGTTAAACCATAAAAATGCTTTTATGACAATCCTTGAAGGTGGTAATATAAATTGAAAACTCTTTGGTCTTGAATGTGAAAAATCAATACATCATGGACGATGATTTAATTTTTTGAACAAAAGGGAACGGGAAGAGAAATGAAGACTATTTGTTCCATTAAAAAAGTAAAATTCATATATATAAAATGTAATATAGTTATCATGTCACTTTGATAAGTGTAGATGGGGATAGGAAAAGAAAATAAAATAAATGAAAACAAAAGAGGATTTTACCTCTTCAATTATTTCTCTTGATAACCTCCTTAGGGGAATTGGGTTTGATCTTTTATTGAGACCAATGGATCATGGATATGATGGAGACTTGGGAAGAGTATTGGGCAGAATTTGGACAATATTCAATTCTTTATATATGTGAGTAGAAGATGTGGTGAGGGTGGTATTTTTAGTAGAGGAGAGGGTTGTTTTTTTGATTATTTTATTCATTTGTTTATTACTTTGGATCAAGAATATGAAAAGTGCTTATTATTATGACTAAATAAATTATAGAATTTTAGTTTGAGATAGTGGCCACTTACATCATCCATTACTCAACCATGAGTCAAATATTCATGTATTTGGCTAAGATGTTAAATACTGTAAATTACTGTATTTCATTATTCACCAAAAATTCAACTATTTTATAAAAATATAAAAAAATTACCCTAACCATTTTTTGACAAGTATATTTAAAAAATTAACTCCATTTTATGAAAATAATTTTCAAAATATGATAAAGTTAATTTTTAATTAATATCATCATTTACTCGAAAAATACCAATTTTAAAATCAGAACCGATTTTATAACACATTGAAAAATTAATTAAGGTCTCATAAAATTTTCTTATAATAATAAGGCAATAAATTATTAATTTATGATTATATTTTATGAAAATAAATTTTATTTTAAATCATAATATTAATTATAAAATTTAAAATAAACATTTATTTTTAAAAAAACTACACTTAATTTATAATTTTCAAAACATATATTTATTTATAATATGATATAATTATATCATTTTTTTCATTTAAAATATGTGTAAATTTTATTTATACTTTCATAGGTGAGGTTACTATTCTATTGTCATAACTACTAATCCTTAGAGTCACATTACTATTCCAAATGCCATGTCACTATTCCATTGGTATATGTTCCTCAATTTCTAGAAATACCTCTTATTTCATTAATTCTTTATTTATAAAGTTTGTATTGGGTTCTCTATATAATTTTATGTGATTTATATTATATTAAATAATTATAATAAGGGAAATTTATTTGATATAATTTTGAGACATTACATTCTTCTCCCCTTATGAAAGTTCTCCCTTGAAATTTCATTTTACATACTATGGTGAAAACAGGTGGTGGTACTTCTACTTCATCGCTTATTATTATTCCCATGTTTCATCTTCATATTTATGGTTCCACTATAGTACGTTGACTAGGTGATTAGTCTTGTTGCGTAGAACATTATATCTATGGTCTAAGATCTTTATTGGCTACTTCTCGTAAGAGAGATCATTTTCCAACTATACCACCTCTGAATTCAGTACACGTGAGGGATCTGGTATGTAATTCCTCAAGAGGGATATGTGGAATACATCTTGTACTTGGTAAATGGTTGGTGGAAAATCTAATCAATATTCCACAACTCTGACATGATCAATAATCTATAAGAGGCCAATGTACCTGGGGCTCATCTTTCCTTTCTTCCCAAATATCATGATCCACTTCCACTGAGATATGCATAGGAATATCATGTCTCTAACCTTAAAATGAAGGTCTCATATATGATTATCCTCATAGATCTTTTGTCAACTTTGGTCTTCCTTTATGTGCTACTAAATGTTTTTCACTTGTTCTTCCATTTCATCAAACATTTCAAGTCCTAGTAGATTACGTTAATGGACATCATCCCAACATGCTAGTGTTTTTCATCTTTTTCCATAAAGGGATTTATGGTGCCATTTAGATACTCGACTGGAAACTATTGTTATAAGAGAACTCAACCAGAGTCAGATATTGGTCCCATCCTCCTTTGAAGTCCATATAACATGCTCTCAAGATGTCTTCTAGTGTTTGAATGGACCACTTAGATTGGCCATCAGTTTGAGGATGATAGGCAATTTTGAAGTTCATCTCTATGTTTAGATAATTTTGGAGAATTTTCCATAATTAGGAGATAAATCTTAGATCTCGATTAGATTCAACTGATAGTGGTACTCCATGTATCCTCACCACTTATTTGATGTATATATGTGAAATTTATCTAAGTTATAATTCCTCTAAAATTGCGATAAAGTGAGATATCTTTATAAGACGATCCATGAAAGACCATATAGCATTGTTTCCTTTGGATATATTCAAATGTCTAGCGACAATGTCCATGGTGATGCTTTCCCACTTTCATGTTGTTATAGGTAATGGTTTCATTATCCCCTTAGATTTTTTCTTTTCATCCTTCACTTACTGACATACCATGAACTTTTATGTATATTCAGTGATCTTCTTCTACATATTGTCCTACCAATAGTTCTCTCAGCAATCTTGATACATATTTGTGCTCCCTAGGTGAATAGATAAGGTTGAGATGTGTTATTTATTCAAAATATATATCTTTATCTCTGTATTGGATGGTACATATAAACATGTCCCAATTCTTATGACTCCTTCCTCATCAATATTGAACATAGAGGATTTCCATTTTTTATAGCTTCAACCTTTTTCTAAATTTCCACATCATTTATTTGATCATCCTTTATTTTCTCTAGGAGGTATGGTTGAGAAATAATTTAGGAAATTATTGATTATATTCCATCCTTAATGATTCACATGTTCATCCTTTTTAGGTATAAAAATATTTTATGCTTCTCAATTCTCATTATTGATAAATATACATGATCCTTTCTACTTAGAGTATCTGCCACCTTATTTGTTTTACGAAGATGATAGTGGATTGAGAAATCATAATCCTTAAAGATCTATAACTATATTCACAAGTTCATATTAATATCCTTCAATGTAAATATATATTTTAGGTTCTTTTGACCAGTATATATCTCACACTTCTTCCCATAGAGATAATTACAAAATATTTTCAACACAAAAATCATAGCTGCCAACTCCAGATCATGCATGGGATAGTTTTTCTCAAGAATTTTTAACTACCTTGAGGTGTAGGTTATCAATTTATCATTTTACATTAGTAAAAAACCTAAACTCTTCTATGAATCATCAATGTACACCATAAAGAGTTCCCCACTGGTCGGTAGTGTGAGCATAGGTGTAGTGATAATCCTTTTTTTCAACTCTTTGAACCAGTCTTCTCATTCACTGGTCTAGAAAAACATCACTCCCTTCTGAGTCATCTTGGTAAGTGGGTTTTAAAATCATTATAATTTATTCATAAATTATCGGTAATACCCTACAAGAACATGGAAACTACGGGTCTCTTCTATAGATGTTGGAATGGGCCACTCTTAGATTACCTTTATCTTGGAAGGGTCCACAAATATTCCTTTTTTGGTGATAACATTCCCTAAGAATGATAATTCCTCTATCTAGAATAGAAATTTACCATACTTTTCATATAGTTTCTCTATTAATAAGGTATTTATAACTACATTTAAATGCTCATTGTGTTCTTCCTTTCTCTTAGAGTATATTAGAATATCATAAATAAAGACTACCACAAATTTTTTGAAGTAATATCTAAAAAATATATTCATTAAATCAATGAAAATTGTAGAAAAAGAAGTGATTCCTAAGGGAATCACTATAAACTCATAGTTTCCATACCTCATTTGATCGGAATTCTTGTAAATATATTCTTTCCTCACTATTAATTGGTGATATCATGACCAAAGGTCGACCTTATAGAAATATTTTTCCCCATGTAGTTGATCGAACAAGTAATCTATCTGTGGTAAGGGATACATGTTATTTATCATGATTTTATTGAGCTCATTATAAACAATGTATAGGTGCATTGATGCATCCTTCTTCTTGATAAATAGGACTGGTGCATCCCATGGTGAAGTACTCAGGTGTAAAAAATGATTGTACATATTCTCTTGTAACGATGTTCTTCCATCTCAATGATGACCATTCTATAAGGTGTCTTTGATATAGTCATAGATCCTAGTATAAGTTTGATTGAGAACTCAACCTCTCATACAGGAAGAAGAATACACAATTCTTCAGGGAACACATTAGTGTAATCCATCACAATGGGCATGTATTCAATCATGATTTTATACTTTGTCTCAATCATTTGAGATAGATATGATTTCTCATAAAGATATAATATTCACAATAGAGATGATTATTCTAAAAGAGATTCATCTTCCTCCTTACACTTATACAAAATCGGAGGATTCTTTAGGATATGTTGAGTGACCTCCTTTTCTATATAGTGGATGTTAAATTTGTATAAAGATAGCCAATCCATGCCCAATATGGCATAAAAATACCCAAAATGAAGTAAAAAGAGATTGTATGTGAGGCTCATTCCACAAAAAATTAACCAAGGATGAGGTATATACTTTGGATGTAATAATTTCCACATTTTTTGTTCTCATAGATAACACAACCTTTATATTTTGAGGTGGTGTTTAAATAGTTATAATAAACTTGAAAGATATGAAAGAATGTGTAGAACCAAAATCAAATAGTATGTTTATTACTCCTGAATGAATAACCAGTGTCCCTATCACCACATCAATTTCAAGATCCACCTCACCAGTAGTGATAGAATATTCCCTTCCTTGTTTCCTTGGAGGATTCTTTTGTTGATTTCCTCAAAAAACCCTTGGCTTAGGATAATAGCTCACATAATTCCCATGTTTATTTCATTTGAAACACTACACTTCAGGCCAAATGTTGATCAAAACATTCCTTTATTCTTCCACATTAGTGATATTCTTCATATCCCTTTGGTATTTATTATCCAGGTCCCCATTATTTAACATTTTAATCCTTTCTTTGTTCCCTTTATATAGCTTCCAAGATGATTTTCCCAAAATTTTGATATGTGGGATGTTGAGTTATATTTACATCATTGGATTTATCTCTTGATCCTTCCATATTAAACTCCATTTTCTTCTCTTTATCTTCCATACCATGAGACCACTGAGAGTATCCAATCTCCATTTCAACCTTAAGGGAACAATATAAAATATCCTCATAGATATCAAAGTCTCAAATCATGAACATGTTTTTTAGAATTAGCTTTATTCCACTAAAGAAGTGATCCACCTTGATTTTAGTGTTCATGAAAAAGAAAGAGGTGCATCTTGAAATCCTTGTAAATTTTTACTTGTATTCCATGGTAGAATCATATTCCTTTTTCTTTAGTATAAGGAACTCCCTTTCTATATTATAATATAGGGTTTAAGGAAAATATTTTTTGAAAAAATATTTCTTCAATTCTTCCCATTACGTGGAATCAATTTAATCCTTAGACTTTGTGTTATTGATCAGTGTCCACCATTAATCAGCTTACCCAAAAAAATGATAAACTACCAGTAGAACTTTATCTTCTTCTGAGCACTAGAGGATAGAGAGTGCATTCTCAATAGAGTTAATTTTTTTCTGTGATGAGGGGATCAGAAGATCCACTAAACATTGTAGTCCTTTTCCTATAAAATATTCAACCACAATTTTCTATTTGTTAGAAGAAGGAATTTATTACAGATGATTCAAGTTATTATTAATAACTTAATCCAGTTGATAAAGTACTATCATGAAGTTTTTATCATCCCGTCCCATCATATTTGACATATCATTTGAGAAATCATCACATTTTCTATCACATTGATTGTTGGCACAAGTTCTTATATTTCCATCCATTAACTAAGAAAATAAATTACAACCAGGGTGCTTGAATACACAGATAATAATTATATAAATAGGAAAATTGAACATTTAAGGATAAAATTGTAAATAGAAAGTATATCCTATTTATGATTCTCTATGTTTAAATCTAGGTTATCCATATTGATATAATTATCCCTATGGTTCTTACTAAAGTTCTCTAGTACTAATCTCTAAAAATAATAATATAATGCTTTGATACAATCTATAACAGACCTACCCTTATACACATATTATTACATTAATTAAAGAATAATTAACCTTCAAATAAAACCAAGGGTCATAAAGTAAAGTGTCTTTGGAAGATTAGGTACATAATTAGAAAACATAGAAATAAAATATTTTTTTATTTAATCTCCAAAATGGGATCCTAACATCTATTGGTCTCTTACATATATATAGGACAACCTAGGGAATACACAAACAAATATATGATCTAAAAAGTCTAATAAGGTTATAAACATAGAAATATATCATAGCATGTGGGTTAGAATGCATAACATGATTACATAAAAAAGCATGAATAAATATAAGGAATCAAAATAATTATAATAGGGGGTCATGTAATCATGTAATCATAGTAATGTGTAAACAACATAAAACATGACATAGTCACATGTAAATTATAATTTCTAAGACCATTTCACAACGGGATTCATGAGTCAAGGCTAACCGCCAAGACCATTGCACATGGCAGACAAAATCCCATAAAGAATTCATGTTCACTCCCTATTCCAACATGAATTGTCATGAGACTAAAAATTACCCAATTAATTGGGGATCTATATAGGCTTACCCATCATAAAACTTTCATGAATATTTGTTCCACATGAATAATAAACAAAAGGGTTACCCATATAAATAAAGGGGTATCATAATCATGTCACAAGGAATAACAAACGAGCATATCAAAAATGTGTCCATGAGAGAATGGATTTAAAATGTACATGAAAATTCATAATGTAAAATATTAATAAATTATAGATGTAAAAAATAAGTGAAAATATTTAAAAAATAGTGTTTAAGAAACATTGGAAATGTACCACTTTAGTGCAGTTTAAGGAAACATATTAAAGAGTCTTTAAAGAGGAAAATGCAAAATTGTTTGTATAAAACCAAAAATTAAAACGATATATTTTAATTATCAAATGAGTTATTTAATAAAAATAATGATTTATTAAAAAATATTATGGATGGTACTTGAAAATGGGTTAGAAACATAAAAGTTTCCCATTAATCAGGCTTGCTTATCGAGTGGAATTGAGGAGGGAACCTTATAAAACATGTACTTCCCCATCAAATAAATAAGAATGGAGCATGGTAAATATGTTTATAACATAAAAAATGAATATATGAGGAGTAAAAGAGAATAATTAATAATTAAATTGGGGTAAAGAGAGAGAAATATTAACCTGAATGAAAAAATTGAGGTTAGGAGAGAATCTCTTACCTTATGTCCAAAACTGTTCTAAACTTGATCTTAATTTCCCGGATAATCATATTAAATCAATTAATTAATTATTTTAGAACATTTTATAAATGTATTTTATTTATTATAATTTTATTGAGTTCATTTATGGACATTTTGATGAGTTATAAGATACAACTTCATCATTTTGGAGTGTTTGTTTCCTTGGTTTTCATGATCAGTTCACTTGTATATGTGTATGGAAGATCATGTAAAAAAGAATAGTGGAAAATAATTGAAATTAAATGTTATTAATGAACCTATAGAATAATAAATGTTCTTATATATGATTTTTTCAAATATGAGGATGATTCATTAGATAAAACATTAATGATAATGATTTAATTTATTTTGGTAGCTTGTATGACCATCATGAACTAGTTTTGTTTTATTAAATAATATTATGTATATATAATGGTTCCATAACATTACATAAGATATAATACATATATTCTAATATGTTTTAACCATAATAATGGTTTTATGACCATCTTTTAAGGTGGTAATTGAAATTGAAAACTTGTCGTCCTTGAATGTGATAAATCAACACATCACGAATGATGTTTTCATTTTTAGAACAAAAGGGGAGGGGAAGAGAAATTATGAAGAGTTGTTAAATTAAAATAGTAACATTTAAATATATAAAATATAATGAAGTTTTCATGTCACTTATATGAGAGGAGTTGTGGATAATAAAACAAAATAAAATAAAAATAGATTAAATGAAAACGAGAGAGGATTTTACCACTTGAATTCTTCTCCTTGAGAACCTTATTAGGAGAATTGGGTTTGGTATATTGTTGAGACCAAAGGATCATAGATGTTTGGGGAGACATGAGAATAGGATTGGGTAGAATTTGGATAAGATACAAGGCTTTAGAGGTTTCAGGATAAGAGGTGGTTAGGGGTGGTATTTATAGTGGAGGGGGGTGTTTTTTATTATTTTATTCAATTTTTTTAATTTTGGCTCAAGAATTTGAATAGTGTTGAGTATTACTAATAAATATAGTAATTATAGCATGTGATTTTTATATTTTGTCCAATTATATCATCAATGGCTCAACCATAACTAAAAAATTCATGTATTTGGATAAAATGTTAAATACCATAAATTAGTGTATTTCACAGTTCACTAATAGTTCAACTATTTTAGAAAACCCCCAAAAATTCACCATAATATTTCTTCGATGTGTATAATTTAAAAATAAAATCATTTTTTTAAAATAATTTTATAAATCTGATAAATTTAATTTTTAATTAAAATCATCATTTACTCAGAAAATAACAATTTTAAAATTTTAACCGATTTTATAAAAAATAGAAAATTTAATTAAGGTCTCATAAAATTATCATATAATCATAAAAAACAAATTATTAATTTATGATTATATTTTTCAAAAATGAATTTTCTTTTAAATTATTATATAAATTATAAAATTTTAAATAAACATTTATGTCTTATAAAAATACCAACACTTAATTTATCATTTTCAAAATATTTATTTACTTATACTATGATATAATTATATCATATTTTAATTTATAAGGTGCATAAATTTTATTTATACTTTCATAGGGTATGTTACTATTCTATTGGCCAAATAATAGTTTCCAAGGGCCAGATCACTATTCCAATGTTCAAGTTACTAAAATTAGTATATGTTCCTTAATTTATAGAAATAACTCTTATTTCATTAATTATTCATTTTTAAATTTTTTATTGTGTTATCTAAGTGAATTGATGTGTTTTTTACTATATTAAATAATTATAAGAAGAGAAATTTCATTGATAGAATTATGGGTCATTACATAGGCCCATGGAAGCTCCAACCATAACCATCTATAAAACATGGAATATAATATATATTTTCAACTCCAATCATGGAATCCCAACAATATTACATACACATTAATGGGACACTCAATAAATAAATAAAACAAAAGGTTTAGAAAAATTCCCACCCCTCATCAACACTTTTCATAGCCCCTTGGGTTCGTAATATGATATGGGTTCTATGGTGACATTTGGTACCCTCCCACATATACTCGCTTAGGGCCGGTCTATCAATGGGCACCCATGGGGTCCCCTCAGTCTTAGTGTAGCATACACAACATCATATGGGTACTCGATCTTAGTCATAATCTCATGCCAGTACCCGAAACACTAGAACATTGTGTCCCACATCATCATCAATAGAGTAGCATGGCCTCACCAACTACACAGGGTCTCACCACATAATAAATAGTAAGATATAGAATGTGGATCATCTTTGTCCTCAAGGTAACTCAAGGTCGGTCAACTCAACCAACCTAGTCCTGGTCAGCCTGTAATCCATCCACCTAGGCTTGGTCACATCATACAATAGAGGTTCACTCATCCCATCCTCGTGTTAAGGATTCTGAATGGGTCGAACACACAAGGGGGTCCTCTAAGGCCTAAATAGCCAAGGATCACTGGTACACACATACTTTCTACTTGGAGGAATATCAAACCCCTACACATTGGTTGTTGGGTCTCTGTTGGTTCAGCCTCACCTATCAGGGGGTTTGGAGGCCACCTAGTGTCATAAGGGTCATGGCCTCATAATTTGATGGTTGAGGCATCAAGCTATCATGCAGGAGTTGTTTGTGACCCCTATCACTCAATCATTTTAGACATTCAATTTAATTTAATTAAAAACATTTAATTTTATTAAATTATCTTGGGTTTTCACCCTCAATGATGAGACTGATAAACCACATGAAACATAAACAAAGTATAAATTCTATAGGGAAAGTATACAAGACCACCTACTATTATTTAGCACATTCCACTTATAATGCCAAGGGATAACAGTAACTACCAAGGCCCGTCCAGGCCATATAAACTCATCCACAATCAACCAAGATCATATACACATCCCAATCACCAAACCCATTCCAAATATCCATAATTAATTAATTTCCAAATCATAATATTTTTGAAAAACTCATAGAGTCATCGTGCCATGCCATAAAAACCTCTAAATTCTTGACAACCACCTATGCCATACCCCCAACCTCACTATAGAAATAATCCCTAACAGGTTATTAAAAAACAATTTTAATTTAAATTAAAATTAAAAATTAATTATTTGATAAGTCACAATGGAAACATACCTTAAAAAAATATCACAAGGTGAAGCATAGATGGAATCTCGGGATTCCCTCTTACAAGGAAGAGTGTAATCCCCATAATCAATGTCCAATTCCACCATTCTCTAGTGGAATAAAAACCGAAAACCCTAATAGGAGAAATTATAAATTAAGTGCATAAGAGGAGGATATAAATAGAGGCATGAGGTGGATAATCCATACCTCAAACACTGAATAATTAATTCTAACCCCAACCCAAAATAAGGGGTGGAAGGAACCCATGGGGGAAGATCCCCTTGGTTTATGCTGCCAAAATGATAGGAGAAGTGGCCACCCCCTCTAAAAATCCAAAGGGGAACTTGGTAATTTACCCCTATTTAAAACCCCACCATCTAGTTAGTGACTCTATTATAGTAGTTAATTGGCCACTCTAAAGGGTCCTCTATGCCACTAGAATGACATATGAGCCTCCAAAGATGTTCAAGAGACCTCCCTTGTGGTGTTCCAAGCCTCGAATCCTAGTTCTGAATCCCAGTTTTAAAATTGAACCAACCAAGTTTTTAGAAATAGAAAATCCTCTTGATTTATTATGGTAATACAGACATGATATTTTACATGGATCAAATAATCCCCCTTAATAAAAATTTATCTTATACAATCCTGAAAATAAATGAAATTGTAACATAAACAATTACCTCGAGTCTCATCTTTCTTTATATGCATTCTAAACTCCAGTATAATAAATATAAATCTATTATAAATATATTACAGAACCATGTTCATATGTAAATTATTATGTATCATTCTTTTATAATTTCTAATTATTCTTTTATTAACAATTCTTCAATAAAATGAACATTCGAGTGAAAACTGGTTTTATATATGCATGTTTTGGTTAGATGGTTTTGGTACATGTAACTTGGACATAATTTCAACATCTCAAAATTTTTAATAATGTCATAAGTATCATATTTATTCATTATATACACTTTTATAACAATTCATATATATAAGTAATGAAAAATTAATTACATTAATTCATAGGGAAGGTAGTATATATGTATGCACAAGTAATGTTTCAACTTTTTGATGAATTAAATAGAGAAGGTTAAATAACAATTCAACTGTAAAAAATCATAATTACATCATAAATATCATATATATTCGTTAAATCTATAATTATTACAAAACATGTAAAAATAAAATGAAAAATCAATCACATTGATTTGTGGAGGGGGTAGTCCACATAAACACACGAGCGACGTTATCATTTTCCAAAGGATAAAAAGGAGATAGAAAATGGATATACCATTAACATAAAAACATATCATTATAGTATATATAATTATTCCAATATTTGAATATGTTTAATGAATATTTATAGGGTGTTTAATAATAAATAAACATGAAAAAGATCAGTAAGAACATATACATCTTCTTTAGGTATCCACCTCTAAAAATAACCTTAAGGATTATTATATGAGTATTTTAGGGGGAAAATAACCACATAGTTATGGATAAGTATTCTAAGAGAGTATTTTAGAAAAACATGCTTGAGATAAAGGGATCAAGTAGTGTGGAGAAGAGAGGATAAGAGGTTCCCTTTTATATGTAAGGAGAGTGGAACTCTTAAAAATACTAAAAACATTAAAATATAATAAAGTCATATTCAAGTACATATAGAACCAAAGAAACCCAAATTATAATTTTATATATGGTTTTTTCAAAATCCACTTAAAAAATAAAATATAGACATGTTTTAGGTTATTTTGACCCTTTTCTTTTTATTTTAACCCCTCATTAACCCTTTTAATAATTACCCGAGTAATTAATTTTTACCTTTGTTTCTATTCATAATGAAAAAAAATAAAGTTTCCTCATTATCAAATTTTCATACTCTAATTAAAACTATTAAAACCATTTTATCAAATTCAATTCCTATAGGTGGTATAAATTAATTTTAAAATAAATACACAAATGTAATGAAAAGTATTCTTAGAATAATTCATTTTTAAGAATAAAATTGAATTTGTTCTCATTAATTTCCTTTTAAAAACCATGAAATAAATGTTAAAATAAATTATTGAATATATTATCTAAAATTTTAATTAAAATTACACATCAATAGTTATTAAATTAATTTATCAAGATGAAAACACATTGAGCGTATAAAATAACTTTTTAGAAAAACATCACTTTTTTTCTATGAAATAATTTTATTTCCATTTCTAGCCATTTAAAACCAATGAATTCATTTTATAAATGTTTAAATAATTAATATTTATAATTTAGTGGGTCCTATTGATACCCGACAATCCAATTTCTAGGATATGCCTTCTTCATTTAATAATAATATTTTAATGGTATATTGTGGTTCATTTAAAATCGGTGTTACGTGTAAAGAAAGTTATCAAAGAAATCAAACTTATTTATAGAGAAATATATCATAAAATGTTAGGTTTTTACAAAATTATTCTTCAAATAAATATTCAAAGATATATTTTTTAATCTTTATATGTAAATAATTTAGTAAATCCAAAGTTATAATTTTTAGGAGTTGGGAATTCCCTCAATAGATCAAGGAGTCACGAATAAATGTAGTTGGAAAACCAATAGTCAACCTTAAATTTATTTAAGTAGTTTAATATAAATATATTAGACTATTATGGTAAGTTTTAAGGATCCTTGTGACTATAATATTTAAGTGGATGAATATATTGAATATAGTAGTTGAGGGTTACTAGGATTTGATAAAATAGTAGAATGAATTTAAAGATTAATAAATCAACAATATATATAATATTGGTAATTAATATAAAGTACTAATTTTATAGATTAATTTATTATATATCAAATTTAAATCACTAACACCAACCCATTATCACTGTTATCAATTTTGGAAAAATAAAATATCATGACCAAAAATAACTTTATTGAGTAGTAAAGGAACTTATGCACGGTACTAATATAATAAAGGAAGATATATGTGTTGGACTCCAAACTTACAACAGATACTACCCAAGAAGAAATAAAAGTGGTAAAACAAATAAAAAAGAATCTTATTGATGATCAATTGTCTGTTTAGTGTATCATTATATTATCTATGTAAATTAATTGAATAAAATGCATAAGGAAATGTATGAATAAAAGATGTTCACTCATATCCAATAATCATATTAGGATAGTGAAGAAAATTAATTTATATAGTTTATAGTGAACTATTTATAAGTATTTTAAGAGAATATAATAAATTAGGAACTCATGTTCTCAAGATGATTGGGTAAATCTACCAATTAAATTACCTTGGTTTTAAAATAAACCATAAACTATCAAAAAATATCATAGTCACATATTTACCACCAAGATTATTGAAATTAATCATTAATTATAATATGAATTGATTGAATAATTCAATTCTTGAACAATCGTAAATTATGCTCTAAAAGTATAAGGATATGAGGAAAAACTCTTCATTCATTATGGTGAGTAAGAAAAGTATTGTAAAGGTAAAGGCACCGATGGTTAAACCAAATCCAAAATAACTGATGCACTATCCCTCCTTGAAGATACATATAAATAGGGAGAGTAATGAGTAAGAAGTTTTTTTATTTTATTATGTTGATAAATTACCCTATATGAATAAATTTATATTTATGATTAATAAGAAAAGTTATACTTCCATTTCATGTTCATTTTTCATTGAATTTAACTATCTATTTATATAATTTGGGTGTTGTAAACATCAACTGGCTCACAAATTTATATTAAAATGTAGGAATCATGTATATTTAATAATATTGAAATTTTTTTGGTGGATATTAAAGAAAATTTGGTGCAATACTGGTAACATTTGTAGTTGGGGATTATAATATTACTTTACCTAGGGATTTAGTTCTTGTATTAAATATTTGTTATTATATATCTTCAGTTACAAAAACATTATCTTAGTGTCAAGAATATAAAATATAGGATTTTATTTAATGTTTTTAAATAAATTTCATTTATTTTATAAGAGTGGAATATGTTATGTTATTGAAAATCGTAACTATTAATTATACATACATGAAAATGAAAAACTAGTTTGGTAAATCAATGAAAAATTGTAGTGAGAAAGACTCATATCATACCCATCTATAGAACTTTATTTTTGGTCATATAAATTAAAACTGTTTAAAAAACTATATTAGTAAGGGTTTTTATACTCTATTGAGTTAAAACCCTTATATTTATGTGATGCTTGTTTATAAGGAAAAATTTACAAAGCACCTTTCAGTGGGAAAGGAAGAAAGGGCTATAAAACATCTAGAATGGATTCATACTGATATATGTGGTCCATTAATTATAGATTCAAGGGGTGTATTTTCTTACTTCATTAATTTTATAATTGAACCTTTTATATATTGATATATTAACTTAAAAATGTATAATTTATATTAATTTTACATGTTTTAGGAATATCATAATAAACTAAAGAATTAACTTAGTAAGAAGATTAAGAAACTTTTCTCTAAAAACAGTAGATTATATCATAACCAAACAATCATTGGTCAATTGAAGGGTTATTGGATAATCTCACAAGTAAATCCTCCTTTAACACCTTTGTGGAATGGTGTAAGTGAAAGGAGGAATCAAAACATTCTAGACATGGTTATAATTATGATGTTTCAAGAAACTCCACATTTATCATTTTAGGGACATGCACTAAAGGAAATAATATATACAAAAAATCAAAATAATAAATAAAGTGGAAAATTTTATATGAATTATGGTATGGGAAGAATAAAATTATGTCACACAGACGCTTATGGGGAGAGAGGAATTAGTTATTAAAATACCTAATGAAAAACTAGCATCTTGAAGAGAAAAGTGAATATTTATAAGATATCATAATAAAACTAAATGATGTTATCCCTTTAGATATAAAATTAATTATGAAAATACATGCCATATTTTTATAAATGACACAAATTTTCAATTGAAATAGTGGGAAAATGATTTAATTTAATGAATTTAAAGATCTATATTCACAAGAGATGCTACAAGAATAAACTTCGAAAGAAATATTGTGAGAATAAGATATTGAGATGTTGTAATAAATATATCTACAAGAGAGGTTAGATAACCATAAAGATATTATTTTATAATAACAATCTAAGGAAAATCGTTATTTATTTTTTATAATAAACCATCTACAAAAATGAAATAATATATGGAAAAGATATTACTAAATGGGAAGAATTCATGAATTTTTAAATTGATTCCTTGTAAAAAATTTAAGTTTTAACTTTGGTATACCCACTAATTGATGTAAATCCTATTACATTAAAATGTGTATTAAACAAAAAATTTGACATGGATGGTATATTAAATACCTAACAATTACTTTTTTTAGTAAAGGATTTTAGAAAACATCAAGGAATTGACTATGAAAAAACCTTATCACCAGTCACAATGATAATATCCATTAGAATAATACATGAAAGAATAACTTTTCATCATTATGAAATTTGTAAAATAGATTTAAAATTATTTTTTTAATGGTAATTTGGTTAAAAATGTATATATAAATTAACCAAAAGAGTTTGTAATGTCTAATAATTCTAATAAAGTATGAAAATTTGTAGATTAAAGTAAAAAATCATGATCATGGAATATTTATTTTGATGAGGCTATAAGAAAAATTGGTTTTATTAATAATAAAATTGATCCTTATGTTTTTAATAGGGTAAGTTAGAGAACCATCATTTTCTAGTATTATATTTTAGAAACATATTATTAATGGGAAATAAATTAATAGTCGTGAAGTGAATTAATATGTAGAAAAATGAATGATTCTCCATGAGATTATTAGGTAAAGCTTCCTAAATTATAGGGATCAAGATCTATCAAGATGGATCTCAAAGGATATTTAGACTAATATAAATTACATATATTGATAAGGTACTCAAATGGTATAATATGGTATAATCCAATATAGGATTGTTACTAATTCCATATGGTATTAATCTCTCCAAGAACAAGTTTACACAAACACAAGTGGTGAAAAATAGAACAAGTGGATTTTATTATGCTTCTCTATTGGGATTTACCAGGTATACCATGATATGTACATGGTTTGATACTGATTACACATTAAGTATTGTGGGAAAATATTAAGAAAAACTAGGAGAGTAACACCGGAAATCTGTTAAATCTGTCATAAAGTACTTGATAAGTATAAAGGATATATTAAAGGAATGTTGAGGAGATTAGGAGCCAGTAGTGAAGGGATACATAAATTCTAGATTATATATAGATCTTGATGATATAAAATAATAACTAATCTATGTTTTTACATATATGATGGTGTATTAAGCTATATAAACTCTGGTAAACTCATGTTTGTTGATTCTATAATAGAATCGAAGTATATAGTGGATTTTGATATATATAAGGAAGTAATTAGTATAAAAAATCTATCTTAGATCTTGGAATTTTACCTAGAAATTCACACTCTATTACATTAAAATATGATTATACTATAGTAGTTTTACATTCAGAGGAGCTTGGTTCACACAAGAGTAAAAATAATATGCTTCAAATGTTTTATCTCTTGGGCTATTTTTTCAAGTGGTGAAGTCATATTTTGAGGAGTAGTCATAGAGTATAACATGGAAGTCCCTTTAACTAAAGTTTATCTTAGAAAAATATTGATTCTCATGTAAAATGTAAGGGATTTAGAGATGATAGTAGTTGGATTTAGTGAAAGTTGGATTGTTATGAGAGTGGGTAACCTTGACCCAAATCCAATTTGTACTTTGATGAACATTTCATGTATATAAATTTATATATATATATATATATATTTAACTTACCATGATGGTAATATAACTTATTCATGTATTTTATATATGGTATTATCCTTTAATTATATATCATATTGAAAGGTTATAATTGTTCCCAACTATAATAAGAACCTTGAGATATTATGACATTAATCTCAAAAAAATACTATTGTCTAGATAAATCATACTGAAGGGTCTTAGATGATGTTCAAATATTAAGTGTTAGGTAATTATAAGTATTGATACATATTATCACAAAGTACATAATTAATGATCTCGAGTATATGAGATCATAAGGATTTTCATGTCAATAGAAACACCATATATTTTGGGTGTCATTGGTAGTTCATATATATGAACATATTTTTTCTTATTTTGATATGATATTATTATTAATGTATACAATTGATCATATTTATTGATAAATGATTAAAAAAATTTGATTTATATCTATGGTGAGGTGTTTCAGGTTCATAATTATTGATATGACATTGATTGAATAATCAAGAAAAAAATTTACTTTAAATTATAATAAGAGATATTTCAAGATCTATTAACCATAATGGTAATAAATATATAAAATCCATGGACATAATAGAATAATTTAC
Source organism: Viscum album (assembly GCA_963277665.1). Classification (NCBI taxonomy): domain Eukaryota; kingdom Viridiplantae; phylum Streptophyta; class Magnoliopsida; order Santalales; family Viscaceae; genus Viscum; species Viscum album. The sequence goes on along the minus strand of OY728141.1, from coordinate 1,482,097,136 downwards.
GTTTATTTGATATAGTCAAAAAAATAATGAATAAATCATGTAATTATTGTGATGCAAGATATGCATCCTATTTTACAAGATATCATTTGAAAAATAGATTGTATTACATAGTGCATGCTCATTAGAGTGGTTTTCATTGCTATGAATCAAAATTTTCCCTTTATGGGCCTTGATGTGTTTCTAGAAACATCCCATGGTGTATATGTTGGACTCCCTACTATCAAGATTAGGTCATAGAGTTCCAAACAATAAGTGCATTCAAAATTTTGGACAATTTTAATTAATTGGAGTTTAGGAAATTATGGGGCCCACATTGAAGGTCAAGTAATTTCCAAGTGTGAATGATCATAATAAAATAAATAAATTCAATATTATTTGAAATTAGAATAATGTTTATTTAAATTATTAAAGTAATCACAAGTTATTATATGAATACAAATAAAAATATTTTATGAATGAATATTAATTAGGAGATATGATTCAAGTTAATGACTTGTATTTTATCTTTAAATGTAATCGTGATGTTAAAATTAGTTTATAAAATTATTATGACTATTGTGACATGTTTACTGGGTCATAAGTTCCATATATGGATTATTTATAAGGTTAAAATTATTAAAAGTCTAAATTGAAATATTAAAAATATATAACATAAATATTTAACACAAAAATATATCCATATTCATTGATACTATTTTAACCATGAATTTGTGATCCTATCCCCAATCCCTATCATTGCTTAGAGAATGAAATGAGATTTTGGGGCAAACCAATTCAAGATCTCTTTCCTAAATCAAGTAATTAGTTCTCTGATGATTGAAAGGATGTAGAATTCAACTTAGATTCTGTATTCTAGAACAAATATTTAATAGATATATGTGACATTAAGTTTTGAGTAATTTTTGGGTGATCCAAAGGATTCCATATTAGGATAATTAAAGAAAAAATTATTAATGATGATTATAATGGGCCAATTTATTTGAATTAAATGAGGTGTCATTTCAATTTTTCATTCTTAATTCAATTACATGAGATCCTCACATTGATAACTAGTTACTCCAATACTAGATCTTATGTTATGATGTTTTTCTTGTTAAAAAAATTAAATCTATATACTTTTTCACTTCAATGTAATATATAATACCAACACATATCCCTTTATCCATTTAATGATAAAAATCATTACCCTAATCCACACTATTATTAAGGGTCCCTCTAACAAGATTTATGACCAAGTCACCCTCTAATGTGGACATGATTCAAAGGCCTCATCCCTAATGGCATGTATGAAGACTAACATTATAGGATTATGAACCCATCAAAACTCTATAACTCTATAATTGATGAATGAAATATCACCATCATGTCATATCAGTAAATCACATTTTCATCCAATTATAAGTATTACAATCATTGCACACAACTATAATAATAATTCCACAACCAAGCCTCGGTCTATGGGCCACGACACACCTCAACTCTATATAAGTATACCAATAACTATACCTTAACACACTAAACATATCTAGGTTACCTTATTGGAATCATGGTGTCCTCATTGGATCCTGTTATTGGACACTCACATAGCCCCTCCCACAAACACAAATCACATAATACAAGAACATGCATATAATACTAGAAGTATCAAGGCACTGACTACCAATTAATGGAAGGATCCTGCTCATTGAATTCCATGGGATTATTCAACCCAAGGAAGGAGAAATAAAGAATAAAAATGGAACAAAAAAATAGATATTTTAGTTTAAAACTACCACCATGAAAACAACACCCAAAAAAGATGATGGAGGCTATTAAGTCTTACCAGTAGTGACTCCTTTCAATAGAAAACACTAATACCATCCCAAAAATAGATGAAATACCACCCAATATAGGAGAATAGACTGAGTGGAGAGTACTAGTTAATCTCCCCCTTAATGGGTGGGAAATGAGGCTCTACTCATTTAATAAGTTTTATAACAATTAAATTAATTTAAAAAAATTAAAAAAATATCACAAAGGATACCAGGTACCCTATCAGCCTCTATTGGGTACCTAATACCCTATTGTGTACCTCATACCCTACTAGGAACCTTCCATAGGGTCACCTCCCACATGATGACCCACCTAAAGCTAGTTCCTCTTTTCCTACTAGCACTGGGTACCCGATACCATTCCAGCATGTACTTGGTGTCCTATGTCATCAAAAAATATGTTTCAACACTGGGACTAACTTTTTAAAACTAACAATTAAGTTTTATAAAAAACGTCAAATATTCTTAAATACACATGGTTGGAATGATTTTCAACCTACAATTTCTCATTTGAGATACTTGGTCTATCAAATCCTCTCTACCATAGAACAATTAATTATTGATCCATCTATAGCCATAAAACTAACCAAACCCAATCAAAACTCAAATATCCCACCCATCTCCCTTACAAAAAGATGAGGTAAATCTGAGACTTTCCATAAATTTATAATTACCATGACCAATAAGATCATAAATACTGATTCTAACTATGGATAATCCCTACCATATGAATCACATACCCATTCACACCACTAATAAACACTAAAAGCGGTGATGACATCACACTTGATTGATATCTCATAACTCGCATGTACCAACCATTAAACACACTTTCACTATGCATCATTCTTAATAATCAAACCTTAATAAACACATGTTTGATCATTTTCTCATAACACACACAGTGAACCATTACCATTCATGAAAAATCAAAACCAATGTAATTATGGAATACTCATGACTATCCAAATTTATATAGCCTTCTCAAGAATGGTTGTCTTGTCTATATGAAATTTCCAAAAACCTCAACCTCTAGATATTTTTCCTCCCTATAGGGTCACACATTGTGTCTTCCACTCCCCCTATGTCTTAACATCTTATCCACCAATATGATTTTCTTATGCTAAATAATCCCCACTACTAATCCTGAACGCCACTCCTAGTCCTACTTTAGTGTAATGACCAGGATCTTTGACCAAGGTACATATTGATAGTTTTTCTTTTTTAATGTCTTAAATGGTCATAATAAAGTCACCTAATCAAGATAAAGAGGTCACATGAGAATCCAGGGAACTTCCAGATCCCGGATATCTGAAAAAGGGGAAAACATGCTAGGTTGCATGGTTTGGAGAAACTGTGTGGGCTTAGACACATAGCCATGCGACCCATTTCATAGAGTTATAGAAGTTACATAACTATTTTGCACGGTTTTCACATGGTATAAGACACCATGCGTAGTGACTGTGCAGGATTATTGTAATTGTATATAACCTTGTTCATGGTTTGCACACGGTTTCCCAAACCATGTCCAGAATTCGTGCAAGCTGGATTTTATGGAAAAATTGCCATTTCCCCACTAATTCCTTTTAAGTACTATTTTTCATCTTTATCCTTCATTATGCACATAAAAGTTCCTATGAATTCCCTAGAGCTTCCAAGTGATATCCTCCTTCAATATCTTGCTACACCATCTTCTGGAATCCCATCTCTAGTCTGTCAGTGGCATTGAATAGGCCAAGGAAGGGCTAACCTCTTATTCCCCTCTTTCTTCATTGAATCTTGCCATCGATTGCACTATTTAGGTGTAGGATCATTCACCCAGTTTTCAAGGAATTGGATAGAAACTTAGATATATTCCAACCTACTTTGAATATGAGGATAATATCTCAACGATTCTTCATTTATGACCCTATGGTAGGTGGTCACATAGTTTTCCTTTTGAGTTTTGGACGTTTCATATTTAACCTAGTTGTACTGGGATTTGGCCTCTATCAATCTCCCCTTTAGTGTTGATTAATTCATGTCTAATTGACCCAAGTGTGTGTAAATAGGTTAATTGACTCATGTTTAGGGGTTCCATTATCTCCCTTACTCTATATGGACTCCCAAGGGGTGTTCCATCTAAATTGATCATTTTAGGCCAATTTTCCAAAATTGATGAATTATCATTTATGATTCTATGATTTATTTTAAATATAATTGACCCACGTAACATGTGTATTTGACCTATATAAAGGTGTCTCAATGATGATTTTCCTCCTTTGAATTGGAATTGGAAAATTGACCAGGTGATTATTTGACTTGACACTTGGACCTTGACACCTTACCTTGGAATGAAATTTCCATGTGAGGAAATTTGTATAGGTTATATAGGATGAGGTGGCCTAAAACTGAAGGATGAATTGATATAAAATGAAATGGATTCAAGGGATATCATGTCCTTTCCCTTGACTTGACTTATTTATGAAGGCTTTGAGTATTGGTTTTCTTATTTAAATTGAAATGATGTAAGGTGGTTTCCCTTAAAATATATAATATAAATGTTGTGCCTTATGTCTATGGACCCAAGGATCGTGATAGCCTTGAGGTGTAGAAGACTATGCGAGATTATAGTTTTGGACACAAGGACCATGAAATACTTGAGGTAGGGAAGACCGTGAGAGCTCCCTCATGTATTTCCAAGAGACTATTAGAGCTCTTGGAGTTTGACCCGGGGATACACCGTGAGAGCTACCCTGGTATTGGATGTATGAGAGTTACATCCAGATACAACCCAACACACACACACACACAGATATATATATATATATATGTGTGTGTGTGTGTGTGTGTGTGTGTGTGTGTGTGTGTGGTGACTTGGTCAGACTTACTAGCCTTGAGCTGAAGTAGGTAGACCCACCAGGTGTCCTTTAGGAACTAAGAAGAAGGTTATTTATTAATTCTGCATTGTTTACCTTTTTTGATTCCTGCACACAGGGTACTTTTGATCACCTACTCAGATTACACGTAGACACCATTGGTGGTGGCCTATTGAGATTTATCTCACAGCCTATTCGGGCCACCTTCAGCACCTGAGTTGATTGTTTTCCTGTAGGTATGGATAAGGGCAAGAATCACTCTTCTGGATGTTGATAATTTCTATTTAGATGAAGCTTAGGATAAGAGGACCAGAAGTAGGCTAGAGATTCTATGGGTAAGCTTTTGTTTTTTTTAATTCTGTATCTTATAATCGTATGTCTGCTTCCAGCATTTTGTTCCATTTTTGTACTAGAATGCCATGCATGCATACTTGTATCAAACACTTCCTACGAGGTCCTAGTATTTATTCTTCAGTTTTTCTGCTATTTACTAATTCTATATTTTGATTATTCTTATACTATTTCATGTTTCTATTACACTGACATGTACTCTAACATGGGGGTAAATTCTCTCCGCTTTACCATTAAAACCCCCGCTACTAGTTGGCGACACCTATCTTATGGGGAGACACACTAGGGGTCATGTGGCCAACCAGGCTCGGGGCACGGGATACATGGCATCCAAGTCTATGATTTCATAAATTGGTATCATAGGTGGTTCTTTTCAGGAATTACTATTTGGAAATGACACATTGGAGATTAGGAACACCTTGGATTTGGTGACAAGCCATGATTGGGTGTCACAACCGTATGTACTAGGTAAGGACCAAGTTGCCTTAGTCATTACTACTATTGATTCTATTATTACTATTGATATCATTTCACTGTTGGGTGCTTCACATGTTTTGTGATGTAGTTGATATCGATTATATTGGAATTTTTATTTCACTGTTCGACCCAAGAAAATGAGGGTTATGTGTTAGAACATGCATCACAATGGGAACAATATGAGTAGGCCATGCATTTTTTCAAGACACATTTAAATTTTTACTAAGCATTTCTTGTTTCATATTTTTGTGCCTTGTTAAATGGATATAATTATGCTAACGTATTTCTGTAGGTATTAGACATTCTATGGTGTGAGTTTAGTGGGTGACACTCTTTGATTCATAAGGTGTATGTTCCCTTATATATCGGAAAATGGCATTCCAACTAGCTCCACCATTTGGGGAAGGATATAATCACATGTATAATAACAATTTAAAATGAAAATGGAATCCAAGTGAGTGTGATCTTTTGACTCATAAGGTGTATGGGACCTTATGGCCTGGATAATGACATATCAGTGGACTTAACTATTTTAAATGACTTATAATTTGAGAATAGCCTTTTTCCACATTTCTAACATAGAAACTTGACTTGAACCTGACCTTAGTAGTGGGTAGGGGTGTTCTTTGTTCTTATGTCCTCTTACGGTCTGTTCCAACATCGAGACCTGGATTTAGAAGTAGGTAGAGAGGTGTGTTCATTATTTTAGGAAGGATTTAATGCATGTCCTAGTTTCTTAAATGATTTTCTCTAAACTGTTAAATATCTTATGATAATTTCATTTGGAATTGTAGAATTATGCTTCCACGACATCCTCCAGTCGTGCGCCCTGAAGGTGGATATGACCATGTTCCTGAGGTGGCAAGCCTTGAGATGCTAGTTTTTCTTCTAGATTAGCCAACTTTGGTTCCTCCACTATCCCCGAATTGAGTGTTTAAGACCAGTTTCAAGAAGTCTTCTTGCGTATGATATAAAATATTCAAGGCAGAGTGTGACCTTCCCAGAGCATGGAAGGGTTGACTCACGAGTTTCAGCAGCAACATCCTCCATCTTTCTTAGGGGATAGAGGACATTTTTCTACAGGGTCCAAGATTGAGGCGATCCTTTATATATTCAAGAACCTAGATATGCCTTTAGAGTGTAGGGTCAAGAAAGATACTTACATACTACATGAATCAACCAAGAGGTGGTGGGATGTCATCACCCAGGTAGGACAGTATAAAGAGATGGGTTGGGATGACTATTGGAATATCTTCTACAACTACTTATTTCCTCAAACTCTGAGGTATGAAAAATATAGAGAGTGATTCATGCTCAAATTTACCCAAGATATGAAGGTAGAACAGTCCTTGTAGTCTAGCTTGGGTTGTCGAATCCACTGAGACCTAAGAAGATACCTAAGATACACAACCTGTGAGATGGATTTTTGGCTATGAAGTTTCCAACATTGGGTTGATTTTAGATGGGTTTAAAGTATCACTAATAGATTTAAGTTAATTCAAATTAAGATATTGAGTTGATCCTAGGTTATTTCTTGGGGTGGTTTGGATGAATTACTTTTTTAATGATTTCAATTTCATTAACTCGAGAAGGGTTCATTCAATGAATTTAAACTAACCTTATAACCTACTGGATAAAAACATTCAAAAACACGTGATAATCACCTATACAATTGTAGGATCATTTTCATGAGCACTCTAAGGTAAAGGATCTTATTATCACATAAAAGTGGGGTGATTAAATTCAATATGGAAGAGGAAGAGAGAAAATCATTGAATAAAAGAAACTCAAATAAAAGAAACTAATAAACATTTAGATAGTGAGAAATAAAATTCTATACAGCCCCTTGTTACTTCCTTGGATCAACCCAGAAAATAGTTAGTCCTCCATTGATTACATGTCCTCAATGGAAGTCAGAAGTAGACTTACGAGGGTGGAATTGAAGAAGTAAAAACAACAACAAAAATTGATCACTACACCATTTTGTGATAAATCTCACAAATTATGGTGTGAATAAATTTTCATTTTTAGGAAATGGTATCAACATGATATGTATAAGAACATAATAAGAGTAAAGGAAGAACTTTTATTAAGAAACTAATGTGAATTGAACAACATACATGAGAAAGAAATGCGATTACAAACACAAAGCAGTAACATAACACTACATTGAAACCAAGCACCAAAGATGATTAAATACTTCAACACCACAACCTTAAATAATAATTTTTTGAGGCTTGGGTCGAGACTCCAACATTAAAAATCATCCCACTTTATTATGGTAGGCCTAGGGTGGTGGAAAGTAAGGGAGAGTGGACTTCTTTATTATTGACTCGAAGTGGAAGCCAACATGCATCCACCGCACCGACACGCCTAGATGGAATTCTATATGGATGAATTAGAGTAGACCATAGCAGAAAAAGGTGAATCTCTCAGTTTCTACTATCTCTATGTAAAATTTAAGCCGAAATGAATTTGTTTTTTCTGAGATATGAATAAATTGTTGGTATGTTTTTCTAGGCCGCAGAATCTGGAGCATAATTTTATCTCTAACTTGGGATGCTTGAATAACCACAATGGAGGCTGAATTAGCACTACAAACTGAATAATTATATGTTCCAATATATTTATTCTATCATCCCACGAAATTTTGGATTTAGTGGGTCTTCATTGTGGTCCCCACATTCTCATCTGTGGGATATTATCCAATCTGCCTTCTCCAGAATTATTTCCCTTCATCGCCAAATATCCCCATCATACTTTATGAATCCTCCATTGATCCCTGAGTGAAAATGTTCATATTGAAGTTTAGATAAATTTCCCAAAATATCAAATTAAAATATGGATAATTACATTTCTTAAAATTAGAAGAATCATTGGGCCTAAATTGGTGTACATTAGGCATGAAGTGCACAAATGATGAGAATGCATTTTTAAAACTAAAATCAACTAAATCAGGCCCATTAGATAAAAATGAACATTTAAATCCATTAAAATGTAATTAACATATGTATTTTTATTGGCTAATCACACCCTCAACTTGATATTTTCTAGTCCTCAGCAAAATGTATCTCAACAATATGAAATTAGAATTCCCTTTTCCAAAAACATTTTAATAAACAATGATCACCAAAAACCCTTATACCAAAAAATCATGAAACCCATAAAAATATTTTATTAAAAGATAGTTTCATAAGTATATCCCAACACCAAGCCCATTCCTTTGTTCAAATTCATCGCCATATTTCATCCAATATCAGAAAAAAATGATGATGCATTGTGCATCACATTAGACATGGGGGTTCATATTTATTCAAGGGGGAAATGATGGAAGTGCTAGGTGGAATTATATTTTAATAATAAGATGAGTATTTAATTTTTTATTGTATTTATTATTATTATTATTATTTTGTTTTTTGTTTTTTTTTTTGAAATTTTTCCATGGTAATTGAAATTGCACTCAAAAGAGTCAACCCCTATAGAGAGATATTGTCGATGACTCCTAGGCTTAAGGAACTTAGGGCACAAAGTGAAGCCCACATACTTGGGCATCATCTTGAGTTAAATTTGTCAAAAACAAAGTCAAATTATCATAAATAGAGATTCAATTACTAACTTTGGGCCAAACAACTATGGAGTCATGATCCCCAAGTGCCTAAAGCCACGCATTAGGTCATTTCATTTCTCTACGCACACATTTATTGTTTTTTTTTTGAATACTCATATTAATACTAAAATGATTTACAAACCAATGCTATTTATTTGGGGGACCCCATGAACTCAAACTAATACCCCACTATCTAAAGGACGTGCATTGTGATTCTTTTATTTATTTGGATGAAAATATAAACAATGAAATATCACATTATACAGCCACACTTTCCAAAATCTATTCTCATGAAATATACATGGATTAAAATCAAAATCAAGTCATGATAAATTATTTGATATTTAGTTTCAAAGTGTAAAATGTCTATTATCATGTTCAAACTTAAAGAAATTTTTCCTTCCATTAAGGCACACTTTTTTTTCAAATCATTAATTTTTATTGACACAAAAGATATATTTTTTTTATCTCTTACCCCAACTTAAAATAACATAGTCCCTAGTGTTTAAATAAAAAGAAAATTTAGAAGGGGGTAGAGGCAGAGAATGGGAGTTCAAAAACGAAATTGAAAATGAGGACTAGGGAATGAAGTCACCTGGTGGTTGAAGTTGAAATTCTTGCTACTCCCTTTTAATCCCTTAATCTCCATGTCACTCTGAGAATTCCCTAGTGGAAGCAAAAAGACAAAAAAAGAAAGAAATACTATATATATATATATTCATATAATAAAAAATTAAAATATAAGTATATATAGAAAACTTATAGAATAAGGAAGCACTATAAGTCATAGGTCAGTGGTAAGCGTGCGCCCCTGTCTCCCTCCGGTCCCGGGTTCGAGTCCCCGTGGCTTCGTCGGTTGTGATGGGGTTTTCCCCATGACCTACAATGTGGTCTTTTAATTTTATTATTATTATTATATTTTTTTATTTTAACCTAAAAACACATAAAAATAAAATGAACTGATGATACATTGTCTTCTTTTTAAATTTCTAAGTAAGGTATTACTCAAGGATCACACCATGTGACATAGATGAATATGAAACTCCCCTTTCATACCCATCCATACTCATAATAGAAGAACATGTCAATAGTCTTTTTTTATTTTTAAATATCAAAATGATTCATTAATCCTATTTAAAATATAAAGTTGATTAAAATAACAAATTGATTGGAAACTTGAAAACTATGGGTTGCCTCCCATGAAGTGCTTTTCTTAACATAGTTAGCTCGACTTGGACCCCTAATTGATTAATTATTTACATCATATAAGGTAGGTTCACACAAATATTCATCCACTTCATGTTTTTGGAATGGTTCTATGAATGGTTTGACTATATGACCATTAACTTTAAATGTTTGACCATTGGTGGGATCTTGAATTTCAATAGCCCCATGGGGGTACACCTTATGCACTATGTATGGACCTAACCATCTAGACCTCAACTTTCCCGGGTGTAAATAAAGTTTAGAATTATACCAAATTATAGGTTTACCTGGTACAATGTGTTTGGTTTTAAGATTTTGAGATTGGTAGGCTTGTACTTTATCTTTATTGATCCTTGAATTTTCATAAGCCTCCATCCTGAGTTCCTCAAGTTTATTGAGATCTAATTTCCTTTTTGTTTCTTCCAATGAGAGTTCATAATTCATTTTCTTAATTTCCCAAAAATCCTTATGTTCAATCTCCATTGGAAAATGGAATGATTTACCATAAACCATCCTATATGGGGACATTACTAAAATGGTTTTATATACAGTTCGATAGGCCCAAAGAGCATATAAGAGTTTTCACGACTAGTCTTTCCTATATGGATTAATAGTTTTCTCAAGAATTTGTTTGATTTCTCAATTGGCTAACTCAGCTTCTCCATTGGTCTATGGGTGGTATGTAGTGGACACTTTGTGAGAAATTCCATACTTTTCCATGAGTGCTGAGAATGGGTGATTGCAAAAATGAGTTCCACGATCACTAATGATAGCCCTAGGAATTCCAAATCTAGAGAGGATGTTTTTTTTTTAGAAATATAATCACAGTTTGATGATCATTGGAATTTTTAGGAATGGCCTCAACCCATTTTGAGACATAATCTATAGCTAAAAGGATGTACATATATCCCCTGGTGTTTGTGAAGGGACCCATGAAATTGATTCCCCAGCAGTCAAATATTTCAATTACTAAGATGGGAGTGAGTGGCATTTGATTCCGTTTTGTGATGGACCCTACTTGATGAAAATTAGGAAAATTTTGAAAAAATGTGTAGGAGTCCCTTGAGAGGGTGGGCAAGAAGAGACCACACTGAAGAATCTTAGCATATGTTTTCTTAGAGGAAAAGTGACTTCCACATGCCTCACTATGATAGAATTTAAGGATGGATTCTTGTTCAGATTCTAGGACACACCTCCTAATGACTTGGTCAGAGAAGAACTTAAAGAGGTATGGATCATCAAACTCATAGTTCCTAAATTAGAAAGAAATTTCCTTCAAGATTAAGTCCCTAAGAATTTTGGAATGACTACTGTAACTATGAAATTGGATATATCAGCATACCAAGGAAAGTCACTCATTGAGTATAGGTGTTCATCAGGGAATGAATCAGACACATAAAGGTTATTTGAGTTGTCTTTTAATTCCATCCTAGAGATATGATCAGATAAAAAAATTTCAACACCCTTTTTATCCTTGATTGTGAGGTCAAAGTTTTGTAAGAGAAGGACCCATATAATCAGTCTAGCCTTGGCATCTTGTTTTTGGAAGAGGTATTTTAGTGCAGAATGGTTAGTGAACACAATGATGGGGGATCCTAAGAGGTAGGACCTAAACTTCTCTAAGGAAAAAACAATAGCAATTAACTCCTTTTTAGTGGTGGTGTGGTTGATTTGGGCATTATTTAAGGATTTTCTTGCATAAGAAATGACATAAGAAGTTTTATCACTATGTTTTCCTAACATAGCCCCTACAACAAAGTCACTGGAATCACACATAAGTTCGAAAGGAAGGTTCCAATTGGGATATTTTATAATTGGAGGATAGGTGATAAAGGATTTGAGGGTTGAGAATAAACCCTCACAGCTTTCTGTCCAAACAAATAGAGCATCCTTTATTAGGAGAGCACAAAGAGGATGGAAGATTGAACTAAATTCCTTGATGAATCTTCTATAAAAACTAGCATTTCCTAAGAAAGGCCTCACTTCCTTAATAGTTATGGGTTATGGAAGGTGACTAATGATGTCAACCTTTTTTTTATCAACTTCAATCCCCATACCCGAGACTATATGGCCAAGGACTAATCACTGTTTAACCACGAAATGGCATTTTTCCTAGTTTAGGACCATATTTGTTTCTTCACATATGGAATAAATTCTCTCCACATTCCTAATAAATCCCTCAAATGTATCCCCAAATATAGAAAATTCATCCATGAAGACCTCAAGAAACTCCCCTACCATGTCTGAGAATATTCCCATCATGCACCACTAGAAGGATCCAGGGGAATTGCATAACTTGAAGGGCATGTGTTTGAAAGCAATGGTGGTGAACAGACGTGTGAATGTAGTCATCCCTTGATCCTCTTGGGAGACCTAAATTTAATTACACCCTGAATAACCATCTAAGAAACATTAGATGGCATGACCTGCCACTCCCTCAAGGACTTGGCCAATGAATGGTAAGGGGTAATGGTCTTTCTTGGTAAATGAGTTTAGCTTCCTATAGTCGATGCAGACTCTCCAGCCACTACACACCCTTGTTGGAAGAATCTCTCCATACTCATTGGTTATCACTATGATTCCAGCATTTTTTAGAACAACTTGGATTGGGCTCACCCGCTCACTCTCAGCTATGGGATATATGATTCCAGATTTTAACAATTTCATAAGTTCTTTTCTCACTACTTACATGATATTATGATTAAGTCGCCTTTGAGGTTGACGACATGGCTTTGAATCAGATTCCAGAACAATCCTATGAGTCCTGATAAGTGGGCTAATCCCAGGAATATCAGATAGTGTCCAACCAATGGCTTTCTTATGTTTCCTAAGAACATCTAGAAGCATACTCTCATGATTAGATTCATGAGAAGAATAAATGACAATATGATGTGTTTGATTGTCCCATAAGAAGGCATAATTGAGTGCAGCGGGAAGTTCCTTCAATTCAAGATTATGTTGGTTTATAATTTCAATAGAAGATTTGGACATTAGATCAAGATCAATTTTGTTTCAAAGAGTTTTAGATAGGATCGATTACCCACATGTAGAAGTTTTATCTACTATATTGGCTTGATCAGATTTAGGGAAGAAAGTTAGTGTGGTCTCCATGAAAGTGGTTTCCAGAAATGTTTCACTGATTGTGGGACCTAATACTTTATCATAAGATAAATTTGAAAATGATTCAAGCAAAGGAGATAAAATTCCTTCATGTGAACAAATTCAATCTCATCCTAACTTAAATATCCATCAAATATTCCTTGATGTTCTATGGATTCATTATAAATTCTTCCTATCATGTTTACTTCATGAATATCCTCGTCATCCCCTATTTGTGAGCTTTCATTATAGATGTTCAAGTCTAGACTCATGTTTCCAAATGTGATGGTCATGTTCCCGTTTTAAACTCGAATAACATAGTTGATTGTTTCAAGGAAAGAACAACCAAGGATGATTGGGGTTTTTTACTTATTTACTAAGTTTGGATGGTTGTCAAGGAAAATGAAGTTATCAGGGTAGATGATGTTTTCAACCTTTACCAGAACATCCCTTAAAATCCCTTTTGGAACCCTAATGTTACGATCAACAAGTTAAAGTGTGACATATGTGGGTTTGAGCTCTTATTGGCCTAACTAGAAGTAAAAACCAGAGGGGATGAGATTGACACTAGAACCTAGGTCACACAAGGCCTTGAAATTTTTTCTCTCTCCTAGTTCAACATTGATGTAAGGGAAACCTAGGTCTTTTAACTTAGGAGGAATGGTCCCTTGAATGGTGGTACTCACATTAGAAGCCAAAAGGACTTGGTTTTTATGTGAAAATTCTATTTTAATAGTGAAATAGTTCTTAAGGTACATTGAGTAGGCATGTATGGTTTGGATTTCATTGAGAATGGTAATGTTCAACTTGACTTGTGAGAAGATTTCCCTCAATTTTTCACTCAATTCGGGCTTGGTTTTCCCCCTCGTGCGTTGAGGAAATGGTACAGGTTCTGGGGTTGTTTATTAAATATTTTTTTCTTTCACATTGTTATCAGTTTTCTTAGTTTGATCTTGTGGTTCATTTGAATTTTCATTAGATTTTGAAGCTTCACATGGTTTCTGACTTATTTTTTCATGTTTCTCAATTGATTTCCCACTTCTTAAAACAGTTACAGCCTTTAGTTGGTCATGAGTTGTTTGAGTGAAACTTGACTCTCCCATTACTATTTGTTATGGAATGGCTTGTGTAGGTATGGTTTCCTTTACAGTTTTTTTGGTTTTAAGTTCTTTTTTTATGGAAGAGACTTCCGATTTCATCCTTTCTATTTGTTTTCATAGTTGTTTTAGTAGGCTTTGTGGAACAGTTTGGGTTGGTGTTTGAGAAGATTGGTTTATCCCAGGGGGATATTTTGGAGTTGGGATGGTTTGTAGAAAATGTACCGATGGTTGTTGGTATTGGAGAGGTTGGGTTTGGAACTAGTTATGTGTTTGTTAGTTCTAATGGGGGTAAGTATTTTGTCCCTATGTTTGGCTAGGTTTTTGGTTATCTTTCCTGCGGAAGATTGGGTGGTCATTATACCTTGGGTTGAAGGTGTTTTGGTATTGAGGATTTTGAAAGTTCAAGGAATTTACTTACACTGGGGGTAATCTTAAAAGAACATCCTTGATTTATGGAATGGTTGGGAAGTTTTCTGTCTTATGGTTATGTTTGTCACAAATTGTGAAAATAGGGTCTACAGTTTGGATTTCATGGACTTTCCTAAGGTCTATCTCTTCAACCTTCCTAAAGAGTGATGAAAGTTTAGCCCTAAGGCTTTCCTCTTCTCTAAGTGTATGAATTCCAGTAGTTTTTTGTGGCTTTTCATAATAAGGTTAAGTTCCCCGTGTTTGGTTTTGTTCAGAAAGGATTTCCAGATACTCGTAATCTTCATTTGGGGATTTGTTTTTAAAATTTCCATTACAAATCATGACAATGAATTATTTGTTCCCCGGACCCAACCCTTCATAGAAAATTCGAAAATGTTCATGTATAGAAAAAGGATGATGTGGAACCATGTGTAGGGTGTCTTTGAACCTCTCCCATGTTTCATAGAATGAATCTCCCTCTGTTTCAAAAAAACATTGATGCTCTTTTTATGTGAAATTGTTTTGTGGTGGGGAAAGTATTTTTTGTAGAATTCTCTTTGTAATTGGTCCCAAGAGTTGAAGGATGGTGGTCTAAAATTGTTTAGCCAATTTTTAGCTTGATCCTTTAATGAAAAAGGAAATAGCCTCATCTTAGCTGATTCTAGTTGATGTGGGGGACACATGGTTTCAACAATGTCATTTAATTCCTTAACATGATGGTAGGGCATATCAGACTCCATTCCATGCAATGTGGGAAGATGGTTTAGGAATTGAGGTTTAAATATTTAGTTGGAATCTTCTAGGGATTTTTGTAATTCATGAGAGGGAATTGGTCCAGGAAGGTGTGAGTTAGTGATTAATTGTTTGATTGACTACATTCCCTAGGTTTGGATCTTCTTGATTTTGGTTTCCCATTTTATTTCCACCCGGGTTTATGAGTTGGTTCCTTTGAAGACAGTCCATTGAAATGGGCTCAATTTTTTACTCTAGAGTATCAAATATATTAGGATCTAATAGAAACAATCCCCTAGGCTCACTTGAATCCCCCTATCCTATGACTTTCCACCCTAACTAATCTATTTGAATTATCACAGGTGTAGGTGGACATGCTCCAAAAGGAAAAAAAAGTAAGAACGGGACAAGATAAGAGATCTTGGGTGAGAATAGAATAATGGGGGTGATGAAATAAGGTTTTGGTCTAAATTACTTACTTTTTCCCCATAAATGGCACCAAAATTTGATTCACGCTCAAATTTACCCAAGAGATGAAGGTAGAATGGTCCTTATAGTCTAGCTTGGGTTGTCGAATCCAATGAGACCTAAGAAGACACATATGATACAAAACCTATGAGATGGATTTTTGGTTATGAAGTTGAAAAATTTGGGTTGATTTTATATGGGTTTAAAGTATCACTAACAGGTTTAAGTTAATTCAAATTAAGATAATGAGTTTATCCTAGGTTATCGCTCGGGGTGGATTGGATGAATTCCTTTTTTAATGATTTCAATTTCATTTACTCCGGAAGGAATTATTCAATGAATTCAAACTAACCTCATCACCTACTGATTAAACACCTTCACAAACACATGATAATCACCTATACACTTGTATGATCATTTTCATGAGCACTCCAAGGTAAAGGATCTTATTAGCACCTAAAAGTGGGGTGATTAAATTCAATATGGAAAGGAAGAGAGAAAAACATTGAATAAAAGAAACTCAAATAAAAGAAATTAATAAACATTTAATGAGTGATAAATAACATTAAATCCAGACCCTTTATAATCCCTTGTATCAATACATAAAATAATTATCCCTCCCTTCATGACATGTCCTCAACAAAAGCGAAAAAGTATACTTACGGGTGTGGAATTGAATAAGTAAAAACAACAACAAAAATCGATCACTCCATCGTTATGTGATAAATCTCACAAAGTATAGTGTGAATAAATTCACAATTTTATGAAAAGGTATCAATGTGATATGTATAAGAACAAAATAAGAGTAAAGGAATAACTTTTATTAAGAAACTAAGTTTAATTGAAAAACTTACATGATAAAGAAATGTGATTACAAACACAAAGCGGCAGCATAACACTACAATGAAACCAAGAAAAAAAGATGATTAAATCCTTCAACACCATTTCCTTAAACATGAATTTTGGGATCCTTGGGTCGATCCTCTAATAGTACAAATAATCTCACTTGATTATGGTAGGCCTAGGGTGGTGGAAAGTAAGGGAGGGTGAACTTCTTTATCCTTGACTCGAAGTGGAATCCAGCTCACATCCACCAACCAGACGCACTTATATGGCCTTATATATGGCTGAATAAGAGTGGTACATAAAATAAAAAGGTTAATCTCTGTATTTATGATATCTATTTGTAAAATTTCACCCCAAATGAATTTTTGGTTTCCGAGATATGATTAAATTGGTGGACTGTTTTTCTGGGCCACCGAAATCTGGCCCATAATTGTATCTCTAACTTGGGCCGCATGAATAACCACAATGGATTCTGAATTAGCATAGTCTCATGAATAATTGTATGTTTATATATATTTATTATATCATCCCATGAAATTTGGGCTTCTGTGGATTTGCATTTTGGGCCCAACATTGTCATCAGTGGGATGATGTCCAATCTACCTTCTCCAGAATTGTTTCCTTTCATAACCAAATATCCTCAACATCCTTTATGAATCCTCCATTGATCCCTGAATAAAAAATGTTCATATTGAAGTTTATATACATTTCCCAAAATATAAAATTAAAATATGGATAATTACATTCCTTAAAATCAGATGAATCATTAGGCCTAAATTGGTGTACATTAAGCGTGAAGTGCATAAATGATGAGAATGGATGTTCAAAATTAAAATCCACTAACACAGGCCCATAAGATAAAAAATGAAAATTTAATACCATTAAAATTTAATTAAAATGTGTATTTTTATTGTATAATTGGAGATTTTATGAATCTACATTCTGAGACCATGTCAGTTATGGATTAATCATCATGTTTCACTAAGTTGTAGTGTTTCACTCCCTCTCTAGCCACTGATGACCTTATGTATGGTTGGAAATTCTAGGATGGTATGTGTTATGACATATGATCATAGGTCAGTGTTTTTAGGCATACTAATATTTTAGAAATTTTCAACAAGTACCTAATTATGAAGCATAATCTGAGAGATATTAATGGTGCGATCCAAGGTGGTTCGTCACCTAAAGCTCCCAACAGATCAACTTATCGGTGGAAACAATGTTCTGTGTTTTCTCATATGAGAAGCAATAGTCAGGCTCTTTCCACTAATAAATATCATGCCTATCACCAGTTCTAAAAGATAGGAAACTTAAAATCATAGTGTTTGCAGGATTCAGTAGAGTGTAGAGGTTGTGGCAGGATGGTTCACCTCCACCGTTTCTGAAAAACCTTTCCTCTAGTGCCTAGTGAGCAAGGATCTGCACCTACTCCTCAGCCAAGAATGGGGTAGGCATGATCATGATATTCAGGCAGCTAGAACACCACTGATCAATAAGTCCAAGGTGGTGGTCGAGGTAGAGGCAACAAGACTTATGATTTGTAGTGCCAACTGAGTGGGCCTACTTAGGGAAGTCTGGCAGTGACTCAAGCCCATGGTACAGGCCAATTACATGCAGTTCAGCCTCCACTGTAGGAGCAGAGCACCAAACCATATACTATACAAGGTACTATTCTATTACCCTCCACTTTAGTCTCTACTTTGTTTGATATAGGTGTTTCTCACTCATTCATGTATGAGGTAATCACTGAGAGTTTTGGTCTCGACGTTGAGTGTTACCATGGAGTTATGATACTAGATATACCCTTAGGTATCCATTAAGAGGGTGTTTATTTTTGTCAAAACTATCCCCTTGAGATAGGTGACTACCTTTTTGAATGGAACCTGTACGTTCTCAAAATTCCAGGTTTGAATGTAATCCTCGAGATGGACTAGTTATTTACCTACAGAGCCCATATTGTCTGCTATCATCGAAGGGTGACGTTTACATAACCAAAGGGTGTTACACATGTGCATAAGGGGGAATGAGATGTTTGTGAGACACAAGAAGGACCCGAGTATCATAGTTTGGGTAGTGTTACGACGCAGTTTTCCAATATTTACCTCAATTATCAGGTGTTGAAACCCACCATTTTTTCTCTTAGAGTGGATTTCTTCAGAGATATTTTTTCTACATATTTATTTGGTCTACCTTGGGAGTGAGAGGTATATTTTTATATTGATAGGGTTCTAGGAGTAGTACCCGTGGCCATTCCTCCATATAGGATGGAACCTATTGAGATTTTGGAGCTAAAGACTCAATTGGAGGATCTGGATGTGAAAGTTTATATACACCCCAATACTTCTCCTTGGGGTTCACCTATCCTCTTTTCCAAGAAGGCGGATGGTACCCTTAGGATTTTTGTGCATTACTGTCAGTTTAATCATTTTACTATCAATAACTGGTATCCTTTTCCTAGAATAGACGACCTCTTTGATCATCTTTGAGGAGAGAAGGTGTTTTCAAAGATAGATCTGAGGTCAGGTTATCATCGAGTGCATGCCAAGACTTCAGACATACCTCAGAAAGCTTTCAAGAGCAGTTGTGGTCTTTACGAGTAACTGGTTATTCCATTCAAGCTTATGAACACACATACTATCTTTATGGCTCTCATGAACTGATTTTTCCACCTATATATAGATTCATTTGTGGTTGTCTTCATAGAAGATATCATAGTGTATTCTCACTTGAGATATAACCATGAAAACCATCTTGAGATCATTCTAAATATGTTGAGAGAGCATCATCTATATGCTAATCTCAGTAAATGCCACTTTTGGATTGATAGATTCCATTTCCTAGGTCATATCGTCTAAGATTCAGGAGTTTCTATTGACCTAGAGAAATTGAGGGATGTGGTTTCTTGGGATTAGTCTAAGAATGTATTTTATATTTGGAGTTTCTTAGGGCTTTCAGATAATATAGATGCTTCATCTAGTATTTTTCACACATTGCAGCACCACTTTTTGGTTTGATGAAAAACGGTGTGAAATTAGAGTGGTTAGGAACTTGTGAATCAGCCTTTTAGAGCTAAAGGGAGGACTTTCTTCAGCACCGATAGTGATTTTTCTAGATCCAAGAAAGGATTATATAGTTTATTGCGAAACATCAGGTATTGGGCTTGGAGTTTTTATAATACAGTACAAGCGAGTTGTTGTGTATGGTTCTCAACAATTGAGGACTCATGAGCAGAATTACCTGACACACAACCTTGAGCTCGCTATTTTTGTTCATGCCTTATGTTTTTAGAGACACTATTTATTTAGAGAGTGTTTTGTGGTGTTCATAGACCAAAAAATACTCAAATACATCTCCACACAATGGGATTTGAATCTCAGGAAGCATAGGTGGGTCGAGTACCTATAATCATTTGATTTTGAACTTTCCTACACACTAGGGAAAGGCAATTCAGTGGTCGATGCTCTGAGCCGAAAGACTCAAACACATGCAGTTCAAGAGTCCAGTGATGAATGGAAGCTTATGGACCTATTCTTGGTGATGCATGTTGAGGTTCAATAGGACCATGGTTAGAATATCCTCTCATCCTTAGAAGTGAAATCTACTATTCTAGAATGAGTAAGGCCAAGGCAACTCTATGATCCTGAAGGTCTTGTCCTACGGGAGAGTGTATCAGATGACAACATATCTTTTGGTTGAACAGTTGATAGGGATGATACTATTCTGTTTTGTGGGAATGTTTGGGTCCCAAAAAACATCATAGAGAAGTTGATTAGGGATTTCCACACCTCAGTATGAGAAGTTCACCCTGGTGTCACCAAAATGTACTGAGATCTACAACACCAATATTGGTGGCCCAACATGAAATGTGAGATAGTCGATTTCATTACGCGATGCTCCACCTCTCAGTAAGTGAAGGTGGAACACTAGAATCTGATGGATTCTTTGGTTTTTTTCTATTACTTTTTAGAAATGGGATGTTGTTTTGATGGAATTCATGATGGGTTTAGCCAGATGACCTCATGGAAATGATATAGTGTGGGTTGTTATTGATCATCTGAAAAAGTTCAAACACTTTATACCTATGTGAGATACATTTTTAGTTGATGATCTAGGAAGGATATATGTTAAGGAGGTGGTATGTCTTCATGGATCACCTCATTCTATTTATTCTGACAGAGATTCTCATTTTACGTCACAATTCTGGCAGGGGTTGTAGAAGGACTTGGGTATGTAGGTACTTTTGAGCACAACCTACCACACTCAAATCGATGGTCAGATGGAGCGTACAATTTAGGTACTTGAGGATATGATCTATGTGTGCGTTCTCAACTTTTGGGGTTCCTGGGAAAACACATTCCCCTTGTCAGGTTTTCTTATAACAACAGCTTCTAGAATGCCACTGAGATAACTTCCTATGAATCCTTATATGGTAGGCCTTGTCGCTCACCTCTATTACAGTTGGAGGAAAGGGAAGTAGTCCTACTTGGGCCTCATCTCTTATAGGAGACTTCAAAGCAGGTCCAGCTAATTCAGAAGCATATGTAGACAGATCGATCCATAGAGCAATCTTATTCCAACAAGGATCGGTGACCTCTTGAGTTTGAAGTTGGAGATTGGGTTTTCTTGAAAGTATCTCCCAAGTTAGGGAATATATGTATTTGGAAGCAAGTTAAGCTATAACCGAGATTCGTTGGACCATTTGAGGTTGTGAAATGGATCAGACCAGTGCCTTACCAATTGGAACTTCCTCAGATATATCAGTCCATGCACATATTTCATGTATCTCAGCTTCACTGGTATTATCCAGACCATCTCTTGTTTTTCAGCCTGATGAGGTTGATCTGGATAGGGATTCTTCCTTCAAGGAGTATCTAGTTATTATTTTTGATCAGGACATTAAGACACTCTGAGGCAGGTATTTTCCTTTTGTATGGGTGCTATGACAGTACGTGTGAGTACATGACTAGACTTGATAGTGGGAAACTGATGTATAATCTCAGTGGACGGAACTGTTTGCTGATAGTACCTCTTTACCCTCAAAAGGGAAACACTGGGATGAGTTTCTTTAAGGAGGGGAGCTTATAACGACCTGAATCTTTGACCAAAATTTGGATCATTGGTTTTTCTTCTTAAATGTCTTAAATGGTCCAAATAAAGTCACTTAATCAAGGTAAGTAGGTCACAGGAGAATCCGGGGAACTTCTGAAGCCCAGAGGTCTGAGAAAGGGGAAAACTGGATGGGTCGCACGGTTTGGAGAAACTGTGCGGGCCGAGATGCACAGTCATGCAACCTGCTATAGAGAGTTATAGAAGATGAAAAATCATTTCACATGGTTATAATAAACTGTATGGGCCTAGCCAAATGGTTGTGTAACCAGCTGTAGAGAATTTTAGAAGTTGCTAAACTATTTCTCACAGTTTGCACACGGTCTCATAAACTATGCACGGAGACCGTGCGGGCTTGCAAAATCGTTCACATAAACCGTGTAAGCAAGATTTTAGGATAAAATTACCATTTCCCCCCTAATTCATTTTATTTTATATTTTCCTTCTTTCTCTATCCTTATGTGCATAGCAGGCCATAAGAATCCCCTTGATCATCCAAGTTCTCTCCTCCTTCAATATCTTGCAACAACTTCATCCAGAATCTGATCTTCAGTCTGTTAATGGTGTTGGATAGGACAAGGTAAGGCTAACCTATTTTCCCCCTCTTTCTTCGATGAATCTTCCCATCAGTTTCACTTTTTAGGTGTCAGCTCATTCACCCTATTTTTTGGGCATTAGATGAAAACTCATATCTAATCCAACATGATCAGAATGTGAGGTTTATACTCAGTGAGTCATTGTTTACATCCCTAAGTTAAGTGTTCACATAGTTTTCCCTTTGAGTTTTTTCTATTTCATATTTAATATAGTTGTGTCCGGATTTATCCTTTGTTGAGTTCCCCAATAGTGTTGATTCCATCATGTCTAATTGACCCTAATTTGTGGATATTGGTTAATTGACTCTTGTTTAGAGGTTTTGTTATCTACCATTCTCTATATGGACTCCCAAGGGGTGTTCCACCTAAATTGGTAATTTTAGGCCAATTTTACCGAATTGATGAATTATGGTTTTTGATTCCAGGCTTGGTTTCAAATTTAATTGAACCATATCCCATGTGTATTTGACCCATATATAGGTTTCTGAATGATTATTTTCCTCCTCTAAATTGGAATTAGAAAATTGACCATGTGAGTATTTGACTTGACACTTGGGCCTTAACACCTTACCTTGGAATGAAATTTCTATGTGAGGCAATTTGTATAGGTTGGCTAGGATGAGGTGGCATAAACCTAAAGGATGAATTGATATAAATTGAAATGGATTCAAGGGATGGAATGGAATTTCCCTTGAATTGATTTATTTATGAAGGATTTTTGTATTGGTTTGCTTGTTTAAATTGAAATAATGGAAGATGTTTTGCCTTATAGTATATAATATAAATGTTTTGCCTTATGACTATGGACCTATGAGAGACTTTAGCTGTAGAAGACCATGTGAGCTTCTAGGTGTGGATCCAAGGAACATGATATCCTTGAGGTAGGGAAGACTGTGATATCTCCCTCATGTATTGCCAATAGACTGTGAGATCTCTTGGAGTTGGGCCAGGGGTTAGACCGTGAGAGATACCCTAGTATTGGATGTCTGAGAGTTACATCCCGATACACCCCAACATATTTTTGTATATATATATGCATATTTACACTATATATATATATATGTGTGTGTATATGTATGTGTGTGTGTATGGTGACTTGGTCATACTTAACAGCCTTGAGCTGAAGTAGGTAGACCCACCAGGTGTCCTTTAGGAACCTGAGCTTGAGGTTATTTATTAATTCTATTTTTTTTTACTTTTTTTTTACCTTCACACTATTTAATTACAAGAACCTAATAAAATTACAAGTATAAACCATTGGTGGTGGCCTACTAAGATTTATCTCACACCCTATTCAGGATGCCTTCGGCACCCGAGCAGATTGTTTTCCTGCAGGTATGGATAAGGGAAAGCATCACTCTTCCAGTTGTTGACCATTTCTATTTATATGGATCTTAAGTGTAGAGAAACAGGCTTAGGCTCAAGATTCTATAGAGCGTCTTTTGTTTTTTTTTACTTTTGTATCTTTTACTCATATGTCTGCTTCTGGAATTTTGTTCTTTTTTGTATTAGCAGCCCATGCATGCATACTTGTATCAGACACATCCTATGTGGCCTTGGTATTTATTCTTCAGTTTTTCACTATTTACTTATTTTGTATTTTGATTATGGTTTTGCTATTGCATGTTTATATTATACTATTGTGAACTCTAACATGGGGGTAAAGTCTCCCTGCTCTTCCATTAAAACCCCCACTATTAGTCAGTATCCTCTGGTTTATGGGTAGACATGCTAGGGATTATGTGGCCAGTTGGGCTTGAGGTATGGGTTATGTTGCAGCTGGGTCTGGGACATCACAATTAGACACATAAGTCTAACTCATCCCACAATCATTAGATAACTATTATAAATCTTGGTGAGACATTTTAAAATAACATATCGGTCAACAAACTCAGCACTCCTTGGGAAATTGATCACATTGTGTTTGAAATTTCCTTGGATACCCACACTAAAAACATCTGGATGCAAACACACTTAGAGTTTTAAATGATGATAATATACTCAAATCTCCCTATTAGGTCTCCTCATATTCCCTCTTCCTACTACCCAAATCTTCACTACTAGCACCATATGATGCTACCTTCTAGCAGGGCATGCTACCATTAATCCAATTCTAGTATATCAATGTCTGGTTCACTACCTTGGAAGATCAATTCAATATAAAGATGTTCACATTCACCTTAATAACATATTTAATGTTATCCTCAAACCATCGTACCATAGAGATCTTATCCCAGGATAATTACAATACAAAATGAAATAGATATGTGAACTTAGTACCATAGTCCATTACTAACATCTCCCCTACATCAAATATATAAACTCATGGGATCAATACACCCATAATGTCTCATGAAATAAGTTATCAATGAAACTCGCCTAAATGTACTTCCAAGATACCCCATCATGACTACTATCATGCACCTATATTCCCACAAGTATTTTGTTAGTTCCCTGAGCATATACATATCTAATTTCACCCTCTACCATAAAGGCGTCACAATATAATAAAAAATAGTCTGAACCAACTCTATCCAATGCTTGTATTTTTGGGGTCTACCCTTTACCTAAAAAAATAGGATTCTATGATTAGAACTCCCTATTTAGATACTCAGTAGATAGATCAACTCCCTAAGTCCCTTGATCTATACTCTCAATAAATCATACTAGACTCACCCTCAGTTGATCATCAAATAACTTCCCAAACTCATCTACCTACCTTGGATACCATGAAACCTTGGTATGTGGTAGGTTATCATATCAGCCCTCGATAGGACAAAAAGGTAAACATATTGGTGGAATATCGCTAAAAAAATTCATACTCAATACATATATCACAATTTATATATCATAATTATGGAATGATGTAATAGGAAACACATCCTACTAGCCTCTACAATTTCATATCCATACCCATGAAGTATACCACCTAGACTTATGGACTTACTTATCCATTTATGGGATAGGCTCTATATAATCATATGGGATCCACATACCTAAAAAGATCAGACCTCAATATCTCAGATCTGTTCAGTAGAATTCCACTGAAAATATATGTAGGGAAAACACTGTCAATCTTATTAATTAATATTTAAACAACTAAACCTTTTTTTAAAATATATAATCTAACACACATAATAAAAAACAACTAATATGTGTACTATATTCCCAAAATGATGTATTATCACTCACACACCCTCTTTCCTTAATGGGTCATGAGTGAATCCATAAACCAAATAACCAATAAAAACAAAACATTTTTAGAAATCAACAAACCATAATAACAAAAAACTAAAGTAATATATTGAGCATAATTAACCTAGGAATCCCATAAATAGGAGTTATATACTCACATGTAAATTGTTCATTTCCATGTATCATCCATCGTAAACCTCAAACTAATATTCCTAACTAATAAAATAACACCCATTCTCTAATACCACATTGTAACATCCTGTCTTAGTTCATGAGATGCATCGAACCCACACTCTAAGATATAGTTATAAAAACATGTTATTTTCCTATTGGATTTGTTACCAATTTAAGTGAACCAAACTTGACCATCCATAATTACAATATAAATAATTAATTTTGAGTCACTTACACACCCAATACCATTTTAGTTTAAAGTTTTAGAGAATTAGGTAAAAAAAACTACCTAATAAAACAAATATCTTTCCCATAAAATGGAATTATTTTACACTAAAATAATGATTTACCTTAAAATCATTCTTCAATATCTCCCATATAATTATGCACACATGATACCCATCTAGACATATCATACATTATACTCTTCCACATAACCTTGTATTCCTACATAGTTGGGTACACTATAACCTCTATATAATTAAATAAAACTCATAAATAATATTTTTCATGACATTATTCATATTCATTATCTTTTTTATTAATATTTTATATTCATATATTACATATTTATTACTTACTATTAGTCAATATTGATCATAAATTGTTGGTAGTTTAAATAGTTTCTTTTCTATTTTGGTATAATAATTTTGGTTATCACTTCATGTTTATCAATTAATTATCTCTAGAATTTAAAAGTTACTATAATATAAATTTCATAATGATTTATGGATTTTTGAGTTCATTATATGGGTGTTTTAGGTAATATTAATAAAGATAAAACCTGTAACCGGCTTATTTCGGTAGCTTTTAGTGAAAAAAATCTAGTATATTAATAATGAGTTACAAATTAATATTACCATCACAAAACCACATAAAAATAAGTTTCATATTAGTATTGTATCATATTAGTAATTAGGCTCCCATAATCATACATGTTAAAATTATATAGCATCTTCCATGTTGGTGGTTAAAAAAAACCCAAAAAACAACATTCTATAATCAAGGGATGAGTCAGATTATGTAGTGGTTTTACTAAAATATCATTATTCAAAATGTTTAATGATTTTATATAGATGTTATTATGATGATAAATCATAATGGGTACAAAAAATTAAGAATATTATAAATGAAAATGAATGATAAGAAGGTGTTACTTATAAAGAATAACTCATATCTTCCCTTATAAGTTTCTTTTGTTTTGAGGGAATTAGAGAATTATATTGACAAAAAAATCTCAAGAAACCATGATAGGATTATTAGGGATTCAAATATAGTTTATTTTAATGATTATTTATAACTTTAGTTATGACATGGACGGGGTGGTGGGGAGGTCCTTTTATAAGTGAGAGGTCTTCCATTTTTGAAAATATTAATTTCTTAATATAAAAATGAATGTAATATTCAATGAAAGTGGATAAAAAATGGATAAAAATTAAAAAAGTGCAAATTGTATTAGATATTTCTCTCATACACCCATTTTTTAATTAGGGGTGTGATATTTTGTGATTGAATCACTTGATTTAACATTTTCCCTCATTTTAGTTTTCACTGTGGTAATTAACTTTTACCTTTGTAACTTATTTCTATTCATAAAAAAATTAAACATAATAACAAATTTATAAATTATGATTCCAAATATTAAATTAATTTAATTATATCAATTTATAAAATTTTATAAAAAATAATTTTAATATAAAATGAAAAATCAGAGAAATATCTTATTACAAAAATATTTTTTGAAGTAGAAAAATATTTCTTTAGGAAAATGGTTATTAATATAATTAATACCTATTATATTTTTTGGGTTTTTATTCAAAAATTAGTTCTATTTGGCTTTAAATCCATTAAAAACCGAATAAAATCTTATGAATACTTACTTAAAGGAAAAAGACCAAAAATAGTTTTTTATTAGAATAAAATATAACTTAGTTTCAAGAATGTTAATGATTGGTTTCTAAATTCCACACAATATTTTTAAATTGATTATTTTACACCTTAAATAAATTTTTTTCTATAAAAATATTTCATAAATTTTTTATTACATGTTTATATGATATTTATCTCATAAAATTTGGGATATTTATAAAAACTGTATTTCACACTATTCACAAAAAATCAATATTTTTAGAAAAAAAAATTAAAAATTTAATCCTAATATTGACATGATAAATACAAAAATTATTTTCATTTTTAAAAATTAATATAATAAAATTTTGGATTTTAATTTTTAAATAAAAAATATAAACTCTAATAAAAAATTGTCTATATTTAAAAATGGATTTTAAAACTTTAAGTGTTCTTATTATTATTTCATATCCTTTACGAATAAACAAGTGTCAATTTATTTTATTTTACATTAATTGTTTTTAGAACACTTTAAAAATACAGAACACTTTAAATATAGGTGATAAATTTAAGTTAAGATAAAAATACAGAACACTTTAAAAATTGTACATTGAAAATTTTCCCCTTTTAACATTAAATATATTGTGGTACAGTTTAGTTCAAAATTTTATGTGAGATAAGATATTCAACATATTATATATTTATAGTTAAATTCATACTAAAATATATGAATATTTAGTTCTACACCCTTAAATAAATTATATTCATTCAATACTGATTACTCTTGTCAATGAGAATATATGAGTGAATTCTTAACATAATCATGACTTAGGGTATAATTTCTAATGAGATATATACCATAATATCTTGGGTTAGACTAAAAAAATAATATTTTCTATCATATTAGTCAAATTTTTAGATTTTCATTTTTCGCAACCATTTGTTCCTAATATACTCCCTTAGTTGGCTATATGACCTTGGAGTTTCTAGAGATATACCTTTCCCAGCTTTATTTTCATGATCATGTACTAGACAAAATACAAAAACTAAAAGGGTGATGATAATAATTAAAAAAATTAATATAAAAAAATCCATCCTATGTGTCTTATCCTTTAAAACCTTCATTTCAACCTAAGATACATTTGGTTCAACTATTACTTCAAATGATTATTTTTTATTCTAAAAAAATAACTAACCCAAATTTGTAATGACCTTTATTTCTATATTCTAAGACTAAAAATAATTGAAACAAATTATACTAGAAATCAATATTCCCTTTATCTCCAAACAACATAAAATCACATATCAATCAATATTCCTTTAATCATAAATACTCATAATAATATATTAACATTTTCTCAAAATAACCTAAATTTCATTATCATAAAATCACTTTTCAACCCTCAAGGTTATATATACTGGTAAACCTATATTCAAAAAACTCAATTAACTTAGTGTCCCAATTTATCATAATTACGTCAATATAAAATTATGCATCAACCCATAGGGTTATTTGTACCTCAATCATGCATACGTATTAAAAACCTAATAAAAATATCCAAAATATAATTTACCACCTTAAAATAAAATCACATAAAACATTAAAAAGTTATACACACCTTTATACTTATGATCTTCCCTAAAATTATTAACCCATTATGGTATATAAAACTCTAAAAATATCATCATTCAATAACATTCTAACCTCTAAAGTTATCTAAACTCTTATATGATACCTATTGAGATTCCCCAAACCTACACTATCAGATATAGAGATAAAACTTTATACTTTTCATATTTTTTTGATACTCACTAATGTGACCCAAACATAACCATCTATATTTACAAAATTAATAACAATTATTATGTCTCTTTAATAACCAAGGCCTTTTAGGTTTGGAGATTTAGATAATTAATAAAAAACTGTTAATAACAAAAACCCATATCTTTCCCATCAAATGGAAATTTTTTCTACTAAACCAAGGATTAATTATTTTAGACTAAGTATTAAACATCTCCCCAAAAATTTTCTACACATGATGGCTATTTAGGCATATCATATGTTATACTCTTCTTCATAACCTTATATTCTCTCTTAGTCAGGTGAAATATAACCCCATAAATAATTGAAAAATATTCCTTAATTATAAATTTCAGAAAATTAATATTATTCATTATATTTTGTATTAATATTTTATATTCATCTATTACATAGTTATTACTTATTTTTAGTTAATATTGATCACCAGTTACTAGTAGTTTAAACAATTCCTTGCCTATTTCGGTATAATGATTTTGGTTATCACTTCATGTTCATCAAATCAACATCTATAGAATAATCAAGGTAATATAATAGAATAGTTGTAATGATTCATGGAGTTCCAGGTTCATTCCATGGGTGTTCCAAGTATGATTCTTTGAGATGAGACCTATAATGGACTTATTTTGGTAAATCGTAATGAACAAAAAGTGGTATATTAATAATTAATTAACTGTTAATATTACTATTATAGAACAAAAAACATTATTTACATATTATTATATCATCTTAGCAATAATTTTGTTTCCATAATCTTCCATGATAAAATTATATAGCATCTTCCTTGTTGGTGGTAAAACCAGCCCAAAATATAACATGCCACAATCAATGGATTAGTAAGATTATATGATGGTTTTAATGAAATATAATTATTATATAATTTAAAGGATCTTATTTAGAATTTATTTATAATGGGTTAGATATTCCCAAACTTTCCTTTGTGTTTTAACAAGTATTTTTAGTGTTGAGGAGGAGCTCAGAGGAGTTTTGGTGGTGTTTAGAGAGGTCCTTAGGCCTTTCTAGAGGTCACCATGCCCTGGTGGTGGGCATGGTGGTGGGAATGTTTTCTTGTTTTGTGGTTCAGGGTGAACCAAAACTAACACTATCGATTGATAATCTATTTTAGATGTTTTTTTGGGAATTTTATGTTCATCTTTCTTGAAACAGCCTATTCAAAATTCTTGTGGTGGGAATGGTTTATGGAATAACACTTGAAGGTTATTTCTATCTAAAATGGCTAGTGAAAAATAGATTTCTAAGCTGTTTTGGGAAGCTATGTTAAGGATAAAATGGATTGGTTGTGGGAATAACACTATAGAGGATGGAATTTTGGTCTGGTGAGATCAAGAAGCACTATAGCCATGGTCAATCCATGGTATAATCCATGGTTATAGAGACCCTACTTTTTTCTTACATGATTATTACATTATTTTTAAGATAAACAATATAATAGAGATACAAATATGGGATCAAAATGTTTTGTGTCTTGGAAAAATTAGTCTCATAAATAACTTTTACATAATAAAACATAAAATCTTATTTAAATCGTTATTATTTTATCCTTATAAAATCTCACATTCTTCTTAGTACATGTAATCACCTAAAGATATACATCAATGAAAGGGGTGAGCTAAAATCATGGTAAGAGGATGAATAAAGGACATGAATCAATAAAACATGGGTAAGCATAATCATCATCCTCATATAATAAGTATAGTATCATTATAAACATCATTAGGGAAACATGTGATAATTTATTGAAATTTCTAAATTCATAAAAATAAAATTGCATTTAATGGGGGTCAAATATCACACATAGTTTTAAACAAAGCTAGCATCATGTTCATGCATAACATATGTGAATAATCATAAGATCATAATTAGTAACAATATAGAATCATTTTCAGAAATATTACACATTATCTCATGATATAAATAACACTACGCAATTCATTTTAAGGTTATATAACTCTGATCCCACCCATCACATCATAATGTTTACATAACCATGCATTCCACAGATAACATATACCAATCGTAGTCATGAAATAACCCATGGTAAGGAATAGGTTTCATAAGGATTTTATAAAGAAAAATTCATGAATAATCTTTGGGGTTACCAAAATAAAAATGGATATCATACATTGGGATAATAGCTCATTTTTCTTTGGATAAGTAACAAGATATGAGGAGTCAAGGATTTTTTTTCAAAAGAAATGTATTTTTTGGAAAATCATTGTATTTGGATTAAAAATAAAGGTGGAAACATGTATATCCCAAAAATAAAAGGGTATAATAATGAAATTATATTTAATGAACATTAAATGAATACCTATACTAAAATTTATGTGAAATAGGGAAGACCCAAAGAAAGGAAGTTGGGTTTGATAATCCCCTTACCTTAATTCTCACTTTATTTCATTACTTTTTCCGGTTCCTAAATAATAAACATAGTCATATTAAAAAATTGATCCAGAAGGGAATTATTGTAATTTTTAACAGTATTTATCATTTATAGTCATTTTTTTATATTTATGAATTTCTTTGGTTATAGGGTAGTCATTTTGATATCATGTTTTACTTAAAAATTTCCCATTTTTCTTCAATTTCATTATTGGTTCAATGTAATTTATGCATTAGTATAATTATTTAAATAAGATTATAATAAATATAATTAGATGTTTAGATATTAATTATAATTAATAATATCCATCCATGATGATGGTTATAAGTGTTTACATGGAATAGTCTCCATAGGTGGTTAATCGATCCTTGATGAAATATTATCAGGATAGCGGGAAAGGGAAGTTTGAAATTTATATATATCATAAATATGTTACATACAATAGGTTTACATAATTAATATAATGCTAAAATAATACCTAATTATATTTAAAAGTCCTGGTTTTGGAAGGGGTGGTGAAAAAAATAAACTGAGGAAGAATAAGAAGATGAAAAAGAGAAGAGTTGATCGAAACATACTTAATCCTTAGTGTAGCTTCTCTTATATGACACTAAAACTCCCTTGATGTCTGCTTTTGGTATGTTCCAAAATGACCCTAAGTATTTTAAGGGTCTTGATAGGTATTATTTGGTAAAATTGTTGTATTTTTCAAGATAGGGATGAGATATTTTCCAAGGGGATGGATTGATGTTATTTATATTTGAGTGGAGGGGTATTTTTAGAATAAAATATTGAATAAAAAAATCTATTAAAGGTAAAACATGTAATAGTGAATTTTTTATAATATAAATCATATATAAATATAATATAATTTTTTAATACTTTAAACCTCTTTATAAATCAAATTCATTATTTTATTAAAAATGGATGTGGAAAGAAATAAAATTTGTTATTTTAATGAATACTTTTGACTTTAGGTTTTAGAAAATTATTTTTATGTTTTGAATTTAAGTTTATTTTATTTTAATGACCCAATTATGAAATTAAATATATCATGTGAGAACCTAATCTTCTATAAATTATTAGGTGATTATTAAATCATGAATGATGTAATTTAAGACATATGATTATGTGAATAGCTATATTTTTACTATTCACCTGAAAATTGAATTATTTCAGTAATTACCTAAAAAACCACCTTCAAAAAATTATGTGATTATTTCAAAAATTATATTAATTTTATCAAAATAAATTTCTAACAAAGTTAATTTTAATTTTTAAAATAAAATTTATGATTTTTACGAAATACTTTAAAATACTATTTATTAAAATTGTGGTTATATTTTATTTAAGTTTTCTAATCATGATATTTATTTTCTAGAATTATAATATTTATATTTACATACATTAATCATGATAAATTATATTTATACCACCATTTATTATTTTGAGGTAAATTTACTATTCCAATGGTTAGGTTACTATTCCTAATAGTTTGGTTACTATTCCCAACGGTCGCATTACTATTCCAACAATCATATTACCTCATATATATACCACTTTCATTATTTCACTCAATATTGACTAAAATTACTCCCAAGGTTATATGTTTTTTTTCGAATATTTTTTTTGGTTTACTAATATTATGTTTCTTTTTTAAATTATTGACAGTAGGGGAAAAATTATAATAAATTGGGGTGATCCATATTTTCCAATTTTATCTTATATATTTTATATTTTTGTCCAAGTTTAATGTTTTTAATTTTAATTGGTTTAATTAATGATTATCATATTAGTATTTATTAATGAAATAAGTTACTGTCAGTTTCTATAGAGACCCTAGACTTTTACACATATCATTACATGATCTTAAGCATAATAAAAATCACATTACAAGATAAGGATTGTAAATTCTAGTGTATTGAAAGATTAGGCACATAATTAAACATCATAAAAACTTTCATTTAATCTCCATAATGAGATCATAAATTCCATTATGCTCATACATCTGCATAGGATAAAGGGTTGAGCTAAAAATCCTAGTAAGGGAATAAATATAAGGATAAAGCTTTAGAACATGGGTTAGAAGGCATGAAATAATGATATAAAAAGGAATGAAACATGATTGAACATATGGAATAATAACATATAAAACATGGGATCATATAAACATGGAGTCATAGTAATGTGGAAGCAACATAAAGCATGAATTTAGCATTATTCAAGGCTTGTTATACCTAAAGGATCAAAAGTCAAGGTTAACCACCAAGACCATTTCCCATGGTAGCATGAGTCAAGGCTAACCACCAAGACCGTTTCCCATAACATCTCATGAGACTCAGATTTACCCAATTCATCAGATCTCTATCTGGTTTCAACCATCATAACCTGTTCATGAATATGCTTTCCACATACATAATCATACATAATCAATCATACATAAACATAAGGGCACCCATAGAAAGAAATAGGTAACATAATCATGTCATAAAGCATAGTAATTGGGTGTATCATAGAAATTTCCATGTAAAAAAGGAATTAAAATATACATGGAAATTAACAAGTTAAAATAGGTATATATCATGGTAACATATTTCAAATATAAGTGATAACATGCAATAAGAGTATTTAAGAAATTTTAGCATTAAAACATTTTAGTGCAGTTTTAAGGAAAATTTTAAATATACTTTAAAATTTAAACATGAATAATATTTAATATAAAAAATGAGTGAACCAGGAAGTTTTTTATAATAAAATAATGATTTTATAAAAAAAATTGTTTCTTAAAATAGATGATAGAGTTAATTTTAAATTGAGTAAGATTTCAGGAAGTTCCCTTAAAACGAGCTTCCTAATCGAGAATAATTGAGAATTGAACCACATAAAAATATGTGTATCCCCAAAAGATACTAATGAATGGATATTGATACATGATTTTGGAACATATAAAAATCATTTATAAGATTTAAATAAAAGTAAAATATAACTTCATTTGGGTAAAAAGAAAGATAGAGCAACCCGAATGAATAATAGAGGTTCGTGTAGAATCCCTTACCTTAAGTTTAATGGTGTCCTTCACTAGATCTTAATGTCTTAGATAACAAAATTAAATTAATTAATTATCATTTAAAGAAAATTTTATTCATGTAATTGATTTTTTATTTCCTTATTAAGTTCATTCATAACCTTTTTTATGGGTTAAGTGGTTCAATTTCATTGTTTGGGAGAATTTGTTTCCTTGCTTTTCATGTTTAGTTTACTTATATTCATGTATGAATAAACATGTAAGATGACAATGGTAGTCCAAAATTGAATTTGTATGTTATTAGTGAACATATATTATATTAAATGGTTATAAAATTCATTTGGTTATATAGAGTGAAGATGAATCATTATCTAAAACATTAATGATAACCGTTTGGGTTAATGGCAGTTTTTGATCACTAAAAACTCATTATTCTTTATAAATTAATATAATGTGAAAAAAAAAGATTATAGAACTTTAAATAATACATAATACATTTATTATTTTATATTTAAAACATAAAAATGGTTTCATTACCTGAATTGATGACGGTAATAGAAATAAAAAACCTGTTGTCCTTGAATGTGACAAATTAACACATCTCAGATAGTGTTTTCATTTCTAGTACAAAATGAGGTGAAAGGAGAGATGATGATGAATTATTCCATTATCATAAAAAATTCTAGTACATTTAAGGTACTGTAGTTATCATAATATTTGTATGAAAGGAGTTGTGGAAAGAAAAATAAATAAATAAACTTGAAAGAAAATAAAAGAAAAGAAAAGAGGAATTTACCTCTCGAATATATCTTCCATGAGAGC
Source organism: Viscum album (assembly GCA_963277665.1). Classification (NCBI taxonomy): domain Eukaryota; kingdom Viridiplantae; phylum Streptophyta; class Magnoliopsida; order Santalales; family Viscaceae; genus Viscum; species Viscum album. The sequence goes on along the minus strand of OY728141.1, from coordinate 1,482,061,184 downwards.
CTCTTAAGGGGATAGGTTTTCATCTTTTTATGATACCAAGAGCTCATGGAGGTGGGATAGGGGACCAAGGATATATTTTATTAGAATTTGGACTAGGAATAAGGGTTGAGAGGTGTGAGGAGTGGAGGTAAAGAGGGGGGGTATTTATAATGGAGGAGAGGAGGGGTTTCCCATTATTTTAGTCATTAGTTTAATATTTGTGCTCAAGACTATGAATAGTCATGATTCTTGTGACCATAAATAGTAAATATATCATTTTATTTTGAAAAAATTTCCATTTACATCATCCATGAATCAATCATGATGCATAAATTCATTTATTTAGCATTTATCATAAATTATCATATTTTACTATTCACCAAAAATTCATGTATTTTAGAAAAATACCAAAAATTAACCCCAAATTTTTTTTGACATGTTGAATTTAAAAATGAACTCCATTTTATGAAAATTATTTTCTAAATATGTTAAATTTAATTTTTAATTAGAATCATAATTTACTTGGAAATACATATTTTAAAATTAAAACTACTTTCTAAAACTTTGAAAAGTTAATTAAGTTCTCTTGAAATTATATTATAATAATAAGAAATAAAAATTATAATTTATTAATTAATTTTATGAAAATAAATTTTGTTTTAATTTATTAAATTAATCAAAAAAATTGTAATTAAATATTTATGACTTACAAAAATAGCAACACTTTATTAATAATTTTTAAAATATTTGTTTACTTATACTATGATATAATTATATAATATTGTCACTTATAAGATGGATAAATTTTATTTATACTTTTTTTGGTGAAATAATTATTTCATTGTCCTATTTACTATTCATAAGGGTCACATTACTATTTCAAAGGTCAAGTTACTATTTAATCGGTATACATTCCTTAACTTATATAGATACCTTTTATTTTACTCATTATTTATTGATAACGTTTGTATTGTGTTTTATAATTATTATTATGTGATTATATTATAAGAAATAATTATAAGAATGGAATTCTATTGATAAAACATCGGGTCATTACATTCTTCCCCCCTTAGGAATTTCACCCTTGAAATTTCATTTTACTTTCTACATCGTAAAAAGGTGCGAGTACTTTTCCTTCACTACTTCCTCTAGTTCCCATGTTTCCACTTCGTACTTATTGTTTTTCTATAGTACTTTGACCAGGTGAGTAGTCTTGTTGTGTATAACTTTATCTCTAGGATCCAATATCTTCACTAGCTACTCCTCTTAAGAAATATCATTCTCCAACTATACCACCTCTGAAGAGAGTACATGTGAAGGATATTTTATGTAATTAATTAAGAGGGATATATAGAATACAGAGTGTACTTTAGACATGGTAGGTGGAAGTGCTAGTCGATAGGATACAAATCTGACACAATCAATAATCTCGAAGTGGTTGATGTACCTAGTAATTATCTTTCCTTTCTTCCCAAATATCATGACCTTCTTCCATGGAGATATGTGTAGGAATACCATGTCTCCAACTTTGAACTCAAGGTATCACCGACGATTATCATTCATAACTCTTTTGTTGAATTTGGGATACCTTGATGTGCTTCTAAATGTTTTTCACCTTCTCCATCATTTCTTCAACCATTTAAGGTCCTAGATTCTTACACTAACGAAATTCATCCCACACACCGGTGTTATGAACATTTTCATATAAATGGAATTATATGGTGCTATTAGAATACTGGAGTGGAAACTATTATTGTAAGAGAATTTGACTAATGTAATATGTTGGTCCCAACCTCCTTTTAAGTCTATAGAAGACTCTATCAACATATCTTCTAGTGTCTGAATAGTTCGCTCAAATTGGCCATAAGCTTGAGGATTATAGGTCGTACTAAAGTTCAACTCAGTGCTTAGAGAATGTTTGAGACTCTTCTAAAACATCTAGGTGAATCTCATATCTCAATCAGATATAATTGATAGTAGTACTCCATGTAGCCCTACCACCTCATTGATGCATATCTGTTCAAGTTGATCCAAGAAGAAGTCCTCTTAAATTTTGATAAAGTGATCTATCATTGTAAGATGATCTATAATGACCCATAGAGCATTGTTTCCTCTATATTTCCTTATATGTCTAGTGAAAAAGTCGATGGTGATGTTCCCCAACTTCTATGTTTGTATGGGTAGTGGTTACATCATCCCCTTATACTTTTTCCTTTCATCCTTCACCTGCTGACATACCAGGAACTTGGATGTATACTCAAAAATATCCTTCTTCATATTTTCCCACCAATAAATCTCCTAGAGGTCTTGATACATATTTATGCTCCCTAGGTGAATAGAGAAGGTCGAGCTACGTGCGTCATTCAAAATCTTCTTATTTATCTTTGGATCAGATGGTACACATAATCATGACCCAAATCTTATGAATCCATCCTTGTCAATCTTGAACTCATATGATTTCCCATTTTTGATATCTTCTATCCTTTTCTTAATTTCTACATCATTTCTTTGACCATCCTTTATTTTCTCCATGAGGGATGTTGAGAAATCATTTGAGAAATGATTGATGATGTTCATCCCTTAATGATTCCCATATCCATACTCTATAAATATAAGAAGATTGGATCCTTTTCAATTCTCATAATTGATAATGATACAAGATCCTTTCTACTAGGAACATCTACCACCTTATTTGACTTACCAAAATGGTAGTGGATTGAGTATTCATAATCCTTGATGATCTCGAACTATCTTCACTGGTGTATATTAATCTCTTACTATGTGAATATATATGTGATACTCTTGTGATCAATATATATCTCACACTTCTCCCCATAGAGATAATGTCATCATATTTTCAACACAAAGATTGAAGCCGCCAACTCTAGATCATGCATGGGATAGTTTTTCTCATGTATTTTTATCTTCCTTGAGGCACAGGTTATCACATTGTCATTTTTAATTATCACACAGACTAATACATTCTTTGAAGCATCAATATACACCACAAATAGTTATCCAATTGTTGGGAGTGTGAGTACTAGTGCAGTGATAAGACTCTTTTTAAGAATCTTATATCTTTCCACGCACTCTTGAGTCCAGAATAACTTCACTCCCTTCTATTCGAACTTGGTCATTGGGTTTAAAAACCATGATAAGTTCTTCATAAGTTGTCGATAATATTAGGCTAGAACTAGAAAGCTGCAAATCTCTATTTCAGATGTAGTCTTAGGCCACTCTTCAATTTCCTTTGTCTTGTAAGGGTCTACAAATATTCATTTTCTAGTGATAACATACTCAAAGAATGATACATCCTCTATCCATAACTCACATTTAATATACTTTGCATAAAGTTTATCCCTTTGCTAATTCATCAGCACAATATTCAAATGCTCCTCATGTTCCTCCTTACTCATTGAGTAAATAATAATATCATTGATAAAGACTACCACAAATTTGTCGAGGTAATATATAAAGACTCTATTCATTAAATACTTGAATATTGCTAGAAAATTAGTAAGTCTGAAGGGAATCTCTATTAAATCATAGTGTCCATACCTCATTTTAAAGTTAGTTTTGGGAATATCTTCTTTCCTCACCTTTAATTGGTGATATCCCAAACGAAGGTCCACCTTAGAGAAATAAATGGACTCACAATGCTAATAAAACAAGTTGTGTATCTAAGGCAAGGGATAATTTTTATTTATTGTTATTTTATTGAGCTCATGATAATCAATGTAGAGGCACATTTATCCGTCCTTCTTCTTAACAAAGAGTATTGGTGCACCCCATAGTGAAGCACTCGGGCATATAAAATCCATCTCTAGATTCTCCTGTAACTTCTTCTTCATCTCTTCCAGCTCAACGGTGCCTATTTTATAATGTTTCTTTGATATAGGTAAGGATCCAAGAATAATTTAAATTAATAACTAAAACTCTCAATCGAGAGGAAGACCAGACAATTATTTAGGGAATACATCAGTGTAATCCTTCACGATGGAAATATCTTCAAGAAGTATCATATATTTTTCCTCAATCATTTGAGAAAGATATTCTTGCTCAAAAGGAAATGTTATATACATTTTAAATGATGATTTAAAATGATATTCATCTTCCTCTTTACACATGTAAAGTATTAGAGGATACTCTAGGATGGGAAGAGTGATCTACATTTTCTGACAGTTAATTTTGGATTTGTATAAAGATATCCAATCCATGCCCAAAATCACATCGGACTCCACCAAAGAAGGTATGAAAATATTTTTTGGGAGGTTCAGTCCACAAAAATTTACTGGGGTGGAGTTATAAACCTTGGATTCAATAATTTTCCCATTCACTGTTCTCACAGATAACTCAACCTCCAAATTTTGAGGTGGTGTTTGTATAGTTCTACTAAACATGAAATATATAAATGGATGCGTATAACCTGAATCAAATAGTACATTCTCTATTCTTGAATGAATAACTAGCATACCTGTCATCACATCATTGTCCGGATCCACCTCAGTAGTAGTGATAGCATAATCCATTCTTTGTTTCCTTGGAGGTTGTTGTTGATTTTCTCCGAAAACCCTTGGCTTAGGGCAATTGTTTGAATAATGATCATGTTCCTTGTAGTTGAAACACTACACTATAGGCTGAGTGTTTATTTGACCCTTCCTTTATTCTTCCACGTTAGTGGGATTCTTCATATCCCTCCAGCATTTCTTATCCATATGTCACATTCTTCCACATTTGAAGAAATTCCTGGTTCCCTTTAATCTGTTTGCAGGATGCTTCTTCCCATAATTTTGACATGTGGTATGTTTGATCTTCTTTCAATCATGGAATTGTTTTATGAACTACCCATATTAGACTCCATTTTCTGCTTTTTTTCACTAGGGACTCGAGACCATTGGGAGTATCTGATCTCCATTTCAGCCTTGAGGGCACAACAAAAAATCTTCTCATAACTTTCAAAGTCCCGAATCACCAACACACTTTTTATAGACTCAATTTTAGTTAGATAAAGAAGTGATCCTCATTCATTTTGGTTTTCATGAAAAATACAGAGGTTTATCTTGCAATCCTTGTGAATTTTTCTTCATATGACCTCATGGAATCATCTTCCTTCTACATAAGTTCAAGGAACTCTCTTTCCATCTTGAGACAAAGTGTTCGGGGAAAATGTTTATTGAAAAATATTTTCTTGAATTCCTCATAATCCATTGAATCAATTTCCCCATGGGACTTCATATTCTTTATTAGTGTCCACCAATGATCATCTTACCCATAAAAATGATAGACTTCAACACAACTTTCTCTTATTCTGAGCACTAAAAGACATATAATATCTTTTCAATGGATTTAATCCACTGTTCCTCAATGATGGGATCAGAAGATCCACTAAACATGGGAGGCCTTTTACGTATGAATAATTCTATGAAAACATACTCTTTCCTCAGAGGATGAGGTCATTCCACATGATTAATGTTATTATTCATAACTTGAGCCATATGATCAAGTACTATCATAAAATTTTTTGAGCACCAGTTCCCATCATATCAGGCATATCATTAGGCATGTTTTCACATTTCCTATCACATTGATTGTTGCAATGTTTTCTTCTATTTCCCACTATTAGATAATAAAAAGAAAGTATAATTAGGGTGATTTAATACTTAGTTATTATGAATAAAAAGAAAAATTTAAACATAAAAGGATAAAATCTTAAATAAAATGTATATACTAACTTGTGATTCTATAGGTTTCAATCTAGGTTACCCATGATTTTTTTATTAATATATATTCTTATGGGCATTTTTTTCCTTTAATAATGGTTCATAATAAGCTTATAATTTTTCCAAGAATATCACTTAGGAGTGTCAAACCAAGAGTGTGTTAAGGCTTGTTTCCATCCACCGATTCCCGTTCAAGTCTATCTCAAAGTAGTGTTTTCAGGTTTTACCCCTAGATACATCTATACCAAAGCCACATACACTTTTTTTTATCTAGACAGAGATGTATTTTCTTGATAAACCACTTACTCTATACTTAAAAAAAATATAGTGTTGTTTTCTTATACTTAGTCTTATCCCCAAGGTTCTTAATAAAGTGCTCTATTCCTAATCTCCAAAATTAACTAGACCTTCCCTATGATACCAATTATAGAAACCCTATCCATTTACACCTATAATTACATGATATTAAGCATAATAATCATCATATTACAAACCAAGGATTGTAAAGTCTAGTTTCTTGGAAGATTTGGTACATAATTAGACATCATAAAAAAATTATTTAATTTCCTTAATGAGCTCCTAACTTCCTTTGTGATTATACATTTTCATAGGATAACCTGGTGATAACATGAAAAAAGGGATGAGCTGAAAATCTTATTAAGTGAATAAACATAAGAATAAATCTTTAGAACATGGGTTAGAAGGCAGGAAATAATGATATAAAAAGGCATGGAACATGACTGAACATATGGAATAATAACATATAAAACATGGGATCATATAAACATGGAGTCATAGTAATGTGTAAGAAACATAAAATGTGAATTTATTATGAGTCAAGGCTTGTGTCGCATAGAGAATCACAAGTCAAGATTAACCACCATAACTGTTTCACATGGTAGCATGAGTCTAGGCTAACTACCAAGACTGTTGCACATAACGTCTCATAAGACTCAACTTTACCCAATGCATTATATCTCTATCTAGAAACACCCATTATAAAATGTTTGTGAATATGCTTTCCACATATAGAATCATACATAATCAATCATACATAATCATAATGGTACCTATGGAAAGAAATGGGTAACATAATCAGGTCATAAAGCATAATAAATGGGCGTATCATACAAGTGTTCATGAAATAAAGGAATTAAAACATAAAATTACACTCATAAGGTAAAATAGGTATATATCATTGAAATTGATTTCAAAGAGAAGTGATAACATGTAAGAATATTATTTAGGAAATTTTAGCATTAAAACACTTTGGTGAAGTTTTATAGAAAATATTGAAGAGCCTTTAAAATAGAAATGATCGTAATATTTTATATAAAACTAGGAGTGAGCTAAAAAGGTTTTCATAATAAAATACTGATTTTATAAAAACAATATTGGTTTCAAACAAATGATAGATTACACTTGAAATTGTGTAAGATTTCAGGAAGTTCTCTTAAAACAGGATTTGTTATCGGAAATAAGTGAGAAGGAAACTACTTAAAAATATGTATATCCAGGAAAAAGACTAATGAATGGATATTTGTACACAATTTTGGAAAATATAAACATAATTTTGAATATTTAAATAAAAATAAAAGATAATGTCATTAGTTTAAAAAGAAATATAGAGCAACCTGAATGAATAATGGAGGTTCGGGTATAATCCCTTACCTTATGTCTGATGGTGTCCTTCATTTGATTTCAATGTCCTTGATAACCAAATTAAATTAATTAATTAATATTTATATAACCTATTATTCAAGTAATTAATTTAATATTTCTTTATTATGTTCATTCATATGGTTTAAGAGGTTCAATTTCATAGTTTCCTTGTTTTTCATGACTAGTTTACTTATATACATGTAAGGATAAACATGTAAGATGAGAATGGTTGTACAGAAATGAAGTTGTATGTTATTAGTGAAAATATATTATATTAAATGGTTATAAAATTCATTTTGTTATTTGGAGTGAAGATGAATCATTGTATAAAACATTAATGATAACTGTTTGGGTTAATTGGCAGGTTTTGATCACAACGAATTCATTTTTATTTATAAATTAATTTCATGTGAAAAAAGAATAAATAACCTTAAATAAGACATAATACATTTATTATTGTATGGTTCAACCATAAAAATGTTTTCATGACCAGAATTGAATATGGTAATAGAAATTGAAAACTCATCATCCTTGAATTTGATAAATTAACCCATATTGGATGGTGTTTTCATTTCTAGAATAAAAGGAGGGGAAATGAGAGATTTTTATGAATTATTGCATTATCATAAAAAATTACAGTAAATGTAAGGTACTGTAGTTATCAGAAGGTTTGGATGAAATCAGGTGAGGAAAAAAATAAAGGAACTTGAAAGAATATAAAAGAAAAGAAAAGTGGAATTTACCACTTGAATATATCTTCCTTGAGAGCCTCTTTAGGGGTGTGGTTTTGGAATTTTTATGAGACCAAGATCTCCTGGATGTGGGATAGGGTATTAGGGATATATTTTATAGAATTTGGACTAGTCACAAGGATTGAGAGGTGACCGTAGGGGAGGTAAAGGGGAGTGGTATTTATTGTGGATATGAGGAGGGGTTTCCCATTATTTTAATCATTAGTTTAATATTTTTTCTCAAGACTATGAATAGTCTTGATTCTTATAAAAAATAGTAAATAGATAATTTTAGTTTTAACCAATGACCATTTACATCATCCATGACTCAAGCATGATGTATAAATTCATTTATTTGGAATTTATCATAAATTATCATATTTTACTATTTACCAAAATATTCAAGTGTTTTAGAAAAATACCATAATTTCAACCCAATAATTTTTAGATGTTTAGAATTAAAAAATTAACTCCATTTTATGAAAATAATTTTCTAAATATGTGAAATTTAATTTTTAATTAAAATCATAATTTACTTGAAAAATATAAATTTTATAATTAAAAATGATTTTCTAACAATTTGAAAAATTAATTAAGGCCTATTAAAATTACCTTATAATCACAAGAAATAAAAATAATAACTTATGAATTAATTTTATGAAAATAAATTTTATTTTTAATTTATTAATTTAATCTTAAAATTGTAATGAAATATTTATGACTTACAAAAAACCAACACTTTATTAATAATTTTTAAAATATCTATTTACATATAATATTATATAATTATAACATATTGTCACTTAAAAGATGGATAAATTTTATTTATACTTTCATTGGTGAACTTACTATTACATTAGCCAATTTACTATTCATAAGGGTCACATTACTATTCTAAAGGTCAAGTTACTATTTCATCAGTATACATTCCTTAACTTCTAGAGATACCTTTTATTTTAGTAATTATTCATTTATAAGGTTTTTATTGTGTTTTATAAGTAATCTTATGTGATTATACTCTAAGACATAATTATAAGAAGGTAATTCCATTGATAAAACATTGGTTTGTTATAGTTTCTACATGTGTATAATGATATATTGTATATTATAACACACATTTATTTTAAGAGACAAATATCATTTCTAAATTCTATGTTGTTACATTCTTCCACCATTTAAAAATTTCATCCCCAAAATTTCAACTCATATTCCTAGTAAAGAATACATTAGGGTACTTCCCAGTTCTCATATTTCCCCTTCATACTTATGGTTCCTCCACAACACTTTGACAATGTGAGTTTTCTTAATTCATAGAACTTTGTCTCTATAGTCCATGATCATCACTAACTAATATTCATATGAGATTCCATTCTCAATTTTTACCACCATTAGATTTAGTACATGTGAGGGATAAAGTGTGTAATTCCTCAGGAGTGATACATGGAACATTTTATGAACTTGATCCATACTTGGTGGAAGTGAAAGCCTATAGGCCACTACTCTTAATATGATCAAGGATCTAAAAGGGGAAATGTACCTTGGTATATGATTACCTTTATTTAAAAACCACATGAATCTCTTCTATGGAAATATTTAAAGGAAAACAGTGTCTTTAACTTCAAATTCCAATTACCTTCAATGGTTTTCATCATAGCTCTTACACTAAATCTAGGAATCTTTTATATATTGTTGGATGTATTTAACCTTCTATGTAATCCCTTGAAAAAGGTAAGTTCCAAGTCTATTTCATTAACCAATGTCATCCCAAAAAGTTAGAGTTATAAATCGCTTCTGATACAGAGCTTCATATGGAGCCATTTGAATACTTGAGTAGAAGCTATTGTTATATAAGAACTCAACCAATGGTAGATGTTGATCCCATCCACCTTTGAATTCCATTGAGTTATATATTATCATGTCATAAAGTATTTGAACAGTCCTTTCAGATTTTCCATCAGTTTTGGGGTGATAGGCCATGCTTAATTTCAATTCAATACTCAAAGTATGTTGGATACTTCTCCATAATTTAGATTTGAACCATGGATCACGATCAGAGAAAATCAAAAATGGAACCCCACGTAGCCTCACAACTTCCTTCACATATATCTTGGCGTGTTTTTCAATTGATAAATCTTCCTGAATAGAATTAATGTGGTATGTCTTGGTGAGTCTATCCACCACATCTCATATCACATTATTTCCTTTGGATTTATTTGGGAGACTAGTGAAAAAGTCCATAGTGACATTATCGCATTTCTATATGAATATGGGTAATGGTTGCATCATCCCCTTGTACTTCAGTCACTCTACTTAACTTGATGGAATAGCAAACACCTTGAGATATACTCCACAATCTATTTCTTCATGTCATCCCACCAGAAGTTCTCTCAAAGATCATGGTACATCTTGGTAACTCTATGATGAATAGGGAACGGTGAGCTATGTTCATTATCCAATATCTCTTTCTTTATCTCAAGTGATGAAGGCACACAAAGTCTTATTCCAAACCGAATCACACCATCATCATCAATTTGGAACTCATGTAGCTTACCTTCCTTTATTACTTTCACGTTCTTTTGTAGCTCCATATAATCACTTTTTTCCTCCTTAATCTTCTCTTGAATATATGGTTAGGTAATCATTTGGAAAATGTAGGATGTATTCCATACCATTATTATTTGAGGATCCATCCTTTTCATGTCAATGAAGATAGGATCTTTCTCAATCCACATCATGGATATATTAGAATGTTTTTTTCTTTTAAGAGCATCAACTACCTTGTTTTCGTTTCTTATATGGTAGTTAATAGAGAAATCATAATCCTTGTTTATCTCTAACTATCTTATTTTATGCATGTTGATATCCTTCTATGTGTATATAAACTATATACTCTTGTGATAAATATATTTATCACACATTTCACCATAGAGGTAGTGCCCCAAATATTTTGAGTGAAGATCACATCTTCTAACTCTAGATCATGCCTCATGTAGTTATGTTCATGGATCTTCAACTATCATGAGGAACATGCTATCACTTTATCATTCTGTATGAGTATTCAAACCAATAATTTCATTGAATCATCATTATAAATCACAAAAACTTCTCCACTTATTGATAGTGTGAGTATAGGAGCAGTGATTTCCCTCTTATTAATCTCCTTGAATCGTTCCTCATATTCCACCATATAGACATACTTTACCCCTTTACATATTAACTTAGTTAGAGGGATATACAATCATGGGAAATTTCTCACAGAATTTTAGTAGTATCAAGATAATCCAAGAAAACTATTGATTTCTGTGATACTAGTGAGTCTGTTCCATTCCTCCATTTCCTTTTTCTTTGAAGGTTCCATAGAAATTCCCTCACTTGTGATCACCTACCACAAGAATGTGACTTCCTACATAAAAAATTCACACTTTCTAAACTTAGAATACATTTTCTTCTTCCTTAATGTTTCTATCACAATCCTTAGATTCTCTTCATGTTCCTACCCACTCTTGGAGAAAATGGTAATATTATTGATAAAAACTACCAAAAATTGGTCTAGGTATTCTATAAAAATCCTATTAATCAAATCCATGAATATTTTATGGGCATTAGTAAGTATGAAGGGCATAACTATGAACTCATAATTTCCATACCTTGTATGAAAAGCAGTCTTCAAAATATCTTCCTTCTTCACCATCACTAGATGATATCCAAAATAAGGATCCACCTATGAGTAGTACTGAGATCCTTATAGTTGATCAAACAATTCATAAATACTTGGAAAGGGATACTTGTTATTTATAGTGATCTTGTTGAGCTCTCAGTAATTGATACACAACCACAATGATCCATCCTTTTTCTTCATAGAGAGCACTGGTGCACCCCAAGTATATAAACTAGGGTGTATTAACCCATTATCCATATGCTATTTAATTTGATTCTTTAAATCTTCCAATTCTATCAGGTCCATCCTATAGGGTAATTTTGATATATGAGTGGATCTAGATAGGATATCTATTTATAAATCTACCTCATGATATGGGGTAAGTCCATGTAACTCTTTGAGAAATATATCGGTGTATTATGAAACAAGGGGAGTTTCCTCCAGGATTATACCTTCCATTAACTCAACCATTTGGGAAAGGTATTCTTCTTTATAGGGTATCAACACCCATTCCATTGAGGTATTTTCCAAATGAAATTAATAATCTTCATTTAATTTGTAGAGGATCATTTTATGGTCTGAGATATGAAAAACGATTTCCATTTTCTAATAGTTGATTTTTACTCTATATAATGAGAGCTAATCCATGCCTAGTATATCATCTAATTCCACCAAGGGAATTATTATGATATTCACTAGAAAAATCTTCCCAAATATTCTTATATGAGATGATTCCAACACATGGGTTGTAATGATTTCACCACTAGAAGTTTTTAAATACATATCTACATCAAGGTAACCGGGATTCTATTCAATATTTCTAGAAAACATGTAGGATATAAAGGAATTCATAGAACTTTAATCAAATAAAACTTTTATCATTTTTGAGTGAATAGGACATGTACCCATCATGACTTCATTTTCATGATCCAATTTAACATTAGTGATGGAGTAAGATTTCCTTTATTCATTTGTATTTGGTGGTTTCTAATGCCAATTACCCTTAAGAACTCATGTTTTAGTGCACTGGATTGCATAGTGCCCTTAGTCCCTATAGTTGAAGAATTGAACCATGGGTGGTGAATTAAGAGGTAACTTCCTTTCTTCCATCATGTTTGTCAGCTTCTTCATGTCTTCTCACCATTAAATATCTTAGTGTCCTTCTATTCCACTCTTGAATCATTTTACCATCCCTTTGAGACAATTCCCATGATATTTCTTTCAACATTTTTGACATGAGGTTAGTTGGATCCTCTTTCCTCATTTTTCATTTGACCCATCAGCTTGAAACTCCATTATTATCTTCTTATCTCCAAAACCATGAGACCATTCTCCAAAATCCATCTCTACTTTGAGATAACATCGAACCACTTATTCATAACTCCTAAAATATCAAATAGCAAAAGAATTTCAATGGTTTGGTTTTAAACTAATAAATAATTTTTCTATTTTTCTATCATTGTTGATAACAAAACTCGAGGCATATCTGGCAATCCTTTTGAATTTTTCCTCATGAGTTGTGACATATTCACCTTTATTTTTCTTTATCCTTAAAAATTATCTTTCCATTTTTGTTTAAAGAGTTCATGGGAAACACTTTTTAAGAAATATTTTTTCTTAAATTCATCCCACTCCATCTCTTCCATTTAATCCATTATCTTGGTGTTCTTAATCAATGCTAACCATTGATCATATTATCCTTCTTAATGATAAATGATAGGAGTCACCTTTACCTTCTTAGAATAGTAGATCATAGAAAAGATATTTTCCATTGATTTACCCCATTGTTTCGTGTCTAGTGGATTGAAATATCCAATAAATGATAGTAGTCTTTATCATAAAAAATACTCAATGGATATTTGATCCTTCTTGGGTGAAGGCGGGAATTCCACATGGCTTAGGTTATTATTCATAGACTATGAAATCTAGGTAACAATTGACATGAATTTTTTAACTCCAAATCTCATGTCATTCTAGATTTCATTTAGGAAACTATTTCATTGGCCCACATATGGGTTTTTTCCTAGTTTCTCCTGGTTCCCAAAATTTTCTAAATTATAAATTTTTTGAAATAAATAAGTAAAAAAATCATGAATAAATAATTTATTTTTTTTCAAAATTAAATCTAAAAGAATATCTTATGTTATCCTTATGTTTAGAATTTTCCTAAAACAAAGTTTCTTAGATGTTTACATATACTTAGTCTTATCCTAAGGGTTTTCACTATTCAAAATTCCTAAGATAACTAAACCCCACTCTAATGCCAACTATAGAAACCCTAATTTTTTCTTAAATGATTATTATATTATTATTATGATTAACAACATAACCAAGATACAAATCTAAGATCAAAAGGTTTAGTGTCTTGGGAAAACTAGGTTCATAAATAACTTTTACAAAATAAAACATAAAAATTAATTTAAATATTTATTCTTTATATTTAAAAAATCTCACATTCTTCTTACTAAATGCAATTACTTGAGAATATATATCAAATAAAGGGGTGAGATAAAACTCAGTAAGAGGATGAATAAAGGACATAAATAAATATATCATGGGTGACCATACTCATAACCATCATATCATAAGCAATGGATCATCATCAAATTTATGATGGAAACATGTGATAAATTTTTGGAATGTGGAAATGCATAAAAATGAAACATCATTTCATAGTTGTCAAATACCACACATAGTTGTGAACAAAGCTATCGTCATGTTCAAGAATAAAATATGTGCATAATTATAACATCATCATTGTGAACAAAGATACAATCATATTCACACATATTACACATTATATCATGAGGTAAATCACATTATCCAATGCATTTTATGGCTATATAATTTTGGGCCCACTCATCACATCATAATTTTAACATAATCATGCATGCCACATAGATAGTATAACAACCGTAGTCATGAAATAACCCATGGAAAGGAATGAGTTTCATAATGATTTAATAATGAATAAATTAATGAATAAAATTTGGGGTTTCCAAAATAAAAAATTAGATCATACACTATAATAATATATCATTTTTCTTTGGACAAGAAATAACACATGAAGAGTCAAAGATTTGTTTTGGAAATAAATGTATTTTTTGGAAAATAATTATATTTGGACAAAAAATCAAGGTGGAAACATATATATCCCTATAATAAAAGTGAATAATAATGAAATTATATTTATTAAAAATTAATGAAATACCCATAATTAAATTTATGTGAAAGAGGGAAGACCCAAAGAAAAAGAGCTGGGTTTGATAATCCCCTCATTATTTCATCTCTTTTTCCGCCACCTAAATAATCATCATAGGATTATTAAATCATTGATACCGAAGTTAATTTTTTTAATTGTT
Organism: Viscum album; assembly: GCA_963277665.1. Lineage (NCBI taxonomy): Eukaryota > Viridiplantae > Streptophyta > Magnoliopsida > Santalales > Viscaceae > Viscum > Viscum album. The sequence continues at coordinate 1,482,046,072 of OY728141.1, read as the reverse complement.
TCGAATTTTTATCAATTATATTCATTTGGTTATATTTCTTAATGTCCTTGGTTATAATGTTGTCATTTTGATATCATGTTTTACATAAAACTTTCATATTTTTCTTCAATTTTGATATTTGTTCAATGTAATTTATACATTAGTATAATTAATTAAGAAATATTATAATAAATATAATTACATGTTTATATATTACATATAATTAATAATATCCATACATTATTATGTTTATAAGTGATGACATGGTAATGTCTCCGTAGGTGGTTAACCAACCTTTGATGGGACATTGTTAGGAGAGCGGGAATAGGAAGTTTGAAATTTATATATATCATAAATATGAAACTTATAGTAGGATAACATCATAAATATAATATTAAAATGGGGTATATATACTTTGATAAGGATTGGTTTTGAAAGGGGTGGAGAAAAAAAGAAATATAGGAAGTATCAGAAAAAAAATAAATGAGTTGATAAAAATGTACTTAATCCTCAGTGCAGCTTCTCTTATATGACATTAAAACTCCCTTGATGTTTTGGTGTTAGTTTACTCAAGAAAGTCCCTTGGTATTCTAAGGGTCTTTATATTGATGATTTTAGCAGATTATTGTCTTTGGTAAGAGAGGGATGAGTGATTTTACAAGGGAAGGGAGTGAGCATATTCATAATTGAGGAGAGGGGTATTTGTAGAATAAAATATTAAATAAAATAATATATCAAAGGTAAAAAATTTAATGGTGAATTTTTTACAATATAAATCATATATAAATATAATATAATGGTTTTAATACTTTAAACCTCTTTATAATTATAATTCACTAGTTTATTAAAAAGGAAAGTTGAAAGAAAGTTAAATTGTTGTTTTAAAGAATCACTTTTGATTTAAGGTTTGGAAAATTCTTTTTAGGTTAGGAATTTAATTAAATTTTATTTTAATGAATAATTTATGAAATTAAATATATCACTTAAAAACCTCAATTTATATAAAATATAATTTAATTATTACATAATGAATGATGTAATTTAAGATACAAAGGTTATATGAAAAGCATTATTTTCACCATTCACCCAAAAATTAAAGTATTTCAGAAAATAACCCAAAAATCACCCTTGAAAAATTTCAACATGATTAATTAAAAACAAATATATTAATTTTAAAAAAATAAACTTATAACATATGCAATTTAAATTTTTAATATAAAAATTATTATTTTAAAAAAATGATTTAAAATATAGTTTATTAAAAATGTGTTTATGTTTTCTTTGAGTTTTTAAACATGATATTTATTTTATAGAATTATAATATTTATATATAAATAAATTAATCATGATAAATATTATTTTTATCAAAATTTATTATTTTTAGGTAAATTTCTATTCCAACGATCAGGTCATTATTCCCAATGGTTAGGTTAATATTCCCAATGGTCACATTACTATTCAAATGATCACATTACCTCATACATATACCACTTCATTATTTAACTCAATATTGAATAAAATTCCTCCAAATTTTATATATTTTTATTTTCTAAGATATTGGTTTGTTTATTAATATGTTTTTTCTTTTCTATAGTGTTGGCAGTGGGGGCGATGATTCTAGTAGATTGGGGCGATCCATATTTTTATATTTTACCTTTTCTATTTTATATTTTTTTACAATTATAATTTTTATAATTTCAATTGGTTTCATTAATTATAAATTTAACAGTATTAATTAATGAAATAAATTCTTATCTATTCTTTTATATGTATAATATTGTATAGTACATTATAAAAATTATCTATTTCAAGAGACAAATATCATTTATAATTTCTGGTTTGTTACAATTGTGGCATTCAAGATCATTTTTTAACAATATTTAAACAACCAAAAATCCTTGAGAATCTTGGATAATTTGAAAATGGAAATGTGTGGAGTGTAAAGTGGAGCATTAAATGTGATTTTAAGTAAATTATTCATCTTTAATACTCAATATGTGTATCTCTTTTCAAATTTCATCATTTTTCTCTATAAATTTAGAGTTTTTCTAATAACTTTATCACATGGTGGTATAATTGATGGAAGTTTATATTGGTAAGGGTTAATTATAACTCTGTTAATGACCCTTGATGGATTTCATGGCTTTCAACCTCTAGTTCGAGTAGAATCAAATGACTTGAGTTTAAGGCACATGTTTTCCCACTTTTTCTTTCACCACTTTTTTATTCTTTTATAGGGGTGTTTGATGAGGATTTACCCTATGTTTAGGGAGTTATTTGAGAATATTATATTAAGTTATGAATAATATGTTCTTACTGTACTTTCTTCATCTTGGTGGTGTTACTTTTGGCTTTGGTTGAGCCTCATTTGTCATTTCTTGTGTGAATAATATTGATCTTATAATCGAGGTTGAGAATTTGTTGATTCTCATTTTATTTAATGTTCATTTTGTTTTATCCCTTTGGGTGATGGTTTAATTAACCTTACTTAAGTTTAAACTAAAATAATGATAAGAAATAGTTTATGCTTATTACAATCGCATGTGTTTCCACTATAATAATGATATGCCTCTTATTTTTCTAGATAGTGTGATATTTATGTTTATTATTGTTAGAATATTTTTTTATGATTTTATTTATCATGTTTAATAATATGAAGATGTTTAAAAAATATGGTAATGTTTGTTGGATACATAATGAATGAGGCTTGTTTCAATGAAAATGCTCTTATAGATTTTTTGAAAATAAAATGATTATTGAGGAATGTTTAATTAGAATTTTGCTTCCATATGTTAATAGAATTTGGATAAAGAATGAGAATCGAGTACTCTTGGTGATAAAATAATAAAAAGGAATTTATAATTAAAATGTTATTCCTTATAGATTATTGAAACTTGAATTTATTCCTAGAAGCATGTTTATATAATTAATAGATTTCAATAGATGATGTCTTAAGTTACCTATGGTTATAACTTGTGATAAAATAATTGGTTAATCCATTATGGTAATAAATACCGTTTTTGTTAAATATAAATGTTTTGGGTTGAGATAACCCATATTCATGAGAATCCTAGATGCCATGTTTTTAGGGCCTAAATTCCCTGATAACTCTATAATTTGTTTTCTACTTTCTATGATTGCACTAGATGTGAGTATTTCTATGAAACGTGATATGTTCCTAGGATGGATAGTGGTTTATTTGACTTTTGTGGTTAATCCTAGGTTTGTAGTAGTTTTTGACATCTGTGAAGGTGGTATACATGTTGATATTCATTATGGTCTCATGGATTGCACCGAAACTAGTTAAATGATTTGAAGTTGTGAATGACCATTATTGTGGTGGAAATTTAGATCCTTGTTTTTTAAAGAATCTAATTTAAATTTAATATGTCTAGGTTGTATGTTTATTCATTACTTTCCGCACTACTTGAGGTAATGGTTTGTTCTTGGTTATGTATCTCTTTTATGGAAACTTATGATTTTTCCTATAGTACATGGAATTATTGAATAATAATGAATAATAAATGTTGTAACCCATGGGGTTGATGGATTTTTAGAATCATGAAAAGATTATAATATTGAGAAACTTTGGTTTTAGTTTGTTATTCTTGAATGGAATGAGAATCAGTTGATAATCATGTCAAAGTTATCTTTAAGAAACATTAAGGGTTAATTGAAATAAATAATTTAATGAAAATGATTAATGGAAATAAGGAAATAAATTTAAGTCTTCTTGAATGTTTGTGTTATTTTAGGATGTCTAGTCATTATAAAAGGTAGTTGTGTGTCCAAGAGATGATAGTTGCAATTAAGACTGAGACTATGATGATTCCTATATTGTGGTTGTGAGATATATTATATTCTGTCTGTTTAGTTATTTCACATGTCGCCCCACCCATGTCTGCAGTGTGATTAATACCCATTGGACTATGGGAAGGTGTTTTCCCTAATTTCCTGGTTGGCGAGGAATGAATGGTTTACTTCCCTCTCTTTCTATGCTCCCTTCTCATGGTAGTATTATTTATTTTAGACACTATGGTTACCATTACCGTATATGTTTTTAGAGGTATATAATGGCTTGTTGTAATTTCACACACATGTATCTATAGATATATAATCCTATGGATTATTATAGGTATGATGTGTATGGTTTGTAATGGATTAATGTATAATACGTGATATACGAGCTGTGGTGGCTCCTAGAAACTACTCAGTTACTATCTACAAACTTATTCAGTCTAAAGTTTTTAACCTGGGACTTTTTCTCACATTTAAGCCCATTCTAAAATCATTTTTCCACTATAGCCTCATCTCCTACCAATTTTGGAACAAATCACTTCAAATAAATAAATAAACTAGTATATTCCATCACAGACATGCTCCCTTAGGTCAACCTCATAAACTCAGCTTCCTTATCCTTCAAGAGTGCCTCAGGATAAAAGTTATCTAAGAACTTAAAGTCCTTCCACACCATATTCTCTAGTTATCCATCATGAGTCTGAGGTCCCACCAATGATTTTCTTGACCAGGTAACATGTAAGCCTCGAACTTAAATATCTTATTATTAGGAGTATCTAAGTGGTCAAGTATCACTTGGATAGACTCAATCCAAAACTGAACTGCCTCAGTTCCACCGTATCCAGGGAAAGTTAGAGGGTGTTGTAACTGGAACTCCTATGTCAAGTTGGACACTCTTCACAACCTACCTTGGGTATCTTTCCATAAATTAGATAAAGTGAGAAAATTTATCATGGAACAGATCTCAATATTCATCAACTAAAACTATCGGGGCCCCATGTTCCACTACTAGAATATCATTTTCAGTCATTTACTCATATCACCTTATCAACAAGAATCATCATGGATACATATCTTTATAATGAGAAACACACAACTTATGATACACACAAAATTATCAAATTTACATAATATGGATTCACATAAATCCAAAACAATTCATTCCCCAATACCCCTCTACATGGTCAAAACTAAGGCACTATCACTACCCTAGCCGTCCCTCACCTAGGTCACGGATCACATAGGGTAAAACATTATCATAAACAAAAAATCTCAGTAGAAACCCTTTTTATCCATTTCCATTTTCTACATTTTGAATCATTTTAATTTATAAATTTCTTATTGGGAATATTTTCATTAAAATTACACAACTAGTAAAAGGAATTTCATTTAAACAACTCACCCCAAACCCTGATTTTTCATGCATGCCTAAAATGATGCATGTAAAATAAAAATACAAAGTGCCTAGAATGATGCATGTATGCTCAAACCTCATTCCATACCAGGCCATGAATAAAAATCCAAAAAACAATAATAACATCACATAAAAAATTCATCACTCATGGTGAAATAATATCCAACTATAACAGCAATCATCAATAACAGCAATCCAACCCTGGTTACTTGGTTTTACCCTCATACATGGGTTAACTACTCTCATTCACAAGATCGTGAACAAGTCCTGACTCATCCTGGTCTCATTTCTACCTTTCTTAAATAGAAAGACAAAAAAATAAAGTAAAACCCCTATGATACCATTTTTTAACATCCTGACCCGGGTGCCATAGGTTGGTGCCTAGAGTATGTTCACTACATGACCTCAGGCGCACCTCCTCATATGCCAGAGGCTACCGACTAGCAGAGAGGGTCTAATATATAATGTGGGGAGACTATAAACTATTTATTAAATCAAAATAATAGTAAAAATAAATAAACAACAACCAAATTATATAATCAATAACCATAATGATACCAGTATCACATGATGACCAAAACAAGAATACAATATTTAAAATTAATACCGTAGATATTTCATGCAATATAAGTTCCAAGTGTCAATTGAAAAATCAAAATAAATACACACTAATACTTCCAAGAGGGTCTTGACACCATGGTGTTCCCTCATCCAAGCACCATCCCAACTAATCCATCTAACATAGGGCTATTTCCCTTACACTATCCTATAAACATGAAGTATATTCAAGTATCAATTAGGTGGCTCAAGTAGGGCGTGTTTACAAATCAATAGAACGCCACAAACAACATCTAAAATAGTATCCAATCTATAATATTGTATGAAGTTGTATAAATAATAAAGTACAATAAATTAAAATGTTGTGACATTTCATTATTCTTTCATTAACCACATAAATTACCCAAGATTAGGATGACACCCAAACCATCAATACCTACTTCATCCAATGTTGTAGTTTGAACCATATCACATAGGGAATCACAATTCATTATAACATTTGATTTTATCAATCATTTAATTCTAATTCATATCACAACTAATTGGAACCAGTATAATGCGAACAACTTTGGCCTAAAACATCATTTCTAGCACTCCATGAGTATTTGGAGCATCATCCCCTATCTCAGAACTCGTTTTTATTGCATATGTGCTTTGGAAGCATTATTCTATTTCCCATACTCATAGTTATCACATATGGCCTTTTAAATCATCGGTCCTTGTCCCACACATGTTATCACATATATCATAATATCACATATATCACATATTTCACATACATAAATTTTAAGAATCATTAACCATATTGTCAAAAATTATCATCAAATTGTCCCATTTCAATTATCAATTCAATCTTGGTTCTTCACTTTAATCACATAGAATATTATAAACAACTCACTAATACACCATTTATCAAAATTTAATAATATAAACCATTAAACCCATAAGGTTTATCCAACCATCCCTTAATTACCATTAATCAATCAATTAAACATCCCATTATTCATAAATTGTATAATCTCAATTTCTACTAATTTCATAATCACCCCATGCCATAAATTCCATGATTACTTTAATTAATTAACCAAATAATTAATTTAATTCAAGATTCAATTTCCAAATGTAGAAATTGAAATTCCACAATGCATATGTGCAATTATAAACAATACTATGTGAAATTGGAACTTATACCACCTACCTCGAAATCGTTGATGATGTTCACCCAATGGAAAATAACCAAATTGAAATGGAACAATCAAGATCAAAATGGTATGGGAGATATAGGACCAAATCCAAGAAAAAATATTGGATGGATTAAGATCCATGGAAACCTAGATCTAAACCCTCATGAAGGGATAAAAACCCAGTACTCTTTATCCAGAAAGATATACGAGCGATAGAGTAAACTAAACAGGAAGATATTACATACTGGGAGAGGTGTAGATCCATTAATCGGATCTTTGATTCATTAAGGATGGGGTTTGAGAGGCCTATGAATCCATTTAGGGGATTCAAAATTTGTAGAAATGAGTTTAGTTCTGAGTAGGGATGATTAAGGATTAACACTGGGTGGTTTGGGATTTTTTAAAAATTTCAGGGGATTATAATATCTTGTGCACGGTTTCCTATATAGGTTGCATGGTTTTCCAAAACCATGCACCTTAATGGTGAACCTCTCTTTAGGGATGCACAATTTCTCATAAGAGGGAACGTGGTTTGAAAAATCATGTTTACACTAAGAAATTTCCCTCTGTTTGGGGATGTATAGTTTTCTAGGGCTAGGTGCATGGTTTGGGAAAACCCTGTGCCAATCATAAACTTCCCCTTTTCTTCAAAAATTCTCAAATCTTCACCTGAAACACCCTGAAACAAAAACCCGCCAATGGTATACCAAAATAAGAAAAAATATTACCTAAAAATGAGCTCATGAAATCTCCAGAAAAGGTTGGGATCTTACAATCCTGGCATTATTATCACCCCCTAGACATTAAACCACGAGCGCCTTCCTTTCAGGATTTAAACCTATATACCTCCCTATGTGGTCAGAATAAGATATTAAACCATTCCTTATATAAAGAGTATAATATCTCCTCATTATAATAAACAGGATCGGGATTCTATCCATCTTGGAACCCATCCTGGCCTTACACAAGGCTCTAAGGGAATTCCATATCCCCATGGGATGAAAGTGGTGTTTGGGAATCAAAGGAATCCCTTTGGAAACAATTTCGACCAAAAAATGATAAAGAGTAGTGGAATAAGTATATACAAGAGCTAAAAATAAATAAAATTCCTAATAGGTCACAACCAACTAGAATGATCCAACCCATTTCTCATATATACAACAATATCCATAAATAGAAAGGATATAACAAAGTGGTAAATGAAATAGTAACTAAAAAGAAAACAAATACCAACCAACTCAATCCAATCTTGAACCATCTCCAGGCAACCTCCATTTTCTCACCACCACCCAACTCACCCCACTTCATCCATGATGAAAAAAACATATATGGGTCCCACCAAAACCTCGAAATTGAAATATATAGGTGTGAGTTAAAAGACTAATAGGTTACCACAACCCGCTAAATATATGAAATTTGTTTCATAAGGAATTTCATCAGTTCTAGTTTCAAAATAAATTAAGAAAGTAAAATTTTCATATTAAAACATATGGAAATCAAAACAATTCCATAAAACATCTTTCAAAACATTTATCTCTATTTTCCAAAACTGAAAACATGCATTTTAAAAACAAATCCACTAGCCTAATCTATTTTAAAACCACACAGTCACCATTAAAATTTCCCAAAACAACCCACCTATTTTATTTAAATGAAATTGGTCACTTTAAAATGTTTCACTGGCTAAAGAAAATTTTAAAAAAAATAACCATTTTGAAGTCCACTTTAAATCACCCAAACAAGAGTCTTCAAATTCAAAACAGGTTTTCCAACATCTTTGAAAACTCATTTTCTGAAGTAACAACCCAATAAACTCACACATATCAAGCATAAAAATTATTCACAATGCATTACAAGGCTTGTATCAAATACAAACAAGAAGAGGTTTTATAACAATTAAAGTAGATTAAATGATAAAAATAATAACTAGATCAAACTCCACTCAATCATAACTAACCATAAAATCAAGTGTTTCATGGGATCTGCCCTGGGATTCCTAACATTCCAATCACCTAACCATATAAGAGTATACTACTCGAGAACCATCTATTGGCATGCATAGAAGTTCAAATAACTGGTCATCAAATTATCCCACACAAGAATCATTAGGATAACCAACCCCCACCTATTCCTGATGCCTTTCATGGTTGGAGCAAAACCAGCAGTGTGTAAACCAAATAGAGGAACAATATTGGCATTCCAATTAGTACCCAGTTTCCTATGACCAATTAAGGAAGGAATGGGTAGGATAGAACAAGAAAAGTCTAACACATAAGGCATTACCATAGCTACCCTCACCCCTAACACCCAATGATGAATATACCTACATATTAAAATTCACCATAGTATAAACAAGAACATTCCCACATAATGGGATAAAAAAGTATCGAATAGTGATTAAGAACCCACACAAGGGGTAAATAAGCAAGAGGAAATCAAGGGGTGTATCTCACCATTTAAAAATGAAAGTTCCAACTGGGACTTTAACACTAAAACATGGATTAGAATTCCAATACCTTTTACATTTCAAAAAAGTCATTTAAAAAAATTATCTAAAATGATAGAAATCACTCAAACAATTTAAAATGTTTCAAAGCTACCCCTTCAATGGGGGTCTTCCTCTTTGAAAACCAAAACATGTAAAAAGGCCATTCATTTCCATAAAACCATTTAAATTAATCCATATTGGAATTTTCACAAGGTTAAAACCATGAACATGTTTCAAATAACCATTTTAAATATATTAAATAACCCATTTATAAAACCTTTAGAGGTCAACACCACACTTCAAAACAAATTTTCCTTTTTAAAACATAATTTTTCACTCTTTGAAAACCAATACTAGGTCAAAAACTGATAAAAAACATGGAAACCATTTCAAAAATCCATTTTATCATTTAAAGAAATCTTATGACCTTTAAATATTCTATTTTAAACATGATAACATGGAATTCACGTGAAAAAAACATTTATACCAAGGTAAAAACACCATTAAATGGTTACAAAACACCAAGGAGATATCACATGTATTCATACTTTCATAATTTTTTTTAAAAGAATAAGAACACTATGAATTATAGAATGAAATAATTTCATAGAAACACATACCTCAAAGTGATGAGAATCAAGCAGAAATGCTTTGGAACTTGTTACCTTCAATGGTGACCACACCCATAAAAATAAAAAGGAATCTACTGACCCTATACAAAAAAAACCCAACAAATTATCCACATAGAACCCTAAAAGAATCCATGATAGATCTATCATTCATGGGGGAAATTAAAACCAAGAGAAAAAGGAGGGAGAAGTTAAGAAGAGAGAAAGAGGGTAGGAAATACCTCAAAATCTCTTAGAATTAACCAAAGGGTAAGAATCCAGAGGAAGATGGTGGATATCCTTCTTGGATCCCAAGGATCATTTGATGTTAGTGGAGAGGAATGGGGGTGAAATAACCTTAAAATAAAAGAGGGGTAAAATGGGAAATCCCAAAAATTAAACACTTAGGAATACCCTATGGTTTAGCTACATGATTCTCCAAACTGTGTGCCAACCAAGAATTGGCCACTACCTATGATAAGAAACCCCTCACATGGTTACTCCCAGGTTTCGCACTATTTTAACAAACCATGTACCACACCTCAGACACACCACAATCCCTACACATCTTCTTTGGAGCTCTACATAGTTTGAAAAACCACATAGAATCCATGAAAAAAAAGATCTTTTAAAATGATAGATCCACCTGTACGAGCACCTTATGATTACTCCTAAACATGATGGATAATTATGATCCTCCCAAAAAGGACTCCAAAATATAAATTTTCATCCCACAACCATCTAAACCTCAAAAACTCCCATGAAAAGATAAAATAATACAAAAAAAATAACATTATGACATACTGGTGTCAAAAACTCCCCACTATGCCACTTTATGCCCATAGAAAGTCCATGGTTGAAAATAAGAGGCAATAAAGAACAAAGAATTCAATGAGGACCTAACCTAAGAGAAAAAATAATGACTAAAGAACCTCAATCCAGCAACCAAAATCCTCTAAAGGATCAAACCAAACCAACTAGAAGGATTCAAATTGTATCCCAGAACAAATGAAATGGATCCTCTTTCCAAAATTCGTAAGAAGCACGAGAGACTTAGCATGGTCACCCCACCAATTTGAGTCCTTCTAATATAGTGGCGAAAAATAAAAATTATCAAGAGATGAATCCTATAACAAAAAACAATGAATAAATATGAGAGAATCTCACTCCCAACAAAAGGCACTTATAAAAACAAAGGAAAAAACCATGAGCATCCTCAAAAGAATGACATGATATCTCACCTTGTCTCACAACACATGTGGATAACCTAGGGTTAAAACTGGATATCTATCATGTGGTGTATCCTAAATTTCCACAACAAAACACTAGTTAGTATACCCAACTAAACTGGTAAAATACACACCCTTTTTACCCAATCAGGCACCCATGGCCTCTCCCAGCCTAAAAAATGAGCACCTCAATACATTAACACAAGAATAGGTGCAACAAAAAAATCAAAATAGGTTTATCCAAATCAAAAATATAGAAAAAGGGCACACAAATCCAACCAAAACAACATCAAAAGCCACCCACCATGGGGGAAAATAATTCCATAAGAAAATTAAGGCTTTCTATAAAACAAAAATTCAAACCCTCCATCAATACATTACAAAAGGAAAATAGTCACAAAATCACAAAAAAAAATAGCTGAAGATCCAAAAACAACATTAAAACCATCATAGTAAAGATACCATACTAAAAATCTAGTCACAAAGGATTTCCCTCGAGGTATTTTTTGAAAAATGAACTTAAAAAACTTTTTAAGATGACCCAAACCACCCCAACAGAGGAAAACTCAAGAATACTTGAGGCGGGAGGGAATAACATGCCCTATATCCTCAAACTAGAAGCATTTGATAGATCTCCTCTAGCATGAGAAATATCTTTTTCCTCAAAATCTAACTCATCCTAATCTTGATCCATACTCACCGGGTTATCCTTACTCCTACCATGCTTTAGCTTTGGGCCCAATGGAACAAATTAATCACCAATCGCAAGCTACCTAGACTAGTCAACTTCCACTCGAATGGCCTCATTGAAAAACTTGCAAAAAAAATTCATACCAGACACAAGTATAGCTGATCCAAACTCTATGTGATGGACACCTCTAAAGAAACAATCTTTCTTAGGATAATTAAACACCAAATTTGGAAAAATATGACCATCTTTGAGAAGTGATCGATGTACTCCCTCACTAATCTATCACCTTCACAAAGGCTCACTAGATCAAACTCATTCTCTACTTTCAAATCCTCATGGAAGAACCATTGAGAAAATACATCTTAAAGAGCCCCCAAGACATGCCATTACACAACAGAGGATGGACCCTTGACTCCCACTGAACTCAAATAAATACAAATAAGAAAGATCTTAATAAATCTCAAATTAGATGATCTCCACACCCACCACTCCACTTAGAATTTGGGTAAGTATCGAAACTGGAGAACCCCTTTTCCCATTCTAGCAGAAAACAAAAAAAACAAAGACATGAATAACAACAATGCATGCCTTAAAACAAAACCCAAAATATTCCACCACACTAGGAATCAATAAAAAACAACAAGCTATAAAAAAATGAACAATGCCTTCACCAAGTAATTTTTAAGTTTCCCTCTACCAAGGAATATTCTTAAAATCAAGCCAAACCATTTTCAAAACAAAATAACCTTGGTGGAACACACACTTACAAAACAAGGCATTTCACAAAATCAATTTTTGAAACTCTATTTTGATTTTGAAATCAATTGTATAAATAATTATCATTAAAACTCATTTCCCTTTTTCAAAACACCTTTAAAAAAATTAAACAAAACCTACTTTTGAAACATACCATTTTTTCCAACACCAAAAAGGAGAAACAACCATTTTCAAAACGAACTAACCCTGGTGGAACACACACTTCCCAAAAAAGGAATTTCAGAAAATCACTTTTCAAAAATCCATTTTGATTTTGAAATAAATCATAAAAAATATTCTCATTAAAACTCATCCTTTTCAAAAAAAACCTTTCAAAAACATTCAAAATAAAACATCCTTTTGAAACATACAATTTTTTTTCAACACCAAAAATAGGAAACAACCATTTTACAAAATATTATGTAAAAATAATTTTGAAAAAAAAAATCAAAAAGACCCATCAAATTTCAAAGAAAAGGTTTTAAAAACTATGAATAATAAAAAAAAACTTCACAAGAATAAAAAAAAGAGGTTTATATAAACCACATCCACAAAATAATCAATACACTCTTCAATACACCTCCAACAAGTGAAAATAACTTCTACAAAAATATAGAATCAATAGGATTCACCATCAACTAACTGAGGGATAAATAGTGACATGAACATTTTGGCCACATGGTTGTGTAGTCATGTGATAATTGTGAAATTAACCTTAATAAGGAGGTAGAATCAATTGTATGAGAATCACATGGTTTCCCAAGACAAGTTCACTAAACATGAAGCTCAAGTTCTTCTCCCTTTACACCCTAAAACCATGGTGAGACCCCAAATATCACTTAAATAATCAAAGGGGATCAAAAAACATAAATTCACATCATAAGAAACTGTAAACAACTCAAATTTTCAATTCAAAACCCAACTTCCCCTAACATCTTAAGGTTTAAGATAAGTATGAGCTATCTAGACTCACTCCACCAATACCTCTCAGGTTCCAACAAACTTAATCTACTTTCTACCAGGACATCCCCAAACAAAATGGGATACACTATAAGCTTAGTCTCCTACTAAATCAGACCCAAAACATTGATACCATTTTGTAATAAACTAGGTTAGGCTGTCATCTGACCTGACACTAGACTCGACACCCGACCTGACACCCGATTCGACCTACCGAAAGTCACAAAGGGAATTACCAATACCCATGGGATGGAAACTATTGTCTAGGAATCACAAAAAAACCATTTTGGAATGATTTCACCCAAAATAGAGATAAAATACTATGAAATAAATAACGTGCCAAAACTTGTCACAACCAACCAAAATGATCCAACCCATTTTTTATATACACAAAAACATCTATAAACTAGAAGGATACAACAAAGTGGTAGATATAACGCTAAATAAAAATAAAAAACTACCAACCAACCCAATACAAGGTTGAATCATTGTCACACAGCCTTTAGTTTCTCACCACCACCCAACTCACCCCATTTTTGGCCATGATGAACAAAAATGAAGACAAGTCCCACCTAAACCTCGAACTAGAAATATATAGGCTTGATCTAAAATCCCAATAGGTAACCACAATCCACATAATCTATGGAATTAATTTCATAAGACAATTCATCAATCCTAGTTTGAAAATAAAACTAAAATGTAAGGTTTTTATATATACAATGTATGGAAATAAAAACAATTCCATAAGACATCTTTCAAAATATTTCTATACGTTTTCCAAAACTGAACACATGTATTGTGAAGAGAAATACACTGTCCTAATCTATTTTGAAACCACAAACTCATCATTTAAATTTCTCAAGACAACCCACTTGTTTTATTTAAATGAAAATGTTCACATTAAAACGTTTCATCGACCAAATCCATCTTTAAAACAAAACAATCATTTTAAAGTCCACTTTAAAAGCACCCACATAAGAGTCTTTAAATTTAATATAGGTTTTCCAAGATCTTTGAAAACTCATTTTCCAAAGAAAAAACCCAACACACTCACACGGTTCAAGCATAAAATCTAGAATTATGTATTATAAAGCATGTATCAAATACAAACAAGAAGAGTTTTTATAATAATGAATGAAAGGGAAATGATATAAATAATAACTAGATAAAATTACCCTCAATCATAAATAGCCATACAATTGAGTGTGTCATGGGATCTACCTTAGGATTCCTAACTTTCCAAGCTCCTAACCGTATAATAGTATACCTTCCACAAACCATCAATCATCATGCATTGAAGTTCTAATAACCAGTCATTCAATTAACACACACTAGAATCATTGCGATGACCAACCCCAGCTATCCCTTGTTCATAGCACAATTGGTTGTCAACTAGTGGTGTGTGAACTAGTTAAAGGAATAATTTAGGCCCTTTACTTAGCATCTGGTTTCCTATGACCAATAGAGGAAGTGAGGCATAGGATCAAACATGACTATTCTATCACACAAGGAATAACCATATCTTCCCTCATCCCTAACACCCAAGGATTAATAGACCTACATATAAAAATGAAACATGGAATAAACAAGCATATTACCACATAAGGGGAGAAAAAAAGTATCACATAGTGATTAAGAATCCACACAAAGGATAAAAAAGCAAGGGGAAATAAAGCATTTTCTCTCACCATTTAAAATTCAAAGTGTCAACCATGCCTTTAGTACTAAAACATGGATCATAATATAAATACCTTTCACATTTCATAAAACATCATTTAAAAATTTTCTATAAAATAATGGAAATCACTCACATTGTTTAAAATATTTCAAACCTACTCCTTTAACAAGGGTCTTCCACTTTGAAAACAAAAACATGGCCAAAGGCCATTAATTTCCATAAGACTATTTAAAGCATCCATTTTAGAATTTTTTTTAATGGTAAAATCACATAAACATTTCAAATATCAATTTTAAATACATTAAATAACCCCTTTATCAAACCTTTAGAGGTCAACACCTCACCTCAAAACTAGGTTCCATTTTTAAAACATATTTTTTACACCATGAAAACCAATACTGAGTCAAAACCCAATGCACAACATGGAAACCAATTCAAAAAGGCATTCAATAATTTCATAAAATTTAATCACCTTTAAACATTCTTTTTCAAACATAAAAACATGTAATTCACATGAAACCCCATTTATTCTGAGCTCAAAACACCATGAAACTTTTTTGAATCACCAAGTATATATCACATATAATCATACTTACATAAAAAGGAATTTAAAAATCAAAATCACACCTTCAGTTACAAAATTAAGAAATTTCATAGATCACTTACCTCAAAGAGATGAGAATCAATCCAAAACACTTCAAAACATGTCACCTTCAACAATGACCATGCCCACGGGAATAGAAAGATCATTTACTAACCCTATGCACCAAAAACCTCAAACATTATATCCATATAAAACCCTAACATTTTTCATGATAGATCTAGGGTTTATGGGGGAATTCAAAACCCTGAGAAAATGGACGGAAATGGGAATAAGAGAGAAATAGAGGAGGAAATACCTCAAAAATATCTTGGAAATCACTAGGGGGAATAATAAAGAGGAAGAAGGTGGTGGAGCTCCTCCTTGGATTCTAAGGTCCATTCTATGATTTTTGAGAGAAATGGGGGTGAAAATCCCATAAAATTGAAGAGGGTTGAAATGGGGAAAATTAAAAAATGAAAACATTGGAATACCACATGGTTTATCCATAAAGTTTTTCAAACTATGTGTTGTCCGCTACCTAAGCCAGACATCCCCCCACATAATTAATCCTAGGTTCCACATGATTTGAAAAAACCACGATCCTTACCTCAGACACACCCCAAACCCATAAAGCTTTTGGGGAGCTCTTATAGTTTGAAAAACCATGCAGAATCCATGAAAAATGGCTCTTTTAAAATGATAGAGCCACCCACATGGGTACTGCACAATTACTCCTAACCATACAGGTTAACTTTTATCCTCCCAAAAAGTCCTTAAAACATGAATATTAATATTTCAACCAACTAAAACTCAAAACCTCCTAATATAAGATAAAATAATACAAAATAAACAACACTATGACATAGGGAGTGTCACAATCATGACCTCGCATGTGGATGGAATTTCCTTCCTATATGAAGATAATAGTAAATTCAAAGTCCCTATATAATGGGAATGATAAATTTAATCTTTTTAAATGTAATGAGAATAATATACCTTCACACCCTCACAAGATTAAGATACCAACCCCCTTATTATTTGATGATCATAATAGAACAACCTCCTTATGAGAAAGTCATAGGAAATTTAACATTTTATTATAAAATGATTATAAGATACCATTGTTCCCTTTCATGAGGATAACATAATCTACCTATATAACAAGAATAAAAGATATAATTCCTTGTGTGATGATCATAGGATTCCCTCATTCCCTTTTCATATAGATAACAAAACTTAGTTATGTTTCTAGAATAGAAAATCCCACTTATCTTATGTAATGATCATAAAATACCCCTTATTCTTTATGTGATGAGTGTAATATTACTTCTCACCCTTGTATGAGTAATCTCTATATGATGATCATAGGAAACCACTCCCCCATACACCCTTTCCTTGTGTTATGAGTATAAGATTACTCTTCTTTCTTATGTGGCATGCATAAGATTCAATAACATTATTATATGTGGAAGATAAATTCATATATATATGTGTGTGTAGAGCATAATATTTCCTCACACCCTAACATGAGGAAGATAGAATCATCAAATATAATTCACAACATGCTTATCATTTCCAATAGTACTATGTTCTCCCTACTAAGGTAGTAAGTTATGCAATTTACTAATGTCCAAATAAAGTATCTTGGAAGGGATTCATGTATAGACACCCAGGCTAGAAATGCCTTTATTTTACAACATTTATATAAGGTAGATATTACATATAAAAAATAATCACACAATCCCAAGAATGGAAGGTTTAGTATCTTTAACTACTATATATATAAGAAACTTATTTTAAAACCCTAATGAACATTTCTCTATAATTGAGCTATAATAGACTCCCTCCTACACTTCTTATATGTTATAATCATCTTCAAATCGTAAGGAAATGGAAGTATATGAAAGTGGTGATATCCGATTCTCATTAAGGTTCTCCAAAATAGATAATAATTGATAATAATAAGCGAGAATAATCTTTGAATATGGGTATAATCTATATATATAATAAAATTTATACCCAAAAAATCATAGATCATAAATCATGTCATATGAATTGGCATAACATAACACATGAATCAAAAGAGTATGGAAACATTAGTCAATAAACAAGATCCATGAGATCTTAACATAATCATGAGAATAATCATAAAATTATTAGACAACTTTAAACTTTGAAACAAAAAATAGTATAGGGAACATTGATTTTATGATCCACTCCATCAGTTCCCATACTTATAAGAAATTAAAATGTATTCGTGAATACTTATCCTATGAGATATAAACCTTAAACCAATGTATTTGAGGGTGATATAGGACCCAAATTATCATAATTCATACTTATGAGTGCCACTTGAAATAAATTATTCATCATATCATAAATAACCCACTAAAATATAATGTGTTTCATAAAACATTCAAAATGAAAATAATTTAATTTTATACCATAAATAACCTATAGAAATAAAATAGTTTTAATTCAACACATCATAATTTACCCATGGAAAAATGGGTTTAAAATGTATTCACATAATTAAATAATTAATAATTCCATCAGTAATCATAACATGATAAACCCATTAAAAATAAATGGGTATCCAATGACATCAAGTAACATTATAAGTAAATACCATTCAATAAAGATAATAAAGCATATGTTATTTACATTATATGGATACATGGTATATGTACAGGTCAATAATTTACTCAAATAAATAAATTCATGGAATCTTAATGAATACCCTTCAATAAAATGAATCAAAAATAGGGTATTTACAAAGTAAAGGCATTGGGTGAAAAGTTAGGACCATACATAGTTGATGATTAGGCAACATAAAGGTACTGATGGATCATTACTCTTAAAGAGAAGGAAATTAAATAGGTTATACAAAGAAATAAATTATATGGTTACATTATAATAATATCCTTTATCAATCATAATGTATGTCAAAGGATATGGATTTAGATTAAACTCATTTTTAGGAGCATTAGGAAAAATCTCTTTGGAAATAAGAATCATCCATTATCTTTTTGAAAATATTTTATATAAGATTATTTTATAAATAAAGGAGAATAATAATTTATTTTATAAAACCATTAAATATTAAAATATAAGTATCATGTAAAATGGAAAAGATGGCATAAAGATGTGTTCACATGGAAAACGTTATAGAGAGATTATTTTCAACACATTTGTTAAATGATGAAGTTATGAGATACTTAAACAATTAATTTTTCAAAAATTTGAAGTGAAAACTCTAGAAAATATTTACCTTTTAAAAATAAATTTCATTAAATTAATCCTTGAAAAATCATAAATATTATCAAAATAACTGTGGGTGGAAAATATTTTGAAAAACTTTTGTTTAAAAACCCACATCATAAAAACAGTATTAGGTTTTACTTTTTAAAATGGGTAAAGATAATTATTATAATAATTTAAAATAATCCACATTAGCTTCCCCAAAAATCTATGAGAACATTTATAAGAAGGAAAATATGGATATGGTGGAAAAATATTCATTGGAAAGAATAAGAGTTGTTCTTTCTAATGTTAAACTTTTATTTTAGAAGGTATTTCATCAAAGAAGATGATATTAATAAAAATAAGTGACTTTCACATAAATGAAAGTGGAAATATATCATAAATTTATCATATCTTATATAATATGAAAGTTCAAAGGTTTTAGAAAAATACTATTCATTATGACCCATGGAAAGGATTTAAGTCATGAAACCCCATTACAACCTTGGTAACTTTTAAATCAAAACCCCATGATAGGTAGAAATTTAAATATAACCTTCAATATCATGAAATATAAGATAATCATGATAAAAAATGAAAATTTTTAAGTATCTTGACCATGAAAAAAACATTTTTATAACATAAACATGTCTCAAGAAATTCAAATTTGAGACAAAAACCCCTTACGACTTGAGTAACATTTTAATCAAAAACCCTTGAAGGAGAAGGCATGTAATTAAACATAAAATACTATTATTAAAATATAATTCAAGATACTATATATTAAGTATTAATAATATACACTACATAAAATAAATTAGGTGCATACTATAAAACATGTCTCAAATAGAAAAATTTGAGATGAAAAACCCTTACATTGGTCTTGATTCATTATGAAATTGCATCAAACATCCAAAATATTTAAATTCATTTTATTAATTACATAACCAAGAAACTTATTCATAACTAAAACTAATTACACTTCCCATTTATAATCATTTCATACATATATATATATATATATTAGTTAGATCTTATCTATTTTCCCACATTGGGTGTTTATAATTTTAATGGTATATACTAGTTTCATAGGAGTGGTGTTAGTATTTTTTATTCATCCAAATTTCATATTTCATAAATATTTAATTTTAGAATAAGGTATTGTTTAAAATAATTTAAATTTTTTTAAATTTCTCTTCATGAGTACTTTAGTCTTTATCCTAGAAGATGAAATTGACAACGAGCATATTTTAGTGATTTTTAACCTTCAAAGGGTGATTTCTTAATTAATGAGTTAAATATTGATGTATCCTTTATATAACTAAAAAATAATTATTTAAATATTTATATCATATTATTATATTAATTATGTTCTCATTATCATCTGTGTTATAATTTCATATCATTTTTCAAATAGGTGGTCAAACCAACCCAAACAAGAACAAATATTCTTAATGGACGATTATGAGGTGATTTAGTAACAATACCATTAAAATAGTATCATAATGATACCACTTAGTGTTCATTAGTTTTATATATAAAAATTATAAAGGAATTATAATACTTGTTTTAAATTATTTAATTAATGATAATATTTTGTTGATCATATCATTAATAGTTTTTATAATTTGTAATATCAAAATATTAATGACACTAATGAAAAAATGACTTATACCCACAGTTCAAAACCATCAGTATAGCCCCCAAAACCATGGGTATAGTATAAACCCATGGTTTTAGGAACCATGAGAAACTAAGGTGTTGGTATATCTCCATGGCCTATACCCACGTTTTTTTAAACCATGGGTATTGGTTTTTTCCACCGTGTCATAGCCCTATACCCATAGTTTTAAAACCATGGGTATAGGTTTTTGAAAAAATCCAGTCGTGGGTTTTGATCTCATAACCTCCTCCTCTAACACCCAGTGCCTCACCACTCTAGATACTTAACTTATGTACATATATTTATCTATATTTAGCTAAATATATTATTCTAAACCATGGGTATAGGAGGGAAAACTATGGGAAAAGGTGTTCCCGCAAAAAAACTTTTGGGTCCCACGAATTTTTTTACCCTCCATAACGCGGGAAATCTATACCCACATTTTAGAAAACTGTGGGTATAGGTCCTCAAAAAATAACCTTATACGCATAAATTTACCTATACCCATGGTTCTCTTAGAATTGTGGGTATAGGAGGCCTATACCCTTTGTTTTCCAAAACTGTGGGTATGGGCTCTCATACTATACCTATACCCATGGGTTTTCCCAAAACCATGGGTATAGGCCCATTTTACAGTAGTGTGATTTCATAAAAATCATATTTATCTATAGAAATAATTCTCCTGACCACCTGTTTAAGGTATTAATGAAAATAAAAATGAAAATAAATCATCCCATGGAGGTGGAAGTCCACACGTACACACGGTTAATGATTCCATTTTCCATATAAGGGGAGAAATGAATTATATATTTTATCCTTTAATAATATAAAATATATTATAAATATCATACATATTTTTAAAATTCATAATTCGTATCATTCTTATAAGGTGGTTATGTAAAACCAAACATGAAATTTTGTGGAGGCGGTAGTCTGCACACAAATAAATGTCATTTTCTATTTTCATAGGGAAAAGGGGAAGTGTGGTTAAATCTTGAACCATGATTATAATAACATAAAAAATATAATAAGGATAATTTTTTTATCATTTTATGTGGAGAAAATAAATTTTAGAAAGAAGAAATAAACATAAGGAAAAAATAAAAGAGGAAGAAAGGATTATAAATCTATACCTTACCACCCGGGTTATCTCCTTTGAAAAGGGGGTGAAAACTTAAAATAATGGTCCTATGAGAATAAAAAAACACCCTAAAAGTTTCTAGTAGTGTTTATGATATGTTTTTGTAGATTTTTGGATGAACAAAATGTATTTTAGTATGAGTTGAAGTGAGGATAGGAGAGTCTCTCTTATATGTGAAGAGGAGTTGCATCTTTTCAAATAAAAAAATCAATAATTAAAAGTTATTATCAAGGAAAATGGATCAAAAATTGATAAATAAAAGAGATAATAAACAATATTAATAAATTGCATAATCATGTACCCCATCATATATTCTCTATAAAAAACTTCTCCCAAAACCATTTGATTCTATAATACATTAAACCACTATGAGATTATATATTCCTTGAAAATTGTACTCTATTTTTAACCCTCAAATTTATTACTCACTAGTTAATAAGGTCACAAAATATTCAATATATATCATAGTGCTAAAATTAGATAAATGTCCCCAAAAATGTCATTGAATAATTTTTATTTAAATAAATAATCAATTTCAATACTATATGACTTAATGTTTTCAAATTCCATCACCCCATTATTTCCTCAACATAAATATTATATTAATTCTAATTTTTATCCATACCTCAATCATCATTTCTTAAATATTTACACCCAAAAATATAAATTTTTCATAAAATCACTTTTCAAGGTTATTAATTCATTTTAATATATGTTTCAAAACCTTTAAAGTAGAAATACTAAAGAAAAATCCTTATATGTATCACATAACCCTCGTAAATTTTAGAATATACTATAATATCATCGATAAATATCACTCACTTATAAAAATAGCTATTATTATAAAGAATTAATTTCTATTATGGTATCAACTTCACTAATTTATTTAAGGCTAGTAAAATCCCATTTTGAATCATAATAGGAATATTATATGATTATCAACCATTTAATTATTCTCCCTTATTCAGTTATAAGACATAAAAGTTTTTTGGATACATACGATTCATCATCGTGATCCTATCTAACCAAATACTAAAAGCAAAATGGTTATGATAATATCCAAAAGAATCAGAGTATATGAATATGAAATCTCAATACTAATATGTATTCTCTAATAAAATCTTTATTTCAACCTATGATACTTTAATTTCAATTATTTCATACTCGGTTAATCCTATAACTCTCTTGGTTCTACATAGGTTACTTTGAGTTTTCTTCTATCATTATTTTTAACCAAATACCTTAAATTAACTAAGGAATAAATCCTTTATAGTGTTTCATAAATAACATGTGATCAACCAAAGCATATCTCATGGGAGTGTAAAACTTAGAGTGCAGTTATGCCTCTTTTTCAAGCACCATGTCACAATTGATTTAATACACAACATGCCCTATTTTGGGTTATTACCCCTAAGTAAAACTATGCCAGATCCTCCATTAACTTTTCATTTTCCAGGTAGGGATTTTTTATAGGAAAACTATCTACTCAAAAATTTAGCAATATTTCAGGATATCATACTATACTTAAACTCATCCATATAATTTTCACTAAGGTTCGATCATCTTAATCCTCATAATAACTAAAATAGTCCTAAAAACTAACTAAACCTTCTTTGATATCAACTATAGAAACCCAGGATAGACATACGTTAATTTTAAAAAACTTTCATAAGGTAAACATTACATCTCACAAATAATCACACAATCCTAAAAACAAAAGTATTAGTGCCTTTTAGGAATAGCTATATAAGCAAATTATTTTGTAATCCTTTTGAACATTTCTCCATAATTGAGCTTCACTAGAATCCCTCTTATACTTACTATACGTTATACTCATCTACATAACCTAGGGAAATGGAAACATAAGAGAGGGTTGAGCTAATTTTCTCATTAAGGGTAAATTTTATCAATAAAAATCGAATATCATAAGTGAACATAAGACGTGAATATGGGTATAATCAGTATATATAATAAAATTAACAACCAATCTTGAATAGATCATAAATCATGATATATAACTTGAAATAACATAATACATGAATCAAAAGATTGTGGATACATGAGTCAATATACAAGATCCATTATAGCTTAACATAATCATGTGAATAATCATAAAACTGTGAAACATCATTCAACTTTAGCATAAACATTAGTATAGGGAACATTACTTTCATGATCCACACCATTAATGAACATGATTAAATGCAACTAAAATTTACTAATGAATACTTATTTCATGTGATATAAACTTTAAACTAATGCATTGATTGTAAATATTGGACCCTACCCATCATCATCAATACTTATGAGTTCCAATTGAAATAAATTATTAATCACATCATAAATAACCCATGAAAATTATATGGGTTTCATAAAACTTATAAAATGAAAATAATTCAATTTTATATCATAAATAACCCATGGAAAGAAAATGGGTTTCATATGTATTCAAATAAGAAAATAAATAATAATTCTATCAAAAATCATAACATGTTAAACCCATGGAAAATAAATGTGTATCCAATGAAATCAAGTAACTTTATAGGTAAATAAGATTCAATCAAGATAATAAAGAATATGGTATTTACTTTGTATAGATAAATTTTATATGGGTAAGTTAGTAATTTCCCCAAATAAATAAATGTATGTCATCTTATTAGACACTATTCAATCAAAAGAATCAATAAATTCGTATTCATAGAGGGAATGCATTGGATGAAAAGTTAGGATCATACATAGTGGATGATTAGAAAAGATAAAGAATTGATAGATCATTCTACCAAAATATAAGTAAATTACATAGTTTATCTAGAGAAATAAGGTATATGGTTAAATTAGAATAATATCCTTGATCAAGAATAATATATATCAAAGGATATGGATTTAGATGAAAACCATTTTTAAGAGAATTACGAAAAATTGTTTTGGAAATAAGAAACATCAAGGATATTTTTGAAAATATTTTAGATATAAATATTTTGTAAATAAATGAGCATAATATTTTCAATAATAAAACCATTAACTTTTAGAAATTAAGTATAATAGAACATGAAAAAGATGGAGAAAGTATGTGTTCATACACAAAATATTAAAAAGATTTCATTATCAATACATTCACAAAATGATTAAGTTACAAGTTACATTAAAATTTTATTTTTCAAAATTTTGAATTGAAAAATTTTAAAATAATTTACCTTTTAAAAATAAACTTTAATAAATGACTCCTTGAAAAATAATAAAAAATATCAAATCAAATGTGGGGTAGAAAATATTTTGAAAAAACTTTATTTGAAATACCCCATTTTAAACAGAGTATTAGGTTTTCCTTTTTAGAATGGTCAAAGATAATTATTAAAATTGTAGGAAAAAATATATGTTCTATCCCCCAAAAATATAGGAGAACATTGGTAGGAAAGAAAAATATAGACACGAAGTAAAAGATATGTTGGAAAAAATGGTAGTTTTTCTATCCAAAGTCAAACTCTTATTTGAGAATGTATTTCATCAAGGAAGATGATATTAGTGAAAAGAAGTAACTTCCCTAGAATAAAAAATAAAATACAAAATAACATTATCATAGTTTAGATAAGATCAAACTTAAAAGGTTTTAGACAAGGAGTGATGATGACCCAAGGAAAGTATTTCAGTCATGAAAACCCCTTAGAACCTTTATAAATTATGAAAAAAAACAAATGAGAGTTATAAATTTAAATATAAAATTTAATATCATGAAATATAAGAGAATAAAGATAAAAAATCCAAATGGGTAAGTATTTTTTCCATGAAAAAAATAAAACATGTTACAAGGAATGAAAATTTGAGACAAAGAACCCATTACCGCTTGACTAACATTTTAATCAAAACCCCCTGAAAGAGAGGGATTTTAATTAAACATAAAACACCATGATCAAAAGATAATTAATGATATGATATCTAAAATAGGTATCATATACACCACATAAAATAAATTATGTATACATTATAAAACATGTCTCAAAGAGAGGAATCTGAGATTAAAAACTTTTACCTTTGTCCAAATTCATTCCTCACTTGCACCAAACATCTTGAATAATTAAATAAATTTTACTTATTACATATTCAAGAACCATATTCATAACTATAAACATTTATACTCTACATTTATAATCATTCAATACATATATATTATTTAATTTTTAACTATTTCTTCCACAATAGATGTTTAAAAGTTTATTAGTTTATACTAGTTTTATAGAAGAAGTGATGGTATTCTTTATTCTTCCATAGTTAATATTGCACAAATATTAAATGTTAATTTAATCTATTTTTTATAATTATTTATAAATTTTAAATATAATTTCATTAATACTTTAGTCATTATCCTAGAAGATGAAATCAACAACGAGCATTTTTCTGTGATTTTTAACTTGCAAAAGGTGGTTTCTTAATTAATGAATTAAATATTATTGTGTCCTTAACAAAACCAAAAAACATTTATTAAAATATTTATATAATATTATACCATTAATTAATTTTTTATAATCATACATAATATAATTTCATGGCATTGTTCATGGGGGTGATCAAACCAACCAAAACATGAATATACCATGCTTAATGGATGATTATGAGGTGATTTAGTTGAAATATAATTACACTAGTAGAATAATGATATAATTTAGTGTTTATTAGTGTTATATATGATAATTATAAAGTAAATTTAAGAATAATTATTGGATATAAAAATATTACATAATTTAATTAAATATTTTCCTTTCGTATGCTTGTTTTACACATTTGAATTAACGATAATTGTTTGTTGATCATATCATTAATAGTTTAATTAATTTTATATAAAATAACATTAATTATATTATAAATATCATATTTATCCATTAAACTCATTCTCGTTTTCATCTATGCAAGGGTGTGTTGAAAATAAAAATGGAAATCAACCGTCCCATGGAGGTGTAGTTCACACGTACACATGGTTGATGATTTCATTTTCCATAGAATAGAATAAATAAATAATAAATTTTATAATTTAAGAATATAAAATATTTTATAAATATCATAGTTAATTATAAAATTCATAATTATGATCATACATGTAAGGTGGTTATGGAAAATGAAACATGATGTTTTGTGGAGATGGTAGTTCGCGCACACACAAATGTTGTTTTCTCTTTTCTTAGGGAAAAGGGGAAGGGTGGTTAAATATTTTATAAAAATTATAATAAAATTAAATTATTATTATTATTATTATTATTTTATCATTTTATATAGTGAAAATAAATTTTATAAATAAGGAATGAGCATAAAGAAAAAAGAAACGAGGACTAAGTGGTTAAGAATCTATATCACAGAACTTGGGTTATCTCTTTTGAGAAGAGGGTTAAACCATTTATGGATAGTATTTTGAGAATAAAAAAACATACTTAATGTTTCTAGGAGTATTTAGGAGAGTATTGGGTAGATTTTGTTCCTAAATAAATGGGTTTTGGTGTGAGTGGAAGTGAGAAAAGGAGAACCCATTTTATAAGTGAATAGGAGTTTCATCTTTGTAAATACCCAAAACTTTTCAATAATGGAAATTTGATCTCAATAAATATGGATAAAAAATTGATAAATAATATATTATAATATATTTGGTTGATCAAATCCTAACCCACTCAATTAAATCATTTTTTTAATATTTTTTTCTCATTACCTCTTAGGTTACTCATTTTTATCATTTTGGTTTTTACCATAGTAACTAGTTTTTACCTTGGAAATTTATCCTTTATGACCAAAAATAAAATAGACATTTTTATATAATTTGAACCTAATAATTCAAAATTTTAAATCCATTTTGTTTTATGAAATTTCTAAAATTTATTAAAATTAATTTTAAAATACTAAATGTATAATGTATTAAAAACAATTTTTTTTAAGATTATAATTTAAATTTTAAAATGTAAAGTATGCATTTATAAATTTTAAAAAATATTTTTAAAACTATAAATTAACTTATAAAATGAATATTTGGTCTTATCAAAAGGTTTCATAAATTTTTAATTCATACTTATATACTAATAATGGTTTAAAAGTCATGTTATTTGTAAAAATGGTATTTTCACTATTCACCTAAAAATATTTCTAGAAAAATCCCAATAATTAAACCTATGATAATTTTAAATTTATAAATTAAAAAATTAATTTATTTTTATCAAATTAAAATTATAAAATTTTTATATTTAGTTATTTATATAAAAATAAAAAATATCAAAAAAAATGAAAATTTACTTCTTAAATTTCAAATGTATTTAATCTTATTTCATATAAATTTATAAATAATTTAATATTTAAATAGTATTTTTTAAAATATAAATATTCCATGTTATAATAAAATTTTATATGTGATCAATTTAATTTATTAAGGAAATATACTATACCTATTTTTGTAAATGGTTCTTCGAAAGGCATCATTTTTTAAATATTAATCAAAGAGAATAATAATATATAATTATTTTAATTAATTATTATCATTTTATATACTAATTATTATATCATTAACATAATTTTAATATTTTGAAATTCTTTTTTTTAGGTGTTGTGTGTGGAGTAAGGTAAAAACACATTGCTTATTTAAGGATAATGTATAACAAATCTCAGGGTTGTTACATAATGATCACGTACTAAATCTATGAAGGATGCCTGAATGAGGAAATAAGATCATTATTTATATAAAAAACCACCTATCCTCATATTATGATCTAGGGTACTATCACCATCACTCTAGTGATGAAAGGCCATCCAACTTTGGAAAGCAGGAACATGGGACCTGGATCATAACCATGTTAGGTGCATCTGAAGTGGAATCTTGGTGAGGAAAGCCTCAGAAAAAGAAATTTCAAACCAAATGTGAATCCCTTATCCTTTTATAGAAAGTGGATGAGTAACATTGGGTGAAATATAAATTTTAAAACTACTCATAGTAGGATTTAACTACCTCCTACAAAATTCTAACCACTGGATGTGCCAAAAAATTTGTCATCGCCACTGCAACT
The DNA here is from genome assembly GCA_963277665.1 of Viscum album. NCBI lineage: Eukaryota > Viridiplantae > Streptophyta > Magnoliopsida > Santalales > Viscaceae > Viscum > Viscum album. Next base: position 1,482,017,071 of record OY728141.1, on the reverse strand, counting down.
ATGTAGGGAGGTTGTAGGGATGCCCCTTATGTTATTGAAACCAACAAGCCCTTGTATATAGAGGTTCCCTATACATATACCTAAGTGGTGACTTATACCTATTCCATTTATACTAGTCACCCTCTCCCCCATTCCTAAATGGATAAATTATATAGGATATTCATTAACACCTTCATCCTTTGGTATAAATCGAAAGGTGTTATACCGAACTAACAGATGGCTTGGGAGGATCTAGAATCCCTAGTGCCACAATTATTCCCCCAATAGGAGAGATACTATAGGGGTTAATATCCTCCTATCACCTCCACCAACCACTTTAGGATCTCTCTCCCAAACCATGCTAATTCTACTATCCCCTATAATAATGATTTGGAAGAGTTACAAGGTGTGAAAACCCCAGATGTAAACTATGATTCAATGATGTTGGATCCCACTAATCGACGTCACCATAAATGTCAGACCACCCTACTGATCATCAAACAGGTTGATCTTTCTTCAATTCAGGTTTCCCAAGTCAAGATATCATGGAAAAAATTTCAGAGATAGGATACTATCTCTACTTCACAACAAACTGAAGGAACCTAGAACACCCTGAGAGGGGAGGGTGAATCAAGGTGTCAACTTTTTATTTTAAAGTGATGGACCTTATTACCACATTGGTAGGAACTTATTAAACCTATATGATGGATAAGAACAACAATCAAACAATCAAATGTAAAGAGACCACATAACAATTTTACTTGGTTCACCAATAAGGGCTACATCCAAAGAGTATACACCAACAGTGTCTTGATCATACCAAAATCCACTAATCTTTACTAGTTGTGGAATACAAAGGTTTGTCCACAGTCACTCTGTGCCAGGCATACTGCCTTTACAAAAGTTTAGGGATAGCTCATTGCATCCCTCGGATCACTTCCATTAACTTCCCTTAGCTCACTGCTCTGAGAGAAGTCTCACTCAGTTTATCGAATTAAAGGTATCTTCAATGATTAAGAATTGAATCATGCATCCTAAACTAAAAATGGATGCTCTCTTGAAGTCTTTGTTTCATACACAGATGTATATCATTTTTCCCTGCACTAGTAGGCTATGAAAACTACAATTACAAACTAATTTTGTCACTTTATAGGCCTCCTTGAGTGTTCCATGTACCACTCTCCTCTTCAGTGTACTGTGTTTTGGGTATTCTATGGGGATCACCTCCTTCGTGTACCATGTATATTTCCACATACCATCCAACTCCACCACGTACTTCCTTGCACCTCTGCATACCAGCTCTTCTCCTCCGCGTACCAACTCTATATACTGCCTTCGCAAACCGTCATCCACAAATAGCCCCTGCTTCACGTACTACCTCTTCTTCCTTCATATACAACTTTTCTTACTCTACATACTTCCTTTCTCTACTATGTACTTCAAAATATTCCTCTACGAACCACACTCTCATTTGTGGACTATTTTTATTTACACAGATGGTTCTCTAGCATGTCATCTTCTCCTCCGCAAACCACATAGGACTTCACTATATTTCTTCCCAAAATTTTAACCACTTTTTTTCATACCTCCCCTAATGAAGAGGATTTTTTTTCCTTATATAGGCACAAATTGATATAAAAAATATGTTAATACAAGATTTACCAAATCTTTAACGTTGCACCATCTCCACCGCGTATCGTGCATCTCATGCGAACTGCAAGCCTCACTGCGAACCATCCACCTTCCGCATATTGCACACCTTCTCCACAAATTGAATGTCATGAACTATTTTTACTTCTGAGAACTATAAAAATCCTATAAACCTCCATCATTTTGTATACCACACACCTTCTTTGAAAACTATCACCGCAAACCATTTTCGGTTTTATGAACCGTTTCACGTACCATTCCCACTACCTAGTACGTGGTTGTGAACGATTCCTAGAACATGGTACACAGTCCATGTTCTGAGGTATGTGGTTCCCTTATTTTTCTGCTTTTATTTTACATTTTGAATACCATTCACTCCTATGTGAAAAAAAAAATCTTTTTCCTACATCAAACTCCCAATTTTTAGGCCCAAAAATTTGGAAAACACTAGGAAACTATGACAACTTCAATACTGCTTTTAACCTCAATCGTATGACCACATTCCTTACAAACTCCCTGGTTATCCATGTGCAGATTGGAAACAATCATAAACCAAACTCCATTATTATCAATGAATAGCCTTGGCTCAAACACAAGCCACTTCTGCAACTACCTCCACTCTTGCAGCTGCTAATGTACTCCCTTCTACCCCCACCACTGGTCATGGGAGAGTTCAGTTGAAGAAATATACCAACCATAAATCTCTACCCATAGTGAATTGACGGCCATCTATCACATAGATCCTCCTTGTGATGCCAGCAGTAATGCATGTGGAAAGGCTTCCGATGATATAGAAAATATCTCACTTGGGGAACTTCTACACCAATGTTTGTAACGACCCACACTTTACATATATTGTTAATACTTCAAAATTGAATCACACTTATTACAACATATGACAAAACCACAAAGGACCGTATAGGTATAGTGTCTTTAGAAACTGGGAAACATAAACAACTGGTTCATAAATCTTCTACAGTGTCTCCCATTTATTTCATCATATCTAGGGTCCCTTTTAGCATATTCTACTTAATATCCATCTTCCTGGCCTGGGGAAAAGAAAACATAAAAGGGTGAGCTCAAATGCTCAGCAAGGGCAAATAAAGGAAATAAAAATCATATCATATCTTTTTGAAAATTAAAACCTGCAAAAGAGATCATAATATCTTAACATTGAATAAATCATAGAAGTGAAAATGAGATCCCCATAATCATAACATAAAACTTGAATCTTTGTGGCATGCACACATAATCATGGAAAATCATTTCTTGTTAGTCATGACTCATTTCCAAGACTATCTTAGTGGACAAAGTCCCTTTCTGAACCGAGTTCACTCCTCGTTTCAGTCCTGTATAACTGAACCGAAATAACCTTCCGTTCCAGCCATGTCTATCTCATGAGATATAAAATCATTACCCAATGCATTGGAGGGAGATATAGGTCCCACCCATCTTATAATGAATCCTTTCTTATGTGTGCCACATAATCATAAAACATACATCATCGCATAACAAAAATGGGATTCTTGAAACATCATGACATCATAAATCAATTCATATATGATAAAGGAATTCATAAACATAATTCCATCACAACATAGTCAAACCAATGTAAAAATATGGATAGAAACAGAACCCTTTATTATCTTAGATGGAAAATAATTTTGATAAAACACTTGAATTGAATTCTTGAGGAAAATATCCTTTCTTCTTCAAAAACATTTTTCCTTTCATAACATGTCATACAACTTTAAAATAAAAGAAGTTGATTAAAAATAAACTTGAAAACTTGTAAAGGAATCTTCTTTGAAGTAATGTTTTAAAAATCCATTCATGCCATATAAGTTAAAAAAACATTCTTCGTACTTTTGTCGGAAAAGTCAAAAAGTACCTCGTACGGAAAAACAACAAAAGATTCCTTTCATATTCTTTACTAAAAACTCACCTAAGGGTAAAATTGGATTTAAACTATTTCAAGTGGATGGAAACAATATTACATATTGAGGGAACATGGATGTGGATGATAAAATACACCCCAGTAAATACTTACGAATAAACAATCTCGGATAAAAATGAGATTGTGATATTTCCCTTACCTTAGGTCCGATTTGCTTTGTTCATGTCCGAAGCTCCTGTATAATGGTTTAAATAATGTTATTTACTTATTCCAGAATCATACATATTGATATGAGATCATATATGGTCATATTATTAGCTTCTTGTTAGTAATATTTCAATGTTACTTGTTACTCGGGTCTTTATAACTTTTTGTTCTTATGCGTGTTTTGTCGAATAAATTCTTATTCTTATCTTTAGGTTATAGATAATTCATTTCCAGAATGGTATTAGTTTAGTATATACCATATTCATTCATTCAATTCATTTATATAATCATTATGAAATGAAGATCATGTAGAACGAGTCGCATCACATCGTGGAGACGGTATTCCGTACGTACGCACGAGTGATGATATCGTTCCTATGATCGTGGAATTGTATTGGAGTATATATATATATTATTTCAGTATAAATATTACTTAATAATAATCATATATAGTTACTTATTACACCATTATACCCATCCTTGTAAGGTGATGGTGGAAAATAGATTACACCACGGCGTGGAGACGGTATTCCGTACGTACGCACGCGCGGTGATTTCATTTTTCCGTAGGATGGATAGAAGGTGAATTAGGGTTGTTTCATATTTATAATAACATATCAGTATGTAAGTAATACTGATGTTATTACTTTATCATGAAACAACTAAAGAAGAAGAAGTTGAAGAAGAAAGAAATTGAAAAGATCGGTAATGGATATTACCTCTTCTTTGGAACGCCTTTTTGAATCCTCCACTTAAGGAACTAAGATTGGTCTTTGGAGAAGACCAGGACCTCTAGGATTATTCTAGGGAAGTGGAGAAGGAAAAATGGCAGGGGTTGGCCGAGCTTGAGTGCTCAAATTGGTGTGAGGAGGAGGGGGAGGAGGTGCCCTTTTATAAGGGAGGAGAGGGGCACCTTAGGAATATCTCAAAATATTATTTTATATTAAAGTCAAAATCGGTTTATAATGGTTCCAAAGGGTCTTATTTCGAAGCTAAAGTGGGGATGGGTCGAAATCCTATCAACCAATAGGATTTAGACAAGTTTAGGGTATTATTTTAACCTTATCAATTAGATTTAACTCTAAGTTAATTAATTTAACTTTTACCGTGTCTTTTTGTTTTCTTTCACTATATGGTTAATACACTTACTATAACATGCCAAACGAACCCCAAATTGTTTATTATTAATATATATATCCTTATCTAAGTCATTTGGCCGAACCTTAGATTTTTAGGAATAAAATAACAATTAATAATATAATATTTGATTTAAAAACTATTTTGTGTCAATTTTGACACTATTTGATATATGATTTTTGTAAAAGTCATAACAGAATTATATGTTCGAACCAAGTTGATTAAATCAATACTAATATATCATAGTAACCTAGAAAATTAGTGGAATTCATAAAAAGTCTCAAATTACATTTATTTTGGTATTTATATTATCAATTTTGTCAATATTTCATTAATAAGATAATTACTGCATCATCTTTGTGTCATAAATAAATTAAATTATTTGATGTCTAAAAATTACAAATAAAATACCATCATGTAGGAAATCGTTTTAGATTTCTAATGAATATTTAAAATCGAATTTATCTTATGTATAACCCTATTTTAAAAATGATTTACTTATTAAACTTTGATTTTAACTATTTTAACCCTTCTTTAAATAAATTAATAATAAATGTCCTAATCTAATCCAAGTGGGCCTAAATGGTCATATTTTATTCCTAAGTTTGTTTTTGGTCTAATTACACTTGTCCAATAGAATTAGGACATGTGTTAGGGTAATATTAATATCATATTTACCCTTAGTTACCCTATTTACTATTAACCGCGGTAAAAATAGTAAAAAGTTACTATTCACCAAAAAATTATTTTCATCTCATTGAACCACATTTTAGTCCTTGATATTAACCGTGTCTCTCGGATTTTTGAAATTCCATTCACAGAAGCGGTAAAATTAAGTTTTATGCAAAATTCAGTTTTTAACCTACCACTTAGTGGTTTCACTATTCATCAAAAATTGAAAGTTTTCAGAAAAATACCAAAATTTCACCCTAGGATAATTTCGATATTCTGAGTCCAAAAATGAAGTCCATTTTGAAAAATAAAATTTATAAAATTTCAAAAAGTGGTTATTACTATTCATAACGGCTAGTTTTAATAGCATATTGTTGTTTAGTGAAACTCGGTATTGCGTACGACGCAAGCTATCGAGGAAGGTCGCGATTGCGTGTAAAACAAGCCAAGCAAGTGTTGTGTAGAAAAAGATTCCTTTGATGATTTATATAACATAAATGTCTCGGGTGTTACATTCTACCCCCCTTAAAAAGAATTTCGCCCTCGAAATTCGTCACTTTGCAACAAACAAATGAGGATACTTCTCCCTCATCATATCCTCAAGCTCCCATGTAGCTTCTTCAAGTTGGTGGTTTCTCCATAAAACTTTCACCAAGCGAGTGGTCTTGTTTCGTAGGACTTTTTCGCTACGATCCAGAATCTCTATCGGCTGTTCTTCATAAGAAAGATCTTTCTCCAGCGGTACAACTTCTGAGCTGAGTACATGTGAAGGATCTGGTATGTACTTTCTCAGGAGAGATACATGGAACACATCGTGAACTTGAGAGAGATTCGGTGGAAGCGCCAATCGGTAAGCTACCTTCCCAACACGATCCAGTATTTCAAAAGGACCGATATATCTAGGGCTCAACTTCCCCTTCTTTCCAAATCTCATAACCCTCTTCCAGGGAGATATTCGTAAGAACACTTTATCACCCACTTCAAACTCTAGGTCTTTTCTTCAGTTGTCGGCATAACTTTTCTGTCGACTCTGAGCTGCTCTTATGTGTTGTTGAATAGATCTGACCTTTTCTGCCATTTCATCAACGAGATCAGGTCCTAATAGCTTTCTTTCCCCAACTTCATCCCAGCAAGTTGGAGTCCTGCATTTCTTTCCATAGAGAGCTTCATAAGGAGCCATCTGAATACTGGAGTGAAAGCTATTATTATAAGAAAATTCCACCAAAGGTAGGTGTTGATCCCAACCTCCTTTGAAATCCATAGAGCAAGCTCTCAACATATCTTCTAGGGTTTGAATTGTTCTCTCAGACTGACCGTCTGTCTGGGGATGATAAGCAGTGATGAAACTCAACTCTGTATCTAGAGTATGCTGAAGACTTCGCCAAAACTTCGAGGTAAATCTCGGATCTCGATCAGATATAATAGAAAGTGGTACTCCATGCAATCTTACCACTTCCTTTACATATATCCTGGCAAGCTGATCTAGAGAGAAATCCTCTCTAATAGCAATGAAGTGTGCAGACTTTGTAAGACGATCAACTATGACCCAGATAGCATTATTGCCTTTGGATGTTTTAGGAAGTCCTGTGACAAAGTCCATAGTGATGTTTTCCCATTTCCATTCGGGTATGGGTAATGGTTGTAACATCCCCTTAGACTTCTGTCTCTCAGATTTAACTTGTTGACAAACCAAGCATCGAGAGACATATTCAGCAACATCTCTTTTCATGCCATCCCACCAGAAGTACTCTTTCAGGTCCCTATACATCTTCGTGCTTCCAGGATGAATAGAGAATGAAGAACTATGAGCCTCATCCAGCAGCTCTTTCTTTAATTCGGGGATGGGAGGAACACAAACCCGATTCCTGAACTTTATTATCCCATCACAATCAAGGTTGAATTCAGGAACATTTCTCACCTTCTTTTGTAACTCGACATCTTCTTTCTGTGCCTCTTTAATCTTCACATGTATAGATGGTTGAACATTCATTTGAGAAAGATAAGATTTTTCCCCTTCCATTATAATTCCAAGATCCATCCTTTGTAAATCCATAAATATTGGATCTTTTGTGATCCTCATCATGGATAAACTAGCATGGTCTTGTCGACTTAATGCATCTGCCACCTTGTTTGCTTTCCCAGGGTGGTAATGGATTGAGCAGTCATAATCCTTAATCAGCTCCAACCATCTTCTTTGGTGCATATTCAGCTCCTTTTGTGTGAAAATATACTTTAAACTTTTATGATCAGTATAAATATCACACCTTTCACCATAAAGGTAATGCCTCCAAATATTTAATGCAAAGATTACCGCAGCCAACTCCAAATCATGTGTTGGGTAATTTTGCTCATGGATTTTCAACTGTCGTGAGGCATAAGCTATCACCAAATCATTTTGCATAAGAACACACCCCAATCCCTTCTTGGATGCATCACTATAGATCACAAACCTTTCTCCACTACAAGGCAGTGTGAGCACAGGTGCACTGGATAACCTTCTTTTCAACTCCTTGAAATTCTCTTCACATTCCTCTGTCCAGACAAACTTAACTCCTTTCCGAGTCAACTTGGTGAGTGGATTAGATAATCGTGAAAAATCTTTTACAAAACGTCGATAATATCCAGCCAAACCAAGAAAACTTCGGATCTCAGTTACTGTTGTTGGTCTTGACCATCTTTCGATAACCTCTGTTTTTGCTGGATCCACAGATATCCCCTCTTTTGAGATTATATGACCCAAAAATGCAACTTTTTGAAGCCAAAATTCACACTTGGTAAATTTGGCATAAAGCTTCTCTTTTCTCAGGGTCTTCAATATAATTATCAAGTGATCTTCATGCTCTTCCTTGCTCTTTGAATAGACAAGAATATCGTCTATAAAGACTACCACAAATTGATCAAGATAGTCTCTAAAGACTCTATTCATTAGATCCATGAAGATAGCAGGGGCATTAGTAAGACCAAATGGCATCACTATAAATTCATAGTGTCCATACCTTGTACGGAAATCCGTCTTTGGTATATCCTCCCTTTTGACCCTTAATTGATGATACCCTGAACGAAGATCAATCTTGGAAAAGTATTGAGCTCCGCGTAGTTGGTCAAATAAGTCATCAATGCGTGGGAGAGGATATTTGTTCTTGATAGTGATCTTGTTAAGTTCTCGATAATCAATGCAGAGTCTCATTGATCCATCTTTCTTCTTAACAAATAGAACAGGTTCTCCCCAAGGTGATGCACTAGGGCGTATGAATCCCTTATCAAGATTCTCTTGGAGTTGCTTCTTCAATTTCTGCAACTCAATTGGGGCCATTCTATAAGGTGTCTATGAAATAGGCAAAGCACCCGGTACGAGTTCTATTGAAAACTCAACTTCACGATTTGGTGGAAGACCCGGTAATTCCTCCGGAAAGACATCATCAAACTCCCGTACAATGGGCATATTCTTAATCGTGAGTTTCTCACCAACTATTTGAGATAAATAACCTTCATTTAGTGGAATCAATACCCATAAGATGGAAGAAATTTCCACTGGAAGGTTATGTTCATCCTTGCATTGATAGACGATCGTAGGTTGATCTGGAATATGAAATGTGACTTCCCTTCTTTGGCAATTGATATGAGCTCCATGTAGAGAAAGCCAATCCATGCCAAGAATCACATCAAATTCCACTAAAGGAAGGATCACAAGATTTGCAGGAAGCACTTTCCCACAAACTTCGATCGGAGAAGAATTATAAACTTCTGATGCGATTGATGTGCCATTAGGTGTTGTCACAGCTAACTCAACATCTAATTGTTGAGGTAATACGGTGATACCCTTAGAAAATTTTTCAGAAATAAAAGAGTGGGTGGATCCAGAATCAAATAAAACATTTGCTACTTTAGAGTGGATGGTAACTGTACCTTTCACCACATCGTTATCGTACTCCACATCGCTGATAGAAATTGCATGTGACTTTCCTTTTTCTTTAGCCTTAAGAGTTTGTTGACGTCGACCATCATCATCAACCCTTGGATTTGGGCATTGATTGGCATAATGCCCCATCTCCTTGCACTTGAAACATTGAAGTGTAGCAGGTTCATTCTGTGTATCCCTTCCTTTGTTTGCATCATTAGACATCTTCTTCCCATTATCACGGCATTCAAATGCCCGATGACCTTCCTTTCCACATTTAAAACATTTACTTGTCCCTTTAAGACAACTCCCTCCATGTTTTTTTCCACACTTTGAGCATAAGGGAAAGTTCATCTTCTTTTCTGTGTGCTCTTTAGATTTTTCTTTGAATTCCATCTTCCTCTTCTTATCAAACCCATGTGACTGATGGGTTACTCCAATCTCCATCTCGACTTTGAGAGCACATCGAACGATTTCCTCGTAGCTATTGAAGTCCCTTATGGCTAACGCCCTTCGAAGACTTGGTTTTAAGCCACTAAAGAATCGATCGATCTTACTCTCAGGTTGGATAATAATACCAGAAGCGTACCTTGCAAGTCTGGTAAAATTTGCTTCATAGGTACCAACAGATTCATCATCCCTTTGCTTCAGTTCAAGGAACTCTTTCTCCATCATTGTTCGGAGAATACGAGGGAAGTACTTATTGAAAAATAAGTTCTTGAACTCGTCCCATTCCATAGACTCAATTTCATCCCTTTGCCTCGTATTCTTAACAAGATTCCACCATTGATCCGCATCTCCTTCCAAACGATACACTGCTAGGATGACTTTATCATGTTCAGAACATTGAAGAACTGAAAATATCTTTTCAGTAGTACTAATCCATTGTTCAGCAACTAATGGATCAGTAGACCCGCTGAAAGAAGGTGGACGCTGCCTCATGAAGGATTCAACAGAATGTTGCTCCCTCCTTTGTTCGTTTGGAAATCCTGCATGATTCAAAGCTTGAGAAAGTTGTGTGAGCATGGCTACAAGATTTTGCATTCCAGCTCCCATATCGTTTGTTTGCTCAGGGGGACAATCATTGCATTGCCCATCGCATTCCGCATTAACACGGTTCCTTCGGGTTCCAGCCATTGACTAAAACCAAGAAGAATAGTGTGAGCAACACTAATTATAATAGGAAACCACATAATTCAAGAATAAAATTTTCATGCTTATGGTCTTATCCTAGGTTATTCATGGCCATTTCTAAGATTGTGTTCTATGCTTAGACTTATCCTTAGGGTTCTTACTAAGGCTTTCACATCCTAGTTTCCAAAGGTTGACTATACCTTTCCTCTGATACCAACTGTAACGACCCACACTTTACATATATTGTTAATACTTCAAAATTGAATCACACTTATTACAACATATGACAAAACCACAAAGGACCGTATAGGTATAGTGTCTTTAGAAACTGGGAAACATAAACAACTGGTTCATAAATCTTCTACAGTGTCTCCCATTTATTTCATCATATCTAGGGTCCCTTTTAGCATATTCTACTTAATATCCATCTTCCTGGCCTGGGGAAAAGAAAACATAAAAGGGTGAGCTCAAATGCTCAGCAAGGGCAAATAAAGGAAATAAAAATCATATCATATCTTTTTGAAAATTAAAACCTGCAAAAGAGATCATAATATCTTAACATGGAATAAATCATAGAAGTGAAAATGAGATCCCCATAATCATAACATAAAACTTGAATATTTGTGGCATGCACACATAATCATGGAAAATCATTTCTTGTTAGTCATGACTCATTTCCAAGACTATCTTAGTGGACAAAGTCCCTTTCTGAACCGAGTTCACTCCTCGTTTCAGTCCTGTATCACTGAACCGAAATAACCTTCCGTTCCAGCCATGTCTATCTCATGAGATATAAAATCATTACCCAATGCATTGGAGGGAGATATAGGTCCCACCCATCTTATAATGAATCCTTTCTTATGTGTGCCACATAATCATAAAACATACATCATCGCATAACAAAAATGGGATTCTTGAAACATCATGACATCATAAATCAATTCATATATGATAAAGGAATTCATAAACATAATTCCATCACAACATAGTCAAACCAATGTAAAAATATGGATAGAAACAGAACCCTTTATTATCTTAGATGGAAAATAATTTTGATAAAACACTTGAATTGAATTCTTGAGGAAAATATCCTTTCTTCTTCAAAAACATTTTTCCTTTCATAACATGTCATACAAATTTAAAATAAAAGAAGTTGATTAAAAATAAACTTGAAAACTTGTAAAGGAAGCTTCTTTGAAGTAATGTTTTAAAAATCCATTCATGCCGTATAAGTTAAAAAAAACATTCTTCGTACTTTTGTCGGAAAAGTCAAAAAGTACCTCGTACGGAAAAACAACAAAAGATTCCTTTCATATTCTTTACTAAAAACTCACCTAAGGGTAAAATTGGATTTAAACTATTTCAAGTGGATGGAAACAATATTACATATTGAGGGAACATGGATGTGGATGATAAAATACACCCCAGTAAATACTTACGAATAAACAATCTCGGATAAAAATGAGATTGTGATATTTCCCTTACCTTAGGTCCGATTTGCTTTGTTCATGTCCGAAGCTCCTGTATAATGGTTTAAATAATGTTATTGACTTATTCCAGAATCATACATATTGATATGAGATCATATATGGTCATATTATTAGCTTCTTGTTAGTAATATTTCAATGTTACTTGTTACTCGGGTCTTTATAACTTTTTGTTCTTATGCGTGTTTTGTCGAATAAATTCTTATTATTATCTTTAGGTTATAGATAATTCATGTCCATAATGGTATTAGTGTAGTATATACCATATTCATTCATTCAATTCATTTATATAATCATTATGAAATGAAGATCATGTAGAACGAGTCACATCACATCGTGGAGACAGTATTCCGTACGTACGCACGAGTGATGATATCGTTCCTATGATCGTGGAATTGTATTGGAGTATATATATATATTATTTCAGTATAAATATTACTTAATAATAATCATATATAGTTACTGATTACACCATTATACCCATCCTTGTAAGGTGATGGTGGAAAATAGATTACACCACGGCGTGGAGACGGTATTCTGTACGTACGCACGCGCGGTGATTTCATTTTTCCGTAGGATGGATAGAAGGTGAATTAGGGTTGTTTCATATTTATAATAACATATAAGTATGTAAGTAATACTGATGTTATTACTTTATCATGAAACAACTAAAGAAGAAGAAGTTGAAGAAGAAAGAAATTGAAAAGATCGGTAATGGATATTACCTCTTCTTTAGAACGCCTTTTTGAATCCTCCACTTAAGGAACTAAGATTGGTCTTTGGAGAAGACCAGGACCTCTAGGATTATTCTAGGGAAGTGGAGAAGGGAAAATGGCAGGGGTTGGACGAGCTTGAGTGCTCAAATTGGTGTGAGGAGGAGGGGGAGGAGGTGCCCTTTTATAAGGGAGGAGAGGGGCACCTTAGGAATATCTCAAAATATTATTTTATATTAAAGTCAAAATCGGTTTATAATGGTTCCAAAGGGTCTTATTTTGAATCTAAAGTGGGGATGGGTCGAAATCCTATCAACCAATAGGATTTAGACAAGTTTAGGGTATTATTTTAACCTTATCAATTAGATTTAACTCTAAGTTAATTAATTTAACTTTTACCGTGTCTTTTTGTTTTCTTTCACTATATGGTTAATACACTTACTATAACATGCCAAACGAACCCCAAATTGTTTATTATTAATATATATATCCTTATCTAAGTCATTTGGCCGAACCTTAGATTTTTAGGAATAAAATAACAATTAATAATATAATATTTGATTTAAAAACTATTTTGTGTCAATTTTGACACTATTTGATATATGATTTTTGTGAAAGTCATAACAGAATTATATGTTCGAACCAAGTTGATTAAATCAATACTAATATATCATAGTAACCTAGAAAATTAGTGGAATTCATAAAAAGTCTCAAATTACATTTATTTTGGTATTTATATTATCAATTTTGTCAATATTTCATTAATAAGATAATTACTGCATCATCTTTGTGTCATAAATAAATTAAATTATTTGATGTCTAAAAATTACAAATAAAATACCATCATGTAGGAAATCGTTTTAGCTTTCTAATGAATATTTACAATCGAATTTATCTTATGTATAACCCTATATTAAAAATGATTTACTTATTAAACTTTGATTTTAACTATTTTAACCCTTCTTTAAATAAATTAATAATAAATGTCCTAATCTAATCCAAGTGGGCCTAAATGGTCATATTTTATTCCTAAGTTTGTTTTTGGTCGAATTACACTTGTCCAATAGAATTAGGACATGTCTTAGGGTAATATTAATATCATATTTACCCTTAGTTACCCTATTTACTATTAACCGCGGTAAAAATAGTAAAAAGTTACTATTCACCAAAAAATTATTTTCATCTCATTGAACCACATTTTAGTCCTTGATATTAACCGTGTCTCTCGGATTTTTGAAATTCCATTCACAGAAGCGGTAAAATTAAGTTTTATGCAAAATTCAGTTTTTAACCTACCACTTAGTGGTTTCACTATTCATCAAAAATTGAAAGTTTTCAGAAAAATACCAAAATTTCACCCTAGGATAATTTCGATATTCTGAGTCCAAAAATGAAGTCCATTTTGAAAAATAAAATTTATAAAATTTCAAAAAGTGGTTATTACTATTCATAACGGCTAGTTTTAATAGCATATTGTTGTTTAGTGAAACTCGGTATTGCGTACGACGCAAGCTATCGAGGAAGGTCGCGATTGCGTGTAAAGCAAGCCAAGCAAGTGTTGTGTAGAAAAAGATTCCTTTGATGATTTATATAACATAAAAGTCTCGGGTGTTACAATGTTGGAAGAATAACAGGGGGGCTCAATAAAATATCACCCCTAATCTTTCATAATCCCAAACCACTAAGGATTCAGAGCAGATGATTATTCATCCACCTCCATAACCCCTAGGGTATGGTATTTGATGATTGAGGATGTCCATTATGGAGTCCAAAGTGCACAAGGTCCTGAATAACCTCATCAAGTACATGTGATTGGAGGATACCATCCCATGTGTCATCAGTATCCATTCCCTCTTTTATTACACTAGAGGTGGGGGAAACATCGAGATCTATCCCATCTTTTTCAGATGAGTAATAATTCCCAGTAGAGCTAAAAATAGACTGTGAGTTCCCTCAAATATTAGGATGTTGGGTTTTTATCCTATAAAGAGATATTTTTGATGTTTGAGCTAGCTAACCAAGACATCTATTTAACCTAAGGCATGGAATCTCTGATAACAGAATTCCCATTTGGAATTCTATAATAAATGATGTCTCCATCGGTCCCTCCTTTAGATTCCTACCAAACTTACACATAATTCTAGAGTGACAATGAGAAGAAATGTCCTTACAAATAATAGTGGGATAATGATGATAATATATGAGAGTTCTTAGGAATGGACTAGATTTCGATCATGTTATGGCCACATGAAACCCAACACTTTTCTTTCTCATAAATTCTCACTGAAAACCTTATAATATACACTATAGGAAAAATAGTACTTAGCAGTGTTTTTTTGGTTTATCCACAGTATAAACCTCCACTAAATCATTTCTCAGTGGTTTTTTAAAACCGCTATGAAAACCAATGACACAAAAAAATTCATGATAGTTTTAAAAACTATTAGGAAATGTTTCGAAATGGATTTTCAATTTTTTTTAAAAAAATTAAAATATTCTCCTATTATTTATTTATTGTTAATATTAGTTATTAATATTTATTTATTATTTATTTAGTTGCTCAACTTGGTCCTTCAGGTCAACTCTTTCAACTTTAAATCCATAAGGCCTATGAGCCATCAAATTGTAATGGGTCTTCAGCACATGTAATGATTGGGTCTTCGAGCCACTAGGCCTTCGAGTCATGTAAGGGTTACTACTCAACCAAATTTAAAAAGAGGGATTTATTTCCTTAATAAAAAAAGGGGCTTTGACCTCAGCCTATTACAATAAAAGAACTTATTTTTCCAAGCATGTTGTGCATGATGTGATCTCCTTCTTATCTTTTTCATTGAATTATACTTTTCTTCCTTTTCATTTCTCTAATGTTAAGGGTGATGTTTATACATGTTTTTCATCCTTCCTAGTTCAAACTCTTTATTTTTTTAATATATTTTAATGGGAATGAGTCACTAACTAACTTCTCAGATTTTCTTGGATTAATTATTCATTATTCATTATTATTATATATTTATTTATCCTACCTCGCATTATTAAGTTATGAAGGCCATGAAGAAATCCAGTATATATATGTTTTGGGTGAGATTTGAACCTCTTACCTCATTGTTATTCTACAAAGACTTTATCACTCCAGTATGCTCTTCATGGGGTGAGTAAATAGAATTTAATATACTTATATATACACAAATAAATGCATATAAAGACATATACATAAATAATAATAGTAAATAATAATAAAAAATAAACAAATAATAAATAAAAAATAATTATGAAATAAATAATAAATAATTAATAGTTAATAAATAAATAGTAAATAGATAGTAAATAAATAAATTATAAATAAATAAATTATAAATTATAAATAATAAGTAAATTATTAATAAGTAATTAATAAATAATAAATAAATGATAATTTAATAAATAATAATAAATTAATATATGATAAATTAATAATAAATTAACAATTCATTATTCATAAATAATTTGAAATTAATAATTAATAAATAAATTATAAATTATAAATTATAAATAAATAATACATTGATAATAAATAACAAATAATTTCATAACAAATATATAAATAATTAATAAATAAAAAATTAATGATCAAAATTTAATAAATTAATAATTAATAGTAAATAAATATTTAAATATATAATATATAATATATAATAATATATAATAAATATTAAATAAGAAATTATAAATATATAATAATTTAATAATAAATATAAAATAAATATAAAATAAAAAAGTTATTAATAAATAATAAATTACTAATTAATTAATAAAAAGAATAAATGTATATATATTAAATATTAATTGTTAATTATTAATTATTAACGAGTAAAAACATATATATATATAATTACATATAAATTCCTTTGAATATGATTTCACATATCTTATAAAAATATATAAATATAAATAAATTTATATAAATGTATATAAATACAACCATAGACACACACACACACACACCACCCAACAGAATACATATAAATATATATATACCAACATCATGTAAATAATTATACATTAATGTATATAAAGATACATAAATGGATATAAATATCTATAAATATATATATGTATAATGAAATTTATATTAATATATATATAAACACACATTTATATTAAATTAATATTTATAAATGCACACATATATATAATTGTATACTAATATAAATAATTATATATATAAACATAAGTAAATATAAATATCTATATATATTCCGACATAATATACATAAATATATAAACATAATTAAGAATAAATATTTATAAATGTAAATAAATATAAACAAAAATTCATAAATACATATAAATATATATGCATAGATGAAAGTATATATAATTTAAAATAAATATTGATAAATATATAAAAATTATAAATAAATATACATAAATGTATAGAAATATATACATATATATATATATATAATAGATAATAATTTAGAAAAATAGGGAAAACCACAACAATTGTGACACCATAAAATCAATAGTATTGTAAATCCATCGAATAAAATCATAGATAACCCAACAAGCTTATAAATATACTCTTAAATGAAGCTAAAATCACATTAAATGGTCAAAACTCATTGTTTCTGAACAAAAAATTCATTTTTTGAGGCCTTATAATCCTTTTACCTTGAAAAAATAGTGTCCTCCTCCCTAGAGGTCCACATATCATAGAGCTCATTACAAGTTTCAATTTGGCATCCCATGGAGCCCAAACGGACACCTCGATCAAAAGTTATGAACATTTGAAATTGAAGTTTGATTTTTAACTTCTCCTAAATTAGTAATAAACATTATTATATTAATTATAAAAAATATATTATCTAATTTTGTTATACTTCATTACATAAATGTTTATTTGACTAGTTTTAGAGCTAAAACTGATGTCAAGATCAAAAGTTATGGTCATTTGATGCTGAATTTTGATTTTCTACTTATCCTATAATTAATTTAAGTCTCAAATAATTATTAAATAATAATTATAAATAATTAATAATTAATTATAATTATAACTAATAAATTATAAAATATTAATAATTTTTTATTTTTTATTTTTTATTTTTTTATTTTTTTTTTATATTATTTTTAAAGACGGATTCTTAGAAAAACATTGTTAATTCATGTCGGTTTATAAAAACTACTACTAAAAATAAACTATAAAAATTATAAAAAAAATATTTAGCATAAATTTTCCAAAAACTATCACTAAAAGTGAATTAAAAAATTTTAAAAAAATACATATTTAGCGGTGTTTTTAAAAAACTGTCACTAAAAAAATATTGATGAAATATTTAGCAGCGATTTTGAAAATCATTAGAAAAAACCTCCATGGAATTAGATTTTTCCTATAGTGATAACTCTTAAAGAACCTATAAGAAAGGTTCAATTGCCTTCATATTCAATGGATTTAATATTTTTAAATCTTTGAGTACCTTATATTCCTCAAATAGTTGTACTAAAAGGTCGACCTTATAGAAGTTTTGGTGGATCAACACCCTCACTTTGGTGAACACCATCAAAAAACCAACAAATATGTATTAAAAGTCTCATGGTACTATACTATATTATTGAAGAATAATTTCTCGACTTGTGTGTTAGAGGCTAGGGTAAATTTACCACCCCATAGTTCATTCATCTTGGATGTTGACAACAGATGTCCAAAGGATTTCCATCTAATGATTCTAGAGGCTATGCGCCACTAACCACCATATTGGTGAATAAAATCATAGTTAGTCCCCCCTTAAAATTAGGATAATGTCACTAGTGGTGAAATGAGTGAGTAATATTTTCCATTAGAATACCCTTCATGATAGGTGTACCTCCTATGAATTTTCCACACCTAGAAGTATAGACAACATATGGGTCATAGAAGCCTTCCAAATAACATTCCATTCCCAAACTACTACCAGAACCTCAATGAGGGTAAAATATTATTCAGGCCCTCTAGTGTTTCTCAAGACGCTATGACAGCCACTACAGATTTCTAGGTTACCAATTTTTTCTAGTATCTTGAGGGATATAAAAAATCCAATGTTTATATCCTTTAGGGATACCATCCTAATCAAGATGATGTTCAATATGACCATGTCAATCCTACCATGGAATTCCTCCAACCAAAAATATTTGTTCAATCTACCAGGATTGAAGAAGGATGATAAACCAATATGATCTCGATCCCTAAAATACCTATAGCTCCATATTTGATGGATCGACATGAATTTCTACCTTAGGACCATGGTCACTCCACTTCCTGAGTAAGACAGCCAATAAGGAGGATTATGTGTGAGAAAGTCTCCCATGGTGAGATAATCAGTGCCCATGTTGCTTTCTTGGAAACCATGGAGACTCAACATGACACAATATATCCCAAAAACTTATTTATATCCAAATTGGGTAGATCACATCCCCCCCACTATCTAATTTTTTCAACCTTAGATCTCATCCTTCAATGTTATAGGTTTCCCAGAGTAGCATCTTTCACACTTTATAAAATATCAATTGAAAAAATAGATTATATTACATGTTGTGTGTTCATAGGAGGTTGTTGTTGCTATGAATTTTCCTTATCTCCTTAGGGTAATTGATGGGTTTCTATAATCTACTTCTTTACTATGAATAGTATTCACTACTATCGAGATGAGGGTTGGGAGGGTCACACACTTAGGATATTCAATATTTATGGCATGTTATGATAAATAGGATTATAGGACACGGTGATCCCCACCATGGGTTCCAAGATATTTTCGAGTATAAATAATCAGTAATAAATAAATAAATTCTTTATTATTATAGTATAGAATAATTGGATTTGGATTTATTTATTTAACATATTTACAATTATTTAAGTGAATATATGGAAAATTAATTAATGAGAGGATATTATTTTCATATTCAAGGTTCATTTAATATTTTTGGAAATAATGATTTGAGTTAATTGTAAACCTTTATCATGTAATATATTTATTAAATTACAAGTGATAAAAAATATAAATGATGTTTATGACATAGTTAGTTGGTTATAATATGTTATTAATGGCTTATTTAGTGGCTAATACATATTTGGGGGTTAGGTATTTATTTTTAGGTATTTCATACCACACTATAGAAGAATGATGAGGCTCACATTTTTGGGATTATTTATCACTTAAATTTGAGATCCTCTTTATCATCTATCATGTATCCTAGAGAGATAAGAATTCAATCCAAGTGATAAATCCAAGTTAACCTTCACATATTTAAGGATTGGTGTTTTGGTTATCATTGGTATGTTGAATGCTTCATCATATCTCTTCTCTAGCACTCCTATACTGACGATCATTATTCTCATAGACTTTTGAAGTGTGTGTGGGTGATCTGGAGGGATTAAACCTTAGTTCCTTTGAAAAACAGTCATTAGTGATGATTGTTTTCCGAATTCACCTTCAAATTGAACTAGGTAATTGTTTAATTTAATTTTATGATTAATTATTTCATGTGATATATTTATATTTTATTGGGATTTGTTTCACCAGAGACAACATTGTTACATAATTTCGGTGATGAAATTTTTAAATCCCCATCCCATCTAATTCTATTGCATTCCTAGTTCGAATAATTGGCATCTAAATGATCATGTGAACATTTAAGCAAAGAAAAAAAATTTCCATTAAATTTGTTTAGAGGGAACTGTGACGCTTTCCTCTCACTGAAACAAGATTTATTCTGATCATGTACGACCAAGTTCCAGTCATCCAAAGATTAAAATTGGACTGAAACCAATTTTCTGTGGGTTGTAAAATGAATAAAAAATTTATTTGTGTGTGTGTATGTATTCTTCTAGTGGTGGTTCTATGAGTTCCATCCAAATTCGAATGGTCAGAACAGTGTTTTTCAACATGTCATTTATTCCACAAAATTATGGAATATTTAAAGGATATTATTAGAATTTAGAATTTTAAAAAATAAAAAAAATGAAATATAAGGTGGAATCCTTGTACAGAGATTCAACTTTAAAAAAAACAAAAAAATTAATAATTGAAAGGAAATGAGGGTGTTTTCCAGTTGTTTCGAAAAAAACACAAATTGGGGGCAGCATGTTTTCCCTGTGAAAGAAAAAAACAAAAATAAATAGTATAAAGGGAGTGTAATATCCTCCTCCATAGAAAAATTAACAACATACCCTCATTATTGGTGATTCATATTTGACCTACACCTTTAGGTGCAGGTGGTTTTAGGGTTGTATTACCATCCCCCACCCTCCCCTCTTCTCAGCATAGTGCATAGGGTGCTGCCTCTAGCCAGTCAAATTACCTAGAAAGGTCGGCCCAACCCACCTAGCCCATTACGACCCCAAAAATTTCCCAAAACCCTATTTTAGGGGTTTCTGAGCCACCCAGTGACCGGAAAATTTAAAAAAAATAAGAGAGAAAAATGGATTACTTTAAAAAAATCATGGATCGTGCGATTAATATGTTATAAATTAAAAATAGATAGATTTATTTTAATTCATTTAAAATTCCCTTGAGGTAAATTCATTAAATATTTAATTTTATTGAGAATTTATTTTTCATGTCGACTGATCTTGAGCATTAACTAACCATGGTATGTTTGGAATTTAATTTATTTTATTTACTATTCCATTTACATGCGATGATTATAATAATTAATTTAAATTTGATGGTTTTTGAATCATCTTTCATCGCTTTATATGTAAAATGGTATGTGTGTCCATGTGCATTATCCTTCATGATTTTTTCTCTTTTCTGAGTGTTTACATCTAATGTTGATGACATTATAAGACCTAGACCACATTGAGACGTGGTGGTATTCTAGATGAGAAGTGGATACCTTTTATAGGGGTATGAGCTGTGATATGAGTTAGACATGACTCAAGTATTTTTATATTCCCATTCAGAGATCTTTTTTCCATTTTTGGAATATTTATAGATATATTTTCGGAGCCATGTACTGAGATGGTGCGTTATTCTAAGGCCCAATGTACCCTAAATTAATTTTATAAAAATAATAAATATATTTTATATTACACAAGAACATTTTTTAATTAAAATGGGATAAATATCAAACAGAATTCAAGTCATAAATCTAAGACCAGAGTTGAGTCTGGAATGTGAGATTTACCCTAGCCGTGACCTAAAATAAGTCAGCAGGAGATGTTTGGGTAAAATAAGTCATTGGCGGGTGCATTTAGTTAAATAAATAAATAATTTTATTTATTTTTATTAAATAAAATAATTATACACCTCTATAAATTTATAATTAAGAAAATTCTTCATGTTTATCTGCATAAACCCCGGGATAATTGAGAGGTGTTCCTTATACCTCTCATTGGAGAGTCCGAATCAGCAGACGATGAGACTCTGGATATAGGAATATTGGGATGAAGTGAATATAACAACCCCTCCCATTCGTTGGTGAGAACATTCTTAATCTATGAACAATACAAATTGAGGTAGTAATTTTTAATTTGTGGATCCATTCCCTATTGATTAATTTTTTTAGCATGATTATACTGCTTCTTTGATCTACATCTGATTGGAGCCACTGTAAGTGCCCATGTACTAACATAAAAATATTTTTTTAGTTTTCTCATCTTGGATAATCCTATTTGTGTTCATTGGAAAAGATTTTTTTTAAAATTTTGTTAAACCTTTTTTTTAATTCCTTTCTCCCACTAATTATTTTTGTTAGTCATCCTTAGACCATATGGTCGTGATTCGACATTTCCAGGAAGGACCTAGCCCGATCGAACCCCTGAATTCATGATGGTTTCCTATTATATGAATAGATAGGCGATCAAGGATGGATTTTGGATGATTTGTGAGATATGGGTGATTCTACCAAGGATCAGAATACGAGTGAGGTGTTATAGGAAATAGGAGATACATGTGGTGCATCTAGGTTTCGATAGAACCATCAATGATTTGATTTACAGCCATTATAGGGCCAAAAATAATGATTGGTGATCATTTACTTTGATTTTGGGAGGCCTATAGGTGAGATACAATGAGTCCATTCCATATCTGGAATGCGTAGCAAAGATATAAATTTTTGTGAAAAACTCAACTACACGTCGTGTAGTCCGAAGAACACACATTGTGTAGTTCGGTTTTTATGGTGGATAGGATTTTTTTTGAAGTTAAATATGAAAATATGTTTGTATGGTACACACGATGTGTAACCCAACCTAACTGGAATGATGTGTACTGAGTTTACATTCCTAGGATCCCATGTGTCCATGTTTGGACCACTTGATCTTGACCTATTTATTAAAAGGGTCACTTTGTTTGCAATTGTGTGTTCACTTATTTTCTTCTTTATTTGATGATGATGCTTTAAATTCAATGTACAGAAGTAAGCAGGCATACACAGAGATTTTTACTTGATTCACCCTCACTGGGCTACGTCCAAGGAGCATACGCCGACAAGTTGCCGGTCATACAAAATTCCACTATTCTTTACTATATGTGGATACAATGGTTAGAGAATTGTCACTCTGTCCCAGACTCACTGCCTTTACAAGGTTTAGGGTCAGCTCACTGCTTTCCCAAGGGTCACTCCCTGTTTCTCTCTCTCTGGCTCACTGCTGGTGGAGAAGATCACCTTCTTCCTCTTCCTTTGCTCACCACGTCCGAAAGGATCCACTCACAGTTTATAGACTTGTGGGTCTCTTAATTTTCATGAAAGAATGCATCTTCATATATATGCAGATGCTCTGTTGAAGTCCAACTTTCACCCGTAGATGAATCTCACTTTGCACCGAAGGTAGCGGGCAAACTTCCATCTTTCACGCAGCCCAGAAACACTGTCGTGAATCAACCTTACATGGCGCGCAAGTCTAACCCGGTGTGAAAGTATCGGCGCAAAAGTCTCAACTGGCGTGCAAGTCCACCTCATACACTTGTGCAACACAAACTTCTTCAACTCCAAACTTGTACGACACACTTCCCTTTACGCCCAAACCAATATTGGCGTGCAACAAACAACAATCACCCTTCTTCAAATATAGCGCGCAACTCCTACTTGCGCGGCACACCACCACTTGCGCGACCACCACACCTGCGTAATGGGAGCTATGATTTTTCAAAGTGTTGAACTCTGTTAAAGAATGAGGAGGGGTGGTCCAGTATTTATAAGCATTTGGAACACCCTGCATAACGGCGCGCAAGTCTCTCCTTGGCATGCACGTCTCGGAGCACAAGCCTCTTCCCCTGCAAGTCACTTGTGCGACCAGACCAACACCTACACGACCCTATTTTCTTTTCCATATTTCAAGCTTCTGATCTTGAAAAATAATAAGCGTGCAAGTTCCCAAGCATTCTAGGCATCGGTGTGCAAGTCACTTCATGGTGCGCAAGTCACTTGTGCGACCAACCCAATACTTGCATGACACTTTTCCCTTTGCCATAAATTGATGTTCTGATATTGAAAAACATATGGTGCGCAAGTTTCAACTCCTTCAAAAACATGGCGCACAAGTACCTTTTCCAAAAACCACTTTTCTTCATTTGTCGATTTTCAGGCCCAAAAATTTGGCAAACACTGGAAAATGGCGCCACCTTGTATCTGTTCTTTTTGTACCACCTCCAGATCATCCATCTATTTGTCGAAGTTCTTGAATCAAACATGGATCGTTAACCACAGCTCTTAAACTTGACATTCCACCATGAAATCCCCTTTCTCAACAAGTTTTTATGTAATTTTTTTACTTTGTCAACAATCACCACTCAGATGTCCACTTTGTCAACAAACACAATCACCTCAAAAATGGTTCAATGATACCTTGAGGGATTTTTTTCCAACAATATCCCCCTTTGGGTTTGTTGACAACTCTTCCATAAAAAGATATGTCGTTACTTCTTCAGCCAGCATTCGCCTATCGTGATTCTGATAGCGATCAATTATTTACTCAACACATACTCTAAGCCCACATGAGCAATGCTCGACATGAGAAATAAGAGTAAATGAAAAGTTCATCAATGAATCACTTCAACTCTGACACCCTCTGTTGACACCTAACTGATACCAATTTTTTCCAAACTGATACCAATTTTGGGAAATATTATTACCACTCTCCAACACCAGTCTTCTTATTTTATCACGATCCTCAGCTGTCATGATTTCTATTCTTTGATCGATCACTTCTAACATCGTCAGATTTGAAAATACTCCCCCTTTCTCATTGCTCCCCCTATTTCGTTGCTTCACTTTCCAGCTTCTCCCCATATCAACCATGATTTCTCAAATAGCCACATTGTCTCCCCCTTGAACAATCACTAATTTATCCCCCTTTGTCAACAAACTCAAAGGTCAGGCCTTTGTAGTCTGTAACAGAGTAGAGAACACATATCATCATAGTAGGGGAAAACACATCATACCTCGAGGAGAGGGGGAGTTCCACATCCACACTCTTTCAAGTGTGGGGAGTCGACTGAACTCCTAGAGCTAGTCGATGCCTTTCAAACGCTTCCTTGGGTAGGGCCTTTGTCAGAATTTCTGCAACCTGTAGTTATGTAGGCACATACTCCAACTTCACGATTCCCGGCTCAACCTTCTCCTTGATAAAATGATACTTTATCTCAATGTGCTTTGTCCTTGAATTATTGAAGGGATTTTTGTTGAGATTTACATCACTTGAGTTATCACATTGGATTCCGATCGGATACTTCACTTCAACTCCCATATCTTCAAGCTGCTGCTTCATCCACAATAATTGTGTGCATGTTTGAGTAACCGCAATATACTCAGCCTATGTGGGGCTCAAAGAAATGCAGTCTTACTTCTTTCTTAGCCAAGAAATACACAATCCATCAAGATAGACTTCACCTCTCAGTTTTGATTTCCTGTCATCTGTTGAACCGGCCTAATCTCTAAATCATCCCATTATACCTCAAGCTGAAATTCAATGTGCCCTTGACATACCGAAGTATTCTTTTCACTGAAGGCATGTGGCTTTATTTGGGATTACTATGATATCTCGCTACTTGGCATGTGGAGAATACAATTTCAGGTCTTTTTGTAGTTGATTATAACAAAATTCCAATGATTTTTCTGTATTCTGTGATATTAACTGCCTTGCCATCCTCAACAATGGACAATTTCATCCGGGTAGCTACCAGATTCTTCATCTCTTTGGAATTGTCAATTCCAAATATTTTCATAACCTCCTTGGAACATTTGGATTGTGAAATGAATGTTCCATTCCTTCCTTGTGTCACCTGTAATCCAAGGAAAAATGTCACCTCACCAATCATAGACATTTCGAACTCATGTTTCATGAATTCGGAAAACTGTCTGCACTGTGCTTCATCTGATCCACCAAATATTATGTCATTGACATAAACCACCCCCATCATCCTTTGATTACTGTTGTTGTTGAAATAGATATTGTAATCAAATCCACCACGCAGGAAACCAAGCTTCATCAAATACTTATCCATCCTTGAGTACCATGCGCTTGGTGCTTGTCTCAGCCCATGTAATTCCTTCTTTAGCCGACAAACCTTATTCTCATCCTTATGAATAATAAAACCATTTGGATGATCGATATAAACTTCTTCCTCTAGAATCCCATTCAAGAATTTTGATTTGACATCCATCTAGAATACTTTGAACTTTCATTGCACTGCAATGGCTAGGAATAATCTTATTTTCTCCTGCCTTGAAACTAGTGAAAATGTCTCATCACCATCTATTTCCTCTATCTGGGAGTCTCCTTTGCACATAAATCATGTTTTGTTTCGAATCACTATGTCATCTCTGTTCATCTTGTTGCAAAAGACCCATTTAGTCCTGATGGCGTGCTTATCTGCTGGCCTTGAAACAATATCCCACGTCTGATTCTTCTCAATTCTGATCTAGCTCTTCGAATTCTTTGTAGACACAGACTTGACACTTTCTTTTTCAGCATCAGTGTCTTCTTCTAAATTAGTATCATCCACTTCTTCTCTCCATGTTTTGTAGTGTCCTCATTTATTTCAGCTACTTTTCTCTTTGTCATTGTTCAATGACGTCATTTCTTTGAACATCATCTCTCAGATTTTTGTTGAAGCACCTTTGATTTTCTCTCATAGCTTCTTGGTATCCTAAAAGCAGTCAACTGATACCAAATTTTTAAAGAAAAAATATAATTATGAAATGCATGGTTATTGATGCTTCTCCCTGCGTTTATTTTCTTCCCTCAATAGGCAACACCTGAGTCGATTCATCCAATTATTGCATTGATGGCTCTTGCATCCGATTTTTTTATTGAACTCTCTCCCTGTGTTATGAAACTCTTCTAGTTGTTAGGCCCAACTATATAGACCCATAAACATTCTTCTACTCCTACATCATCTATTCTTATCATCCACTTGGAATTGATCCATTAACAAAATCTCTAAGCCTACTGAGTTGGAACTCAGTGTAGGAAACAAGTGATAAAGTTAATAACACAATCACTTCCAATTGTGTTATGTTTCTCTCTTTCTTCTTCAACTGTTGTACCCAATTTGAGGCAATTAAAACTCTGAAGCATATCATATTTTCCATTTTCATCGTTAGATGCCACTTCCCCTTGGATCGTATCTCCCTAAAACATGAAATACATGAATCGTCAGTTAATAACATTTTTATACATAGGGAGAGGGGTTCTTCTGGAATCCTCAAGATGAGAATTGCGGTTGATCCTGATGGGTCAACCCTTTTATTCTTTCTTGCAGAGAATCATACTCTTTCCTTTCTTCTTCTAGCTGCCTATCCAACTCCAACTGCTCTGGACATATGACTAAGCATTCATTACCCTCTTGCTGAGTCTTTTTCTGATATGTAGATTCTGCAGGCCTGGCCTTTCTCACCACTTGGCGTTTAAACCCACTAGTACACATTTTCATCTTTGATGTTTCACAAAAATCCAATTTCCCTTGATTCCTTCTCTGAGTAGTAATATCTCTTCTTGTCATCTTCTATTTCTCCTTCCTCAATTGAAGGGATATTTCTCTTTACTCTACTTCTCACTGCGGAACACGACATGGAAATTTTTCAATGCATTCTTTTTTCATCTTTCTTTTATCAAATATCTGAGTCACCACACTCTTTTTCACTGGTGGTGAATCCTCCATTGAAAATTTATTCTTCTTACTCACAACTTTAGCATTTCCTCCCTTTTTCTTCCAGATTTGTTCATGTTTTTTCTTAGAGGTCGGTTGTGAGTGTGATAGAGGAGGTGATTGAAACACCTTTCGTTCAGCTCTATGTGATTCCCCTAAGTCTCTAAGCCTATTTTTCACCTTACCACTTTGTCTCCCATTATAGAATTTCTCATTATGCATCACTGGAGTTGAGAATCTCCTTTCAAGTTTCTTTTCCTTTCTTGCATTCTTCTTGATGCAATTTCTTGCCAAATGCCCATGATTAGAACATATGAAACATATTCCATTAAAGTCATACCTCATTCCATCATCTCTCAGCTGAGATGTTGATGTAGCTTGAGTTATTCTTCTAACATTGAGCTCCTGAGCTTCCTGACACATATTCATGGTGTGTCCCATTCTTCAACAGTAATATCATCTAATGAATGCTTTCCTCTGAGAGAATATTCTCTCTATTTTCTCATGATGCTTATTCTTATTATCAGATTTAGTAATGTTTCTATTCTCACAACCTGAAATGTATTCCAGATCCTCTGAACAGAAGCTTGACGTGTGTCCATGAATCCCACAGAAATAGCACATGCTATCATTTCTTCCTGTAAAATCCTTGTTAGGTCTATCTCTAGCCCCTACAAGATTTTTCTTACCTCTAGAGATTTTCACTCCATTTTTCTTATCACGCATAGGATTGGGATCATCATATCCAATTCTATATTTTCCTAAAATTTATGTCCTTTGGGATGATACAATCCTTTCATGCTTCTCCTCTGATGTAGCATATTTGGCTTTCAGTTTATCATCACCTTCCGAAGGGTAATCAAATAATAAGTGCAGTGAATCCTTCAATTTGGACTTATCTTCGGATTTAGATTTCTTCATTTCATTCTTGAATGATTCAATTTCTTCCTCCAGTTGCTGAATCTTTTTATCTCTTGATTCAAGTTGAGCATTAAGTTATTTTCTAATATTATTATGGCTACTCAACTCATCTTAAAGTTGTTGTGTGAGCTTTTCCACCATGTCACTTGTCTCCTTCAACTTCAATTTTTCTTAAGCAACATATTCAGAGACAAATTCATTCTCTTGTTGTAGCCTTCGATTCTTCTGATCTTATTTAGACAACTATGTTGCTATATCATCATTTCTACCTTTCAGATTATGAACTTCATCGGACTTTTGATTATCTTCATACTCACCAGCCTTTTCCTTTCCTTTCATTTTTTCCATCTTTTGTAGTTCTTCACCTTGAGATTCATTAGTCTCCTTTAGGTCAATAGCCACATCAATAAGCCTTTGATTTAATCCTCTTAGCTTGTTGACCTCAATTTCCAATACTTGGATCCTGATATTTTTAGATTTAACATCTTCATCCAATTTCTGATCTGATTCCTTTACCTTGTGGAAAACTTTAACTTTTCGACTTCTTGGTGTTTCTTCATCATCAGTGGTTCCAACATCACTTGGAAAATCAGGTTCTTCACTCATTCCTTCAGCATCATTGAATGAGTAAGTATTTTCATAGAATTATTCATCCAAACCATTTTTCTTTTCACTACATGATTCCTTTAACTGAATCACACTCTTTCCATTGACACTCCCACAGTGGGTAATTTCACCAGATTTTTGCTTCTTCTTTGATGTTTTTCTCTTTTCCATGGAACACCGAGATAAGGACAGACTGATTCATTAACCACATAGATCGACTCCACCAAGTCGGAGAAAACAAATCTGATAATAGATACCTCTCTCTATTACCAATTGTTAGGACCAATAGGGGCCTATATACCCTGAGAGGGGGGGTGAATCAGGGTATGGATATTCTTTTTCAAAATTCTTCCTTCCCCACTAGATCTTGACCTCTTTATTAAAAGGGTCACTTTGTTTGAACTTGTGTGTTCACTTATTTTCTTCTTTATCTGATGATGATTCTTTAAATGCAATGTAGATAAGTAAGTAGGAATACACATAGATTTTTACTTGATTCACCCTCACTAGGCTACGTCTAAGGAGCATACGCCAACAGGTTTCCGATCGTACCAAATTCCACTATTCTTCACTAGATGTGGATAAAATGGTTCAGGAACAGTCACTTTTTCCCAGGCTCACTACCTTTACAAGTTTTAGGGTCAGCTCACTGCTTTCCCAAGGGTCACTCCCTGTTTCTCTCTCTCTGGCTCACTGCTGGTAGAGAGGATCACCTTCTTCCTCTTCCTTTGCTCACTCATCGAAAAGGATCCAATCATAGTTTATAGACTTGTAGGTCTCTTCATTTGCATGAAATAATGCATATTCCTCTATATGTAGATCCTATGTTAAAGTCCAACATTCACCCATAGATGAATCTCACTTTTCACCGAAGGTATCGGGAAAACTTCTAGCTTTCACACAGCCCAGAAACACTGTCGTGAATCAACCTTACTTGGCGCGCAAGTCTAACCCGGTGCGCAAGTCTCAAATGGTGCGCAATTCCACCTCAGACACTTGTGAAACACAAACTTCTTCAACTTCAAACTTGCATGACACACTTCCCTTTACGCCCAAACCAATATTGGCATGCAACAAACAACAATCACCCTTCTTCAAATCTGGCACGCAAGTCCTACTTGCGCGACACACCACCACATGTGTGACCACCACACCTGCGCAACAGGAGCTCTGATTTTTCAAAGTGTTTAACTCCATTAAATAATGAGGAGGGGTGGTCCAGTATATATAGGCATTTGGAACACCCTGCACGATGGCGCACAAGTCTCTCCTCAGCACGCAAGTCTCGGCGCGCAAGCCTCTTCCCCTGCAAGTCACCTGCATGACCAAACCAACACCTGCGTGACCCTCTTTACTTTTCCATATTTCGAGCTTATGATCTTGAAAAACAACAGGCGTGAAAGTTCCCAAGACTTCTAGCCATCGGCACGCAAGTCACTTCATGGCACGCAGGTCACTTGCGTGACCAACCCAATAATTGCGCGACACTTATCCCTTTGCCATAAATTGATGTTCTGATCTTGAAAAACATATGGCATGAAAGTTTCATCTCCTTAAAAAACATGTCACACAATTCCCTTTTCCAAAAACCACTTTTCTTTATTTTTTCGATTTTCAAGCCCAAAAATTTGGCAAACACTGGAAAACAGCGCCACCTTGTATCTGTTGCTTTTTTACCGCCTCCAGATCATCCATCTCTTTGTCGGCATTCTTGAATCAAACATGGATCGTTAACCATAGCTCTTGAACTTGACATTTCACAATTAAATCCCCTTTTTCAACAAGTTTTTATGTCATTGTTTTGCTTTGTCAACAATCACCACTCAGATGTCCACTTTGTCAACAAACACAATCACCTCAAAAATGGTTCAATGATACCTTGAGGGATTTTTTCCCAACAGTCCACACACACTATGTGTCGATGGAGGCATGTTTTGTAATATGAAGAGTGCAGAGGCTGGATCAGGTGGCACATGCTGAGTGTCATCATGTCCCTTACATGCTAAGTACTGAAGTATATGGACATGGGTAGTTTTACACAGACAACGCCTAGTGCATGGGAAAGACCCAAGGTGGCTGAGGCATGTCGTTTAGTTCAACTACATGTGGTTTAGTTATAAACGGTTTGTGATCCAAGTACTATGAGGGACATTTATAGACAAATAAGTGATACCAAACACCATGTGGTTCCCCTTACATGTCATGTACCCCTTATTCCTTTTTGAGGAACCTTAAACCTCTCATATATCCTTCATTTGGTCTCAGATTTTGGCCCTTGAGCATCCTATCCTGAGTGTTATACTATGAAGAACGCGATGGTGTACTTTGTGTTGGATTTTGAGATATGATGCAATATGCTCTGATCCAAACATTTTTTTAGGTGATTCTCAATGAATTAAGTGATCGGGAAGGATCATTATAGTGGTACCCCTAACGTACTAGGGTGTGATTCATCTATTTGACTGAGTGGTACCCCTATTGCATTAGGGTGAAAGTCCTCTATCTACTGAGTGTTATCCACCCCATGGAATTAGGGTGTGGGTCCTCTATCTACTGAGTTGTACTCCCCTATGGAATTAGGGTGAGGGTCCTATATCAACTGAGTGGTACCATTGTGGAATTAGGGTATATGTCCTCTATTTATTGAGTGGTACCCCTTATGGAATCAGGGTGCAGATCCTCTATCTATTGAATGGTACCCCCCCCCCCCATGGCATTATGGAATAGATCCTCTATCTATCAAGTTGTACCTCATTATAATATAGTGTACCAATCCTCCTTACATTGAGTGGTAACCCCTATGGAATTAGGTAACAGGTCCTCTATCTATCAATTCTTACCCCCCCCCATTGGATATGGTATGGGTCCTCCTTACACTGAGTGTAACCCCCTAATGCACTAGGGAGTGAGTCCTCTACTTGGATATTTTAGCCCCTAAATTGTGCTAAATAGTGGAGAGGAGTGGTATAGAGATCCTAGCCTTTTACATAATACACTACATGATTTTAATCATAATTATACCTTAGAGTGCAAGCCAAGGATTGTGAAGTCTAGTGTCTATGAAGACTGGGTACATAAAACTACAAACATGGGACTAAAAAACACTTCTTTATTTAATCTTAAAATTGATGTCCTAACTTCCATTGTTCTCAAACATCTACATAGGGTACCTTGGGGAAAAAATGAACAAAGGGATGAGCTAAATAGTCCAGTGAGGGAATAACCATAAGAACAAAGCATTAGCACAATGAATAAAAGGCATAACGTGATGATATAAAAAGGAATTTAACATATGGAACCTTAACATATAATCATAGAATCATATAAACACAAAGTCATAGAAATGTGTCAGTAACATAAAACATGAATTTAGTATGAGTCAAGGCTAACCACCAAGATCATTTCACATAGTAGCACAAGCTAAGGCTAACCGCCAAGACTATTGCACATAACATATCATGAGACTTAACTATACCCAATGCATTGTAGCGCTATCTGGGCACACCCATCTTAAAATTTTATCAATATGTTTCCACATAAATAATCATAAATTATCAATCTTATATAAACATAAGGATTACCCATGGAAATATTTGGGTACCATAATTATGACACGAAGCATAACAGTTGGAAGTTTCATAAAATTGTCCATGTAAGAAAGGAACTAGAATATACATGGATGTTCATAAAGAAAAATAGGCATGTATCATGGGAATTTATGTCAAGTATAAGTTACAACATTTAAGAAAATTATTTAATAAATTTAGCATTAAAACATTTTAAACGGGTTTTAAGGAAAATAGTATAGAGCATTTAAAATAGAAACGGGGAAAATACCTTATAAAAAACCAGAAGTGATCTCAGAAGGATTTAATAATAAAATGTACTGATGTTATAAAGAAAATGGTGGCTTAAAACAGAATATAGAGTTCACTTGAAACTAGGTAAGAATTCGAGAAGTTCCCTTAAAACAGGTTTGCTTATCGGGAAGTATTGAGGAGGGAATCACTTAAAAAAATGTATATCCCAAAGAGAGAATGATGGAAGGGTCTTGATAAATGAATTTTTTACATGTAAATAGAATTTAGAATATTCAAGTATATAGATAAGATAACTTTATTTTGGTAGCAAGAAATATATGGAAAACAGAAGGAATAAGGGAGAGTCGGGTAGAATTACTTATGGATTATCCACATGATATCAGGTGTAATTAAGAGGGGTTCATGAGAGAGAAAGGGGTTTATCATCACTTATAAATCATGAGGGAGGTATAGGGGAGGTGAGAAATTATACACCATAATTATGAATTATACATAAAATTTCATAGCATAGAATACATTCTTGAATAAAAGTGAAATGGAGAGGATCCCTTACCTTAAGTCTGATAGTGTTCTCCACTCGATATTAATGAACTAAATAATCAAATTAGGTTCATTAATTAATAATTAAAGAACCAATTATATATGTAAAACATTTAGTATACCCTTTTTAAGTTCATTCATGATATTTTAGATGATTTAAGTGGTTCAATTTCATTTTTGGGGTCTATTTGTTTTCTTGGTTTTTATGATTGGTTTAATTATTTTCATGAATAGATAAACATGTAAGTTGAAAGTGTTAATTGGCAGTTTTTCGCCACAATGAAAATTTTTTGTTTTATAAATAAAAAGAATGTGTACAAAAGGATTACAGAAACATATATGAGACATAATACATATATTATGGTCTGGTTCAACAATGAAATTTGTTTTATGACCAGAATTGAGGATGGCAATGGAAATTGAAAACCCATCATCCTTGAATGTGGAAATTGAAAACATCTCGGATGGTGTCTTTACTACTAAAATAAAATATGAGTAAAGGAAAGATGATAATAAATTATTCTATTATTATAAAAACATTCTAGTATATGTAAGTTACTGGATTTTTCATAACATTTGGATGAGTAGAGGTAAGGATATAAAAGAAAACAAATTAACTTGAAAAGAAAAAGAAAGAAAAGAAAAGAAGAATTTACCTCTTGATTCAATCTTGCTTGAGAGCCTCTTAAGGGGAGAGGATTTTTTCTTTTGAGAAAACCAAGGGCTTTTGTATGTGGGGGAGGATATTGAGGATATATTTGGGTATAATATAGTCAATGAAAAAGTATTGAGAGGATTTAAGAGAAGAGGTAAGGAAGGGTGGTATTTATAGTGGAGGAGAGAAGAGTTTTCATAATATTATAATAATTAGTTTATTATTTTCCCATAAGACAATAAATAGTAATGATTACCTAACCATGAATATTATAAAATGAATGTGAGTTTGAAATTTGGGTGCTTACATCACTTATGATGTCAGATATAGTGGATTTAAATTATAATGTATTTATACGTTAAATTAATGTATTTTACTATTCACCAATAATTCAAGTATTTCAGAAAAATTGCAAAAATTTACCCTTACCATTTTTCAATGTGTAGAATCAAAAAATGAACTCCATTTTTCAAAAACAATTTTATAAATATAATTAATTTTATTTTTAATTAAAATCATAATTTACTTGAAAATACATATTTTAAAACTATAACCGACTTTATAATGCTTTCAAAAATTACACAAGACCTTATAAAATTATCATTAAACTAGAAGACATAAAATTTTAAATTTATGAATACCCTTTAAGAAAATACATTTTCTATTAAATTAATTAATTCATTATAATTATTTATTTATGACATACAAAAATACCAATAATTTTACTATGGTCATATTATCACTTATAAGATTCCTCAATTTTATTTAAACACTCATGGGTGAGGATACTATTATTTTAGAATATTTACTATTCATAAGGGTCATATTAATATTTATAAGGGTAGGTTACTATTCACTAAAAATTATGTTTTTCTTATCGAACTCCAAACATCTTATTGATCGCAACCATGTATGTCATATTTTCAAAATTCAAAACATAGAAGTGTCAAAATTATGTTTAAATGTTACATAGTACTTATTAATTCATTGTGTTGTGATTTCACATGATTACATGACATAATTATAAGAAGTAAATTTCTATTAAAAACCTTGGGTCGTTACATTATCCCCCCTTATGAAATTACACCCTTGAAATTTTGTTTTACATTATAAGACATAAACAGGTGAGGGTACTTTTCCTTCATTGCCTCCTCCAGTTCCCTTATTGCCTCTTCGTACTTGTGGTTCCACCACAGTACTTTGACCAAGTGAGTAGTCTTGTTACTTAGAACTTTATCTCTACAATCCAAGATCTTCACTAGTTTCTCCACGTAAGAAAGATCATTCTCCAATAGTACCACCGCTAAAGAGAGTACATTTTAAGGGTTAGGTATGTACTTTCTTAAGAGGAATACATGAAATACATCGTGTACTTTGTACATGGTAGGTGTAAGTTCCAATCGATAGGCCACATATCCGACATGATCAAGGATCGTGAAAGGGTAGATGTACCTGGGACATAGATTCCATTTCTTCCCAATCCTCATGACTTTTTTCCATGGAGATATACGTAGAAATACCATCTCTCCAACTTTGAACCCAAGGTCTCCTCGATGGTTTTCTAAAATACTCTTTTCTCTACTTTGGTCTACCTTGATGTACTACTAAATGGTTTTCACCTTCTACACCATTTCTTCGACCATTTCAGTTCTTAGAATCTTACGCTCACTGACTTCATCCCAACACATCGGTGTTCTTCACATTTTCCCATAAAGGGCTTCTTATGGTGCCATTCGGATGCTCGAGTGGAAACCTTTGTTATATAAGAATTCAACCAGTGGAAGATGTTGGTCCTGTCCCCCTTTGAATTCCATAGAACATGATCTCAACATTTCTTCTAGTGTCTGAATGGCTCGCCCAAATTTCCCATTAGTTTGAGGATGATATGTCATACTTAAGTTCAGTTCTATGATTAGAGCATGCTGGAGGCTTTTCTAGAAGTTTGAGGTGAATCTCAGATCTCAATCAGATACAATAGATAGTGGTACTTCATTCATTCTTACCATATCTTTGATATATATCTGTGCAATTTTATCTAATGAGAAGTCCTCTCAAATTGCGATAAAGTGAGTTGTCTTTCTAAGATGATCCACAATGACCCATATAACATTGTTTCCTCTAGATGTCCTTGGAAGTCTAGGGACAAATTCCATGGTGATGTTCTCCCAATTCCATGTTGGTATGGTTAGTGGTTGCATCATCCCCTTATACTTTTGTATTTCGGCCTTCAGTTGTTGACAAACCAGGTACTTTGATTTATATTCAACAATCTTCTTCATCATATTGTCCAATAAAAAGTTCTCTTGGAGATCTCGATACATCTTTGTGCTCTCTAGGTGAATATAGAAGGTTTAGCTATGTGTGTCATTCAGAAGATCCTTCTTTTTCTCTAGATCGGATGTTACACATAATTGTGAACCAAATCTTATAACTCCTTCCTCATTAATCATGAACTCTGAGGATTTCCCATTTCTGATAGCTTCCACCCTTTTCATAATTTCCACATCTTTTCTTTGAGAATCCTTTATTTTCTTCATGACTGATGGTTGTTCAGTCATTTTAGAGAGGATTTATGATGTTCCTCCCTTAATGATTCCCATGTCCATCCTCTAAAAATCTAATTAGATCACACCCTTTTCAATTCTCATTATTGATAAAGATGCATGATCATTTCTACTTAGTGCATCTACCACCTTATTTTCCTTATAGGGATGGTAGTGGATTGAGCAATCATAATCCATGATGAGCTCTATCCATATTCATTGGTTCATATTAAGATCTTTATGTGTGAATATATATTTGAGACTCTTGTGATCAGTATATATCTTACACTTATCCCCATAGAGATAATGCATCTAGATTTTCAATGCAAAGATCACAACTGACAACTTCATATCATGCATGGGATAGTTTTACTCATGGATTTTATGTTTCCTTGAGGAGTAGGCTATCACATTATCATTTTGCATCCACACACAACCTAATCCCTTCTTTGAAGTATCACTGTACCCCACAAAGAGTTCTCTAATTGTTGGGAGTGTGAGTACCGGTGCAGTGATCGACCTCTTTTTCAACTCCTTAAAAGAGTCTTCACATTCCTAAGTCCAGACAAACTTCACTCCCTTCTATTTCATCTTGGTCATTTGGTTTGAAAATCATGAAAAGTTATTCACAAATCATTGATAATACACGGCTAGACCCAGAAAGCTATGGATCTCTATTATAGATGTTGGCTTGGGCCACTCTTTAATTGTCTTTGTCTAGGAAGGGTCCACATATATCCCTTTAATGGTGATAGCATGCCCCAAAAATGACACTTCCTCCATCCATAAATCACATTTATTGTACTTTTCATACAGCTTCTCCCTTCACAGAGCCTTTATCACAATATTCAAATTCTCCTCATGTTCCTACTTGATCATGGATAATATCAGAATATCGTCAATAAAGAATACAAATTTTTTTTGAGGTAATATCTAAAGACTTTATTCATTAAATACATGAAAATTGATGGAGCATTAGTGAGAATTAAAGGAATCACTATGAACTCATAGTGTCTATACCTCATTTGAAAGGCAGTCTTGGAAATATCTTCCTTCCTCACCTTTAATTAGTGATATCCCGACTGAAGGTCCACCTTAGATAAATAACTGGCCCCACAAACCAAATCGAACAAGTCATCTATCCATGGAAGGGGATAATTTTTCTTTATCATGATTTTATAGAGCACATGATAATCAATGTAGAGGAACTTTTATCCATCCTTCTTCTTGATGAAGAGGATTGGCACACCCCATGGTGAAGCACTAGGGCATATAAAACCCTTCTCCAGATTCTCCTATAACTGGTCCTTCAACATCTCCAGCTCTACAGTGGTCATTCTATAATGTGTATTTGATATAGGTTGAGATCCAGGAATATGTTCGATTGATAACTAAACCTCTCGATCAGGAGGAAGACCAAGAAACACTTTAGGGAATACATCAGAGTAATCCCTCATGATGGGAATGTCTTCAAGAATGATTCTCTCCTTTGTACCAATCATTTGATATAGACATGATTTCTCATAAGGAATTAATATCCACACTTAAGATAATGATTCTAAAGTATATTCATCTTCCTCCTTACACTTTTAAAGAATCAGATGATGCTTCGGGATGTGAAGTGTGATCTTCCTCTACTGAAATTTAATGTTGGATTTGTATAAACATATCCAATCCATGAAAAAGATAACATCGAACTCCACTAAAAGAAGTATGAAGTGATTTTCTAGGATGTTCAACCCACAAACATTTACCAGGGAGGTGTTATAAACCTTGGATGAAATAATTTCCCCATTCTCTATTCTCACAGATAATATATCCTCCAAATTTTGAGGTGGTGTTTGAATATTTATATTAAACATGGAATATATGAAAGAATGTGTAGAATCAAAATCAAATAGTATGTCCGATATTCTTGAATGAAAAACTAGTGTACATGTCACCACATCGTTGTCTGAATCCACCTCAGTAGTAGTGATAGAATAAGACCTTTCTTGTTTCCTTGGAGGTTGTTTCTTATTTCCTCTTACATCCCTTATATTGGGGAAATTCTTTTCATAATTCCCATGCTCCTTGCAGTTGTAACACTACACTATAGGTTGAGTGTTGATATGAACCTTCATTTCTTTTTCCACATTAGCGGTATTTTTCATATCCCTTTGGCAGTTCTTAGCTAGATATCCCAGGTTTCCATATTTGAAGCAATTCATGGTTCCCTTTAGATAGTTACCATAATTATTCTTCCCGTAACTTTTACAATTGAGATATTAGGGATTATTTCCATCATGGGATTTGTTTGTTGAACCACCCATGTTTTTCTCCATTTTTCGCTTCTTGTCACCGAGCCCACAAGACCACTGAGAGTATCCAATATCTATTTTAAACTTGAGGGAACAATGGATAATCTCCTCATAACTGTCGAAGTCTCGAATCACCAACTATTTTCATATACTCGGCCTTATCTTTCTAAATAAGCGATCCACTTTGCTTTTAGTGTTTGTGAAAAGGCTAGAGGCGTAACTTGAAAGCCTTGTACAGTTGCTTCATACACCCCGATGGACTCATCTTCCTTCTACTTGAGACCGAGGAACTCTCTCTACATCTTGAGATGGAGGGTTTGAGGAAAATATTTATTGAAAAATATCCTCTTGAATTCCTCCCAATCCATGGAATCAATTTATTCTTGGGAATTTGTATTCTTGATCCGTGTCCACCACTCATCAACTTCACTATCAAAAAGATAGACCATCAGTACAACTTTCACTTCTTTCGAGCACTGGAGGACAGAGAATATATTTTCAATGGAGTTAATCCACTATTCTATGAGGAGGGGATCAGAATATCTACTAAACATGGGAGGCCGTTGTTTCATGAAAGATTCTACAACAACTTTCCCTTTTCTTGGAGGAGGAGGGTGTTCCGCATGATTCAATTTATTATTCATAACTTGAGCCAGCTGATCTGTAACACCCAAAGATTTTATGAGAAATATTCCTTTTAATTTCATTTATTTCTTATGTTTTATGCTACCCCAAGATTATCTTGAGCTATTCTTAGCACCGTATTAGCTTGCAATATACGCAACATTATTCTTGGCTTGTGTTGCACACAATTTCAAGTTCTTTTGATAGACTTCATTTTACACAAAACCGAGTATAGATTTTGTTTAATGTATAAATGAACTAAGTTTTGATTATGTTATACACAACGCCAAAGTAATATTTCACTACATGCAACCCTGACTTGGCTTGTGTTACACGTAAGAGCGACCTTCCTCGATAGCTTGCATTGTACGCGATATTGAGAGTCACTAAACACTGATAGATTATTATTTAATGGGATGTGAACTAGCCATTATGAATAGTATTAACCAAATTTTTAATTTTATATAATTTGAATTCATCCTAAATATTTTCTAGAACACAATATGAGAAAAAATCAATTTTTTTAGATAAAAGAAGTATTTTTCAAAAAAATACAGTTTTACCGCCTTTTGATGACGTAACCATTTTCAATCTAGTTTTTGACACATTTATAAGTTCAAATGAAAAATTTAAATTCTTATTTGAAATCAGGATATAAATATTTACTTTGGATAAATTTTTTATATTTTTCTGATAATATTTATATTTTGATGAATAGTATAAATAAGCTATATTTTAATTAAAAACAACTTTTTTCATAAAGCTAATTTATATGGGTAAAATATAATATTGGGTTGTTTTAAAGTATAAATATAATATATTTTTACCATTTAATATAATTTATTTAATTATAATTAATTTTACATTGATGTCATAGGTAAAATCATTTCAATCTTTTGCAATGTTTTAACTTTTAAAACTCATTTTCTCAAAAATGAAAATTAATTTTAAATTAATTATTGAAACTTCTGTGTTTTGAATTTCGAAAAATGGTTTCCATATTTGGAATAAGTAGGTCCAAATTGTGTAAATAGGTAACTTTTATTTTTAGACATTATGAATAGTAACTTCAGTAAATATTTTATTTTCCAGGGTTAAAGGGTAAATCTGGTAAATAAGGGTAAAAAATAATATTATAATGACATTAAACTACTCTAAAACGTGCCCTAATCCTATTTTATGAGATATTTCCAACCATGGGAATACTTGGGTCGATTTTAGGACCTCATGGATTAACTTGGATGTGAAAATGACATTTTATCAGAATTAATTTAAAGTAAAGATAATTATAACCTAAACATATATATTTTACTAATTTGATTTTAATATGGATTTATATATCATATATATATGTATATAAATTGTAATTAGAAAGATAAAAATATTTCCTACATCATGGTATTTTATTTATAATTTTTAGTCATCAAATAAATAAATATATTTATGACACAATTATGATGTAGTGATCGCCTCGTTAATGAAAGATTCAAGTAAACAAATTTATAAATATTAAAATAAATTTAATTTGAATATTTTGATACCATAAACGAATTTTATGGATGAAATTTACATATTAGGGATGATTTATTTCTTTTTTTCTAATTAATAAGGTTGTTATGAATTTTTAAAAAAGTCAAGTATGATTAGTTTTAAAAATTGACACAATTCACAAATTAAAACATCAAATAGTTTATTAAATGATATTAAATTCCTAAAAATATAAGATTCGTCAAAATGGTTAATATAAGTCCAAATATGTCATAAATAGCTTTTTTTGGGTCGTTTTACATGATATAGTAATTAAATTAACCCACAATGTGTAAATAACATGATATCACTGTAAGATTAAAAAGGGTAAAATAAGGGTAAAACCAAAAATATAAAGATAAAACAATATTCAAAACTTGTAAAAAAAATTTATTA
Organism: Viscum album; assembly: GCA_963277665.1. Classification (NCBI taxonomy): domain Eukaryota; kingdom Viridiplantae; phylum Streptophyta; class Magnoliopsida; order Santalales; family Viscaceae; genus Viscum; species Viscum album. Next base: position 1,481,975,260 of record OY728141.1, on the reverse strand, counting down.
TGGTTATTCAAACAAAAAGCATCTTATATTATAATTAAATAAGTTTTTGACCATTTTAAGTCGAAGTTTAATTTATAATAAATTAATATTTTGAAACTTTCCTAAAGTGCCCCTCTCCTCTCTTATAAAAGGGAACCTCCTCCATTTCCTCTTCACTCCATTTTAAGCCATAAATTTCATCCAAAATCTACCCATTTTTCTTATAAACTTTTCTAATTGAATTATAGAGGTGATTTTATTCTCAAAAGACCAAATCTAGTGCCCTAATATGAAGTTTAAAGGAGGCACGCCAAGGAAGAGGTAATCTCTTCTACCGATTCTTTCAAATTTATTTCTTCTACTACTTCCTATTAATTAGTTGTTTAATTATAAATTAATAAAATAAATATCACTAATATACTTATATGTTATCATAAATATGAAACAACCCTATTTCACCTTCTATCCATCCTACGAAAAATGAAATCATCGCACGTGCGTACGTACGGATTACCGTCTCCACGCCATGGTGTAATCTGTTTTTCACCGCCACTTTACTTGGATGGGTATAATGGTGAAAATAATAACTATATATGATTATTATAAAATGATATGAATTATGAGATATTATACACCATCCACTTCATTACCATTCAACAACTATGGGAACAATATCTTCGCTCGTGCGTACGTACGACTTACCGTCTCCACGACGCGATGAGATTCATTCTCCATGTTAACCATTCAAGAATGATTATAAAGTATATATAAAGAATAATAATGAAAGATATTAAATAATAATTCTACTTCATTTTTTTATATATATGTTTCATTTACTTACTTCCATTCAATTCAATAAGAAAATTAAAATAGCGTTCATGCGTACGTACAGCCTACCGTCTCCATGAACGGTGTATTTAATTTCATTATCTATCTATTATATATATATATACTGAATATATATTATATATAAATCATGTTTTACATTATGGAATAAATTAAATCATGATATAAGTAATAATATTAAGAACAACAAGTTCAAACACGTACGATACATGAAACGATTATTACCCAAAACATTGCTTTAACATGGAATTGACAAAGAAATGGGTAATATAAAGTCATAAGTGAATTATATATGATATCATAAAAATTATTATGGTTCTATTACAGGTTAATAATATGTTTAAACCCACTATACAGGAGTTTCAGACACATAAGGAAGAAATCAGACCTAAGGTAAGGGATAACTTTGTCAATCTCATTTTTATCCGAGATTGTTTATTCGTAAGTATTTACTAGGGTTATATTTATCATTCATGTCCATGTTTTTCTAAAAATATTTTCAAAAAATGTTTACTATTATTCCATGTATATTTAAAGTCATTTTTACCCTTTTTTTACTTTTACTACATGGTATGGAAGGAATCATTCTTTTTTTTACCATACGAGGTACTTTTTGACTTTTCCAACAAAAGTACGAGGATAATTTTTTTTAACTTATATGTTGTGAACAGATTTTTACGCTTTCATAAATCATTATTTCAATGAATATTAATTTACATGTTTTCAAGTTTATTTTCAATTAACTTATTTTCTTTTAAAATTTCTTGACATATTGAGAAAAGAAATTTTTTTTGGAAGAAGAAAGGATATTTTCCTCAAGAACTAAGTTCAAGAGTTTTATCAAAATTATTTTCCGTCAAATATGATATAGGGTTATGTTTCTATCCCTATTATTACTTTTATTTTATTAAATTATAATGCAATTATTTTTATGAAGTCCTTTTATCTTATATGGATTATTTTATGATGGCATGATGTTTAAGAATCCCATTTTATTACATGGGTTATGCTATGGTACCTGATTTATGTTTTTGTGGCACACATAAGAATTGTTTCATTATGAGATGGGTGGGACCTATATCTCTCTCTAATTAATTGGGTAAAGATTTATATCCCATGATATATACATGGCTAGAATGGAAAGTAAATTTGGTTCCACAATACAGGGTTGGAATGACAAGTAAACCTCGTTCAGTAAGGGACTTCGTCCGCTATGATGGTCTTGGAAGCAATGACTTGGCTACTATGGAAATCATATTACGTGTTTAATGGTTTTCCACAATTCCATGAATTATTCCCATGCTATTTTATCATGATTAATGTTCCTTTATGATCTATTCCTTAAGAACTGCCAAGATTTTGTTCAGGACTCATGATTTTGATGTTTAACCTTTATGTTCATGTTTTTTACATTCAAATGTTCATGGATTGTTTTATGTTCTCCATGATTACCCTTAATGAGCATTTGATCTCACCCTTTTTATGTTTTATTTTCCCCAGGATATAAAGAAAAGTTTTAAGTAGGAAAAAAAGGGGAATATCTTTATGGGAGATGTTGAAGATCTTTCTCCATGATTAGAAGATTGTGTTCTGAGTTTCCAGAGAAACTAAACTAATACAATATTTGGGTGTCTGTTTGTGTCATGTATTAAGTATTCTAAAAATAAAATGCAATGTCCATGTACATCAAGATTGGGTCTCTAGTTTTAGTAACAGATCGAATTTTTAGTCAATCTTTGGAAACTATGATGCAAAAACTTTAGTGAGATCCCTAGGGATATTTCTATGGTATGTCTAGGGAAGTCCATAAGGGTATGTCTAACTATATATTACAGTCCTATAATTATAATAATGATCCTTAATGAACAAGAATTAAACCATAGATATCAGAGATTGAAAGTACTCCCCCTTGATAATGTTGTTTTCCTAGTATGATTTTTTCCTCTCACATTGTTCTTTTTGGGTTTTAGATAATGGTTGGAACCTGAAGGAACCATTTTAATGATAAATGCACTAGGAAATGTAATTATTGACCTTCTAAACAACCAAATGTTATGGGATATGGAGTAAAAAATCTTATTGCTATACTTACATAAGCTATTCATCATTCTGGACTTCCAAATGAGCAGAGAAGGGAACAATATTCTATTGAGTCCTTCATGAGGCAACGTCCACCTTCATTCAGTGGTTCTTCTGATCCACTTGTTTCTGAACAATGGATTAGTACCATTGAAAAGATATTTTCATCCATCACTATTCAGAACATGAAAAGGTCATTTTGGTTGTCTATTGTTTAGAAGGTGAAGTATACCGGTGGTTGACTGTAATTAAGAATAAAATATAGAAAGATGAAATTAAATACAAGGAATGTGACAAGTTCGAGAACTTGTTTTTCAATAAGTACTTCCCTCATATTCTTTAAAGAAAGATGGAAAAGGCTTTCCTTGAGATTAATAAAAATTATGATGAATCTGTCGTTACATATGAGGCGAATTTTACATGACTTGCAAGGTATGCTTCTGGCTTTATCATCCAACCTGAAAGTAATGTGGATCGATTCTTCAAAGGCTTAAAACCATGTCGTCAAAGGGAATTAGATACAAGAGACTTCAGTAGATATGAAGATATTGTGTGTTGTGATATCAAGGTAGAATTGGAAGTTGTTGTTGCATATACATCTCATGGTTTTGACAAGAAACGAAATACGGAGTTCAAGGAAAATCTCAAAACAATGTTGAAAAGAATATGAATGTTTCTTTATTCTAAAATTGTGGAAATAAGCATGGTGGATATTGTCCTAAAGGGACTAGAAAAAGTTTCAAGTGTGTAAAAGAAGGTCATTGAGCAGCTGATTGTTGAAGTAAAGGGAAAAATATTGTTAATGATGTGAATAGAGAAAAGACTACAGAGAATGCACCATCAACACTTCAATGATAAAAGTGAAAGGAAATGGAACATTATGATAACCAATGTCCTAATACAAGGGTTAATGATGATTGAATTCAGCAACTTCTTAAGGAAAAAGAAAAATTTAAGTCACATGCAATCACTATTAGTGATGTTGAGTATGAAAACGAAGTGGTAGAATGATTAAGTGTTTATATAATGGGATTCCAAAATAGTGTTGTTGAGTCTCTTTTATGGTATTATGGAAGATCGGAATATCTATGGTCCATTATGATTGTCCATAACTATATGGTACCAGTAACCATGAAAATTTATTAAAATAATTTTGGAAAGCACATGATATAAGCATAATGAAGGGATAAGGAGATAGTGAGATGTTTTATAGTATTATTGAGATCATGACTAATATAAGGACAAAGTGATATCATGGTTTGAGTTTATATTTTTTTTGGATTTTGGTATGTGGAAAGAGTTAACTTTTGATAGAAAGCATGTTTTCACTAAGGTTCTATGGGAATTCATGTTATTATCATGTTTCAAGAGAATACATGATTAAGATATTCACATGTTTGGAATGTGAAAACCAAGAACTACCTTATTATATATGGGAAATAAATGTTATATCAATTTAGTTCACCTCCTTCTAAAGTTTTATATTTTTTGGATTGTAACGTTATCCATTTAAGGATAGTATAAGTTATTTTCCATTTTAAGTTTGTTAGATTAATATACTATCTAACTATAGGTGGACTTATGTATTTTTAATAACTAGTGCTAACCTTTTTTTGATAGAGACAGATGGAATGATCTATCATTATATAACATGATCTTATAATGCTTAAATAATGAAAAATTCAACTTCATTTCATTAAATAAGAGATGAAGTGGAAATTTTCCAAGGCATGAACAAAGGTGAGATTGTACCAAAATCAAGTAAGTATTTATTCTCATGAAAACTTGTTCAACTTTAGGGAAAGGGTATTGAAACCCAAAAATATGATCCTAACATTTGATGAATCAGATAGTCCCTTAAATCATCACAGATTTATGGATTTCTGGAAGTTAACTTTTTCCAAACCTTATTCTTTATCACTATCCATTAGAACATGATGGTTAGATTTCACTTCTATATCCATGTTTTCACTTCCCACCTATGTTCTCCTATGTGGAAACCTAGTGATGAGTTACTTTGGGTAACCGTTACATTTCTAACTTTCCTTTTTAAAATGATGTCTTAGTATCAGTTTTTATGATGTGGGTTTCCATGAAAGAAACTCTCAAGTAGAAAACAATTTATAACCCCAACGAATTTCGAGGGAGAAATTCATTTTAAGGGGGGTAGAATGTAACACCCTGAGATTTTATGAGAAATATTCTTTTTAATTTCTTTGATGTCTTTTTTTGTACGCTACACCATGATTATCTTGTGCTACACGCAACACCGTTTTAAGTTTCAGTATACGCAACAATATTTTTGGCTTGTGTTGCACACAATTTCAAGTTATTTTGACATAATTAATTTTACGCAACACCGAGTATAGATTTTGTTCAATATATAAATGAACTAATTTTTTATTATGTTATATGAAAAACCAAAAGAAGATTTCACAACATGCAATCCTAACTTGGATTGCGTTACAAGCAAGAGTGACCTTCCTCTATATCTTGTGTTGTACGTGATATCGAGTTTCACTAAACAACGATATATTGTTATTTAATGGAATGTAAACTAGCCATTATAAATATTATTAACTAAATTTTGAATTTTTATATAATTGGAATTCATTCTACACGTTTTCTATAACACAATATGAGAAAAAATAAATTTTTTCAGATAAAAGAAGTATTTTTCAAAAAATGTAGTTTTACCACCATTTAATGACGCACCCATTTTAAATCTAGTTTTTGACACGTTTATAAGTTCAATTTGAAAAATTAAAATTTTTATTTAGAATTAGGATATATAAATTTACTTTGGATAATTTTTTTGATATTTTTCTGATAACTTTCATATTTTGATGAATAGTAAAAATATGCTAAATTTTAATTAAAAACAACTTTTTTCATCAAGATAATTTATATGGTTATATTATAATATTGAGTTTTTTTAATGTATAAATTGAATTTATTTTTACCATTTAATATAATTTATGTCATTAGAATTAATTTTACATTGAATTCATAGGTAAAAGCATTTCAATCTTTTGCAATGTTTTAACTTTTAAAACCTGTTTTCTCAAAAACGGAAATTAATTTTAAATTAATTACTGCAAATTCTATGTTTTGAATTTGGAAAATTATATTCCATATTTGGAATCATGAGGTCCAAATTTTGTAAATAAGTAACATTTGTTTTTAGACATTATGAATAGTAACTTCAGTAAATATGTTATTTACCATGGTTAATGGGTAAATATGGTAAATAAGGGTAAAAATAATATTATAATAATATTAACTACCCTAACACATGCCCTAATCCTATTGGATGAGATATTTCCATCCATCGGGATCCTTGGTTCGATTTTGGGACCTCATGGTTTAACTTGGATGTGAAAATGACATTTTAAAATAATTAATTTTAATTAAAGATAATTATAACCTAAACATATATCTTTTACTAAATTGATTTTAATATGGGTTTATATAACAGATATATATGTATATAAATATTAATTATAAATATAAAAATATTTCATACATCATGGTATTTTATTTATAATTTTTATACATAAAATAAATATATATATTTATGACACAATTATGATGTAGTGATTGCCTCATTAATGAAATATTCAAATAAATGAATTTATAAATATTAAAATAAATTTAATTTGAATATTTTGATGTCATCCACAAATTTTATGGATTAAATTTACATATTAGTGATGAGTTAATGACTTTGTTTTGAAGTAATAAGGTTTTTATGAATTTTTAAAAAAGTCAAGTATGAATAGTGTTCAAAATTGACACAATTCATAACTTAAAATATAAAATAGTTTATTAAATGATATTAAATTACTAAAAATATAATATTGGGAAAATTTATTAATATAAGTCCAAATATGTCATAAATAACTTTTTTGGGGTCATTTTACATGATATGGTAATTACATTAACCCACAATGTGCAAATAACATGATATCACGGTCAGATTAAAAAGGGTAAAATAAGGGTATAACCAAAACGATAAGGATAAAAAAATATAAAAAACCTGTCAAAAAATTATTTTATGATGTGTATTAGGACAAAAATAATCTTATATTATAATTAAATAAGTTTTGGACCATTTTAAGTCGAAATTGAATCTATAATAAATTAATATTTTTGAACTTTATTAAAGTGACCCTCTCCTCTCTTATAAATGGCACCTCCTACCTTTCCTCTTAAATATTTTTTAAGCCTTCAAGATCGGAACAACCCTACCCAATTATCTTCTCAAATTACCTAATTACATTATAGATGTTATTTTCTTCCTAAAAGACAAACTCTTTTTCCTAAGAAGAAGTTCAAATGAGGCACGTCAAGGAAGAGGTAATCTCTTCTACCGATTCTTTCAAATTTATTTCTTCTTATACTTCCTATTCATTAGTTTTTTCATTATAATGTAATAACATAAGTATCAATAATATACTGATATGTTATTATAAATATTAAACAACCCTATTTCACCTTTTATTCATCCTACGAAAAATGAAATCACCGTGTGTGCGTACGTACGTGCGGATTACCATCTCCACATCGTGGTGTAATCTATTTTTCACTACCACCTTACTTGGATGGTTATAATGGTTGAAATAATAACTATATATGATTATTATAAAATTATACTAATTATGAGATATTATACATCATCCACTTCAATACCTTTAAACAAATATGGGAACAATATCATCGCTCGTGCATACGTACGGCTTACCGTCTCCACGACGCGATGAGATTCATTCTCCATGTTAACCATTCAAGAATGATTATAAAGTATATATAATAAATAATCATGAAAGATATTAAATAATAATGTTACTGTATTTATGTATATATATGTTCTATTTACTTACTTCCATTCTATTCAATATGGAAATGAAAACATCATTCATGCCTACGTACGACCTACTATCTCCATGAACGGTGTATTTCATTTCATTTATCTAACTAATATATATATATATATATAATGAATATTTATGATATATAAATCATGTTTTAAATTCTTAATGTAATTAAATAATTATATAAGTAATAATATAAATAACAACAATTCCAAACACGTATGATACATGAAACGATTATTACTCAAAACATTGCTTTAACATGGAATTGACAATGGAATGGGTAATATAAAGTCGTAAGTGAATCATATTTTATATGATAAATATTATTATGGGTTTTTTACAAGTTAATAATATGTTTAAACTCACTATACAATAGTTTAGGACACATAAGGAAGAAATCAGACCTAAGGTAAGGGATAACTTTTTCAATCTTGTTTTTATCCGAGATTGTTTATTTGTAAGTATTTACTGGGGTTATATTTATCATCCATGTCCATGTTTTCTAAAAATGTTTTCATAAAATTTTTACTATTCTTCCAATTATATATAAATTCATTTTTACCCACTTTTTACTTTTACTACATGGCATGTAAGGAATCTTTCTTTTTTTTACCATACGAGGTACTTTTTGACTTTTCTGGAAAAAGTATGAGGAAATGTTTTTTTAACTTATACGACATGAACGGATTTTTAAGCATTCATAAATCATTATTTCCATGAAGATTACTTTATAATTTTTCATGTTTATTTTCAATTAAATTTATTTCTTTTAAAATTTAACGATATATTGAGAAAGAAAATGTTTTTGGAAGAAGAAAGGATATTTTCCTCAAGAACTAAGTTCAAGTGTTTTGTCAAAATTATTTTCTATCTATGATGATATACAGTTATGTTTCTATCCCTATTATTAATTGGATTTTATTACATTATGATGGAATTATTTTTATGAAATCCTTTTATCTTATATGGATTATGTTATGATGGCATGATGTTTAAGAATCCCATTTTATTACATGGGTTATGATATGATGTATGATTTATGTTTTTGTGGCACACATAATAATTGTTTTATTATGATATTTATGGGACCTATATCTCCCTCCAATGAATTAGTTAAAGATTTATATCTCCTGACATAGATATGGATGGAATGATAAGTAAATCTGGTTCAGTAATAGAGGGCTGGAACAACAAGTAAACCAAATTTAGTAATGGACTTAGTTCACTATGATGGTCTTGGCAGCAATTCCTTGGCTACTATTGGAATAATATTATGTGTTTAATGGTTTTACACAATTACATTATTTATTCTCATTCTATTTTATCATGATTAATGTTCCTTTATGATCTATGCCTTATGAATTACCAATATTTAGTTCATGACTCATGATTTTGATGTTTAACCTTTATGTTCATGTTTTTTACATTCAAATGTTTATGGATTGTTTTATATTCTCCATGTTTACCCTTAATAAGCATTTGAGCTCACCCTTTTTATGTTTTCTTTTCCCTAGGATATAAAGAATCATTTTAGGTAGGAAAACAAAAGGGGATGATCTTTATAGGAGATATTGAAGATCTTTCACCATGATTAGAAGATCTTTCACCATGATTAGAAGATTATGTTTCTAGTTTCCAAATACACTAAAATAATATGGTCTTTGGGAGTCTATTTGTGTCATGTATTAAGTATTCCACCAAAGAAATGTAATTTCCATGAATTTCAAGATTGGGTCTCCACAGTTGGTATCATAGGGAAGTTTTAGTCAATCTTTGGAAACTAAGATGCAAAAACTTTAGTGAGATCCCTAGAGATATTTCTAAGGTATGTATAGGGGTGTCCATAAGGTTATGTATAAATATAGATTATAGTATTATAATTATGATTAATATCATGAATAACCCAATATTAAACCTAATATGTTAGAGATTGAAAGTACTCCCCCTTGATAATGTTGTTTTCCTAGTAGGCTTTTTTCCTCTCACACTATTCTTTTTCGGTTTTAGACAATGGCTGGAACCTAAAGAAATTGTATTAATGATCAATGCACTGGGAAATGAAATTATTTTCCTCCTGAACAACCAAATTTTATGGGATATGGAGTGAAAAAATTTATTACTATACTTACACAAGCTATGAATCATTCTGGACTTCCAAATGAGAAGAGAAAGGAACAATATTCTATTGAATCCTTCATGAGGCAACATCCACCTTCATTCAGTGGGTCTTCTGATCCACTTGTTGCTGAACAATGGATTAGTACCATTGAAAAGATATTTTCTATCCTTCACTGTTCAGAACATGAAAAGGTCATTTTGGATATCTATCATTTATAAGGTGAAGCAGACTAGTGGTGAATTGTAATTAAGAATACAAGACATCAAGATGAAATTGAATTCATGGAATGGGATGAGTTCAAGAACTTGTTTTTCAATAATTCCCTCATATTATTTTAAAAAATATGGAAAATTAGTTCCTTGATCTTATGCAAAAGGATGATGAATCTGTTGGTACATATGAGGTGAATTTTACAATACATGCAAGGTATGCTTCTAGCTTTATCATCTAACCTGAAAGTAAAGTTGATGGATTCTTCAGTGTCTTAAAACCAAGAATTATAAGGGAATTAGATATAAGAGACTTTAGTAGAAATTAAGAAATTTTGTTTTTTGATATCAAGGTAGAACTGGAAGTTGGTGTTACATATCCATCTCATGGTTTTGACAAGAAACAAAAGATGGAGTTCAAGGAAAAATCTCAAAACAATGGTGAAAAGAAGATGAATGTTTCCTTATGCTCAAAGTGTGCAAAGAAGCAGGGTAGAGATTGTCTTAAAGGGATTAGAAAATGTTTCAAGTGTAGAAAAGAAGGTCATCGAGCAGCTGAATGTCAAAGTAAAGGTAAAAATAATTCTAATGAGGTGAATAGAGAAAAGACTACAGAGAATACACCACCAACACTTCAATGCTACAAGTGCAAGTAAATGCGGCATTATGCTAACCAATGACCTAATCTTAGGGTTAATGATGATCGGTGTTAGCAACTTCTTAAGGAAAAAGAAAAGGGGAAGTCACATGAAATCACTATTGGTGATGTTGAGTATGATAATGAAGTTGTATAATGATTAAGTGTTTATGTAATAGGATCCCAAAATAATGTTGTTGAATCTATTTTATGGTATTATGAAATATTGGAATATCTATGGTCCATTGTTATTTTCCATAACTATATGGTACTGGTAACCATGAAATGTGATTGAAATAATTTTTGAAAGAACTGGATATGCACATAATGGATGGATAATAAGATATTGATATTTTTCATAGTATTAATGAGCTCATGGATGATATAAGGACAAAGTGATATCATGGTTTGAGTTTATAAATTTTTTTCAAATTTTGGTATGTGGAAAGAGTTAATTTCTGACATAATTCATGTTTTCACTAAGATTCTATGGGAATTAATTTTATTATCATGTTTCAAGAGAATACATGATTAAGATATTCACATGTTTGGAATGTGAAAACCAAGAACTACCTTATGAGATATGGGGGATAAATGTTATGTTGATTTAGTTCAAATCCTTCTAAAGTTTTATATTTTTAGGATTGTAACATTATCCATTTAAGGATAGTATAAGTTATTTTCCATTTTATATTTCTTAGATTAATGTATTATCTCACTATAGGTGGACTTATGTATATTTAATAACTTGTGCTAACCTTTTTGTGATAGAGACTCTATCATTCTATCGCATGATCTGCTAATACTTCATGAATGAAAAATTCGACTTTATTTCTTTAAATAAGAGATGAAGTGGAAATTGTTCAAGGCATGAACAACAATGATATTGTACCAACATCAAGTAAGTATTTATTCTCATGAAAACTTATTCAACTTTATGGAAAGAATCTTTAAAACCGAAAATATTATCCTAGTTCCTTATTATCCGATAAATCAAATGGTCCCTTAAATCATCAAAAATTTATGGCTTTCTGGTAGTTAACTTTATCCAAACCATATTCTTTATCACTATCCATCAAAACTTGATGGTTATATTTCTCTTCCAAATCCATGTTTTCACTTCCCACCTATGTTCTCCTATGTGGAAACCTAGTGATGAGTTGCTTTGGGTAACCACTACATTTCTAACTTTCCTTTTTAAAATTATGTCTTAGTATCCCTTTTTAAGATATGGGTTTCCATGAAAGAAACTCTCAAGTAGAAAACCATTTATAACCCCCAGTGAATTTTAAGGGAGAAATTCATTTTAAGGTGGGGTAGAATTTAACACCCTGAGATTTTATGAGAAATATTTTTTTTAATTTCTTTGATGTATTTTTTTGTACTCTAAACAAATATTATCTTGCGCTATATACAACACCATATTAGTTTGCATTATATGATACATTATTCTTTGCTTGTGTTGGAAACAATTTCAAGTTCTTTTGATAGAATTTATTTTTCGAAACACCAAGTATAGATTTTTTTCAATGTATAAATGAAATACATTTTGATTATTTTATACACAACACCAAAGGAAGATTTCACTACACGCAACCCTGACTTGGCTAGAATTACACTCAAGAGAGAACTTCCTCAATAGCTTGTGTTGTATGTGGTATTGAGTTTCACTAAACAATGATATATTGTTATTTAATGGGATGCAAATTAGTCATTATGAATATTATTAACCACATTTTTAATATTATATCATTTTAATTCATCTTACACATTTTATAGAACACAATATGTGAAAAAAATCAATTTTTTCGGATAAAAGAAGTATTTTTCAAAAAATACAATTTTATCGCCTTTTAGTGGCGCACCCATTTTAAATCTAGTTTTTGACACGTTTATGAGTTCAATTTGAAAAATTAAATTTATTCTTTGGAATCATAATATAAAAATTTAATTTGGATAAATTTTTTATATTTTTATGATAACTCTCATATTTTTATAAATAGTAAAAAAAGCTAAATTTTATTTAAAACCAAATTTTTTTCATCATGATAATTTATGTGGTTAAATTTTAATATTGAGTTATTTTAAAGCATAAATCGTATATATTTTTACCATTTAACATAATTTATGTCATTAGCATTAATTTTACATTGAATTCATAGGTAAAATCATTTCAATCTTTTATAATGCTTGAACTTTTAAAACTCATTTTCTCAACAACAGAAATTAATTTTAAATTAACTACAACTTCTGTGTTTTGAATTTGGAAAAATGGATTCCATATTTTGAATCAAGAGGTCTAAATTGTGTAAATAGGTAACTTTTATTTTTAGACATTATGAATAGTAACATCAGTAAATATTTTATTTACCATGGTTAAAGGGTAAATATGGTACATAACTGTAAAAAATAATATTATAATAATATTAAATTACCCTAACACATGCCCTAATACTATTGGATGAGATTTTTCCGACCATGTAATTCCTCGGGTCTATTTTGGGACCCCGGGGATTAACTTGGATGGGAAAATGACATTTTATAAGAATTAATTTAAAGTAAAGATAATTATAATCTAAACATATTTCTTTTACTAAATTGATTTTAATATGGGGTTATATAACATATATATATGTATATAAATAGTCATTATAAAGATAAAAAAAATTATATATTATTTTATTGTATTTATAATTTTAAGGCATCAAATAAATATATATATATTTATGACACAATTATGATGTAGTGATTGCCTCATTAATGAAAGATTCAAATAAATGAATTTATAAATATTAAAAAAAAATAATTTGAAAATTTTGATGTCATACACAATTTTTTCCGATGAAATTGATATATTAGAGATGATTTAATTCCTTTGGTTTGAAGTAATAAAGTTTTTCTAAATTTTTAAAAAAGTCAAGTATGAATAGTGTTCAAAATTGACACAATTCATAACTTAAAATAGTTTATTAAATGATATTAGATTCATAAAAATATAATATTAGAAAAAATGGTTAATATAAGTCCAAATATGTCATAAATAACTTTTTTTGGGTCGTTTTACATGATATGATAATTACATTAACCCAAAATGTGTAAATAACATGATATCAAAGTAAGATTAAAAAGGGTAAAATAAGGGTAAAACCAAAAAGATAAGGATAAAACAATATTCAAAACTTGTAAAAAAATTATTGGATGATGTTTATTGGAACCAAAATCATCTTATATTATAATTAAATAAGTTTTGGACCATTTTAAGTTGAAATTGAATTTATAATAAATTAATATTTTGGAAGTTTCCTAAAGTTCCCCTCTCCTCTCTTGTAAAAGGGATCCTCCTCCCTTTCCTCTTAACTCCATTTTAAGCCTTAAATCTTGGAAAACCATAACTATTTCTATTCTAAACTTCCCTAATTACATACTCGAGGTTATGTTCTTCTCAAAAGACAAACTCTGGTGCCCTAAGTGGAATTTTAAAGGAGGCACGTCAAGGAAAAGGAAATCTCTTCTACCGATTATTTCAAATTTATTTCTTCTACTAATTCCTCTTCCTTAGTTGTTTCATTATAAATTAATAACATCATTATCACCAATATAATGATATATTATTATAAATATTAAACAACCCTATTTCACCTTCTATCCATCCTACGAGAAACAAAATCACCGCGTGTGCGTATGTACAGATTACCGTCTCTATGCTGTGGTGTAATTTGTTTTTCACCGCCACCTTAATTGGATGGGTATAATGGTGGAAATAAAAATTATATATGATTATTATAAAATTATAATAATTCTGAGATATTATACACCATCCACTTCAATACCATTCAACAATAATGGGAACGATATCGTCACTCATGCGTACGTATGGCTTACCGTCTCCACGACGCAATGAGATTCATTCTCCATGTTAACAATTCAAGAATGATTATATAGTATATATAATAAATAATCATGAAATATATTACATAATAATTATACTTTACTTATGTATAAATATGTTTCATTTACTTACTTCCAGTCAATTCAATAAGGAAATGAAAACAGCGTTCATGCGTACGTACGGCCTACCGTCTCCATGATTGGTGTATTTTATTCCATTTATCTATCTATTATATATATATATATATATATAATTCGTATATATGATATATAAATCATTTTTTACATTATTTAAGTAATTAAATTGTGATATAAGTAATAATATCAGGAACAACAAGTCCAAACACGTACGATACATGAAACGATTATTACCCAAAATGTTGCTTTAACATGGAATTGACAAATGAACGAGTAATATAAAGTCATAAGTGAATCATATATGATATCATAATTATTATTATGGTTCTATTACAAGTTATTAATATGTTTAAACCCACTATATGGTATTTTCTGACACATAAGGAAGAAATCGTACCTGAGGTAAGGGATAACTTTGCCAATCTCATTTTTATCGGAGATTATTTATTCGTAAGTATTTACTAGGGTTATATTTATCATCCATGTACATGTTTTATAAATATATTTTCATAAAATTTTTACTATTCTTACATGTATATTTAAAGTCATTTTTACCATTTTTTACCTTTACTACATGGTATGGAATGAACCTTTCTTTTGTTTACCATACATGGTACTTTTTGACTTTTCCGGAAAAAAGTACGAGGAGAATGATTTTTTAACTTATAGGGAATGAATGGATTTTTACACTTTCATAAATCATTATTTACCTGAATCTTTATTTACATGTTTTCAATTTTATTTTCAATTACCTTAATTTATTTTAAAATTACATGACATATTGATAAAAGAAAATGTTTTTGGAAGAAGAAATGATAGTTTCCTCAAGAACTAAGTTCAAGTGTTTTATCAAAATTATTTTCCATATAAGATGATATAGGGTTATATTTATATCCCTATTATTAATTTTATTTGATTACCTTATGATTTAATTATTTTTATGAAGACTTTTTATCTTATATGGATTATTTTATGCTGGCATGATGTTTAAGAAAAACATTTTATTACATGGGTTGTACTATGATGTATGATTTATGTTTTTGGAGAACACATAAGAATTGTTTCATTATGATATGGGTGGGACCTATATCTCCCTTAAATGCATTGGGTAAATATTTATATCTCGTGAGATAGTCATGGATGGAATGGAAAGTAAATCTGGTTCAGTAATATAGGACTGGAACGGTAAGTAAACCCAATTCAGTATGGGACTTCGTCCGCTATGATGGTCTTGGAAACCATGCCTTGGCTACTATGGAAATCATATTATGTGTTTAATGGTTTGACACAATTACATGTTTTATTATAATGATATTTTATCATTATTAATGTTCCTTTATGATCTATGCCTTACAAACTGCCAAGATTTAGTTCATGACTAATGATTTTGATGTTTAACCTTTATGTTCATGTTTTTACGTTCAAGTGTTTATGGATTGTTTTATGTTCTCCATGTTTAAAATTACTAAGAATTTCAGCTCACCCTTTTTATTTTTTCATTTACCCCTAGATATAAATAAATTTATTAGGTAAGAAAACAAAAGGGGGAGATCTTTATGCGAGATGTTGAAGATATTTCACCATGATTAGAAGATTATGTTCTGAGTTTACAAAAGCACTAAACTAATAGGGTATTTGGGTGTCTATTTATGTCATGTATTAAGTATTCTACAAATGAAATTTAATTTCCACCTACGTCATGTTTGGGTATCTAAAGTTTGTATCAGAGCGAAGGTTTAGTCTATCTTTGGAAACTAGGATGCAAAACTTTAGTGAGATCTCTAGAGATATTTCTAAGGTATGTCAAGGGATGTTCATAAGGGTTTGTCTAACTATAGATTAAAGTCCTAGAATTATGATAATTATCATGATTACTTAGTATTAAACCTTATTTGTTAGAGATTGAAAGTACTCCCCCTTGATAATATTGTTTTCTTAGTATGATTTTTCCCTCTCACACTGTTCTTTTTGGGTTTTAGACAATGGTTGGAACCCAAAGGAATCATGTTAATGATCAATTCACTATGAAATGAAATTATTGTTCTATTTATTAACCAAATGTTATAGTAGATTAATTGAAAAATCTTATTTCTATACTTACACAAGATATGAATCATTCTGGACTTCCAAATGAGCAGAGAAGTGAACAATATTATATTGAGTCCTTCATGAGGCAACGTCCACCTTCATTCAGTGGGTCTTCTGATCCACATGTTTCTGAACAATGGATTAGTACCATTGAAAAGATATTTTTCATCATTCACTGTTCAAAACATGAAAAGGTCATTTTGGATGTCTATCATTTAGATTGTGAAGCAGACCATTCATGGACTCTAATTAAGAATACAAGAGAGCAAGATGAAATTGAATCCATGGAATGGAATGAGTTCAAGAACTTGTTTTTAAATAAGTACTTCCCTCATATTCTTCAAAAAAATGTGGAAAATGAGTTACTTGAGCTTAAGAAAAAGGATGATGAATATTTCGGTACATACAAGGTGAATTTTACAAGACTTGCAAGGTATACTTCTAGCACTATCATCCAACCCGAAAGTAAAGTTGATTGATTCTTCAGTGGCTTAAAACCAAATCTTCGAAGGGAATTAGCCATAAGAGACTTCCGTAGCTATGAAGAGATTGTGCATTGTGCTATCAAGGAAGAACTGGAAGTTGGTGTTACATATCCATCTCATGGTTTTGACAAGAAACAAAATATGGAGTTCAAGGGAAAATCTCAAAACAATGGTGAAAAGAAGATGGATGTTTCCTTATGATCAAAATGTGGAAACAAGCATAGTGGAGATTGTCTTAAAGGTAATATAAAATGTTTCAAGTGTGGAAAAAGAAGTTCATCGAGCAGCTGAGTGCCAAAGTAATGGGAAAAAGGTTGCTAATGATGTGAATAGAGAAAACACTACAGAAAATGCACCACCAACACTTCAATGCTACAAGTGCAAGGAAATGGGGCATTATTCTAACCAATTCCCAAATCCAATGGTTAATGATGATCGACGTCAGCAACCTCTTAAGGAAAAAGAAAAAGGTAATTCATAAGCCATCACTATTTTTGGTGTTGATTATGACAACGAAGTGGTAGAATGATTAAGTGTTTATGTAATGGGATTCCAAAACAGTGTTATTGAATCTCTTTTATGGTATTATGGAATATTGGAATATCTATGGTCCATTGTGATTTTCCATAACTATATGGTACCAGTAACCATGAAATGTGATTTAAATAATTTTGGAAAGCACATGATATGCACATAATGAAGGGATAAGGAGATAGTGAGATGTTTTGTAGTATTAATGAGCTCCTGACTAATATAAGGACAAACTAATATCATGGTTTCAGTTTATAAAATTTTTGGTATTTTGGAATGTGGAAAGATTTAACTTCTGACAGAATGCATGTTTTCACTAAGGTTCTATGGGAATTCATGTTATTATCATGTTTCAAGAGAATACATGATTAAGATATTCACATGTTTGGAATGTGAAAAACAAGAACTACCTTATGAGACATGGAAGATAAATGTTATGTCTATTTAGTTCACCTCCTTCTAAAGTTTTATATTTTTAGGATTGTAACATTTTCCATTTAAGGATAGTATAAGTTATTTTCCATTTTAAGTTTGTTAGATTAATGTATTATCTCACTATAGGTGGAATTATGTATATTTAATAACTTGTGTTAACCTTTGTGTGATAGAGATAGATGGAATGACCTATTATTCTATCACATGATCTGTTAACTCCACAAGAATGAAAAAAAGTGACTTCATTTCATTAAATAATAGATGAAGTGGAAATTATTCAAGGCACGAACAATGGTGAGATTGTACCAAAATCAAGTAAGTATTTATTATCTTGAAAACTTTTTCAACTTTAGGGAAATGATATTGAAAACCAAAAATGTTATCATATAACCTTATTATCTGATGAATCATATGGTCCCTTAAATCATCAAAGATTTATGGATTTCTGGTAGTTAACTTTCTCTGAACCTTATTTTGTATCACTATCCATCAGAACTTGATGGTTAGATTTCTCTTCCATATCCATATTTTCACTTCCCACCTATTTTCTCCTATGTGGAAACCTAGTGATGAGTTACATTGGGTAACTGTTACATTTCTATCTTTCCTTTTTAAAATTACATCTTAGTATCCCTTTTTATGATGTGTGTTTCAATGAAAGAAACTCTCAAGTAGAAAACCATTTATAACCCTGATGAATTTCGAGGGAGAAATTAATTTTAAGGGGGTAGAATGTAACACCCTGAGATTTTATGAGAAATATTCCTTTTAATTTATTTGATATATTCTTTTGTACCCTACACCAAGATTATCTTTCACTATACACAATACCATATTATCTTGCAGTATACACAGCATTATTCTTGGCTTGTGTTGCAAAAAATTTCAAGTTCTTTAGATAGAATTCATTTTACGCAACAACGAGTATAGATTTTGTTCAATGTATAAAGGAAATAAGTTTTGATTGTGTTATATAAAACACAAAAGGAATATTTCACTACATTCAACCTTGACCTGGCTTGTGTTACACGCAAGGGCGACCTTCCTCAATAGCTTGTGTTGTACACGATACCAAGTTTTACTAAAAAATGATATATTGTATTTAATGGGATGTAAACTACCTGTTATAAATATTATTAACCACATTTTGAATTTTATATCATTGAAATTCATCCTACATATTTTCTAGAACACAATATGAGAAAAAAATTAATTTTTTCGGATAAAAGAATTATTTTTGAAAAAATGCAGTTTTACCGCCTTTTGATGATGCACCCATTTTAAATCTAGTTTTTGACACGTTTATAAGTTCAAATTGACAAATTATACTTCTTATTATAAATAAGGATATAAATATTTACTTTGGATAAATTTTTGATATTTTTCTGATAACTTTCATATTTTGATGAATAGAAAAAATACGCTAAATTTTAATTAAAAACAACTTTTTTCATCAAGATAATTTATAAGGTTAAATTATAATATTGAGTTATTTTAAAGTATAAATAGAATATTTTATTACCATTTAATATTATGTATATCATTATCATTAATTTTACATTGAATTCATAGGTAAAATCAATTCAATTTTTGCAATGTTTTATCTTTTAAAACTAGTTTTCTCAACAACAGAAATCAATTTTAAATTAATTACTCCAACTTATGTGTTTTGAATTTTGAAAAATGGATTCCATATTTGGAATATGGAGGTCCAAATTGTTTAAATAGGTAAATTTTATTTTTAGACATTAATAATAGTAACTTCAGTAAATATTTTATTTACCATGGTTAATGGGCAAATCTGGTAAATAAGGGTAAAAAATAATATTATAATAATATTAAACTACCCTAAAACATGACATAATACTATTTTATTTTATATTTCAGAAAATGGTAATCCTTGGGTCGATTTTGGAACCCCATGGATTAACTTGGATGTGAAAATGACATTTTATAAGAATTAATTTAAAGTAAAGATAATTATAACCTAAAAATTTATTTTTTACTAAATTGATTTTAATATGGTGTTATGTAATAGATATATATGTATATAAATATTCATTATAAATTTAAAATATTTCCTATATCATTGTATTTTATTTATAATTTTTAGACTTCAAATAGATAAATATATTTATGATACAATTATGATGTGGTGATTGTCTCATTAATGAAAGATTCAAATAAATGAATTTATAAATATTAAAAAAATTAATTTGAATATTTTTAGGTCATACAAGAATTGTTTGGATGAAATTAACATATTAGGGATGATTTAATTCATTTTTTATGAATTAATAAAGTTTTTATGAATTTTTAAAAAAGTGAAGTATGAATAGTGTTCAAAATGGACACAATTCATAACTTAAAACATAAAATAGTTTATGAAATGATATTAAATTTATAAAAATATAATATTAGTAAAAATGGTTAATATAAGTCCAAATATGACATAAATAAATTTTTTTGGGTCGTTTTACATGGTATGGTAATTACATTAACCCACAATGTCATAATAACAAGATATCACAATAAGATTAAAAATGGTAAAATAAAGGTAAAACCAAAAAGATAAGGATACAAAAATATTAAAAAACTATCATAAAATTATTGGATGATGGGTTTTAGAACCAAAATTATCTTATCTTAGAATTCAATAAGTTTTTGACCATTTTAAATCGAAATTTAATCTATAATAAATTAATATATTTGAACTTTCCTAAAGTGCCCCTCTCCTCTCTTATAAAAGGGAACATCCTCCCTTTCCCCTTCACTCAATTTTAAGTCTTTAAGCTCGGCCAACCCCTACCCATTTCTCTTATAAACTTACCTAATTAAATTATATAGGTGTTTTTCTTCTCAAAATACAAACTCTAGTTCCCTAAGAATAATTTTAAAGGAGGCACGTCAAGGAAGAGGAAATATCTTCTACTCATTCTTTCAAATTTATATCTTCTTCGACTTCCTATTAATTAGTTGTTTAATCATAAAGTAATAACATAATTATCACTCATATACTGATATTTTATTATAAATATGAAATAACCCTATTTCACCTTCTATTCATCCTACGAAAAATGAAATCACTGCACGTGTGTATGTACGGATTACCGACTCCACGCTGTGGTGTAATCTGTTTTTCACCTCCACCTTACTTGGATGGGTATAATGGTGGAAATAATAACTATATATGATTATTATAAAATTATAATAATTCTGAGATATTATACATCATCCAATTTAATATCGTTCAACAACTATGGGAACGATATTGTCGCTTGTGCTTATGTACGGCTTACCGTCTCCACGACGCGATGAGATTCATTCTCCATGTTAGCCATTCAGGAATGATTATAAATTATATATAATAAATAATAATTAAATATATTACATAATAATTCTACAGGATTTATTTATATATATGTTTCATTTACTTACTTCCATTCAATTTAATAAGGAAACAAAAACAGCATTTATGCGTACGTACGGCCTACCTTCTCCATAAACGGTGTATTTAATTTCAGTTATCTATCTAATATATATATATATACTGAATATTTATGATATATAAATCATTTTTTACATTATGGAAGTAAGTAAATCATTATATAAGTAATAATATCAAGAACAACAAGTCCAAACACGTACGATACATGAAACGATTATTACCCAAAACATTGCTTTAACCTTGAATTGACAACAGAATGGGTAATATAAAGTCGTAAGTGAATCATATATGATATCATAAATATAATTATGTTTTGTTTCGAAGATAATATTATTTTTAAACCCAGTATAAAAGAGTTTCGAACACATAAGGAAGAAATTGGACCTAAGGTAAGGAATAACTTTTTCAATATCGTTTTTATCCGAGATTGTTTATTCATAAGTATTTACTGGGGTTATATTTATCATCCATGTCCATGCTTTATAAAAATGTTTTCATAAAATTCTTACTATTCTTACATGTATATTTAAAGTCTTTTTTACCCTTTTTTGACTTTTATTACATGGTATGGAAGGAATCATTCTTTTGTTTACCATACGAGGTACTTTTTGACTTTTCCAGAAAAAGTATAAGGAGAATGTTTTTTTAACTTATACGGCATGAACAGATTTTTACACTTTCATAAATCATTATTTATGGGAAGATTACTTTATGATTTTTCAATTTTATTTTTAATTAACTTATTTTCTTTTAAAATTTCAGGACATATTGAGAAAAGAAAATGTTTTTGGAAGAAGAAAGGATATTTTCCTCAACTAAGTTCAAGTGTTTTCTCAAAATTGTTTTCCATATTAGATGATACAGGGTTATGTTTCTATCCCTATTATTACTTTTATTTTATTACATTATGATGGAATTGTTTTTATGAAGTCCTTTTATCTTATATAGGTTATGTTATTATGGCATGATATTTAAGAATCCCATTTTATTACATGGGTTATGCTATGATGTATGATTTATGTTTTTGTGGAAGACATAAGAATTGTTTCATAATGAGATGGGTGGTACCTATATCTCCCTCCAATTAATTGGGTAATTATTTATATCTCATGGGATAGACATGGATGGAAAAACAAGTAAATCAGGTTGACTAATATAGAGCTATAATGACATGTAAACCCGGTTCAGTAAGGGACTTCTTCCGCTATGATGGTCTTGGCAGCAATTCCTTGGATACTATAGAAATAATATTTTGTGTTTAATGGTTTGAAACAATTCCATGTTTTATTTCCATGCTATTTTATCATGATTAATGTTCCTTTATGATCTATTCCTTATGAACTGCCAAGATTTAGTTCATGACTCATGATTTTGATGTTTAACCTTTATGTTCATATTTTTTACGTTTAAATGTTTATGGATTGTTTTATGTTTCCATGTTTACCCTTACTGAGCATTTGAGCTCACCCTTTTTATGTTTTCTTTTCCCCCCATATATAAAGAAAGGTTTTAGGTAAGAAAACAAAAGGGGAAGATCTTTATGGGAGATGTTGAAGATTTTTCACCATGATTAGAATATTATGTTCTGAGTTTCCAAAGACACTAAACTAATATGGAATTTGGGAGTCTATTTGGGTCATGTATTAAGTATTCTGAAAAATAAATTTAATGTTAATGTATGTAAATATTGGATCTCTACAGTTGGTATCAGAGCGAAGGTTTAGTCAATCTTCAGAAACTTGAATGAAAAAAACTTTAATGAGATCCTGATAGATATTTCTATGGTATATCTAGGGATGTCTATAAGGGTATGTCTAAATATAGATTACAGTCCTAGAATTATGATAATGATCATGAATAACCTAGGATTAAACATAAGATGTTAGAGATTGTAAGTACCCCCATTTATAATGTTGTTTTCCTAGTATGAATTTTGCCTCTCATTATCACGACCCAAACCATACTGGGGCTTGGGTCGCAACTACCCCAAGCCCACCACCGTAGGCCAGGGGATGGCGACCAGCGCCGAAGGCACAAAAAACTAGGGGAGACCTTTTCCTAAGAAACTGTACACACACACGCAGCTAACTTAATGAAAAAGTGCAGAGAAAAAAAAGAAAGATGCAACACTACTACAAAAGGGAAACCAACATACATGCATCGACCCATAACCAGTACAAGTAAAGTGCTGAAAAGTACTGACAAGACAACTGAACAGGAAAAGGGGAAAACACGCACCCTACTAGAAAGGTGCCACAACCAGGAAACAGGTAAATGAAAGTAAACAATTGGTGAGTCTCACACCCAAAAATCCTCCTACGTCCACTAAATGCATCCCAATTTCATGTGTCCTATACGCTCCTCCGTAGTCTCGATCGACCTGTCTGTCGTCTGCAAGGGCACACCAAGTGCGGGAAAAGCCCAAGCAGGGGTGAGTATAAAGATACTCAGTAGGATGCCTCGAAAGCTCGAGGGAGCAACAAAGGAGATACTAAAATGGTGAGTAGTAGACAGATCAAGAATAGTGTAATAGTACAACAGAGAGAGTGAAAATCAACCCAACAAAAGAAAGGAAGCATACTAGTCCAATCCAAGAGGAGCTAGACACGGAAACCACGTGGCATACCTCGCATGTCTTCTCCCCTCATAGAAGTAGAGTAACTGAACCCAAGGAGTGGGAAAAAAAGTAGGGTGTATATATATGCTCAACAAGAAACCCAAAAGAGTGTGTAAGGGGATCTCTATCTCCAAGATCAGCCCAAGAGAAGTCATCAACAGTTCAAAGGATATCCACCACCGATGCCCAACTGTCCCGCACACCAAAGGTGCCTCATCATTGAACCGTACAACCAAGGGTCCTACTCCAGCAATTATGGAGAAAAGTCACTGACTAGCCTCATATAAAGGTCTGAGTCTGAAAGAAGTCGTCGAGTAACCCACTTCCCAGCCCCGCTGGAGGGTAAACCACAAGAGGTTATCAGGTAACCCATTGCCCAGTCCCACTGGAGGGTAAAGAAAAAGAGGTCGTCAGGTAACCAACTGCTCAGCCCAACTAGAGGGTAAACCACAAGAGGACATCGGGAAACCCACTACCCAGCCCAACTGGATGGTAAACCACAAGGGGTCATCGGGTAACCCATTGCCCAGCCCCGTTGGAGGGTAAACCACAAGAGGTTGTTGGGTAACCCACTGCCTAGCCTCGCTGGAGGGTAAACCCTATGGTCAATGGGTAACCCACTACCCAGCCCCACTGAAGGGTAAACCCTAACGTCAATGGGTATCCCACTGCCCAGCCTCATTGGAGGGTAAACCCATAATTGGTCTGATATCTCCGCACTAACTGTTCCATCACTGGGTGTCACTAACATCACTACCATGCGTAGGTTCAGAGTGCATCAAAGGAACCTCCGACCAATGCCCTTTCATGTTTCCACATTTAATGAGGTCTCGAAAGAGGCTCTGCACTCCCAAACATATCACATTGTTGTAATCCTCACTGAAAAACATGCGAGACAGACTATTTACTCACTGGAAACAGGATCTCGATGGGAAAAGCTATTCAACACTGCTTTATTCCCATACAACGTCTCATGGGGCCCACACCTCGGTCATGAAAAAGGCCAGTAAAACTACGCCATCGCGATCCTCTCGGAAAAACACGCCAAAAAGACTACTCATTCGCCCCGAACGGACATCTGATGAAAAAGTTGTAGTACGCTGCACACAGCTTAAAAGACGGACTGTGGGGACCACACTTTAACTCGTACTTCAATGCCTGAAACCACCCTGGTCAACCTCGTTTTTATGCCAAGGTCACAACGCCACTGACGGCACCTAAAACAGACTCCGGATGCAGAAGCTACAACTCCTCGTGTTTTGCAAACAGGGCCCTGTGGGGCCCACACCTCAACCCCAAAACACACCAAGTAGATCGTACCTTTGTGTTCATTGAAGATAACCATGCAGCGTAGGCTATTCATTTGCCCTGAATGGAATTATGAAGCATAAGTCGTAAAAACACAGCATACGTCCGAAAGCTGCCATGTGGGGCCCACGCCTCGTCCCGAATTTAGGCGGGTGGATTGCGCCGTTGTAATCCCCTCAGAAAAACACTCAGAAATGAGTGCTCAAACACCCCAAATGGATGTCGGGTGAAAATGTGGGGTTACACCATAAAACGTGTGAACTAGTCCTTGTGGGGCTCGCACCATGTCTCCAACCCGAACGCTTTGGAAAGCATCTCAAAAATTACGCACAAGAACTGGGGTCACAGTGCCGCTGACGGCACGTCAATAAGACATCCCAAGCAGGAGTTAGGTCCGACGCAAAAATAAATAAATAAATAATTAATTAATTAATTAATCAAATTAAGCGTTTCATGCCACCGAGCAACGATACCAACCCGCAAAGGTTCCGAACCAAATTTGGAAGGACCGGCACAACTCTAGGACCACAGCGCCTCTGACGGCACGTTAAATGGAAGTCCGGCTCGCGAATAAGTCTGTTGCAACTTTAATAACAATTTAATATTATTAAAGTAAAGCGTTTAGGGGAACCCGTCTTCCGGTGTAGAACCCAAAATCCCTGAAACCCACTTCAAAAATTCTGTCTCGCCGACATGAACCTGCAGCCGCAAACGGTGCATCAAACGGATGCGCCGTTTAGAAGTTATGGCCCCCCGAACGCAAGGGGCCCAACTGGGCCGGTTCACCCCGGTTGGCCTGGTCCGAACCGCCGGCCCGCGACCCAGCCGCGGGTCTGGCCCAACTCACTTCGGCCCACCCCAACAACACCGGTCCCCCCCCCCCCCGGGTCCGGTTCTCCAAAGCAGACCATCCAAATGGCCGGTCTTCGTCCGTGTCGCCCAGCAGGACCCGCACTTTGTGGGTCCTTGTCCGCGGCGCACCCCCAAGGTCAGCACCTCAAGGTTCCTCTCGAGCGCGACAGCCTGAGGGCGATGCCCTCGCACCGTCGTCCTGCAGAGCACACCACCGCGTCACCTTGTGCCTGCGGCGCCGTGTGGCTCTGCCGCTCTACTGAATCCCCGCACCCCCTGCTCGCTGCCGTAACCGTTGCCGCCTCATCTACCGAACGCACCGCCGCACACTGGCCCGCCGAATGTCACGGCCACCCGGGCCTCCCCGCTCTGCTGCCGAGGTTCTCCACACCGTGTCGGCCACTCTAATGACGCCCTCCAGAGGCGTGGCTTCACCTCCTTCCGGAGTCACCGATGTCACCATCCTGCTCAGCTCCTCTGCCGAACGCCACCACACCGCACCGGCCGCACCCGAGCCCGCTCCTCCGGTCGCACCTCAGGATCAACCTCCAGCCACCACCCCTTTCCAGATCCGGAACTTTAGCCGGTCCCCCTGACCACTCCGGTGGTCAGAAAAAAAATTATCTGAAACCATATTCGGAATCCTCGGGGCCGGATCTTCACAGTACCGCCCCTCTCCTGTCGATCCGTCACAGTTTTGGCCCGTCCGAAATTTTGGACAAAGAATGCTCAAGAACAAATTTTAGATCGGGTCTTAGATGATGTCCATGTTCGTTTATCCATCGTCCCAATTCAAGAATTATAGAAAAAATAAATGACGAAATTGGAAAAAACTCAATAATTTTACAAAGGTGCGAAAATTAATCAGAAATCCTACCACGATCCGCCCGTTCGACATTGGCGACGCGTCCACGACGCTCCGGCTTCAATCCGCCAAAGTTCTGGCAGAGATCGCTCCTTGATCTGACAAATAACGCCGAAGAACAACAGAGTTAGAGACAGAGATAAGGGAAAATTTATGGCTTTTCCTTAAATCCACCACTTAAGTGAATTTATAAACTACCTGACACTCTGCCGATGGGCGCAGATTCTGAATCCTTCGCGCCTGCTCATTTTATATCGTACCTAAGAAAAACGCCCCATTTTGAACTCAACAGAAGTCTTGGATTTCTATTCTGAGACTTCTTTTAGAAGTTATTTGAAAATAACTCCAGTGATAAAAATCACTAAGTCATTATTTTAAAAAAGACAATTTTGCCCCTGGGTGACATCTCTCACAGCAGGCCCGCACCCATAACTTTTACACCCCACCTAGGGTGAACGGCACTCTCCGGACGCAACCGTGCCCTCAGATTTCTGATATGAGCTACCGTTTATGAGGAAACACAACCCCTCCGCGTGCATTGTATAAAAACACTTAATTTTTTTATAAAATTTATTCCGGGCACACCGGGTCTCAGAATCGCATGTCATCTCAGCTCCTAGCTTTGGAAATATTTGTAAGAATATTCAAAAGTCTTACAGGGCAAAAACTGTGTCTCTACATCATTCCCTCCTTCAAGATTTTCATCCCCAAAAATCAAAACTAGGAAAAACAACTCGGGATATAGAGCACACACCTAGCTCTCCCACTCCCAAGAAAACATTCACAACACCATGCTGGCACAACACACGAACCAAAGGGATGGTTCATACTTATAGGGTCTGCTACACTCGAGGACATGCATAGGAATACGCACGCACCTCATCAACTGTGACACGTGGAAGACATCATGTGCCCACTCCTACTGTTGGGAGGGTAGGTCAAGATGGTAGGAAACCTCTTAGCTGCTTGCACGATTCCCAAACGGTCCAAAGAAACTCGGGGGACTTCCCAGACCGAACCTCTACCTTCCACGTCGTGACTGAAATTACTGTTGTTTCCTAGAACAGGATCTCGTGATTCTCTCCTTCAGAATACCCATCGGGTGCGTCGCCCATGGATATCTGATCACGCAGTACCTTGTTGTCAACATCCCCTAGTTATGACTCTCTTACATGCTCAAGGAGCGAAGGAGTCAACACCATCGACTGCAGGAAAGTCGTTCCCTCCTACTCCACCAAGGTCAGCCGTAGGGAAGTTAATTGCTCTGAAACTTCCCGCACTAGTCGAGCCTGGGACTTCCCGCTAAGGGAACCTGCTATGACACTTCCATCTTCCAAAACATAGACTACCTCGAAGTCATAGTCCTGCAGAAATTTCAACCAGCACCGTCACCTCAGGTTCGAGTCTCTCTGGGTGAGGGTGCACCTGGGACACTAGTGGCCTGAGCAAACCACAAAGTGCTCTCCCAGAAGATAGTGTCTCCACATTCTCAGTGAAAGGACCACCATCACCAGTACCACATAGTGAAATGCATAGTTCTGTTCATGGGGTTTCCATCACCTCAATCTGTACATGATAATGGTATCAAGATTGATGTTGAGCACACAAGATACCAACAAACAAGGCAGGCAAGAAAAATCATCCAACTGTCAGAGGCTAAACACAAGAAGCACATGGCATACCCCACGTGTCTTTTCCCCTCTTGTAAAGAGAGTAATCCCCAAAATAGTCACTCTATCAAACCCACTAGTGGAACCTCAAGAAAAGGGAGGTCAAGCAGAAAATTCCCACTAGAAAAACTAGAACCTGCTCTGACACTCCACCGCACAACCCTGCCATAAATGCACATGTCAGAGGGACTCATCCACTACACCACAATATTATCCGCTTTGGGTTGTACTGAATCCCCCTCATGGTTTTGATCGTAGCACAAAAACACGTCCTAGTGGGGGAAGGACCCCTATTTCCTGTGCATTCAAAGCTATGTCGGAAAACACCAAAACAGGGTTACACCGACACCCTGAGTCACCCTCGGTAACCCCTCGAACAAGGAGTTAAGCGAAAAGAGTACCTCACGCAGCATCTAACAAGCTATACTAAGAAAAGTAGAAAAAGACACAGAGTGTACCTCTTATCATCTCATGCGTTGTAGAATTATAGACATCCATAGCACACAGCCACCCACGGCCCCATCCGTCAGCTCCCTGAGCCTGACATGGGCCTCCTAGTGGTGGAGGAAGGACCTCGAAACGTCATCCAACAACCACAGTTCTTCTTGATTTTCTGCCAACACCGGCTCCCTGGGGGCCACCCTGTCCTCACCTATGAGTTCTTAGATCATGGCATTGCCTTTGTCATGGCGGTTCATCTACCAACTACCTGGAAAACTCAGCACATTTGATCGAGTAGTCTCACGCCATGTGGCCTCACACATCACAAACATAGCACTAGTCCTCCCCGGGATATCTCTGTGCTCTATGATGTCCCCGACCATGTGCCTGAGTCTCTTCAATGGGATACTTCAGGCGCCGAGGCCCTTCCAATTGATGTCCCTCTGAAAAGAATTTCTCTGTCACCATTTCCTACTCTAGCACCCTGATATGGGTGAGGAAGCACAAGGGCACTATGCTGGCACGAATCTCCTCTACAAAGACCTCGCTCAAACTTCTCTTCTCAGAAGTTGTCGTCATGGAACACATACAAAGAGTACCAAGTAAGTTTTGCAAATATAGTCGCATACTCAGCCACCTCCATCAATTACCACTAAAGATACAGCATCTCCTAAAACCGTATAAAGCGTAAGTAGGAGGGATAGTACTCCTCACAAAACAGCTGATAGAAGTCATCCCATGAGAGTACCGACTCATAGTGCATCTGAGTAACCCTGGCTCTACTTGTAACGCCCCGACCCCAGCTACCCAGAGTCGGTGCATTACTTCCTAACATTGGCATTATCACAAAATATCAAGTCTCGAAAGACCGATTAGTTTAGTAGCCTTGGAAACACTAGATACATTTATAAACGTTACATTACATTATAAAGTGAAAAACTAAAATAAAAAAGTCTCCATAGTCCACACTCATATCCTCTTCTGACTATCCCTGCAAGTCATTCATAAACTACTTCTTCACATCCTGGAAAATATTAAAACATTGAAAGGGGTGAGCTCAGATGCTCAGTAAGGATAACAATATTGCGGAAGCTTTCATAAATAAACATTAACATTTAAGGAAATGTATAACTAAAAAAATCCTTTTTAAACTTGAACTTCAGCATAATATGGAAAAAATAAAATTAAATAATTCCATTTACTTACTCACATGGATATTCTACTAGTAGAATAATCACATGCAATATCAATAACCACTTTCATAATGATAAAATGCATAATGCCAGACTATCATAACCACGTATCCAAGGCCTCGTTCTAAGACCACAAATAAGATTTTGTCAAGGCCCCGTGCCAAGACACTAGTTTGTCTCATGAGACCTACCGATGCATCGAGGATCTATAGCAGGCTCCACCCATCACTTATTAAGTCCAATTCATTCCTCATATGAATAGGTTTAAACATATCATAAACCATAACATAATCGTATCACATAAAACATGCATAAAAGAAACATAACATTTCCACATTTCAATCACAACATATCAATACAACACATTGATATAATAAAAACACTTTTAAAACCATTTTCAATACCAAAATAAAAGAAAGTTATAACTTTGTATTTATTTTTCATTAAAAAAAATTTATGGCTTGTAGAGGAATCCGAAACACAAATAATGGTCACGGCGGCGGAGAAGTCGTTGTCGCCGCATACATAAGACAAAAACATTCCTTTTGTCGTTTAGTAAAACTCTTTGTAAAAAAAGATTCCTTTTTGAATAAAAGTCAAAGTCAAAGGGGTTTATACACTGTATAAAAGAAAGTTGTGTATAAAACAAAATATGCCTCAATTAAAGGGGATTGAGACGAAGACCCTTACAAAGAACATTTTTTTTAAATAAAGTACATCTATTATGTGTATTCACTATAAGTACACATAAATAAAGTACAAATACAAGATAGGACATAATAATATCATGACATAATTTGAAAGTAGGAGATTAACCCAAAGATTAGAAATTGGGTTAAGAAGTTCCCTTACCTCGTGTCCGACTTGACTCGACCGCTCTTTAACCTCATGAATAATACACTAGAGTTAATCTCTTCCTGTATAAGAACATTTTTCAAGTTCATTATTCCTTTTGTATCACTTATTACCATGTTATAAACATTATGTAATTATTTAAGTTAATAACGATCGTTTTGTCGATTTTAGGTACTTGAGTCAAAAATAAACATCTTATAATTACACTTTGTTCATGTGGTAATATATCCATTATATACATAATTATATTCATGATGTATATATCATATACATCATATATATCTATTATATACATTCATTTATAATATTACATAACATTTAGAGGTAAGAAATGAAATGCACCGTTCATGGAGACGGTAAGTCGTACGTACGCATGAACGCTACTTTCATTTCTATTTCATATTTAATGGAAGGAAGTTATAATTATATAAAGGTATAATATAATTCTAGTATAATATAATGTATAATACCATTTACTCCATCCTTTATACATCCCACATATGGCATTAACGATTCAAATCACTTTGAGGGGGCGGTAGTCTGCACTTCCTAAAATGAAATTATCGCGTTTACCCATAATGGAAATCATAAAGTATGCCAAAAATGAGAAATACATAAGCATAAAGAAAACATAAACATAATATATATATAATATATGAAAATAGTGTCATCAAAATGGCCACCATTAGAGGTGTTAAAAGAATATTGAACAATCATCGTTTCGTGAGGCAGTATTTCGCCACCCACAGAAACAGTATGTTATATAACCATTAGATGAAGGTGTGTGTAAGTTTAAACCAAATAATTATCATAAAAAAATACTAGTATATTTTAGATACTGGTGTTGTTATAAAAGAAAGGAATAAAAAGAGTTTAAGGGTTTGGAGAAGCAAAATAAAACAAAACAACATTAGAGAAGACATTACCTTAAAATCGGGTAACTCTTTTTGATTTGAGCCAAAGGCTTCCTTGGGAAGACTTCTGCCAAAACTGAGGCTTCTAGGAGTAAGGGAGGGAAGTTGAGAGAGTATTTGGGCAGAGGCTGGCCGAGCCAAAAGGCTTTGAAGGTGTGAGTAAGGTGGTAGTGTTGGGGGCCTTTTATAAGAGGAGAGAAGGGGCACTCTTGGAAAGATTGAAATGTTACTTTATTATGAAATGCTTTTTTCGGATTCTAAAGGTCCCACACTTATATATTTAGAGGATAATGTGATAAGGGTTCAAAATATACTCATTCAATAGGTTTTTGACAAGTGTAAGTCTTAGATTTTACAATAGCTTTTCATTTTATTTAAATCGTTAATTAATGAGGTAATCGCTGCATCATCATGGTGTCATAAATAATTTAATTTATTTAATGTCTAAAAATTATAAAAAAATATCATGATATATGAAATCTTTTTAGATTTATAATTAATATTTATAGTCAAAAATATGACTTTTATAACCCCATTTAAAAATTGTTTTAGTAAAACAACTCATGTTTGTGACATTTTTATTTTAACATTAAATAAAAGGTTTTTAATGTCATTTTCCTACCAAAGTGGCTCCATGGGGTGCCCAAGTTGACCCATGGATTGTGTTGGTCGGACATGACTCATCCAATAGAGGTAGGACAAGTGTAAATGTCATTTCATATTATTATAACATTATCTTTACCTTAAATTTCACTAATTACCTTTAATCGCGATTAATTAAACTTAAAAGTTACTATTCATAAAAAAATTATTTTAATCCCATTGAACCACATTTTACTTCCTAATGAAAACCATGTATGTCGGATTTTTGAAAATAGAATCACAGAAGTGGTAATATTTCATTTAAACTAAAAATCAGTTATTTAACTACCACTTAGTGGTTTCACTATTCATCAAAAATTGATGTTTTTTAGAATAGTGCCAAAATTTTACCCTAAGCTATAATTGACATTCTGAATTCAAAAATGATGCCTATTTTGAAAAATTCCAAACATATAAGTTGTATTAATTAATTTTATAATTAATTCCCACTGTCACAACAAATAGCGTGTTTTTAAGAAACAATATATATCAAAAGATTGACAATTGTTTATGTCCAATTTCAAAGTGAAATTAATTCTAATGAACACCATTGGATAAAATGGTAAAAATATATTCTAATTATACTTTAAAACCACTCAATATTATAATTTATCATTATAAATTATTTTGATTAAAAAAAGTTGTTTTAAGTATTTTTCACTATTCATAAAAAAATGGAAGTTCTCAGAAAATTACAAAAATTCAACATAGGCTAATTTCGATATTACGAATCCAAAAATGATGTCCATTTTGAAATGTAAAATATATATAATTTCAGAAAGTGGTTATTACTATTCATAACTGCTACTTTTATTGGTCGCGGTGTGTTAGAACTCGAGGTTGCATACAACACACGCTGCTCTATTATTCAAAGACGAGCGTACGATGGAAGCTTAGGGTGTTACATTCTCCCCTCCTTTAATAAATTTCATCCTTGCAATTTGAAATTTTTCTTTGAAAATAAAAGGTTGAAAATAGGAAATACCTTTGTGGAAAACCCATATCAGAAATAAGGTTAATAAAAATATAACTTTAAAAGAAAGAAAGATAAGTACAAAGGTCACCCGAGATAGCCCATACTAGGATTCTATGAAAATATGGATATGGAAGAAAAACAAACCAGCAAGGTCTGATGGAGAGTTGTAGAAAACAGGATTAGGAGAAAGTTAACAATAAGAAAATCACAAACTTGTGATTGGTTAAACGATCATTAAATCCCCAGTTGGAAAAGTTAACCGGCAACATTTTTGTTTTAAGTTACCTTTTATAAAGTTGAGGAATTTATTTAAGAGATTTACTAAGAATGTAAGGAAATATACTTACTTGTCGTGTAGTCTTTCATTCTTTAATAAATTTTTACCACAAACCCATCTTTCACTCTAAATGGTAACAGAACTCAAAAATATTCTATTTATCCTAATTGTATAAGGTTATAAATATTACCACATAACATTTAGATTAGGAAAACTATTTTGTAATAACCAGGGACTTCCTGTAGGCTAGTGGTAGGTAATAAAGTCCTGTCGCACTATGGTTGTGGGTTCGATTCCTGCAGCTTTGTCCGACGCGACGGGTTATGCCCCACCCTACAGGTTGTCCTTTTCCTAAAACTATAGTATTATAATATTCCAAAAATAATTTTCAGAAATTTTTTAACCTTAAACAATACTATCCAATGATCAACTTAATCAATTCCAATCTTTATAGTTATCCAAAATACCTCTGTCCAGTATTTCTCTAAAAGGTCTCTAAATTCCAAAATCAATTGTAACATCAGATTCCCCAAACAAATTAAAGTTTCTCTTTTTTTCACATACTAAAAATATGATTACCTTCATCATATTAAAACCTTAATGAAAACAACAAGTACTTCAGTACAATCCTTATATATATCACATTATTCTTATAACCAAAATATAATCCTTGTTTCCAAAAGCACCAATACATTAATTATTCCACTTCAACTGTAGTAACAACATAAGATTGTCCTTGATCCTTTGGCATTTTCTGAGGTAAGGTTCCCTGACGCTTAGGACATTCATTTGCATAATGTCCCATTTCTCTACAATTGTAGCATTCAACATTGATAACATCTTTCTTTCCCTTGCAATCACGCGCTTGGTGACCTTTTTCTCCACATTTATAACAAACTCTCATTCCTTTTAGGCAAGTACCAGGGTGATTCTTCCCACAATTATCGCATAATGGAAAATCCTTCTTTCCCTTTTTCCCTTTATCTGTCTCTTGTTCCACCGTTCTCTTCTTCTCTTGCTTTACTTTATTGTCATAAGACTTAGAGAATTCATTTTCTGTCTTGATAGCGCACGAGACAATATCTTTGTATGATGAGAAGGATTGTGATACTAAAGCTCAATGGAGAAATGGTTTTAACCCATCAAAGAAACGATCAATCTTACTTCTTGGGTTACGTATATAATCTGCAGCATGCCTCGCTAACCTTGTAAAGTTATCCTCATACTTTGCGACATTCTCATCCTCCTTCTACCTCAGACTCAGAAATTGAATTTCCATATCTTCTTGATGGTCATGTGGAAATTATTTTTCTAAGAAAATATCTTTGAACTCTCTCCATTCCATATTTGATACTTCTTCATCTTCCTTTGTGTTTTGAATCAGTTACCACCATTGATCGGCATCTCCAGTGAGGCAGTAGACTGCCATGACAACCTTCTTCCTTTCGCTACTCCCCAAGGCGTGGAATATTTTCTCTAAGGAGTTTATCCATTGCTCAGCTACTAATGGATTTGTACCCCCATTAAATGTCGGTGGTTGTTTCCTCATGAAGTGGTCTAACATTGATCCTCCACGTTGCGGATCAGGGTGCTCCATATGAGTAAGGTTACTATTCATAACCTGAGTGAGTTGTTCGAGTATGGTAATAAGTTGATCAGCACCAGTTGTATCTCCAGCTCCATAATAATTATCTTGAGCAGGAGGTCAATCCCTACACGGAGTGTGTTCATTGATACGGTTTCCATTCCTTCCACTAGGCGCCATTTCTAAACAATGGCATAAACTAGATTAGTTTATGAATCAAAATACATAATTCTATACTTGTAAAACACTTAACACTAATTGAACTATTTATGGATATAATCCATAATCATAAAAAAAGTTTTCTTTGAGGAAGTATATACTCATAACCCTTCATAGTGGTTTGTAAAGAAAATGAGAATTATCCTAATCATATCCCCGAGAGTGTCGTAACCAAGAGTGCAGAAAGGCCCGTTGTCGTGCACCAGTTCCCGTTCGAGTCTAGCTCAAATCGGTGTTTTCGGGTTTTACCCCTAGGTACATCTGTGCCAGAGCTACCTCTACCTGCTCGTATCCAGACAGGGATGTATTGCTCGGAAAACTCACAACATCTCTATAATACCAAAATTCTAGGAAGTTCTTCTATACTAATCCTCAAAGTCTATCTTTCGGCTATGTGCTTTAATCAGAGTTTATCTAAATCTAGCTTCCAAGGTTAGTACTAAACTGCCTCTGATACCAACTGTAACGCACCGACCCCAGCTACCCAGAGTCGGTGCATTACTTCGTAACATTGGCATGATCACAAAAGATCAAGTTAAGAAAGACCGATTAGTTTAGTAGCCTTGGAAACACTAGATACATTTATAAACGTTACATTACATCATAAAGTGAAAAACTACAATAACAAAGTCTCCATAGTCCACACTCATATCCTCTTCTGACTATCCCTACAGGTCATTCATAAACTACTTCTTCACATCCTGGAAAATATTAAAACATTGAAAGGGGTGAGCTCAGATGCTCAGTAAGGATAACAATATTGCGGAAGCTTTCAAAAATAAACATTAACATTTAAGGCAATGTATAACTAAAAAAAACCTTTTTAAACTTGAACTTCAGCATAATATGGAAAAAATAAAATTAAATAAAGCCATTTACTTACTCACATGGATATTCTACTAGTCGAATAATCACATGCAATATCAATAACCACTTTCATAATGATGGAATGCATAATGCCAGACTATCATAACCATGTAGCCAAGGCCTCGTGCCAAGACCACAAATAAGATTTTGTCAAGGCTTCGTTCCAAGACACTAGTTTGTCTCATGAGACCTACCGATGCATCGAGGAGCTATAGCGGGCTCCACCCGTCACTTATTATGTCCAATGCATTCCTCATATGAATAGGTTTAAACATATCATAAACCATAACATAATCATATCACATAAAACATGCATAAAGGAAACATAACATTTCCACATTTCAATCACAAGATATCAATACAACACATTGATATAATAAAAATCATTTCAAAACCATTTTCAATACCAAAATAAAAGAATGTTAAAACTTTGTATTTATTTTTCTTAAAAAAAAGTTATGGCTTGTAGAGGAAGCCGAAACACAAATAAAGGTCACAGCGGCGGAGAAGTCGTTGTCGCCGCATACGTAAGACAAAAACATTCCTTTTGTCGTTTAGTAAAATGCTTTGTAAAAAAAAATATTCCTTTTTGAATAAAAGTCAATCAAAGGGGTTTATACACCGTATAAAAGAAAGTTGTGTATAAAACAAAATATGCCTCAATGAAGGGGATTGAGACGAAGACCCTTACAAAGATCATTTTTTTTAAATAAAGTACATCTATTATGTGTATTCACTATACGTACACATAAATAAAGTACAAATACAAGATAGGACATAATAATATCATGACATAATTTGAAAGTAGGAGATTAACCCAAAGATTAGAAATTGGGTTAAGAAGTTCCCTTACCTCGTGTCCGACTTGACTCGACCGCTCTTTAACCTCTTGAATAATAAACTAGAGTTAATCTCTACCTATTTAAGAACCTTTTTCAAGTTCATTATTCCTTTTATATCACTTATTACCATGTTATAAACATTATGTAATTATTTAAGTTAATAACGATCGTTTTGTCGATCTTCGGTACTTGAGTCAAAAATAAACTTCTTATAATTATACTTTGTTCATGTGGTAATATATCCATTATATCCATAATTATATTCATAATGTATATATCATATAAATCATATATATCCAGTATATACATTCATTTATAATATTACATAACATTTAGAGGTAAGAAATGAAATGCACTGTTCATGGAGACGGTAAGCCGTACGTACGTATGAACGCTACTTTCATTTCTATTTCGTATTTAACGGAATGAAGTTATAATTATATAAAGGTATAATATAATTCCAGTATAATATAATGTATAATACCATTTACTCCATCCTTTATACATCCCACATATGGCATTAACGATTCAAATCACTTTGAGGGGGCGGTAGTCCGCACTTCCTAAAATGAAATTATCGCGTTTACCCATAATGGAAATCATAAAGTTTTCCATAAATGAGAAATACATAAGCATAAGGAAAACATAAACATAATATATATATATCATATATGAAAATAGTGTCATCAAAATGGCCACCATTAGAGGTGTTAAAAGAATATTGAACAATCATCGTTTCGTGAGGCAGTATTTCGCCACCCACAAAAACAGTATGTTCTTTAACCATTAGACTAAGGTGTGTGTAAGTGTAAACCAAATACATATCATAAAAACATCCTAGAATATTTTATATACTGGTGTTGTTACAAAATAAAAGAATAAAAATAGTTTAAGGGGTTGGAGAAGCAAAATAAAACAAAACAACATTAGAGAAGACATTACCTTACAATCGGGTAACTCTTTTTGATTTGAGCCAAAGGCTTCCTTGGGAAGACTTCTGCCAAAAGTGAGGCTTCTAGGAGTAAGGGAGGTAATTTGAGAGATTATTTGGGCATATTTTGGCCGATCCAAAAGGATTTGAAGGTGTGAGTAAGGTGGTAGTGGTGGGGGCCTTTTATAAGAGAAGAGAATGGGCACTCTTGGAAAGATTGAAATGTTACTTTATTATGAAATGCTTTTTTCAGATTCTAAAGGTCCCACACTTATATATTTCGAGGATAAGGTGATAAGGGTTCGAAATATACTCATCCAATAGGTTTTTGACAAGTTTAAGTCTTATATTTTACAATGGATTTTCATTTCATTTAAATCGTTAATTAATGAGGTAATCGCTGCATCATCATGGTGTCATAAATAATTTAATTTATTTAATGTCTAAAAATTATAAAAAAAATATCATGATGTAGGAAATATTTTTATATTTCTAATGAATATTTATATTCAAAAATATGACTTGTATAACCCCATTTAAAATTTTATTTAGTAAAACAACTCATGTTTGGGACATTTTTATTTTAACATTAATTAAAAAGTTTTTAATGTCATTTTCCTACCAAAGTGGCTCCATGGGGTCCCCAAGTTGACCCATGGATTGTCTTGGTCGTCCATGACTCATCCAATAGGGGTAGGACAAGTTTAAAGATCATTTCATATTATTATAACATTATCTTTACCTTAAATTTCACTAATTACCTTTAATCGCG
Source organism: Viscum album (assembly GCA_963277665.1). Lineage (NCBI taxonomy): Eukaryota > Viridiplantae > Streptophyta > Magnoliopsida > Santalales > Viscaceae > Viscum > Viscum album. The sequence goes on along the minus strand of OY728141.1, from coordinate 1,481,935,675 downwards.
ATTAATTAAACTTAAAAGTTACTATTCACCAAAAAATTATTTTAATCCAATTGAACCAAATTTTACTTCTTAATGACAACCATGTATGTCATATTTTTAAAAATCAAATCACAGAAGTGGTAATATTTCATTTAAACGAAAAATTAGTTATTTAACTACAACTTAGTGGTTTCACTATTCATCAAAAATTGAAGTTTTTCAGAATAGTGCCAACATTTTACCCTAAGCTATAATTGATATTATGAATTAAAAAATGATGCCTATTTTGAAAAATTCCAAACATATAAGTTTTATTAATTAATTTTATAATTAATTCCCGATGTCACAACAAATAGCGTGTTTTTAAGAAATAATATATATCAAAAGATTGACAATTGTTTATGTCCAATTTCAAAGTGAAATTAATTCTAATGAACACCATTGGATAAAATGGTAAAAATATATTCTAATTATACTTTAAAACCACTCAATAGTATAATTTATCACTATAAATTATTTTGATTAAAAAAATTTGTTTTAAGTATTTTTCACTATTCATAAAAAAATGGAAGTTCTCAGAAAATTACAAAAATTCAACATAGGCTAATTTCGATATTACGAATCCAAAAATGAAGTCCATTTTGAAATGTAAAATATATATAATTTCAAAGTGTGGTTATTACTATTCATAACTGCTACTTTTATTGGTCGCGGTGTGTTAGAACTCGAGGTTGCATACAACACACGCTGTTATATTATTCAAAGAGGAGCGTACCATGGAAGCTTGGGGTGTTACACTACTAACGCCAAGCTTCTTTGTTGAAAGACCGGCTATCAAAGCTACCATCAACCTGCTAGTGTCTGAACAAGCCTGAAGAGGTGAACCACCAACTCTAGCCAACACTTCACTGTCTGAGGGTACGACTCACCATAGAACCTCAGTGATCTCTGATGTTGGAACTCACATAGCGCGCCCAACTTGTGCTCGTCATCGGCCCTCACTGTCGGTACTATCTGCTACTCCACAGGTGGAGGTTCTACTGCATTTCCTCCTGGAGAAAGGGTAATCGTATGATGGATCTTGAATTGGGGACTCGTCGCTCACAAAGTCGTCGTCACAAACTGGAGCTATTATCCTGGATAGCTATCATCGCGAAGACATCCTGAATCCGATCAAGGAGTACCACGGTAAAATGAGCATATATATATATTAACAACGATGGGGAGCTGACTCAAGAAGGATAGTCAAATACTCAATCCTATATGATGCACGAACCAAATTCCCTGCAAAAATTGTCTCGGTGTGCCGACTCGACAAGCGGGTTATCAGGGTCCTGGAGAATGGATACGTCGACCGCTGCACCATTACTAGAATCCATGACCTGAGAGCCGCTCTCGAGACACGTTGACACTTTTTCCCCAAAACTCAACCAATTACTTCTTAGGGACGTCCGAACAATGCCCCAAGGAACGAACCACCTCTGATACCACTTTGTCACGACCCAACCCGTACTGGGGATCGATCCGCAACTACCCCAATCTCGCCTTCATAGGACAGGGGATGGAGACTAGTTCCGAAGGCACAACAAACTAGGGGGGGCCTTTTCCTAAGAAACTGTACACACACACGCATCTAACTCAATGAAAAAGTGCAGAGAAAATAAAGCAAGATGCAACACTACTACAAAAGAGAAACCAACATACATGCATCAACCTCTAACCAGTACAAGTAAAGTTCTGAAAAGTACTGACAAGATAACTGAACAAGAAAAGGGGAAAAACGCGTGCCCAACTAGAAAGGTGCCACAACCCGACAACAGGTAAACGAAAGTAAACAGCTGGTGAGTCTCACACCCAAAAATCCTCCTACATCCACTGAACATAGCCCAATCTCTTGTGTCCTCTACGCTCCTCTATAGTCTCGATCAACCGGTCAGTCATCTGCAAGGGCACACCAAGTTCGGGAAAATCCCAAGCAGGGGTGAGTATAAAGATACTCAGTAGGATGACCTGAAAGCTCGAGGGAGCAACAAAGGAGATACTAAAATGGTGAGTAGTAGACAGATCAAGAACAGTGTAAGAGTACAACAGAGAGAGTGCATCTCAACCCAATAAAAGAAAATAAGTAGACTCGTCCAATCCAAGATGAGATAGACACGGAAAGCACGTGGCATACCCCGCGCGTCTTCACCCCTCCTAGAAGGAGAGTAACTGAACCCAAGGAGTGGGGAAAAAATTAGGGTGTATATATATTCTCAATAAGAAACTCGAATGAGTGTGTAAGGGGATTTATATCTCCAGGCTCAGCCTAAGAGAAGTCGTCAACAGTTCAAAGGATATCCAACACTAATGACCAACAGTCACGCACGCCAAAGCTGCCTCATTGTTGAACCGTGAAACCAAGGGTCCTGCTCTGGTAATCATGGAGAAAATTCACCGACTATCCTCATATAACGGGCCGAGTCTGAAAGAAGTCATCAGGTAACCAACTGCCCAGCCCCGCTGGAGGGTAAACCACAAGAGGTCGTCAGGTAACCCACTGCCCAGTCCCGCTGGAGGGTAAACTACAAGAGGTCATTAGGGAACCCACTTCCCAGCCCCGCTAGAGGGTAAAACACAAAAGGTCATTGGGCAACCCACTGCCCAGCCCAGCTAGAGGGTAAACCAAAAGGGGTCTTTGGGTAACCCACTACCTAGCCTCGTTGGGGGGTAAACCACAAGAGGTCGTCAGGTAACCCACTACCCATCTCTGTTGGAGGGTAAACCCGAAGGTCAACGGGTAACCCACTGTCTAGCCCCACTATAGGGTAAACCCTAAGCTCAACAGGTATCCCACTACCCAGCCTCTTTGGAGGGTAAACCCAGAACTGGTCCGATATCTTTGCACTACTCGTACCATCACTGGGTGTCACTAACATCGCTACCGTGTGTAGGTTCGGAGTGCATCAAAGGAACCTCCGACCAACTCCCTTTCATGTTTCTACATTTAATGAGATCTCAAAAGAGGCCCTGCTCTCCCAAACAGATCACACCGTTGTAATCCTCGTGGAAAAACACGTGAGATACACTATTTACTCACTGGAAACGGGCTCCCGATGGGAAAAGTTATTCAACACCGCTTTATGCCCAAACGGTGTCTCATGGAGCCCGCACTTCGGTTCCGAAAAAGGTCTGGAAAATTGTGCTATCATGATCCTCTTGGAAAAATACGCCAAAACGACTACTCATTCGCCCCGAACGGACATCTCATGAAAACTTTGTAGTACGCTGCACACATCTTAAAAGACGGACTGTGGGGCCCATGCCAAAACTCTGGATTCAATGCCTGAAACCACCCAGGTCAACCTCATTTTGATGCCAGGGTCACAACTCCACTGACAGCGCCTAAAACAGACTCTGGATGCAGAAGCTAGAACTCCCCGCATTTTGAAAACAGGGTCGTATGGGGCCCACACCTCGACCCCAAAACATTCCATGTAGATCATACCTTTGTGTTCCTTGTAGATAAACATGCGGTGTAGGCTATTCATTTGTCCTGAACAGACTTATGAAGCATAAGTCGTAAAAAAACAGCATACGTTTGAAATCCACCTCATGGGGCCCATGCCTCAGCCCAAATTTCAGTGGGAGGATTGCGCCGTTGTAATCCCCTCGGAAAAACACTCAGAAATGAGTGATCAAACACCCCAAATGGATGTGGGGTGAAAAATTAGCCTTACATCGTAAAACGTGTGAACTAGACCTTGTGGGGCCTACACCTTTTCTACAACCCAAACGCTTTGCAAAGCATCTCAAAAAGTCCGAACAAGAACCAGGGTCACACTTCCACTGACGACGCGTCAATCGAACATCCCAAGAAGGAGTTAGGTCCGACGCAAGAATAATTAATTAATTAATTAATTATTTGAATTAAGTGTTTCGTGCCACCAATCAATGAAACCAAACCGCATAGGTTTTGAACTAACTTTGGAAGGACTGGCTCAACTCTAGGGACACAACTCCTCTGACGGCACGTTAAACGGACGTCTGGTTCGCGAATACGTCTGTTGCAACTTTAATAATAATTTAATATTGCTAAATTAAATCATTTTGGGCCACCCGTCTTCAGGCGTAGAACCCAAAATCCCCAAAACCCACTTCAAAAAGTCCACCTCACCGACACAAACCTGCAGCCACAGACGGCACGTCAAACAGACGCGTCGTTTAGAAGTTATGGCCCCCCGAAAGCAAGGGGCCCAATCGGGCCGGTTCACCCCGTTCGGCCCGGTCCGAACCACCGGGCCATGACCCGCTCCAACAACACAGAACCCCCCCCCCCTCGAGTCTGGTTCTCCAAAGCAGACTTGCCAAATGGCCGGTCTTCGTCTGTGTCACCCAGCAGGACCCGCACTTTGCGGGTCCTTCTCTGCGGTGCACCCCCGAGGTCAGCGCCTCAGGGTTCCTCCCGAGCACGACAGCCTGAGGGCGACGCCCTCTCGCCGCTGTCCTATGGAGCGCACCGCCGCGGTAACTGCTGCTTGCGGCGCCTCTTGTCTCCATCGTTCTGCTGAATCCCCACTTCCCCTTCTCGTCGCTGACGCCGCAGCCGCCTCATCCGCTGAACGCACCACCGCACGCTGGATCGTCGAATGCCACGACAACCCAGGCCTCCCCGCTCCACCGCCGGGGTTCACCACACCGCGCAGGCCGCTTGACCGATACCCTCTGGAGCCGCGACTTCACCTCCTCCTGGACTCGCCGACGTCGTCGTCCTGCTCGGCTCCTCCACCAAACGCCTCCGCACCGCACCGGCTACACCCGAGACCACTACTCTGGCCGCACCTCTGGCTCAACCTTCGGCCGCTGCCCCTTTCTGGAGTCGGACCTTCATCCGATCCCCCTGACCACTCTGGTGGTCAGAAAAAAATCATCTGAAACCGGATTCGGAATCCTCGGGGCCGGATCTTCACAGCGCCGCCCCTCGCTCGTTGATCCGTCACAGTTTTGGCGCGTCCGAAATTTTGGACGAAGAACGCTCAAGAATGGATTTTAGAACAGGGCTCGGACGATGGAAATGTTCATTCTACCATCGTCCCAATTGAATAATTATAGAAAAAATAAATGAAGAAATTGGAAAAAACTCAAGAATTTGACAAAGGTGGGAAAATTAATCAAAAATCCTACCTTAATCTGCTCGTTCATCATTGGCGACGCGTCCACGACGCTCCGACTTCGATCCTCCAAAGTTCCAGTGGAGATCGCTCCTCAATCCGGTGAAGAACGGAGAATAACTCCGAAGAACAAGAGAGAGTGAGTGTGTATGAGAGAGAGAGAGAGAGAGGGGTAAATTTATTTCTTTTCCTTAAATCCACCACTTAAGTGAATTTATAAACTCCCTGACACTCTGCCGATGGGCGAACATTCCGAAACCTCCACGCCCACTCATTTTATATCACGCTTAGGCAAACTACCCTATTTCGAACTCAATGGAAGTCTCTTATTTCCATTCCGAGACTTCGTTTGAATTTTTTTGGAAAATAATGACAGTGATAAAAGTCACTAAGTCATTATTTTCAAAAAGACGATTTTTCCCCTGGGCGACATTTCTCACAGCAGGCTCATGCCCGCAACTTTTACACCCCGCCTAGGGTAAAAAGCACACTTCGGACGCAACCATTCCCTCAGATTTCTCGATACGAGCTACTGTTTAGGAGAAAACACAACCCCTCCATGTGCATAGTATAAAAAAATAATATTTTTATAAAATTTATTCCGGGCACACCAGGCCTCATAATCACACGCCATCTTATCTCCTAGCTCTGGAAATATATATAGAAATATTCCAAAGTCTTAGAGTGAAAAAACGGGTCTCTACACTCACAATATTATTTTTGGGTTTTAGAAAATTGCTAAAACCCAAAGGAACCGTGTTAATGATCAATATACTGAGAAATGCAATGATTGTCCTCCTGAACAAATAAATGTTATGAGATATGGTGTGAAAAATATTATTTCTATTCTTACACAAGCTATGAATCATGCTCGACTTCCTAATGAGGAGAGAAGGGAACAATATTCTATTGAGTCCTTTATGAGGAAACGTACACCTTCATTCAGTGGGTCTTCTGATCCACTTGTTCATGAACAATGGATTAGTACCATTGAAAAGATAATTTCCATCCTTCACTGTTCAGAACATGAAAAGTTCATTATGGTTTTCTATCATTTAGAGGTTGAATTAGACCCTTGGTGGACTCTAATTAAGAATACAAGACAACAAGATGAAATTGAATCCATGGAATAGGATGAGTTCAAGAATTTGTTTTTCAATAAGTACTTCCCTCATATTCTTCGAACAAATATCGAAAATAAGTTCCTTGAGCTTAATCAATAGTATGATGAATCTTTTGGTACATTTGAGGTGAATTTTACAAGACTTGCAAGGTATTCTTTTGGCTTTATCATCCACCCTGAAAGTAAAGTTGATAGATTCTTCAGTGGCTTAAAACCAAGTCTTACAAGGGAATTAGATATAAGATAATTCAATATATATGAAGATATTGTGCATTGTACTATCAAGGTAGAACTAGAAATTAGTGTTACATATCCATATCATGGTTTTGAAAATAAATTAAATATGGAGTTCAAGGAAAAATCTCAAAACAATGGTGAAAAGAAGATGAATGTTTTCATATGCTCAAAGTGTAGAAATAAGAATAGAGGAAATTGTCTTAAAGGGACTAGAAAATGTTTCAATTGTGGAAAAGAAGGTCACTGTGTAGCTGAGTGTCAAAGTAATGGTGAAAATACGTCTAATGATGTGAATAGAGAAAAGACTACAGAGAATGCACCACCAACACTTCAATGCTACAAGTGCTGGGAAATGGGTCATTATTCTAACCAATGCCTTAATCCAAGGGTTAACGATGATTGATGTTAGAAACCTATTAAGGAAAAAGAAAAATGGAAGTCACATTAAATCACTATTAGTGATGTTGAGTATGTCAACGAAGTGGTAGAATTATTAAGTGTTTATGTAATGGGATTCCAAAATAGTGTTGTTGAATCTATTTTATGGTATTATGGAATATTGGAATATCTATGGTCCATTGTGATTTTCCATAACTATATGGTAATGGTAACCATGAAAATTTATTGAAATAATTTTTGGAATGCAAATGATATGCGCATAATGAAGGGATAAAGAGATAGTGAGATGTTTCATAGTATTAATGAGCTCATGACTGATATAAGGACAAAGTGATATCATGGTTTGAGTTTATAAATTTTTTCAGATTTTGGTATGTGGAAAGAGTTAACTTCTGACAGAATACATGTTTTCACTACGGTTCTATGGGAATTCTTGTTATTATCATGTTTAAAGAGAATACATGCTTAAGATATTCACATGTTTGGAATGTGAAAACCAAGAACTACCTTATGAGATATGGGAGATAAATTTTATGTCGATTTAGTTCACATCCTTATAAAGTTTTATATTTTTAGGATTGTAACGTTATCCATTTAAGGATAGTATAAGTTATTTTCCATTTTAAGTTTGTTATATTAATGTATTATCACACTATAGGTGGACTTATGTATATTTAATAATTTGTGTTAACCTTTGTGTGATAGAGACAGATGGAATGACCTATCATTCTATCACATGATCTGATAACACTTTAATAATGACAAATTCAACTTTATTTCTTTAAATAAGAGATGAAGTGGAAAATTTTCAAGGCATGAACAACGGTGAGATTGTACCAAAATCAAGTAAGTATTTATTCTCATGAAAATTTATTCAACTTTAGGGAAAGGACCTTGAAAACCAAAAATTTTATCCTAGTACCTAATTATCCGATGAATCAGATGGTCCCATAAATCATCTCATATTTATGGCTTTCTGGTAGTTAACTTTCTCTGAAATTTATTCTTTATAACTATCCATCAGAACTTGATGGTTAGATTTATCTTCCATATCCATGTTTTCACTTCCCACCTATGTTATCCTATGTGGAAACCTAGTGATGAGTTACTTTGGGTAATCGTTATATTTATAACTTTCCTTTTTAAAATGATTTCTTAGTATCCCTTTTTATGATGTGGGTTTCCATGAAAGAAACTCTCAACTCTAAAACCATTTATAACCCCGATGAATTTTGAGGGAGAAATTCATTTTAAGGGGGGTAGAATGTAATACCCTAAGAATTTATGAGAAATATTATTTTTCATTTCTTTGGTGTCTTCTATTGTACGCTACACCAAGATTATCTTGTGCTATACACAACACCGTATTTTCTTGCAGTATACGTAACATTATTCTTGGCTTGTGTTGCGCACAATTTCAAGTTCTTTTGATAGAATTCATTTTACGCAACAACGAGTATTGATTTTTTTCAATGTATAAATGAACAAAGTTTTGATTATGTTATAAAAAACACCAAAGGAATCTTGCAATACACGCAACCCTTACTTGGCTTGCGTTACATGCAAGAGCGACCTTCCTCAATAGCTTGCAGTGTACACGATACCGAATTTCACTAAACAATGATATATTATTATTTAATGAGATGTAAACTAGCTGTTTTGAATAGTATTAACCACATTTTGAATTTTATATCATTTTAATTCATTCTACACATTTTCTAGAACACAATAAGAGAAAAAATCACTTTTTCGGATAAAAGAAGTATTTTTCAAAAAATACAGTTTTACCGCTTTTTAATGGAACACCCATTTTAAATCTAGTTTTGGACACATTTATAAGTTAAATTTTAAAAAATAAACTTCTTATTTGGAATCTGGATATAAAAATTTACTTTGGATAAATTCTTGATATTTTTCTGATAACTTTCATATTTTGATGAATAGTAAAAATACGCTAAATTTTAATTAAAAACAATTTTTTTCATCAAGATAATTTATATGGTTAAATTATAATATTTAGTTGTTTAAAAGTATAAATATAATATATTTTTTCCATTTAATATAATTTATGTCATTATCATTAATTTTACATTGAATTCATAAGTAAAATCATTTCAATCTATTGCAATGTTTTAATTTTTAAAACTCGTTTTCTCAACCACGGAAATTAATTTTAAATTAATTACTGAAAATTATATGTTTTGAATTTGAAAAAATGGATTCCATATTTGGAATCATGATGTCCAAATTTTGTAAATAGGTCACTTTTATTTTTAGACATTATGAATAGTAACTTCAGTAAATATTTTATTTACCATGGTTAAAGGGTAAATCTGGTAAATAGGGGTAAAAAATAATATTATAATAATATTAAAATACCCTAACACATGAACTAATCTTATTTTATTAGATATTTACGACCATGTTAATATTTGGGTGGATTTTGGGACCCCATGGACTAACATGTATGTGAAAATGACATTTTATAAAAATTAATTTGAAGTAAAGATAATTATAACCTAAACATATATCTTTTACTAAATTGATTTTAATATAGAGTTATATAATAGATATATATTTATATAAATATTCATTATAAAGATAAAAATATTTCCTACATCATGGTAATTTATTTATAATTTTTAGACATCAAATAAATAAATATATTTATGACACAATTATGATGTAGTGATTGCCTCATTAATGAAAGATTCAAATAAATGAATTTATAAATATTAAAATAAATTTAATTTGAATATTTTGATGTCATCTACGAATTTTATGGATGAAATTGACATATTAGGGATTATTTAATGCATTTTTTTCAAATTATTAAGGTTTTTATGAATTTTTAAAAAATTCAAGTATGAATAGTGTTCAAAATTGACACAATTCATAACATAAAACATAAAATATTTTATTAAAAGATATTAAATTTCTAAAAATATAAGATTCAGAAAAATGGTTAATATAAGTCCAAATATTTCATAACTTGTTTTGTGTCTTTTACATGATATGGGAATTACATTAATCCACAATGTGTAAATAACATGATATCACGGTAAGATTAAAAGGAATAAAATAAGGGTAAAACCAAAACGATAAGGATAAAAAAATATTCAAAACTTGTCAAAAAATTTTGGATGATGGGTATTAGAACCAAAATAATATTATCTTAGAATTATATAAGTTTTGGACCATTTTTAGTCAAAATTTAATTTATAATAAATTAATATTATGGAGCTTTTCTAAAGTGACCCTATCCTCTCTTATAAAAGGGCATCTCCTCCATTTCCTCTTCACTCCATTTTAAGCCTTATATCTTGGCCAAAACCTGCCCATTTCTCTTCTAAACTTCTCTAATTACATTCTAGAGGTTCTTGTCTTCTCAAAATACCAACCCTATATCCCTAAGAGGAAGTTTAAAGGAGGCACGTCAAGGAAGAGGTAATCTCTTCTACCGATTCTTTCAAATTTATTTTTTCTTCTACTTACTATCCATTAGTTGTTTCATTATAAAGTAATAAAATCAGTATCACTAATATACTGATATGTTATTATAAATATTAAACAACCTTATTTCACCTTCTATCCATCCTACGAAAAACAAAATCACCGTGTGTGCGTACGTACGGATTGCTGTCTCCACACCGTGGTGTAATATGTTTTTCACTGCCACCTTACTTGGATTGGTATAATGGTGGAAATAATGACTATATATGATTATTATAAAGTTTTACTAATTATGAGATATTATACACCATAAATTTCAATACTTTTCAACAACTATGAGAATGATATCGTCGCTCGTGCGTACGTACGGATTACCTTCTCCACGACGCGATGAGATTCATTCTCCATGTTAACCATTCAAGAATGATTATAAAGTATATATAATAAATAATAATGAAAGATATTACATAATAACTCTTATTTATTTATTTATATTTATGTTTCATTTACTTACTTCCATTCAATTTAATAAGGAAATGAAAATAGCGTCCATGTGTACATACGGCCTACCGTCTCCATAAACAGTGTATTTAATTTCATTTATCTATCTATTATATATATATATATATACCGAATATATATGATATATAAATCATGTTTTACATTTTTTAATTAATTAAATCATGATATAAGTAATAATATCAATAACAACATGTCCAAACACATGCGATACATGAAACGATTATTACCCAAAATGTTGGTTTAACATGGAATGGACAAATGAATGGGTAATATAAAGTCCTAAGTGAATCGTATATGATATAATAAATATTATTATGGTTCTTTTACAAGTTAATAATATGTTTAAACCCTTTATACATGAGTTTCGGACACAAAAGGATGAAATCGAACCTAAGGAAAGGGATAACTTTTCCAATCTCATTTTTATCCGAGATTGTTTATTCGTAAGTATTTACTGGGGTTATATTTATCATCCATATCCATGTTTTATAAAAGAATTTCATAAAATTATTAATATTAGTCCATGTATATTTAAAGTCATTTTTACCCTGTTTTGACTTTTACTTCATGGTATGGAAGGAATATTTATTTTTTTACCATACGAGGTACTTTTTTGACTTTTCCAGCAAAAGTACAAAGAGAATGTTTTTTTAACTTATACGGCATGAATGTATTTTTACACATTAATAAATCATTATTTCAATGAATATTTATTTACAAGTTTTCAAGTTTATTTTCAATTAACATCTTTTATTTTAAAATTACATGACATATTGAGAAAAGAAAATGTTTTTGGAAGAAGAAAGGATAGTCTCATCAATAACTAAGTTCAAGTGTTTTATCAAAATTATTTTCCATCTATGATGATATAGTGTTATGTTTCTATACCTATTATTAATTTTATTTGATTACTTTATAATGGAATTATTTTTATGAAGTTCTTTTATCTGATACGGATTGTGTTATGATGACATGATGTTTAAGAATCCCATTTTATTACATGGGTTATGCTGTGATGTATGATTTATGTTTTTGTAGCACACATAATAATTGTTTCATTATAAGATGGGTGGGACCTATATCTATCTCCAATTCATTGGGTAAAGATTTATATCTCATTAGATATACATGGATGGAATGACAATTAAATCTGGTTCAGTAATACAGGGCTAGAACGACAAGTGAACCTGGTTCAGTAAGAGACTTCATCTGCTATGATGGTCTTGGCAGAAATTCCTTGGTTAATATGGAAAGCATAATATGTGTTTAATGGTTTTCCAAAATTCCATGTTTCATTCCCATGTAATTTTATCATGATTAATTTTCCTTTATGATCTATGACTTACGAACTGCCAAGATTTAGTTCATGACTCATGATTATGATGTTTAACATTTATGTTCATGTTTTTTACGTTCAAATGTTTATGGATTGTTTTTTGTTCTCCATGTTTAACCTTACTGAGCATTTGAGATTACCCTTTTTATGTTTTATTTTTTCCAAGATATAAAGAAAGATTTTAGGTAGGAAAATAAAAGCGAATGATCTTTATGGGAGATGTTGAAGATCTTTCACTGTGATTAGAAGATTATGTTCTGAGGTTCCAAATACACTAAACTAATATGGTATTCGGGCATCTATTTGTGTCATGTATTAATTATTTCTCAAAAATAAATATAATTTCCATGTACTTGAAGCTTGGTTATCTACATGATCAAGTACTTTAATGAAGTTATGAGCACCTGTTACCATCATATCAGGCATATCATTAAGGAAATCTTCACATTGCCTATCACATTGGTTGTTGAAACATGTTCTTCTATTTCCTAATATTAACTAAGAAAAACAGCATACAATTAGAGGTATTTTCTACTTAGAAACTGAACATAAAAAAGAAACTTTTGAACATAAAAGTATAAACTTGAAAAAGAGAAGTATATCCTAACTTGTGATTCCTTAGGTTTAAATCTAGGTTATCCTCGATCTATTTCTTAACTTATATTCTTATGGGATTTTTTATTCCATTAATAATGGTTTGTACCAAGATCATGAATTTACCAAATCATATCCCCCACGAGTTCCAAACCAAGAGTGCATCAAGGCCCTTTGTCGTGTACTAGGATACCCTGGGTCTAGCCCAAAAATCCTTGTCCGAGTTTTCACTCCTAGGTACGTCTATGCCAGAGCCGCCTCTACCTGTTTGTATCTAGACAGGGATGTATTTTCTTGATAAACCACTTACTCTATAATTACCAAAATCTAGGGATGTTTTCTTATACTTCATCTCATTCTTATGGTTCTTACTAAAGTGCTCCATTCCTAATCTCCAAAAATAACTAGACCATCCTATGATACCAAATATAGTGACCCTAGACTTTTATATAATAATTACATGATTTTAAGCATAATTATACATCAGAGTACAAGCCAAGGATCGTGAAGTATATTGTATTTTAAGACTAGGTAAATAAAACTAAAAACACGGGACTAAAAAACACTTCTTTATTTAATATTCAAATTGAGATCCTAACATCCATTGTGCTCAAACATCTACATAGGGTACCCTGGGGAACAAATGAGCAAGGGGATGAGGTAAATAACCCAGTAAGGGAATAACCATAAGAACAAAGCAATAACACCAGGAATAGAAGGCGTGACATGATAATCTAAAAAGGAATTTAACATATGGAACCTTAACATATAAACATGGAATCATATAAACAGGTTCATAGAAATTTGGTAGTAACATAAAACATGAATTTAGTATGAGTCAAGGCTAACAACCAAGATCGTTTCACATAGTAGCACAAGCCAAGGCTAACCGCCAAGACCTTCGCAAATAACATCTCATGAGACTTAACTTTACCCTATAAATTAGAGATATATCTGGATGCACCCATCTTAAAATTTCATGAAAATTTTTTCCACATAAATAATCATACATAATCAATCTTACATAAACACAAGGATTACCCATGGAAATAATTGGGTACTATAATCATGACATAAATCATAACAGATCATTATTTCATAAAACTGTCCATGAAAGAAGGGAAATAGAACATACATGGACATTCATAAGGGAAAATATGCATGTATCATGTGAAGTTCTGTCAAGTATAAGTCGCTACATATAAGAAAATTATTTACTAAATTTGGCATTAAAAAATTTTTGAGAGGTTTATGGGAAAATACTATAGATCCTTTAAAATAGAAAAGGGAACAATACCTTATAAAAAACCAGAAGTGATACCAGAAGGTTTTCATAATAAAAAGGACTGATTTTATAAAGACAATTGTGGCTTAAAATAGAATATAGAGTGCACTTGAAACTAGGTAAGAATTCGGGAAGTTCCCTTAAAACAGGTTTGTTTATCGAGAAGTATTGTGGAGGGAATCACTTAAAAACATGTATATCCCTTAGAGAGAAAGATGGAAGGGTATTGATAAATGAATTTTGTACATGTAAACGAAATTTATAAGATTCAAATAAATATATAAGATAAATTTATTTTGGTATAAATAAATATAAGGCAATCTGAATAAATAAAATAGATTTAGGTAGAATTCCTTATGGATTATCGACATGATATCACATGTACTTAAGAGGGATTCATGACAGAGAAAGGGGTTTATCATCACATATACATCATGAGATAAGTATGGGAGAGGTGTGAAATCATACCACATCAATAGGGATTAAACATAAAATTGCAAAGCATAGAGGACATTCTTGAATAAAAGTGAAATGGAGAGGATCCCTTACCTTAAGTCCAATGGTGTCCTCCACTCGATATTAATGACCCGAATAATAAAATTAGGTTCATTAATTAAAAATTAAAAAACTTATTCTATCTGTAAAATATTTATAATAAACTTTTTAATTTCATTCATAACCTTTTTTATGAGTTAAGTGGTTCAATTTCAGTGTTTTAGTCTGTTTGTTTTCTTGTTTTCTATTATCGGTTTACTTATTTTAATGGCTGGATAAACATGTAACATGAAAGTGGTTGTCCATAATTGAAGTGATATGACATTAGTGAATATACAAGAGATTAAATGGTTGTAAAATTAATTTGGTTACTTTGAGTGAAGTTGAGTCATTATATAAAACTTTAGTGACAACCTTTTGGGTTAATTGGCGGTTTTTGGCCACAATGAACATGTTTTGTTTTATAAATCAAAAAAATGTGTACAAAATGATTCCAGGACCATAGATGATACACAATACATATATTATGGTCTGGTTAAACCATGTAATTTTTTTCATGACCACAATTGAGTATGGTAACAGAAATTGAAAACCCATTTGTATGAAGAGAGTTAAGGATAGAAAAGAAAACAAATGAACTTCAAAAGAAAAAAAAAAGAAAAGAAAAGAGGAATTTACCTCTTGATTCAATCTTTCTTGAGAGCCTCTTAAGGGGAGGGGATTTAGTCTTTTGAGGATACCAAGGGATGTTGGATGTGGGGGAGGATATTAAGGAGATATTTGGGTAGAATATAGGTAAGGCACAATGCTTGAGAGGAGTGAAGAGAAGAGGTAAGGAAGGGTGGTATTTATAGTGGAGGAGAGGAGGGTTTTCATAATATTATAATCATTAGTTTATTATTTTTCCATAAGACAATAAATAGTGATGATTACATGACCAAGAATAGTAATAAATTTATGTGAGTTTTATATTTGTGTGCTTACATTACTTATGATGTCAGGAATAGTGTATTTAAATTATAATGTATTTATACGGTAAATTAATGCATTTTACTATTCACCAAAAACTCAAGTATTTCAAAAAAATACAAAAAAT
Source organism: Viscum album (assembly GCA_963277665.1). Taxonomy (NCBI): domain Eukaryota; kingdom Viridiplantae; phylum Streptophyta; class Magnoliopsida; order Santalales; family Viscaceae; genus Viscum; species Viscum album. Next base: position 1,481,920,006 of record OY728141.1, on the reverse strand, counting down.
TCACCCTTACCATTTTTCAACATTTAAAATTCAAAAATGAACTCCATTTTACAAAAAAAAATTCTACTTATAATTAATTTAATTTTTAATTAAAATCATAATTTACTTGAAAAATATGAATTTTAAAACTATAAAAAACTTTATAATGATTTAAAAAATCACACAAGGCCTTATAAAATTATCTTAAAACTAGAAGACATAAAATTATAAATTTATGAAATCTTTTTAAGAAAATAAATTTTATTTTAAATTAATTAATTAAAATTAATTACTTATGACTTAAAAATACTAATAATTTTATTACGGTCATATTATCACTTATAAGATTCCTAAATTTTATTTTAACACTCATGGGTGAGGATACCATTATTTTGGAAGATTTAATATTAATAAGGGTAGGTGTCTATTCACCAAAATTAAGTTTTTCTTATCAAAACCCAAACATCTTATAGATCACAACTGTGTATGTTAGATTCTCAAAATTCAAAACATAGAAGTGTTGAAATTATGTTTAAAGGTCACATTTTACTTAGAAGTTAATTGTGTTGTGATTTCACGTGATTATATGACATAATTATAAGAAGGAAATTTTTATTAAAAATTTTGGGTCATTACAAGTGGGACCTCCACATGACTAATTCCTTGGATTGAAAAATGATATATTGGGCATCATTGATGGACTCTTGGAACCGTTGGAACTCTTACCTAGATTGGGATATGATCTGAAGATCCCCTTCTCTCTCATTTGGGTTTCTTTGGTTTGAGCATATATATATATATATATATATATATCTGTATCTATGTTGTTGGATTTTTTACTCTCTTGATTTGGGTTGAGATGTCTATTATCTATTCATATCATGTCTCTTACTACTCCCCCTTTAGCTTTTGGTGCATCCTACTAGGTATTTATATACTCACCCCTATATAGGATTTCCCCACACATGTTGTGTCTAATGAAGACTACATATAGTTCAGTGGTTATTAAAGAGGATATTAGGGATATTAGGAACACTGGGCCATGTATGGTTGTTGAAACTTGAAGATCAGGAGTTGGGATCTCTCAGCATTTACTTTTCTAGTTTTTTCATGGGATATCTTTATGGTTGGGCATGTATTTTACCCATTTCCTTTTGGGTTTATGTTTTTGTGCTCTTGTACATCCTATATGTTTTTTCATGCATTGTTATTATCTAGATATTTCATATTTTATTATTATTCTTATACACTCCTACATTGATATGTTTGAGTGTGTGCATACAGGTTAATTAGGCAAAGACCTCCCATGTTAAATATTTCTTTTGGTGCTTTTCACTAGCCCATGGCCTATAGAAGTGGTCTTGGGGTAGTTGCGGCTCAATCCTCATTGGGTTGGGTCATGAAAAATTTCTATCAAAGGTGGTTTGATCCTTGGTATTGAGTTTGGATTAGTCCCATTATGAGGATTTGTTTGGAATTTTGGGAAATAGTGTCAAATTCTTTCCAGTGTAGATTTTAGTTCAGGGAATCTAGTATTAGTGTGGCAACCAACATATCCATTCACTAAGACCTGGAATTACTACTTTTCAAATTGGAATACCAATACATTGGTTTTAAGGATCAATGGAACATGAATCATATAGGATTGAATCTTTTGACTATCCTTCTTGATTCAGTTCCCCTTTGTATATATATTCTCATCTGATTGTGGTACATCTAGATTAAAATTTTAAGATGCCTTCGTAATGAAAACTGTCTAGGTTATTCATTCCATATTGTGATAATGATATAATGAGTGGTGAGGCCTCATTTTAGGGTTTATCCAATGAGATCCTTTAAGTGGATAGGTATTAGCACTCCCACCTATTGAGCAGCAGATCATACCAATCTAGCAGGATGAAGATGTGCGTAGGCTTAGCACACTCTGTGACCTCTAATACTATAGGACACTGAGGCTATGTGGTAATCTAGATCCCCAAGTAGTGGAGGATTGCTTATAGTTGGTGATCCATGTCTTCAGGCTTATTTGAACATCAACGAATTAGGTGGATGTGCTGGAAACTAGGCTTTTCCATGGAGAAATTGGGTGTTGGTGGAGTCTTTTTATACAAATTCATGATGAGTCGACACACTCATGGACCAACTTCTAGTAGTTGTTATATGAGGAGTACTACCCCTTATTCTTGAGCCCTTTTCAGATTCGGGAGATTTTGGAGTAGTAGTATAGAGGGATGACATTAGCTAAGTACATTGTGAGGTTCACATACCTTATGCATTACTCCCTTGATATGATCTGGGATGGATAATTTTTAGCATGAAAGTTTTAGTAAGGTATCCGTAGAGATATATGTTTTAGTGTAGTACCCTTGTGCATATAAACCTATGTTGGGTTGTTTGAGAGGTCACTAGTGATGGAGAGATTCTTGTTAAAGGGATTCTAGGAAACTAGAGTTGGAAATGAGAATTATAGAGATGATTCATCTACCACAACTAGTGAGTGTCATTTGATAGGATCTTGGTGCAGGATACCTCCCCGTGACTAGACTCGGGCATGTGGTCATACAACACAGTGACCAAATAGAGGAACAGAGTATTCCATAGAGGGGAGATGCTATGCATGTGATGGGAGATGTCACATGGCATGTGATTTCCTAACTCGGCATGTTGAGGAGGGTAGGAAGATAGCAGATGAAACACCACCGAAGAGGTATCACCATGATTAGGGATATCCCAAGAGAGGTAAGGGAGTCCCCTAGGGAAATGATATGGAATAGGAGCATGTGGAGCTCTGTGAGGAGGATTTATGGGTGGTGGAAGACATTATGAGATCCTCTCACCAGCACCACTAGGTGGCCCACATCAGGCTCTGGGAGATAGCAGTCTAGGTTGTGGATAACTGCAGGCTATGGAGGTGTATGACCCAAGAGAACATGAGAAGATTATAGGTACGATTTGTGTTTATTCTACTCTTTCCTTGGTATTAATAAAAATATGTTTGATTTATTACTTTATCTATTTACTCCATGTGTGAGAGATAGATCTTCCAGTTGAGGCTTTAGCCCAAAAACTTTGTATTGAGGTTCATACTGGGAATGCTTATTCTATATTGTTTATCTGTCAGCAGTGCAAGATATCGCTTGGTGGATAGAGGTTCTCCTATGACCATTCAGTCAACATGATAGAACACTATAACATCATCTTGGGTATGGATTAGTTTTCCATGGTATGAACCTGAATTGATTATCACCATAGATGATTCATATGCCTTCACACTGATGGGATGAGATTATCATTTTTATAAGAGAGAGATCTCATTACTAGGAGAGTGAGTTTTATGAGTAGGATGATGAAGACCATTACACATCATTTGGTGAGTGTATCATTTGTAATAGAAGGCTCTTCAGGAATCTATATTCCTTCAGTTGTGGAGGATTTCATGGATGTCTTCCCCATTGATGTTCTGGGACTATCTCTAAATAAGGAGATGGATTTTTTTCATGGACTTTCATCCTAAGACTGCTCTTATATCTTGTTCGTCATATCGTATGTCCCCTAATGAGCTTAGGGATCTATGGTTGTAGTCAGAGGACCTTATAGAGAAGGGTTTTATCAGGACCAATGTTCTCCCTGGGGATTTCTAGTGTCTTTTGTGAAAAATGTGGATGGTAGATTGGGGATTTGTGTATATTATCATCACCTAAAATAGGTCATGATAAAAAACAAGTACCCCTTATTGAGTATTGATGACCTCTTAAATTATTTATGAGGTGAGAGATGGTTCTTGAAGATTGATCTTCGGTCTAACCACCATTAGTTGAGAGTTCATGAGGATGATATTCCAAAGCTGGAATTCCAATGTCACTACAGACACTATGAATTCCTAGTGATTTACTTTAGTGTGATTAATTCCCCTACCATGTTTATGGATTTGATAAAACAAATCTTATAGCCATACTTGGATCATTTTTTGTTTGTATTCATTGAATACAAACTCATATACTCTGCATTAGGGGAGTATCATGTAGAGCACTTGAGGATGGTACTAGATTTTCTTCAAGAGCACTAGCTTTATGGTATGATCTCAAATTTACAATTCTGGATTCATTAGTTTCACTTCCTAGGGCAAGTCATTTCTGAGAATGGTTTATCTTTGGACCCATAAAATATTGATTTAGTGCTTTCTAGGGATCCACCCAATATCATGTCATAAATATAGCTTTTTCTTGGATTGGCAGGGTACTACCAGAGGTTTGTGGAAGATTTATCTAAGATTATATACCCTTTGACCACATTGACATGGAAAAGGGTAGTTGTTTACCTATACTGAGCAGTGTCAGAGGTCCTTTGAGGAGTTGAGGCTGAGGTTGATGATTGATCCTATTTTGAGAATACTAAAGGATGACATGGATTACATAGTGTATTGTGATACCTATGGAGCTTGGTTCGGTTGTGTACTGATACTAATACAAGAAGTTATCACATATGGGTCAAGGAAGTTAAGACACCATGAGAAAACTATGTGACTCATGTCCTAGAGATGGTAGTTGTAGTTTTCACTCTGAGGATGTGGAGGCACTATCTTCTGGGAGAGCATTTTGTGGTTTACTCAGACCATCAGAGTCTTAGGTATGTCTTAAGGTAGAGATAATTTAACCTAATATAGAGGCATTGGTTGGAGTTCTTGTGGGACTATGTCATTGAGATAGTCTATAGTCTTTGAAAGGGAAACATGGTAGTATATTCCATTAATAGTAATTCCAAGTCTCATTTTGTGTAGGAGGCATTTGAGTAGTTGGATTCCTTATAGCTAAACCTAGTTGAGAAAAAGGGTGTAAATTTTCTTTAGTTTATGGTGTTGAATCCTCTACTTCTTGATCATGTGATAGAGTCCCATTTGGGAGATATTGACTATGAGGTCTTGTGTGACCAAATATCCTCAAGAGATTCACTCGACGGATTTTATGAAGGATTGAATCATTTCATCCTTTTCCAAGGATAGACGGTGGTCCCATACATGATTAAGGAATATGTGATAAGAAATTTTTACACTTGTCCTTTGACTATACATCCCGATGTGGGGAAGATGTATAGAGACCTTTAATGGCAGTTATGGTGGGCTAGAATGAGATGGAGAGTGGATGAGTTCCTCTCTTGTTGCCTCATCTTTCAGTAGGTGAAAGTTTAAAACCATGTTCCAACAGGTTTTTTAAATCCCCTTGAGATCCTAGAGTAGAAATGGGATAGAATATCCCTAAAATTTATGATAGGGATTCTATGGATAGTGATATTTCATGACATCATCTGGGTGATATTTGACCAACTCATGAAGTAGAAATACTTCCTTGCTATAAAGGAGAAGAGTTTAGTGGAGAGTTTGGGGTAGTTGTATGTATGATAGATTGTTTTTCTTTTTGGGGTTCCCTGGACTATTGTCTATGATAATAATGTGTGGTTTATGTCAAGGTTATAGATAGTACCACAGGAGGAATTCAAGACCCAAATGAGGATGATTATGGCCTTCCACTACTAGATATATGGGTAGACCGAGTACACTATCCATGTGTTGGAAGATATGATGAGGGATTGTGTGTTAGACCTCAAACAGAGCTGGGAGGATCACCTTCCCTTGGTAGAGATTATGTATAAAAATAACTACCACTATACTATTGACATGACACATTTTAAGGACCTATATGGGAGACCCTGAAGATTACCCTTATGTTGGAAATAGATCATCAAGGCATCTCTTGTGGGTCCAGAAATGGTGTTGGTGATGATAGAGAAGGTTCAAGTCATCCATGATCAGATGAGGACAGATCATGATAGGAAAAAATCTTAAGTAGATCAACATCATAGGCCCTATAAGTTCAAGAAGGGAAACCATGTTTTCTTGAGAGTCTCCATGTGATGAGGATTATGAAGGTTTTTCTGGGGAAGCAAGTTATTCCCAAGGTTCATCGGGATGTTTGAGATCTTACAAAGGGTTATAAAGGTTTCTTACCTCCTTTCCCTACCCCCATAGTTGAAGTGGGAGCACGACATATTCCACATGTCACAAATGAGTAGGTACATACATGACCCCACACACGTTATCGACTTGGGAAAGATGGACATCGAGGATGGATCCACTTTTATGGAGCACCCATTTGCGATCAAGGATCGGTAGGGTATGACCTTATGTGGAGGAACCATCACCTTGGTTTCTATGTTGTAATAGCATGAGAGTGTGTAAGAGAGGTTCTGGGAGCAGAAGAGCTAGGTGTGGGATCAGTATTCTTGTTTTTTTATATTTTTTTCTTTTTCAGGGAAAAAACTTAAATAAGGGATTAATATAGAGACCCTTATTTTTCCTTGTAATACTTTTGAATATTTATATTTTTTCAGATCCAGGAACTGAGACGGAGTGCAATTATATGACTTGGTGTTTCCAAAATTAATTTTATAAAAATATTAAATATATTTTATAATACACATGCATTTTTTCTTAAATAAAATGGGATAACTTTTAAAGAAAATATCAGATTAGAAACCTAAGACTTCGGTTGAGTCTGGAATGAAATATTAACCCTAACCATGACCTAAAATTGTTTGGTGTAGGATGTTCAGATAAAAGCATCTATTTTCGGGTGAGCTTAGTTAAATGAATAATTAATTTTATTTATTTATTTAAATAACATAATTCTAAACATCTATAAATTCATAGTTATGAAAATTATACTATTTTATCTGCATAAAATCTAGGATAATTGAGAGTTTTTCCTTCTACCTCTCATTGGTGAGTCATAATTAGATGACAATGAGACTCCAGATCCAAGTAGATCGAGATGGTGGTCAGATCTTAGATATCCGAAGATAGTATCTATCAGTATTGATTTTTTATTTTCTTCAGATTGGGACATCTATCTTGTTGGGTGTGTATTTTTTCCCTTTAATTTTAAGTTTACATTTTCATGATCTTGTATACCAAAGAGGTTTTTTTCATGCATGGTTATTCTCTAGATATTGCATCTTTTTATTATTATTCCTCTACACTTCTGCATTGAGATGGTTGGGTGTGTTTGTACAAGAACATTAGAAAGGACTCCCATATTAGATATTTCTTTTGGTACTTTTCGCTAGACGTTGTACTATAGAGGCAGGCTTGGGGTAGTTTTATATCAATCCCCATTAGGTCGAGTCATGAAATCCCTAGAATCTCACTCTCAGATCCAATACTCATAGACACATACTTTACATACTTACTTAATACCAGCTGTAAAATCTTGGATATAACTAGCCTTAATTACAAAATCAAAAATGATTATTCATATCTAATATCTGAAGAATATTTTTAGGTTTAGATATTTAGATAATTTGGACACAACATTACCTAATAAATACAATGTTCTTTGTATCAATTGGAAAATTTTACCATTATATAAGGAACTACTTAATTCATGACATGTCTTCAATATCTCTCAAAAAATATTTCACACCTTTTATAATTATAAACCTATAACATGTTTTAATTTTCTCCATAACCTATGGAAATGGAAACATAATAAGGGATAAGATCAAAAACATAGTAAGGGAAACATATAACTGGAGAAAACATGGCATAGAAATTAGGGAAAGAACAGTGAAACAATATAAATCCATAATCAACTTGAAACTGAAATCAATCTACATCCGTGGTAATAAATGAAAACATGGATATCAATAATACAAATCTCATACTAATGTAATGCATAATGTTGGACATAAAAAACCTTTTTTCAAGGCCTTATTTCAAGGGAATTTACTTATTGTTGAGATCGTAGTCAATACGTCTTGTTATCAAGGCTTTGTTCCAAGATAATATCATTTTATGGGAATAGGAATACACCAAAACCCAACATGTTTTGTCTCGTGATACCTGTCAATGTATCAAGGGGCTATATAATTTCAGACTCCATTCATTTCTTGTTTAAATCCAATGCATTCACCATAAGATAAAATGTATAAAAAATGTTTAATAAACATTTACAATAATTATCCATATTTAAATAAAAACATATGGAATTACAATTCTTTTCATTATGTAAATAAAAGGTATAACCTAATCATAACTCATCCGGAGGATGGATATGGATGTATAAACAATACATAGTCAACTTTCCATAAATAATCAGTATTGGAATGTCAATACTTTTCCTCATGTCAATGTAAAATCATACTTTCATGGTGAAAGTAATCTAATATTAGTTATGTAAAATTTTATTTTCACACTTTATAGAGAAATGGGTATACATCTAAGACATTATTGGAATAACATGATCATAATCCATTCATAGAAAGAAAGTTAATGGTTTCAATTGAACATATCCCAAGAAGTGAGAAATATTTATTATAGGGTTTATGTGGTAGGAATTTATATAAAAAACAATGAATCAATACCACATAATACAATCAAATGGCATAATTTACCCAAATTATATAAAATAAGTTCAAATAACAATCATAACTCAATGAATGAAATTTGAGTTACCAAATATCATCACTACTAGGGAAAAACTAAATCACTAGATACTAGAATAAGGTAACATTATTTGGTTACTAAATATAAATAAATATAAGAAAAAAATCATTCATGGGATAATAAATAAATAGAACACCATAAAAATGGAACATAGTGCATTAAATGCATTATGTCACAAAAAATGAGAATTGAGACCAAGAAAAGACTTACAAATTAGAAAATTTTGGATCAAAACACTTTGAAAGAAATGTATTTAAATTGAAATTAAAATAAAATTATTAAAATATAGTTCATGATATTATATCTCAAATAGAAATATATACACCACATAAATGAAATTAGGTGCATAAATACAATACTTATCTTAATTAAGGGAAATTGAGATAAAAACTCTTACCTCTTATCCTGGATTCCATAAATGTACTTTAACCTCATTTTTAACAAACATATAAATATTAATAACCTTACTCATATCCATTTTCATTCATACTCTTCATAAATATTCATTCTCTACATGATTTCTTCTGATTTTCCACATCGGGTGCTTATAGTTTTGATCATTTGTACTAGTTTTATAATAGTTCTGTACATACTCATTCTTATTTAAAAGTTCATAATTAATATATTATATAATCAAGTGGAATATATTTTACAAGTTATTTTATGAAGTTATAATTTCATTTCATGTTAGTTTTGGTTACAAACCATGGGGATGAATTCGATAATGATCATGTTTTAGTGATTCTTAACGAACAAAATGTGTGTTATAAATTAATGAGTTCCATGTTGATATAAATTTTCCACAACCAAAAATATAATTATTTATAGTTTTATGTCATATTACACCAGTAAATAAGTTCTCATAGTCATCCATGACATAAATTCAAATTATTGTTTTATTATGTGGTTAAACCGATCAAAACATGAACATACTCTGATTTAATGAATGATTATGAGGTGGTTTAGTTGTAATATCATTATACTAGATGAATAATGATATTTTTTGGTAATTAATAGTTCTATATATAAAAATTATGTAGAATTATAATAATAAAAAATGGATATGAAATTATTACACAATTTAAGTAAACATTATCCCCTTAGCATGCTTATTTTAAATGATAAAATTAACGATGATCGTTTGTGATTCATATCATTAATAGGTTGCTATATTTTTCTTATAAGAACCATAATGATATCATAAAAATAATATATATCCTTTAATATAATCCATATATCCAACCTTGTAGAGCGGTGAAGGAAAACAAAATACATTAAGTCGTGGAGGCTGTAATCCGCACAACGCACAAACAATGATTTTATTTTTCTTAATGGATGGGTTATATTAAAAAATAATGGTAATAACCATGATATATTAAAATTAAATTATATTACTGATACTAATATAATTATATTATTTTTCCTAGAATAAATTTGTAATAATATAATTAATAATAAAACTAAGTAATTGATAATACTCACATCGAGGACTTGAATTTTCCATGGAAGTCTCCTTGAATTTGAAGAGATTAAGATACCTATGAGTGAACAAGGTATCGTGTTATTTGGAAATGGTTATAGGGATAGTAAAATGTAATATTTTAAAGTATTAATTCAAAGGTAAGATATATCTTGAAGTTGTAAAGTCATTACCCTTTTATGAGTGAAGGAAAGGGTAGTTTTGGGAATACATTTATATTTTTCAATAATTTCATGACACAATTCATAGGTAAATGGATATTAATTGAAAATAAATATATTAATAACATGTATTGGTAAATAAAAATCTAAAACATTCATTTCTAGTCATTTTTTTTGAAAAAAATTAGGCCATTTACACTAGGTTAAACATAATACACCCCTTTAACTTTTACCTTGGTAATTAAATTCTAACCTTGGTAATTAATTTTAATGAAAAGGATTAAGATTGAAACTTCTAGAAAAAATTTTACTTATCATTTAAAATTTGAAAATCATTTTATCAAATATAATTTTTAAAGGTGGGAAAATTTAATTTTAAAATAAACATACTTAATCGTGTAAACAACTGTTTTTTGAAAAATAACATTTTTAAGATTTAAATTTATATATAAGATAAAATTATCATGGTTAATAATTTTAAAGAAATAAATTGATTTATAATTAATTTAATAATATTTATGAGTCTTCAAAATCAATCCAAAACTTAACCTCACCTTGAAAATACTTGTTTTAAAGAAAAGAGTGAAAGGAGGGTTTATATTAAAGTAACATTTTAGTTAGTTATAAAAATGTTTTCCATATGTTTTTTGAATTAAAATAATATTTTAAAATGTATAATTTTATTACTAAAATTCAAATATTATTAATTAAAAGTTTTTTAAATCTTATAGATTATGGTTACATAGTGATAAAATCATGGAAATTATAATTTTCATAAATCCCATATTTTTCAGCTAAAAATCAACCCTTTTAGAAAATGATCAAAAATTCATACTAATTAAATTATTATATGAGGAATTGAAAAAATAATTTCAATTTTTTTATTTCAAATTCTTTAACTTATAAATTCAGTTTTTGAATAAAAATATAAAATATAATGAGAAATTTTTTCTATCAGAAAATGATATTTTAAAATATTAATTGTTACTATTCTTATTCCATATCATTTACCAACTAAATTTGTGTTAAATAATTATTAATATCAAATATAATTTATCATTAATCATATGTTTCTTCAAATAAGAATGTTTATTGTATAAAATATTTTTTTTTTTGAAAAATACTTTCATAAATAATAAATGATCTTAACAGTCATTTAAGGTAAACTAATTGATTTTCATTCAAATTAAAAGTATTGTTTTTTTTAATTATACAAATATTTCATAAATTAGTTACTCCTATTCATTCTTGGTAATTAAATGGATAGGTTTTAATGGTTATACTAAAATATTTATATTTTATTTAAATATATCACGGTTTCATTTAAGTTTGGTGTTGCGTATGGAGAAAGATATCAACCAAATTTATTTATTTAAAGGTAATCATATATTATAATTTTAGGGTGATACATTCTCCCCTTGAATAAATTTTTTCCTCGCAATTTTTATTATCATATCAGAGTAATTCCTATAGGGAATTCATAATTAATCATACATAACTAGATGATCATTGGTTTATTTAGGATGTGAAAATAGATTTATCTATATTAAAGAAAATTATAAGTTAAGTAAGCTAACCCATTCCTAATTTTACATAGAATTTTACTAAGGTATTTTGATTTAGATACATAAAGAATAACTTCCCAAGAACCCTAGAAATCATTTATACAATAATCATACCACTAGGTGTTTTTATAATTCAATGTCCAGTATTTGGTAAAGACTTACATGAAATTGGACTCTATCAAATCTAGAGTGAAAACCCACTATCTGATTCATTAGTATTAGTTTCATATAATTTTCCGTGTTTTCATGGATTTTGGTGAATATCTCCCTCGTCGACCCATATTGAGTCACATAATTCACAACTCTCTTACAATTAAAGTAGCATATTTTTATTTATTCTCTCTTTACCTTACACTTGTGAGTCTAATGACCTTCATCACTTCATCTTTCATGCGACTCCATATTTCTCTTCTTTAGTTTTTTTGGGAATTCAACTATGTTCACATTGTTAATCATATTTCATGATATATAGTTTGGAATAATTATAAAATTTATCACTCTATCTCCCATTCTGATGGGTTGATCATCAATGTAATCTCCACATTGTCCCTCACACCCATAATTACTTCTAGTTCCAGTAATTTGTAAAACCAAAAGAGTTATCATCAGTGATGATAATTATAATTGAATTATAATAAATAAACATAAAGAATTTAACCTCAAGATGTCTCACTTTATAAAACTATCATGTTAGCTTATAATTCTTACATATCAACTTGCATGAAACTTAGTTCAACCTACATCACTCTCATATATAATTCTTGGTTCAAAATATTTTTCTTTGAGTATGGTTCTCTCATACCTATTATCCTAATTCTTAAAACAAAGATCCCAAATTACCATGAACTTTATCGAAATATTATATACTTAATAATCATTGAAATATATGCTCTCAAAATCCAATTTAGCCTTCCTAAAAAACATTAAGCATTCCTAAAATCATATACCCAAGTATGTATATACCTTAATCGTATACCCTCAATAACATACATTTCCCAAAACCCATTTGAATCTCCAAGACATTAAACCAAAATGAGATTGTATATTACTCCAAAAGTTAACTTATTCTTTAACCATAAAATGGTATTTACCATTAGTTTGTAAAGTTACACACTATTATCTATATATCATAATCCCAAAAGGATATAAACTTCTCCAAAAACATCATGAATCAATTATCAATCCTAATGTTACCAATTTATATCTAACTTACTTCTTCAAAATCAAACCACCATTTATTATCTCAACATCAAGCATATATTAAACTTAAGAGTTATACATACCTCAACCATGTGTTCTTCAATAGTTATTTCAAAAATTATAACCTTGAAATAAAATTACTTTTTAAGGTTATTGATACCATTTAATATATGTCACCATACATTTAAATAAATCCTACTGAAGAATAATCCTTATATGTTTCAAATAATCCTCATAATTTTTAGAATATACTATAATATCATTGATAAATATAAATCACTAATGAAAATAGATAATAGTTTCAAGATTATATCAATCTCAATACCATATGTAAGACTAGGAAACTCATTTAATCCATCATAATAGGAATATACTAAAATTTATAACCATTTAAGTATGATCCCTTATTTTTTTATATGACATAGTGGTTTCTAGGAACATACCTTTCTCAACTTCATTTTCATGATCCTATTTCAACCAAATACTAAAACAAAAAATCGTTATGATAATATTTATAATATTAATATAAAAACATAAATATGAATATTTCTTCCCTTATGAAACCTTTTTTTAACATAATATACTTTCATATCATCCTATGACTCTATTTTTTCAATCCTTGGCTATCCATGGTCATTTTTCGATTAGGTTCTCTAAACTAATTATTTATCATTATTATAAAATCCTTCATAATGGTTTGTAAAAAGAACGTGAATACCCAAAGAATATCCCTTAGGAGTTTCTCACCAGGTGTGCAGTCTTAGACACACTCATCATGCATTAGAGTGATTATTGATTTAATGTTCAACCAACCCTTTTTAGGGTAATTACCCCTAGGTGCATCTATTCCATAGCCACATCCACTTTCCAATATCTAAATAGTTTTTTATTCCTAGGAAAAACCACATAATCTCTATTTTACCAAAACATAAATAAATTATCCAATACTTATACTTATTACTAGGTTATCCACTATAATTCTCTAACCCAAATACCTAAATAACATGTTCATTATTATGATAACATTAAATTATATACTAATCCTAAGGGTGATTTACACCTTCAAATTTATGATCAACATTAACTTATCATCCCCTAAATTATCCTAAAAACATCCTAATTTCAAAAGTTATCTAAACATTTCCTTTGATATCAGTTATGATTCCCTGGACTCCCACTTCTGGATCATGTGCTCATAGACACATACATTACATGCTTGCTTGATACCAGCTGTATAAACTTGGTTATTACCCACCTTAATTACAAAATAAAAAACTTTTATTGTATCTTTTACATCCAAATGATATTTTTAGGTTTAGATATTTAAATATTTAGGACACAACATAAATTGATAAATACCATGTTCTTTGTATCAAATGTAAAATTTTCCCATTATATATGAAACTAATTAATTCATGATAAGTCTTCAAAATAACCCACAAATTTTTTCACACTTGTTGTCCTTATTAACCTATCACATGTACTACTTTTATCTATAAACTAGGGAAATGGAAACATAATAAGGTATGATCTCAAATTATTAGTAAGGTAAATATATAATTGAATAAATCATGTCATAAATGTTGAATAATAATTTTGGAATTAATAGGTAAACAACAAGAATCCATAATCAACTTGAAACTAAAATAATGTTATATAAATGAAAATAAATGAGAAAATGGATATCAATAATAGTGATCTTATATTGTTGGAATCCATAATATAGGATATCAAAAATCCGTTACCAAGGCCTTGTTTTAAGACACTTTACTTGTCCTTGAGATCACAATCAAGACATTATTCTATAAAAGATTCTTTCTAAGGAAATATCATTTTATAGAAAGATTAATACACTAAAACTGAAACTATTTTGTCATATGAGACCTTTTTATGAATCGAGGGGATATATAATGTCAGGTCTCACCCATCACTTATTTAAATCCAATTCATTCACCATAATAGAAAATGAATAAAAAATAAATAATCAACCTTTACAATAATCATAAAAATTGAAATAATAACATATGAAATGCCAATAATTTTCCTAATATCAATAAAATAGATAAACTAATCATAACTCATACAGGTTAATGAGCTGGATTGATAAAAAATACATATTCAACTTACCAATAATAATTTGTATTGGACTATCAATATTTTTTCTCATGTTAATGGAATATTATACTTTTTAGGTGAACATAATCCAATATGAGTTATGTAAAATGTGATGTTCACATTGTGTAGATAAATGGTTATATGGATAATAAAATACTAGAATAACACGATCATAAGTCATTCAAAGAGAGAAATTGGATGTTTTTAATAGAACATATCCCAAGAAGTGAGAAATATTTATGAAAGGGTGTATGTGGTAGGAATGTATATCCCAAAAAACAATGAGAGAATGCCATATAATAAAATAAAAGGGTAGAATGGACCCAATATATATGAAATAAGTTCAAATAATGATTATAAATAAATGAATGAAAATTGAGTTACCAAAAATCCTAACTACTAGGGAAGCAACTGAATCTCTATCCACTTGAATAAGGGAACATGGTTTGGCTAGTAAATCCCATGAGATACAAGTAAATGAACATTTATGGGATATTAAATCAATAGAAAATAATATAAAGTGGAAATGGTGCATAAAATGTATTATGTCTCATAGAATGATAATTAAGACCAAGAAAATCCTTACAACTTAGAAATTTTCAAATCAAACCCCCTTAAAAGAGACAACTTGCATTTGAACTTTGAATACCATGATAAAAAGGTATTTCATGATATTATATCTCAAATATGAAGGAATCGGGGTGCAAGGTGGAATCATATGGGTCATGGATTTAAAAAGTTTTATCACTATATGATTTATCAATGTCAAATACAATGATTTGAGCCCCAATAAAAGCTAGGGATCTCACATTAATCAACTTAAGCACAAAAAATAAATTAAAAATTACCTTATTCGATTTAATGGTGTTTTTGAAAACCACTCATCATTGGAGAATGTTGTTAAAAGGATTCAAGTTTGAATCTATTTAGATCGTCCACACACACTTTGGAAGTTTTTGGGAATGTTGATCATTGAAATATGGGTGCCTGTGTGGAGCTCTGATGAAGCATTTGATGTCCCGATGATCCCTACAACACCATTCCTTTGATCCATGAATGAGTTATTGGATTGAATTATTAGAGTGGGTACTTATAAATCTAGGATTTGAGAAGGAGGATAGAATATCTCTCAAATCAGATTAGATTAATAGTCCCTCAAAAAAGGTCTCTCTCTTGCTTATATAGGTGAGTTTAAACACCTCAAAAGGGCTCCCTATCCCCCGTATAAATAGCACCCACTAAATGAGCCATAAATGAAACATTATGAACAACTAACTAACTCATAAATATCACTTATATTTTTATCACTTAAATGTAATGTATAATAAATATATTATGTAATAAAATTGATTCATTTACTTGACTTTTTATTTCCAAAAATATTAAACAAACCTTGAATATTAAAATAATATTCATTCTTGAAATATTTTTCCCATGTATACACATAATACCTTATGAACACTTTTAATAAATAAATTCAACTCAAATTATTTCACACTCAAATAATAATGAATTTATTGATTCATTAGAGACCATTCATTATTGGACATCTCTCAGACCCCATGGTGGGGCCTACCATGTCATATACTCTTATTCATCAAAATAGGACAAACTTTCAAATACATTAAGTGTCTGACTCTCTAGGCCCTTATCTCAATAGAAGTGAATATTTTTTATAAACCAAGACTGTATTCTAGCAACCCATCAAGTCCCCTAGTAAAATTCATAGAAATGACAAACTTTTCTATGAACATGTCATGTGTGATATAATCTATCTGTCGTATGATATCTCATAAATATGGATGGATGATTTGTGTCATAATTTTCTCTTGATTTATTATTCATTGAACTTATTGGATGGACTTACCTTCTTATACCATAGACATAGATTTAGTGAAGTTATTACCATCCTGATCAACAAGGCTTAAGATATCACTTCCTTTAGGAGGTGAAAAATTATATCTTGATTATTCAATCAATGTCATACCACCAATGATGCACCCAATTCAAGATACCTCAGTATGAAATTAATTCCATAGTTTTTATCTTTCATAAAAGTATATAATCAAATATTATACACTGATAATAATCTCAAGTCAGGATACCATTACATGTGTTCATAAATAGGAACTAAAAATGAAATCTGAAACATGTGGTGCTCTTATTGGTGGATCGGTCCTCATGATTTCATCTACTTAAGATCACCAAGTGAGAAGATAATGATAAGAGGTCTCAATTCTTATGACTTCCTAGCACTTTATGGTTTCACATCATCTATTTCATTTCATCATTATGTATCTAGACCATAGGACATAAGTTTAAGATTATTTTCATTGTATTTGTAGGTTCTCATTATAGCCTGGGAACTTCTATAACCTTTTGATACAACATTTAATCAAAGTACATTACCATAAATATAGTAGATTCATAAGTATCAAAATTATTATGGTAAGTTAAACAAATGTATATATATCAAACTATATACACCTAATGATAATCAAATGACATTCATGAGTTGGGTCTAGGAAATTCACTTACGAAACTCCCACTTTCACTAGAGACAACTACTAACAAGTCCCAACTCACTATATCTCACATGATAATCATGATTATACTGAGATATGGATTTAGTTAGGGGTTCTTTAATGTTATCCTATATGGATACTCTGCTAACTATTTCTTCACTTCTATGATTAAAATTCCTCAAGAGATGAAACTTATGAAGTATATGTTATATCCTCTAGTTTAATATGGGATCCTTAGAAAGAAAAATTCATGCAGTATTATCACAATAAACTAGAATAGGGTTTTTACTTTTAGGAATAACACCAATATCTAAGAAAAAGATACATATCCAAGCTGCCTCCTTAGCTACATCATAAGCCTCCATATACTCGGGTTCAGCTATAGAGTTAGAGACCAAAGGTTAATTTGAGAGTATCTAGATCAGCACACCATCATTTAGTTCTAATACATATCCTAACTGTGATTTTATATCATCAAGATCTGTCTAGAAACTAGTGTTAGTATATCCCCTCACTACTCATTCCTCATCTCCTCCATACACCAGGAACATCTCCTTTGTACATCTCAAGTACTATAGAAAAGTTTTTATAATTGTAAATTGTATCTATCAGATATTAGATTGATATATTCTCACCATGTTTAAAGAAAAGGAAACATCAAACCTATTAAAAAGCATGACATAAATGATAGATCCAACTATTGAGAAATAGGAGATTCTACTCATTATTTCAATCTCATCTGGTGTTTTTGTACATATTTTCTTAGATAGATTGATATCATGTGACACTGGAAACAACCCTCTCTTGTGTTGTTCCATATTATACATTTTTATTACCTTGTAAATATATATACTTTTACTTATCCCAATAATCTTCTGAGATCCATCTCGATAAATCTTAATCCCTAGGATGTAGGATGCTTTACCTAAGTCTTTCCTGGAGAATTATTCATTCAAATAAGTCTTAAATGATTTTAAGACTTTCACTTTGTTTACCATAATTAATATGTCATCAACATATAATATGAGGAAAATGATGTCATTCACACTAACCTTATTATAGACACGTGGCTTGTATTCATTCTTGAAGAAACCAAATTCTTTTATAACCTCATCAAAATAAACATTCTATGATTGTAGTACCTAATTCAACTCATAAATATATCTCTATATCTTTAATACTTTATTTAAAATATTTTAATTAATAAATATTTTGGGTTGAATCATATATACATATTCAATAAACATCCCATTTAGAAAAATGGTTTTGACATCCATTTTCTAGATCTCATAATCATGGAAGGCTACTATTTAAAGTAGTATTATAATGGATTTCAGTGTAACTACTAGTGATAAGGTTTTATAATATTATATGCCTTGACATTAACTAAAAACCTTCACTACTAGACATTCCTTATTGGTATTTACTTTACTATCCATGTACAGATTTTTCTTAAATACCCATTTTCACTCAATGGGTTTTATATGTGCTGGAGGGTCTACTAAAATCCAAGCATGATTTTTATACATGAAATCTATTTAAAAATGCATAAATTATTTTTATTTAGGAGAATCCTTATAAAACCTACTCCCATATAGGTTAGAGGTTTATCATTATCTAAGAGTAACATGTCACCTATCTCAGTGATAAGAAAACCATGTCATTATGGTTCTCAAACCTCTCAAGTAGACCTATGTAGTACTTGTGTCTTGTGAAAATATTCTTCTCTTGTAGTATTTTATGGAGATTGTTCCCATAAAAAATCTTGTGCATATGTATAATCGACTTCATTGAAGTAAATCTTTCTCCCACTATTTCCATTTGAAATGTGTTCCATTTATAGAAATATGGAATATATTTCCACAATCACTTTTCCACCTAAAGGGTTATATAGGTAACATCATTGAGTTTATTTATGATTACCTATAAATATGCACTTCATTATTTAGGATAATAATATGTCATTAGGTATGGTCTTGAAAATTTTTCACATCCCCACACATGTATGTGTGATTTATTGGGTTTATTTTCATACTACAACTCATATAGAATTCAATATATAGTTTTAGTTGGTATTCAACTATGGGTGTCTTCCTCTGACTGGAATGTGTATCCCCAAATGCATAATGGAAGAGTTTTCTAACTCATCATTGATCTTATCATGTCAAACAAGGTATGATCCCTCTTTTCACTAACACCATTGAATTGAGGTGTATAAGGAGGAGTGATTCAGGATACTATCCCACACTCCTTTAAGTTATAAATGAAATATTGGCAAAGATACTCTCTTCCCTGACCTTAATAGAGTTCCTTAATATTTTTACCAAGATATTTTTATAATTAATGTTAGTATTCTTTAAGCATATAATAGTAATATGACTTATACCTCATTAATTAGTTATAATTATACCAATTATAGTCATCAGTAAAAGTAATGAAGTACGAAAACCCACATCTTTCCCATACTAGAAACAAACCACATACATTAGTATAAATAAATTCCAGTAGTTTGGTATCTCTTAATCATTTCCTAATAAAGTTTTATTTATTCATTTTCCTTTGTAAACAAGAATGAAATACATCCAAGGGTTTTCATTCAGTAGAGTCTAAATACCCTACATGACATATTTTTTGAAAATGCTTCTCATTTACATGACCAAGCCCGAAGTTACATATGTTGGTGTTATATAAGTCATTCTCATTGTTTTTTTCATTTATTTCCATTACAGGGTTATCATGTTCAAGTATATACATGCCATTATTATGATGCGACATTCCATAACACATGTTATCCTTATAAAAGAGATAATATTTATTTCCAAACTAGAAATAAAATCTCATGGTGTCCAAACTCAACACTGAGATTATGGTTATAGTAATTGAAGTAACATAATAAAAATTGTTTAATATAAGAACTAAACCACTATCCAAAGTCATATTATAATATCCCATTTCCATGGATACTAGTCTCACACTATTTATAGCACAAATATCCACCTCAACTTTTTCAATATTCAGAAGTCTACTTAGTTTATATATATAAATACAAATGTGTGATCCACATGATGTATCCAATGCCCAAATTATATATAAATACAAATTGCATTCAATGAAAAGAAAATACCTGAGGTGGAAGAGTCACCTTGATTCTTTTTCACAGCCTTTTAATTCTTCATTCAGTTCCCTTTCATGCCACATGAAAATCAGATAGTCTCATTCTCATTTTTTTTCTATATATCTTTGGATTTTTGGAAGGATGGTGCATTAGTGTCTTTGACATGGGTTTAGCCTTAGACCCCCTTAACATTTCCCTTCCTCCTCTTATTTACCATAAAGACTAAATAATTGGTATTATTTATATACTTATCAGATTGGAAAACAAAATAAAATAAGTCTACAAGTGACTTTGTCATGTTATTCATGTTTTAATTAAGAACAAAAGTCAAGAATCTTGGTGGTAAAGAGGAAATAATGAGATCAATCACTAGTTATTGGTTCGATTTTTACCTTGTGGATTCAAGTATCTTAATGTACCCAATCATATTGAGTACATGAATACTTGTTTGATTCCTTTCTTCTATATTTTACCTATACATTGCACTTGATATCTCATATCTTTCTTTCCATTCTCTCTCTTGATATATCACTTGGAGATGAGTTAGAATATTTTAGACATTCAAAATCATTCATTTTTTACAGTTGACTAGAAACTAATGAAAACATGATACACTTTACTTATAGTGAACCGTCTATATTCTTATTATATTTATCTTTATCTTCCTTGCTTGATCTCTAAGGGGGGTCAACAGAAATAGAGGACTCCATCACATAAAGTGTCCTCTCTTGGCACAATACTATGTACAAGCGTCTATACCACACTTGGAAGTTATGGATGCTTAGGATATTTTATTTTTGATGAATTAATATCAGTGATAATTAACTAGTGGTATTGATTTGCATTTTATCTGCAAAAAATAAACATAGAAGTTACTACTTTATCATGATTTCCTATTAGACAATATTGATTGAATAATTCATTAAATTCCTTCCAATATTTTATCAAACCCTAGTATCCCTCGCTACTAGATTTAGAATACTCTTTCTCTTGATTATTCTAGTGGCAAGTATCCTTTAAAACTCTCCTCATAGTCTAAGATATGCCTATAACACAAAAAATAAATGAAAAATTACCTCATTCGATTTAATGGTGCATTCAAAAACTGCTCATCGTCGATGAACATTGCTCAAAGGATTCGAGGTGAGATCCATCTAGATCATACACAAACACATTGAAAGTATATATGAATATTAATATTCAAAAAGTGATAGTACAGAGGTATAAAGAATCCTTTAACGTCTCGATGATGACCAAAACATAATCCCTTCAATCTATGAGGGATATATTGGATCAAATTCTTGGAATGAGTACTTATCCCACTAAGATGTAGGAAGGAGGAAAGTGGATCTCTCAAATTTGAGTGGATAAATATTCCCTTAGAAAGGTGATCCCATTTTCTTATATAGTGGAGGTTAAACACTCAAAAATGGATCCTCATCCCCCATATAAATAACTCCCACTAAATAAGACATAAATGACATGTTATGACCAAATAACTATGTCATAAATGTCAGTTATATTTTTATCACTTACATGTAATATTTAATAAATATATCATGTGATAAAAGTGAGTCATTTACTAGATTCTTTATTCCCAAAAATATTAAACAAACCATGAATCTTAAAATAATATTCATTGGTTAAATATTTTTTCCATATATTCACTTAATACCTTGTGAATACTTTTAATAAATATATTCAACTCCAATTATTCTATACACAAATAATAATGAATTTATTTATTCATTGATGATAATTCATTCTCGAAAATATCGTAGACCCTATGGTGGGGCCCACCATGTCCTATACTCTTATTTTTCAGAATAGTCCAAACATTCAAATATACTAAGTGTGTGATCCTCTAACACCTCATCTCAATAGTAGTGAATACTATTCACAGACTAAGAGTGCAATCTTGCAACCCATAAAATCCCCTATAGAGATAAGTAAAATTCATAGCAATGACAACCTTTCCTATTAACAAACATTTTTTAATATAATCTCTTTGTCACATAATATCTCATAAATTTGGACATGTGCTATGTGTTAGCATAATTTATTTCTTTATTATACATTAACTTTACCGGAAGGACTTAGCTTCTTCTACCATTGACATGGATTTATTGAATATACTATAATCCTAATAAAAAAGACCTGAGATATCACTTACTTTCGAAAGTGAAAAATTTTATCTTGATTACTCAATTAATGTCATATCACCAATGATGCACCCAACATAAGTGACCTCACTACAACATCAATGCCATATTTTTTCACCTTTCATAAAAGTATGTAATCAAATAGTATAAACTAATAATAATCTCAAGTCAAGAGACCATTACATTTGTTTGTGTATAGTAACTACCAATGAAACCTTAAACATGTGGAGTTTCTATCAGTGGGTCAGTCCTCATGATCTCATCTACTTGAGATCACTAAGTGTAAACTTCATCAGAAGAAGTATCAATGATTATAATACCCCAACGACTGATGGTTTCACATCATCTACGTCATGTATGCATGATGTATCTGGACCTTAGGACATAAGTTTAAGATTATTGTCATGATATCTCTAGGCTCTAATTATAGACTAGGAAAATCAAAAACATTTTGATACAACGTGTAATCTAAATACATTACCGTAAATATTATGGACATCAATACCATTATAGTAAAGTAAACACATGTGTATATATATATAATAATAGACATGTAATTATAATCAATTTAAATTCATGATTTGGGTCTAGGGCACCCTTTTACAAAAAATAGTCAATATATACACCACATAAATAAAATTAGGTGCATAAATACAATACTTGGCTCAATGAAGAGATATTGAGACAAAAACACTTAATATTGTCTTAAATTACATGAATGTAATTTAAAATATTGTATCAAAAACATATATATTTTAATTAATTAATTCATAAACTTAATTATATTGATCTTTATTCATAATCTTCATAAATAGTCATTCTCTGCATGAATTCTTCTGGTTTTCCGCATCGAGTTCTTATAATTCTGATCGTTTGTACTAGTTTCCAAATAGCGATGTCCATAATTATTATTATTTCAAAATTATTAATTATTATATCATATATTCTAATATAATATATGTTCAAAGATATTTTATATATTTATGAATTCATTTCATGTAAGTTTTAGTCACAAACCATGATGATTAAATCAAGGATGATCATGTTTTTTTTATTCTTAATGAATGAAAGGTGTTTTCCTAATTAATGAGTTAAACGTTGATATAAACTTAACAGAACAAAAAAATAATATTTACATATTTTTTTCATATTATACTAGTAAATAAGTTCTCATATCCATTCATTACATAAATATATAGTATTGTTCGATTGGGTGGTTAAACCCATCCAAACATGAACATACTCAGATTTAATGAATGATTATGAGGTGGTTTAGTTTTAATATCATTATACCAGAAAAATGATGATATTATTTTTTGATTATTATTGTTATATTCCATAATTATAATGAATTATAATAATAACTAATGGATATATAAATATTACAAAATTTAAATAAAATATTATCCTCTTGGCACGCTTATTTTAAAAGATTAAATTAATGATGAATCTTTGTTGTTTATATCATTAATAGTTTCTAATATTTTTCATACTAGAACTATAATTATATCATAAAAATAATATTTATCCTTTAATATCGTCCTTATTTACAACCTTGTATGGTGGGGAAGAAAAACAAAACACGTTACATCATGGAGGCAGTAGTCTGCACGACATGCGAATAACAATTTTTTTTCTTAATTGATGGGGTATATGAATAAATAATTATAATAAACTTAATTTAGTAACATTATAGTATATAAATAATACTAGTATAGTTCTATTAGTGTGGGTAGAATAAATTTTAAAGAAGATAATTATGAAAAAAAACTAAGTAGTTGAAATACTCACGTCGAAGACTTGAATTTATTTGGAAGTCTCTATGAATTTGAAGAGATTAGGCTAACTATGAGTGAAAAGGGGATTATTTTCTTGGGATAAGATTATAGGTAGAGTAAAATTTCATATTTTAGAGTATTAATTCAAAGTTAAGATGTGTATTTAAGTTCTGAAGATGTTACCCTTTTAAAAGTGAAGGAAATGATAGTTGTCGGAGCACCTTTATATTTTTCAATAATGTCATGATACTATTCAATGTTCAATGGTTAAAAAGTGGAAAAATTGTAGGGGTAACATTTATTGGTTGATAAAAATATCAACCATTCATTTCTTGGAATTTTTTAAAATATGGTAGGTATTTTACACTAGGTCAAACTCAAATTACCCATTTTACTTTTATCTTGGTAATTAATTTATAATCTTAGTAATTAAATTTAATGAAAAATATTAAGATTGTAAATTTAATCTAATTTTATAATTTTGATTTAAAATTTAAAAATTATTTTATCAAATATAATTTTTAAAGGTTTTAAAAGTTAATTTTAAAATAAAAAGGCTTAATTGTGTGAAAACAGTTTTTAGAAAAATAATTTTGTTAAGATTTAAATTTATATATATTATCATATTATCATGGTTACTAATTTTAATGACATAAATTTATTTATAATGAATTTTATATCAGTTAAGAGTCTTTAAAAGAAATCCAAAACCAAAATTAAACTATAAAATACTTGATTTAAAGAAAAGAGTGGAAACAATTTTTATATTAAGTAACATTTTAATTAGTTATAAAAATGATTTCCTTCGGTTTTCTAAGTACAAAAAATATTTAAAATGAATAATTGTTTTCCTAAAATTCATATTTTATTACTTAAAACGATTTTAAATATTCTAGTTTAAGATTACATGTTGATAAAATCATGGAAATTATAATTTTTTAGACCATGCATTTTTCAACTAAAAAACATCCTTTTTAGAAAATTCTCAAAAATTCATACTAAGTCAAATTTGATATGAGAAATTCAAAATTAAAGTTAATTTTTATTGATTTAAAATTCCAAAACATATAAATTTAATTTTTTTGATAAAATGATAAAATATAATGAAAAATTTTTTATCATAAAAATTTATTTTAAAATATTTATTGATATTATACTTATTTCATATCATTTACCAAATTCATTGGAGTTAAACAATTATTAATATCAGAAATAATTTATTATTAATCATATGTTTCTTTAAATATATGCATTTATCTCATAAAATACTATTTTTAGGAAAATAATTTATTAAATAATAAATGATCTTATTAGTCATTTTAGGTAAACTAATTAATTTTCATTCATATTAAAAAGTATTCCTTATTTTCATTATACACATATTTCATAAAGTGATTACACCTATTAATTCACACTAATTCAACGGATAGGTTTTAATGTTCGTACTTAAATATTTATATTTTATCTAAATATATCATGGTTTTTTTTATGTTCAGTGTTGCGTGTGGAAAAGGTTATCGAACAAATTAACTTATTTAAATGTAATCATATATTAGAATTTTGGGGTGTTGCATATTTAACCCCTAAGGTCACAGTTGATCCATTTATTCTCATTGGATCAACCAATATTACATTCTCAAGATAAATCATGTTATTTATTTAATTTATGCATGGTTTATTATTATTTTTTCTATAATAATGTTTATACAATAACATAAAATAATAAACAAAAATTCATAGATTAAATAAATTATAATATGGTGAATTTTTTTATTTAATTAATTTTTCAATTATGTATGTGATCACATATTATGATCATATTAAATAGAAAATTAATTAATTCATTATGTAATAATAAAACCCTCAAATTAATATTTAGTCGTAATGACTTTCATCGCTTATATTTGAACAAAACAAGGTGTTCGAGGTGCTCTCTAGATCTAATTAAAGTTACCTCCTACTACTGTAGAGTTCTTATAAGATTGATGGGTTTACTTAACTAAATTAGACAACAAATAATTAGTTACAAGTAGATTGTTTACACCTAAGAAGAGAAGTGTTGAGTAAATCTAGGTTATGATTCCTATAAGTTGATAAATCACTCAACAATTCAAGGATCCATGATTTAATGTGGTTCTCTAGGAAAAATCCTACCTTGAAACTCTATGAGTAGTGGCGTAGTCATATCATGGACTATGAGGAGAGGATTCAAGTATCCTTACCACTAGAATAATCAAGCAACTGGGTATTCTGAATAAAGGTACCGAGTTTTGTAGGGGAAGCAGATGGGTTGAGGAATTAAAATTTTTCATCATTGGATCAATTTAACTACATCATCTTCAGCAATACATTTCCTAGTTCAGGAGTTGAGGATCCTCTGTGAAATATTTAAGCACAAAAATTAAATAAAAAATTACCCTATTCGATTTGATGATGCGTCCTACATCCATTTGTCACCTATGAGTGTTGCTCTAATAAACCAAATTTGGATCCCTCTAGATCATCCACACATGCTCAAAAGTCTATGGGAGCACCAATCATCTAAATTCATGTTCCAGCATTGTAATTCAACTGTGACTTTGACATTTCGATGATCATTGCTATTTCAATCCTTTTATCTGAGAAGGATAACTCAGATAAATTTCTTAAATTAAGAGATTATCTCTATGGGATTTTGGATAGAGGATATATTGGCTCTCAAATTCCTATGATGAATAGTAAATCAAATTAAATCCTCCTCCCACTTATATAATGAGGCTCAAAATAACCAAACAATGCTCCCCAACCCCTAAATATTTATTTCCCACTAAATAGGTCATAAATGACATTTTATGACCAACTAACTATTTCATAAATATCATTTATATTTTTATCACTTTCTTGTAATATAATAAATATATTACATGATAAAATATATCCATTTAACATGACTAGTTATTCTTGAAAATATTAAACAAACCTTGAATATTAAAATAATATTTGTTGGTTAAATATTTTTCCATGTATTCACTTAATATCTTGAAAATAATTTTAATACATAAATTCATTACCAAAATACTCTAAACTTGAATAATATGAATTTATTTATTTAATATAGATCATATATTCTTATACATCCTCAGACCCCATTAGTGGGGTCTACCATGTCTTAAATTCATATTCATAAGAATCGTCCAGACTTCTGAATATGCTTATTGTGTGACTCTCTAGGCTATTATTTCAATAGAAGTGAATAATATTCATAGACCAGAAGTGGGTTCTAGAAACCCATCAATTCCCCTAAAGAAAAAAGGTGCATTCATAGTAATAAAAACCTTTCTTATGAACACATTCTGTGTAATACAAACTCTTTGTCTCGTAATATCTTATAAAGCAAGACGTACAATTTATGTCATCATACTTTCTTGATTTATTATTATTAGTCTCACTAGATAAACTTACCTCATTCTACCATATCCATGGATTTAGTGAAGTTATTGTCATCCTTATCGATAAGGCCCAAGATATCACTTCCTTCTTAAAGTAATAAATATTGTTTTTATTATCCAATCAATGTCATACCATCAATGGTTTACCCAACACAATCTAACTCTCTATGATATAAATTTCATAGTTTTTCATTGTAAAAAAATATGTGATAAAATGGTATACACTAATAATAATCTCAAGTTAGGAGTCTATTAGATGTATTCATAGATAGTAACTACCAATGACACATGAAAAATATAATGTTCCTATTGACGGGTCGGTCCTCAGGATCTCATCTACTTGATTCCACCAAGTGTGAACATCATGAGAAGAAGTCACAATGCTTATAATCCCCTAGAACCTAATGGTCAGACATTATTTGTGTCTAGTCAGTATGATGTATCTAGATCAGATAATATATATTTAAGATTAATTTCATAGTATTTCGAGGTTCTCACTATATTCTGGGAACTACTATTATATTTTGATACGATAAATAATATAAGTACATTGACTTATAAATAATAGAATAATAAATATCAAAATTATTATGGTAAATTTATATCATGCATAATTCACCATATATATGATATGGTAATATAAAATTACTATTTTATTTATGTATTGGGAACCCACTATTATAACAGTCCCACTTGAACCTAATCTAAGTTGCTAAATACCCTTTATAGTACTCACATGATAAAATCATTCTTCTATTGAGTTATGTATTTATTCATTATACCTTACACATCTCCAATGCATGGTTATTATTCAATATATGACATCACTTCCTTGTGTATGGCTCCTCAAGAGATGATATCCTTGAGTATATTTCTTTTTGTCCGCTGTTAAAACTTGACATCTTGTCTTGTAACAGTAGTAGGATTATCATAACTTTTATTATGATAAAACTTTATTTACTAGGTGAGATACCAATAAATGGAACAAATCATTGTGTATTTTACACTGCTTCTCCAGCTGCATTTGAATCCGCAATAAACTCGTTATTTATAGATATGTCTACCACTAGATTGAATGATCTTCTCTTTACCATTACTTTATCCTAACTACAATATTAGATCATATTCATCTAAATTAAGACTATTTTGTGTCCCATTAAAGCTATTTTCCCTTCAACTCCAAGTATCAGATTCATATCCATTATACTCTCTCAATTACAATTGGACAGTTCTAACCACTTCACGTGTAATTATTCTATATATAATTGATATTTTCCTACTATAAAGTATATATTATAAATATTATATCTTTTATATATCATGGAATATATGATTAATCCATCATATAATCATATGTAATTACACTCACCACATTAATATTCTCCAATGTATTATACATGTCTTCTTGGAGAGATTTATTCCATGTGATATTAGTGACAACTATTTATCAAATTATTACAACTTATAGTTTTCAATAGATTGTTAGTATATATACTTTGTTCTTAGTCTAATAAACCCATTAGATCATCATCAGTAGATCATTTTCCCTAAAACATAGTTTTCTACTTTAATTCAATCTCTGTAGTGTTACTTTCATTTTGGTCTTAACTAACTATAAGACCGATGGTTGTTTTCCAAATGTAATTAAACATATTTTTCCTTGGAAAAAATAGCACTCCCACTAACCTCTTATGGACACATGGAAAAAATTCATTCCAAATGAATATTCTATGATCTTGTTTCTTACTTCAATCCAATACTATATTTCAGTAACTTCCACCCCTTATTAGAATTATTTGGTGTCACTAAATCTTTCTAGTTGTATCATATAGAAAATTTCCAAGAAATGTGGTCTTGACATTTAATTCAAAATATAATGATCATAGAAATTATCTATGACATGTATAATTCTAATTGATTTAGGCATGATGAATCGGTATAACCAATTGAGGCTTATTTGTGCCACACTGGTACCACCCATTTAATGTTTCTCTTAAATACCACCATAGTATAATGATTTTAAATAGTCAAAATAATAAGCACTTGTACTTTGATACATGGAATCTATCATTGAATTTTAATTAAAATTTTCACTATTATCTTGTTTCCATTTACTACTTACTTGTAAGATTCATTATTCTCATTGAATAATGTATCACTATTTGTGGTGATGTAAAACGACAATTTTGGTTTCAACCTTCCCATATAGTATATGTCTCTAGAACATTCCTTTCCTACAAGCTCTTATGAAACTTGTTCTTGTGCCAACTATTTTTGCATCTATATAATTGACTAAAACTCAAGTCAATATTTCTCCCACTATCTCAAATAGATATGTGAACCCTTTTATAGAAATACAGTATAGAACTTGACATGATGGATTTATATCATACTAAAATAATATAAGAAAAGGATTTACTGATATATCATGATCCATATTTCAATATACATGTATTTAGTGTAATCATCACCCCATTCTTTTCTTATTCAACTTTCTCCTTGTAATTATCTTAGAGATAAGGAATCATGTAAAATCATACATGTCCCGATGTTGTTTCCATAACTCATTGGATTTTTAGGATAACATTATGATTAAAAATTAAAATGTGATATCCATGTGTCTCCTGAAAGCAACTTACACACCCTCACTTCCTGAACTGGATCAATAAGTGATGGGGGCCCCAACACTTATAATTTCCTATATCATAGTACATTTAGAAAGTGCCTATGCTACACTTTGAAATACATACTGGATATGACATGTTATTTTTCCATAATAGATCATAGTATATATACAGTATTACTTTCCATTTTCTAAAAAAACAAACTTTAGACTATTAGTAATTTTATGTTGATTAATGATTTAACATTATTGAATGATTAAATATTTAAATGTCTCCCACTATTTTATTGAACCCTAGTAGACCTCACTGATATACTCAAAATTCCTTTTTTCATGAGTATTCTAATTTCATGGATCCTTAAAACCATTCCTTATAGTCCAATTTATGGATACACCACTATATAGAGAGTTTCAAGGTAAGTTTTTGACTATCCAAACACATTAACTCATGTATCCTTAAACCGATTCTACCTTCCTTAATAGATGGCTGATTTGGAGGGAGCTCCCTCGGGAGATCTCTCTATCTTGGGGATTCTCCTGGGGTTCCTTCCGGAAATGGTGGCCTATTTTCTATTTTCCTAAAGGTGACGACGGCTTCTCTCATTGTCTTACAAGGTTTCTCTTTCTTGAATTTTTGTTCTTCCTTTTCTATGCGTGGTTTTTCAATTTGAGGTCCTTGTCCAACCTCCACCGCTGCCCTTGTTGTCATACATTTCATGTGAGACCCCATATCTGGTTAGACTCAAAGGCACTTTGATGGATTGGGATGGTGTTGGTGGAGCACTCAGTCATATACCCCTTCAAATTGTCTAATCTATTTTCTTTCTATGGTTTCCTTTCCTTCTTTCCTTATTCTTCATCATTATTTGTGGATTTCTTTGATTTCATCTCCGATAATTCCTATTTCGGTTTAACCTCTCACACTGTTAATGGAGTGTTGTTCATTTGGTTGTGTCCCGAAAGAAGGGGTTTGTGGTCTGGGGGAAGGTATGTCTCTTGATTGAAGCTCTCATCTGCTTCTACTCTGCTCTGGCTTCACATTCCTCCTCTCCTCTCTCTATTTGGATTGGTGCAGTTTTTACTCGAATGTTTTGGGATGTACTATTAGAGAGGGGGACAGTGTTCTAGGAGGCACTTCCTCATAGGCTTCTCTCATTCCCTTGGGTTCCCACAGACAAGGGTCTTCATGTTGGCTGATGGTGCTTTACTTATTTTGGTGGTGTTTCTTTCTTAGGATTTAGAGTTTTTAATTTTTTAAATCGACATCTAATCTAGATTTTGTTGGTTCCCCATTGGTGATGTGGGAAATGATAATGATACTATGTACCAAGGTTGTCCCATGCATAATTCGAAGCCTTTCAGTGTTCAATGATGGAGACGAAGTTTTGTTCCAGTAGTCTCTAATTTTTGATAATGTGGATGATGACGATGGGTTGATTGTGCAGTAGGGTGCAAAGCTTGAGGTGGATCATAGCCCAAGATGATGTCGTGTGTGGGTTTTGAAATTTAAATTGTTATGATTTTTCTATGGTTGGTTTTTTTTTTTGAATTGTGTATTTTGGGTAGTGTGCAATTGTAATTAGTGGATTTGGTTCCAGACCAATCTTATGCAGGTTATTTGAAAATTAAAAAATTGAATTTAGAGGTGGTTATCCTTGAACTATTGAGTTAATTCATAGCTTCTATAAATCATAAAAATTATTTACGCAATTATTTTCCTCTAAATATGAAACAAGATTTATATGGATACTTATTTGATGTCATATTTAGTTAAATCAACCCATCACATTCATAATAACTCCCCATTTATAGGAGGCACCCACAACTAGGGATGAAGAGAAACCCATAAACCTAGTTTTGTTCAAATTCAAACAAAAGAAGGTGTTATGACATAATATTACTTTAAGGGTTTTATATATTATTTCTCAATGAATGAAATCATTTTCTATCTAATAGAAACATACTATGTGATCGCACTCACAACTTGACCATGCAGTAAATAGAAAAACAAACATCATGTCTTAATTTTATTTAATCTATAGACTTTAGTTTATTATTTAATGTGATTGAATAAACTTTCATATTCACCAAAAAAATAAATGGTGCATAAATTAAATAAACAACATGACTGATCTTGAGCGTTTGGTATCAGTTGATCCATTTACACTCAATCGATGAATTGTGACCCTATGGGTATAATACCTATGTCTTTTCTGTCTCATATCACAGATCACACCCTGGACCAATTTATCCATGTCTCGTTAGGAATATTGTCTCCTATGGTGTGGTCCAGGTCACTATTTATCTTCATCGTTGTATATAAATACTCACATTTAGGTGAGGGGATATGTAGAATGTGTAATGGACATCAAATACAACTCTCATGGACATCCAGACCCTTATACATATAATGAAGAAGATAGAAGATACATAGAACATCTATTTAAGTAATTAATTACTAAAAAACAACCACATGTAATAATTAATTATAAATTAAAAACTCACACATTCATTGGCTAGTAACTGCTCAATATCATTCGACACACAAATTAAATGTGTAATAAAATTAAATATTCTATAAATTTATGTCGATGGAATTAAATGAATTAAAATAATTATAATAATTATATTTATAATAAAAATATTTCTATGCCCCAACATAAAATTATTTTTTTATTCCAAAAATGTTAACTTGTTTTTAGAAATTTAAAAAAAAATCCCAAACATCTGCATGTCCCGAAAACTCTAAAAAAAGTTTCGTTTGGATTTTCTAGGCTAAGATGGGACTAGGCTGGTTGGGAAGGAAACACCCCAACCCATTCTGGGTTGGGCAAGACCCACCCCATCTCGTTCCATATCATCTGATCTGTATGAGGCCATAAGGGTATCGATCGCCACTAGAGGTCGTGGGGTGTACCTAGCAGGAAAGGTTGACGGAGAGGCCGAAGATGGGTGACCATGGCTAGGTGAATAGAACCAGTGAGAGATATGGTCTGGTGAGGTGAAGGGAGGGTCAAGGCAGGAAATAACAAGGAAAAGGGATGGATGAGGTTGGAGGTGGTGTGACAAGTGGTGGTGGTAGGTGTATAGAATTATGATTATGGCCAGTGATTGAGTAGCATGATGGAGGGTCACTAGATATGAGAGATAAAGTTCAGCGGTGTGATGAGCATAGTAGGGTGATGGGAGGAAATGGTGGAAACTCTAGATATGGTTGATGGGGACGAAGGTGTCATGACCAGTAGGGATAATGGTGGTGGGGTTTTGACCTAAGACTGGTGCCACAATAGTGGTGGGGCTCGGGTGTGGTTAGAGAATCTTGCTAGTGGTATAAGCCACATGAAAAAATAGCATGTGTTCGGATACATGGTAGTTGTGTAGGGGAATGCCGACCATGGGTGTTCAGTTATTGGCGGGCCAGGAGGTAGAGATCAAGCATGGTGGTTGTCCGACAGTGATAGGGAGGCGGTCAGGTGGTGATGCCCTTTTTCTGGACTTCCTTTCCTTTATAGACACAACCCTTTAACCACTGGGATATTTTCATTTTTCAAAAGCTTAAATCCATCGGATTTTTGAAAAAAAAATTGAAACATCTTATTCTTGGCTCCCCAATAATTGTGGTTTATTAAAAAAAATAGTTTTTAAATTATTCCAATTTTTTTTGGAATGAAACCCCCAGTTGGAAAACACTATTCCATCCACTAAAATTCAATTGGTAAGTTGGGGATCACCGAAAATCACTTACACCGACTAACTTTGAGTGAAATATAACATATATATATATATATTTTTTCTATAAAATTAAACCCGAAAGAATGATTTCAGTTCATCTTTCAATCTTCAGATGGTTGTATCTTGGCTATCTTATATGATATTGGATTTCAAACTATGGTGATGGGACCTTCGTGATTCCCTCTACATGAACTTAATGAAAATTTAATTTTCCTTTGGCTTAAACCATCATTAAATCCCTTCAATACTAATTAAATGTAAAAGGGGTGCAACAAAAGAAATTGGGTTGGGGATTTAAAAAAATTAATCTTTCGATCAATGTAACTATGCCATTTTGAGTAATACACAACCTGGTATAGAAGTTGAGGATCCCACATGAAAGAATTAACTTCAAAAATTAAATCTAAAATTACCTTCTTCAATTTGAAATTTTTTTTGAAAATAGTTCATCACTAGTGACTATTGCTTGAAGGAATTGAAGTTGGATCCCTCTAGATCATTCAGATGCACTTCAAAAATCAATGGGAGAACCGATCATAAGAATCTTGGTGATAGAACATAGATATAGTGATGCCTTCAATATCCCAATGATCACCACTACATCGATTGTTCAACCCAAGGATAACTCGAATCAATTTTTTGGATAGATAGATTATATCTCCATGATGTGGGAGTAAGGATAGAGTGGCTCTCAAATGTGTGTGATGAATAGTACCTCAAATGAGATCCTCCTCCCACTTATATAGTGAGACTCAAAATACCCAAAAATGGTACCCCAACCCCTGAATATTTATTTCCCATGAAATAATTCATAAATGACATATTATGACCTACTAACTATGTCGTGAATTTCATTCATATTTTTATCACTTTATTATAATATAATAAATTTATTATGTGATAAAATAGCTCCATTTAACTCAACTCGTTATTCCTAAAAATATTAAATTAACCTTGAATATTAAAATAATATTCATTGATTAAATATTTTTCCATGTATTCACTAAATTTCATGTGAATAATTTTAATAAATAAATTTAGTACCAATTATTATAAATTCAAATAATATGAATTTATTTATTTCATGGAGGTCATATATTTTGGGATATCCCCAGACCCCAGTGGTAGGGTACACTATGTCCTAAACTCCATTTCATAAGAATAGGTCAAAAAAAATTAATACACTTACTGTGTGACCTTCTAGGCCCTTGTCTCAATAGTAGTGAATATTATTCACAGACCATGAGTGGAGTCTAGAAACCCATAAATCCACCCAAAGATATAAAGTATAGTCATAGAAACAACAATCATTCCTAGGAACATACAATGTAATACAATATCTTTGTCTCATGATATCTCATAAAGTATGACACACACTTTGTGTCATCATCATTTCTTGATTTGTTATTCATTCCCCATACTCGATAGACTTACATTATTCTACCATGGCCATGGATTTAGTGAAGTTATTAAAAACCTAATCAACTAGGCCTCAGATATCACTTCCCTTTAGAAGATACAAATTATATCTTGATTGTTCAATCAATTTCATACCACCAATGGCGCACCCAACACAAGAAACCTTACCACAACATAAATATCATAGTTTTTTACTTGCATCAAAGTACGTGATAAAATTATATATACTAATAATAATATCAATTCAAGAGACCATTACACATGTTCATATATAGAAACTTCCAATGAAACATGAAACATGTGGTGTTACTATTGGTGGTTCCGTCCTAATGATCTATCTACTCAAGATCACCAAGTGTGAACTTCATGATAAGAAGTATCAATGTGTATGATCCCCCTGCACCTAATGGTCAGAAATCATCTGTTTTCAATCAGTATGATGTATCATAACCATATTACATATGTTTAAGATTAATGGCATAGTATATTGAGGCTCTCACAATATCCTAGGAACTACTATAACATTTTCATACAATAAATATTTTATGGACATAACCATATAAATAGTGGATGAAAAAATATCAACACTATTAAGGTAAGTTTACATCATGCATAACTCATTGTATAAATGATATAGTAATTGAAAAGTATTGTTTAAGTTAGATCTATGGAATCCACTATTACAATACTGAATCTAGTGGCGAGGGAAACTAGGGTTTGATAAAATAGTCAGAGACACTTAATGAGTTAATTAATCGGTAATTTGTAATCAAGATAAAGTAATAATTGTTTAGTTTATTTGTTATACATAAAATGGATATCACCATCACCAGTTCATTATCACTATGATCTATACTGAATAAAGAGAATATCATGATTGTCCATAACTTCCATGAGTGGTGCAAGCATTTATGTATAGTACTAAACCAAGAGAAGAAGATTTATGTGTTGGAGTCCCTACTTCCTGCTGAGACTCCTTAGGGAGAAATCAAGGTAAATAAAGATAAATATAAGAAGCATGTAGATGATGAACTATATGTGAAGTGTATCATGTTATCATCAATTTCCAGTCAACTGTAGAAAATTCATATGGATAGAGATACATACAAGATGTTGTCTCATATCTGAGAGTCATATTAGGAGAGAGTAATGAAAGAAATATATGAGATATCAAATTTATTGTATAAGTGTAATCTAGAAAAAGGGGATCAATAAGGACCTCATATACTCAATATGATAGGGTACATTGAGAGACTTTAATCTCTTGGGTTCAAACATAACTAAGAACTAGTGATTGGTCTCATTCTTCATCTTTACTTCTTAACTTATTGACTTTTATTGTTAAATAAAGCATGAATAAAATGAAAAAATTACACCCAGACCTATTGGATTTATTTCACTAAGATGATAAGGTTATGAATAACACTAACTCTTCATTCATTATAGTGAAAAGTGGAAGAAGGGAAATATTAAGGGGTCTAAGGCTAAAACCAAGCCAAAGGAAACAATAAACCATCCTTACAAGAAGCCGAATATATAGAGGGGGAAAATGAAAAGGATGTTTTCTAATTTTCATGTGGCAAGAATTTCCACTAGGAGAATAATTGAATGGCTGGAAAGAAGAATCAAGGTGATGCTTCTGTCTCATGCATTTTTATCATTGAGTGCACTCTATCTTTATCTACAAGTAGGGTATTGAATACAACATTTGGATCACAAGTATTTATTCACATACAGGAACCAAGTATATTCAATATGATTTCAAAAGGCACAGTGTATCTCTAGGACACAAAGGGTGTGAGACTATTATCCTTGGAAGTATGAGATTATCACATGACCTTGCCTAGTGTCTTGGTTCTTGTATTAAACAACTATTATTATGTACCTTAGGTTACCAAAAAAATAACATCAATGTTGAGTTTGGATACTATGGGATTTTATTTCAAGTTTATAAATAAATGTTTTCTCTTTTATAAGGATAAAATATGTTATGGTATATCACATCTTAATAATGGCTTGTATATACTTCAACTTTGGACGCCCTATAATGGAAATCAATGACAAAACCAATGAAAATGAATCATTTAATACCTACCCATGGAACTTCAAGCATGGTCATGTAAATGATAATAATTTACATAAATTACATCAATCTGGGTGTTTAGACTCTATGGAGTTAAAACCCTTGGATGTATGTCATTAATGTTTTCAAGATAAAATGACCAAATCACCCTTCATTGAGAAAGGACTAAAGGCCACTGAAATACCAAAATTAATTTATATTGATGTATGTGGTCCATTTCTAATGTAGTAAAGGGGTGTTATTTTATACTTAATTACTTTTAGTGATGATATTACTTTCATATGATTAATGAATACCATCAAAAAGTAGAAAATAGGCTTTGTATGAATATTAAGGCACTCCACTCAAACTATGACAAAGATTATCTAAACAAATTATTCATTGATCACTTAAAGGAGTATAGTATAGTATCCAAAATCACTCCTCCATATACACCTCAGTGGAATGGAGTTATTGAAAGGAGGAATAAGGCCTTTCTTTACATGGTCAAATCAATGATGAGTTGAGAAACCCTTACATTATCTTTCTAGGGATACGTGTTTCAAAGTGTGTATAACATCCTAGTTAAGGTACACTCTCCTTTTTAATTTTTAAGAGTTTTTACTTCAAGTTTGGGGAGTATTTGAATAAATTTTGGCGTTTTAAAATGGAACTTGGGATGCAAACTAGCTACAGGATAGGTTCACATCAAAAATCATAAATTCATGATTTGATTTAACTCTAGGTAGAAGCTTCAAGTTCAGTGTCAACCATGAAAATAATTCAATATGTGAATTATATTCACCTCATGAATGGGTTTCTTGGGATTTTTAATCTAAGGTGATTCCTTTTTTTATGTACATGTAAACTTGGGAATTCATGTTGTGAATCCAGGATTCATAATGTGCAATGTTTCTGCACAAATTTTTTTATGCACTGCATGCCTGAGTCTGCTTATTCCATCTTTTTTTTCCTCTCTAAAACCCTATGGATGATCCATGAATCATTGGAAGGTGGATTCTACTATCTAGGGTTCCTCTTTTTTGTTTTTTGATCTCTAGATTAGTTTGTTTTTCTTCTTTGGGTATGTTTAATCATTCTCTTCCCATTATTTTCATTTATGTGGGTTTTTTAGTGGTGTTGGGATATGCTTCTAGGACATTTGATCATGTTATAATGCTTCTACTTAATTCCCTTAAAGATCCATTATGTGATTGTCTTCTGAGGGCCAGATATTGTGTTGGTTGTGGAGTGGAACATGATATTCTTGAGGTATGTGTCAATATAACTTCTATGTTAACCCTTTTTGCTTATGGAATTCTATTCTAATATATGAAAATCAATGATAGTGACTCTATTTATTAACCTTTCATTCCATTCCTTTCAATTAGTGTGGATCTCATCGTGGTTCATGTGTGATCTAAGTTTAAGGTAGGTGGTTCCATCTTCAGCCTACGGTACTTGAACCATAATTTTTCTTGGTTTTATAAACTTTTTTCTAAATGAATTTTCATGATAATTAATTGATAAATTTATGTGTTTAAATGGATATTTTTTAGAAATATGGTTTTCCAATAATTTTGGTAAAAGAAAGTTTTTTTCAAAGCATTGTAAAATGGTTTTAGAAAAGGATTTTAAAACCATGTTTTTGATGAAAAAGGGTGGTTTTGAAACATTTTTGAAATGTTTAACCCCTTTTTAAATGATTTGATAAATACAACTTATGGAAGCCTTGGGTACCTAAGTGGAGGGTTTAGTATTAGATATTTTCTATTGAAATTGTGGGGAAGTTCACATTGATAAGTGATTTCTTGTCCTAGATCATAAAATAATGGGATCTAGAACCTGATTGATATTATAGGGGGTTCAATTCATGGGGTTCTCCTCTATTCCCTAGACTTTGTTGCATGGGTTCTAGGGGAATGAGTGTGAACTGGTCATCAATTGTTGTTGTAGGAAAAGTGATCTAGCCATACTGACCTATTGAAGTCCTGGGAATTTTTTACCATTATTCTTTGGCTTTATACTATTCTATAATTGATATACCTATTTTGATAAATGTAAATAGTTTTCTAGAAATTATTCTTTGACACTATTTTACCAAAACTTGTTTTCAAACTGTGGGAAAAGGGGAATTGCTTACCATAATTTTGATAAAAAAACTCTTTAACTATTTATCAAGACTTAATTTCTATAAATTGTGCATATTGGGATTATTTTATAGAGACTTGATATGGAACACCTGGGTGATATCCTACTAAGTGTTTTTATCTCACACCATGAACATTCCCTTGGGGATTTTTAAACCTTGTATTGTATTTTTATAGAGGATAAGGAAAGGTGCCATAGTGAGGTGGAAAGTTTTATGTCATATGGGTATGGGTAGTTGGCTATGAGATGGTGGGACATTTCCCACATATCACACAGAGTATATGTTCTACTTTTATTTGTCCATTTTGGTTGTTGTACATGTTTTTTGGAGTTTTATCTTGTTGATTTTGGTTTATATTTCTACATCCATATTTATTTTATTATATCATGTATTTTTTTGGTTTCCTCTCTATATAAATTTTATTTATCTTATTTTAGGTTAGGTTAAATTGTTCCCCTTATTTGTTGTTTGATGTCCAGGTTCTAGTCATCAGCCTCTAGGGATCGAGAACACCCTTCAGGTTAGTAGAATATTAGTTCAGGTAGTAGTTTGGAGGGTTTCCTAGGTTGGTTCATTAAAATTTGTAATCAAAGGTGTTCTATACGTAAGATTCATTCTCTTAGGACATCTGGTAGATAAGAGATAGGATTTTTAGGACTTGAGAGATAGGTTTTGGCAAGTTCATGGCTAGCTCTTTCCATAATAAGCCTTAAGTTACCATGGGTTATTGGGATGTGTGTCTACTATGTTGTTTTTTTGGTCTTGGTCTTAGTTTTTATTATGGATTTCTTATTTAAACTAAGACCATCTTGTTTTCTTTTCATTTAATTATTATTTCATGTGTAGAAACATGCCTCTGAGAAATATTCCATGGGTTCCACATGAGGGCATAGTTATAGATTCTCCTCAAGGGAATCCCCCTTTGGATAAAGATATTTTAGAGGATCTCGTGCAGGTAGTTTTTATAGTAGAATATAATATACCCAAAATTTAGAATCAATATATTGATGTGAAACCAATAGATGAGAATGAAGAGATCAATCTCAAGAGTTTATATGCGATAAGCCTCCATACATTGAGGGTATTAATGAGACCCAAGAGGTGGAGGACGGGTTGTTCAATATCGATCAGTTGATCGACTTACTAGACACACCTGAGGCTATCAAGGTAAAATTTTCAACACTCGAGATTGTGGGTCTCATCATGCATAGGTTAAATTTTATTGTACAGGTAAATCTGCATATGGTATTGGATTACAAGGGTTTAAATTCCCTCTTATTTCAGCAGTTCTACCTAAAGTATCCTAATTATAGTGAAGTATTTGGTGTTCATCTCCTTGTAATAGATATAGAATTCAATGTAAAATTACACCAACTATTTTGTAGAGTTACTTTGTTTTTCAATGGAGGTGGTGATGAATGATCAGTTAAATCTCATAAGTTCCTATAGGGTTTGTGACTAGACATGAGATCATAAGTATATATGTTGAATATTTCTACCAATGTGGATAGTTTTTATATGTATATGAGGAAAAAATGGATTTGAAGGGAAATATTGGATACTCTTTCACTTCTATTACACCTAGTGGAAGTTCCAGTGGCATGATGAGAAGGAAGATAAAGTGGCATGATAATTCCAAGGTTGATGGAGGTGGTTCTTAGTTGCGGGTTTCCTTTTCACCATTTTCAGTAGTTATCATTGTGTCCTTGAATTATTATTAGTGTGTAATGGTAGGTCAAACCTACCACTGTTTCCCTAAATTTTTTAGTGTTTATGGATTCCTATGACTTCTATAGAGGTTATTGTAGGATATGTCTATACCCCCATTATGTTCAGAAATCTTTAGATCTAAAGTCCACTGCACCATAGTCATATGCATCAAAGTATATAGGTCTCCAGCCATAGGTCTTTAGAGTGAAGCACCTTCATGCAGTTGATGAGTTTTCGGTGGAGGTTGATGCAGGACTAACTACAGTGATAGGTACTATATTTGTTTCATCTTCTATAGAAACTGATTTGTTTGACATAGTTTCCCTCCACTCTTTTATATCTGGCCATTTTTTATGTGATAGAACTTACAATAGAGCTAATTCCTTTTTTTATGGAGTTATTGACACCTATTATAAATAGGAAGGATTAGGGGTTTCATTTTCATGCATGTTCCCTATCAATAGTTGATGCAGAGTTAGTCTAGGTTTTTCTAGTTCTCAATCAAGATCCATTAAACGTCATAATTAGGATATATTTTATTATTTCTCATCATGAAGATGTTGATTTTTATCATCGGGTTGTTTCATTATTTTCTACTGATGGGATCACTCAAGTGTTTCCGGGAGAGTGTGAATCGAGGTCTGGTTATATAGGACCTTCACGCCTGGAGCTCAGAAGTTTATTTTTTTCCATTATAGTTAATCCTAATGAGGTTTCCTCTTTTTTTATCTTCCCATAGTTGTTTGGTACTTCCTTGATTTATTCCTAGATAAATCTTTTAGACTTATTAAATAGAGGGAGGTAGAGTTTTCTATTTATTTTTTGTCATGTGTGAAATCGATTTATACACCCTTTTATTTCATGGAACCTACTAAGCTGAAAGAGATCAAGATCTAGTTAGATGATTTGATGGAGAAAGGCTTAGTTCTCCCTATTGTTTCACCATAGGTATCACCCATTATCTTTTCAAAGAATAATAATGGTTCACTTAGTTTGTGCATGGAGTACCAAAATTTGAACCATGTTACTATTAATATTAAGTACTCTTTTCCCTGTGTGGATGACTTGTTTGATCAGTTTAAGGAGACAAAGTGGTTTTTGAAAATTGATCTTCGGTTGGGTTATCATCAGCTCAGGGTTCTGGAGTTTGATATCTCAAAGACTATTTTTAGGAGCAGGTATGGCCATTATGAATATATTTTAATGACTTTTGTCCTAATTAATTAATCTTCAATTTTTTATGGATGTGATGAATCATATATTCCATCATTTTCAAGATGCCTTTAGTATGGTATTCATGAAAGATATCCTAGTTTATTCAAGAACCAATCATGATCAGGATCACCTTCTAAATCTAGTTTTATAGATCCAAAAGATCCACTAAATTTATGGGAAGATATCTAGATACAAATTCTAGATCCAAGTGAAGTTTTAGGGAAACATGATTTTATAACGTGGCACATTAGTCAATCCTAAGAAGTTGAAGGCTACTGTTTCATGGGAGGAACCACAAAACATCTTTTAGATATAGATATTCCTAGTTCCTTCTGGATATTATCGATAGTTTATCAAGGATTTCACAAAGTTGGCATCACCTTTGACTGCTCTTACTAAGAAAAGGGTGAAGTTAACATGGGATTCAAAATGTCAGACTTCTATTGATAAATTGAAATAGCTTCTGACATAAG
Organism: Viscum album; assembly: GCA_963277665.1. Classification (NCBI taxonomy): domain Eukaryota; kingdom Viridiplantae; phylum Streptophyta; class Magnoliopsida; order Santalales; family Viscaceae; genus Viscum; species Viscum album. The sequence continues at coordinate 1,481,876,615 of OY728141.1, read as the reverse complement.
CTCCTATTTTGATCTTACCTAATCCTAGAAAGGGGTATATAGTTTATTGTGGTGTATTTGGTTGTGGTATGGGTTTTTTTCTTATACAGTTTGATCATTTCGTGTATTATGGATCTCGTTAGCTTTGGTTTCATGAGAAAAATTACCCAACTCATAATTTGGATCATGATAAAACACAATTTTGATTAATTTTTTATTGATAATAAATGAAAAAAATTCCTCAAATTGTGTTAAATATGTTTATTTATAAAATATTTTTGGATTAGATCATTCATTTGACAATTTATTGAAAATTCTAGTTTTACCCTTTAAATTTCACTATAGCATTTCAGACATAAATATTTTTTAGTTATTATTTGAACTTAATTTTTTTTTTAAATATGTTCTTGAATTAATTTTATACAACTTTCATTCAGGATATATGAGCTAAATTGTGCATTTTGTTGGACTTAATGGTATATGAACTCAAAGTTGGGCTGGACTCGCCAGATTGGACATCAGTTCTGTATTTGGGCCATAACTTCTTCATCCGTGTTGTTATTTCTCTCAAATTGGGAGAGGATCTCTAGAAAAAAAATTTATCACAAATCATCCTTCTATATGGACATTTGGTTCACGAATTTTGGTGATAAAAGAGGTGGTAAAAGTTGGATTAAATTATTTGGCCGAATTTCCCCATTCACACTTGAAACCTCTAAAAACCTAGACTCCCCTCCACTCTATAAATTGGTGTTTTTATAATTTGTATGGTTTGGTACGTGAATTAGGATGTTTAGGGAATAGTAGAAGTGTATCCACTCCAATTATCCAACCATTTCAACAAGGTTATCTCTTAAAGCAAGGATCCCTTCGACGAAGCCTTCTTCTTCTTCTTCTTCGTGTTGTAATACTTTTGTTGGCGTGATAAAATCCTTAGTTTTTCTTTAATTTATTCTGTTTTCCTCTGTTTTTTTCACTTATCTTCCTCATTAATCTTCCTATTTAGACTGGAACTCAAGATTATAAATGATATTGGGTTATACCCTCTCTAAATCTTTGCAAATGCAATTTGTTTCTACGATGACTACACCACCCATGGAAGAGTAGTTATTTTTAGTAATAGATAGATCACTATCCTTATTAAATTATTTATTTTCAATAAATGAGATAATTTAATTCATATAATATGGTACATTAATTTACTTTTTAATTTAAATGAAACTATGTAAGAAATTGAACAATTAACACAAAACACGCAAGGTTGGGAATTGTGTGAATTGTGGGAGCGTGAACTTAATCGATAATTAAAAACTACATGGGTCAATTTGTAGAGTTAAAATATAATACTTAAACTCAATTAGTCCTCATTTAAATAATGTATATGTTCCTTAATTAACCACTGACCATAATCTAACCTAAGAACATCAATTAAAGTACGGTGTTGTGATTGCATGTTCCGAAGCTAGCCTAGGGTTCAAGTAATTTCATCTTTGTGGTTAAGTTAACTCCTGTAGGGTTCTAGGGTTAACAAATTACAGGATTATAATTAAGTGGATTTTAATTTAAATGATAATGATAAATAATTGAGTTAATAGGTAGAGTTATACTGATTGTGCCTTTAAATATTTTCTAAAAAAACATCTTCTTGTTGTCTTTTTAATTGAACTTCATTTCAAAAATAAAAACAAAAAAAATAAAGAAATATTCTTCCAGAAAACTTCTTCTAGTTTTATAAACAATAACCCCCACCCCCCATCCTTTAAAGTGGTGTGTTTAATTTATTTTATTTTATTTTCAAAATACCTTTAATATGTTGTTTTAAATTATTTTCTCCTTTGAGAGACGACATTGGTCAGCCACTCTGCTGCACCTAAATACCCTGAAACTGAATATCATTTGGGAGTGCCCATGACAGTGCCTTTAAGGGATTTTTTTATTTTTTCATGAGAATAAGTTTTGGTGGAATTATATTTTTGGGGATTGTTTCATGTTCCTTTCTGATCATAAGAGTCAAAGCTATATCTTTTCTCAGAAGTAATTGAATCTCAAGTAGAGGAAGTGATATAATAACTTCATATATTCGATGTCAACATATCATACACTTATAGAAAAGGGAACATAGTTTTTGTTTCTCACAATATGAATTTTACCTCCCATATTTTCTTAGAATCAAAATAAGAGTGGAAAATTATGGGAATTTTCACTCAGTTTCACCTGGATGCATGAGAGGATGATTCAGGTAAGGTTGTGACTAGTTTTTAGTTATCATCTTCTATTATTGATTCTATTCTATAGGGATAGCATCCGGAAAACAATTTCAAAAGAATAATAGAAACCTTTTATAGTTTGGAGAACATTTCTTATTGATCTCTCCCTACTGATCATATTCTTCACTTCAAGAATTGGGTTTTCATCCCATCATCTATAAGGAATTTAGTGTTTCGTGATGGTCATAGTTCTTCATGGGTTATTCACCATGGAACTATGAAGATATATTATGAAATGAGAATGTTTTTTTGGTGGTCGGGTATGAAGCGTGACCTCGCTAATTTTGTGTCTCATTGTTACACCTATCATTAGATAAAGGTAGAGAACCTGAAGCCTTAAAGTCTTATCTAGCCTCTTATGACATGGGTTTAGAAATGGGAGGCGGTGTCTATGAATTTCATTATTAGATTACCATAGACTCCATGAGGAAATAATTCCATCTAGGTAGTGATTTATAATTTGACAAAATTAACCCATTTCATTCTAACCAGGGGCACCACCAAGGTTAAAGATATGGGTAAGATATATATGCAAGATATCTTGAAGTTTCATGAGTTTCCCTCTTCCATTATCTCATATAGGGATTCGATGTTTACTTACAGATTCTGGAAGAGTGTCTAAGAGGTGATGGGGACTCATGTTAAGTTGATTATATCTTACCATTCACAAATAGATGGTCATAAGAAGATTACTATTAATATTTTGGAGGATATTCTTAGTAAATGTGTCTTGGATTATAGTGGATCAGGGGAGAACCATCTATAACTGGTCGAATTTTCTTATAACAATCATAATGGAACTCTTTTCGGATTTGTATGGACACCCATTCATGCCATCTCTTTGTTGGTCAAAGGTGGGTAAGTCCTATTTAGTGGTATCGAGTCTTGTTCAAGATACATCAGTGAGGATTCAGGATATATGTTGATGCTTAGTTATAACTTAGAGTTAGAAAAAAAATATGTGGATCTCTAATGTCATACTTTGGAGTTTTTTCATTAGTGACAGGGTTTTCTTGAAAGTTTCTCCTTAGTTTTATCACCATAATCTTGGGAAATAGGGGAAGTTATCCCCAAGATATGTTGGACCATTTGATATTGCTAATAATCTTGGTAATGTTACCTATTATTTTTTGTTACCTCTCAGTTGATAAGTATTCATTATGTTTTATACATATCTCAGCTTAGGAAAAACTATCATGATCCTTCCCATGTTCTGAGTTGGGAGGATATTTATCTATATCCAAATTTTTCTATTGTGGAGAAACCATTGGAGTTCATTGATTCTCAAGTGAAATTATAACATGGGAAGATTATTCCATTGGTCAAAATGTTTTGGAATCAGAAATCATATTCTTATGATACTTCAGAGCATGAATTGTTGATGAGGGAGTAATGGTTTTACCTATTTCTGGAGAACCCTTCTTCCACATGATTTTATAGGTATGGAATGTCCTATGATGGGGAGAATTATAACACCCTAGTTAAGGTATTATCTTATTTTAAATGTTTAAGAGTTTTTAATTTTTGTTCAAAGAGTATTGGAATCAATATTGGAGTCTTACATGGAAACTGGGGCTGGGCACTAACTACAATATAGGTTCACATCATAAATCATATATTCATGATGTGAATTAACTTTGGGAACAAGTTATGAGTTCAGTTCAAAGCATGAAAAGAATTTAGGATGTGAATTCGGATTCCTTCATGAATGGTTCCCTTAGTATTTTTAATCTAAGTCAATTCCTCTTTTGGTGTATATGAAAACTTGGGGAATCACAATGTGAATCTAGGATTCATTTTATATAATGTTTCATCCCAATGTATTTGTATGTACTTCATGCCCAAGTCCTCCTATTTTGGATTTTTCTCTCTCTTGTACCCTAGAAATTATCTAGGCATCAATGTAAGGTAGATTCTTCTCTTCTAGGTTCCTCCTTTTATTTCCCTGATCTCATACTTGGTTTGTCATTATTCTCTAAGTAAGTACAATCATTCACTTCCCATTCTTTTCATTTATATAGGTTTTGGAAGAATTTTTGGGTTGTGTTTCTAGGATCTATGATAATGTGATGAGGCTTCTTCTTTAGTACCTTAAATATCCATTGTTTGATCATATTAATTGGATGTATCTTGTGTTGGTTGTGGTTTGGTGCATGAGAGTTTCTAGGTATGGTTTGATCTAACTTCTCTGATGATAATTTTTACTTATATAATTCAATTATAATATTTGAAATTGATGATAGAACCTCTATTTGTTGAGATTTTGTTCCCTTTATTCCAGTGTGTGTATATCCTATCATCGATAGTGTGCAAATTGAGTTTAAGGTAGGTTGTTTTATCTCTATGACATGTAATTTTAATCGTAATTTCTCTTTGTTTTATAGTGTTTTCTAAATGAGTTGGAATGATACATTACTAATTTATTTGTGTGTGTGAATGGATTTTTTTTAGAAAGATGATTTTCCACTTGTTTTGGTAAAAGAAATGTGTTTTTCAAAGAATTATGAAATTTATCAAGAAATGGATTTTAAAAATTGTTTTTTGATGAAAAACGGTGTGTTGGAATCATTTATGAAATGTGTAAAACTTTTTAAATGATTTTATAAATGCAGTACATGGTAGCCTTGGGTACCTAGGTGGAGGGTTTAGTTTTGGATATTTTCTATTAAAATTGTGGGGAAGTTCACATTAATATGTGATTTATTATCCTATATCATATATGCATGGATCTAGGACCTGATTGACATTATAGGGGGTTCACTTTCTAGGGTGTTCCTTTATTCCTTAGACTTTGATGCATGGTTTCTGGGGACTTTAGTGCACACTCGTCATCAATTGTTGTTGTGGTAAAAGTGATCTAACTATCTCAACCTATTATGATCCTAGGCATGTTTTACGATTGTGATTTGTCTATATACTATTTTGGATTTGATATACCTATTTTGATAAATGTAAATGGTTTGTTGTAAATTAGGATTTGAAATTGTTTTACCACAACTTATTTTAGAAATATGAAAAAACGAGAACTTTTTACAATGAATTTGATATAAAAAATATATAATTGTTCATCATTACCTATTTTATACAAATTTGGAATATTGGGATTGTCATAGAGATTCTTGATATAGAACACCTAAGTGGGATCTTATTGATCCTATTTAGATCACACCCTATACATTCCCTAAGGGATGTGTAGACCTTGTATTATCTTTTGATATAGTAAAATGAAAGGTTTCATAGTGAGGTGATGAGGTTTATGTGAGCTGGGTATGGGTAGCTCGTGGTGAGATGGTGGTATGTTTCCCACATATTGCATGGAGTGGATTTTCTAGTTTCAATTTTACTTTTTGGTTATTTTATATGTTCATTTAGAGTTTTATCTCATTGCTTTTGGGTTGTATCTCTACCACTATCTTTCTCTAATTATGGAATGTATTCTATTTATAGTTTCCTCTCTATATATGTTTTGTGTATCTTATTTTAGGTATATAATTATAATTCCAATATTTTTTGACGCCCAAGTGCTAGTATCTAGCCTGTAGAGATTGGGAACACCCTTTAGGTTAGTAGTGGATCAGTTCAATACTAGTTTGGATGGTTTTCCAGGTTAGTTCATTACACTACGGAATATACCCTTAACTGATTACCAACTAAGGTTTCTAATGGTATTCCATATGATTTTTGGTGTGTAAAGAAACCTAGTTTGTAAAAAATATGTGTGTGGGGGTGTGAATATTTTTTCAAGACTATATCTAGTGAAAAATTAGCATCTTGAAGCACGAAGTGCGTCTTTATAGGTTATCCTAATGAAACTAAAGGGTATTACGTATATAACCCTTCAAATAAAAAATTTATTATGACAAGACATTCCATATTTATAGAAAGGGAACACATTTATAATGTAAATAGTGGGGTAAATATTTACTTCGATGAATTTGATGCTTCAGATTCCCAAGAGTTTGTATGGTAACAATCCCCACATGAGATGTTAGGGGATGAAGATATTCCTAATACACAAGTACTGAGTAAGTCACCTTGAGAGGTTAGAGAACTATAAAAATATGGTTTTCTTATCACTGATTTGAGTGGCACATTACTCTTAGATAATGATGAACCTATAACCTATAAGGACACAGTGGATGGTTAGGATATTACTAAATGGAAATAAGCCATATATTCTGAGATGGTTTTCTTATCACGGTTCAGTACTGTAATAGCTGTAATTATTCATCCATCTTGTCCTTTGGGCCACCGGTTTGGTCCTCATGTCCTACAAGGCATGCCATGAAAGGCCTTTGGGCCTCCTTAAGGACTTCAGGCCACCTCAAGGCCTTAGGGCCACATGAATATGCAGATGGACCAGTTAGACTACAAGGGACAAGGATCCAGATGAGGATTCAGGGAAGGCGCATTCACCAGAGAAAAGCTAAAAGGAATTGAAATAATGAGAGGGTATGTTATTGCCATCGGTACCGAGCATATGCAGCTCTACAAAGGACAACTAGTTGACTGGCCTTGCGAAGGTGTAGTACTGATATCATGACATGTGTTGGGGAGGAGCAGTTCCAAGTTGTCTTGTTTGGGTGATTTTCTCTAAGACCTAAAGGTCATGTAATTATCTCTAAGACTTAAGGCCTTGTAAGGGTTCCTCCTCATCCCTTGAAAGCTGTATTATCAAAAATAATAATAATAAAGACCTTCAAGACATTCAGTAGTAGAAAAAAAAAGATGGTCATGGATGGTAAAGTAAATACCTATAAATCACGACTGGTTGTGAAGGTTTTCAAACAACATCAAGGAATAGACTGTGATGAAACCTTCTTACTGTAAGAGATATTAAAATCATTAGAATACTAATTGAAATATAAGTTTTTCATTATTATGAAATTTTGAAAATGGATGTTGAAACTGATTTTCTAAATGGTAAGTTTGTTGAAGACATCTATATGACTCAACCTAATGGGTTCATAAATTCAAAGAGCACAAATATGGTATGTTAGCTACAATGATCCATTTATGGGTTGAATAAGGCATCAAAATCATGGAATGTTCATGTTGATAAATTCATAAGATAATTTTTTTTCATAAAGAACGAAAGTGTGCCATGTGTCTATAAGAAGGTTAGTGGGAATGTTGTCATTTTACTCATATTATATGTTAGCGTCATATTAATTATGCGAAATAAAGTGAAAGTCTTACAATTAATTAAGAATTGGTTATATGAATTCTTATCTATAGAAGACTTAGGTTAAGTAGCCTACATACTAGGAAACAATATCTATCAAGATACATCTCATAGTTTATTTGGTCTAAGTCAAAGTATATATATTGACAAGGTACTCAAAAGTTATAATATGGAACAATCTAAGAGAGGGTTATTTTCAATGTAACATGGTGTGAATATCACCAATAAAATGTATCCATAAACATAGGAGGAGTTTAAAATAATGAGTATATTTTTTTATGCTTCAGCAATGGGCTATATCATGTATGTCATGTTATGTACTAGGTTTGATGTTTCATTTTCTTTAAGAATGGTAGAAAGATATCAAGATAATCCATGATAACTACATTAGGAAATATAAAAACTATTTTGAAGTACTTGATACATATAAAGGATATATTACTAGTGTATAGAGGAGATTATGAACTAATAGTGAGGGGATACACTAATTATATATTCTAGACCAATAATGATGGTCTGAAATTGCATTCAAGTTGTTTCTTTTTCCTGAATGGTGGTACAATGAGATGGAGAATCTTAAATAAACCTATGGTCACCAATAATACAACATAATTCTAGTATATAGTAGCTTCTGATGCATCTATGGAGACATTCTAGATAAAAAACATTTTCTTAGATATTGGGGTTATTCCTAGTAGTGTAGACGTTATTCTAATTTATTATGATAATACTATAGCAGTGTTGCTTCCAAAGGAGCCCAGGTCACACTAGAGGACAAAGAATATACTTCATATGTTTCATCTATTGTTGAATTTTAATCAAGGAGGTGAAGTCACAATTAGCATAGTAGTCACATACTATAACATGGAAGACCCCCTGAATAAATCCATATCTCAAAATAATCATGATTCTCATGTGAGGGATTGTGGGTTGAGGATCGTTAGCATTTGTCTCTAGTTCAAGTGGGAGTTCTATGATTAAGTTACCTAGAATCGTCTCCTTTATGTACTTTTATTTCCATTACATGTATAAAATTTGATATAAACATGTGTTTATCTTACCATAGAATTATTTATAATCCTTCATCTACTATCTTTATAGTAATTTCCTTAGATTACATGTTATAGTAGTTCCTAAACTATAATTAGAACCTGGAGATACAATGATAATAATCTTAAATATATATCCTACAGTCTAGACACATCATGATAATTGGGAAAAGATGAAGTTTGACTATTAGGTGTTGGGGGGTTAATAAGCGTTGATACTTCACATGAATTTTGTACTTGATTATCTCGAGTAGATGAGATCTTGAGGACGGGACCTTGGATCATCACTTGTTTCAGGTGTCATTGGTAGTTCATATCTATGAACATGTGTGATGGTCTCTTGACTTGAGGATCTTTATCATTGTATACAATTTGATTAAAACATTTCATACAAGATTAAAACTATGACATTTATGTCTAGGAAAGGTATATTCCATTGTTTATGTCATTGGTGGTATAACATTTATTGAATGATCAAAATAGAATTTATTACTTCCAAAAGGAAGTGATATCTTGGGCCCAGTTGGTTAGGATGGTAGTAACTTCACTAAGTCCATAGTCAAGTAAAGAAAAGTTGTGTCCATCCAATAAGGTCAACAAATAATAAATAAATAAAATGTGATGACACAAAGTGTTCATCCTACTTTATGAGATATTGATTAATAAATTGATTATATTACATAGTGTGTGTTACTAGGAGGTTTTAATTACTATGATTATTCCTTATCTCTTTAGAGGCCTTGATGGATTTATAGACTCCACTACTAATAAATGAATAGTATTCATTGATATCTAGATAAAGTCCTAAAGGGTCACACACTTATTATATTAAAAATTTCAGTCTTATTCTAATGAATAGGTTTATAGGACATGGTGGGCTCCACCACGGGATCTAAGAGATGTTTGAGTATAAATGATCTTCAAGAAATAAATAAAATTATTATTATGTGATAATAGAATAATTGTTGTTGAATATTTTTATTTAATGTATTTACTAGTATTTAAGCGGATATATTAAAAATATTTAACAGACGAATATTGTTTTAATATTTAAGGTTCATTTAATATTTGTGAGAATAACTAGTCGAGTTAATTGATCGCCTTTATCATGTAATATATTTATTATATTAGAAGTATGTGATAAAAATATAAAGGTAATTTATGACATAATTATTTGTTCATAATATGTCGTTTATGAATTATTTAGTGGGTAAAATATATTTTCAATATGGGGATCCATTTTTGGGTATTTCATACTTCACTATATAAGAAAGAGGAGGATCCCATTTTTGGGACTATTCATCACTTGAATTTGCGAGTCACTCTCCCATATCTCCCATAACATAGAAATAGAAGCAAATAATTGAAATTATTGATCCAATTTCCCCTTCATAGATCAAAGAATCAATTTTTTGGTGATCATCGGTATTTCAAATACCTCATCATATCTCTATGTAAGAACCTAAATAGCGATGATCATCATTCCCATAGTCTTTTGAAGCATGTGTGTATGATATAGAGATATCCAACCTCAATTATTTCGAGAAATAGTCTCCTAAAATATGGTTGTTTAATGTTCCTTAAAATCGAATGAGGTAATTTTTCAATTTATTTTTTTTTGCTTAATTAAATCACATGAGATACTCAGATTTTACCAGGATGTGTTTCACCGATGATGAAGTTGTTAAATCATTCCAGAAATAAAATTTTTAAATCTTCATCACATATTCTTCTACTAAATTCCTCAGTACCAACATTAACTCATTACTAATAATTCCTTGGTTACACCTACTTGTAGTCTTCCCATCATTATATCACTTGCGCATGAAGTACTTATTCAATAGTTAAGTAGGCATGCTCCACGATGATGTTTTCACCCTTTAAATCATGTGAGACTCGTTATATTAATGTCATGTATTAAAAAAGGATAAAAAATAATCCCTTGGTTAAGGGATTTGATCATGTCAATGGACCTAATGACTTGATGACCATCTCATCAGATTCATGAGATGATTTGAGGAGCATTTTTTATACTGATCATTCATCTTATAAAAGAGATAACTCTAGAACATGGTTAAAACTTCATCATTCCAAAGAAAAATTATTTCTCTAAAATATCATATAACCCTTATGAGTGACATGTGATCCCAAATATCGAGAAACCCTTTTCTAACATGCATTGAAGTGTTCTCCCTTTTCCCGACAATCAATGCCACACTTGTGTATACCAGAGAGTGGGGTTGACCAATTGGGGGTTAAATAAACTACAGTGTTTCAACATATTGAGAAGAATTAATAAGAATATATCACAAGGATTATGAGTTTTGGTATCTACCAACATGGTATATATAGTACCATAAGGTTATATAGCCACTTGCAATAATTTTTCCCCTATATAGGAAGTTGATACCACTCCACCACATAATTTAAAGAGTTTAACTCCCCCTCTAGACCTTATGAATCTGATGATGAAGTGTTTATTGAATCATCTCCTACCTTTGAATAATGAGTTACCACCACCATCAATGAGATAATATAGGTGGAACTTAGTATAGAGGAAGTCTTAAGTCCAACATTGATCAGTTTCATCATGTCTCTTGATAAGGAGTGATATGTTAAGTTATAAAAGAAAAAATATGATGTATTCACTTTGAACTATAAATAGATACCTAGGATCAATCCCATATCTCTATACACCATCTATATCTTCTCATCGACCATCATAAATTCAAATAGGTTCCCAAGAGAATGCATCCCTCTAACAATGGTTGAGGCTAGATTTGATAAAATTATGAAATCCAGCTTCATCAAATATTTTTTGTACCCAAAGTAGCTAGATAACATTGTTCCTATCAAGAAGAAGAATGTGAAAATAAGAGTCTATATTGAATTCTTAGACCAAAACTACTACTTATAGAAGGATGATTTCCTCATTCCAGTCATAGAGTTACTGGTTGAAATAACCACTAGATTATAGGATATCTCTTTCATGGATAGATACTCTAGATACAACTGAATATATATTTCCCCTAAATATAAAGATTCGACTATATTCAGGGCACCCTAGTGAATATATTTTTACCAGGTGATTCCCTTTATCTTAAATAATTACAAAGCAACCTATCAACAAACTATCCATTACATCATTAAGATAATTCAAGGGAAGATGGGGTAATTCTATGTGGAAAACTTAGTGGTAAAATTACACCAATTACATGACTATATCAGTGATCTTAAGAAAGTTTTCAGCATGATTTGTACCCACAATTTAAATGCAAACCCCTTGAAGTGAGCATTCAGGGTCACCTTTGATAAATTGCATGACTACTTCATTTGATATAGAGGAATCAAATTTGATCTAGGGAAGATTAATTTCATCATTATTATTCCTCCCTCTATGCAATTTGTGAGAATTGAGTGGCTTTCAAGGGTATCTGGCCTATATCTAGTTCTTTTTTCCAACTTGGTAGGTAAATGTATGTCATTGTCCATGTTGGTGAAAAATGCTCTACCAACCATTGGGATAAGGAATGATAGAATCCATTCCTTGACATAAATTAATACTTGTTTCACCCTTTGGTTCTGATTCCACCTATCCAAGGGAAATATTTAATCTTATATGTGACAAAAGTGGAGAAATATCTCAGTGCCTTTAATTCTCATAAGAATAGTAATGGAAAAGAGAATATTTTATACCAACTTGGTCATTTGATAATAGACACTAAGGTAAAATATTCTCTCATTGAGAAGAATTATTTTTCCCTAGTCTTTGTAATCTATAAGCTCCATCATTACCTAAAGAGCCATGAGGTCTAGTTAATCTCCCATATTGACCTATTGAAGTACATTCTCAATCATCCCATACTGATTGGATGACTCTCATGATGAGAAGTGATTATTAATTAGTTCGAGATCAGTTTCAACCTTCAAAATGATTTTAAGGGTCAAGCATTGGTAGAGGAATGGATTTGAGTTTATCCATATGATGTATTAGACAAAGAGTTGTCTGCCCAACTATCCAAGAATCATATATGATATGATTTGGATGATGCCTAAGAAAAATAGTTAAATAAAAAGAGGGGATCCAAGGAAGACTCATTGATTAAGGAAATATAGATCTTGGATCACTAATGGATATGATATAGCGACTCTAGACTTTTACACAAATAATTACTTGATTTTAGGTATAATAAAACAGCATATTACAAGCCAAGGATCGTAAAGTCTAGTGTCTTGGAAGACTAGGTACATACAACTTAAAACATGAAACTAAATATAAAATTTCTTTAATTAGTATTCATAAAGATTCCCTAACTTCCATTGTGCCCATACATCTTCATAGGATAACCTGGGGATAACCTAAACAAAGGTATGATATAAAAATCCCTGTAAGGGAATAAACATAAGAATAAAGCTTTAGAACATGGGTTACAAGGCATGACATGATGATGTAAAAGGCATGGAACATATGGAATCATAACATATAAACATGGATTCATAGTAGTGTGGAAGCAATATAAAGCATTACTTTATCATGAGTCAAGTCTTGTTGCACATAGAAGAGCACAAGTCATGGTTAACCACCAAGATCATTGCACATGGTAACACGAGTCAATGCTAACCACCAAGATTATTGCACATAACATCTCATGAGACTCAAATTTACCTAATGAATTTGAGGGATATCTGGGATCACCCATCATAACATGTTCATTAATATTTTTTCCACATATAGAATCATACATAATCAATCATACATAAACATAAGGGTACCCATGGAAAGAAATGGGTATCATAATCATGTCATAAAGCATAATTAATGAGTGTATCATATAAGTGTCCATGAAAGAAAGGAATTAGAACATAAATGGACATTCATAAGGGAAAATAGTTATATATCATGGTAAGTGATGTCAAACATAAGTGAAAACATGTAAAAATAGTATTTAATAAATTTTAACATTAAAACATTTTAGTGTGGTTTTAAGGAAATTACTAAAGAGCATTTAAAATAAAAAAGGGAATGATAATTTATATAAAACCAGAAGTGAAACAGTAAGGTTTATATAATAAATACACTTATTTTATAAAAACAATTTTGTATTAAAATAGATTATATAGTGTACTTGAAAATGGTTAAAAATTCGGGAAGTTCCCTTAAACGGATTTTCTTATCGGGAAGTATTGAGGGGGGCACTTAAAAACATGTGAATCCCTAAAATATAATGATGAATGGACCTTGATAAATGAGTTTGGAACATGTACATAGAATTTATAATATGTACATAAAAATAACAGATAACTTCATTTGGGTAAAAATAAAGATAGAGAAACCCAAAGGAATAATGGAAGTTCAGGTAGAATCTCTTACCTTAAGTCTGATGGTGTCCTTCACTTGATCTTAATGTCCTAGATAACAAAATTAAAGTTATTAATTAATATTTCCAGAACCTAATATTTATTTAATTGATTTATTATAACCTTATTAATTTCATTCATGACCTTTTTTATGGGTTAAGAGGTTCAATTTCATTGTTTGTTTCATTGGTTTTCACGATTGGTTTAATTATATACATGTAAGGATAAGCATGTAAGATAATAATGGTTGTCCAAAATTGGAGTTATATTTTATTAGTGATAATCCAGTAGATTACTTGGTCATAAAATTCATTTTGTTATTTGGAGTTAAGATGAATCATTATATAAAACTTTAGTGATAATTGTTTTGGTTAATTGGCAGTTTTTTGATCACATCGAACACATTTTGCTTTATCATGTGTACAAAAGATTATAGAACATTAAATTATACATAATACATATATTATAGTTTGGTTTAACCATAAAAATGGTTTCATGATCATAATTGAATATGGTAATAGAAATTTAAAACCTTTTTATCCTTGAATGTGAGAAATTAACACATCTCAGATGTTGTTTTCATTTCTAGTATAAAAGGAGGGGAAAGGAGGGATGATGAGGAATTATTCCATTATCATAAAAAAAATTGCATTACATGTAAGGTACTGTATTTATCATAACATTTGGTTGAAATGAGGTGAGGAAATAAAAAAAGAGTGGAACTTGAAAGAAAATAAAAGAATGAAAAGAGTAATTTACCTCTTGAATATATCTTCCTTGAGAACCTCTTTAAGGGAGAGGATTTGGTATTTTGAAGAGATAAAGGGATGATGGGAGTGGGATATGGTATTAGGGAGGGATTTGAGAAAAATTGGGACTAGGAAAAAGGATTTAGTGGAGTGAAGATAAGATGGGGTGAGGGTGGTTTTTATAGTGGAGGAGATGAGGGTTTTTCTCAATATTTTATTAATTATTTTATTATTTTGATTGAGACAAGAAATATTATTGGTTCCTATGAGAAAAAATAGTAATATGTGCATGTGAGTTCTAACCCAAGGTTCTTACATCATTCATGACCCAATAAATTGTGTATTTAATATATAATGTATATATACACCAAATTACAATATTTTAATATTCACTAAAAATTCAAGTATTTTAGAAAAATTCTAGAAATTCACCCCAACCATTTTTTGATGTGTATAATTCAAAAATGAAGTCCATTTTATAGAAATAATTTTCTAAATATGTGAAAATTAATTTTTAATTAAAATCGTACTTTACTTGAAAAATACAAATTTTAAAATTAAAACTGCTTTTCTAACATCTCTTAAAATTATCATATAATCATAAGTCATCAAAATAATTATTTATGAATACATTTTATGAAAATAAATTTTCTTTTAAATTATTAATTAATCAAAAAATTGCAATTAAATATACATGACTCAAAAAAATACCAACACTATGATATAATTATATAATATTGTCACTTATAATATGGATAATTTTTATTTATACTTTCATTAGTAAGGTTACTTATTCACTTGGATGATTTAATATTCATAAGGGTCGTATTAATATTCATAAGGGTAACGTTACTATTCATAAGGGTCGGTTACTAATCACCAAAAAAATTAAGTTTGTCTTATCGAACTCTAAACATCTTACTGATCACAATCGGGTATGTCATATTTTCGAAATTCAAATCACAGAAGTGACAATATTATGTTTAAAGGTAACATAGTACTTATTATTTCATTGTGTTGTGATTTAATGTGATTATACTATATGAAATAATTATAAGAAGTAAATCTCCATTTATTAAACTTTGGGTCATTACATTCTTCCACCCTTATGAAATTTCACCCTCAAAATTTTGTTTTACAATCTAATCCATAAACAGGTGTGGGTACTTTTCCTTCATTGCCTCCTCCAGTTCCTATGTTGCCTCTTCGTACTTATGGTTCCGCCATAGCACTTTGACCAGGTGAGTAATCTTGTTGCGTAGAACTTTATCTCTATGATCTAAGATCTTCACTGGCTGCTTTTCATAAGAAATATCATTCTCCAACTGTACCACCTCTGAAGATAGTAAATGTGAATGATTTGGTATATACTTCCTTAAGAGGGATAAATGTAAGACATTGTATACTTTAGACATGGAAGGTGGAAGTGCTAGTTGATAGGCCACAGATCTGACACGATCAATAATCTTGAAGGGGCTCATGTACTTGGGACTTAGCTTTCCTTTTTCCCAAAACTCATGACCTTTTTCCATGGAGATTTGAGGAGGAATACCATGTCTCTAAATTTAAACTCAAGGTCTCTTCGACGATTGTATGCACAGCTCTTTTGTCAACATGGGGCTTCCTTGATGTTTTTTTGAATGGTCTTCACTTTATCCTCCATTTATTCAACCATTTCAGGTCCTAGTATCTTACGCTCACCAATGTCATCCCAACAAGCCAGTGTTATTCACCTTTTCCCGTAGAGGGATTCATATGGTTCCATTCAGATACTGGAGTGAAAACTATTGTTGTAGGAGAATTCAACTAGTGGAAGATGTTGGTCTCATCCTCCTTTGAATTCTATAGAACACACTCTCAACATGTATTCTAGTGTGTGAATAATTCACTCAGATTGGCCCTTGGTTTGAGGATGATAGGTCGTACTGAAGTTTAGTTCAGTGATTTGAGCATGTTAGAGACTTTTCCTGAACTTGGAGGTGAATCTCGGATCTCTATTGGATACAATAGATAGTGGTACCTCATGCAATATTACCACCTCTTTGATATATATCTGTTCAATTTGATCCAATTATAAGACCTCTTAAATTTTGATAATGTGATCTGTCTTTGTAAGATGATCTATAATGACCCATATAGCATTGTTTCCTCTGGATTCCCTTGGAAGTGTAGTGACAAAGTTCAGGGTGATGTTCTCCCACTTCCATGTTAGTATGGGTAGTGGTTGCATCATCTTCTTATACTTCTATCCTTCAACCTTCACTTATTAACATACCATGCACTTTGACGTATATTCAGAAATCTCTTTATTTATATTTTCCCACCAAAATTTCTCTCAGAGATCTCAATACATCTTTATGCCCCCTGGGTGAATAGAGAAGGTAGAGATATGTGCATCATTAAAAAGCTCATTCTTTATATATGGATCGAATGGTACACGTAATTGTGACCCAAATATTACAAATAATTCCTCATAAATCTTGAACACAGTGGATTTACCATTTCTAATAGCTTCCACCCTTTTTATAATTTCCACGTATTTTCTTTAAGCTTCCTTTATTTTCTCTATGATGGATAATTGTGCAATCATTTGAGAAAAGATTGATGATTTTCCTCCCTTATTGATTCTTATTTTCATCCTCCAAAAATCTAATAATATTGGATCCTTTTTAATTCTCATCATTGATAAATATGAGGTATCCTTTATACTTAGAGCATATGCCACCTTATTTTTCTTACCGGGATGGTAGTGGATTGAGAAGTCATAATTATTGATGAGATCCAACCATATTCCATGGAACATATTAAGATATTTCTGTGTGAATATATATTTGAGACTCTTATGATTATTATATATCTCATACTTCTCCCCATAGAGATAATTCCGCCAAATTTTCAATGCAAAGATCACAGCCGCCAACTCCAGATCATGCGTGGGATAGTTTTTCTCATTTATTTTCAGCTGCCTTGAGGAGTAGGCTATCACTTTATCATTTTTCATCCACACATAGCCTAAGACCTTATTTGAAGCATCAACGTACACCATAAATAGTTCTCCACTTATCCGGAGTGTGAGTACTGGTGCAATGATAAGCCTATTTTGAGCTCTTTAAATATTTCCTCGCATTCTTGAGTCCAGAAAAACTTCACCCCCTTCCATGTCAGCTTTGTCATTGGGTTTTATAATTGTGAAAATTTATTCAAAAATTATCTATAATGCTTGGGTAGACTGAGAAATCTTTAGATCTTTGTTAAAGATAATGACATGGGCCACTCTTCAATTGACTTTTTCTTAGGAGGTTCCATAGATATCTTTTTTTTTTGTGATAACATTCCCCAAGAATGATACTTCCTTTATCTAGAACTCACATTTACTGTACTTTTCCTAAATTTTCTCCCATTACAAATTCATCAGCATAGTATTCAAAAGGTCCTCATGTTCCTCCTTTCTCTTAGAGTATATCAAAATATCATCGATAAAGACTACCACAAATTTGTTGAGGTAATCTCTAAATACACTATTCATTAAATCCATGAATATTTTTACTAAATTAGTGAGTCTGAAGGGAATCACAATGAACTCATAGTATCCATCCCTCAATCAAAAGATATTCTTGGGAATATATTCCTTCCTCACCTTTAATTGGTGATATCCTGAACAAAGTTCCACCTTAGAGAAATAACTGGCCCCAAAAAGTTGATCAAACAAGTTATCTATCCGTGGTAGGGGATACTTGTCCTTTATCGTGATTTTATTGAGCTTACAATAATCAATTCAGAGGAATATTTATCCATCCTTATTCATGATGAAGAGTATTGGCATTGTAACACCCTGAGATTTTATGAAGAATATTCTTTTAATTTCTTTATACGCTACACCATAATTAGCTTGTGATATATGCGACATCATATTAGCTTTCAGTATACACAACACTATTCTTGGCTCGTGTTACACACAATTTCAAGTTCGTTTTGTAGAAATTATTCTACGCAACATTAAGTATAGATTTTGTTTAATGTATAAATGAAATAAGTTTTGAATTATGTTATATACAACACCAAAGGGAGATTGCACTACACGCAACCCTGACCTGGCTTTCATTACACGCAATTACGACCTTCCTCGATAGCATGTGTTGTACGCAATACCGGGTTTCACTAAACAACGATATATGGTTATAATATTATCACAAACTAGACGTTATGAATAGTCTTAACTACATTTTGAATTTTATAACATTATTATTCATCTTACTCATTTTCTAGAACATGTTATGAGAATAAAATAATTTTTTTGGGTAAAATAAGTATTTTTCAAAAAATGCAGTTTTGCCGCCTTTTGATGGCGCATCCACATTAAATACAGTTTTTGACATGTTTATAAGTTCAATTTTACAAAATAAAATTATTCTTTGGAATCAGGATATAAAATTTTACGTTAGATACATTTTTCATATTATTCTAATAATTTTCATATTTAAATGAATAGTAAAAACACGCTATATTTTAATTAAAAACAACTTTTTTCATCATAATAATTTATGTGGTTAAATTATAATATTGAATGGTTTTAAAGTATAAATATAATATATTTTTACCATCTAATATAATTTATGTCATTATCATTTATTTTACATTGCATTCGTAGGTTAAATCAATTCAATCTTTTACAATGTTTTAAACAAAAACCCGTTTTCTTTTGACAACGGGATTAATTTTAATTTAATTTCTGAAACTTATGTGTATTGAATTTCAAAAAATTTATTTCATATTTGGAATCAGTGGGTCCAAATTATATTAATAGACTACTTTTTATTTTTGGGCATTATGAATAGTAACTACGGTAAATTTTATTTACCATAGTAAAAGGTAAATCGGGTAATTAAGGGTAATTATAATATTATAAAATTACCCTAACACTTGTATTAATACAATTGGATGATTATATTTCGTCCTAAGTCATATTTGGGTCGAAATGGAATCCATTGGAACCCACTTGGAGGTGATTAAGACCTTTAGTTTATTTTATTTAAAGGAAAGTGAAATATGTCTCACTCAACTTTAATAATTAAATTATTTTTAATATAAGTTTATACAGATTATAAATTCGTTTATAAATACTCATTTGAAAGATAAAATGTTTTTCTTTATCATGGTAATTAATTTATAATTTTTAAGAGATATTTAATTACCTTAATAGCTTATACATTAATTATGCAGAAACTATTTATTTAGTGAAAAATAAGTAATATAGTTTTTATTGAAATAATAATACCCATTAAAAGACTCAAAAACCTGAC
This sequence comes from Viscum album, assembly GCA_963277665.1. Lineage (NCBI taxonomy): Eukaryota > Viridiplantae > Streptophyta > Magnoliopsida > Santalales > Viscaceae > Viscum > Viscum album. Next base: position 1,481,856,728 of record OY728141.1, on the reverse strand, counting down.
CAAAACTTATTGGTATTGTATATATACACCATAATCATCCAATTACCGAATATATTACCGTTTGGAGTCTTATAAAAGTGATTATGACACTTATATTATTTTATTTCAAATGATGTCAAAGTTGTCACCTTCATAATTTAATAAATATAACATTTTAAAAGTTGGGTGTTTTAGAAACTAAATCCTACTAAAAGTATTCTTATGAAATATATAAGATTTATCTTCATCCTAGTATTTTATTTTTAATTTTTATGCAACAAATAAGTATATTTAATAATTATACCAAAATGTTGTAGAACTTATTTTATTAAGAGAAGTATCAAATAAATGGTTTTGAAAATCATAAAATAAATATTATATGGACTATTTAATGTGATCCACTAATTTTATAGATTAATATGACATGTTAGAAACCTGTTAAATATTTTATTTCTAATATATCCTCTGTGTGGATTTTATTTAAATTAAAATAAATGAATAGTTTCAAAATTGACACTATTGTAATTTTATAAAAATAACATATTATTAAATTGATTAAAAATCACAAAAATATTTAAAAATTATAAATTGAAATTTATATAGTCTAAAATATCATAAATTATCTAATTATGGAAAATTAACAACACATAAGTGATTATTTATAACTATTTAAAATTTAGAATTTTATTACCACAAATAAATTTAAATAGATTAATAAGGATAAATAAAACTGATAAGGTTTAAAATAAGATCAAAACATGTCTAAATTTTATTGGTTCATAATATTACAACCCTATCTCATCTAATCTTTTAATTGAGTCATTTTTGGAGGTTTTTATGTGGGGTTTGAATTTATATTAAACTAATATTTTTGAGGATTCCAAAGGTACCCCTCTCCTCCCTTATAAAAGGGCACCTCCTCCCTCTCATCTTTACCCAACTTTGAGCCTTCAAGCTTGGAAAACCCCTGCCCATTTCCCTTCTCAACTTCCCTAGCAACATACTAGAGGTCATGTTCTTCTTGAAAGACCAATTTGAGTATCCTAAGATGAGGTTTCAAAGAGGCATGTCGAAGAAGAGGTAATATCCTTTACCGATTCTTTCAAATTCATTTCTTCTTATACTTCCTCTTCTTTTGTTGTTTCATAATAAAGTAATAACATCAGTATAACTAATATACTGATATGTTATTATAAATATGAAATAGACTCATTTCACCTTCTATCCATCCTATGTAAAATGAAATCACCGCGCGTGCGTACGTACGGAATACCATCTCCACGCCATGGTGTAATCTGTTTCTCCACCACCACCTTACTTGGATGGGTATAATGGTGTAAAGAATAAATATATATGGTTATTATAACATCATACTAATTCTAAGATATTATATCATCCACCCCAATTCCATTCAATAAATAGGGTAACGATATCATCACTCGTGCATGCGTACGGATTACAGTCTCCACGACGCGATGAGATTCATTTTCCATGTTAACAATTAAAGAATGATTATAAAGTATATATAATAAGTAATCATGAAATATATTACATAATAATTCTACTGTATTTATGTATATATATGTATGTCATCTACTTAATTCCATTAAATTCAATAAGGAAACAAAAACAGCGTTCATGCGTACGTACGGCCTACCGTCTCCATGAACGGTGTATTTCATTACATTTATCGATCTATCATATATATATGTATATGATGAATATATATTATATATAAATCATGTTTTACATTCTGGAATTAATTAAATCATGATATAAGTAATAATATCAAGAAAAACAAGTCGAAACATGTACAATAAATGAAACGATTTTACCCAAATCGCTGCTTTTACATCGAATTTACAAAAGAATGGGTAATATAAAGTCATAAGTAAACTATATATGATATCATAACAATGAATATGATTCTGTAATAATTCAATGACATTATTTAAATCATTATACAAGAGGTTCGGAAACATACGAAGCATATCGGACATAAGGTAAGGGATAATTATTCCAATCTCATTCTTATCCGAGATTGTTTATTTGTAAGTATTTACTGGGGTTATGATTATTATCCATGTCCATATGTTCTCAAAATATTTTCATAAAATGTTTACTTTTCTTCCATGTATGTTTAAATTCATTTTTACCCTTTTCTACTTTTACCACATCATATGGAAGGAATCTTTATTTTGTTTACCATACGAGGTACATTTTGACTTTCCGACAAAAGTATGAGAAGAATGTTATTTTTAACTTATACGGCGTGAACGGATTTTTACGGTTTTATAAAGCCTTATTTTCATGAGGATTCCTCCAAAATATTTCATGACTATTTTCAACAAAATATTTTTCTTTTCAAATTTCATGATGTTTTGTGAAAAGAAATTGATTTTGAAGAAGAAAGGATATTTTCCTCAAGAATTCATTTCAAGTGTTTTATCAAAACCATTTTTCCATCTAAGATGAAATTATTTCATATGATTATGTTTCAAGTATAATGTATCTATGATTTACATGGTTTCACTTTTCTTATTATGAAATGATATCCATTTCTTTTATACTGATTATGTGATGATGGGATGATGTTTATGAAACCCATTTTATTCGTTGGGTTATTATGAATGATGTATGTTTATTTTGTGGCACAAGTAAGAATGATTTCATTATGATATGGGTGGGAGCTATATCTCCCTATAATGCATTGGGTAAAGATTTATATCTCATGATATATACATGTATGAAATGGAAAGTAAATCTGGTTCAGTAATACAGGGCTGGAACGGTAAGTAAACCCGGTTCAGTAAGGGACTTTGTCCACTAAGATGGTCTTGGCAGAAATGCCTTGGCAACTATGGAAATAATTACATGTGCTTAATGTATTCCACAATTAAATGTTTTATTCCCATTCTAGTTTATCATGATTAATGTTCCTTTATGATCTTTTCCTTATGTACTTCCAAGATTTATGTCATTGCTCATGATTTTGATGTTTATATTTTATGTACAAGTTTTTGCATTCAAATGTTTATGGATTGTTTTATGATCTCTATGTTTACCCTTACTGATCATTTGAGCTCACCCTTTATATGTTTTCATTTCCCCAGGATTTAAAGAAAGGTTTTAGGTAAGAAAACAAAAGGGGAATATCTTTATGGGAGATGTTGAAGATCTTTCACCACGATTAGAAGATTATATTTCGAGTTTCCAAAGACACAAAACTATTACGGTCCATGTGTGTCTATTTTTGTTATGTATTAAGTATTCCGCAAAATTAATGTAATGTCCATGTACGTCAAGCTTTGGGTCTCTACAGTTGGTATTAAAAGAAAGGTTTAGTTAACCTTTGGAAACTAGGACGCGAATAATTTAGTAAGATCCCTAGAGATATTTCTAATGTATGTCTAGGGATGTCCCTAAGGTTAAGTATAAGTATAGTTTATAGTGATAGAATTACGGTAACGATCTTAGAATTAAACCTAAGATGTTAGATATTGAAGGTACTCCCCCATTATTATGTTGTTTTCCCTAGCATGATTTTTTCCTCTCACACTATTCTTTTTGGGTTTTAGATGATGGCTGGAACCCGAAGGAACCATGTTGATCAATGTAATGGACAATGAAATGATTGTCCTCCTGTACAAACCAATGTTATGGGAGATGGAGTAAAAAATCTTATTGTTATACTTACACAATCTATTAATCATTCTGGACTTCTAAATGAGTAGAGAAGGGAACAATATTCTATTGAGTCCTTCATGAGGCAACATCCACCTTCTTTCAGTGGGTCTTCTGATCCACTTGTTGCTGAACAATAGATCAGTACCATTGAAAAGATATTTTCCATACTTCGCTGTTCAGAACATGAAAAATTTATTGGTTGTTTACCGTTTAGAAGGTGAAGCAGACCAGTGGTGGACTCTGATTAAGAACACAAGGCCCCAAGGTGAAATTGACTCCATGGAATGGGATGAGTTCAAGAACTTATTTTTTAATAAGTACTTCCCTATTATTCTTCGAACAAAGATGGAAAAGGAGTTCCTTGAGCTTAAGAAAAAGGATGATGAATCTGTTGGTATATACGAGGTGAATTTTACAAGGCTTGCAAGGTATGCATCTGGCTTTATCATCCAACCTAAAAGTAAAGTTGATCAATTCTTCAGTGGCTTAAAACCAAGTCTTCAAAGGGAATTAGCTATAAGAGACTTCAATAGCTATGAAGAAATTGTGCGTTGTGCTATCAAGGTAGAACTGGAAGTTGGTGTTACATATCCATCTCATGGTTTTGACAAGAAACGAAAGATGGAGTTCAAGGACAAATCTCAGAACAATGGTGAAAAAAAGATGAATGTTTCTTTATGTTCAAAGTGTGGAAAGAAGCATGGTGGAGATTTCCTAAAAGGTACTAGAAAATCTTTTAAGTGTGGAAAAGAAGGTCACCAATCAGTTGATTGTTGAAGTAATGGGAAAAAGGTTTCTAGTGATGTGAATAGAGAAAAGACTTCACAGAACGCTCCACCAACATTTCAATTCTTCATGTGCAAGTAAATGGGGCATTATGCTAATAAATGCCCTAATCCACGGGTTAATGATGAGCAATGTGAGCAACCTCTTAAGGAAAAGGATAAAGGGAAGTCTCAAGCAATCACTATTTGTGATGTTGAGTATGAAAATTATGTTGTGTAATGATTAAGTGTTTATGTAATGGGATTTTAAAATAGTATCATGGAATCTCATTTATGGTATTGTGGAATTTTGGAATATCTATGTATTGGTTTTCAATAATTATGTGGTATTGGTAACCATGAAAAAGTGATTGAAATATTTTTTGGAAAGAAGATGATATGCACATAATGAATGGATAATGAAAAAAATGAAATGAGCTCATGATTGATATAAGGACTAAGTGATATCATGATTTGAGTATATAGAATTTTTTGGATTTTGGTATGTGGAAAGAATTAACTTTTAACAGCATTCATGTTTTCACTAAGGTTCAATGGGTATTCATTTTTCAAGAGAATACAAGATTAAGGTATTCACATGTTTGGAATGTGACCAACAAGATATATCGTATAAATGATGGTATTCACGTGCTTGTTATGTGACCTTTCAAGTAATCGTTTTATTTATACTATGAGATTGGACATATGTATTTTGGATAAGCCTAAAGATTGGAATGGATTATGTTAGACACAAGTTATTATTGTTTAAGGCTATAACTTTTTTCGATATTATTGATGGAATGTCATAATGATGTAATTTTAGAAAAAGGACAACCTGCAGGACGGGCGACAACCTGTCACGTCGGACAAGGCTGTGGGAATCGAACCCACAACTGAAGTGTGACTGGCCTTTATCGCATACTAATGGCCTACAGGAAGTCCCTGGTTAGTAGAAACTAGTTTTATTTTATTAAGCGGTATGATAGATTAAGTATAATTTCATTTTTGGAATCCTATATGATTAACCTCACCATAGATGGACTTATGTATATTTGATAACTTTTGCTAACCTTTTGTTTGAAACAGATGGAATGACCCATCATTCTATCACATGATCTGCTAACACTTCACGAATAACAAATTCAACTTCATTTCTGTAAGAGATGAACTGGAAATTGATCAAAGCACGAACAACAGTGAGATTGTACCAAAATCAAGTAAGTATTTTTTCTAATTCAAAATTTTCAACTTTAGGGAAATGATATTTAAAACCAAAAATGTTGTCCTAGTGCTCTTATATCTGATGAATCAGATGGTACCTTAGATCATCACAAATTTATGGCTTTGTGATTATTGGATTTTTATAGCCATGTTCTCTACCACTCTCCATCAGAACTTGATAGTTAGATTTCTCTTCCATATCCATATTTTTCACCTATGTTCTCCTATGTGGAAACCCAGTGATTAGTTAATTTGGGTAATCGTTACATTTCATAATTTAGTTTTTAAAGTTATGTTTTGGTATTCCTTTTTACGATGTGGGATTCTATTAAAAAAACTTTCAAGTAGTAAACCATTTATAACCCCGATGAATTTCAAGGGCGAAATTCATTTTAAGGGGGGTAGAATGTAACACCCCGAGATTTTATGAAAAATATTCTTTTAATTTTGTTGATGTCTTGTGTTGTAAGCTACACCAAAATTAGCTTGTGCTATACGTGACACCGTATTAGCTTGCAGTATACGCAACACTAATCTTGGCTCGTGTTACACACAATTTCAAGTTTGTTTTGTAGAAATTATTCTACGCAACATTAAGTATAGATTTTGTTTAATGTATAAATGAAATAAGTTTTGAATTATGTTATACGCAACACCAAAGGGATATTGCACTACACGCAACCCTGACCTGGCTTGCATTACACGCAATTACGATCTTCCTCGATAGCGTGTGTTGTACGCAATACCGGGTTTCACTAAACAACGATATATGGTTATAATATTATCACGAACTAGCCGTTATGAATATTATTAACTACAATTTTAATTTTATAACATTATTATTCATCTTACTCATTTTCTAGAACATGGTATGATAATAAAATAAATTTTTTGGGTAAAATAAGTATTTTTCAAAAAATGCAGTTTTGCCGCCTTTTGATGGCATACCTACATTAAATCTAGTTTTTGACATGTTTATAAGTTCAATTTTACAAAATAAAATTATTCTTTGGAATCAGGATATAAAATTTTACCTTGGATAAATTTTTCATATTATTTAAATAACTTTCATATTTTAATGGATAGTAAAAACACGCTATATTTTAATTAAAAACAACATTTTTCATCATAATAATTTATTTTGTTAAATTATAATATTGAATGGTTTTAAATTATAAATAGAATATGTTTTTACCATTTAATATAATTTATATCATTATCATTTATTTTACATTAAATTCATAGGTTAAATCAATTCAATCTTTTGCAATGTTTTAAACAAAAACTCGTTTTCTTTCGACAACAGGATTAATTTTAATTTAATTTCTGCAACTTTTGTGTATTGAATTTTGAAAAATGGATTCCTTATTTTGAATTAGTGGGTCCAAATTATATTAATAGACTACTTTTTTTTTTGTCATTATGAATAGTAACTACGGTAAATTTTATTTACCATAGTAAAAGGTAAATCAAGTAATTAAGGGTAATTATAATATTATAAAATTACCCTAACGCTTGTCTTAATACAATTGGATGATTATATTTCGTCCTAAGTCATATTTGTGTCGAAATGGAATCCATTGGAACCCACTTGGAGGTGATTAAGACCTTTAGTTTATTTTATTTAAAGGAAAGTGAAATATATCTCATTCAACTTTAATAATTAAAGTATTTTTAATATAAGTTTATACATGTTATAAATTCGGTTATAAATACTCATTTAAAAGATAAAATGTTTTTCTTTATCATGTTAATTTATTTATAATTTTTAAGAGATATTTAATTACCTTAATAGCTTATACATTAATGATGCAGAAATTATTTATTTAGTGAAAAATAAGTAATATAGTTTTTATTGAAATAATAATACCCATTAAAAGGCTCAAAAACCTGACCAAAACTTATTGGTAGTGTATATATACACCATAATCATACAATTACCGAATATATGACCGTTTGGAGTCTTATAAAAGATATTATGACACTTATATTATTTTATTTCAAATGATGTCAAAGTTGTCACCTTCATAATTTAATAAATATAACATTTTAAAAGTTGGGTGTTTTAGAATATAAATCTGAATAAAAGTATTTTAATGAAATATATAAGATTTATCTTCATCCTATTATTTTATTTTTAATTTTTATGCAACAAATAAGTATATTTAATAATTATACCAAAATGTTGTAGAAATTATTTTATTAAGAGAAGTATCAAATAAATGGTTTTACAAATCGTAAAATAAATATTATATGACTTATTTAATGTTCTCCACTAATTTTATAGATTCATATGACATTTTAGGAACCTATTAAATATTTTATTTCGAATATATCATTGGTGTGGATTTTATTTAAATTCAAATAAATGAATAGTTTCAAAATTGACACTATTGTAATTTTATAAAAATAACATATTATTAAATTGTTTAAAAATCACAAAAATATTTAAAAATTATAAATTGAAATTTATATAGTCTAAAATGTCATAAAGTATCCAATTATGGAAAATTAACAACACATAAGTGATTATTTATAACTATTTTAAATTTATAATTGTATTGCCACAAATAAAATTAAATATATTAAATAAGGCTAAATTAAAATGATAAGGTTTAAAATAAGATCAAAACATGTCTAAATTTTATTTTTTGATGATATTACAACTATATATCATCTAATATTTGAATTGAATCATTTTTTGAGGTTTTTATGTGGGGTTTGAATTTATATTAAACTAATATTTTTGAGGATTCCAAAGGTGCCCCTCTCCTCCCTTATAAAAGGGCACCTCCTCCCTCTCATATTTACACAACTTTGAGCCTTCAAGCTCATCCAAACCCTGCCCATTTTCCTTATAAACTTACCTAGAAACATACTAGAGGTCCTGGTCTTATTCAAAGACCAATTTTAGTATCCTAAGAGGAGGTTTCAAAGAGGCATGTCGAAGAAGAGGTAATATCCTTTACCGATTCTTTCAAATTCATTTCTTCTTCTACTTCCTATTATTTTGTTGTTTCATAATAAAGTAATAACATCAGTATCACTAATATACTGATATTTTATTATAAATATGAAACAGCCTCATTTCACCTTCTATCCATCCTACGGAAAACGAAATCACCGCGCGTGCGTACGTACGGAATACTGTCTCCACGTCGTGGGGTAATCTGTTTCTCCACCACCACCTTACTTGGATGGGTATAATGGTGTAAAGAATAAATATATATGGTTATTATAACATCATACTGATTCTAAGATATTATATCATCCACTCCAATTTCATTCAATAAATATGAGAACGATATCATCGCTCGTGCGTACGAACGGATTACCATCTTCACGACTCGATGAGATTCATTTTCCATGTTAACAATTCAATAATGATTATAAAGTATATATAATAATTAATCATGAAATATATGACATAAAAAAGATACTGTATTTATATATATATCTATGTCATCTACTTAATTCCATTCAATTCAATAAGGAAACGAAAACAACATTCATGCGTACGTACGGCCTACCGTCTCCATGAACGGTGTATTTCATTCCATTTATCGATATATCATATATATATGTATATGATGAATATATATTATATATAAATCATTTTTTACATTCTGGAATTAAGTAAATCAGGATATAAGTAATAATATCAAGAAAAATAAGTCGAAACACGTACAATAAATGAAATGATTTTACCCAAATCGCTGCTTTTACATCAAATTTAAAAAAGAACGGGTAATATAAAGTCATAATTAAACTATATATCATATCATAACAATGAATATGATTCTATAATAAGTCAATGAAATTATTTAAATCATTATACAGGAGGTTTGTAAATATACAAAGCATATTGGACATAAGGTAAGGGATAATTATTCCAATCTCATTCTTATCTGAGATTCTTTATTTGTAAGTATTTACTGGGGTTATGATTATTGTCCATGTCCATATGTTCTCAAAATGTTTTCATAAAATTTTTACTTTTCTTCCATGTATGATTAAAGTCATTTTTATCTTTTTCTACTTTTACCGCATCGTATGGAAGGAATCTTTCTTTTGTTTACCATACGAGGTACTTTTTGACTTCTCTGAAAAAAGTACAAGAAGAATGTTATTTTTAACTTATACGACGTGAACGGATTTTTACGGTTTTATAAGGACTTATTTTCATGAAGCTTCCTCCAAAATATTTCATGACTATTTTCAAAAAAATCTTTTTCTTTTAAAATTCCATGATGTTTTGTGAAAAGAAATTGATATTGAAGAAGAAAGGATATTTTCCTAAAGAATTCATTTCAAGTGTTTTATCAAAACCATTTTTTCATATTAGATGACATTATTTCATATGTGTATGTTTCAAGTATAATGTATCTATGATTTACATGGTTTCACTTTTCTTATTATGAAATGATATCCATTTCTTTTATATGGATTATGTGATGATGGGATGATGTTTATGAAACACATTTTATTCATTGGGTTATTATGAATGATGTATGTTATTTTGTGGCACAAGTAAGAATGATTTCATTATGAGATGGGTGGGACCTATATCTCCCTCCAATTCATTGGGTAAAGATTTATATCTCATGAGATAGACATTGCTGAAACGGAAAGTAAATCTGGTTCAGTAATATAGGGCTGGAACGGCAAGTAAACCCAATTCAGTAAGGGACTTTGTCCACTAAGATGGTCTTGGCAGCAATGCCTTTGCTACTATAGAAATCATTACATGTGATTAATATATGCCACAATTACATGTTTTATTCCCATTATAGTATATCATGATTAATGTTCCTTTATGATCTTTGCCTTATGTACTTCCAAGATTTATATCATTACTCATGATTTTGATGTTTAGATTTTATGTACAAGTTTTTGCATTCAAATGTTTATGGATTGTTTTATGTTATCTATGTTTACCCTTACTAAGAATTTGAGCTCACCCTTTATATGTTTTTATTTCCCCAGGATTTAAAGAAAGGTTTTATGTAAAAAAACAAAAGGGGAAGATCTTTATGGGATATGTTGAAGATCTTTCACCACGATTAGAAGATTATATTCTGAGTTTCCAAAGGCACTAAAATATTACGGTCCTTGTGTGTATGTTTTTGTTATGTATTAAGTATTCCAAAAAAGTAATGTAATTTCCATGTACGTCAAGATTTGGGTCTCTACATGCACGCCCCATGGTGAAGCACTAAGGCATATAAAACCCTTCTCAATATTCTCATGCAACTGCTTCTTCAGCTCTTCCAGCTCTATAGTGTCCATTCTATAAGGTGTGTTTGATATAGGAAGAGATCTAGGAATAAGTTCAATTGAGAAATAAACCTCTGGATCATGAGGAAGACCAAGAAATTATTCAGGGAATACATCATTGTAATCTCTCATGATGGGCATATCTTCGAGAAGTATAATCTCCTTTGTCTCAATCATTTGATCTAGAAATGCTTGCTCATAAGGAATTAATATCCACACTTCAGACATTGATTCTAAATTAGATTCATCTTCCTCCTTACACTTGTAAATAATTGGAGGATGCTTTAGGATGTGAAGAGTGATATCCCTTTCCTAACAGTTGATATTGGATTTGTATAAAAATATCCAATCCCTACCCAAGATAATATCAAACTCCACCAAAGGAAGTATGACGAGATTTTCTAGGAGGTTCAGTCCACAAACATTAACTGGGGAGGAGTTATATACTTTGGATTTAGTGATTTCCATATATTCTATTCTCATAGATAACTTAACCTCTAAATTTTGAGGTGGTGTTTGAATAGTTCTACTAAACTTGAAAGATATGAAAGAATTTGTAGAACTAGAATCAAATAGTGTGTTCTTTATTATTTAATGAATAACTAGCGTACCTATCACTACATCATTTTTCAACTCCTCCTCATTAGTAGTGATAGCATAATTCCTTCCTTTTTTACTTGGAGGTTGCTATTGATTTCCTCTGACAACCCTTAGATTAGGGAAATTGTTCGCATAATTCCCATGATCCTTGCATTTGTAACACTACACTACAGACTGAGCATTGATTTGAACCTTCCTTTCTTCTCCCACATTAGTGGGATTCTTTATATCCCTCTGGAAGTTCTTAGCAAGATATCCTATTATTCCACATTTGAATCAATTCTTGGTTCCCTTTAGATAGTTCCCAAGATACTTCTTCCCACAATTTTGACATGTGGGGTGTTTGATATTCTTTCCATCATGGGATTTATTTGCCTAACCATCCATATTAGACTCCATTTTTCACTTTTTATCATAGGGCCCATGATACCATTGATAGTATCCAATATTCATTTCAACCTTGAGGGTACAATGGACAATCTCATCATAACTATTGAATTCATGAATCACCAACACTTTTCACAGACTCATATTTAGTCCGCTAAAGAAGCGATCCACCTTGATTTTGGTGTTCATGATAAAGCTGAAGACATATCTTCCAAGCCTTGTGAAGTTTGCTTTATACACCCTAATGGACTCATCTTCCTTCTGCTTAAGTTCAAGGAACTCTCTTTCCATATTGAGATGGAGGGTTTGAGGAAAATATATATTGAAAAACATTTTCTTGAACTCCTCCCAATACATGGAATAAATTTCCTCGTAGGACTTCATATTATTGATCAGTGTCCACCATTTATTAGCTTCCCCATCAAAACGATATACCACCAATATGAATTTCTCTTTTTCTGAGCACTAGAGGTTAAAGAATATATTTTTAATGGAGTTAATACACTATTCTGTGAGGAGGGGATTGGAAGATCCACTAAACATGGGAGGCCTTTTCTGCATGAAATATTTGACAACAACTTGCTCTTTCCTTATAGGATGAGGGAATTTCACATGATTCAAGTTATTATTCATAACTTAAGCCATCTAAGCTTGTATTTTCATAAATTTTTTAGCACATGTTCCCATCATATTTGAAATATCATTAGGGTAATCTTCACATTCCCTATCACAATGATTATTGGAATGTGTTCTTCTATTTCCCGCCATTAACTAAGAAAAATAACATACAATTAGAGGTCTTTAATACTTATTTATTAAGCATAAAAATGAAAATTTAAACATAAAAGGATAAACTCTTAAAGAAAAATTATATCCTAAATTGTGATTCCCTAGGTTTCAATATAGGTTATCCTTGATCTGTTGCTTAACATATATTATTATGGGATCCTTTTTTTGTTCCCTTAATAATGTTCCATACTAAGCTTATGAATTTACCGAAGCATATCCCCTGAGAGTGTCAAACTAGGAGTGAAACATGGCCTATTGTCGTGCACCAGTTCCCATTTGAGTCTAGCTAAAAGTGGTGTTTTTAGGTTTTACCCCAAGATACATCTGTAACAGAGCCACATCCCCTTGTTTATATATAGGTAGGGATTTATTTTATTGATAAACCACTTACTCTATACATACAAAAATTTATGAATGTTTACTTATACTTAGTCTCATCCCTAAGGTTCTTACTAAATTTTTATATTTCTAATCTACAAAAATAACTAGACCATCCTATGATACCAAATATAGCAACACTATCATTTTACACATATCATTACATGATTTTAGGTATAATAAAACATCATATTACAAGCTAAGGATCATAAATTATAGTGTCTTGGAAGATTAGGTACATAAAACTTAAAACATGAGACTAAATATAACATTTCTTTATTTAGTCTCCCTAAAGAGACCATAACTTCCATTTTTCTCATAAATATTCATAGGATAACCTAGGTATAACATGAACAAATGGATGAGCTAAAAATCCTAGTAAGGGAATAAACATAAGAATAAATCTTTATCACATGGGTAAGAAGGCATGACATAATGTTATAAAAGGCATGGAACATATGGAATAATAACATATAATCATGGGATCATATAAAAATGGATTCGTAGTAATTTTAAAGAAACATAAAACATAACTTTAACATCAGTCATGGCTCATTGAAAATACATGATCACAAGTCAAGGTTAACCAACAAGACCATTGCACGTGGTAGCATGGGTCAAGGCTAACCACCAAGACCGTTGCACATAACGTCTCATGAGACTCAAATTTACCCAATGTATTGGAGTGATATCTAGATGTACCCATCATAACATGTTCATGAAGTGAAACAAGAAGGTTTTAATAATAAAGAGTCTAATTTTATAAAAACAATGGTGGCTAAAAATAGACTATATAGTGTACTTGAAAATGGGTAAATATTCAGGAAGTTCCCTTAAACGAGTTTGCTTATCGGAAAGTATTGAGGGGGGAACCACTTAAAAACATGTAAATCCCCAAAATAAATTTATGAGTGGACCTTGATACATGGTTTTTGAGAATTTAAAAAGTAGTTATAATATGTACATTAAAATAACATATAACTTCATTTGGGTAAAAAGAAAGATAGAGCAACCCGAAGGAATAATGGAGGTTCGGGTAGAATCCCTTACCTTAAGTCTGATGGTGTCCTTAACTTGATCTTAATTTACTATATAACCAAATTATATTCATTAATTAATATTTAAATAACCTATTATTTATGTAATTTACTTATTATATCCTTATTAAGTTCATTCATGACATTTTTTATGGGTTAAGAGGTTCAATTTCATTGTTTGTTTCATTGGATTTAATTATTGATTTACTTATATACAAGTAAGGATAAACATGTAAGATGAGAATGGTTTTCCAGAATTGGAGTTATAATTTATTATTGGTAATTCATTATGTTAATTAGTTATAAAATTCATTTGTTTATTTGGATTGAATATTAATCATTATATAAAACTTTAATGATAACTATTTTGGTTAATTAGATGTTTTTTGATCATATTGAACACGTTTTTCTTTATCATGAGTACAAAAGATCACAGAACCTTAAATTATAAATAATACATATATTATAGTCTATTTAAACAATAAAAATGGTTTTATGATCGGAATTGAAGATGATAATATAAATTGAAAACTAATCATCCTTGAATGTGAGAAATTAACACATCTCGGATGGCGTTTTCATTTCTAGTATTAAAGGATGAGAAAAGAAGGATGATGATGAATTATTCTATTATCATAACAAAATTATATTACATTTATGGTATTTTAGTTAGCATAACATTTTGATTAAATGAGGTGAGTAAAGAAAAATAAAAAATGAAACTTGAAAGAAAAAAAAGAATGAAAAGAGGGATTTACCTCTTGAATATATCTTCCTTGAGAACCTATTTAAGGGATAGGATTTGGTCTTTTGAAGAGACCAAGTTCTGATGGACGTGGGATAGGGTCTTAGGGAGGTATTTGAGTAGAATTTTGAATAATAAAAATGCTTTAGAGGAGTGAATATAAGAGGGGGTGAGGGTGATTTTTATAGTGGAGGATAGGAGGGTTTTCTCAATATTTTATTCATTATTTTAATAGTTTTCTCAAGACAAGCAATATTATTGATTATTGTGATAAAAAATAGTAATATGTGCATGTTATTTCGAACCCAAGGTGCTTACATCATCCATGAATCAATAAATATTGTATTTACCATATAATGTATATATACAACAAATTACCGTATTTTACTATTCACCAAAAATTTATGTATTTCAGAAAAGTCCCAAAAAAATTCAACCCAACCATTTTTTGACCCGTATAATTCAAAAATTAAGTCAATTTTATGGAAAAAAATTAAATATGTGAAATTTAATTTTTAATTAAAATCATAATTTACTTGAAAATACAAATTTTAAAATTAAAACTACTTTTCTAACACTTTGAAAAATTAATTAAGGTCACATAAAATTATAATATAATCATAATTCATAAAAATAATTATTTATGAATAAATTTTAGGAAAATATATTTTCTTTTAAATTATGAAATTAATCAAAAAAATATAATTAAATATACATGACTCAAAAAAATACCAACACTATGATATAATTATATCATATTGTCACTTATAAGATGGATAAATTTTATTTATACTTTCATTGGTAAGGTCACTTATTCACTTGGAAATTTTAATATTCATAAGTGTCATTTTACTATTCATAAGGGTAACATTACTATTCATAAGGGTCAGTTACTATTCACCAAAAAAATAAGTTTGTTTTATCAGACTCCAAACATCTTACTAATCGCAACCATGTATGTCAGATTTTTGAAATTCAAATCACTAAAGTGAAAATATTATGTTTAAAGGACACATATTACTTATTAGTTTATTGTGTTTTGATTTCATGTGATTATACTATATGACATAATTGTAAGAAGGGAATTTCCATTTATTAAACTTTGGGTCGTTACATATGATGTGAATCTAAAGGGCTTATCATTTTAGCAGGAACTCATTTAATAAAATTCCTTATTAAATTGTAATAAAACATGATACTAATATGATAAATAGTTTTTTAGGTAATATAATCATCATCATAAAACTTAACTTTGAAATAAATCCTTGATAGGAGGTGCTTAATGTCTGAAACTTCTTATACTAGTACCTTAAGAAAAGTTCTTAAGGGTAAATTATATGTATTAGATCAACCACGTACTAAGTAAAAAAGTGTTAAAGTAGTTCAACAAATGAATCTATGTGCTTATGGAATCATAGAATAATTCACAAGGGATTTCAAAGAAATTAGATGCAGTTAACTAAGGGATTTTATTCTTAACTCGTATATTCAATATGATTGGATATGTAAATGACTTGGTGATACTAGATATTTTCTTGAGGATTGTTTTGGTAAAATAATTCATCCTATTTCTATGGAAGGAAAAATTCTGATAATGTGGGTTATTTTTAGAAAACTTTACCCAATATTATCAAATTATTTATAATATATGAACTATGTATATGATGTATAGGTTAGGATTATGGATAGATAGTACAAGTGGGTACAAGTTCAAACCAGAATATAAAAGTTAATTGGAGAGTCCAATAATGTTTCTTCAAGTAGCCAATAAAGGTCATTGAAACCTATGGGTGTTATAAGAATAGAGTAATGGTTCCATAAGATATAATTATTTAGGATACCTAAAGGGGTTTGTAAAACTCTATGGAATGTCCATGTCAGGTATCAATGTCATAGAAATTGATTCATTAGTTTTGAAGGGTATATTATATCAAATTTATACTCAAGTGTTGTAAATATATAAGAATTTAAAATCAAGTGAAGAATTTATAAAATTTATAGTTTACATTCAATTAATTAAGAAAATAGTTTTTACATAAAATATTTAAATGTAAATGACTTTTTCAAGCTTCGATAGATATAAATAAAAAAATGTGTATAATTGTCACATTTATCTTATATGATAATAAGAGTTTTTTAATAAATATTTTTTATGAATAATATGAAATAATGAATTCAATACACATGGTTTATGATTCATAAAATTATATAAAAAAATTATCCATGATAAAAGGTTTATAAAAATGTTTTGTTAAAATATAAGAGAATATGCTCCAGCCACCTATCAGTGGTGTGTTTTAATAAACTCTTCCTTGTAGAGGAAAACTCTACAAACACATGTCATACTATATGTGATGTGGAAATAATAATTTATTAAATATTCCTACTAAAATTAAATAAGAGTTATTTCCTAACGTAAAAGAGTGTGTGTTTCTAAGAATGATATTCTAAAAATTATATAGTTTCTAAGATGCTAGTGGGAGTATGTTTGGACATAAATAAGTTCAAATTTAACAACTAAAAGATTATGCCAAACTCAAATTAAAGTGATTTTCACTAGAAATACTAAAGAGATTTGGATATATACTAGTAAAGAGATATCTGAAGAGTTATATTTAGTTATCATGATAAAGTGAATATCATAATTTCTTAAAGTATTATGTCAATAAAAATATAAATTGAATTTCACTTGATATCCTAAAATGGTTTCAGGGTATGGTGGTGAAGAAAAATGTAAATAGTTATATTTAATTATTGTAATGAAATTAAATTTCACTTTATCCTAAAGGGTTTTATGATGTAATGGTAAATAATAAGGTGAATATTTTTATTTTTTACCCAAATAATTTAACAGAAAAAATTGATAAAAAGGTTTCTAAGGATGATGATGTTAAACATAGTAAAGTTATAAGTATAAATAGAAGTTTTTGACATCATATCATTTGATTTTGTGAAGTTAATGAGTTTGAATATGTTCAAGAATTTGAACATTAGGAATATGATTTCTAAATCACCATTATCCAAACAAGATTCCTTCATAGATGTTAATTGATAAAGAGTTTAGTGGGAGGGTTTTATCTGGAAGTCACATAGATATATGGAAGGAATTACATATTATTAGAATAGTGGTTCAAGAAAATGGATTTAAAATAAATATGAATTAAATTTGTATATTTCTTTTTATTCCTATTGTGAATAGTTTCATAATTCCTTTGTAAAAATTAAAATATTATAGATAGGTAAGACCATGGAGAGATCACCTCCAAGAATCTTTCCTAGCTATCTAAAAGGATTAACCACTTCTTAAACTCGTGTCCAACTGGCCATACATTCTCACATCACAAAAAATATATCCCCCTAATCCTTCTTTTAGCCAATAAGTAGTCATTTGTCTGAACTAACTGACTTAGCCAACTTTGGTCCAGGTTTATTTCCCAAATTTTCCTTATTATATGAATATGTGTGTACAATAGGAGGCCAAGATTCTAGAGTAGCCAACGTATTTTTAACACTTTTTTCCACGTCAACTTCCACCTTCTCCCCAAGGTAAAAATATGGAAACTAAGAAATAATTTGATCTATGTATTCCCAAGTAGAGTCCTAAGATTTATGTCCTTTCCATTTAATTATCCACAAAAAATGAGTACGTTCAAAATATTCCTTGGTATTCAAGACCTCTTTTTATTCAACCATAAGATAATGACTACCCCAAATTTCTAGAGGAAGGGTCTGCATAAGGGAAACACCAATTGCCCATTTGAGCTAAGATACCTGAAAAATATCATGAGTATGTAGGTAGGGAGAGTTTATAGGAGGTATTCCCCAATTTGGACACAACATATTCCCATAATATTGAGCATCTAACTTTGGGAACAATTTCGTGGACTTTAAAGACTATATATTATTATGAAGATTAATAAATACTGCATCCCTTATATCAAATTTTCCATACCTTTTAATTTTATTGGAAAAATGATTCATAAGTTATTGGGAATGAAAAATATTATCCTAAAGTTAATCCATATCAACTTCCCAGTCAATAAGGGCAGCACCAACAATTTCAACTGGAGTATCTCCACCAATATAGTGCACCAAAAAAAGGATTATTCTGGCCATAAATGACTCCAAAGGGTGTCAAATTGAATTAGTATGAGTAGAATTGTTATAGAAAAACTCATCCTAGGGAATCCATCATGCCCATATATTCAGTCTCTATGAAGAAAAACACCTAAGATATATTTCCAAGAATCTATTAACAACTTTTGTTAGCCCATCAGTTTGCAGATGGTATGAAGAGATCATTTTCAAAGTGGTTCCCTCAAACTAGAAAATTTATTTCAATAAATTTCTAAAAAAATGGATTGTGTTCACTAAGAATAGTATGAGTAATTACATAAAAACATACCACCAATTTAACAAAAACTTCATCCACCATCCTAGTTGTATAGAGATGTCATAAAAAACAAAATGGGTATACATGGACAACCTTCCCACAACCAAAAAACCAGATATAACTCCTAGTACATAGGTAAATCAGAAATAAAGTCCATGGAAATTTATTCCTAGATCAATTTAGGGATGGGTAATGGCTATGATAATCCATCAGGAAACATAGTAATATATCTATGTCATTGATAAGTATCACATTACTTATCATATAATAGAATGTTCTCTATCATTCCCTTCTAGAATAAACTGACAACCAACCTTTTGTAAGTTTTTAGGAAACTAGAATGACCACCAATAGTGGAGGAGTGAAAATAATTAAAGAACTTCGGAATAAGGGTAGAAAATCGGGACAAAATGAGATTCCCTTGATAATACAACAACTCTTCTCTAAATTGATGATCTGGATAATATTTAGGCTGATGTTCAAGAGCAGTAACAATTTTAGTAATCTTGGGATCTTGCTACAAATCATCCTAAATAGTGTTAACATACATCCAAAAAGTTCAAAAATAATAGAATATAAGATATTATCTTGTAAAATTTCTTCCAAATCATCTTCATCTAACTCGTATAGGGAATACATTACCTGATTAACTTTTCCTTGTTTATAGAGAACCTCAAAATTCAAACCCAATAACTTTTCTTACCAAAATTGTTTCTTAGAAGTATGAAAATTTTGACTAAGTAGGTGTTTCGGTGCTTTATGGTCCCTATAGACTAAAAAAATGTTTTCCAACCAATTTCTTCCTCCAATGATTCAAATATAACACGAGTTACATGATTTCTTTTTCATAAATAGACTTAGAAAGGTTAAAATCATCTAAGGACATAATAAGATATGCCATAGGCCACCCTATTTTCCTTAATACTACCTCAACTCCCCTCCTAGAGTAATCACACTTGATTATAAAAGGTTTTTGGAAATATATAAGAGACAATAGTGGTTCAGTTACTAAATAGTCCTTTAACTCATAAAAGGCATGTTCTAATTAAAAGTTTCAAAAAACCATCATTCTTTGTTAATTCTATTAGGGGTTTAACAATTTTCCTATATCCATTAAAAAATTTCTTGTATTGTCATGTAAACCTAAGGAACCCCTAACTCTTTTAACCACTCATGGCCTTGTCCAAATCAAAACACGTTCTATCTTCTTTGGATCCATTGACACCCCTTTACTCGAAATTATGTGGAAAAGGTGGTCCATAATATGTTGGGAAAAAACATTTTTCTTATTAACCTATAGTTAATTTTCTTTAAGTATCTAGAAAAAATATTCAAGATATAGTATATTTTTATACCACATTTTACTAAAGATAATAATTTCATTGAAGAACACCAATACAGATCTCTATAAGAGTCCCTTAAACACTCTTTTCATTATAGATTTAAAGGTTGCTAGAGATTTTATAAGGCTGAATGGAATTACCAAAAATTGATAACACTCTTCATGGGTTCTCAATATCATCTTGATAAAATCTTCATCCCTTACTTGGATCTAATGGAACCTAGATTTTAGGTCAATCTTAGTAAATAATCATTCCCCATACAGTTCTTCCAAAAATTCTTCAGTAACTAGAATCAAAAAACAGTCTGGAATTTTGAATTTATTAAGAACCCTATAGTCTATGAACATGCACTAACTCTTTTCCTTATTCTTGATCAAAATAATAGGGATTTCATATGGTTTTTTACTATGTTTTATGATATTACTTTCCAATATCTTAGACACATGTCTTCTAACCTCCTCTTTTAGGTAGTGGGATAGCTTAAAGGGTCTTATATTAATAAGAGAATCCCCATACAGTTCTTCCCTTAGGTCTCTCATTTCAACTAGAAGATTTAGCTTCAAAAATCAGTTCCATCCCTCTAAAAGAAATTTTATCACTTAAAATTCTTATTGTATACCTACTAGAGTTTTAAAATCCTTATTATCCCATTATAAACTAACGTCTTTCCCCTCCCAATTCAATTTCATATTATTATGGAAATATTTTTTTTTGTTCCCAAAATTTTAATCCACTATATACCCAGAACCAAATATGGTCCCCCAATACCAAATATGAAAGCCTCTTATAGAATTTTAAAACTCTATAAAATGACACTAATATCCCTTCAAACACCCTATAAATATAAATAGATTATGAAGATAAAATTTCATGAAATATTGTTTCAAGTGTAACTAAAAGAAAATATAAGTGCATGTGTAGTGGAAAAATAAAACAATGAGCACTGGATTTTTATAGTAGTTCAGATCAATGTGGTCCTATGTCTACACTTCACTTCTCTCTTATTCTCTGGAGAAAGGGAAATCACTAAGAAAAATAATTTTTAAATTAAGTGATAACCTTTTACACACCCTACCTTTTATTCACTTAGAGTAACAACTCAATAGAGCATTGTCTTTTTACAAACTAAGGCACAACCAGAAACACACCATAATTTTAATGAGAGTCACAACTCAACATACCTATCTTTTATAGTTGATTTATAACCAAAAAAAATGAACCCAATTTTTCAATAGAAAAGAATAAACAAAAAGTTAAATAAAAAATAGAAACAAATAGGAAAATACAACTGTGAAAACCAGAAAAGAAAATAACAGAGTGAATCCAATGCAACACAGTCGCTTCAAAAAAAGGATAGCACATGAAGATTTTTTGTGATCGTAGTGCTAGAACTGAAGTCGCAGTAGAAAAATCTCAGAACTTCATATCTCACATGTATTAGTTCTAGTATGTAACAAACCTTCTAGGTTCTTCCCTCCAACAGATGCCTGGACCGACCCTCCACTGGCCAGAAGGTCATTCCCAATCCCCACAGGTTGAAAACTAGTGTCTGGGAATCATAGGAACACACTTGAGAATAGTTTTCCTCAATAATAAGAGTAAAATAAAGCATCAGTAATGTAAATAAAATTATTTCATGACCCATCCATATGTATGTCCATGGTAGAGGAAAAAATATGCATAAACCAAATATCAAAACTAAAAAAATAGTGAAACAATATTAATCCCCCAAAACCTCCCTCACCCACCGAACACTATATCCTATAAAGAAAAGACACCCACCTCCAATGGATCTTCTTCTCCCACTAGAAACTATAGTTAACCTCCATTTTTATAAATCAATAAAATCCTAATTGGTCAATGAAACAAAAAAACTAAAGTAAAAAAACTAAACTAAAAACATATATGTATCCTTGTGTCTATGTGATTCACCTCCCAATAATGAAGAACCGCAATTTCCCATGGGTGGGAATAAATAATAGGTTATACCAACAACTGAAAATGATAATATAGGAATGAGTACAAAATCACATTGTAGGCCACCACTACCCACCAAATATATTGAAATACCTTAGTAAAACAATTTATAAAATTCTAGTTTAAACATAAAGTATAAAAATTGATTTTTACGTGCTTTACAAAACCAAATCACAAGAACACTTTCAAACAATTAACCTTTTTATAAAAAAATCAAGGATTTATAAAAATTTTAAATTATGCTTCTAAGTCATGTTAAACAAACCAAAACACTTTTTACCTTTTTCCAACATCACGTGAAAATCTTATTTTCATAAATAATTTTAAGGAAAATCCCATTTATTTAAAATATTAATGAAATACCTAAACCATTTCCATTTTTCCTAAAAATACATTAAAACCATTATAAAGTAGTTAATTTGAAAGTGAGATAAAACCACACACACAAGGGGATTCCAAACAAGTCAAAATAATAAATAACACCATCATAAGGAATATCATATAATGTCAAGGGAAATCATAAAAGAACCAAAATGTCAAGAAATGCATAATATAACAAGTAAGTAAATCACATGCTCAATATATAATAAATAAGGGATAACATACCATATATATCATGAGGAAACACCATAGGGACTAATGGGATAGCACATGACATGCACAAGTGGACCTACTTCTAGTAGGTTAACACTCACATGTCCTTCAACCGAATTGCTCTAACCAATCTCCTCGGTGATCATCCCATTAATCAGATGTTACATACAAGTTGGGGGTATCTAGTTCATAAAACTCAACTATCCTATAAACATCCCACTACTTCCCACATAGCAACCCCAGGTCCCTCAAAGAATAACTAAAGGATATGGGCCACAAATAAACAAATGACATCACATAAAAATAAAAAATTCCAAATTCTAACACCATAATAATGTCCTTCTCACCTAACATACTTCCATTAGAATAAGCCCCAACATCATAAGCATATAATGAATCACAATAAAGCATCCATCGTAGGGATATACATAAACACCATCACAAATACAAAGAGACTCAATAAGGGAACAACAAATTAATTGATCCAATATCAGTTCACAAGTTTCAAATGGGCCTTTCACTTATTTATTGTAATATATATATATAGCTTTTAAATCCTTTTATAAAACTATTTTGAAAGACAACATAATTCCAAGGAAAAATCAAAATCAACACTAATAGCAACCAAGGTTCATACCTTAAGAGGGGTTTTTGTTCCTAAGGAAAAATCCTCAAAGAGCCAACCAAACCTCAAAGTTAAAAGAAACATTCATCATTTAAAAAAAACATTCAAAAGAAAAGGTTTTCCAAGTTCTATGACCACACTCTACACTTACATACATATTCACCTCAATATATATATAAATACCCCTTGTCCCAATGTATATATTCTCACCTTTATGAGGGAGTATATGCTAAGTGGATATCTATATATATATATTTGGATATGTGTATAAGCCACATTTAAGATAATGAAGGGGATGAGAAACCACTTTTAAGATCCTTGAAAACCAAACATGATTCTAGGACTTTATTGAAAACTAGACAAAAAGATAAAACACTTTTATTCTTTTCAAACTCACACATTAGAGATAAATTAGAAGATAAAAAACACCCAAGGTTATCTACACTTAAAAATAGATTAAAAAAATAAAGAACCGTTCCAAGTGGTTTCTCATCCTCTTCCTAGGACCATGAAAAGTTTAAAAGTCAGTTGAAACACTAAAAAAGCTATGAATTTATAAAATAAATTACAAGGGGGTTCCAAAGAAACACCTACCCTAAATAGTGATAGGAAATCAAAAATGGTTCAAAATTCATTTCCTTTGTCAGTAGATACTGAAACACACATAAATCCAACCATATAGAACCATATCATAACCTATAAATAAATAAATTACCAAAAATTGGGTCAACACTTAACCTAGGGTTTGTCTAAGAAAAGAGAGAAGATGGGAGATAAAAAAATTAGAGGGAGATAGGAGGAGGTAAGTTGAGGTATTAACCTGAATGATAGACCATGAAATTCCAAGACTTCAAGTGAAATATCCAAAGTAGAGGGAACTCACCAGAGAAGCAAGCACATAGACAACGTGGGAGAGGACTAGGGTGTCATGTGACTCATAGAGAGAGGGTAAAAGAGGGGTAAGGAAAAAAAGAGGGAAGAAGATAAATAAATAAAAATAAAAATATATTTTTTGAAAACTGGACATGGATCATGGTTTAGACACACAGTTTTAAAATCATGCACCAACCATTATATCCATACTATAAATGCATGAGGAACCCACAAAATTACTCCTATGCAGGTCACATGGTTGATATAGTCATGCTCAGGCCATGTGAATCAGCATTGTCCTGATGAAATACCTTCATTAATGGTCGGTGTACGGTTACTCCTAACCATACACAAACCATGCGTAGCACCACTTCCCTTAAAAATTTTTAAATTCATCCTGAAACTATAGGGGGACCATGAATTAAAAATTAATTGAATTAATTAATTTGTTAATACCACCATGACATGAAATGTTTCACAAAATACCAATCATTCAACTTTTGGGCCTCAGAAAGTATCTAGTCTAAGTAGAGGTCAAAAAATGAAAGGAATTCTATGTTGATTCCCATGAAAACAAAAAACCTTAAGCAACCAAGATTCCTCAAATAAACTCAAACAACACCCAAACAAGGAAATGATATTAAGTAAATGGAGACCAAATATCAATCTCTATACCATTGATAATTAATCTAAAATGGTGGAACAACTGACAACCTCTTCTCACACAATACAAGAACATCACAGAGTAACCACAATCCTAAAATCTCCAAAAATAATCTAGAAAATATACTTGATCACCAAGAGAGAAATACTCCTAGAAACATCCCAAAGGAAAATATAAATAGATTACTAATACCAATAACCAAAATAAGGAGGTCAAAAATAGAAAACATGTCTCAATAAGAAATGATAAGGCTTTAACCTAAGGGTCACATCCATAATATAAGGGTGTTTTAAATCCAACTCCTCATAATACCATCCCATAGTAACTCTCATGAAAAGAAAAACTGTGTATCATATAAATCCCAAATTTTAATAAGACTACACCCAAATTATCCATACATACACCCCAAGTTCTTTCCTTGTCCATGGGAACAAGCACAACTAATCCCATGATCTACAGAAAGAAACAGAAACAACAAACAAGGAATGAGGCATGAATAAATTCCAAGAAGGAACACTGCCTGTGATGGGAAACCAAAGAAACACTAATTTAGGTCCTATTTAATCCAAAACCTCCCTAAAATCATTGAGCATAAATCCAAAAATGGTTTCTACTCACCCATAAAACCTCAAACAAAATCTTGTATAAGAGACTCCAAGAAGGATTGATCCTACCATAAATCCAAAGCTCATGGGTCAAAACCACTAGACCCAACAATATTTAAAGGGAATAATAAAGAAAAACTACCTTATATAGGACCCAATCACAACACTATGTGGAGGAAACTACACCTTCCACTCTATTTGGATTTTGTATAGTGTTAAACAAAAGAAGATTGATCCCTAAAGAAAACACTATACTTTAAACTATACCATTCTAGGGTTCCATATAAAATAACATGAGACATAGACCCTTACATATTCATATCCCTAAAATCACACCAAGTTATAGAAATACACACATGGGAAAAAATAAAACACGTTCATCACCAAAACAAATAAGGTTTTACAAGAATCCCATTTTTAAAACCAAGGCACCATTAAAATTGGGCCTTATTTCTTTTAAAACCAAATAGAAACCATTTTAAATTTTAAACCTCCATCCATTAAGTCACTTGATAAATTTTAAAATGTTTCCAAAACCTGTTTCAAAATATCACCAACTGGTTTTAAAACCAAAAAAATTCCATGTTTCAAAAGAACACACACACACTTATCATTTGAAATAGTTTTAAAATCACTTACCCTTTTGAAATACACACACAAAGGGAAAAATTAAATTTGGAAAATACAGGTTTCCCTTAAAATAGAAATCCACACTTTTAAAACATTGTGTAAATTTGGTTATTAAACCAATCAAACATTAATTTTTTTCAAATTTTAAAATAAAATCAATTGTTTCAAAACATTTTAGGAAACCAAGCTTATTTTAAAAAAATATATAAGTCCTGACTTTTAAACTGAAAAAAAATCTTGGAAATATATTTTCCATACACAAAAATAAATTTTAGATCACATGTAAAAATTGAATAAACTAGGAATAACACAAGCCTCAACCTAAGAAATCCAAATATGTCAACATATCAAAATATTGACCGTGATTCCCATTGTTTTTTCCTTACATGCACTAAGAAATTCATGGTTCAAGCGATATAAATAAAAAAAAATTCCGAGATGTGGAACCATGCCTACCTTTTTTACATGGTTTAAGGCCACATGTAAATATTTCAATGGTTCCTAAAGAGTGTCTAAAATAAAGTGTTTGGTTATCACATGGTTTTTTAGGACTCACAAACCAACCTCACATCCTGAATTCCATATTTGTCATTATCCCAAAATGCCACATACGACCCCCAAGGATACTCAATCCATGCCATTGATGATCAACACCAACACCATTGAAATCAAACCATTATCCAACAATACAATCAAACAACAAACCATAATAAAAGGGAAAACCCCAACTTTCCATGGAAACTTGAGGATCAGGGTGAGAAAACACTCACGAAACTCTCCCCACACCTCAAATAAAAATGGTAATTCTAAAGTCTTAGGATTATATGGAAAATTATAACCTGACTCTAATACCATTTTTAATGAACTGGACGAGTTTATCCCTCTGACGGATGCTCGAACTAGCCTGCCACTAGCCCGAAGGGTGTTCCCAATTCCCATGGGCTGGAAACTAGTGCATGGGCATCATAGGAACACACAGGGGAATGATTTAAACTAATAATTAGAGTAAAATAAATAATCAATAATGTAAATAAAATTTTGGTATGACCCATCCATACATCGGATGTCCACACCAAATTTTAAAAAAAATAACAAAAAGAAACCTACTATCAAAACAAGGAAAATAGATAAATAGAAGTAAGCTCCAAAAACCCCCTTGTAACACCCTGAGATTTTATGAAAAATATTCTTTTAATTTCATTAAAGTATTGTGTTGTATTCTACACCAAGATTACCTTGCGCTATACGCAACACCGTATTAGCTTGTAGTATACGCAACACTATTCTTGGATCGTGATACACACAATTTTGATAATAGTTATTCTACGCAACATTGAGTATATATATATATATATATATATATTCAATGTATAAATTAAATATGGTTGTATTCTGTTATACAAAACAATGAATGATTCTTTCACAACACGCAACCCTGACTTGGCTTGCATTACACGCAATCGCGACCTTCCTCGATAGCGTGTGTTGTACGCAATACTGGGTTTTAATAAACAATGATATATTATTATAATATTGTCATGAACTAGCCGTTATGAATAGTGTTAACTAAATTTTGAATTTTATAACATTATTATTCATCTTACACATTTCTAGAACATGGTATATGAACAAAATAAATTTTTCGGGTAAAATAAGTATTTTTCAAAAAATGCAGTTTTGCCGCCTTTTGATGGCGCACCCACTTTAAATCTAGTTTTTTACATGTTTATAAGTTCAATTTGACAAAATAAAATTCTTATTTTTAATCAGGATATAAAAATTTACATTAGATAAAGTTTTGATATTTTTCCGATAACTTTCATATTTTAATGAATAGTAAAAACACGCTATATTTTAATTAAAAACAACTTTTTTCATCGTAATATCTTATGTGGTTAAATTATAATATTTAATGGTTTTAAAGTATAAATAGAATATATTTTTACCATTTAATATAATGCATGACATTAGCATTGATTTTACCTTGAATTCGTAGGTTAAATCAATTCAATCTTTTGCAATGTTTTAAAGAAAACCCGTTTTCTTTCGACAACGGGATTAATTTTAATTTAATTTCTGCAATTTTTGTGTATTGAATTTGGAAAAATGGATTCCATATTTGGAATCAGTGGATCCAAATTATGTTAATAAGATACTTTTTATTTTTTGGAATTATGAATAGTAACTACGGTAAATTTTATTTACCATAGTTAAAGGTAAATTGAGTAATTAAGGGTAAATATAATATTTTAAAATTACCCTAAAAAATGTCAAAATCATATTGGATGACTAAAAGTAGACCCATATCACCTAAGGGTCGGATTAGATTCATTTAATTAAATTTTTTCAATGAAAATAATTTAATTATTATTAAAACCAAAGAATGTGACAACATGTCACTTTCTTAAATCTTATAAGTATAATAATTTTAATCTAGTGATAAACTTCATGAAACTTCGAACATGAATAGTATCCAGAAATTTAATACAATTATCTAAATCATAGGAATTTATTTAGAATTTTTAGGGATTAAATAATTATCATTTATTATGACACAAAGATGATGCAGTAATTGTCTTATTAATGAAATATTGACATAATTGATGTTATAAATTCCCAAATAAATATAATTTGATACTTTTTATGACTTACACTAATTTTATAGGTTAATATGACATGTTATTGTTGATTTAAGTAACTTGGTTTGAACTTATCATTCTGTTATGAATTTCATAAAAATCATGTACCAAATAGTGTCAAAATTGACATAAATTAGTTTTTCAAAAAAATATTATATTTTTTATTGTTATTTTATTCCTAAAAATAAAGGTTCGGCCAAATGACTTATATAAGATTATATATATTAATAATAAACAACTTGGGGTTATTTTGGCTTGATATAGTAAGTTTATTAACCATATAGTGTAAGAAAACAAAAAGACACGGTAAAAGTTAAATTATTTAACTTAGAGTTAAATCTAATTGATAAGGTTAAAATAATAACCTAAACTTTTCTAGATCATATTGGATGATAGGATTTCGACCCATCCCCACCTTAGCCTCGAAATAAATTAATTTGGAGCTATTTAAAACCGAACTTGACTTTATAATAAAATAATATTTTTAGTTATTCCAAAGGTGCCCCTCTCCTCCCTTATAAAAGGGCACCTCCTCCCTCTCTTCCTCACACAACTTTGAGCCTTCAAGATCGTCCAACCCCTGACAAATTCTCTTCTCCACTTCCCTAGAAACATCCTAGAGGTTCTGGTCTTCCTCAAAGACCAATTTTGGTGCCCTAAGAGGAGGTCTCAAAGAGGCGCTTCAAAGAAGAGGTAATTTCCGTTACCGATTCTTTCACCTTTATTTCTTCTTCCACTTCTTCTTCTTAGGTTGTTCCATTATTAAGTAATAACATAAGTATCACTCATATGCTGATATGTTATTATAAGTATGAAACAATCCTATTTAACCATCTATCCATCCTACAGAAAACGAAATCACCGCGCGTGCGTACGTACGGAATACCGTCTCTACGCCATGGTGAAATCTATTTTCCACCACCACCTTACTTGGATGGGTATAATGGTGTAAATAATGACTATATATGACTATTATAAATTTATTCGGATTCTAAAATATTATACATACACTCCAATGCAATTATACGATCATAGGAACGATATCATCACTCGTTCGTACGTACGGAATACCGTCTCCATGATGTGATGTGACTCGTTCTACATGATCTTCATTTCATAATGATTATATAAATGAATTGAATGAATGAATATGATATATATTACACTAATACCATTCTGGAAATGAGGTATCTATAACCTAAATATAAGAATAATAATTTATTCTACAAAACACGAATAAGAACAAAAAGTTATAAACACCCGAATAACAAGTAGTAATGAAATATTACTACTAAGAAGCTAAGAAAATTACCATATATGATATAATAAAAATAATTATGATTCTGGAATAAGTCGATAACATTATTTAAATCATTATACAGGAGGTTCGGACACTTACAAAGCAAGTCAGACCTAAGGTAAGGGAAAATATCACAATCTCATTTTTATCTGAGATTGTTTATACTTTGAAAGTTACTGGGGTGTATTTTATCATCCACATCCATGTTTCCTCAATATGTAATATTATTTCCATCCACCTACAATTGTTTAAAACCTATTTTACCCTTTGGTAAGTTTTTAGTAAAATATATCAAAGGAATCTTTTTTCGTTTTTCATACAAGGTACTTTTTGACTTTTCCGACAAAAGTACGAGAAGAATGTTTTTTTAACTTATAAGACATGAATGGATTTTTAAAACATTATTTCCAAGAAGAATCCTTTACAAGTTTTCAATTTTATATTTAATCAACTTCTTTTAGTTTAAATTTGTATGACATTTTAAGAAAGGAAAAATGTTTTTGAAGAAGAAAGGATATTTTCCTCAAGAATGGAGTTCAAGTGTTTTATCAAAATTATTTTCCATCTAAGATAATAAAGGGTTCTGTTTTTATCCCTATTATTACATTGATTTTATTATGTTGTGATGGAATTATTTTTATGAATTCCTTTATCTTATATGAATTGTTTTATGATGTCATGATGTTTAAGATTCCCATTTGTATTACATGGGTTATGCAATGATGTATGATTTATGATTTTGTGGCACACATAAGAATGGTATCATTATGAGATGGGTGGGACCTATATCTCCCTCCAATGCATTGGGTAAAGATTTTATATCTCATGAGATAGACATGGCTGGAATGGTAGGTTATACCGGTTCAGTGAAACAGGACTGAAACGAGGGTGACTCGGTTCAGAAAGGGACTTTGTCCACTAAGATAGTCTTGGCAATGAGTCTTGACTAATAAGAAATGATTCTCTATTATTATGTGTGTATGCCACAAAGTTTAATGTTTTAAGTTATGATTATTGTGATTACATTTCACTGCCATGAGTTATCCCAGGTTATGAAATTATGATCTCTTTTACAGGTTAAGATTTCCAAAAGTTATGTGCTTATGTATATGATGTGATTGATATTTCTTTTGTTTACCCTTACTGAGCATTTGAGCTCACCCTTTTATGTTTTCTTTTCCCCAGGATATAAAGAAAGGTTTTAGGTATAAAAAAAAGGAAGATCTTTATGGGAGATGTTGAAGATCTTTCACCAGGATTAGAAGATTATATTCCGAGTTTCCAAAGACACTAAACTATTACGATCCTTGTGTGTGTGTTTTTGTTATGTACTAAGTATTCCGCAAATGTAATGTAATGTCAATGTACGTCAAGCTTCGGGTCTCTACAGTTGGTATCAGAGGAAAGGTTTAGTCAACCTTTGGAAACTAGGATGTGAGAACGTTAGTGAGATCCCTAGAGATATTTCTAAGGTATGTCTAGGGATGTACCTAAGGATAAGTATACGTATAGGATATAGTCCAAGAACTATGGTAACGATCTTATAATTTAACCTAAGATGTTAGATATTGAAGTTACTCCCCCTTTATTATGATTTTTCCCTCTAACACTATTCTTTTTGGGTTTTAGAAAATTGCTGGAAACAAGATGATTCACGGTAATGAAGGATATGATGGACAATGGAATGATATTCTTCATGAGCAACCAAATGAAATGGGATTTGGAAGTCCAAACATAATTATTATGCCGAATCAGCAATCTCATAATATGATCAATAAAGTAAAATTTGGTAAGTTTCCTGACTCGGCTAATAAGAGAAAGATGGAGTTTCATGATGATCATAGAGGAAAGAAAGTTCAATTTCCCCTATGTAAATCATGTGGGAAGAGGCATCAAGGAGAATGTTTCAAAGGAACTGGAAGATGCTTTGGGTGTGGAAAATAAGGACACAAAGCTAGTAAGTGCAAAGGAAAAGGTTCAGTTAACACCAGGGATGAGGATAATGGTATTGCTACGACATCAACAATGGTTAAATGTTTTAAATGTGGAATGTACGGGCATTATGCAAACCAATGCCCTAAGGGAAAGTCTCATGAAGAGAATCAGTATGGTCGTATGGGTAGTATTTATGTTTATGATGATGAAGAGACTACAAATGATATGTGAGATGAAAGAATTGTTGAAGCTCGGTTAATGGTTTAAGAATGTAGTGGAATGATTACATGTTTATCATGTGTAATGTTGTATCAGTAATCTCATGGTACATTGGAATAAAGATACATCTAAGGATTGTTACACTGTTGTCTTTCCTTGAGTTTTGAAAGTGTATGATTGATGGTACCAGTATCCTTGAAAGGTTATTCAGATATTATTGGAATGTAGATGATATTCGCATAATGAAGGGATAAGGAGAAAATTAAATGTTTGATAGTATTCATGAGCTCATGAATGATATAAGGAGAAGGTTATATCATGGTTTGAGTATATAGAATTTTTGGATTTTGGTATGTGAAAAGTGTTAACTTTTAACTGCATTCAAGTTTTCACTATGGTTCAATGGGTATTCAAGAGAATACATGATTAAGTCCTTTGAATGTTTGGAATGTGACCAACAAGACATATATTATGATATATAGGGATCAACGATGGTATTAAATCTCTGGTAATAGTTTTCACTATATTATGAGAATGGACTGCAGTATTATGGATAAGCCTAAAGACTAGAATGGATTATGTTGGACATAAGTTAGTATTGTTTAAGGATAGAAGTTTTTTTTCGTTATTATTGATGGGATGTTATAGTAATATAGTTTTAGGAAAAGGAAAACCTGCCGGACGGGCGACAGCCCATCGCGTCGGACAAGGCTGTGGGAATCGAACCCACAACCGAAGTGCGACTGGCCTTTATCGCCTACCACTGGCCTACAGGAAGTCCTTGTTTAGTAGAAACTAGTTTTATTATATTAAGTAGTATGATATATGAAGTATAAGTCCATTTTAGGAACTATATAAGATTAATCTCACTATAGATGGACTTATGTATTTTTTTTATAACTTTTCTAACCTTTTGTTTGAGACAGAAGGAATGACCCATCATTCTATCACATGATCTGCTAACACATCACAAATGACAAATTCAACTTCATTTCTTTAAGAGATGAAGTGGAAATTGTCCAAAGAATGAAAAACGGTGAGACTATACCAAAATCACGAAAGTATTTCTTCTAATTCCAATTTCATCAACTTTAGGGAAACGATCTTGAAAACCAAAAATGTTGTCCTAGTGATCTTATATCTGATGAATCAGATGGTACCTTAGATCGTCACAAATTTATGGCTTTGTGATTGCTGGCTTTTCCATACCCATGTTCTCTACCACTCTCCATCAGAACATGATGGTTAGATTTCTCTTCCATATCCATATTTTAACCTATGTGGAAACCCAGTGATTAGTTTATTTGGTTAACCATTACGTTTCATACTTTTGTTTTTAAAGATTGGTTTTGGTATTCCTTTTTACGATCTGGGTTTCTATTAAAGAAACTTTCGAAT
This sequence comes from Viscum album, assembly GCA_963277665.1. Taxonomy (NCBI): domain Eukaryota; kingdom Viridiplantae; phylum Streptophyta; class Magnoliopsida; order Santalales; family Viscaceae; genus Viscum; species Viscum album. The sequence goes on along the minus strand of OY728141.1, from coordinate 1,481,822,669 downwards.
AGTAAACCATTTATAACCCCAACGAATTTCGAGGGCGAAATTCATTTTAAGGGGGGTAGAATGTAACACCCAGAGATTTTATGAAAAATATTCTTTTAATTTCATTAATGTCTTGTGTTTTATTCTACACCAAGATTACCTTGCACTATACGCAACACCTTATTAGCTTGTAGTATACGCAACACTATTCTTGGATCGTGTTACACACAATTTTGATAATAGTTATTCTACGCAACATTGAGTGTGTATATATATATATATATATATATATATATATATATTCAGTGTATAAATGAAATATGGTTGGATTATGTTATACGAAACAACGAAGGATTCTTTCACAACACGCAACCCTGACTTGGCTTGCATTACACGCAATCGCGACCTTCCTCGATAGCGTGTGTTGTACGCAATACTGGGTTTTAATAAACAACGATATATTATTATAATATTGTCATGAACTAGCCGTTATGAATAGTGTTAACTAAATTTTTAATTTTATAACATTATTATTCATCTTACACATTTCTAGAACATGGTATAAGAACAAAATAAATTTTTCGGGTAAAATAAGTATTTTTCAAAAAATGCAGTTTTGCCACCTTTTGATGGCGCACCCACTTTAAATCTAGTTTTTGACATGTTTATAAGTTCAATTTGACAAAATAAAATTCTTCTTTTGAATCAGGATATAAAAATTTACATTAGATAAAGTTTTGATATTTTCCCGATAACTTTCATATTTTAATGAATAGTAAAAACACGCTATATTTTAATTAAAAACAACTTTTTTCATCATAATATCTTATGTGGTTAAATTATAATATTGAATGGTTTTAAAGTATAAATATAATATATTTTTACCATTTAATATAATTTATGATATTAGCATTGATTTTACCTTGAATTCGTAGGTTAAATCAATTCAATCTTTTGCAATGTTTTAAAGAAAACCCGTTTTCTTTCGACAACGGGATTGATTTTAATTTAATTTCTGCAATTTTTGTGTATTGAATTTGGAAAAATGGATTCCATATTTGGAATCAGTGGATCCAAATTATGTTAATAATCTACTTTTTATTTTTGGGAATTATGAATAGTAACTGCGGTAAATTTTATTTACCATAGTTAAAGATAAATCGAGTAATTAAGGGTAAATATAATATTTTAAAATTACCCTAAAAATTTTCAAAATCCTATTTGATGACTAAAAGTCGACCCATATCACCTAAGGGTCGGATTAGATTCATTTAATTAAATTTTTTCAATGAAAATAATTTAATTATTATTAAAACCAAAGAATGTGACAACATGTCACTTTCTTAAATCTTATAAGTATAATAATTTTAATCTAGTGATAAACTTCATAAAACTTAGAACATGAATAGTATCCAGAAAGATAATACAATTATATACATCATAGGAATTTATTTAAAATTTGTAGGGATTAAATAATTATCATTTATTATGACACAAAGATGATGCAGTAATTGTCTTATTAATGAAATATTGACATAATTGATGTTATAAAGGCCCAAATAAATGTAATTTGAGACTTTTTATGACTTACACTAATTTTATAGGTTAATATGACATGTTATTGTTGATTTAAGTAACTTTTTTAGAACTTATCATTCTGTTATGAATTTCATAAAAATCATGTACCAAATAGTGTCAAAATTGACATAAATTAGTTGTTTTTTAAAAATATTATATTTTTTATTGTTATTTTATTCCTAAAAATCAAGGTTCGGCCAAATGACTTATATAAGATTATATATATTAATAATAAACAACTTGGGGTTCTTTTGGTTAGATATAGTAAGTTTATTAACCATATAGTGTAAGAAAAAAAAAAGACACGGTAAAAGTTAAATTATTTAACTTAGAGTTAAATCTAATTGATAAGGTTAAAATAATAACCTAAACTTGTCTAAATCCTATTGTATGATAGTATTTCGACCCATCCCCACCTTATCCTAGAAAAAAATCAATTTTGAGATATTTAAAACCGAACTTGACTTTATAATAAAATAATATTTTTAGTTATTCCAAAGGTGCCCCTCTCCTCCCTTATAAAAGGGCACCTCCTCCCTCTCTTCCTCACACAACGTTGAGCCTTAAATCTCGGCCAACCCCTGCCAAATTCTCTTCTCCACTTCCCTAGAAACATCCTAGAGGTTCGGGTCTTCCTCAAAGACCAATTTTAGTGCCCTAAGAGGAGGTCTCAAAGAGGCGCTTCAAAGAAGAGGTAATTTCCGTTACCGATTCTTTCACCTTTATTTCTTCTTCCACTTCTTCTTCTTAGGTTGTTTCATTATGAAGTAATAACATAAGTATCACTCATATACTGATATGTTATTATAAGTATTAAATAATCCTATTTCACCATCTATCCATCCTACGGAAAACGAAATCACCGCGCGTGCGTACGTACGGAATACCGTCTCCACGCCGTGGTGAAATCTATTTTCCACCACCACCTTACTTAGATGGGTATAATGGTGTAAATAATGACTATATATGACTATTATAAATTGATTTTGATTCTTAAATATTATACATACACTCCAATACAATTACACGATCATAGGAACGATATCATCACTCGTGCGTACGTACGAAATACCGTCTCCACGATGTGATGCGACTCGTTTTACATGATCTTCATTTCATAATGATTATATAAATGAATTGAATAAATTAATATGATATATATTACACTAATAACATTCTTTAAATGAGGTATCTATAACCTAAATATAAGAATAAGAATTTATTCGACAAAACACGCATAAGAACAAAAAGTTATAAACACCCGAATAACAAGTAGCAATGAAATATTACTACTAAGAAGCTAATAAAATGACCATATATGATATCATAAAAATAAGTATGATTATGGAATAAGTAAATAACATTATTTAAATCATTATACAGGAGGTTCGGACACTTACAAATCAAGTCGGACCTAAGGTAAGGGAAAATATCACAATCTCATTTTTATCTGAGATTGTTTATACTTTGAAAGTTACTGGGGTGTATTTTATCATCCACATCCATGTTTCCTCAATATGTAATATTATTTCCATCCACCTACAATTGTTTAAAACCTATTTTACCCTTTGTTAAGTTTTTAGTAAAAGATATCAAAGGAATCTTTTGTCGTTTTTCATACGAGGTACTTTTTGACTTTTTCGACAAAAGTATGAGAAGAATGTTTTTTTTAACTTATAAGACATGAATGGATTTTTAAAACATTATTTCCAAGAAGCATCCTTTAAAAGTTTTCAAGTTTATTTTTAATCAACTTCTTTTAGCTTAAAGTTGTATGACATTTTAAGAAAGGAAAAATGTTTTTGAAGAAGAAAGGATATTTTTCTCAAGAATGGAGTTCAAGTGTTTTATCAAAATTATTTTTCATCTAAGATAATAAAGGGTTATGTTTTTATCCCTATTATTACATTGATTTGATTATGTTGTGATGGAATTATTTTTATGAATTCCTTTATCTTATATGAATTGTTTTATGATGTCATGATGTTTAATATTCCCATTTGTATTACATGGGTTATGCAATGATGTATGATTTATGATTTTGTGGCACACATAAGAATGGTATCATTATGAGATGGGTGGGACCTATATCTCCCTCCAATGCATTGGGTAAAGATTTTATATCTCATGAGATAGACATGGCTGGAATGGTAGGTTATACCGGTTCAGTGAAACAGGACTAAAACGAGGGTGACTCAGTTCAGAAAGGGACTTTGTCCACTAAGATAGTCTTGGCAATGAGTCTTGACTAATAAGAAATGATTATCTATTATTATGTGTGTATGCCACAAAGTTTAATGTTTTAAGTTATGATTATTGTGATTACATTTCACTGCCATGAGTTATCCCAGGTTATGAAATTATGATCTCTTTTACAGGTTAAGATTTCCAAAAGTTATGTGCTTATGTATATGATGTGATTGATATTTATTTTGTTTACCCTTACTGAGCATTTGAGCTCACCCTTTTATGTTTTCTTTTCCCCAGGATATAAAGAAAGTTTTTAGGTATAAAAAAAAGGAAGATCTTTATGGGAGATGTTGAAGATCTTTCACCAGGATTAGAAGATTATATTTCGAGTTTCCAAAGACACTAAACTATTACGATCCTTGTGTGTGTGTTTTTTTTATGTACTAAGTATTCCGCAAATGTAATTTAATGTCAATGTACGTCAAGGTTCGGGTTTATACACCCCTTCACCCTCTAAACACCATATCCTACAAGTAAATAATCTGACCTCCAATGGATCTTCTTTGGACATAAGAAAATATAGTCACCATTCATCTGTAGAAATCAATAAAAACCTAATTGGACAATGCAATAAAAGAAAATAAAGTAAAAAAAATAAACTAAAAACATACCTATCTCCTTGCAACTATACGACTCACTACCCAACATTCAATAACCACAACTCTCCCATGAGTGATAATAAACTACAGGTAGGACATGTAACTAAAAATGATAATATAGTAATGAGAACCAAATCACTCAGTAGGCCACCACTACCCACTAAAACTGTAACACCCCGACCCTAGAAGCCCAGAGTCGGTGCATTATTACGTATCATTTTCATGATCAAAAAAGATCAGGTCTTGAAAGACCGATTAGTTTAGTAGCCTTGGAAGTACTATATACATTCATATGGTTTACATTACTTATTAAATTGGAAAACTACAACAACATTGTTTCCATAGACAACACTGAGATCCCATAGACTATCCTTGTGGGTCAATCATTATATACTTCTTCACATCCTGGTAAAAATAAAACATAGAAAGGGGTTATATCAGATGCTCAGTAAGGATAACAATATAGAGGAAACTTTCATAAATAAGCATAAACATTTAAGGCAATGTATAAGACTAAAACAAAAGCCTTTTAAACTTGAACTTCATCATAATATAGAAAAGATAAAATCAAGATAATTCCATTTACTTACTCACATGGATATTCTACTAGTAAAATAATCACATGCAATATCAATAGCCACTTTCATAATGATGGAATGCATAATGCCAGACTTTCATAACCACATAGTCAAGGCCTTGTGCCAAGACTACAAATAAAATTTTATCAAGGCCTTGTGAAAAGACACTAGTTTGTCTCATGATACCTACCGATGCATTGAGGAGCTATATATGGATCCACCCATCACTTACTAAGTCCAATTCATTCCTCATATGAAAAGGTTTAAAGATAACATAAACATTCGTATTAAAACTGGCATACAAAATGTCAATACTTTTTCCATAAACCATTAATGGTATGAAATAACACATCCATAGTCAAACATATCACAAAACCTTTAATACAATATGGAAGTTTTGTATCATAATAAATCAACTTCAAACAAACTTAAAATCCATCAAAGGATGTTTACATAGATGAAATCAAAACCTTTTTAGAGAAATATTTCTTTCTTTTTTGAAATTAATTAAAAGTCACATAATTATAAAATAAAGCATTTATATTTGAAAATATTCTTATAAGCTTTTAAGGGAATCTTAGACGATGTTATAATGGTGGAAAATAGTTTCACCCTCCGTATAAGTTAAAAAAACATTCTTACCTTAATTTTGTCAAAAAGGTCATAAAGTACCTTGTTTGGAAAACGAAGGAAAGATTCCTTTATAAAAATATTATAAAACGTCAAAAAAGGGTATAAATGAATTTATCCCATAGTATAGTAAATAGTAAAAAAAATTTGAAATACATTTTTATGAAAACACATATGTGGATGATAAAGAGGTCCCAGTAGATACTCACATAAAAACAACCTCGAATAATAAAGAGATTGTGAAATTAACCCTTACCTTGTAATTTTCCTTGATTGATGGTTGGTTAAACTTATGTATAATGGTTAAATAATTGTTATTAAATTATAAAAGAATCATATATATTAATATGATATCATATATGATCTTTTAACATTGCTTTGTTAATAAATCTTAGTATTATTGTCTTTCCGGGTGTTAACTGATTTGTTTTCCTTTGTATGATTTGTTACGTAAGTAATGTTTGTTATGGATAGGATGTATCTTATTAATATTCATAATTATATTAAGTATTTAAACATTATTTTTAATCATCTAATGAAAATTAGTCTTGAATGGATATGATGGGGAATGATCTCATCGCGTTCGTGGAGACGGTAATCTGTAGGTACACATGAGTGACAATATCATTATTTTGATATTAAAATAACATATAATTAGATAGTATATCATATATACAGAATTATTATCATGTTATATTTATTATTTACATCAATTACACATCATTATTATACCCATCCAAATAATAATTTATTGAATAACAATTACACCACGACGTGGAGACGGTAAGCCGTACGTACACACGTATGGTGACATGTCATTCAAAGGATGGATAGAATAATGAATATGGTTGTACCATATTTATAATAAAATAACATTATATATAATATACTGGAGTTATTATTTTATAATGGAAACAACAAAGAAAGAGTAAGTGGAAGAAGAAAAGAATTTGAAAGGCGTGATGAAATATTTACCTCTTCTTCGGGTTCTTCCTTTAGATTTGATCAAAAGGGATCCTTAGGTTAGTTTTATGAGTAATGTAAGGCCTATAGGATGAAGGTAGGAAATTTTATAGGGTATTTGGTTAGGGTTTGTCCGAGCCAAAAGGCTTTGAAAATGTGAATTTTAGGGAAGGGGGAGTGCCCTTTTATAAGAGGGGTGAGGGGCACCTTAGGAAAATCTAGAAATATTATTTTATAATAAAATAATTTTCGGTTTCTAATGGCTCTAAAATGAATTATTTAAATTATGAGGTGGGGATGGGTCTAAAACCACTCAACCAATAGGTTTTAGACAAGTTTGGGTCACTATATTAACTTTATCTTTTAGATTTAACTCTTAGTTAAATAGTTTAACATTTACCATGTCTCTTTCTATTTTTATATTATATGGTTAATAAACTTACTATAAACTTCCAAGAAAACCTCAAGTAGTTCATTAATTATACACCTATCATTATATAAGTCATTTGGCCAAACCTTAGATTTTTAGGAATATTATATCAATTAATAATATAATATTTGTTTTAAAAACTCTTTTATGTCAATTTTGAAACTATTTAATAATTGATTTTTGTTAAAGTCCTAAAAACTTTATTAATTAGAAATAAATTCATTTAATCAATAATAACATGTCATATTAACCTATAAAATTCGTGTATGGCATAAAAACTTTCAAATTATATTTATTTTAACATTTATAATACCATTTATTTGATTCTTTCATTAAATAAGGAAAATATTGCATCATCATTGTGTCATAAATAAATTTAATTATTAAATGTCTAAAAATTATAAATAAAATATCATTATGTATTAAATATTTTTATATTTATAATTAATATTTATATTCGAAGATATAACATGTATAACCCTATGTAAAAATTGGTTTACTAAAAGATATATGCTTATGTCATTTTTGTATTTACTTTAACTTAATTAATATAATGTGTCATTATCACTTACAAGTGGCTCCATGGGGTCCCAAAATCGACCCAATAATTCCCATGGTCGTACATGTATCATAAAATAGGGTTAGGACATTTGTTAGGGTAATTTAATATTATTATAATATTATTTTTTACCCTTATTTACCGGATTTACCCTTTAACCATGGTAAATAAAATATTTACCGAAGTAATTATTCAAAATGTCTAAAAACAAAAGTTACCTATTTACACAATTTGGAACTCATGAATATAAATATGGAATCCATTTTTCTAAATTCAAAATACATAAGTGGCAGAAATTAATTTAAAATTAATTCTTGTTGTCAAAACAAAAAATGTGTTTTTAAGAAATAATAACTATCAAAAGATTGACACTTGCTTATGTCCAATTTAAATGTGAAATTACATCCAATGACCAACATTGGATTAAATGGTAAAAATATAATATAATTATACTTTAAAACCACTCAATATTATAATTTATCACTATAAATTATTTTGATTAAAAAAGTTTTTTTTAATTAAAATTTAGTATTTTCACTATTCATCAAAAACTGAATGTTTTCAGAAAAATACCAAAAATTCACCCTAAGATAATTTCAATACTTTGAATCGAAAAAGTAAGTCCATTTTTAAAGATAAAGTTTATAAATTTTCAAAAAGTGGGTATTACTATTTATAACGGCTAGTTTGATTGGTTATGGTATGTTAGAACTCGAAGTTGTGTACAACACACACTATTGTATTATTCAAAGAGAAGCATATCGTGGAAGCTTGGGGTATTACATTCTCCCCTATTTCAAATAATTTCTTCCTAAAAATTTCTAGAATATTACTGCATAAAAAGACTCAGGTGGTTCTTCATCATAAGTTCCTCGGGTTCCCACGTTGCCTCTTCCATCTTATGGTTTCTCCATAGAACTTTTACCAGACGATTCATCTAGTTTCTCAGCACTTGTTCTCTTGTATCAAGAATATTTACACGCTCTTCGCAATAAGATAGATCAGGTTCCAGTTCTAATTCCTCATAGGTGAGTACATGCGTTGGGTCAGGAATGTATTTTCTCAATAGTGATACATGGAATACATCATGAACTTTGGATAGACTTGGTGGAATTGCCAAATGGTAAGCTACAACCCCAATTTGTTCTAGAATTTTTAAAGTTCCGATGTACTTGGGACTCAATTTACCCTTATTACCAAAATGTATAACACCCTTTCATGGAGATACCTTCAAGAAAACATGATCTCCTACCTGAAATTCTAAATCCTTCCTTCGGTTATCGGCATAGCTCTTCTGCCTACTTTGAGATGCTTTGATGTGGGTTTGGATTACCTTCACCTTTTCCATCGTTTCCTCCAAAAGTTCTAGGCCTACGAGTTTTCTTTCACCAACATCATCCCAACAAGTTGGTGTGCGACATATCTTTTCCATATAACACTTTATATGGTGCCATCTGAATACTTGAATGGAAGCTATTGTTATAGTAAAATTCTACCAGAGGTAAATGTTGATCCCACATACCTTGAAAGTAAAGTGAGCATGATCTCAACATGTATTCTAAGGTTTGAATAGTCCTTTCTGATTGTCCATCAGTTTGGGGGTGGTAGGCAGTGCTCAAACAAAGTTCAGTATCCAGGGCTTTTTGAAGACTTTTCCAGAATCTTGATGTAAAACGTGGATCACGATCAAAAACAATTGATAGTGGTACTCCATGAAGTCTCACAACTTCATTAATATACAATATTGCTAGATGTTCAAGTGGTAAATCTTCTCTTATAGAAATAAAATGTGTTGACTTGGTAAGATGATCAACAATGACCCATATTTCATCATTCCTTTTAGGAGTCTTTGGTAGCCCCATGACAAATTCCATCGTGATATCATCCCATTTCCACTCAGGTATGGGAAGAGGTTGCGTGACTCTTCCAGGTTGTTGCCTTCCAGCTTTCACTTGTTGAAAAACCATACATCTTGAAACAAAATCAGTATTCTCCCTCTTCATGTTGTCCAACCAAAAATGTTCCTTCAAATCTCTATACATTTTGGTGTTCCTAGGGTGTATAGAGAAATTGGAGATATCAGAATCATCCAACAATTCTTTTTTTAGCTCAGGTATATCGGGAACACAAAGTCTCTTCCTAAATTTCAAAATTCCATCTTCATATACGAAGTCACTCATTCTCCCATCATTCACAACTTTAATATTCTTTTGTAATTCCTCATCATTAGACTGAGAACTTTTTATCCTTTCTAGTAAAGATGGTTGGCAACCATTTGAAAATGTATTGATGTTTCACCTTCCATGGTTATTCCCATGTCTATCTTAACTATATCCATGTATATAGGATCCTTTTCTACTCTCATATTGTTCAAAACTCCATGATCCTTTCTGTTCAAAGCATCTTCCACCTTATTTGCCTTCCCTAGGTGGTAGTGTATCGTGCAATCATAATCCTTGAGTAGTTCAATCCATCTTCTTTACCTCATGTTGAGTTTTTTCTGAGAGAAAATATACTTCAAACTCTTGTGATCAGTATAAATATCACATTTTTTACTATAGAGATAGTGTCTCCAAATCTCCAAATCAAAGATTATAGATTCTAACTCAAGATCATGAGTATGATATTTTTCTCATGAATTTTTAGCTATCGTGATGCATAGGCAATAACCCTGTCATTCTGCATAAGGACACAACCAAGTCCTTTCTTTGAAGCATTTCTATAAATAACAAATCCATCATTCCTCGATGGTAGATTCAATATAGGAGCATTGACTAATCTTCTCTTCAGTTCTTCAAAACATTCTTCACACTCTTTTGTCCAAACAAATTTAACCCATTTACGTGTGATCTTGGTTAATGGGTTATCCAATCGGGAAAAATTCTTGACGAAACTCCGATAATAACCTTCTAAACCAATAAAACTGCGTACCTCAGTTATAATCATTGGTGATGGTCTTTATTGTATTCCCAATAGAGATTCCATCCTTAGAGACAATATGGCCAAGAAAAGATATCTCCTGAAGCTAGAATTCACACTTGCTAAAATTCCCATATAATTCATGTATTCTAAGAGTCTTTAGGATAATGCACAAGTTATTTTCATGATCTTCATAGATTTTGGAGTATACCAAGATATCATCAATAAATACCACTACAAAGTCATCAAGATATTCCTTGAAAACTCTATTCATTAGATTCATGAATACAGAGGGTGCATTAGTCAATACAAAAGGCATTAATGTAAACTTGTAATGCTCGTACCTGGTTTGAAATGTTGTTTTTGGAATGTCTTCCTTCTTCACACACAACTGATGATATCCAGATCGAAGTTCAATCTTTGAAAAGTATTGAGATCCATGAATTTGTTCGAATAAATCATCAATGCGAGGTAGGGGATACTTTTTCCTTATTGTTATAGCATTGATCCCCCTGTAGTCAATGCACAACCTCATAGATCCATCTTTCTTCTTAACAAAAAGAATCGGGGCTCCCCATGGAGAAACACTAGGGAGAATAAATCACTTATTACTCAATTCCTCTAGTTGTGTCTTTAATTCCACTAATTCCACAGTGTCCATTCTATAAGGGGTCTTCGATATGGGCCTTGAACTAGAAATTAAATCAATGGAAAACTCAATTTCTCATTCTGGAGAATGTCCAAGTAAATCCTCTGAAAACACATCAAAATATTCTTTCACAATAGGTACATCCTCTATTTGAACATTCCTTTCCTCACCCATAGTTATTTCATTCTCTTCCTCCCAATAATTGAATTTAGTTGAGCTACTGGGGGTGGATCTAGATAAGAATTAGGTGGTGACATTTCTACTCTAAAGATAAGGTCATCCTTATCATTATCAAAAATTGTAACCTCATTCTTCTTACAATAAATTTTCGCATCATAGTCTGAAATCAAATCCATACCGAGGATTATATCAAATTCAATCATGGGTATGATGATGATATCATCAGATAAATAACTTTTATATGCCTTAATGGGAACTGATTCACAAAAATTTGTTGCAATGATACTTCCCTTAGGAGTTTTTAATAACAACTCCCTTATTAAATCAAATTGTAAATATCTAATTTTCTTAGAAAATTGGGAAGATATGAAACAATTTGATGATCTAAAATCAAATAAAGCATTTGGTAAACTTGAGAAAACCATTAAATTACCTGTCACCATGTATTTCAGAGCTTCAACCTCAACAGTAGTGATAGCATAAGCTTGGCCTTGATCCCTTGGCCTTTTCTAAGGTAAGTTCCTTTGACGCTTAGGACATTAATTTTCATAATTCACCCTTTCTCTACAATTGTAGCATTCAACATCGACATCCTCTTTCTTCCCCTTGCAATCACGAGCTTGGTGTCCTTTTTCACCACACTTGTAACAGACTCTCATTCCCTTCAGTCAAGTACCAGGGTTTTTCTTCCCACATTTACTACAGGATGCATATTCAACTTTTCCCTTCTTCCCCTTATTTCCATTTCCAAAGTGTTCAGCAGATCTCTTCTTCTCTTTCTTTTCTTTAAATTTGTAAGACTTAGAGAATTATTTTTCTGTCTTGATAGAACATGAGAAAATATCTTCGTATGATGAGAAGGATTGTGAGACTAATGCTCTACGAAGAAATGGTTTTAACCCATAAAAGAAACAATCAATCTTACTTCTTGGTTTATGTATATAATCTTCAGCATGCCTCGCTAACCTTGTAAAGTTAGCCTCATACTTTTCAACATTCTCATTCTCCTTTTGCCTCAAACTCAGAAATTGTCTTTCCATATCTGCTCGATGGTCATGAGGAAAGTATTTTTCTATGAAAATTTCTTTAAACTCCATTCATTCCATATTTAATACTTCCTCGTATTCCTTTGTGTTTTAAATCAATGACCACCATTGATCATTATCTCCAGTGAGGCGCTAAACTACCATGACAACTTTTTCCCTTTCGTTACTCCCCAAGGTGTGGAATATTTTCTCTAAGGAATTTATCCATTGCTTAGCCACTAATGGATTTGTACTCCCATTTAATGTAGATGGTTTTTTCCTCATGAAGAGATCTAACATTGATCCTCCACACCGTGGATCAGGGTGCTCTATACGGGTAAGGTTATTATTCATAACCTGAGTGAGTTGTCCCAATATAGTGATAAGATGATCAGCACCAGTTGTATCACCATCTCCGCTATAATTATCTTGAGTAGGAGGGAAATCCCTACATGGAGTGCGTACATTGATATGATTTAAATTCCTTCCACTAGGTTCCATTTCTAAACAATGTAATAAACTAGATTAGTTTATGAATCGAAATACATAATTCCGAACTTGTAAAACACTTAACATAAATTGAATAGTTTATATATATAATACATAATAATAAAATAAATTATTTGAGGAAGTATATACTCATAAACCCTTCATAATATTTTGTAACGAAAATGAGAATTAACCTAAGAATATCCCCCGGGAGTGTCGTAACCAAGAGTGCAGCATGGCCCATTGTCTTGCACCAATTCCCGTTCGAGTCTAGATCAAAGCGGTGTTTTTGGGTTTTACCCCTAGGTACATATGTTCCAAAGCCGTCTCTACCTGCTCGTATCCAGACAAAGATGTATTTCTTAGAAAACTCACAAAATCTCTACAATACCAAAATTCTAGGAAGTTCTTCTATACTAATCCTCAAAGTCTATCTTAGGGCTATGTGCTCTAATCAGAGTTTATCTAAATCTAGTTTCCAAGGTTTGTACTAAACTTCCTCTGATACCAACTGTAATGCCCCGACCCCAGAATCCCAGAGTCGATGCATTATTATGTATCATTGGTATTATCACAAAATATCAAGTCTCGAAAGACCGATTAGTTTAGTAGCCTTAGAAGTACTGGATACATTCATATGGTTTACATTACATCATAAAATGGAAAACTAAAACAACATTGTTTCCATAGACAACACTGAGATCCCATAGACTATCCATTCAGGTCAATCATTATATACTTCTTCACATCATAGGAAAAATAATACATAGAAAGGGGTGAGCTCAGATGCTCAGTAAGGATAAAAATATAGCGGAAACTTTCATAAATAAGCATAAACATTTAAGGCAATGTATAAGACCAAAACAAAAGCCTTTTAAACATGAACTTCAGTATAATATGGAAAAGATAAAATCAAAATAATTCCATTTACTTACTCACATAGATATTCTACTAGTCAAGTAATCACATGCAATATCAATAGCCACTTTCATAATGATGGAATGCATAATGCCAGACTTTCATAACCACATAGTCAAGGCCTTGTGCCAAGACTACAAATAATATTTTTTCAAGTCCTTGTTCCAAGAAACTACTTTGTCTCATGAGACCTATCGATTCATCGAGGAGCTATAGTGGGCTCCACTCGTCACTTACTAAGTCCAATTCATTGCTCATATGAAAAGGTTTAAACATAACATAAACATTCATATTAAAACTGGCATATGAAATGTCAATACATTATCCATAAACGATGAATGGTATGAAATAACACAAACACAGTCAAACATATCACAAAACCTTCAATACAATATGGAAGTTTTGTATCATAATAAATCAACTTCAAACAAACATAAAATCCATCAAAGGATGTTGACATAGATGAAATCAAAACCTTTTCATAGAAAATATCTATTTCTATTTTGAAATCATTTAAAAGTCACTTAATTATAAAAGAAAACATTTATATTTGAAAATATTCTTATAATCTTGTAATGGAAGCTTCGATGATGTTATAATGGCAGAAAATAGCCTCACCCTACGTATAAGTTAAAAAAACATTCTTACCTTAATTTTGTCGAAAAGGTCATAAAGTACCTTGTTTGGAAAATGATGGAAAGATTACTTTATAAAAATCTTATAAAAATTAAAACAAGGGTATAAATTAGTTTATCACATAGTATAGTAAATAGTAAAAATGTTCTGAAATACATTTTTAAGAAAACACGGATGTGGATGATAAAGAGGTCCGAGTAGATACTTACATAAAAACAACCTCGAATAATAAAGAGATTGTGAAATTAACCATTACCTTTTACTTTTACTTGGTTGAGGGTTGTTTAACCTCCTTTATAATGGTAAAATAATTTTTATTAAATTATAAATTAATCATATACATTAATATTATATCATATATGATCTTTTAACATTTCTTTGTCAATAATATCTTAGTATTATCATCTTTTCGGGTGTTAACTGATTCGTTTTCCTTTGTATGCTTTGTTACGTAAGTAATGTTTGTTATGGATAAGATGTATCTTATTCATATTCATAATTATATTAAGTATTTAAAAAATATTTTTAATCATCTAATTAAAATTAGTCTTGAATGGATACGATGGCGAATGAATCTCATCACGTTCGTGGAGACGGTAATCCGTACGTACGCACAAGCGACAATATAATTCTTTTGATATTAAAATAATATATAATTGGATGTTATATCATATATAAAGAATCATTATAATGTTATATTTATTATTAACATAAATTACACATCATTATTATACCCATCCAAAGAATAATGTATTTAATAACAATTACACCACAACGTGGAGATGGTAAGCCGTACGTACGCACGTATGGTGACATGTCATTCAAAGGATGGATAGAATAATGAATATGGTTGTACCATATTTATAATAACATCACATTATATAGAATATACTGGAGTTATTATTTTATAATGGAAACAACAAAGAAAGAGGAAGTGGAAGAAGAAAGGAACTTGAAAGAGGTGATGAAATATTTACCTCTTCTTCAGGTTCTTCCTTTTGATTTCATCAAAAGGTATCCTTAGGTTGGATTTATGACAAAATTAAGGCCTATATGATGAAGGGAGTACATTTTAGAGGGTAATTGGGTAGGGGTTGGACGAGAAAAAAGGCTTTGAATATGTGAATTTGAGGGAAGGGGGAGTTCCCTTTTATAAGAGGGGTGAGGGGCACCTTAGGAAAATCTAGAAATATTATTTTATAATAAAATAATTTTCGGTTTATAATGGCTCTAAAATGAGATATTTATAGTATAAGGTGGGGATGGGTCGAACACCACTCAAAAAATTAGTTTTAGACAGGTTTGGGTCACTATATTAACTTTATCTTTTAGATTTAACTCTTAGTTAAATAGTTTGACATTTACCATGTCTCTTTGTATTTTTATATTATATGGTTAATAAGCTTACTATAAACTTAAAATAGAACCCCAAGTGGTTAATTAATGATACACCTATCATTATATAAGTCTTTTGGAAAAACCTTATATTTTTAGGAATATTATATCAATTAATAATATAATATTTATTTTAAAAACTCCTTTATGTCAATTTTGACACTATTTAATAATTGATTTTTTTTAAAGTCCTAAAAAATTTATTAATTAGAAATAAATTCATTTAATAAATACTAAAATTTCATATTAACCTATAAAATTCTTGGATTGCATCAAAACTATCAAATTATATTTATTTTAACATTTATAATACCATTTATTTTATTCTTTCATTAATAAGGAAAATATTGCATTATCATTGTGTCATAAATAAATTTAATTATTCAATGTGTAAAAATTATAAATAAAATATCATTATGTAGGAAATATTTTTATATTTCTAATTAATATTTATAGTCTAAGAGATAACCTGTATAACTCTATGTAAAAATTGTTTTACTAAAAGATATATGCGTTTGTCATTTTTGTATTTACTTTAACTTAATTAATATAAAGTGTCATTATCACTTACAAGTGGCTCCATGGGGTTCCAAAATCGACCCAAAGATGTCCATGGTCGGAAATTTGTCATCCAATAGGGTTAGGACATGTGTTAAGGTAATTTAATATTATTATAATATTATTTTGTTTACCCTTATTTACCGGATTTACCCTTTAACCATGGTAAATAAAATATTTACCGAAGTGATTATTCAAAATGTCTAAAAATAAAATTTACCTATTTACACAATTTTGACCTCATGAATCTAAATATGGAATCCATTTTTCTAAATTCAAAACACATAAGTGGTATAAATTAATTTAAAATTAATTCTCGTTGTCAAAACAAAAAATGTGTTTTTAAGAAATAATTATTATCAAAAGATTGACACTTGCTTATGTCCAGTTTAAATATGAAATTATGTCCAATGACAAAAATTTGATTAAATGGTAAAAATATAATCTTATTATACTTTAAAACCACTCAATAGTATAATTTATCACTATAAATTATTTTGATTAAAAAAAAATTTAATTAAAATTTAGTATTTTCACTATTCATCAAAAACTGAATGTTTTCAGAAAAATACCAAAAATTCACCCTAAGATAATTTTGATACTCTGAATCCAAAAATGAAGTCCATTTTGAAAGATAAAATTTATAAAATTTCAAAAAGTGGGTATTACTATTCATAACGGCTAGTTTGATTGGTTGTGGTGTGTTAGAACTCGAAGTTGCGTACAACACGCGCTATTGTATTATTCAAAGAGAAGTGTACCATGGAATCTTGGGGTGTTACAAGATCTATGGAAATACTTTATTAAAATAGTTTATAAAAATATAGTTTGAACATAAATTATAAAAATTGGTTTTTGAATGATTTACCAAACCAAATAGGAAGAACACTTTCAAAAAAATATCATTTTTATAAAACAAAAGAAATGACAGATAAACGTTTTAAATTAACCTTTTAAATAAAATAAAACAAACCAAAACACTTTCCCCCTTTTTCCAACATCACATAAAAATCTCATTTTTATAAATAATTTAAAGGAAACCCTCATTTATTTAAACACTTAAAGAAATAACAAAACCATTTTCCTCTTTAGAAAACATACTTTCAAACCATTATTAATCATTTCATTTGAAATTGATCCAAAACGACACAAAAAATGGATTTTCATACTAGTAAAAAAGGATAAATAACACCATCATAAGGAAAAAATTATAATGTCAATGATCAATTATAAAAGAACCAACATGTTGACACATGAATAATATAACAAGTAAGTAAGAAAAATGATCAATATACAATAATGAAGGCATAACATGCCATATATATCATGATGAAACACCATAGGGACTAATGTTACAATACAATACACGAACAAGTGGACTTATTGTCAGTAGGTTAATGGTCACACGTCCATCAACTGAATCACTCTAACTAGTCTCCTCGATGACCATCCCACACGTGAGGTGTTATATACCACTAGGGTTCCTATCCAGTGTGTAAATATCAACTAGCCTATCAATGTACCACTACTTCTCATTCATAAACCATGGGCCTCTCATTGAATAACTAAAGGATGTGGGCTATGAATAAAAAAATTTCATCACATGAAAATAAAAAATTCCAAAGGCTGACACCACAATCACATCCTTCCCACCTCACGTAATTCCTTTAGAATAAACCCCAACATCAAAAGAACATCACGAATCACAATAAATCATCCATCACATGGATATATATAAAAACTGTCACAAATACAAAGGGTCTCAACATTGGAACAACAAATTAATCAATACAATATCACTTCACAAGTTTCATGATGGTCTTTTACTTATCACTGGTAATATATATATCTTTGAAATCCCTTTACAAAAATATTTTGAAAGCCAACATAATTCAAAGTAAAATCAATAGCATGCTAATAAAAACTAAGTTTAATTACTTAAGAGGGGGTTTTCTTTCCCAAGGAAAACCCCTCAAAGTTCCAACTAGGACTCGAAGTTAAAATAAACATTAATCATTTGAAAAAAAATCACAAGCCAATGATTTCCATGTTCTATGACCATGCTCCCTGCTTACACATATATGCACCTCAATATAAATATAAATACCCATTTTTCTAATTTATATATTAAAACCTTCATGAGGAATTATTTAAAAAGTGTATACCTATATATATATATGTATATGTGTATAATACACATTTAAGATAAGGAGGAGGATAAGAAACCACTTTGAATCTCCTTGTAAACCAAACATCCCCCTAGTTAATTATTTAAAACCATCCGAAATGAAAAAAAAAACTTTTATTCTTTTCAAACTCACAAGTTAAAAATTTATTAGAAGATAAAATGAGAACCCAATGTTCTTTACATTTCAAACCAACTTGAAAAAAAAATTAAAGAACCTTACGGGAAATTTTTCAAACACTTGGAATGCAGCCTAGGACCATGCCAAGTGAAAAGGCCAGTTGAAACACCAAAATGAACCTAATATGGAATATAAAAAGTTTATGAATTTATAATAAAGCATTTAAAATTCACATAAAATTTATAACATGAATTACAAAGAGGTTCTATAGATACACCAACCTCAAACGATGGTGTCCAAGCCAAAATAGTTATAAATGCATCACCTTTAATGAAGGATGTCGAACCACACACGAAGCCAACCCAAGAGACCCATCACATACCCTAGAAATTAATAAATTACCAAACAATGGGGATGACTTTGACCTTGGGTTTGGCTAAGAAAAGAGGAGTGATAGGGTGGAGAAAAACAATAGAAGGAGGGAGGAGAAGGAAAATAGAGGTCTTACCTTGAAGGATCAACCATGAAATTCAAATAATCTAGGTGAAATCACTAGAAGAGAGGGATATTACAAGAGGATGGATCTCATGACCAAGGTGTGAGGGGTTTTGGGTATTGCACGACTCAAAGGGGGAGGGTAAAATAGGGGCAAGGAAAAAAAGAGAGGAATAAAAAAAATAAACTGGATATAGATCATAGTTTACCAAAATGTGCACCCATATTTTCCCTAATGGAAAGGAATTAGGAATCCACATATTCACCCCTAGGAAAATTTCATATTTGATTTAACCATGATCAATCCATGTAAATCAACATTGTCCTAATGATAGACCCTCATGCATGGTCGGTGCACATTTACTCCTAACCATCCACAAACCATGTGTAGCACAACTTCCCCTAAAAATTTTAAAATTTAGCCTAGAACTCATAGGATCCCACAATTGCTTAAAAATAAATTAAATTTATTGATTAATTAATACCATCTTAACACAGCGGATGTCACTCATCGTATTTATTTCAGTTCCCTCAAAAAAATATAAACAAATTCTCTAAAAGTCATCTCATAATATTCATAATTATCTCCACATGGTTAATTCTAAATTTTAATAATCCTGATGATAGTTTAAAAAGTGTTTCCAAAACTCACTTCAATTTTTTCAGGAAAAAAGTAACAAGAAGATAACCAAATATACATATATAACATAATAAATAAAACAATAAGAAAAATTGAGAGGCAATATAATGGAAAATATATAAAACTCATAAGGTTTATAGTATCTAATTAATTTCATAAAATATAGTTGATCTCATAAGATTCAGGTCATAAAGTTCATCTTGGTCCTCATAAGGTTTGTACAAGTCCGTTGTAAGGTTCACAAAAGCCTTTGTAAGTGGGATACAAACCTTCATAAGGTTTTATATATATTTAGTAAGGTTAGTACATAGTCTTATAAGGTTAATAAATATTTTATTTATAAGTTTAAACAACGAACTAAAACAATGACTATAGAATCCTTTATAAAAACATTATACATGGTAATCATAGGAGTTATTATTAAGATATAAGTAAATAATGTGAGAAATTATAATTATATAATATTGGAATTGTAAATTATTATAAACATTTTAAGTATTCTAAACATTTGAGGTACTGTAATATTCAATACATTTAATAACCTTAAACCCTAATAATCTTCTCAACTTCAATAAACTCAATCCTAACACTAACCCAACCACATGATGGATCAATAAAAATCCTAAAAAAATTAGTTGAGTGTTTCGGATGAAGAGGAATTTCAATTCTATCAATATTATTTATAAGTAAATTTAATCATTTAGGTTTGAGGTGGGTTCCAATAGAATTTTAAAGGTTTCTCTCACTGTGATGAAGCAGTACATTAAAAAAGGTTTTTCATAATGGGAAATGCCTACATAGGACAACAACTAGTAGTAAGGCCTTGTTTGGTATGTGGGAACTAGATTTTATGAAAGTTAAAAATGGAATGTAGTTTTTTGGATGTTTGGTACATTATAAATAGAATCAATTTTTATTTTAAATGATGAAATCTAGATTCCTCTCAAATTGGGCAGAATCTGTATTTTCATTGTCCCTAGATAGTTTTGTATCTTCTCTCACCATCATTACACCTTAGTTCTTGATGCCACATTGCTCATCTCTCTTTCTCTCACTTCCATCATCACCCTTTCCTCTCACCCTGGAACTATGGTGATCACTACCGCCTGACCTCCCCTTTTTCCCTATCATTGTAACACCTGCTACCGTAGCAGCACCCTTCTTCCATGCCATTGTGAAACCCAACCGCATCACCCCCTCTCTCTCACACACCACCCCTATCAGTTTCCCTATAACTTAATTAACTACTATCTCCTGACCTACCCTTTTTCCCCATATCTACAACACTCTTCAATGTCACAGTTCCCTACAACACACGACACTTGATAGGGATTCAATGGGAAATCAACAATAATGGGTGGTGATAAAAAAGATTATACCATGGTTGACTAGATTAATAATGAAAAAATTATGGTCATGGAAATGATGGATGGTTTCTATGATTGTAGGAATGTAAGGAGGATTTTTTGGTGATGGACTTGGAATGGGGTGTAGAGGAAGGGATTATAGAAGACAATGGTATTTTGTAACTTCCAAATTGTAAAATTACATTCTATCAAATGAATTCCTTACATAGAAAACATGGTATTTGACTTCTATTTCCTATTCTATTTCCCCTTCCATTCCCCTATTTATTTCCATAAAAAATCAAGAATACCAAAAATGCCTAAATGAAATCCATGAAAATTGGAATCTCTTGGGAATAGGAGATTTGTTCATTTGAGTGAAAGGTATCTGATTGATCTTAAAAAACAATAGTCATTTAAATACATATCCAAACATGAAGTGTCTATCTATAAAGACTGCATTTATGGAAAATTATGAAGGCTTATCTTTAATTGGATCGATTAGTTTTTTAAACATGTCATAGACTATGACCATTCATATTTAAAGATACGAACTAAAGTTTCCATTAATGGTGGGGAGAATTATTTTCTTTCAATAATTGATGATCACTTCAGGATAGTTTGGGTTTATATGTGTAATCATAAATCTAAAACTATTAATTATTTTAAAATTTTAAAATAACCTTTAGAAAATCAAATCAATGAAACACTAGGATGAATGAAGCCTTTATCTTCTAGAAGAAACTGAGTTTTCAACTATTTTAACACTATGGGTGACATATAATAAAATGAAAAGGAAATTGGTAGAATTTTAGGAACCAAATCAATAGCAAACTCAACCTCCTATTTGGAGGGTAAACCCAAGAATTCATCTGGAAATACCTTTGGAATATCACTTATGATTGAAAGAAGTTTAGTCTCAATATTCCCTTTATCATCCTCATCCAAGATAGACACTATCTAACATGTAGAACTGACCATTTTAAGAAGGGGTAGTCCTTATCAACCTAATTGGGGGTCCCAATCTCCCTAAAACGCATAGGGGTTCCTATCATGAGTGGTGAAGGTCACCCTCCACTGATAGAAATCAATATGGTCCTTAAAGGAAACCATTCATTCCATCTTCATAATGAGATCAAAGGAATCCATTTCAAGGATGAGTATGTCTCATGTTAGCTCCACCTATTGGATAGAAATATCATAGGAAGGCTCCTTACCAAGGGGTGTCACAATATATATAACGTATGGCATTATCTTATATATAAGTTTCAATAATTCCACAAAATAGGCATAAATATACTGGTGAGAAGCACCAATGTCAATTAAAGTAATAACCATAGACGATTCCACAAGTATGGTACCTCTCACTATCATCGGGCCTATATCATAATCCATGGGAGATGGCTCCATAACATGTAATTCCCTAGTCTCAGTCTGATTCTGGGGTCTATCATTGGCTTGGGGTTCATCCCTTTACTAAATTTAGACATAAGATGATTTTTTTTCCTCCACATCCATGAGATTAGTTTCTTGCTACTTTAAAAGGCATCCAACTGAATGGTATATCCCTTAGGTGTTGAGCAACCCACATTGCTTCGGGGAGAGGGTTTGGCCATATAAAACCTATGAAAATATCCTAGACACCCAAAATAATGATATAAATTTGAATTAGGTTGACATGAGGACCCTATATGGCCATACCTACCACACTGATAACAAATAACAGATCCACCACCTGAATTTGTTGATGCTAAAAGTTGGGAAATGTGCCTAGATCCACTGATACCTTTCCTTTTTATCTCATCGCACTTCATTTTCTTCTTAAATAAGCCATGACTACTCCCACTAGATGTTGGAATGGTGTAGTCTGATCCTTTGGGATGAAATTGGGTAAACTTCTTATGGCCTAGACTATACACTAGTGCCCAAATTTGGGGAACTATAATAACTCTTACTAAACTGTAGCATAGCAGGCTAATGACACCAATAGGGAATTGTAGCGATGTGGACTCATTGTAGTAGCATGTGAAATCGGTATTATAGCTTTATGAACTTCTTTCCAATTATATTATAGAATCTTGGACTTGGGTGGTTGTGGAATAGTAGGATAGTGGACTTACTATTTGATTACTATAGCAACATGAGTTACTATTAACCATGTTTCTTTAAGAGATCATTTGATCTAGGGTTTATAATCTAGATCCCAAATACAAAAAAATAGTATACCTCTCTATAGATATAAGGATTATTTTTGAAGCACGTAAATCATTATGTTCATATTCTTATTATTATTTTGTTCTTTTTCTATCTTTTACTCTTATTCTTTAAATTTTTTATCACTTGTTTCGTCTATAGTTTCTATAACAACTGGTATCAAAGCTTGAGTTTGTAAGATCGATTTTGGTTTTCTAGAATTGAAAAATGGATATAGAATAAAGAAAGGTGAATATTGATCATTTCAACAAAACTTACTTTATTTACTAGAGGATGAATATCAAAGGCTATCTTTATAAAAAAAAGTTTCACTTGTAGTTTTTGGGTGAACAACCAACATAGATGGAAAATATGGAGCGATAGCTATTAGATTGACATATTTTGGTATTTGTGTGCCTTAAATTTTCCAGAAACATGGTTTTCAACATCATAGTGGTGAAGAATATGATTATTTTAATGAAATATATTATTAATATGTATGAGAAACCTTTTGTTTCAAATAAAGTGTACCTAATGTGATGATTGTTCAATCTAAAGATTATTGAAGGGAAATTTTTTATTGATCACATCAATGAATTCAAAACCATCATAAGTTAATTTTCATCGATTATAATTACACTAGATAATGAGATATGTGATCTAGTTTTACTATATTTATTACTTGACAGTTGGTAAGATACTATAATAACCATAAGTAGTTATTTGGGGAATGAAAATTTTGATATTAAAGATGTATGAGACTTTATCTTCCCTGAGGATATTAAGAGAATAGAATTGGGCATATTTTATAGTTCTTCTCTGAATGTGAAAGTAAGTGGTAGATACATGCAGTGAGATAATTGTATAGGATAATCAAAATCAAGGGGAAAGATATGAGATGATTCAAAGGTTATTGATCCTACCTACAAGATTTGTGGGAATAAATGAAACATCAATAAATATTGTAGATAAAAATTTATGGAACCTTAAACCAATATAGTAAACACAATAGTTGAAGGAACCAATGATGTGTTGCTACTAATCATGGGCCCTATGGATCCTAGATTTTAGACTTAGGGGAATATTTCTATTCCAATTCATAGAATGGTTTCCGAAAAATTGTGTTTCTGGAAATTTTGAGAGGTTACATCTTGCTAATTATGAACCATTGCAGATTATGGGGAATAGAGATGTACATATTAAAACTAATAGTGTAATTTTTCTCATTCTGTAAAATGTGATTTATATTTCTGGACTAAGAAGGAACCATGCAGGTTTTAGTGCTGCTTTCACTAGAGGTCCATGTAAGATTAACAAGGGATCAATGGTCATAACTTTTGGAGTAAATAATGGAACCCTATATGAAATCAAAAAAACTTTCATAGACATTATTGTGTCAATAAATTATATCAGAGATTCACAGCTGTCGAATTATAAGTTATTCCACATGAGTGAGAAGGGGATGAAGGTGATAAAAAAATTAATGTTACCAAAGATGAAGTTGGTGTAAGTTTGAATGTGTGAATATTTTATATTTAGAAAGAATAATAATGTATCCTTTTTAAAAGGATGTAGAACACTGAAGGATGAGAAGCTAAACCCGATACACACTGATGTATAGGGGCCTGCACTATTATATTACCTTGGAGTGTAAAAATATTATATGACATATATCGATGAATAAATAAGGTATGAGTTTACTTTCTAAAAATAAAACATGATGTGTTTAACATGTTTAATAAGTGGAATAACATGGTAGATAATGATTCAGTATCAAAGATAAAATGATTGAGGTATGGCAATAGAAGAGAGTGTGATAATAAGAAGTTTAGGGAATTCTATGCTAAGAATTGAATTTTATGGGAGAAGACTCTTTCAAGTACACCATAATAGAATGATTTATTTGAAAGGATGAATTGGATATTGAATGAATATTCCAAGAGTATGAGGTTTCACTATGGGTTATCCAAAACTTTTCAGGTAGAGGCAGTGAAAATGGAAGCATATCTCATTAAAATGAGTCCATTTGTACCAATGGGATAATGTCTAATTGGGGATATATAGTAAGTAAATTATGTAATACTCTCTCATTTATGAGTCTTTATTTATTTGGAATATATATATATGTGTGTGTGTGTGTTTTCAAGGGATGTGTTTAATGATAAGTTCAACTCATTTTTCTTTATGGTCTATGGTGCTAAGGAGTTTGGTTATTGGTTTTAGGATAATAAGAACAAGATGATCATAAGAATCTATAATGTTATATTTAGTGAATATTAAATATATGAGAAACATCATTTTGTTGAAATTTATTTTGGGAATAAAGAACTAGAGTTCTAGGATAAAGTAGAGCTTGAAGGTGTGCCTAAGAATGTGAAACCAAAACCAGTTGATCCTACTCCTCAAGTGGAGTTGAGGTGATCAATAAGGGTGATAAGGGCCATGCAAAGGTATTCAAAATCCTGAAATTATTTTTTATTGACAAACTATGGATATAGATAATTTTTTTAAGAGGAAATACAACTGAAGGATTCAAGAAAGTGGGAGGTGGCTATGAAGATGGATATTTCTTCATAATATGATAATAATACTTAGGATCTGACACCTTTTCCATATGTAAAGAAATAATTTCACAAAAATGGGTAAATGGGTCAAATAAGAACATGATGTTAAGAAAATGTACAAGGAAATACTAGTGAAAGGATTTCAACATAAGAAAGGTATGGACTTCACTAATTTTTCTCACCTATAGTGAATCTTAACACTATCATGTGGATATTAGTATTGTTGAATCAGATGATTTAAATCTTGAGTACATTGATGTAAAGACTTATTTTCTTAATGGATATATGGAGGAGGAAATTTATGTGTATCATCTAGATGGATATATTGATTTAGGAAAGGAAGAACTGGTATGCAGACTCTAAATGAGTTTATATGGGTTAAAGAAAGCACATAGGTAGTTGAAAGAGAAGTTTGATGAATTTATGAGAAAAATTCATACAAATAGTGTGGCTGGATCAATACTTCTATTTTGAGTCTCTTTTTAATTGATACATTATATTACTTTTTTTTATGTGGATGGCATGCTCATTAAAATATCATGTGTACATATTGATGAGCTAAAAGGGAAGCAAACTAAGGAGTTTGAGATTAATTATCTTGGTGAAGCTGATAAGATTTTGGGGATGAATATCAAGAGAGAACACATTATTAGAACATTGATGTTATCACGGGATGACTACATTGGAAAGTTTATGAGTAGATTTAGTATACTAGAATAAAAGTTATTTTTTATTCTCCTAGATAACCATTTCTAATTTTCAAAGGAGAAAGCACCAAATATAGTATAAGAGGTTGGGTACATGGTAAATGTTCCATACACATTAGTTGTTGGAAGCATGATGTATATCAGGTTATGTACTCAACCTAATATTTCTCATGAAATGGGAGTTTTGAGTATGTACTTGGAAAAATATGGGAAGAAACATTGGGGAATTTTTAACTAGATACTGAGATATCTAAAGTGAATAAAGTAAGTGTTCATGTGTTTTGATAATGGAAAGTCATTGTAGGGGTATGTGGATTCTAACCTTGGAGGTTATGTAGACACCATGATAAGTGTCATAGGGTATGTGTTTAATTGAGTTGGAACTATAGTAAGTTGGATATCTCAACTATAGAAATTGGTGTCATTGTCAACCAAAAAGGCAAAATATATTTTTTTTAACAGAATCTAGGAAGGAGATGGTTTAGATAAAGAAATTCTTGGAGGATCCAGATAAAAAGTAGGAGGGAAATATATTACACTATGATAGTCAAATTGACATACATATTACAAATAACCAAGTGTTTCATGCCCAAATGAATCATAATGAGTTGAAGTTCCATTTTATTAGAGTCTTAATGCAAGATAGGTTGTTGAAATTGTATAAGATTCATGGAACCAATAATTTGGAAAACATGTTGATAAAGATAGTGATGATAGAGAATTTGAGGAACTATTGTGATTTATTAGATATCCATAGATGAATGGAGGATGATAGGTATAATATGGGAGAACAATATGGAATCATAGAAGAGAAAACAAGTGGTATTTCATGAATCATTAGCTTGAAATTGAATCTTGATGGGAAGAACACATTGGTGAGTGTAGAAGATGGGGCTCAAATTAAGTAATCAGTATATATTAGTAGCATCAAAGAATACTATCATGTAAGGTCAGGCTCCAAGTGGTATATTTTTGGAATGGTGTATCTTGCTCCTTTTGGATGAAGTTGGGTTAGCTACTTGTGATCCAAACTATACACAGTGCCCAATTTTTGGGCATTGTAGCAACTCTGACGCACAAGAGCCTCAGCCCAGTTGGTGAGGACTCACTAGGTGCATCCAAGAGACCCGAGATCAAATCCAGGTGGAGGCATATTTCAAGGGGTACTGTAGCAAGGACTGTAGCAGCACTGTAGCCACACTATAGAAGCTCTGTAGAAGTACTGTAGCAGTACTGTAGCAGTACTATAGCAGTACTGTAGCAGGCACTGTTCGGTACTGTAGTAGTCGGAACTATTTATCCATCTAGGCCTTCAGGCCACCGGTTTGGTCCTCATGTCCTGCAAGGCTTCCGGGACACCCAAGGCCTTCGGGCCAGTTGATTATTAAGGAATTCAAACTACCTTAAGGCCTTAGGGCCACCCCAACGCCTTCGGGCCACATGAATGCAGGCCCCAGGCACACTACAAAAAAGGAGAAGCCCCAGAAGAGGATTCAGAGCATGAGCACTCACCAGAGAAGAGCCAAATGGATTGTCAAAATGAGAGGGTATGGCTATGACATTGGTACCAGCCTGTGCTTTCACGGGAATCCTAGCCAGATGGTAATGCAATGGTGGAGAGCTACTATCAAGATGCAGATGTTGGGGAGGGGCAGTTTCTTGTAGATAGTCTGGTTGAATTCCCTAAGACCTTCGGGTCATGTACTCTCTTAAGCCTACGATCCATGTAATCTCTGAGCCTACGGGCCTTGTAAGGGTTCCCCCTCATCCCTTGAAAGGGGGTTTATCAAAAATCAATAAAAAATGAAGGCCTTCGGGCCATTCAGGTAGCAACTCTGACCAAACTGTAGTAGAGCTAACCGGTGATGCTAGTAGGGAATTTTAATAGTGAGGACTCACTATAGAAACATGTGGTGGTAGTAATATATCTCCATATACTTCCTTCCACCAATATTTTAGCATATTGGACTTAGGTAGTTGTGGCATTATAGCATAGTGGACATACTATGTGGGCACTATAGCAACATAGGTTATTGTTCACCGTGTTTCTTTAAGAACTAATTCAAGATAGGGATTCATTACTTTAAAAATTAATCATGAAATTTTTATATTAAACAAATTGAAGTGATTCTTCCAATTTTCAATGATATAGATTATTCTCGAAGCACGTTAATCATTGTATTCATTTTCTTCTTGTTCACTGTGTTTCTTTAAGAACTAATTCAAGATAGGGCTTCATTACTTTAAAAATTAACCATGAAATTTTTCTATTGAACATGTTGAAGTGATTATTCCACTTTTAAATGATATAGATTATTCTCGAAGCATGTTAATCATTGTATTCATTTTCTTCTTGTTATTTTTTTTCCTTTTTTCTCCCTTTTACTTTTCTTCTATGAGTTGTTTGTCACTTGTTGCTCTTTGAATTTCCGTAACATCATAAAATGGAGGCATACTAAATTAGGTGTGAAACCCCAATCCCACATCTATTTTTGTGAGGAATATTTTTTGACATATAATCTTGTATGGGCTACTCTTCCTATTACCAAATGGTTTTAGGATGGAACACCAAAAGGGTTTAGGTATTAGACCTGAAATGTATGGGCTGGAGGAAAGTGATTCTAACAAGTGGTATCATATCCATGGTGTATCTTAGGTATAATTTGGGTGTCATATCCTCAAACCATTTTGATAATGATAATGGTATATTTATTGAATCATGTGGATCCATGGTTCCTTGTGTCAAAAATATTCCTAATAGTAGTGGTCATGTGGTGAGTCTCAGTGATGAGAAAATAATTGTCCAAGTTGTTTGGATATAGTGGATTATAATTCACGGTGAGTACTATATGTAAAATATTGGGTTTTATGAGAGGATTATTGGGTGTGAAAACCTAATTCCACATTAGTTTCCATAAGTAATGGTATATGACATATAATCTTTGATGGGATACTCCTCCTATTACCAATTGGTTTTATGATGGATCATAGAAAGGACTTATATATTGGGTCTAAAATGTTTTGATTAGAGGAATTGGATCTTGATACACTATACATCCCTGAAATCCCTTCCATATTAATCTCTACCATTAGGGATCAATCCGAAACCTCGGAATAAGTTGATAGGTTCAAGATAAATACCTAAGATAAAATTTTAGGATGAAGACCCATTTAAAAAATCTAAGCCTTCGATTTTTAAAATTGATACCATCTTAGGTGAAAAATGGGAAAGCTCTAAAAATAATTTTTTATACTCCATAACTTTTTTATCACCCTACTAAAGATAAACAAATTCTTGGGACTTCGATAATTCCATCATGTCTGGATAAAACTGTTGGGTGAATGCCACCATAGAATTCTTCTACTCTAGGTTTTCATGTTTCTTTACATTAACTATTGACTCCCACCACTTTTATTGGGGGTATTCAAGCATAAATGTGGTTCACTTAACCTTGATTGATTCTAGAGTTTCAAGGAAATCAAAAATCCTATCAATTTTTTCCAGTAAATCCTATTCTTAGCTTCCTTAGAAAGATGATGGATTATGATAGAGTAATTCTTGAGCTCGATCCTTCACTAGGCCAGAACCTGATTCTTTAGCTTTAAAAAGGTTTAGGTCCACTTCTTGATCCATTTTATTGATCATCCAAACCTATTAGAGTAAGGGACACCTCTGGAACCTAGAAATTATATTCTAGGAGAGATAAATGGTCTCAAACCCCCTTATAATAGATTAAGGTGGTCCCTGATGTTTTTTTGGGATATTACTTCAAGAGGTTGTTATAGTAAGTGGGAAGGGAAGTGAGGGGGGCTGGTGGGGGAATTTTAGATGTAATATCCTGGGGGTTGGAGCGAGAGAGTCTCTCTATATATATATATATATATATCTCTCTGTGTTTATATTCCTCTACCCCTTACCACTATTTCTTATCCATTTTCATTATAATTCACCTTTAGTTGCTAGAATATACTACAATAGATTTCTTGGGGTTTTATGTTTCTTAACGCTTGGTCCAGCCTGGTATAAATTTTCACTCATGTGGGAGGAGGTGCACTATTGGGAATTATCTATTATAAAAATGGTGGTGTAAATAAATTTAAAGGATAGCTTGGAGGAAGCAGAATAGGGAATGGGTAGACTCAATTTAGTTCTCTCTAACCTGAAATTACTAGTAGAAAACTTAATATAGAATCAATAGAAGATGACCAATGAGCTAACCAAGATCACAGGATTATTGTGTTACTTATAGAAGATGTCACTATAAGAATAGGAATGTCTGAAAATGAATCCATATGTGTTTTCCTCACATTTAGTGGAACTGGGTGACATCGGATGACCAATAATTAACTATTCTGATTTTGAATCACTCAGTACTCCACTACATGATGAGTGGGCCTCTCGTATTTTGACATCCAAGACCCAAGAATATGGATTGCGTGAGTGGGATTATTTTTTCACAGTCATCAATCACTGAAGGATGTGAAGGTGTCCCTTATGCAAGTAAGCATGGAAGGATTCACAATTCATTGGTTCATTATTCTTAGTGAAACTCAACTAGAATTGAATTGTCCCAATTTTAAAGAGGATATAATAGAATGATTTAGTGGAATGGAAATTCAAAACCCTTATGAGGAGCTTACTATAATATACCAGCAAGGATTGATCATAGAATATATTGAATAGTGTGAATATCTAGCTTGCATACTTCCTTTCCTACCTGAGATATAATATCTGGTATATTTCATACGAGGACTACGTGAGGAGATTTGAAATTGTATATATACACAATCTAGAAACATGATTACATACAATATATTTGGATAGACATATCGAACATTCATTTCAGAAAGGGATCGTAATACACAGAAAGGGATGGTAATGCACACTTGGGGAAGGAATACTAGAATGCAACATGAACCTGATGGGAGGGAATGGTGACAATCCCTCCATCTTGGACTACCACCTCAAAATTGAACCATGTTCATAAAAAATAGACAAGTGGGTACTAACAATGGAGGACTTGTTTAAGAAGAAACATGGAAAGTGGATCCTGGAGGGAGAGGGGTATGACATCTGTCCACTCAGAAGTGGGTGGAAAGATGAAAAAAAAGGTTGTGTTTCAGGTGTGGGAGACCTTATAATCCAATGCACAAATTCCCAAATTATAATATTTTATTCATGCTCTTGGGTGAGGATAGAGTTCAACCAGATGAGGGGGAATAGTGAAGGTTGAAGGTGTTGAGCCAGAATCAGGGGAGACATGTGATGAGGTGAAGTGTTAGGTGTTGGAAAATTAAGGTACATACATTTACTACTAGGCCTAAGGAGGAAGAGAATTAACTTTAATAAAGGTGGAAGGTCTTGTGTGTTGTAATAGTGGGTTCCTTGTACCCAACTCAAATAGTACTTTTTGATTACCATATCATGTATATAGTGAGTTATGCATGATGTAAACTTTCTATAATAATGTTTATATTTTGGTTTCCATTATTTATAAGGTAATTTATATAGATTAAATCTTGTATCAAAGGGTTATAGTAGTTCCTAGGATATAATGAGAACCTAGAGACACCATGAAAGTAAACTTAAAAAAAATCTATTATGGTCTAGATACATCATGCTGATAGGACATGGATGATGTGGGACCATTAGGTGTTGGGGGCTCATAAGCATTGGGAATTCTACTCATAAAGTTCACACTTAGTGATCTCAAGTATATGAGATCTTAATGATTGACCTGCCAATAGGAGCACCACATGTTTCACCTGTCATTGGTAGTTCCTATCTTCAAACATGTTTAATGGTCACCATACTAGAGATTATTGTCAATGTATATTATTTGATATTATACTTTGATGTAAGATGAAAAGTATATCATTGATTTCATAGTGAGGTATCTTTCAATGGGTGTGTCATTAGTGGTATGGAATTGATTGAATAATCAAGATATAATTTTTTACATTTGAAAGGAAGTAATATCTCAAGCCTAGTTGATATAAATAGAAGTACCTTCACTAAATTCATGGTCATGGTAGAAAAAGATAAGTCCATCCAGTTTTGTTAATGAAAAATAATGAAATATTGGATGATAACACAAATTGTGCATCTCGCTTTTGAGATATCATGAGATAAAGAGACTATATTACATGGTGTGTGTTCATAGGAAAGGTTTTTAATGCTATAACTTTTTATTATCTTCTTAAGGGCCTTAATGGATTGCTAGAATATGCACCTGTTATGTGAATAGTATTCACTACAATCGATATAAGGGCCTAAAGGGTCACACACTTAGCATATTCAAAATTTTATCCTATTATAATGAATAGGAGTATATTTCATGGTGGACCCCAATATGGGGTCTGAGTGATTTTTGATAATATAAAATCTCTAAATAATAAAAAAAATCATATTATTTAAGTTAAGAATAAATTGTATTGAATTTATTTATTAAATATATTTACAAATATTAAGGTAAATAAATAGAAAAATATTATATAAACAAATATTATTTTAATATTCAAGGTTTGTTTAATACTTTTGGGAATATATAGTTGATTTAATGGCTCATTTTTATCATATAAAATATTTATTATATTATAAGTAAGTGATATAAATATAAATGATATTTATGACTCAGTAAAAAATTAAAAAGATTTCATTTATAATAGGTAATAAATATACAGGGGGAGGGATCCTTTTTTGAGTATTTAAAAATTAAATATAAAAGGAGGAGGAGGCTCTCATGCATGATACTATTCAGTGTATAATGGTTGAGAGAATCTCTCTCCTCTCCCGCTTCCTAAAGAGAGAAGTAGACGATCCGAGCTACCAATCTGATTTCTTCTTCATAGATTGAAGGATCATTATTAAAGTGATCATTAAAACATCAAAGTCTTCATCATATCTCTGTAATATCACATGGAATTCAAATATTGATGCTCCTATATACTTTTGAATTGTATGTGGATAATTTAGATGGATCCAGCTTTGGTTCCTTATAGGAACAGTCGTCAACGACAAGCAGTTGAAAATGAGGCTTCATATCAAATGAGAAAATTTTTCATTTAATTTTTTTACTTGAATTTCTTCAAACTAGAACCTTAGTAGTTGTACCTAGCTACGTTTCACTAATGATGTTGTATTTATATCGATCATCGGTGAAATTTTTTAAATCTCTAACCCATATTCTTCCTCTTCGCACCATGGTACCTATAATTACTATTCAGTAAATTAGGTGGATTTTATTATACAACAAAATTTAATTTTCCTTAAATTTAAAAGACATCATTTTGGTCCCAATGAAGTAGATCGTTCTTCAATTCGATTTCAGAAGGCCAAGTTATGGCCATCCAAAAATTTAATTCTGATTGAAATGATTTTTTACAGGTATTAAAAATTAAATAAAATATATTTTTATATATATATTAATTTTACCCCAATGTAGTGGAAGAAGGTGATTTTCGATAACCCATTCTTCTGGCTAGGTTCCAGACTGATTCTAATTGCCGGAACTATTCTAGCTAATGGGATTATTTTCACGGATGAAAATTTTCTTTAAATCCAATATGAATTATTCTTTGAAAAATAATAAAAACAAAATGAGGTAGGGTTGGTTAGTCTTGTGGGTTAACTACAAAAAAATTATTAAAATTTTAAAAGGTAAATATGGAATTTCTATCCACATAGAATAAATATAACAAGAAGGGGGTTTTGGCTTAATGGGGTTGCTATCTAAATTGGGAAGCTACTAGAATAAACATATATATATATATTAAAAAAATAATTCCTTAGAGGAATACCGATTCCCCGTGGCCAATCACACATGTTGTGATGCCCCAGGATTTATGAACTTGACTAAGTGAACAAGGTTATGTTTTATAATGATGTTTCTTGTTTTACATGTTTTGTTTTTTGTACCAATAAAGGGATTGAGACTAAATAGATGAAAAACAAGGAGAATAAATAGGAATGGTATACATTAAAATGTTACATTACAACAAATACCCAAACTAACCAAGAACATCATGTACAAGACTTAGCATGGCCACGACAAGGATGCTAAGAACCACAACTAGAGTAATTAGATAGTAATCATCATATGGGTCTGTTAGTGTGAAAAATATAATAGACAGAACCACAACACACGTACTCAGCACCAATGGAATGAGGAGAGCCATCCTCCCGGGTTCAAGTGTTTTGAAAATGTGAAACCCCCCCCCCTATTTTTATAATGGTCCTTTAAGAAATTATGACCATTATATTTTTGACCGTTTGGTTTAAATTGATAAAGTTTATCTTTTTATAAAAATTTTATTTTTTTTATAATGCTCTTATAATCTTATGGTATTTCAAATATTTTAATATGTTCAAAAGTTTTGAATTATATCTTCGAGTATCTTAATTTTAAAATAAAAGAATATTCTTGAAAATAAATTTAATTGAT
Organism: Viscum album; assembly: GCA_963277665.1. NCBI lineage: Eukaryota > Viridiplantae > Streptophyta > Magnoliopsida > Santalales > Viscaceae > Viscum > Viscum album. Next base: position 1,481,787,639 of record OY728141.1, on the reverse strand, counting down.
TTTACAAAATTTTGATGGATACCTATATGGTTGAAAACTTAGTATTTTAACAACTTCTAAATGTTTTAAAAAGTCAAATTTGAAGGGTAACTGTAATAATTCAAAAAAATATATCTCTTTGGATCTCTAAAACTATGTATTTTGAATTAGGAAAACTATTAGTCTTTTAAAAAAAATTATGAATCAAATAGTGGAGTATTTTAAAAGTTATAAGATCCTAATATTTATAAATGTTTAGTATGTTAATTATGAAATATATATCTTTTAAAAGAGTTATATCAAATAGTAAGGTATTTTACATAATCTATAATGGGATTTTAGATTTGGAAATTTTAAGTTAAAAGTATTTATTAAATTGTGAAAAAAATTCAATTTATAATGTTTATGTTTTATACTATTTTAAAAAAATATAGTATACTGTCTAATTTTACATATTTATTATACTGTTTCTTTTTTTTGGTATCAAAATTATTTTTTTTTGGTGAGGCGATACAAGCTGTTCATCACCCCCCGTGCTTAATCCCGATCATTCACACGATCAAATTCCACAAGGACGTCGCGTCTTACCGCAACCGTCCGATCTATTCAAGATCGAATCTTGGTCGTCATTTCTTTTTTTTAACCCGCGTCTCCCTATAGCTGTCTGATATTCCCACGATCATATCCTGACCGTCGTTTCTTTAAATCTCTCAACACATCTCCCGCTCTCCCTCCAGCCATCTGATCGCACCTAGATCTAATCTGGTCCATCCGTTTCTTTCTGCGTCATCCTCTCAATCGTCTCCTTCCTCACTTCGCAATCCGTTCCAACACTAGTTCCTGAGGACGCCACGCTCACTTTCTTTGTACTGCTCCCCTTGACCCTCGCACACCCCACCTCCTAGGTTACTTCATCTTCATCTCTGCACCGACCTATCTCTTGGGTCGAGTCACCTAAGATCACTGAATCCTCTACTTAAACCTATCCCCCTCATGGACTTCTTCTTGCCCTTCGAACTCCTCTCAGTCTCCCCAGCAAACCAGAGAACTTCTCCTCTTCTATCTGTCCGAGCATCCTCTATCGTCACTGTAAGGGTGTTATATGTTTTTTTCGTTAATAAAATCATATTATTTTATGTTTTAGTATATACGGTTTATATATATAAATATTTATAATGCAAACCCTTCTGTTTTAAAATGGTTTCGAGGGTGTTTGCCTACGTTTTACTAGGAGGCCAACATGTGTAAGTGTCTATTTGTTTTTTTTTCTTTAAACATTTCTGTTTTAAAAAACCTATATAATGTTGTTCTGTATATACATTTTTATAAATATATATATATATATATATATATATATATATCAATCCGTTTGGTATTAAATGTTTTAAAAGAAGATTATTGAAGTTTTTTTATGTGTAAGGGGTCAACTTCATTCGGTTTTATTTTTATAAAACCTATATATTTGTATAACATGTATATATAGTTTTGTATATATAAATATATATATATATATAACCCAAATCCAAACTGTTTTTAGAGTTTCTAAAGTAATTATGGATGTTTTACCAGGAGAGATAAATATTATAAGGGTTGTTTTGAAGCTGGTTGTATCATGCCAGAACCCTAAGTATAAACTCTGTATATACCTTATAAACTTAAATATATAAGTATGTAGTCCAATACAAACCAAATCTATGATTTTTAAAGGATGGATATCAATCTTTAAATAAATTTTTATATGCGAACTATGTTTTTGTTTTAAATGGAATTATTTTTATAAAACCTTAATTTTTATACGTATGGTTACATTTATAAAAAATCTTATATGGATTTAGTTTTCAATAAAGTAATTCATTAATGGTTGGAAACATTTAGTACATAAGGAATTTAATAGACCTTGTTTTTAAATTGTGTAAAACCCATATATAAACTTTGTGTATATATGGTTATGCGTATATGTATTTATAGGTATAATTTCCAAAACCCTATTTTTTTAAGTAATAATTACCAGGACTTAATTTATGCTTTGATACATGTAAGATTTTAATAAAAGATAATTTTGATGTTTGCTAAACCAGCATGTAATCTGTATATAAGTACACACAAATGAGCATGTTTTATTTAAGAAGTTTATTTGACATTTCCCATGATGTGTTTTATGATAAAGTGTGTATTTTGGCTTGATTAAAATATATTAGAGGATTTAGAATTTACGGGATCATTTTATCATGTTGTATTCATTTATTTCCTTATTAAACAATGAACCTACTTTGGTGAATGTTATTTGTTAATCAAGTTATGATTTAATTTATTTTCAAGTTCAATGACCTGTTTATCACCATAACAGATGGAAAGTGCTTTCTTTAAGTATTTCATTTCCATGAAATAATAATTTTAAATATTCTTCATTTATTATATCATGTGGCAACCCCTTTTCATCTAACATTTTATGTGGTTTAGTAATTGCCCTTTGTATATAGGATTTTTACTAAACCATGCCTTCTTTTGATTAATTATTCCATGTTTGTAATGTTTTATGTCATGTCATGTGTTTGTAGACCAATTGTATAATGGTTTTCCTTGTCCATGTCATTGATCATCCTACATGCATATGAAAAATCATAAAAATGAACCAAGAATCAAGTTACCCAAAGTGGTATGGGACACCTTGGGTAATATGAAAATGAATGAATTATTCAAGGTGGTATGGGACATCTTGAATATAAAACCCCATTAAAGTAAAGTATGATCTATGTGGCTCACATGATAATAAAGACAAATTTAAGGGTGCTCTATGATAGTGCTCAAATTCATTGGGTAAAGACTTAATCTCTAGAGATGACCTTTTTAACAATACCTTGGTTAATAACCTTGGTAATTTTATTTTTAATGACACCTTGGGGATAGACCTTTGTGATACGGAAATGATTATCTAAGTTAAATTTTGATGCCACATATTCAAGTTATGTTACAAGTTATTTTTTAAACTGATATGTCTCTTATTTCACTACCCATGTCCTTATGTTTTTATCCAATTCATATTGATGTCGTAAGTAAAGGTTTAGGGCATAATTTGTGCTTATCACTCAGTAGTTTGTAACCAACTTATGAAATTGAAGTTGTTTCCTTCGCACACAACTCTGATTATGTGTTACTTTTAACTATTTAATTTGTGCTTAAATAATCATATGTCAGACTTGTTTATGATAACCTTTACTACTCCTTTGAAAAATGTATTAATTGATTCATGTATTCCTTGAAAATCTTCCCTGAGAACTTTTATGTTATGTTACATGTGTTGTAGTTTTCCTTAAGAGAATTTTCTATGCATAGTTTTAAAGAATGATTTCAAAAGTTACTTTGGTTTATTCTTTTTAAAACCCCTTACTGGGCATTCTTATGCTCACCCTACATTTTGGTTTAAAAATTTCAGGTAACAGATTTTATCAGATAAAACATCTTGGAAGTTGTCGGTTTCCCAGAACCCGAATCGAACTAAATCCTATGTATGTGACGTGATGTGTGTTTATCAGTGCATGTTTTTATTTCAAGACACACATCATGTTCAGAAGGCATCGGATCCTGGTTTTCTGGATTCGGGTCCTCACAGTTGGTATCAGAGGGTTCGGTTTGGATAACTCTGGAAAACTAGAATGGAAACAAAGAAAAATATACTTCAGCATTACTAAAAAATGGGTTTTATTAATTTTCAGATGTAAAATAGAGGTACTAATATTTTGTCTCTCCCCACTGAGGCCCTAGATACCATTGTGTCTTTAGCTAACCGAGAGAATTTTCTAAACTATGCCCATATCCGCATGACATACAAACACCTATACGACGTGTCAAACTCACCACGGGTGCTTCAGCTACACTGGGGGTTAGGAATGGATTACCTTCTTATGATGACGACCCATTTTCCCTCCTATGTACATCGGGGAAGGTACCATGAGGGACTTTTCCGGGTGTTCGCGGAAGGTGAGGACTTTGGCTTTATGACCCTCGACACTTTTCAAGAAGTTGTTGCTGTCGATGACCTCCGAGCATCCTATCTCTATCAAATCTTGAACTACGGCTTCTGGGGCGAGTTTTTGGACTTCAGAATGTTAGAAGATGAGTCCACCCGACTGTCTTGTAGACAACAATTATATTCTAACGTATCCCAACTTCATACCTGTCATGCTAAACTCAGGAGACGTCACAGGTGCCCCCGTGTGTTTAACCCTAAATTCTCAGCCTGTGTTTGGTTTGAGGAGATAGGGAGTTTTGCCTATTTGTGTGGAGTTCGTGCAGTAAGTAATTAGAGGAAACTCAAGCACTGATGTTTAATAATAAAATTATGTTTATTGAAATGTTTCCTTTCCCCTTTCTTGTCTTTGCTTTGTTTATACCTTTGAATGGTTTTCAAGTGATTGAACTCCCATCTTAAACTTTCAGATGGAATGACAAATCCACATGCTATCTCTTCCTACTGATATACTAGAGATTATCGCAATAAAAACTTGTGAATACAAGTATCGTCCCTTCATAAACCTGCGAGGAACAAGCAAATATTTTTTTGAGGTGACAAACGGTCCGGAGATTCTCTGCACCTATCAAGGGAACGCTTCCATCTTCTACCGCATAGTCTCAGCACAATTGGCCGAGCATAAGCGGAGGGGGAAGTAACACGAAGGGCTCTTCCTGTGTTTCACCCTAGGCCGGAACTACATGTCCAGAGTAAAATTTCATGAGGGTGACTTAGAGGGAAATTTTTGTGCGACCTATATGTACCAAATCCTCAGCATTATCCTATACGACAATGTCTATGATTTAGATGTTCTTGAATGGGACATAATTCGGCGAGTTCTTCATACGTTGGTCTATATGGAAATTTCCAAACTCTGTACTATTCGATCCCCCCTCTGGAATCCCAAGTGTCCAGTGCATGAGTTCAACCCCTTCTGCCCTAAGTGTATCTGGATCAGAGAACTAGAGAAGTTGAGCATCAATGTGGGTCTTCTACTGAGCACACCTGATGATTACCAACAATGGGGGATATGGTAGGAACGACTGGGAGCTTCCTCTTAGTGAGTTTGTATGAAATTAATTGCAAGGATACAATTCTTTTAAGAGGGGGATAATGTGACGCCCCAGGATTTACGAACTTGACTAAGTGAACAATGTTATGTTTTATAATGATGTTTCTTGTTTTACATGGTTTGTTTTTGGTACCAATAAAGGGATTGAAACTAAATAGATGAAAAACAAGGAGAATAAAGAGTACTGGTATACATTAAAATGTTACATTACAACAAAGACCCAAACTAACCAAGAACACCATGTACAAGACTTAACATGGCCACGACAAGGCTGCTAAGAACCACAACTCGAGTAATTGGGTAGTAATCATCTTATGGGTCTGTCAGTATGAAAAACATAATAGCCAGAACCAAAGCACACGTACTCAGAACCAATGGAATGAGGAGATCCATCCTCCCTATTTCAAGTGTTTTGAAAATGTGAAATTCCCCCTGTTTTTATAATGGTCTTTTAAGAAATTATGACCGTTATATTTTTGACCATTGGGTTTAAATTGATAAAGTTTATCTTTTTATAAAAATTTGGTTTTTTTATAATTCTCTTATAATCTTATGTTATTTCAAATATTTTAATATGTTCAAAATATTTGAATTATATCTTCGAGTATCTTAATTTTAAAATAAAATAATATTCTTGAAAATGAATCTAATTGATTTTACAAAATCCTGATGGATACCTATATGGTTGAAAACTTAGTATTTTAACAACTTCTAAATGTTTTAAAAAGTCACGTTTGAAGGGTATCTGTAATAATTTAAAAATATATCTTGTTGGAACTCTAAAACTATGTATTTTGAATTAGGAAAACTATTGGTCTTTTAAAAAGAAATTTTATGAATCAAAGAGTGGAGTATTTTAAAAGTTATAAGATCCTAATATTTATAAATGTTTAGTATATTAATTATGAAATATATATCTTTTAAAATATTTATATCAAATAGTAAGGTATTTTACATAATCTAGAATGGGATTTTAGATTTGGAAATTTTAAGTTAAAAGTATTTATTAAATTGTGAAAAAAATTCAATTTATAATGTTCATGTTTTATACTATTTTAAAAAAATATAGTATAATGTCTAATTTTACATATTTATTATACTGTTTCTTTTTTTTGTATCAAAATTATTATTATTTTGGTGAGGTGATACAGGCCGTTCATCACCCCCCGTGCTTAATCTCGACCTTCCACATGATCAAAAGCTGCAAGGACGCCACGTCTCACCACAACCGTCCGATCTATTCAAGATCGAATCACGGCCATCATTTCTTTTTTTTAATACCCACTTCTCCCCATAGCCGTCTGATCTTCCCATGATCAGATCTTGGTCGTCGTTTCTTTAAACCACTCAACACATCACCCACTCTCCCTCCAGCCGTCCGATCGCGCCTAGATCTAATCTGGGCCATCCGTTTCTTTCTGCATCATCCTATTCGTCATCTCCTTCCTCATGTCTTGATCCGTTCTAGCACTGGTTCCCGAGGATGCCACGCTCACTTTCTTTGCACTGCTTCCCTTGACCCTCGCACACCCCACCTCCTAGGGTACTGTATCTTCATCTCTGCATTGACCTATCTCTTGGGTCGAGTCACCTAAGAGCAATGAATCCTCTACTTAAACCTCTTCCCTTTACGGACTTCTTCTTTCCCTTCGAACTCCTCTCGGTCTCCCCAGCAAACCAGAGAACTTCTCCTCTCCTATCAATTCGAGCATCCTCCGACGTCACTGTAAGGGTGTTATATGTTTTTTTGTTAATAAAATCCTATTATTTTATGTTTCATTATATACGGTTTATATATATAAATATGTATAATGAAAACCCTTCTGTTTTAAAATGTTTTCAAGGGCGTTGCCTGCGTTTTACTAGGAGTCTTACATGTGTAAGTTTCTATTGGTTTTTTTTCTTTAAACGTTTCTGTTTTACAAAACTCATATAATGTTGTTCTGTATATACAGTTTTATAAATATATATATATATATATATCAATCTGTTCGGTATTAAATATTTTAAAAGAAGATTATGGAAGTTTGTTTTCTGTGTATGGGGTGAACTTCATTCGGTTTTATTTTTATAAAACATATATATTTTTATAACGTGTATATACAGATTTTTATATATAAATATATATATATATATATATATATAACCCAAATCCAAACTATTTTTAGAGTTTCTAAAGTAATTATGGATGTTTCACCAGGAGAGATAAATATTATAAGGGTTGTTTTGAAGCTGATTGTATCATGCCATACCCCTAAGTATAAACTCTATATATACCTTATAAACTTAAATATACAAGTATATAGTCCAATACAAACAAAATCTATGATTTTTAAAGGATGGATATCAATCTTTAAATAAATTTTTTATATGCAAACTATGTTTTTGGTTTAAATGGAATTATGTTTATAAAACCTTAATTTTTATACATATGGTTACATTTATAAAAAACCTTATATGGATTTAGTTTTCAATCAAGTAATTGATTAATGGTTGGAAACATTCAGTACATAAGGAATTTAATAGACCTTGTTTTTGAATTGTGTAAAACTCATATATACACTTTGTGTATATATGGTTATGCGTATATTTATTTATAGGTATAATTTCCAAAACCCTATTGTTTTTAAGTAATAATTACGAGGACTTAATTTATGCTTTGATACATGTAAGATTTTAATAAAAGATAATTTTGATGTTTGTTAAACCAACATGTAATCTGTATATAAGTACACACAAATGAGCATGTTTTATTTAAGAATTTTATTTTACATTGCCCATGATGCGTTTTATGATAAAGTGTGTATTTTGTATTGATTAAAATATATTAGAGGATTTAGAATTTATGGGATTAAATCATGTTGTGTTCATTTATTGCCTTATTACACAATGAACCTACTTTGGTGAATGTTATTAGTTAATCAAGTTATGATTTAATTTATTTTCAAGTTAAATGACCTATTTATCACCATAACAGATGTCAAGTGTTTTATTTAAGTATTTTATTTCCATGAAATAATAATTTTAAAGATTCATCATTTATTATTTCATGTGAAAACCCCTTTTCATCTACCATTTGATGTGGTTTAGTAATTTTCCTTTGTATATAGGATGTTTACTAAACCATTCCTTCTTTTGATTAATTATTCCATGTTTGTAATGTTGTCTGTCATGTCATGTGTTTGTAGACCAATTGTATAATGGTTTTCCTTGTCTATATCATTGATCATCATACATGCATATGACACATCATAAAAATGAACCAAGAATCAAGTTACCCAAAGTGGTATGGGACACCTTGGGTAATATGAAAATGAATGAATTATTCAAGGTGGTATGGGACATATTGAATATAAAACCCCGTTAAAGTAAAATATGATCTATGTGGCTCAAATGATAATAAAGACAAATTTAAGGGTGTGCCCTGATATCTCTCCAATGCATTGGGTAAAGACTTAATCTCTAGAGATGGCCTTTTTAATGATACCTTGGTGAATAACCTTGGTAATTTTATTTTTAATGACACCTTGGGGATAGACCTTGGTGATATGGAAATTATTTTCTAATTTAAATGTTGATGCCACATATTCAAGTTATGTTACAAGTTCTTTTCAAAATGATATGTCTCTTCTTTAAATACCCATGTCCTTATGTTTTTATCCAATTCATATTGATGTCATAAGTAAAGGTTTATGGCATGATTTGTGCTTATTACTCAATAGTTAGTAACCAACTTATGAAATTGAAGTTGTTTCCTTTGCACAAAACTCTGATTATGTATTACTTTTAACTATTTAATTTGTGCTTAAATAATCATATATCATACTTGTTTATGATATCCTTTACTACTCCTTTGAAAAATGTCTTAATTTATTCATGTATTCCTTTAAAATCTTGACTGAGCACTTTTATGTTATGTTACATGTGTTACAGTTTTCCTTAAGAGAATGTTATATGCATAGTTTTAATGAATGCTTTCAAAAGTTACTTTGATTTATTCTTTTTAAAACCCCTTACTTGGAATTCTTATGCTCACCCTACGTTTTGATTTAAAAAATTTAGGTAACAGCTTTTATCAGATAAAACATCCTGGAAGTTACTGGTTTCCCAGAACCCGAATCAAACTTGATCCTCTGTATGGGACGTGATGTGTGTTTATCAGTTCATGTTTTTATTTCAAGACACGCATAATGTTCAGAAGGCATCGTCTCCTGTTTTTCTAGAGTCGGGTCCTCACACATGCGGCTTATAGCTACCTACACATGTCATCACTGCCCTCATCCTCCTCTAGTTGACCACCCATAGCCCCAACCATCTTGTCTTCCATATCCTCCTACTCGATTCCCCATAAAATCCACCTTGACCTCTTACTACAGTCACTACCACGCATGAAACCACCTCGTCATCCACAACCTCCCCAAGCATCATCCCCTCTAGCAGTGACCCACTATTCTGCCACCCTCTAATGGCCTCTTACCCTACTTAGTCCCCTCTAGCAGTGACTCACCACAAGCAATCACCATAGATAGACTCCCCTCATGTGGCCACCTATAGATCAGCTGATCCACAATCAGGTTGAGTCAGCTCAACCTATTATAGGGTGGCACTAGTCCGGTCCAAACCAAAATGGCCCTAGGAAAGTTCTATTCAACCTGCAATAGGCCTAGGTTGGTTCTGTATGGCCTGGAATGGGCCTACATGGGTACTACTTGACCTGCAATGGGCTTAGATGGTTTTTGGGGCCTTGGAAAAATTTAAATATCCAAAAAATTAATATAAATTTTTTGAATTAAAAAATAATCATAAATTTAATATTATACAGTTAAATTAATTTTGGAATAAAATTAAATTAATTTTGGGACCAAACAAAATAAATTATTTGAATTAAAATAATTTTTTTAATTAATTTATTTTCTCTCGACTTGAATTTATTTCATTTTAATTTTTATTGCACATTTAATTTATCTATCAATAGGTCTTAAGCATTAATCATACAATGTTTTTCTGGATTTAAATTTATTTAATTAAAAATTAGAACTATGTGTGATGGATGTAATAATTTATTATTTTTTCACAGTCAATGGATTGTCTTTATTAATTTAATATGTATAAGGGTTTTCGCATCCATCGGTATAATTCTATATATATTTTGTTCTTTTTGATACCCCCTTACCTATGTGCGAGTATTTATTTATTATGAAGATGCCACTATATGACGTGAATCGCATCAAGATGAGGTGGTATCCCAGACAAGATGTCAAAATATTGGACCAGGGTGTGGGATGTGATATGAGTAAAACTAACTTAGGTATTATACCCCTAGGGTCATAGTTGATCCAATGAGTATAAATGGATCAACCAATACCAAATGTACAAGATCATTCTATTAGTTTATTTAATTTATGCATTGTTTATTATTTTATGAATATACATGTCTATACAAACAAAGAAAATAATAAACTAAAATGCTTAGTTTAAAGATGCAAGGAATGTTTTCTATTTACTTAATGTTCAGTTTTGAGTGAAAAATCATAGTATGAACATATCAAATATAAAATTAATTCATTCTTCAAGTAACAATAAAAAACTCTCAAAGTAATATTAAGTTGTAACATCTTCTTTCACTTAAATATGAACAAAACTAGGTGTGTGAGGTGATCATCAACCCTAGTTGTGGGTTCCTCCTAATACTGGAGAGTTCCTATGAAAGTAATGGGTTGAATTAACTAAATCTGGTAAAAAATAAGTATTCATAGGTAGATTTTAACCACTTTAGAGGCAAAGAATTAGGGTAATCAAGGTTTTGATACCAGGAAGATGGACTTCACTCAATAGTTCAAGGAATTGTGAGTCAATGTGGTTGTCCAATGTAGTTCCTACCTTGAAACTCTATGAGTAGTGGCATAGCCATAGATTAGACTATGAGGAGGGTTTTCAAGGATCCTTTCTACTATAATACTTATGAAACTGGGTATTCTGAATCTAGTAGTGAGGGATACTAGGGTTCAATAAAATAGATAGATACATTTAATTAATTGGTTGGTAATGTATAATCAGTAATTAATATTTAATGTATTAATCTGGTTAAGTTTTTTTTTCAGAAAAATGGAATGTAATACCACAGATACAGTGTGATCGGTATTGGAAAAAAAAATATGTCTTCATCGACGTAAATTTCCAAGAGTTTTATAGGCAGTTGCATATCATACTGTAGTATTAAAGGGAATTATATGTGATGGAGTCCCCATTACTTGATCATCCTCCTTATGAAGCTATTGAGGATGAGAAAGATGCTTAAAGGAGACTCATGAATAATGCATTTTATGTTTATACCATAATTCTATTATCAATATACAAGGATTTTCAATTGAAACATAAGGAAATGGATGGATATACCTTGTTGTCTCATCTTTGATAATTTTTCAAGGATAAAGTGATGTGATAAATTAATGACATAATGATGAAACTTATCACATATAGATTGACAGATGAAACTCAAAATGGAAATCATGTACCCAAGATGATAAAGTACACTGAAATACTAGAAGAGTTGAGATTCAATTCAAATCACAAACTTTTATTTCATCTCATCATCTCATCCATACCGCCTAGTTTCTCAAGTTTTTTTTAGAGTTATTAATTTAATAGTTTTGAGAAACCACTTTGATTTATTTTGGTTAAGGTTCACCAAGAATATAAGAATTTGAAGAAAGATAAATCTTTAAATGTTAAGGTGAACAATAATAAAGAAAAGGAAAAAAGTATAATTAGAAGTACACTAATAAAGGTCCCTTTATATCATATTATAAATAAACTAAAGATAAAGAGGGAGAGCATTTAATAAGAGGCTATTTTCTTTGCATGTGTCAAGGTAGGTCATTGTAAGAGAAACTGCAATGAATTGAAGAAGAATCAAGCATGAGCTTCCACTTCAGGTATATTCATCATCATATATAATGTTTCATTTGTGCTCCTTGGGTATTAGATACAATATTCACTTATATATTTGTTTTTAAATACAGGGACCAAGGAAGTCAAGGAATAATACTAAAGTTCTAGGTGTGTTCTTCAAATAGATAAGGAAGGATGATACCTACATTAGTGGAGAGATGCATATGATTTTATTGAAAAGTGAATGGTTCTTGTACAACTATGGTTGTGTATTGAATGCTACCAGAACATTTAAGTATTAATGTTGTTTATAATATTTCATACACAACCAATAGTTTAGTAATACATGATTTGTTGGAAATACATAATGAATATAAAATTGTAAGATACTAATACCCAATTATGGAGAGATAATTCTTCATCTATAAAACTAAAAATATTTATAAAGGATATAACCAGTATGGTATTTAGAATCTTTGGAAATAAAGACCTTATATATTATTGACACTTTTACTTATCTATTTTTGGACAAATAAACCTTTAAAAATAAATTTAAGTCACAAATATTTTGGAATTTGTACATCTAGAGAGTTTAAAATATTCCAAGGTTAATCTAATGATAAATATATACTTCATAATATTCCTTTAATTTCATTAAGGAATGTAAAAGTGAAGTATGTATTATTCATGGTTAGAAGATATGAGTTTCTTCATGCCCGTGTGTTGAATAATATTTTGACCAAGAATTCATTGATCATTATAATGTAATGTGGAGTAATTCTTAAATATACATTTCTTTATACACATCAAAGTTATGATTCTAGTAAGGAGGATCGAGGATGATTCTTAAATGAAAAAATTAATCAATAAAATGTAGTGTGGATTAATTCCTAAATGCACATTTCCTTATACACGTCATATTCAATATGTAAGTAAAAGGAGCATCAATGTTGAGAATCATAAGCATTGTAGAAGTATTCTATTGCAGGATCTTCCTTCACGGCGCTCTGTAACCCTTCGACGGCGATGACCTAGATTCATGGCGGCGGCGACGGCCCCTCCCCTTCGGGGGGAGGGGCAGGATCTTCCTTCTCGGGAGGTTGTACCCAAGAGAAGCCCTCTCCTCCCCAGAATCGACGTCTCTCCAAGGGTACCTGGAATCTGCAACGGACATCCAGTTGTCCCGGTTTCAGCCAAAGAATTTTCTGAAGCTTCGTCACTTCTTTCTACGGCCCTGGTCGCAAAGTTCACTCGGCGTAGACCTCCGGTTGAGATGTTTGAGAGGTATGTGAACCAGGAATGGGGTTTAGGTCACCGTGTGGTTGTCGGACTCCTTGGACCATGCCAAATTATTGTTTTTCTTGCGGACAAAGACGACCTGGCACGGGCATGGTCTCGTACAAGCAGATCCGTGAGAGGTTTTTCTTTATTTTTACACCGATAGACATTTGATTTGAACATGAATCGCGACTCTTCATCGTCGGAAATCTGGATTCAACTCCCGGGGTTACCACTTCCCTTTCAGAATCCAGCGCTCCTCCGATCAATATGTAATTATATAGGTCGTTTCCTTTGTGCGGATTGGAAGACCGATTCCTTGGTGCACCCAATTGTTGCGCGAATTTGTGTTGAAATGGAGTTATCTCGTCCTCCACCCGACAAGGTATGGGTTGTAATCGAAGGCCAATACAGGTACGTGCAAAGCATCTACTATGAATCATGGTCTTTGTTCTGTGACTTCTGCCATCGACAGGGCCACCGCGTTGAGGAGTGCCGCAAAAAGACTTCGGCGGTTGTGGCTGGCACTTCCTCGGTGAGCAAGGTTGACTCAGGTCAGGACGAGGGAAAGGGAGCCGGTCCTGGCAATGGCAATGAACCTGTTGCGCACACACTGAGGTCACAAGAGGTGCCTTCGGATACCAGTGAATATATTGAGGCACTTCGGGGTGTCCAGGACCAGGGGTCTCCTGGCCAATCTGGGGTGGGGTTTCCCAGTTCTGCTAATGCGTCGGCAGTGGTTCATACTGACTCGGGGAGAGCAGTTTCTGCAGGTACAGTGGTGAAGGAGAGATTGAAAGTTTTGGAACCTCAGGTGGAGGTGGTTGTAGAAGTCCCCAAGAAGGACTTGGGTGTTTCCCAGGCATTTAGCAGCATGGGGAATGAGGTGCGGGGTCTTGCGGCTGGGGATTCAGAGCGGCTCTCCCTGCCTACAAGTGAGACTACCAGAAGGGAGGTCATAGGTGTTCTAGCCAGGTGCTCAGAGGATCAGAATCTCCAGCTCCAATATATGGGCAGGGGTTTTGATCAACCTGTTTTTCTGGAGTGATCAGGAGTTGGGGAAGATTGTGTCTTGGGGAAGGAAGGGACCAGTGGGGTGGGGACTGATCTGGGTACCGCCCCTAGCCAAATTATAGGGAATGGTTTGGACACTACAAAAAAAACATGGTTTAGCGGCGGTTTTGTGGCGGCGGTTCACAAAACCGCCGCTAAACCTTTTTCGGTGAAGGTTTCACGACGGTTTTTAATAAACCTCCGCGAAACCCGAATTATTTTACACAGACGCTGACCCTTTCCCCCTTCCCCTTCGCGATCCCTAACCCTCGCAACTCCGCACCCCCCGTGCTGCCGGCGACTCCCCACCCCCCACGCTGCTGGCGACTCCTCACCCCCGCGCTCTCCGGCGAAACCCGCACCCCCCGGCGCCCCCCTCGACCACCGGCGACCCCCTCGACCTCCGGTGAAACCCGCGCCCCCCACGCCCCCCGCTCCCTTGGAAAATCTAGGTCCTACTACGCTTGGTGGAAGGTTGTTTTGTTTATCATATAGTGGGACATACTTGTGTGATTGAAATTAATTGAATGGAAATTCCATTTATCTAAAAAATATGCACTTCTAAATCTTGATAAATGCAGGTCTTCACCAAAACAACTGGAGGATATTCCTCCCCCTTAATACATGGGCAGTGTAATTTATTTTAATTTTTTTTCGTGCATATGATAATTTTTCCACTTCTTTTTTGATAAATTATATATCATGTTTTTCTTTATTATGTTCTTATAATGAGTTTCGTTTGCATAATACAAGATACTATTATGATTCTTAATTTTATTTTTCTTATCTATATGACATTTTTATGAACACTTTTATGTGTATTTTTATACTTTGATTATACATTGTTTATGTTGTGGAAATGAAGGTATTTAATGATGGTCGTTGATGACAATATGGAAGAGGAGTCTTAAGTGGGGCTGACTTTCACAAAAAACTGCATTGGAAAGAGAAATACAAGGGAGTCAATATAGACAACATCTTAGGCTTGTGGTTCCTCTTCATTCTCTAGAACTTTTTATTGCACTTTAATTTCTATTGGATTTACATCATCCAAAGATTAATGAACTTTTATATACATATTTTTACATTTCAGTAAAATTTTTGTAGTTTTATTGAATTGGTTTCATTCATAAATGTCTAAAAATTTCTTGTAAAAAATGGCCTGATAACTTTTATAACTTTATATGATCCCATGTTTTTGTGGATGTTGTGAATCAGGCGGGATTTGATATCAATATTTCTACTATCCTTGAGTGGCTGTTTGTTCGTCTATAGTTTAATTTTAAGATAGGATTGAGGAAGGAGGCATCTTTATGAAGACCTATAGTGTGATCAAGGGTTATTTTTAGTAGCACTTCATGACATCTAATTGGGTTACTAGTATTTTTTCAATTCTATTCAGTTTTTAAGAAGTTCCATCGACTAGGGTGGTTATTATATCACGTGCAATCACATGGGGGTTGATGCTGGTTTTTTTTAAATTATGTAAAGGAAATATCCATATATTGGTCTTCAAAGACCAAAAATCCAAAAATCCTTCATTTTTATGAAATATTATAAGCAAAAAGATTCACCCACCTCTCAAGGGGAGCCTCAAGATAGAAAAATATGGCCTAAATCTACTCTTTCCAAAATATAGTAGATTATAGAAAATTGATGAGGTGTTGGTCCTCCTCAATAATTCCCTGAACAAATTAGCATGATACTGGGAATTGATGATATTTCATTAGAGAAGTTGTGAAACCATTATTTTGGACTGGTATTTGAGATAGATATAACCTGTCTCTCCTTTTCGGTTTTCATTGAAGAACATATCTCTTTATTGTTGGGTTAGTTTTTCGTCAATCTTTAGGCTCAGATGTCTAATATTAACATGTATTCTATTCCTCCTATATCGGGTTTGGATGCGGAAGGTTGGGTATATATGTTCTCAAACCTAATTGAGTTATTCCCACACATGTCATGTATATATAGATAATATACAAATTAGTTGTGTATTATGTTGGGAAAATGGATAATTGGGTTAATTTGACCTTACATGGTGGTCGGTGATTATAGATCAATAGTCGATCTCTCTATAATTCATTCGTTTCATATTATTGTCAGGATATGTAATATTTCCCTATTAGGTGTATATTTTTTCCATTTGTTTTTATATTACCTATTGTACTATTTTTTATTCTCTAAAGTAAATAACATGATAGAATATAAATATTTAGTTTATTTTCTCTTATTTTTATTATTATGAACATATTCATATATATGGTTGGGTGCATGCCTACATGTACATTATGAAGAGGCCTACCATTATAATTATTCATTCTCGTCACTTATCTTTAAAAAATGGCCTATGGTGGAAAGAATTGGGTTTTGGTGGCCTAGTATTCCACCGTGAGGAGGTCATTACTGCGTCGAGTCTCAAAAAACCATAATGGGAAATAAAAACACATGGGTCATCAAAATAATGAAATATCTAAAAAATTATTTCAATTATGACAAATATACATGCCACCTTATCAACAACTACATGACTTAAATATTTCAAAATACCAACATATATTCCTATGATGTAGACATTGTTTTTGGGAGAGGCAGATAGATAGAGAAGGGGAAGGGGAATAAATTATATGGTTAGGAAGAAGTATATGTAACCAACACATCAAAAAGGTGATACTAATATAAAATAGGACATCATTTGATTATAAACTACTTACATCAACCTTGGATAAATTCCTCTACAACATCATTCATGGCCATGGTTGGGGTCAAACATGTAGTATTATTTCCATTATGTATGACTACATTTGATGTTACCTTTACATTGTTCTTCATTTATTTTTGGATTTTTTGGTTAGATTTTGGAGATTATTTAAACTGGATCATTGTATAAATCATCTGATCTGATAATTATTTTTCTCAAAACTGATATGAGATGTCCCAACATTATTATCTCATGTTGTAACATGTCATTGGGTTAGAGGTACATCACCATTTATAATTTTTAAATAGTTTTAATTAAAATTAGATTAAGTTAAGTTAATTTGTTGATTGACTTGGTTCAACTTCATAGGTAATTTTTTTGGGATAAAGGTTGGAGTTCACCACAAACAATACATAAGTGGTTGGTTATTATATAGGTGTGATGAGGTGGGCGGGTGATTTTTAGGCAATTATTCCTTGTAGGTTTTAATTGAAATAAATTATAATTTTTATAATAAAATTATATAATTAACTATAAATTGTATATAATTATGTATTTGGTGTTGTGCCTTGAGATAGGTACTAAAGATATGATTTCAAATTTAAAAAATCATAGACAAGAGTTATAGGGTTGTTCTTAAAAAGTGAAAAAAATAGAATTGATGTGAGTAGTCCTTCTGCATTTCCCATGTGTTTTACATTCTCACCACTATAGTGATCAAACCCTTTAAAAAAATTAATTTTTTTTATTAAAATAAAATTCTTATAAATGAGATTAATAATGTTTCAATGTCTAAGACAACCCTTGAATAAAAAACTGGTTCTTTATATGTCGATGGTTGAAGACATGATTATAAATGTCTGACTTGTAATACTCAAACCTAGAGAGGTGACACTTCGATGAATAAAGTGAACATAGTGGCCCTCTTTATAGTTGGTTGTGTATGAAACCATTGAGAAACATCATTCCTCTTGGAGGACATCTAAGGTCAAGCCTAAACA
Source organism: Viscum album (assembly GCA_963277665.1). Taxonomy (NCBI): domain Eukaryota; kingdom Viridiplantae; phylum Streptophyta; class Magnoliopsida; order Santalales; family Viscaceae; genus Viscum; species Viscum album. The sequence continues at coordinate 1,481,769,655 of OY728141.1, read as the reverse complement.
ATCACATAATGTCTCAGGTTTAAAATGCATTATGATCAGTTTTGATCACACATCAATGGGGTGTTGTTTGAGGAAACATAAATGTGTGATCGATAGTGTTATGATAAGTGTGTAGCCCGATATTCTTATTGCTCCTCAATGAGGTGTTGACGCTGTCTCCTATGGACCAGACTTGTTCTGTTGGTCTGAAGTGGTAAATGTGATCAATGAATCATCTTTATTATATTATGCATACTTTATGATCAATGGTTCATCCTTATTATATTATGTTTCCGTAATCTTACACTATCGTATATTTTTGTGTAGGCACATTGTGATATACATGGATAAAAGCTGGATCACATTACCGAGGAACACACCTCAATATGTTAAGGGTTTGAATGAGTTTTTAGATTTTGCAATTTCTAATCGATCCGTTGAAGGGAGAATAATATGTCCATGTCCTAAATGTAAATTTAGAACATGGTTGAAGAGGGATGAAGTTTATGAACATTTAATACTGAAGCAATTCCTTGATCAATATTTCTGTTGGATTTGGCATGGAGAATCAAACAATACAGAAAGATTGAGGACTGATGTTAATCCACAGAATGAGGTCCCAAGTTTGTCGCCAATGGAAAATGAAATGCAAAACCTCATAAATGATGCATTCGGTACTGCAAGACACCACTATGAGCATCAAAACATATCAGAACAACCATAAGATGATGCTACAAATTACAACGTGACAAGTGATGTTTTTGAGACTGTAACACAAGCAAATCAAGATTGTAACATATCATTAGATCCTCCTCTTGATTCTGTGGAGCCAAATGTAAGGGAAAACTTCAGTGAAATAAATGTGTTTCATGATTTAGTTGACTATGGAAATCACAAGTTGTATAGTGGGTGTTTGAAATATTCAAAGCTTTCATTTCTGCTGAAGTTGTACCATATCAAATGTCTTTGTGGAATTACAAATAAGGAAATGTCTATGTTATTGGAATTGATTCGTGATGCATTTCCTGAAGAAAAAATCCCAGAATCATTTTATGAGATGAAAAAAGTTGTAAACAAGCTTGTTCTGAATTATACAAAAATACATGCATGTCCCAATGATTGTATGCTTTACTGGGGAGAGGATTCAAGTAGACAGAATTGTAAGAAATGTTCTTCTTCTAGATGGCAGTAAAAGGGTAATGTTGGAAGTATGACTGAACATAATTTCATGGAGAAGAAGAAAAGGAACACACCTGCAAAAGTTTTGCGTTACTTTCCTTTGAAGCCTCGATTGCAAAGATTATTCATGTCATCAAAAACCGCCGAACACATGAAGTGGCATGCTGTAGATAATAAAAATGATGGGTTAATGAGACATCCACGAGATTCCCAATCATGGAAGACATTTGATTCATTACATCCAGATTTCTCAGCTAATCCTAGGAATGTTCGATTGGGATTGGCTGCCGATGGATTCAACCCATTTGGGACTTTGAGTACGAGTTATAGCATTTGGCCAGTTGTTTTGATCCCTTATAATCTGCCTCCGTGGATGTGTATGCAACAAACATATTTTATCATTTCGATGATTATTCCTGGAAAACAAATGCCTGGAAATGATATTGATGTATACCTACAGCCTTTGATTGAAGAATTGAAGGAGTTATGGAGCAACGGTGTTGAGACATTTGATGTTTCTTCTAAAACAATGTTCAAAATGCATGCTTCTTTAATGTGGACCATTAGTGACTTCCCTGGGCTTGGGAATTTATCTGGTTGGAACACTTATATGGGTTTGGCTTGTCCCGTTTGTAACTTTGATTTCGAGCCCAAACGGCTACCTCATAGTAGAAAATGGTGCTTCTTGTGCCATCGAAGATTTCTTGATGCATCTCATAGATTTTGGCTGAACAAATCAAAATTTAATGGTTCCATTGATCGTAGACCACCTCCAAAGTTTTTAACCGGTTCTGAAATATTGACACAGCTTGAAAATGTTAAAACAGAATTTGGGAAGGTTCATCATTTGAATGATAGAGGAAAACGAGTGCGAAGTGCATCGTCAAGTGAAATCAGAACGCAACAATGGAAGAAAAAAAAGTATATTCTTCAAACTTCCGTATTGGGAATTTAATTCTTTGCGCCACAATCTTGATGTGATGCATATTTAGAAGAATGTATGTGATAATTTAATTTTCACATTACTTAATGAGCATGGAAAGTCGAAGGATCATCTCAATGCTCGCAAAGACTTACAAGTAATGAACATAAAACGTGATCTCTGGCCAGATGAGAATGAAAAGTATGCTCCGGCCATTTTTTCAATGAAAAATAGGGATAAAGATACGTTCCTTCAAATTTTAAAGAATGTGAAGGTATATGATGGGTATTCGAGTAACATCTCGAGGTGTGTTGACTTGAAGAATCGTAAGTTATATGGATTGAAAAGTCACGATTCACATATTTTGTTACAACAGTTACTACCATTGGCATTGCGTACATTATTACCTGAAAACGTTACTGCTGTTGTACTCCAATTCTGCACATTTTTCAGGCAATTATGTGAGAAAGCTCTACATCTATTTCAGCTTGACAACCTACAGGATAGGTTTGTATTGACCCTTTATGCAATGGAGATGATCTTTCCTCCATCGTTTTTTACTGTCATGATGCATTTAACTGTGCATTTGGTTGACGAAGCTAAATTAGGAGGCCCTGTTCATTATCGATGGATGTATCCAATTGAGAGGTATTTTATTTATATGTTTCTAGTTAAGTAAACAATTTTTGGCATTTAAATAAATTCATAATATTATTATTATTTTTCACAGATATCTTGGGAATTTGAAAGCATACGTGAGAAATAAAGCTCAACCAGAAGGCTCTATTGCTAAAGGCTATTTGGCCGAGGAGTGTCTCACCTTTTGTTCCAGATATTTGGATGATATTGAGACAAGATTTAATCGAGTTGGACGTGTTGAAGACACATCAACTCATTCTCAAATGCATCAGAAATCAAAAATATTTCCTGCTATTGGCCGATCAGTTGGGAGGACCTCATACGCAACACTAATAGAATTGGAATTATTACAGGCACATAGATATGTGCTGCTGAATAGTGAAATTGCAGATCCATTTATTGAAGAGTTGAGGATACAAACAAAGAGACGAATGAGAGGCCGAACACAAAATGAAAAAGATATAACGAAAGCTGTGAATAAAGAGCTGGTAGAATGGTTTGCACGACGTGTAAGTTTATAAATATTGCAATAAATACGAATATTAGTTTGACACATACAATTTGCAAATCTATTAATTTTTTTTTCAGATCATGAATACTGATACTTGAGCATACTTGTCAGAAGATTTAAATTTTCTTTCTAGATGTCCTATAAAACAAGTTAGAAAGTTCAGCGCTTATAATGTGAACGGTTTTAGATTTCGTACAGTCGATTGAGAAGTGGGTTTGAAAACACAGAATAGTGGTATATTTACATTTGCTGAAGTGGAATACTATGGAAAGCTGCATGATATTATTGAATTAAACTACCACGGGAATTTTTCTGTTGTTTTATTCAAATGCAAATGGGTCGATATTATCAGAGGTGTTAAAAGAGATTCCTTGCAATTTACTTCTGTAAACTTCTCTCGCTTGATGGATGTTGGTGATCGTGAACTGCATGATCCATATATCTTAGCATCGCAGGCAAAAATGGTATATTATGTGAATGATGTTGTGGATGAAGGGTGGAGTGTAGTTACTCACGTAATACAAAGAGATTTGTATGATATGGGTGATGAAGTGGAAGATTTGACCTCTACAATTGAATTTCATCAACAACAGGAAGCAGAATTATTTGTCCATCATGATATTGAAAATATTAGTCTAGCAAGGATGAGTGAAGTGGATGAAGCAATGGAGCAGGAAACTGACATGATTGAAGGGGAAAATGATTGTATGTACAATTATTTATTCATTCATCAACTACTTGTTTCATTTCTGTAGTCATTCATTATCATTGTTATATATATTTTGTTTGTTAGTACTGGGCATCTATTATCATTTTTAATTTTTTTTTCTGCATAAATTTTTTAAAATATATATTCTGAACTTAATTTTATTTGATTAAATGACAGGAATGCCAAGGAAGAAGCGGTACACCATTCCTTCTACTTCTGCGATAGATGACGATCTGTCTGTCCCCACGACATCTGGGGCAGCAGCTGCCTACATCCCTGCATCATCTCCCCCTGCACCATCTATGACACCATCAGTGGATGCCTCATTAGAGGATGATTCATCGTCTCCCCCTACAGGAGCCTCAGCAGTGGGGCAGCGACACGCCCCTTCCAGTTCATCACGGACATTCTGGAGGGTCACAGTCATAGGTACAAATTTTAATTAAATAAATTTATTACATTTTGTTTATAGTAATTTTTTGCTCATTGCAGATGAAAACAATGCAACCGTGGAAAAACACATAAAAAGTTCTGATTTTTGGAACATGCATGGCGAGAAGATAGTGGTGCCATTTGATTCTTATGGGGTCCCGACGGATGACGCCGCAGGTTTACTTGGTCAGATTATAGGTCAACTGGCAGCGGAGCCCATTTCCCTGCCTATTTCATATGATGATTGGAGGCATATGCCTCCAAACTGGAAAAATGAAGTTTATGATTCTCAGATAAAGGTAATTTTATTACTTTATGGTTTAATTGAATGTCATGTTACTAATATATTCAAAATGAATTTCTTTATACAGATGTTCTTCCACTTTACCATTGCTGATGTGATAGCACGGAAGTGGACATTGAAAAATCTTGGAAAAAAATGGAAAGATTTCAAATGGAGGTTGTGGTGTGATGTCAACGATACTTCTTTGACCTTACAGCAGATGTATGAGAAGCTACCCAGTGGGGTACCGAAAGAATAGTGGAAGGTTTTTGTCGATAGACATCGTGAGGAGAAGCGGATGGTATTGAAATATATATTATTATATTATCCTCATTTTACATTTATACATGTACATGAAGAGGAGATATACATTTAATACAATACTGTTGAATTGAATTTTATTTATTTCAGGATCTCTCAAGACAGAATGCTTCAACCGGGCAAAGCAGGTCATCCCGCACACTGCGGGTTCAAAAAGCTTTTCAAGAAGCCTAATGTCATTGGTAATATTTTAATTAGTTTAAATATTTATAAGATAATATTATCTATTTAACATATTTAATTGTTGATTTATCTTTGTTTAATGCAGTCACAGAGTTTAGGGAATGACACATCCCGAACAGAACTGTGGCTGGATGTTCATAAAAAAACAGATGGAAGTTTTGTTAATGAACCTGCCAGAGAAGTTGGGGTATAAAGTCAATTATTTATTATAATAACTTATTATCAGTTTTTACTATGTTAATATATATTGATATTTGATTTATAGGTAAAAATTAAATAAATATGGGATGCCAATCCTGGGCAATCCTACTCAGTCTCCCAGGATGACCCGGTTGGTAAAGTCCTTGGGAAGGAGCATCCTGGTAGAGTGCACGGGATGGGTTTGGGACCTGTACCATCTGAGGTCTTTCTCATGCCATCATGGATTTCGGATACATCTACTCCTGCTTATAGTAATTTCATACCTTAAGATGCTCAGAGGGAGATGTCTTCTCTACGAAACACAGTTCACCAGCAGGGGGATCAGATATCTGGTTTGCAGAAAGAGTTGCTTGAAATACGTCATTATATGAGCAGATATGCCCCCGGTGGTAGTGCATCGGGTAGTGGTGAGCAGGTAAATCACAAAAAAATCAAAATTATTTAGTTTGAAAACTTTTATTGGTTTTAAGTTTTATTATAAATATGCAACAATATTTAATTTTCAATATAATTTTCTTACAGGTGGAATCAGGTGGTGGAGATGAAGGTGGAGAGGGTGACGATGCAGCATCAGATGATGAGTAGGAGTATTGTTGATGTGTTGAACAAGTATGATAACGGTTGGTTTGTATATGTAACATTTATGGAATATAGTTTCCACCAAACATTTCCATATATGTAACCCATATTAATACCATTTCTACTATATAGCAGCATTCGGGTAGCCCCATTGTGTAAGCTCGATTCATAAATGGATTGGGTGTTCTGACACGCTGGTCGGGTTGGTTTCATCTTTTATGACAAATGTTATGGAGTTTGTGAGTGTGAATCAGATAAGTGTCACATGTGCGATTAAGGTGAATCTAACCTAGTTCTCTTATGAGCAGTTGGTCTATCTCTTCTTTTCATGACTAGGACACTCCTAATTTGGGGAACATCATGTCAGATATAGTAAAAATGTTTTTCTAGGTAGTAGAAGTGATGGAAGTGTCTTAGAGGTGATGGAAGTGTCTCCAATCTTCTGATAATATTTATACTCTCTTAGTGTACTCTTTCTTAGCAATGAGCATGTCCCCTATCTTTACGTCATCCTCGATGCACTAAGAGAGCATCAGTTATATACCGAGATAAAGCTATCAAGTGTTATTCTTTTTTAATAAATAGTTTTTATCAATGTTTCATGCGGGATGCATGGTTTTTATTGAGGCATGGTTAGTTCTTGTGTGATACCTGAGTTCCTGTGTAGGAATACCTTGGACAGACTTTTGGACACCAACCGTTTCCTTTGACTTGATCACTAGATGAATGTCATTCTAGGCTCAGTCAATGATCTTATGTGGATGTTTTGGTCTTTTACCAATATCTCACTTGTAAACTTGGAGTATGGACAATCTAGGGATAGTTACTTGGACTCTAACTTGATGATCTTATTTTATCCCAAACTTATCGTCGGACTCAAAGGTGATGTTTAAAGGGTAATGATTATAGTGGGATGGATCTAGGTTCCACCCTTGTTCATGCTGGGGAACAATGTATTAAATGGTTAGGTGATGGAATGACTAAGAAATTTCATTGAAAGTCAGGTATGGGCTTATGTGAATGTGCTTGTGGTAAACACGGGATTTCATAGAGGAAGGAATTGTGGTTCAGGTTGTGATATGTGAGTCATCTAAGCTGAGTATCTTGGGAATGGTTAGCTGAAAGTGGATTGAATTATTATACTTCTTCTTAGATGTATATAGGTGAAAGTATCCATTTAAACCTAGGTGATCTCTATATTCTGGTTTGATTTATTTTTCAGGGCAGTGGTGTAGTAGAACCAAAATTATTTTTTTTCCAGTTTAGCATTTAGCGGCGGTTTTAACCGCCGCTAAATGCCTTGTTGGGCAGCATTTAGCGGCAGTTTTAACCACCGCTAAATATATTACGTTTATATTTAGCGGCGGTTTTTACCGCCGCAAAATAGGCGCGTCAAACGACATAATTTTGCGGCGGTTAAAACCGCCACGAATAAAAAAGTGTGGCAGACCCATAAAACCGCCGCTAAATGGAGAGAAACTTCCGGGAAATGAGGCATCTACGACACATTTTTTAAACCGCCACGAAATAGACAAAACCGACGCTAAAATATTGTCGACACCAAGTTTAGCGGCAGTTTTTGTAAACCGCCTCCAACCCATTTAGCGGCGGTTTAAACTGCCGCTAAGGGCTGCTTTTGTTGTAGTGGGAGGTGCAGGCCCAGACCAGCCTTGGAGATGCAGGGGGTCGGGGCCTGCCTTCCTACCATAGGTTATTTCTCCTGTCCGAAATCCTGTAGTCTTGAGTAATAGGTACGAGAGGCTGGCCGAGGAGGAACTCAGAACTGATTCAGCTACCCTGGATATGGAAGAGGGTGAAGATGGTGGAAGGGAATCTGAACGGGGCGTGGTCTGTAGAAGTTTCTCAGAAGCAGAAGTCAGTTCGAGGGGTATCAGGAGGAAGAGAGGGAGGAGGGGTAGGAAGGATTACTCCTCCTTACCTCCTCCTATGAAGACCCAGTCTACAAATAATATCTTGGTTGAGAAGCTGGACAAGGAGATCAGTCTAAAGTCACCTGGAAAGCTTGGCCCTTACCCGGATTTGGTCTTAAGTTCGGGTGATGTGGTGACAGAGCGGGTGTTATTCCTCAACACCTCAGAAGAGGATGCATCCAAGATGATGGGTAGGAATCTTGAAGTGGATCTTAATGAGGAACAGTATATTTGGGTTGATAAACAGGACACGATCCTGGTTGGAGGCTTCAATAAGGGGTTGATCGGACTTGATGAGTATATGCAGGTCTGGAACAAACTGACTTCTGCCTTTGAAGACATGATAAGGGGGGATCCTCTTCTGCAGGTGTCTAATTTATCCTGGAGGCTGGTTAGAGACCCTGACTCTGGTAGGATTCAACTGGTTTTCAATGACTCTATTTTACTTATTTCCTAGCTTATGCTTTGTTGAGTTACCAATCTTGTTGTGTGAGGAATGTGGAAGGGTCAGTTCGGCTCAGATGGGCTAGAGTGTGCTGCTTCTTCCTCTGCAGGCCATTTGGGATGTGGTGGATACGGAGGGATGTCTTGCCATTGGGAGGGACCATGCTTGCATGGGATCGTCGAGTGGTCCTTCTTTGGAGTTAGCGGTCGCTGCTTTGGCTTGGATGAGGTTGTTTCTGATATTATGTTTGTCGTTGTTGGGTGCTTGTTGGAACTTATGGTTTCTCACTTTGACCTCAAAAGTGTCTTTATTTATAATAAAAAAATAATTTTCAGGTATAATCATTGTATAAACTTCTATTATTTTTTAGACATGTTTTGAAAATAGTTCCATTATCCCATAACCATATGTAAACTATAATGAAAAATAGAACTCATATGAGTTATAGTATGATATAAATCCATCATTTCATAATAATAAGTGTTTAGATACAAAGTATTTATTAAGGATGTAAATAAACCTACATCAAACCAAACACAATATGCATCTAAAGTAATTATCCTAAAGTTTTATAAGGATATTATAGAAATCCCTCTGATAGAAAATTTATAGTCACATGAAAGACTATATTTTTATAAAAGGGTTTAAATCTCTAATTGAGATAGCAGGAGAAATATTGACTTGGGTTTAGTCAATTCCAAAGTTGCACAAGTAGTTGGTATAGTAATAATTTCCATAAGATATTAGTGAAAATGAAGGTTCTAGTGACACATACTATGTAGGAAGGATAAAACCGTGGTAATGGTTTTACATCTACAATGGTCGGTGATAAATTATTCATTGAGAATAATGAATCATACAAGTAATTGTTAAATGGAAACAAGATAATATTGAAAAGATCAATTAAAATTAAATAATGGATACCATGAATCAAATTATAAGTGCTTAGTATTTTGAATGTTTCAAATATTGATACTATGGTGGTATTCAAGAGAAAAATTACATGGATGGTATAGGAGTGTTACTAATAAGTCTTGATTGGTTATAAAAAAAATTTCATGCAAAAAACCATTAGAATTTTACTTGTCATAGTTACTTTTTATGATCATTATATTGAGCATTGGATGTCAATACCAGCAATATTTGAAGGTATCTATACGGCGCAACCAGAAAGGGTTGGTGAAACCATAAAATACTAATAAGATTTATAAGTTAATAAAATATAGCTTTGTATTGAAGTAAGCAACATGATCATAAAATATTCATTTAGAATTAATTTTTTCATGTGTATACAAGAGGTTAGTGGGAGAACCACATTTTTTCAAGAAAAATATGTTTAGTAACATATAGAAAATAGTTATTGGTCTTATAGTTAGTTAAGGTGAATAATGAAAGTAACTCTCCAAATATTGACTTGAAGTGGAAACCTAAGTTTTAGGGAACAATATCTACTTAGGTACATCTGATGGGTTTCTTAGACTAAGTCAAAGTATATATACTAACAAGTTATTGGAAAAATTTGAGAGATAATTGTTGCTAATGTAATATGAAATAAATCTCTCCATGAAGACATGAATGAGATATAGGAGGAGATTAATATGATAGGTATAATTACATTAGCTTGTGCATTGGATTAATCACATATGTCATGCTATATACAAGATATGATATTTAAAACATATAATTTATGGTAGGAAAATATTAGTATAATCTAGGAGAACTATTTGAGAAGCAGTCAAAACTATCCAATTGTACTTAAGGACATATCAAGGATATGTAACTAGTACTTGGAGGGGAAGAGATGCAATTTATAAGGGCACACAAACTAGTCCTCCTTTAGATCAATATCATAGTTAGGATAAGGTATTGAGTAATAGAATCTCATTAAATTAGTGGTAGTCATTTCTATAAATACCAATTATGTTGTGGATTCTAATGCATCTAAAGAAGTGGTGTAAAATACACAATGATTTGTTCCAGTTCTTAGAACCACACCTAGTACATACAGATTTAATGGAATATAAATTATGATAATTCTATTATTGGTACTAGAAAAGATGTAAAGTTTTGATAGTGTTAAAAAAGAATATACTTAGGGATATAATCTCTTGAGGAGTCTTACTCAATGTGGTGAAGTTGTAAATAGAAGGATTTATATACAGCGGAAATGTGTTAGGCCCAATGACTAAATCCATAACTCAGTAGAATCATGACCTTATCATGTGATAGCTGACAAGGATAATTATCAAGTTGTCTCTAGTGAAAGTGGGAGTGTTTTAATAGTGGTTTTCCTAAACCCAACTTAAAAATTACTTTTCGATTTCCATATCATGTATACAGGGAGTTATGCATGATGAAAACTTATCATAATAGTGTTGATATTTCTATATCCACTATCTATATAGTAATGTCCATAGATTACATGTCATATCAAAGGGTTATAGCAGTTCCCAATATATAATGATAACCTAGAGATACCATGATAGTATTCTTAAAAATATGTATTATGGTCTACATACATCATACTGATTGGACATAGATGATTTTTAACCCTCAGGTGTTGGGGGATCATATGAATTGAGACTTATTTTCATAAAGTTCTCACTTTGTGATGTTGAGTAGATGAGATCATGAGGACCGACATGATAATAATAACACCACAAGTTTTAGGTGTCATTGGAGGTTCCTATATGTGAAAATGTGTAATAGTTCCTTAACTTGAGATTATTGTCAATGTATACTATTTGATCACGTAATTTGATGGAATACAAAAAATATGGAATTGATGTCATGGTGAGGTATCTTGCATTGGGAACATCATTGGTGGTATGGAATTTATTGAATAATCAAGATAGAATTTTTTCACTTCTGAAAGGAAGTAATCTCTTGGACCTAGTTGATCAGGATAGTAATACCTTCACTAAATCCATGGACATGGTAGAAGAAGGTAAGTTCATCTCTTTATGTCAACAAACAATAAATCAACCATGGATGATGACACAAAGTGTGTGTCCAATTTATGAGATATTGTGATACAAATAAACTATATTACACGACGTGTGTTCGTAGGATAGGTTATCACTGCTATGAATTTTCTTTATCTCTTTAGGAGCCTTGATGGGTTGATAGAATTCAATTCTGATATGTGAATAGTATTAACTACTATTGAGATAAGGTCATAGATGGTTACACACTTATCAAATTAAAATTTTTGGCCTATTCTGATGAATAGGTATATAGGACTTGGTGGGTCCCACTATGGGGTCTAAGAGATGTTTGAGAATATATGATCACCAAGTAATAAATAAATTCATATTATTAAAGTTAATAATAATTTTTATTAAATTATTCATTAAATTTATTTACATTTATTAAATCAAATACATGGAAAATATTATACGAATGAATATTATTTTAATATTCAATGTTTTTTTAATATTTGTGGGAATATCAAGTTGAGTTAATGGATTTTTTTTATCACATACACTACTGGAAATATAATATTTCCCAATGGTTCACAACCGTTGGGAAAGCCCCTCTAACCGTTGGTATATGATATACCAACGGTTGTGATAACCGTAGGGAAGTAAGTTGTTGGGAAAAGGTTTTCCCAACGGTTTACTGGAAACCGTTGGTATAGGCTCACAAAAGCCACCATATCCCAACGGTTCTGCCAAACCGTTGGGATAGTTTTTTTCAACGGTTTGGGAGAACCATTGTGAAATATCAATATCCCAAACTCTTTCCCAACGGTTTAGAACCGTTGGGAAAAGAGATATTCACCAACGGTTCAATGAACCGTTGGTAAAAACTTCTTTAGGATTATATGCCAACAGTTTTAAACCGTTGGCATACCCTATGCTGCAAATTGCAGCACCCTGCAATTTGCACAGCCCCTGTCCATCCGGCCCCTCTCCATCAGACCTCATTTTGACCTCATTTTCAATCTAATTATTGTACCTGCAATAAAATAAAACATACATATACAATTATGAACAAATTCATACACATTTAACATATAATGGATCCTGAAACTATACACATCCATAATTAAATTAGAATTCATAATTTAATTATAAACGTACATCATTCATATAGAATTCAATTTAAAATTTAGATGAAAATTATATGTGGAATCCAAAATTCAATTCATAATTTGATCGGTTTTTTCTATACCATATATTTTTACCTCAAATGATGTCCATTTTAAAAAAAAATACATACACCTGAAGTGATACCGGCCACACCGCACCTCAGATTGAGGCGGGGTTGACTCGTACACGTCACATTTGACCCATGGATCGTTGTGCTAAAGTATTGACACAATCCGAATACGTTTGGTCGGTTTTCCGTATGCCAGTTGATGTTTTTCACTTAAAATGACGTCCTTTTGAAACAAAAGACAGACACTATGAGTGGTGCCGACCACACCGTGTCTCCAATTGAGGCGGGGTTGATTCTTACACGTCACATATGACCCATGGATCGTTCTCCTAAAGTTTAAATGGAAACTGAATGCGTTTGGTCGGTTTTCCGTATGTACTTAAAATGTTGTCCATTTTAAACAAAAGAGTGACACTTAGACTAATACTGACCACACCGCGACTCAGATTCATCCCGGGTTGGCTCGTACATGTCACATATGACCCATGGATCGTTGTGATAAATTATCAAAAGATTCTGAATGCGTTTGGTCGGTTTTGCGTATGCCAGTTGTTCTTTTCATTTATAATCATGTCCATTTTAAACAAAAGAGACAGAGTTAGAGCGGTGTCGGCCACACCGCGTCTCGGATTAAGACGGGGTTGACTTGTACACGTCACATATGACCCATGGATCGTTGTGCTAAAGTATCGATAGAATCCGAATGCGTTTGGTTGTTCTTCCGTATGTCAGTTGATGCCTTTCACTTAAAATGACGTCCTTTTGAAACAAAAGACGGACACTTTGAGTGGTGTTAGCCACACCGCATGTCGGATTGAGGCGGGGATGATTCGTACACGTCACATAGGACCCATGGATCGTTCTCCTAAAGTTACAATGGAAACAGAATGTGTTTGGTCGGTTTTTCGTATGTACTTAAAATGGTATCCATTTTAAACAAAAGAGAGACATTTAGACTGATCCTGGCCACACCGCGACTCTGATTGACCCGGGTTGGCTTGTACACGTCACATATGACCCATTAATCGTTGTGATAATTTATCAAAAGATTCTGAATGCGTTTGGTCGGTTTTGCATATGCCAGTTGTTCTTTTCACTTATAATCCTATCCATTTTAAACAAAACAGAAACAGTTAGAGCGGTGTCAGCCACACCACGCCTCGGATTGAGGAGGGGATGATTCGTACATGTCACATATGACCCATGGATCGTTCTCCTAAAGTTTCAATGGAAACCGAATGCATTTGGTCGGTTTTCCGTATGTACTTAAAATGGTGTCCATTTTAAACAAAAGAGAGCCACTTAGACTGATCTCGGCCACACCGCGACTCGGATTGAACCTGGGTTTCCTCTTACAGGTCACATATGACCCATGGATCGTTGTGATAAATGATCAAAAGATTCGGAATGCGTTTGGTCGGTTTTGCGTATGCCAGTTGTTCTTCTTCACTTATAATCATGTCCATTTTAAACAGAAGAGACATAGTTAGAGCGGTGTCGGCCACACCGCGTCTCGGATTGAGACGGGGATGATTCCTACACATCACATATGACCCATGGATAGTTCTCCTAAAGTTTAAATGGAAACTGAATGTGTTTGGTCGGTTTTGCATATGTCAGTTCTTTTCACTTATAATCCTATCCATTTTAAACAAAACAGACACAGTTAGAGCGGTGTCGGCCACACCGCGCCTCGGATTGAGGCGGGGATGATTCGTACACATCACATATGACCCATGGATCGTTCTCCTAAAGTTTCAATGGAAACTGAATGCGTTTGGTCGGTTTTCCGTATGTACTTAAAATGCTGTCCATTTTAAACAAAAGAGAGCCACTTAGACTGATCTCGGCCACACCGCGACTCGGATTGAGCCCAGGTTGGCTCGTACAGGTCACATATGACCGATGGATCGTTGTGATAAATTATCAATAGATTAAGAATGCGTTTGGTTAGTTTTGTGTATGCTAGTTGTTCTTTTCACTTATAATCCTGTCCATTTTAAACAAAAGAGACACAGTTAGAACGGTGTCGGCCACACCGCTCCTCGGATTGAGGCGGGATTGACTCGTACACGTCACATACGACCCATGGATCCTTGTGCTAAAGTATCGACACAGTCCGAATGCCTTTGGTCGGTTTTTCATATGTCAATTGATGCTTTTCAGTTAAAATGACTTCTTTTTGAAACAAAAGACAGACACTTTGAGTGGTGCCGGCCATACCGCGTCTCCGATTGAGGCGGGGTTGATTCGTACACGTCACATATGACCCATGGATCATTCTCCTAAAGTTTCAACGGAAACTGAATCTGTTTGGTCATTTTTCCGTATGTACTTAAAATGGTGTCCATTTTAAACAAAAGAGAGCCACTTAGACTTATCCTGGCCACACCGTGACTCGTATTCATCCCGGGTTGGCTCGTACACGTCACATATGACCCATGGATTGTTGGTATAAATTATCAACAGATTCGGAATGCGTTTGGTCGGTTTTCCGTATGCCAGTTGATGTTTTTCACTTAAAATGACGTCCTTTTGAAACAAAAGACGGACACTTTGAGTGGTGCCGGCCACACCACATCTCCGGATTGAGCTGAAACCACCGTTCAAAATTTTAATTATTATTCGTGACGTGTACGCGCAGACGGCACATCAATCGGACGTGCGGTTTGCGCGTTACGGCTCAATATTCGTGTTTTAAGTGATGCGCGCGCTTCGTAAACGCGCGTGAGGGGGGTCCAAATGGGCCGAATGAAGTCGGAATGGCCTGAAATCAGACGAAAAATACGGGAGAGTGATTTATGAAGTGTTCGAGCAGACGGCACGTCAATCAGATGTGTCGTGTGCCCGCGGTGACCGACAACGCAATTCTGGTGTCATAAACGGCCAAAACGGGCGTCCAACGGTCAAATTCATAGCGGACGACCTCATATTGAGCTGAAACCACCGTGCAACATTCTAATTATTATTCGCGACGTGTACGCGCAGATGGAATGTCAATCGGACGTGCAGTTTGCGCGGTACGGCTCAATATTCGTATTTTAAGTGATGTGCGCGCTTCGTAAACGCGCGTGAGGGGGGTCCAAACGGGCCGAATGAAGTCGGAATGGCCTGAAATCAGACTAAAAATACGGGTGAGTGATTTATGAAGTGTTCGAGCAGACGACACGTCAATTGGACGTGCCCTGTGCCCGCGGTGACCGACAACGCAGTTCTGGTGTCATAAACGGCCAAAACGGGCGTCAAACGGTCAACTTCATAGCGGACGACCTCGGATTGAGCTGAAACCACCTTGAAACATTCTAATTATTATTCGTGACGTGTACGCGTAGATGGCACGTCAATCGGACGTGCAGTTTGCGCGGTACGGCTCAATATTCGTGTTTTAAGTGATGCGCGCGCTTCATAAACGAGCGTGAGGGTGGTCCAAACGGGCCGAACGATTTTGGAATGGACTAAAATCAGACGAAAAATACAGATGAGTGATTTATGAAGTGGTCGAGCAGACGGCACGTCAATCGGACGTGTCGTGTGTCCGCGGTGACCGACAACGCAGTTCTGGTGTCATAAACGGCCAAAACGGGCGTCAAATGGTCAAATTCATAGCGGACGACCTCAGATTGAGCTGAAACCACCGTGAAACATTATAATTATTATTCGTGACGTGTACGCGCAGACGGCACGTCAATCGGACGTGCGGTTTGCGCGGTACGGCTCAATATTCGTGTTTTAAGTGATGCGCGTGCTTCGTAAACGCGCGTGAGGGGGTCCAAACGGGCCGAACGAAGTCGGAATGGCCTAAAATCAGACGAAAAATACGGGAGAGTTATTTCTGAAGTGGTCGAGCAGACGGCACGTCAATCGGACGTGCCGTGTGCCCGCGGTGACCGACAACGCAGTTCTGGTGTCATAAACGGCCAAAACGGGCGTCTAATGGTCAAATTCATAGAGGACGACCTCAGATTGAGCTAAAACCACCGTGCAACATTCTAATTATTATTCGTGACGTGTACGCGCAGACGGCACGTCAATAGGACGCGCGGTTTGCGCGGTACGGCTCAATATTCGTGTTTTAAGTGATGCGCGCGCTTCGTAAACGCGCGTGAGGGTGGTCCAAACGGGCCGAACGATTTTGGAATGGCCTAAAATCAGACGACAAATACGGGTGAGTGATTTATGAAGTGTTCGAGCAGACGGAACGTCAATCGGATGTGCCGTGTGCCCGCGGTGACCGACAACACAGTTCTGGTGTCATAAACGGCCAAAACGGGCGTCCAACGGTCAAATTCATAGCAGACGACCTCTTATTGAGCTTAAACCACCGTGAAACATTCTAATTATTATTCGTGACGTGTACGCGCAGACGGAATGTCAATCGGATGTGCGGTTTGTGCGGTACGGCTCAATATTCGTGTTTTAAGTGATGCGTGCGCTTCGTAAACGCACGTGAGGGGGTCCAAATGGGCCGAACGAAGTTGGAATGGCCTGAAATCAGACGACAAATACGGGAGAGTGATTTCTGAAGTGGTCAAGAAGACGGAACGTCAATCGGACATGTTGTGTGCCCGCGGTGACCGACAACGCAGTTCTGGTGTCATAAACGGCCAAAACGGGCGTCCAACGGTCAAATTCATAGCAGACGACCTCAGATTGAGCTGAAACCACCGTGAAACATTCTAATTATTATTCGTGATGTGTAAGCGCAGACGACACGTCAATCGGACGTGCGGTTTGCGCGGTATGGCTCAATATTCGTGTTTTAAGTGATGCGCGCGCTTCGTAAACGCGCGTGAGGGGGGTCCAAACGGGCCGAACGAAGTCGGAATGGCCTGAAATCAGACGACAAATACGGGTGAGTGATTTATGAAGTGGTTGAGCAGACGGCACGTCAATCGGACGTGCCGTGTGCCCGCGGTGACCGACAACGCAGTACTGGTGTCATAAACGGCCAAAACGGGCGTCAAACGGTCAAATTCATAGCGGACGACCTCGGATTGAGCTGAAACCACCGTGAAACATTCTAATTATTATTCGTGACGTGTACGCATAGACGGCACGTCAATCGGACATGCGGTTTGCGCGGTACGGCTCAATATTCGTGTTTTAAGTGATGCGCGCGCTTCGTAAACGCGCGTGAGGGGGGTCCAAACGGGCCGAATGACGTCGGAATGGCCTGAAATCAGACGAAAAATACGGGAGAGTTATTTCTGAAGTGGTCGAGCAGACGACACGTCAATCGGACGTGCCGTGTGCCCGCGGTGACCGACAATGCAGTTCTGGTGTCATAAACGGCCAAAACGGGCGTCCAACGGTCAAATTCATAGCGGACGACCTCGGATTGAGCTGAAACCACCGTAAAACATTCTAATTATTATTCGTGACGTGTACGTGCAGACAGCACGTCAATCGGACGTGCGGTTTGCGCGGTACGGCTCAATATTCGTGTTTTAAGTGATGTGTGCGCTTCGTAAATGCGCTTGAGGGTGGTCCAAACGGGCCGAACGATTTCGAAATGGCCTGAAATCAGACGACAAATACGGGTGAGTGATTTATGAAGTGGTCGAGCAGACGGCACGTCAATCGGACGTTCCGTGTGCCCGCGGTGACCGACAACGCAGTTCTGGTGTCATAAACGGCCAAAACGGGCGTCAAACGGTCAAATTCATAGCGGATGACCTCGGATTGAGCTGAAACCACCGTGCAACATTCTAATTATTATTCGTGACGTGTACGCACAGACGGCACGTCAATCGGACATGCGGTTTGCGCGGTACGGCTCAATATTCGTGTTTTAAGTGATGTGCGCGCTTCGTAAACGCGCGTGAGGGGGGTCCAAATGGGCCGAACGAAGTCGGAATGGCCTGAAATCAGACGAAAAATACGAAAAAGTGATTTCTGAAGTGGTCGAGCAGACGGCACGTCAATCGGACGTGTCGTGTGCCCGCGGTGACCGACAACGCAGTTCTGGTGTCATAAACGGCCAAAAAGGGGGTCCAACGGTCAAATTCATAGCGGACGACCTCAGATTGAGCTGAAACCACCGTGCAACATTCTAATTATTATTCGTGACGTGTACGCGCAGACGGAACGTCAATCGGACATGCGGTTTGCGCGGTACGACTCAATATTCGTGTTTTAAGTGATGCGCGCGCTTCGTAAACGCGCGTGAGGGGGGTCCAAACGGGCCGAACGAAGTCGGAATGGCCTGAAATCAGACGACAAATACGGGAGAGTGATTTCTGAAGTGTTAGAGTAGACGGAATGTCAATCGGACGTGCCGTGTGCCCGCGGTGACCGACAACGTAGTTCTGGTGTCATAAACGGCCAAAACGGGCGTCCAACGGTCAAATTCATAGCGGACGACCTCGGATTGAGATGAAACCACTGTGAAACATTCTAATTATTATTCGTGACATGTACGCATAGACGGAACGTCAATCGGACGTGCGTTTTGCACGGTACAGCTCAATATTCGTGTTTTAAGTGATGCGCACGCTTCGTAAACGCGCGTGAGGATGGTCCGAACGGGCCGAACGATTTCGGAATGGCCTGAAATTAGACGACTAATACGGGTGAGTGATTTATGAAGTGGTCGAGCATACGGCACGTCAATCGGACGTGTCGTGTGCCCGCGGTGACCGACAACATAGTTCTAGTGTCATAAACGGCCAAAACGGGCGTCAAACGGTCAAATTCATAGCGAACGGCCTCGGATTGAGCTGAAACCACCGTGAAATATTCTAATTATTATTTGTGACGTGTATGAGTAGACGAAACGTCAATCGGACGTGCGGTTTGTGTGGTACAGCTCAATATTCATGTTTTAAGTGATGCGCGTGCTTCGTAAACGCGCGTGAGGGGGGTCCAAACGGGCCGAACGAAGACGGAATGGCCTGAAATCAGACGACAAATACGGGAGAGTGATTTATGAAGTGGTCGAGCAGACGGCACGTCAATCGAATGTTCCGTGTGCCCGCAGTGACCGACAACGCAGTTCTGGTGTCACAAACGGCCAAAACGGGCGTCCAACGGTCAAATTCATAGCGGACGACCTCAGATTGAGCTGAAACCACCGTGCAACATTCTAATTATTATTCGTGACGTGTACGCGCAGACTTCACATATGACCCATGGATCGTTCTCCTAAATTTTCAACAGAAACTGAATGCGTTTGGTTGGTTTTCCGTATGTACTTAAAATACTGTCCATTTTAAACAAAAGAAAGTCACTTAGAGTGGTCCCGACCACACCGCTTCTCGGATTTAGGTGGGGTTGACTCGTATACATATCAAATGACCCATGGATCGTTGTCTTAAAGTATCAACACAATCTGAATGCATTTGGCCGGTTTTCCGTATGCCAGTTGATGTTTTTCACTTAAAATGATGTCCTTTTGAAACAAAAGACATACACTTTGAGTTGTTCCGGCCACACTACGCCTCGGATTGAGGCGGGGTTGATTCGTACACGTCACATATGACCCATGGATTGTTGTCCTAAATCATCAACACATTTCGAATGCGTTTGGTCAGTTTTTTGTATGTCACTTTTTGTTTTCACTTAAAATCTTATGGAAATTCATATAGAATATTTTTATATCATATTTAGTATGGATTAGATTTTAGTTGATCATGCTATGAAACATTTCAGAGCTAATGAAATTAAGGAAGGTGGAGGGGTTGTCCGGGGGGCTGTCCGGGGGGGCTGTCTGGTGGGTGTCCGGGGGGCTGTCCGGGGACCAAGGAGGAGGGTGGGGGGGCTGTGCGGGGTCTGTTCGGGGGGGTGTTTGGGGGTTGTTCAGGGGGTTGTCCGGGGTTGTTCAGGGGGCTGTCCGGGGGTTTTTCAGGGGGTTGTTTAGGGGTTGTTCAGGGGTTGTTCAGGGGTTGTTCAGGGGGTTGTCCGGGGTTGTTCAGGGGGCTGTCCGGGGGGTGTTTGGGGGGTTGTTCGGGGTCCAAGGGGGAGGGTGGGGGGTTGTCCGGGGGGCTATCCGGGGGGCTATCCGGGGTCCAGGGTGGAGGGTGGGGGCTGTACGAGGGGCTGTCCAGGGGGCTGTCCGCGGGGCTGTCCAGGGGGTGTTTGGGGGGTGTTCGGGGTCCAAGGGGGAGGGGGGGTTGTCCAGGGTCCAAGAATAAGGGGGGTTGTCCAGGGAGTTCTCAAACACACAACCACTAAAAGACAACAACATCCATAAAAACAGACAATATATAAAAATAACTCAACTCCAATACTATACTATGAGTCTAGATAAAACCAACAACTAGAATAGATTAAACATCAAATCTCAGTAATATAAGTCAAAAATGTAACGGATCAATATGTCCCACATCAGCATCACCATCACCATCATCATCACCAGCATCACCATCACCATCATCATCATCATCATCACCCTCGTCATCGTCCTCCTCATCGTCCTCACCCTCCATAGAGCCCTCCTCCTCGCCTTCGCCCTCCTCCTCGCCCTCCTCATCTCCTTCCTCTTCCGCATCAGACTCCTCGCCATCATCATCTTCAAGCTGGACATCGGCCTGACCACCACTGGAACTGCCACCTGGTGCACCATATATAGAATGTATCGACGACATGTATTCATCAATCGCTGGGCTGGCCTCTGCTGGAAGTGTTGGACGTAGAACTTCAATAAATTTCATAAATGCACTGTTTGCCCTAGCAGACTGTTCTGCCGTCTCTGTGGCCCTTTTCTCAGCCTGTTCTGCCTGTGCTCTAACTTGCTGCAGCTCGGTGGCACTACAACTCGTACCTGAGGCAGGCCAATACCTCGTCGGGGCTATCCTAGGTCGGCAACGTACTCTGCCAGAATGATCCTCTCCCAACACCTGATGTAAGTGATCAGATGGCCCAAAATTGTCTGCTTCTTGGGCATCGAGGGCCTCTAAAGCATCCTGTTACAAATATTATTATTTTTTTAAGTTACAAAATAGATATTAAAATATAAAATCAACAGATTAAAACTTACAATCTACTGCTGAGTCGCTTCATTGACAGCACTTCCATCCTTTTTTCGTCTACTCGAGCAAAACAGTTTTGCTCGAGGCACACGTCCTTCAATATTTTGTACTTGCCTCTACAATGACATTGAAAACAACAGTTATATAAAAACTTTAGAAAATGATTAAATAATTGAGGAAACAAAAGAAAATGTAAGTCGTAAAGAAAACTTATAAACAATTGTCATACCTGCTGCCTCTCATGATCCGGCATCGTCGTGCGTCCTAGTGTATGGAGGTATTTTTTTGCATCAATGTTTTTTTTATTTTTTCCAGATGATTCCTAAATAAAATTTGATAATTAAAAGGATAATATTAATGCAAAACTTGAAAGTTATTATTTAAATACCTCAAATGTAATTCATACCTTAAACTGGGTACTCGTCCAATGAGTAATCATCTGATGATACTGCTCTATAGGACAATCATCCATGACTGGTACCGCCTCTAACTCAGTGCCAACTCTAGCACGCTAGCCAATATACAGCTCATGCTTGTAGGCTCTCCAAAGCTCGCCTAAATCCTTTAGACGTTCCAGTCGTTCACCCTCACCATCAGGAAAATTAAATCGAAGCTGAAATCAAAATATTAATTCATATAAATACAAAAATAATTCATGGAATTAAATACAACAGATTTTTTTACCCATATCTCTGCCCAAGATCTATCTTTGACCTCATGTGGAAAATGTCTCCACGACAGCGGGCTGACGGGAATGATGTCGGAGTATTTGGCAAGAGTCGCCAGAAAACTCCGACATTGCTTCCCTGTTTTCTCAACCATTTGATTGTATTCATTATATTCCACCATAACCTATGTGCGACGGTTCCACACTGAACGCATGCGTGTACGGCCCCGCCCCCGCCTCCTGTCAGTAGATGTATCTGTCATGAAAGAAAAACAAATATTTTATCAAAACATGTTATAATGAAAATAAATATTCCTATAAAAATTTGTTAGGGTTTTATAAATATACTTGCGCTAGTCTGATCAATGAGTGGCGCCGGATCCACAGAACCTGATGGAACACCCTCTGGTGGAATAGGAGTCGAAGACGATGGAATATAAAAGCTCGGAGAGACAGAAGTAGAAGGAAAAGAAGATGGAACAGCTGTATGACCTGATGCTGACTGGGGAGTGGGAATCATCATGGGATGTGAAAATGATGGGGCAGAAGATGTAGAAGGTAGCGAAAACATGGGAGGCCTAAATACCCCGTGTGTCCCTAACGACACACTGGGATCAGAATGTGGGAAGGCTGAAACTTCAGTGGCAGGGGCAGGGTCTAGTCGGGCATGCGCAGCTCTATGTCCACCTCTGGTATGAACCCTCCTCGTACCACCGGCCTGAGTACTAGGACCAGTACTAGGCTCCTCGTCGAATAACTGTCGACGTAACGGTGGATCCTACAAAAAAATTTACAAAAAAAATTAATCACATGACATTATATATTCTGTAAATATATATATATATATATATATTTGAAATAAAGTACTCACTGTAGGCACTAATGGTGGAACGCCCAGCTCCTCCATCCGACGATTGTTCTCCACCATTTTTTTTCTTCATCTCTCTTCAATTGGCTGCATTTCCTGCATTTGAAAAAAAATATGTAATTAATTAGAAAAAGGAAATTAATGTGTAAACCAAAAAACTAAATATATGAGGGAATGAGGGTATTCATTGGTAATTTAGCTATCAATTGTTTTAGAAGAGCTTGAATGAATTTAATAAAACATACAAGTTGTAATGTTCACCAAGTTAGAAATATTGTTTGATTTGGTTTGAATACAGTTCAATTCCAAATTAGAAAATACAATTCAAATAAAACAGCAACCAATAAACATTGAAAATTCACATAACGGTCAAGTCAGCTAAAACATATTTGTGATCAATACTAAATAAATATGAATATTACCAACCTTAACAACCCAAATCGAGGTAAACCAAAAGAATTGAGAACATGGATGAATGATTCTATATATTTCCAACCACAACTTCAGGTTCACAATCAACTCTGACAATTGAGCTATTGGAGTCATCAAAAGAAATAAATGGATTGGTTCCAATGGCAATAGGGACAGTGTCAATTCCATCATCATCATCATCAAAAATATGTCTTGGAATTACTTCAACTATGACACCAAATTCAGGTTGAAGTTGATCTTTGACATAAAAAACTTGTTTATCCATTGATGCCAACACATATGGTTCTTCGGTAGCAAGAGTGTGGGTCATATTAATTACTCGAAATCCACAATCATCAATAAATGTGCCATGTCTCGTCATCGAATCAAACCAATAGAATTTCATCATTGTGACTCGTCCATGAGAGTAATAATCCAATATTATTATTTTCTCAACGACTCCATAATAACCCACATTTTCAAGTCGCAGTCTACTATCTGATGCACTGGCATAACAATCTGTTGTGGCAGTAACCATAATACCATCATGTTGTGTTCTCATTTTTTTGGCTCGTTCAGTGACAATAAATCTGTACCCATTGATAACAATTGATTTACAGTCACGAACCACGGTATTAGGACCAAAAGCCAAAGCTCTTATTTCCTCAGAGACAGAGTCAGCAGACAAACTCAATACCTGCAATATAAATGACAGTTAAACTTAAGTAAATATTGAAATAATTAATTTAAACAGTAATATTTTTACCTTCAATTTTAACCAAGCAGAAAACTCTTTTCTATGCAAAGTCTCTCTCCTTTTCAAAGATAAAGAACGATGCTTCCTATTTATCATTCTTTTATGTTCCCTGCAGATAAAAAAATATTAATAGTTTAACAGATATATATGTAAGATATACATATTCAATTTTGTTACCTGATATAGTCATCGAACAAATCACAGTTGAACAAAACTGTGCGATGTGCCATCTCCCGCTCTTCATGGCTTAATGTCTTCAATGTATATGATCCAGGAATTCCTCCTGTTTGAGGAAGTGATGGAAAACTGGGTTCAATTTGCTCATATTGTTCTTCTTAATTTCTCATTGGTCTGTTCATTCTTGTAGTAATATCAGACAAATACATCGAACAGAAATCCATACATTCTTGAGCTAAGTAACCGTTCACGATAGAACCTTCGAGATGATTCTTGTTTCGAACATAAGACTTTAATGTGAACATATTTATTTCAGTTGGATACATCCAACAAAAAGAAATAGGTCCTCCGAGAAGTATTTCAGTTGGAATATGGACAGTCAGATGCAGCATGCATGTGAAAAATGATGGGGGAAATATTGTCTCCAACTCACACAAAATTAATGGGGCATCTGTCAACATTTTTTGCAAGAAAGACTTGGACAAATTTTTATCATAAAGATATCTAAACAAATAGCACAACCGAATAACACCCACCCTTACATTATTGGACAAAAGATGACAGATTTCTATTGGAAGCAACTCATGCAGTAGAACGTGATAATCATGAGTCTTCAAAGATTTTAGCTTCAACTCTCTTCTGTTGACCCGTTTAGATATGTTGCTTGAATAGCCATCAGGAACTCTAATAGTCTCTAATACTTCCAGAAATTGTTTTTTTAGTAGGTTTCATCACATAAGAAGCACATGGAAGTTGCCATTTATTTTCACTGATACGCACAGGATGCAATTCTGGTCTGATGCCCCAATCCACCAAGTCACGTCGAGATCGTAAATCATCTTTTGTCTTCCCCTTGAAATTTATAAGAACTAAAAGCAACATTTCACATATATTCTTTTCAATATGCATTACGTCTAAGCAATGACGTAGCAAATTGGTTGACCAATAAGGCAAATCAAAAAAGATACTCCTCTTCCTCCAATTGTAACAGGTTTCTGTGGAAACATTCTTTCTCTTTCCAGATTTCATTTGACCCTTCCCGAACGAAAAACTGAAATCTTTCAATTCATTAAGCACATCAGTTCCAGACATACGCTGAGGTGGATCATCGGTCTCTATAGTATTATCAAATCTTCGACGATTCATTCTATATGGATGATCCTTTGGAAAAAATCGTCGATGTCCCATAAAACTGAAACTACAACGATGTTTCAGTCTTTTGGATCGTGTATTCTTTATACAAACTAGACATGACAGTTTTCCCTTCGTGCTCCATCCAGACATCATTGCATAAGCCGGAAAATAATTGATCATCCACATAAGCGCAGCACGCATCTGAAATATGTCTTTCAAACATGCATCGTATGTGCGCACACCCACATCCCAAAGAAGTTTCAAATCTTTTATTAAAGGTTGCATGTATACATCAATATCAATGCCGGGATCAGAAGGACCAGATATGAGTATACTCATGAAAGTGAAATATTTTTTCATACACAACCATGGGGGAAGATTATAAATGTGTATAAAAACTGGCCATGTGTTGTGCGAAGTAAGCATCTGCCCAAACGGATTAAAACCATCGCATGAAAGACCCAGCCTCACATTACGCACGTCAGCTGAAAAATCAGGATGTCGAGCATCAAATCTCTGCCATGCAAATCCATCTGCAGGATGAACCAACTCATCATTAGTCTTCTTTCTCTCAGTATCATGCCATCTCATTTTTATTGATATGTCATCAGACATAAAAAGATTCTGGAGTCTAGGGATCAATGGAAAGTGCCACATTACTTTCTGTGGAATGTGGGATGGTGTTCCATCAAATTTTGACTTCCAGCGGGATGTGCCACATTTTATACATTCATTTCGTTCAGCGGTTTCTTCCCAGAATAAACTGCAATCTTTCGGGCAAGCATGAATTTTGTTTCTGGAAAATCCAAGTTCTTCAACTAACTTCCATGCCATATAGTGGTTTGAGGGAATATTTGCATCATCTGGAAGTAAATCCTTCAAGAGGGTAAGAATATAATCGATTGCTGTATTAGAAATCCCATACATAGTTTTTCCATGAAACAATCGGATTAAAAATTCCAGCTTTTTCATTTTATCGCATTGTCGATATACTGGAGTCGTGGCAGCATCATTAAATTTTTTCACCCTATCAATATCATCATTTTCACTAGATGCATCAGTTGTCCTCATATCGACGTCTTCTTGAGTCGAAATCCTTTCTTTTTCATGATGACGAATAAACAGAAACCGATCATCTAACAAATTCTCCATTCCAGTCCTTTCATTTCGGTCATCACCAATTTGAGATTTCATTTTCTCCCCATTGTGATACCACACAAAGTAGTTTGCTTGAAAACCATTTTTGGTTATGTGGTAGCTGACTTCTTCACGACTCAACCAAGGTCTACCAACACAATTGGAACATGGGCAGTGTATGCGACCACTATCTGAAGCATTGTGAAATGAAAAATCTATAAAGCTCTCCAAATTGTTTTGAAAATCGCTTGAGATACGATCGGTTTCATACATCCAACTTCTGTCCATTCTGTAAAAAGAATTCATATAAGTCATTTTTTCATAAACAATTCAATAGGATTGAATTTTAATAGAAAATACATTTAAGTAAACGATAAAGGAAGAAAATAATCATGGTATCAACTACACATGTGAAAAAAACATACTAATGTGTTATTGAAAAAATGTAAAACCAACAAGAACTTAATGTGTTATCACATCAGAGCATGCCTCATCCCATAACCATATTAGTAGGGTATCATCATATGCGATTAACCTTTTTGAATTAATATGCACTTCCTCACCAGGTACCTGAGTAGATTTCATAGATATAATCATCTCACATCCTGTAAGGCTTCCATTATGTATGATCTGCAGAATAATTTGAGTGATCATGAATCATGCATGGGATCTTCCCATGATCACTATAGATTATGATAAGGAATTATGATAGGTCACATGAAGAACATCAAACACATATTTTAGATAATTTGAGACATAATATAATAAAATAATGTATAAATCTATGGAATTTGGGATAAAAGGTGGGTTGTCCACGGGGGTCGATGATGTTCGGACGGGGGGTTCGCGAGAGCACGGCCACCCCCTGTGGCCAGCCCACCCACCCCCCTGGACAGCCCGCCCACCCCTCCTTGACAGCCCGACCACCCCCGTGGACAGCCTGTCCACCCTTGTGGACAGCCCGCCCACCCCCGTACCCCCCTGGACACCCCGTACCCCCCTGGGATAGCCCCTCCCACCCTCCCAAACAGCCCACACCCCCCTCCCCTACAACCCCACCACCACCACCTAGACATACCAACCCCCCTGGACACCCCACACACCCCTCCCCCACCAGGACACCCCACCCAGACCCCCAGGATAGCCCACACCCCCTGGACAGCCCTGCCCACCCCCGTGGAAAGCCTTTCCCACCCTCGTGGACAGCCCCGCCCACCCCCGTGGACAACCCACCCACCCCCGTGGACACCCCCTACCCCCTAGACAGCCCAACCACCCCCGTGGATAGCCCACCCACCCCCCTCGACACCCCTTCTCAATATGGACAGCCCCCCACCCCCTTGGATAGCCTGCCCACCCCCCTGGACACCCCTACCCCATGTGGCCAGCCCACCCACCCCCCCTGGATAGCCCGCCCACCCCTCCCTGACAGCCCGGCCACCCCCGTAGACAGCCCGTCCACCCTTGTGGACAGCCCGCCCACCCCCGTACCCCCCTGGACACCCCGTACCCCCCCCCCCCGGGATAGCCCCGCCCACCCTCCCAAACAGCCCACACCCACCTCCCCTGCAATCCCACCACCACCACCTAGACATACCAACCCCCTGGACACCCCACACACCCCTCCCCCACCAGGACACCCCACCCAGACCCCCAGGACAGCCCACACCCCCTGGACAGCCCCGCCCACCCCCATGGACAGCCTTTCCCACCCCCGTGGATAGCCCCGCCCACCCCCGTGGACAACCCACCCACCCCCCGTGGACGCCCCCTACCCCCTAGACAGCCCAACCACCCCCGTGGACAGCCCACCCACCCCCCTCGACACCCCTTCTCCCTATGGACATCCCCCCACCCCCTTGGATAGCCCTCCCACCCCCCTGGACACCCCTACCCCCTGTGGCCAGCCCACCCACCCCCCCCCCCTGGACAGCCCACCCACCCCTCCTTGACAGCCTGGCCACCCCCGTGGACAGCCCGTCCGCCCTTGTGGACAGCCCGCCCACCCCTGTACCCCCTGGACACCTCGTACCCCCCCCCTAGATAGCCCTGCCCACCCTCCCAAACAGCCCACACCCCCCTTCCCTGCAACCCCACCACCACCACCTAGACATACCACCCCACCTGGACACCCCACACACCCCTCCCCCACCAGGACACCCCACCCAGACCCCCAGGACAGCCCACACCCCCTGTACAGCCCCGCCCACCCCCGTGGACACCCCCTACCCCCTAGACAGCCCAACCACCCCCGTGGAGAGCCCACCCACCCCCCTCGACACCCCTTCTTCCTATGGACAGCCCCGCACCCCCTTGGATAGCCCTCCCACCCCCCTGGACACACCTACCCCCCGTGGCCAGCCCACCCACCCCCCCTGGACAGCCCACCCACCCCTCCTTGACAGCCCGGCCACCCCCGTGGACAGCCCGTCCACCCTTGTGGACAACCCGCCCACCCCCGTACCCCCCCTAGACACCCCGTACCCCCCCTGGATAGCCCCGCCCACCCTCCCAAATAGCCCCCACCCCCCTCCCCTGCAACCCCACCACCACCACCTAGACATACCACCCCCCTGGACACCCCACACACCCCTCCCCCACCAGGACACCCCACCCAGACCCCCAGGACAGCCCACACCCCCTAGACAGCCCCGCCCACCCCCGTGGACAGCCTTTCCCACCCCCGTGGACACCCCCGCCCACCCCCGTGGACAACCCACCCACCCCCGTGGACACCCCCTACCCCCACAATCCATTATCCAAAACATATCAAATTGGTTTGAACACAATCCATAATTCCCACAATCCATTATCCAAAACATGTAAACGTTCACGATAGCCTCCCCCAACTCTGATTTACATGTTTTGAACACTCTCCTTCCAAACATAGAATACAAAAACATTAAATAAGTCTTCACAAACACAAACAATATCCTATTTAGATATTAATTTCAATAATCAATTAAACCACCAACACCTGGAAAAAATCTATTCATTAAAACAAATACAACAATATGGTTGAGATCAAATTTTACCTATTAGTATGGGGGTGTACCTGTTGGGATGGGGGGTGCTGGTGTTCGGATTCGTGAGAGCAGTGGAGTCGGATGGGGTTCGCGAGAGCAGCAGAGCGAATAGATTAGGGCTCTGTCCGAATGGGGAGAGGAGATCGCGATCTAGAATTTGGGGAAAACCTTTGCCAACGGTTTATAAAAACTGTTGGAAAAGGCACACATTTCCCAACGGTTCACTGGAACCGTTGGGAAATGTGTGAGTTTAGCACCCCTTTCCCAACGGTTCACTGGAACCGTTGGGAAATGTGTGCCCTTTCCCAACGGTTCCAGTGAACCGTTGGGAAAGGGTCCACCGAAATTCCCTTTGCCAACGGTTTTGTTAAACCGTTGGCAAAGGCTCACTATACCAACGGTTTAAGTAAACCGTTGGTATACTACCGTTGGGAAAAGACTAAATTCCAGTAGTGATAATATATTTTATTATATTTCAAGAAAGTAATAAAAATATAAATAATAATTATGAATTAGAAAAGCAGTCATAAGATTTAGTGTATAGTAGTTAATAAATATCCAAGGGCTAGGAGCCATTTTGGGTATTTATAACTTCACTATAAAAGGAGGATGAGGCCCTCATGCATGATACTATTCACTACACAGTGGTTGATCACCTCTCTCTCCTCACCTTCTTCCTATAGATAGAAGTAGAAGATCTGAGCAACCAATCTGATTTCTTTACAGATTGAAGGATCATCACTACGATGATCATCTAAACATCGAAGCCTTCATTGGATCTCTGTTATAGAACCTAGAATTCAAAAATTGATGCTTCTTCACACTTTTAAATTCATGTGGATGATCTAGAGGGATCCATATTTGGTTCCTTTAAGAAATTACGATTGGTAAAAATCAGTTGATGAACACAGCTTCATATCTAACGAGGTTAATGTTCATTTAATTTTTGTGATTAAAGTTATTCATGTGGGGTCCTTGGCAGTTGTACAGAGCTATGCTTCACAATCTATAATGAAATTATGTTAATAATTAGTGAAAATATTTAAATCCCCAACCCATATGCTTTTACTATGCACCCCAGTACCATCATTGTGTATGAAATGTAAATTTTATTCCTCATAGACAATGTTGTGACCCATAATTTTATATCTCCAAAGTTGAATATATTTCTAGGATTGACTATCCTAGGAACATGAAAACAAATTTTCAAGCTTGGTGATAGACATAATATATGGTCCTAGGGACTGTGTCAATTCTTAGTATTAATGATGGAAACTTATGTCTATTTAATTAATGCTCGGGTTCTAGATATTGGAAGCTGGGATTTGATCTTGGGAATTGTCAAGATTTTTCACTCTTGGTGAAGTCCAAATTAATTAGAATTCCATGACTATGAAATTCATGGCAAGGGGCTAATTGCATACTCTCTAAAGGGTAATACAAACTAAAAAAATGGTTTTTTATTTTCATGTACTAACCAACCAACTTGGAAAGGGTGAATATAGATATTTCCAAAGTGCACACCAGCTAGTTTACAATAGAGGTAACTTGCAATGGAATTGTATGGGTAGTTAAGATCATCCACTAGACAACACTCTACATTGAGAACTCCGGACTTTGTTTTCTAAATTGAGAATAGTTTTTAGTCAACTATAGGGTCTACCCCCATGGAATTATTTTGAACACTATATTTAGTTATTGTAGGGGAAAGGACCAATCTTTATTCATACCTACCATTATCTATGCTCTCAGAAGAATGAGATTGAATATCAGGTTCAAGAAATGTTGTAATTGGCTAATATTTGAACTATTACCTGGGCATATTGTATCCTCATGTTAATAGTCAAGAAAAATGATGGTTTTTTGAGGATGTGTGTATATTATTGGTCCCTTAACAAGGTAATGATTCCTAATAAATTTCACATTCTAGTAGTTTATAAGCTATTGGATGAATTTCATTGGTCCACCTATTTTTCCAAGATTGAACTTAGATTGGGCTATAACTAAATATAAATGTGAGGCACATATGTGGGAAAACAGCCTTTTTCATCCATAATATCTTGTAGGAATACTAGGTGATTTCATTCATCCTCACCAATGCTCTATCAACTTTACAGGCCACTATGAATGATTTTTTTAGACCCATACTCTTTAAGTTTGATCTTATATTTTTTGATGATATCATGATTTATAGTCATGGGTGGATCTCCCATTAGTAGCATATAGAGTTCTTCGAACAAGTTCTTCAAGATAATCACTTCCTTTATAATCTAAAGAAATATTCTTTTTTCTAATGACAAGTTGGCTATATTATCCACCTTATATAATATGAATGGGTTTCTATAGATCCTACAAAAATTCAAGTCATGTTAGATTGGACAAAAGTAGTTTATATCAAGGGATTTCATAAATTTTTGGGCCTCACCATCTATTATAAAAATTCCATTCAGAACTATGGAATGATTACATATCCCCTTATAGTGTTGAATTAAAAATAATAATTTCATTGGAACAAGGAATAATAAGACTTCATTGAGAATTTAAAGCATATCATCACAATATCCCCAATTCCTTCTCTGCCTAATTTCCCAAAAACATTTGAAATAAAGTTTGATTCCTATGAATGGAGAGTGGGTGCAGTTTTCATGCAAGAATGCCAGCCCATTTCATATTTCATAAATGATTTATCTAACCAGAACCTTTAAAAATATACATATGATAAAGAGTTCATGGCATTGGTTTTGGCCATCCAACATTTTTTCCCTTATCTTTCGGGTAGGTCCTTTATAGTGTATTATAATCAAAAGATTCTAAAAGTTTTGTCGCAGTAAAGAGTGTCTTCTTTAAACTAGAAATATTAGATTGATAAGTTTTTAGGGTATCATTTTGATGTCAAATACAATCCAAAAATATCCAAAACCAATGTTTGAGGACCTCTCTCATAAGTAGGATACATCATAACTTCAATTATACAATTTTCCTCCAGCTTAGAAAGAGGATACTAACTTAACATATGAGGTGTATAAAGATCCCTTCCTTCACAACATTATCCAATTGTTGAAATAAGAAAGTAAACCCCACAAAGGGTTTACTTATTCACATATAATACTATTGTTTAATGGGATACTAGTAATACTCATTTCTTCCCATTGAATTTCATATTTTTTAAAGGAGTTTCATGTGTCTCCATAGGGATAATATTTAGGATACTACATAACTTATAGGAAGATATATACCAACCTATATTGGTCAGTCAAGTGAAAATAAGTTATAAACTTTTTTTCAAAAATATAAAACATGTCGATGATACAAATATTTTACTTTATCAACCATAGTCCTCTTGTATCTCATGGATATTCTAGAATCGGTTTGAGTGGATATATCTACAAATTTTATCACATGGATTCCCAAATAAAGATTCTATGATGTGATATTAGTGGTGTGGTTGTAACATCTTCACTTTTAATTATATGTAATTTTGTGCCTTTCAGTGGTTTAACTTGGATCATGGTTGAGTTAGAGGTTGTTAGAGGCTTAAACTAGGGTTTTGGATGTTTTAGGGTACAATATGGGAAGGACCATGTTTTGGTGTAAGTCATTTTATACTTAGGAACTAACTATGTAAAAAAGGATGGCTGATGTGATAGTGGTATGGAATGGTATTGGGCATGTAGTACAATGATTTATCATGTGGATCACAACCATATTGTTCTCACCACATCTTGGTAAAGGGAATGGTGATTCTAAAATGCACACGGTATTAACACCACACCCTGGTGGGTGGAAGTTTCAGGTTTCTTGGGCTAGGTGTGGTCGAGGCCTCCACAACCATGGTGGGCATTACCACGTCATGATGGTAGATATTTCATTTTTGGAAATGGTAGATTTAGTCTCTGATCTCTCATAGAAAGTTTCAAATGTTAATAGAAACGTGTCTAATCTTCATGGAAGGATTTTTAATACCCTTTGACTTTATTTTCCCCTCTTTTAATCAATTTTTCATCCTATTATTATAATTTCTTCATATCTAAAAAATTTTCAGACAAACCTATGATGATCTTTGGATGATATTTTTTCTCTTAACAATGATCTATGGTGATTCCTCCTTTAGGGGCTGGTTCATGGCGATCTAGGATCATGGGGATCACATTATCTCTTCTCCAGTCATTGTTCTAGGAGTGATGGGTTATATTATTTGACCAGACCTATATCCACTATTGATGGTGGTTTTCGTTAGGTACCCTTGGTGTATGAGTTTATCTAGAGGTGTTCGTGTGAGATTTGGTAATTTTCTCTTGGAAAATCTTGATGTTGATTTCAAGTAGTTTATGGTAGTAATATCCTTACCATATAGAGCCATTGTATATGATTATTGTAATGACGTGATGATATGTTCTTTTGTGCTTGAGACTCGTGTTTGATATTGATCATATGTGTGTGTAGCTCATGAGACCCATGTTTCATTTTGATCACATGTGTGTGTGTGTGTGTGGATACTGATACCCATGATTGATATGTTATGTTGTTCCCATTTATGTTATGTATTATTATGTATGAATGTATTGCCATTAGAGGTTTTTCTTCTTGTACAAAGTGGTAGGTGTAACATCATGCCTTGGTTATCCCTTAGAGGGGGAACATGTCCGACACGTAATGATGACAATGATGGACCAAGACACTATAAAGGGGTAAGACATACTTGTGGCCTAACTCAAGGTAGATCCAAGGGTACAACTACCTTGTGCCTGAACCATGATAAATAAATGGATTTACAATCTTATTTATTGACTTGAGACTCATTGGCCTTGTAGATGCTCAGAGATATATGAGGTGGCCTTATGTTCAACCCATGATCATAAGTTCTATTATTATCCTTCTTTTGTTATGGAGCTGGAGTAGGTATATTAAAGGTTCATGGAGGCTTATATAGAACACAACTACTTGATTCTTGATTGATAGTTTCTTAATTGTGAATTTCTTTATTATCATGGAACACACCTCTTATGCTTGATCACTTGTGTTAATGACACATTTTTGGTGTCCTTCTAGGTTTATACTCACACCATACATGGGAATATCTATGCACATGTAGTATTCTTGACTAGGGATCAAGGAAAGAGAAAGGAACCAATGATACTGATCAGAGGAGATGGATCACTGGGTTTGGAGACAGTACCAGGATAGAATTCGGAATGTTGTCTTAGTGAATTTATTTATTTCCCTATTGTTGTTTATACTTTGGTCTGACCTGCAACTTTAAGGATCCTAGGTTTATTACTTGGCATGACTTGAGATACCTAACATGTTTAATTATTTACTTTTGTTATTTCCTTTTTGTTTTTATTCTTATCTTGTTATGATTTTGGTGTGTGGTTAATGGTATTTTAGGTATAGTCTCCCCATTATACCACTTGAACCCTCACTGCTAGTCGGAAAACTCTTGTGTATGGGGAGGCATACCTAAGGTCATGTGGAACTCCATCCTAAACTAGTTGATTCAGGTTAGGATGTTACAAAGTGATATCAAATGAGGATTTCCTTTTCATTTCTTCTTGTCTATGTTTGGGGAAAGGTAATGTAGATTTAGGTTACATGGAACTTAGGTGGGGAGTCACATAAGTACCCAGCCATCTCTTATGTGATGAACCTCCAATCTATTAGAGATGGGACTGTTGTTACAGATTTGGTTTTATGATTTCATATTAATGCTAAGTATGTTGTGTTGTTACATTTTATGATATTTTGGCATGTTCATGCATCATAACTAGTAACGTAGGATCACATTTCATATAAATACCTATTGCTTGTTATCCATGGTAGTTCATTTAATCAAATGTAATTATATATTCATTGTACTTATATGATATATTTTGGTGAAATTTATATTATTAAAACATGAGAATTATCATTTTTATATGTATATTATTGTGACTAATGTGCAGATATGGAGAACTAGGCATGAGCCTTAGATAGTACTAGGATGATTATTCCTTCTTGTTGTGGGTAGCCTCCTAGGATAGGTTTTTCATAGAAATACCTTGTGTGTACCTATGTAATACTTATTTTACTATCATAAGTAAGTTTTTAAAATATTTTTTAATCATATGTTTGGAATTACATACAATTTAATCAAGAAGACGTCTGAAGGGACCACTGACGGAAGCTGGTCAGAATACTCTAGCTAGAGTAGACGTAAATGTTTCACCAAAGGTACAAGGGGATATAGATGAGTATGATCATGTACCAGCTCTAGTGTTTCATTCATTGGACCCCATATAGCCAATAGTCCTCTTCATAATGCATATTTTAATGTGGAGGAGTTCCTAGAACAATGGTCGATTATTCCTAGGACTTTAAGCTCCAACATCCTTCATTTGTCTAGGGAATTGAATGACCTCATGATGCTAAGTAATGGATTAAATTTATTGAGTGGGTATTTGATTTAGTATATTTCCCAAAATATCGACAGGTAAGGTTTCCTACTTTCATGCTTTAGGGACCCACCAAGAGGTGGTGGGCTATCATGAATCAGGCGAGAAGACATGAGGGTATTACATGGGTTACCTTTAAGGATATTTTATTCAAGGATTTTTTGTTGGGTATGAGGAATATAAACTATGATCAAGTGTTTATGGATCTTTAGTAGGTGATGATTCTGGGGTCTTCTTACTCTAATTGTTTCATATATTTTCTTCACTTCGCTCCTCTCTTGGCTAGGGATGAGGCACAGAAGTCCCAAAAGTTTGAGATCAGCCTCTAACCAGTGTTGAGGCATCATGTTAAGAGATTTGGCCTAAAAAATACCCATAGGTGATTCATAAGTCCTTGATGATAGATAAGGGATTGTAAGAGGAAAAATTTACAGATATTCCTTCATCATCCACTAGAATTATGAGTGGGTTTTATGATACTGTAGTTGGTACCTATTTTGGTAGTAAGAAGAGGAAGGTCAGGGAGATGAAATAGGGTGGTGGTAAGTAATTGGAATAGAGCATATATTCTTTATCCCCCTTTGTGGGTGCTACAGGTCCTCGATGTTTTAACTATATAAAGAGTGGGAATTATCATAAATTTTGTGCAAGACCATATATCAAGTGTTTTGGATGTGAAAAAATAGGAAATCTTTGGCAGTTTTTAGGGAATTGTAGTAGGCTCATGCAAGGGTGTAGGTAAGACACATACTGTGGCCAAGGGATCTATCTAGGGTCCTCAGTAGTAGAATCTGACCCCCACAAACTTCAACAACCCAGGTAATTTATGTGCCTCAGGGAAAATATCATGGAGCTGAAGTAGGTAGAGTGTATTTAGTGGACCAAATTCTAGCTAACAGTGGAGAGGGACCATCGAATTCTCTGTTGGAACCACTTTGTGTATAAGGTTATATTTGTTGTCAATA
This sequence comes from Viscum album, assembly GCA_963277665.1. Lineage (NCBI taxonomy): Eukaryota > Viridiplantae > Streptophyta > Magnoliopsida > Santalales > Viscaceae > Viscum > Viscum album. The sequence continues at coordinate 1,481,732,635 of OY728141.1, read as the reverse complement.
GTTGTCAATGAAGGTCAAAATGAAGGAGATCAAGAAGTACTCCAATGAAATAGAGGAATGGAAATTCAGATGATTGTTGTACTGATCATAGGTTCAAAGAACATGTGTCAAAGGTGACACATTGTTTACAACAATGAAGAAGTGAGGAGTAATCCATCCGAGGATGATTAAAGAAGAATGTGGTTTTTGATGAAGACCATGCAATTCCTCATTATTGCATGAGAACCATGGGTTTTGATGAAGACCATGAAATTACTCATGATTTCATGAGAACTGTTCAAGAGACTTCTTGAAAAATTGAATCATATGCTCGACATGAATTAGATCATGATGGTTGAAGAAGAAGACAATGTGCAAGTGAATGGAATTCTAAGATGGCCATGCGGGGATTGAAACTCTGACATGGCCATACAAATCACAGTTTCACAGAATGTGATGATGCTAAAGCTGTTCCTTCAAATAATACATATCATGATAGTGTAGTTTGTGATAAAAGCAGAAGAGTTGCTGAAGTATAAAAATCACCGAGAAGAAGCGTTTTTGAGGTTGACAAAGAAAACAAACGACATACAAATTTGTGTACAAAGGAGATTTCATGGTGGCATGTCGAGTTCAAGGGATGTGGTTAACGATCCATGTTTGATTCAAGAATTTCGACAAAGGAATGGATGATCTGGAGGCGGTACAAAAAGAGAAGATAAAAGGTGGAACCGTTTTCCAGTGTTTGCCAAATTTATGGGCCTGAAAATCGACAAATGGAGAAAACTGGTTTTGGTAAAGAGACTTGAACGCCGTGTACATGAAGAAAAGGGAACTTGCACACCTAGTGTTTTTCAAGATCATAACATGAAAAAAATGGCCAAGGGAAGAGGGTCGCACAAGTGTTGGGTTGGTCGTGCAAGTGACATGCGCGCCGTGAAGAGACTTGAGTGCCAATGCCTAGAAGGATTGGAAACTTACGCACCTATTGTTTTTCAAGATTATAACTTCAAAATATGTCAAAGGAAAGAATTCCATGAAAGTATTTGTGTGGACGTGCAAGTGAGTAGCGCGACAGAGGCTAGGGAGGATGAGCTGTGCACTGGAACCTGCGCGCTGAGGGGTGACTTGCGCGCTTCCGTGCAGGTTGACCAAATGCCTATAAATACTGGACCACCCCTCCTCATTTCCTATGAGATCAACCCTTAGATAAAATCAGAGTTCTCTTCACATAGGTGTAGGAGTCGTGCAAGTGGTGAGTGGTCGTGCAAGTGGTTTGGAGAGACTTGTGCGCCAGCTCTTAGAAGTTGTGTGCCAATTGATGGTTGCGTGCCCAAGGTGATTTGGGTGAGAAAGGAAGTGAGTCGCGCAGGTTTGAGGTTCCAGAAGTCAGTGTCGTGCAGGTGCTTTGGTGACACTTGCACGCTAGTTTGGACTTGCGCGCCAAGGACTTGCGCGCTGTATTGGGACTTGCGCGCCGTGTTGGGACTAGGGCGTCGTGCTTTGAGGAGACTGTCAGATATTGTTGAAGCATGCCCATCTTTCTGGAGTTGCACGAAAGCTGAAAGATTGCCTGATACTTTCGGTGAAAAGTAATATTAAAGAGGAAATATAAATGATAAATGCATGATCTCATGCATACATGGAGAACTGATTCTGACAATGCCAAGTAAGTTGAGCTTCACTTATTGAGTAATCACATCAGTGGTTGTGATTCAGGCAAACTAAGAAAAGAGGAACTAGTGCATTAGTCATTGCACTAAAGAAGAAGGTTTGAATTGAAAAGAGAATCAAATCTGAACCCTGATGCAAGCAAATTCACATGCTGAACAGGAGACGAAGACTTCAATGCAAATCTATTGAAGAGACCTTCATGTCTATAAAATGAGTGTGACTTCACCAAGGGCAGTGAGCCAGGGGGAGTCAACGGGAGTGACCTGAGGGAAGCAGTGAGCTATCCCTGAACTTTTGTAAAGGCAGTGAGCCTAGGACAAAGTGACTATGCCCTAACCATTATAATCCATAACTAGTGAATATTAGTGGAATTTGGTACAACTAGAAACTTGTCGGCGTATGCTCCTTGGACGTATCCCTTAGTGGTGAACCAAGTAAAATTGTTGTGTTATCTCTTTGCATGTGAATGTTTCATTGCTGATCATATCCATCATACAGGTTTAAGTAGTTCCTACCAATGTGGTAACAAGATCTAGAACTTTAAGAAGAAAAATTTGACACCCTGATTCACCCCTCCCCTCTCATGGTGTCCCGGGGTCCTACAAGTTGTATCAGAGGGAAAGGTTAACGTACGTTGGATACTATACAGTAATCCTAGTCAGAAGAGGATTTGATTTTCTTTCCTAAAGTCAACAATGAGGAGCAGTCTTGATAATGACACAGTCATTTCTGAGTAGAAGTCTGCATCTAGAAAGACCATGACAAACAGGAAAAAGAAAGATAAGAAATAGCTGAAGAAGTCCCTCATATCCAAAGAAGATGCAGTGTCTTTTTCTCCATGCCATTCAAATAATGAAGAAACATCAGGATTTGAAAGTATTGAGCAGGTGACTCAGAATTCTTCCAGAGGAAAGGATGACACCCCTAATTCAAGCTTTCAGAAAAAACTCAAAACATATCTGCATGATATTCCTGAAGAAAGGGTTGCTATTATTTGTAGCCTATTCCAATCTATGTAGGTTGAGATCACTCGATTATAAAGGGAAGCTGACAATATGGAAAAGGGGTTGGAAAGAAAAGTTCTATAAAGTATGAAGCTCACCAAACAGGTTAAAGTATTTGAAGAAAAAGAGGGAGTCAATAAGACTCTAAAAGAAAAGATCCATGCACTTGAAGCTGAGCTGAAAAAGAGCAAATAAGTTAAGAGTTTGTGTTTGGAAGAAACTTCCATGAAATTCAGGGAACTTGACTCGTTGTTACAAAACAAAGTTATGATGCATGAAGATGAGGTTGAAAGATTGAAGAAGATTTGTGAAGAGAAGATGATCATGATTGAAGATCAAAAGATCATCCTCGATATTGAGAGTCAAAAATTGGAAGCCCAATTGACCAAGATTGAGAATACACATATTGAGACTTCACAAAAGAATGAAATGAGTGATGCTTGTACTCAATGTTTGTTGGAGGAATCTAAAGCTGAAATACCTTCAACATGTGATAAGAAGATTATGACAACTCTTGATTATCCACATCTAGAATCAGTTGTTGTTGGTACTCAATGCTCACTGGAGGATTTTATTGTCAAAAGACCTCCAACATGTGATAAGAAGATCATGACTTCACTCATTGATCTATCACAAGAAAATGAGGAAGTGAAGGTACCATCCAAACCATCTTGTACTGGGGTTTCTAAATGTGTTCCCACAATCAGTGCAGGTTAGAAGAAAAATTCTAAACAAGTATATATGAGGAAAGGTGAGAAGAATAAACATACCACCATGGCTAGGGTGGATGGAAAGAGAAAGGATGAAGTTGGTTCCTCAAATAGAGCACAAAATATTAATATGATGGCCCAAAAACCTCATACAGAAGATACAAAGAAGAAAAGATTTGTGGGTCAATGTTGGTGTTGCAACAGATTTGGGCATTGTGCACTGGATTGTTGGTACAATCCCTTTAATGGAAAATCACAAAGAAAGCCTTTATCAAAGGGAAGAAATCCAGAGAAGAAGAAGCAACATCTGAAGGTCCAGAAGCATCTGTTTACAGCAAACAGATATGGAATGCTTGATAACATCTATGATGTATGCAGCGGCAGTGGTCACAAGAATGGTGCATGCCTATGTCAACAGATATCCAGAGCTGATAAGAATAGAAGACCACACAATCCAGCTAATAAGGAAGATTATTCCTTGGGAAGAAATCAGAAGAATATTGTGAACACACATTTCCCCAAGAAGATCTCAAGTAGGGAATCTGAGAAGACCCAGGATTTTAGATCCATGAAATTGAAGGTTCATTCATCCAAAAGAAACACTAAGTGGTATGAAACTCAGATGAACCCATGTGGAAGACCCAAATCAGCTGCAACAGTTCCAAATGACATATTGGTTATCTGGCCAGAAGATTTGAAAAGAATGAGGAAACTTGAAGATGAAAAGGCCAAGGCTAGTTCTAAAGGAAAAGCAAAACTTTCACGTGATGAAGACAGAGTGCATGAGAGATTGAAAACCAAGAGAATCACATGTGTCAAAGAATTTCTGTGTGAGAGATTCAAGAAATCTGGTCACATTGCAAAAGGTTGCCTAACCTTAATACCAGAGCAAGAAGAATTCCTTAAGAGGATTAAGAATGTATCATTCATGATGGCTGTTAAGCAGAACAATTCCCCACACAAAGTAGAAGAGAATGTGAAGAAAGTCATGCTACACCAACAGATGTTAGAACATATGTTCAAATGTGCAGGCATGAAGACTGGAGTGAACAGAGGAACTTGGTTGAGAAAATAACCTCAACCATGCAGCTCATTTTTATGAAGTAAGGAGTAACCACCTTATTACCTTATTTATTTGTGTATTGTATATGTACTAATAATGCAGGGAATTAAAGGTGAAGCATGATCTCAGGGGGAGAACCTAAGAAGTAGTGAATGCTGTCAACACTTGATAGCCATGCTAGAGAAGTTTCCATCCTTAGTAGATTCTTCAATTTATATTCCATGATTAAGATGATGAAGGATCACTCTTGACGAAGATGATGATGAGTGTTTCCTTTGAGGGGGAGAAAAATGAAGAAGCTTCCAAAATCACTGTTTCAATCAATACCAACTCCAGCTGGACTCAAATGCAGTTTCTCTATGAATTTCTTGAAAAAAATGTCAATGGAGAAGGTATGCCATTTCTAAATATCTATCCATTGGTTACTCAGATCAAATATCATTCTACAAAGGGGGAGTAACTGAATTGATCAGTGACATAAAAATAATGGAAGTGACTCAAGGCCACTTATCCTTCTAATTGCACTCGAATGTTTTTGATTTGTTTGATGATGTGAGTGCAGGAATTTCAGGTTGATTATTCCCTATCACATTTGATTTTCTTCTACCTAAAATAAAAGTGTTAAACCCTTGAAGACAAAATACATGAGTTCTCATCTCATGTTGGTATCATGATCTGTGAATAATGGACAACCTTGTAGACTTAATCAAATCCTCTTGTTTTCTACATCGAGCATTGCTCAAGTAGACTTAGAGTGAAATTATTAATGAAACATTTCTTAAGTATGGATTGATACCCTCCCTACCATGTGCTTTGTATTTCTTGTCAATAAGGGGGAGAGAAAGTGAAATGAAAGTATGAAAAGAAGAGTTTATTGAAGAGAAGAGTCTCATTTTGGCATTGACGAATTCATTTCAGAATATATGTCAGGTATTGACAACAAAATACAGAGGGGAGATTTTTGGAACCACTTTGTGTATAAGGTTGTATTTGTTGTCAATAGTTGTCAGTGAAGGTCAAAATTAAGGAGATCAAGAAGTACTCCAATGAAATGGAGGAATGTAAATTCAGATGATTGTTGTACTGATCATAAGTTCAAAGAACATGTGTCAAAGGTAACACATTGTTTACAACAATGAAGAAGTGAGGAGTAATCCATATAAGGATGATTAAATAAGAATGGGGTTTTTGATGAAGACCATGCAATTCCTCATTATTGCATGATAACCATGGGTTTTGATGAATACCATGAAATTACTCATGATTGCATGAGAACTGTGCAAGAGACTTCTTGAAAAATTGAATCATATGCTCGGCATTAAGTAGATCATGACGGTTGAAGAAGAAGACAATTTTCAAGTGAATGGAATTCTAAGATGGCCATGCGGGGATTGGAACTCTAAGATGGACATGCACATCACATTGTCACAGAAGATGATGATGCTAAAGCTGTTCCTTCAAAGAATACATATCACGATAGTGGAGTTTGTGATGAAAGTAGAAGAGTTGCTGAAGTATACAAATCACTGAGAAGAAGTTTTTTTGAGGTTGAAAAAGAAAACAAACAACATACAAATTTGTTGAAAAAGGAGATTCCATGGTGGCATGTCGAGTTCAAGGGATTTGGTTAACGATCCATGTTTGATTCAAGAACGTCGACAAAGGAATGGATGATCTGGAGGCAGTACAAAAAGAGAAGATACAAGGTGGCACCATTTTCCAGTGTTTGCCAAATTTATGGGCCTGAAAATCGACAAATGGAGAAAACTGGTTTTGGAAAAGAGACTTTCGTGCCGTGTACATGAAGAAAAGGGAACTTGCGCTCCTAGTGTTTTTCAAGATCAGAACATGAAAAAAAATGGCCAAGGGAAGAGGGTCGCGCAAGTGTTGGGTTGGTCGCACAAGTGACATGCGCGTCGTGAAGATACTTGCGTGCCAATGCCTAGAAGGATTGGAAACTTGCGCGCCTATTGTTTTTCAATATTATAACTTCAAAATATGGAAAATGAAAGAAGGTCGCGCAAGTATTTGTGTGGACGCGCAAGTGAGTAGCGCGATAGAGGCTTGGGAGGATGAGCTGCACGCCGGAACCTGTGCGTCGAGGGGTGACTTGCGCGCTGCCGCGCAGGTTGACCAAATGCCTATAAATACTGGACCACCCCTCCTCATTTCCTATGAGCTCAACCCTTAGAGAAAATCAGATCTCTCGTCGCGTAGGTGTAGGAGTCGTGAAAGTGGTGAGTGGTCGCGCAAGTGGTTTGGAGAGACTTGCGCGCCAGCTCTTAAAAGTTGTGCGTCGATTGATGGTTGCGCACCCAAGGTGATTTGGGTGAGAAAGGAAGTGAGTCGTGCAGGTTTGAGGTTCCAGAAGGCAGTGTCGCGCAGGTTCTTTGGTGACACTTGCACACCAGTTTGGACTTGCGCGCTGTATTGGGACTTGCGCGCTGTGTTGGGACTTGGGCGCCGGTCTTTGAGGAGACTGCCAGATATTGTTAAAGCATGCCTGTCTTTCTGGAGCTGCACGAAAGATGAAATATTGCCTGATACTTTCGGTGAAAAGTAATATTAAAGAGGAAATATAAATGATAAATGCATGATCTCATGCATACATGGAGAACTGATTTTGACAATGCCAAGTAAGCTGAGATTCACTTATTGAGTAATCGCATCAGTGGTTGTGATTTAGGAAAACGAAGACAAGAGGATCTAGTGCATTAGTCATTGCACTAAAGAAGAAGGTTTGAACTAAAAATAGCATCAACTCTGAACCCTGATGCAAGCAAATTCTCATGCTGAACAGGAGACAAAGACTTCAATGCAAATCTATTGAAGAGACCTTCACGTCTATAAACTGGGTGTGACTTAACCAAGGGAAGTGAGCCAGGGGGAGTCAACGGGAGTGACCTGAGGGAAGCAGTGAGCTATCCCTGAACTTTTGTAAAGGAAGTGAGCTTGGGACAGAGTGATTGTGCCCGAACCATTGTAATCCACAACTAGTGAAGATTAGTGGAATTTGGTACGACTGGCAACTTGTCAGCGTATGCTCCTTGGACGTAGCCCTTAGTGGTGAACCAAGTAAAATTGCTGTGTTATCTCTTTGCATGTGAATGTTTCATTGCTGATCATATCCATCATACAGGTTTAAGTAGTTCCTACCAACGTGGGAACAAGATCCAAAACTTTAAGAAGAAAATGTTGACACCCTGATTCACCCCTCCCCTATCAGGGTGTCCCGGGGTCCTACATTCTCTAGGTATGGTCTTGATAACATCCATTCTATCGTCATTATTATTTTATATATAAGATTCTCATTTTTTTATATCTACACAATTTATTTTTGGACTTGACTTACCAGTCAAGTTTTCTTATGAATTGTTATCTCTTGATACACCCTTGGGGAAGAAAGTAGGTCATATTAAAAGATGTCCAAGATGTACTATAGTATTTATTGGCTATAAAAATATATTTGATTTCATGATCCTTGAAATATCTTCGATGTGATCTTCATCATGGATCGAATGACTAGTAATCGGGTGCACATCTACTTCTATAGGAGACATATATCATTTATTATTACCAAGTGGGAGAAGTTTGTGATGACAAGTGAATGGGATGTTAGAGAAGATATAATGGGACCAAACCTAATCTAGATTAGAGCTATTAAGACATAATTAGGTGTCTTATCTCTTGTAGTAGATACAATAGTATCTCTCTCCACTTTTATTCCAGTGGTGGACCTATATCAGGATGTTTTCTCTGTCAATTTATCAAGACTTAATCCTAATATAGGAATTTACTTTGTGATAGAACTCATTATAAGAGTGAAAACTATATTTATTCCTCCATATAATATGATGTTGGCTTAGTTGAAGTAACTCAAGGTATAACTTAAGGATTTTAAGGTAAAGGGTTTTATCAGACTAAGAAAATATCACTAGGGTGATCTGATGTTGTTTGTAAAGAAGGTGGATGGTAGTATTCAATTGTTTTTGGACTATAGGAATATAAACAAAGTGACAATGAAGAATCAATACCCATTTTCAAGGATCAATTACTTGTTTGATCATTTTAGAGGATCTAATTGGTTTTTCAATATTGACTCATGGTCAGGCCATCACCAGCTTTTAGATAGAGAGGGGGATATTCTTAAGAAATAATTCATGATTAAATACAGACTGTATGAGTACCTATTCATGCATTTCAGGCTAAAAATGTGCCAATAGTGTTCATGGATCTCATGAACAAGATATTTTATCTATATCTTATCTCCTTTATTGTGGTATTTATTGATGATATAATCATATAATCACAAACATCATAAATTCATGCTAGACACCCAGATATTGTGTTGATTGCGGTTTGAGCACATTATCTCTATATCAATCTCTCAAATTATCACTTATGGATTCGGTAGGTACGTTTTATTATGCGTGTGATCTCTATGGTGGGAATTTCTATCAACCCAGAGAAGGTAGAGGTTGTAATTTCGTGGGCATACCCTAGAAATGTGTTTAAGATTATGAGTTTCCTTATATTGGTGGGATACTACTAATGGTTCATATAGTACTTCTCCTATTTGGTGGCACCTATGATTGGGCTTATCAAAAAGGGGGTAATGATTGAGTGGAAAGATCAATGTGAAGAGGCATTCCTAGAATCTAAAAAGAATATTTATGATAACTTTGATTATGAAATTTCTAAAGTCTAGGATTAGATATGTGGTCTTCTATGATGCCTCAGGTGTTGGTGTAGGATCTATACTGATGCATAGGTATAAGGTAGTGTCTTATGGGTCTTTCCAACTACAAAACTATGAGAGAAACTACCCTACTTGTGAATTATAGCTCATATCCTTATTCAATGTTTTGAAGTATTGGCATCATTATCTCTTTGGTGAGAGATTTTTCATATGCATGGACCATAATATATTTTGTTACGTATTCTCTTAGTGAGGCTTGAATCTCTAGAAGAGGTCTTGGGTAGAGCATCTATAGAAATTAAACTTTGAGATGGATTATGATCTGAGTAAAGGTAACGTCATTGTAGATTCTCTCAATATGAAAATGTAGGATCTTGGAGAGAAACCTTCATAGAAAGAATTTTATTTTATGAGTTTTTCAGTTGAATGGTCGGTGGATACATCTGATGACCTAGGGGTGATGACATGTGCTCATTTGGTTATCATGTCAATATTGGTGGAATGAGTAAAGACTTTCTAGGAATCAAATTCTGAATGATCAGTGATAAAGGAACTATTTATAGTAAGTGACCTAGTTCCAAGATGGTTGATGGATAGTGATGATTTGATCTTTGTCCATGGGGGAGTTGTGGTTCCTAATTCCATGAGGGAAAATTTGATGAGGGACTCCCATTCCTCTTGGTGGAAATTTCACCCAAGATTAATAAAGATGTATTGAGATATTAGGAGACACTTCTGGTGACTAGTAATAAAGAGAGACGTTGTGGGGTTCATATCTTATTTCCTAACCTATCATAGGATCAAGGTGGAGTACCAATGACCAAGAGGTTTACTTTAACAATTTCTTGTGCCTATGTGTAAGTAAGATGAGGTGATGATGAATTTTTTATGGGGTTTCCTAGAACCCTAAGAATTCAAGATGTCATTTGCGGGATAGTTGATCAAATGATAAAAGTGGTACATTTATTTTCGATTTTATAGACTCACTCCGTAGATGATTTGGACAATATTTATCTCTAATAGATTATATTACTACGTAGATTTCCTTCTAGTATCATATTTGATATATATTCAGATTTTAAATCATGGTTTTAGCAAGTTCTACATAATTATTTGGGAACTTATATGAAACTGAGTACAGAGTATCATCCACATACTGATGGGAAGTTGAAGAGGACAATATAGATCTTAGAGTATATACTTCAAGAATGAATCCTAGACTTTAGTGAAGTGTGGTATGATCAACTGGCCTTGGGGGAGTTTTTGTATAATAATAGTTTCCAAGCTTCAAATCTCATGGAACCTTTGAGTCTCTTTATGTATGGTTGTGTTTCTCATCACTTTGTTGGAATGAGGTGGGTGAGGCAGTTTTTTTTAGGTCTAGTGTAGTGCAGGAGGCCTCTGAGAGAGTGTAGTTAATCAAGAATCAATTGGTTACCTCTTAGAGTTGAAATGATTGTATTTAGACTAAAGTAGATAGCCTTTTGAGTTCATTATGGGTGACCTAGTTTTCTTATGGATGTCACTTTAATTAGGGAATCATATTTAACAAAATCAAAAGAAATTAGCACCATGGTTTGTTGTATTTTTTTAGGTCACTAGGAATATCAGAATAGTGGCCTCCCATATGTACCTTCCTTCAAGATATCAAGGTATGTATAATTTCTTCTATGTTTATTATCTTTGAAGGTATGATCCTAATCCTACACATGTGATCGACTACAATTACGTTGAGTTGGAACCAGATGTATCTTTTATAGAGTGCTTGATGTGGATTATAGATTAGAGCAACAAGGTGTTGAGGGAGAAGACAACACCACTTGTTAGAGTCTTGTGGTGACATGAAAAAATACAAGAGGAGACATGGGATTGGAATTTTCAAGCCCAATGGCCCGAGTTGTTCAAGTAGAACCGCTAAAGGCACTTCTCAAGGATGATAAATCATTATAGGGGGAGATTTGTAACATCATCAATTTTAATAATATGTAATTTTGGGCCTTGTGATGTTTTAACTTGTATATGGGTTGAGTTAGAGGTTGTTAGAGTCTTAAATAAGTTTTTTTGGGTATTTTAAGGCACATTATAGGTAGGACCATTCTGTGGTGTAAACCATTTTATGCTTGGGAACTACCTATGTGAAATGAGGTGGATGAAACACTCATGGAAGGGAATGGTCTTGGGTGTGTAGTATTACAAGTCCTCCTATAGACCATGACCAAATTGGACTCACCACATAATTTTAAAAGGTGTGGTGAGTCCAAAATTGGAAAAGTCTTGACACCACGCCCTAGTGGGTGGTCATTTTGGATTTCTTGGGCTGGGAATGTTTTATTTTACCATGGCCATGGTGGGAATTATCAAGCTATGATGGCAGTTGTTTCAGTTTTTGAAATAACTAAGTAAACTACTGATCTCTCAGAGGGAGTTATTCCTCTTAAAGTAAACTTATGAAATCTTCATGGAATAATTCTTAAAACTCTTTTACTTGGTTTTTTCCTCTATTAATTGATTAGTCCTCCTCCTCGTGTGATTTCCTTAGATCTAGATGATTTACAGATGAAGATAGGGTGTAATTTGGATGATCTTACTACTCTAACCATCAACCTAGGGTGATTTCTCCTTCATGGTCTTGTTCATATTGATCTAGGATCATGGGGATATTATGATATCTTCTCTACTCATTATTATAGGAATGATGGGATCTCTTCTTTGACTATTCCTAGATCCACCATTGATGGTGGTTGATACTGGGGACCCTTAGTGTACGGGTTCATCTAGTGATACAAAATTGATATTTGGGAATTGACTCTTAGAAAATATTGACATTTACATTAATGTGTTTGAGGTAGTAATACCCTTACTATATAGAGACCTTGTATATGATTGTTGTCATGATATGATGATATATGCTTGTGTGATTGATACCCATGCTTGATGTTGATCGCATGTGTGTGCGTGTGTATCCCATGAGACCCATGTTTGATTTTAATCATATGTGTTTGTATATATGTATACTAATACTCATGATTTATATGTACAAATACCATCCCTAGTATCTTAGATCTAGTGCCTTACATAACTACATTGGTACTATGAATAATAGATCACATCCCAAAGCAATGAATAGTTTAGTATTTTTGGAAAACTAGATACAAACATAATTGTTACATTATAAATTTGAAAGGAAAAAAACAATATAGAAACTCCATTGGAAACTCACATAAACTCATATATTGTCCCTGCAAGTGATTCATAATATACATCTTCGCATCCTGGGAAAAAATAAAACATAAGAAAGGGGTGAGATTAGATGCTCAATAAGGGTAATAAATACAATGGAAGCTATCATAAATAAACATAATAAATAATTCAAGGTGAATAACTAAAAACACATTAAATTAAATCACAATCATGAGAAATATATGGTAGTAATAAAAGCTAATTTAATCATTCCATATGAATAATCATATGAGAATAAAACTTAACCATTGATACTTTACTATTTAAATACTCGCATGAATTATCAATTACTAATATCATAATGATGGAATGCATAATTTTGGACATCTAAAATAGGCCATTGAGGCCTCATCCAAGACACCTAAAAATAAATGGTTAAGGCCTCATCCAAAACCATATCTGAATATCAATGGGCAAGGCCTCAGACAAATCCATATCTGGTTTGTCTCATGAGACCTACTAATACATAAAGGGGATATATTGGGCCCCTACCATCACTTAATAAGTTATATTAATTCCTTATATGAATGGGTTGAAACATAAACAACATATACATGTGAAATGTACATAACCTTCGCTAATTAGAAAACATAATCACTAATCATTCTGAGTAATATAGTGAATGGTATCAAGATAGCACATCCACACTCAAACTGATTATAAACCATTTAATAAAATATGGTAGATGATATAATAAAATATAAATCCCAATTATACATAATATTCAATATATGGTGTTGAAATAAATGAAAATACTCTAATAAAATCATCCAGGAATTCTTGAGAGAAATGTCCTTTTTACTTTGCAAAGAACAGTTCTTATAGGAAAATCATTTGTATTTATCATAAAATAGGATTGTAAACATTTATATCCCATAAATAAAGGGGAAATACAATGAAATTATGTTTTAGGCATAAATTATTTCCAACTTAAGTGAAAACATATAAAAAGATTTTTTAAGATACTTTAGAAATGGGCCACTTTAGTGTGGTTTGAGGGAAAATATAAGAGTCTTTAAAGAGGAAAAAGGATTAATTGTTTACATAAAACCAAAAAAGAGATAAGATAGTATTTCATGATAAAAATTTTGATCCTATAAAAATATTGGTGTCTTATAACAAATTATGAAGTATACTATAAAATGGGTAAGAAATTGTGAAGTACCCTTTAATCGGGCTTGCTTATTGGAGGAATTGAAAAGGGAACCTTATAAAACATGTATTCTCCCATAAAATAAAGATAAAATGATATGGATACATGAATTTGGAAAATAGTAACATAATTTATAATAATTATATAAAAATAAGGAATAATTAAATTGGGGTGAAGAGAAAGAAAGCATAACCTGAATGAAAAATTGAGGTTCGGGAAGAAATCCTTACCACTTTGCAAATAGACAAACCGTATGCCCCATAAAATTAATGAACATTAAATGAAACATTTAATATGATTAAAATAATGATATTAAACATCAAAGTGTAGTATAAATACACCACACATGATAAATAGTGGTGAATAAGGCATATCTCACATAAATGAAAGTGAGATGAGAAAACCCTTACCTTATGTTCGAAAGTGTTACGTACTTGTACTTAATGTCCTGGATAATGAAATTAGATTCATTAATAATTTAATTAAAATCCTATTAAACTTGTATTTTATTTATTATAACTTTATTAAGATAATTTTATGGCCTTTTTGATGATTTAAAGATTCAATTTTTCCATTCAAGACTGTTCGTTTCTTTGGTTTTCATGATAAGTTCACTTGTATACATGTACGAAAGATCATGTAAAATGGAAATAGTTATCTATAATTGAAATTATATATTATTAATGAAATTAATGTATATTTAAAGGTGTTATATATCATTTTTTCATATAAGAGGATGATTCATTATATAAAGCGTTAATGATAACCATTTAGATTATTTTAGAATTTTTTCGATCATCGCAAACTAGTTTTGTCTTATGAATTAATATTATGTATATATACTGGTTAAAAAACATTAAATAATTTTTATTACATAAATTAAGTTATTTTTTAACCATAAAAATTGTTTTATGTCCCTCCATGAATGTGAAATTGAAAAAAAAAATCATCATCCATGAAGGTGGTAAATCAGCACCTCACAGACGATGTTTTCATTTTTAGAATAAAAAAGGGGAAAGAAGAAAATTGATGGTTGATATAACATTAACATAATAATATTATAGTATATAAAATATAATAGAGTTATCATGTCACTTTTTATAGGGGAGGTGAGAGAAGGATAATAAAATAAAAGAAATTGAAAGAGAGAGAGAGACGGTTTTACCTATTGAATGTCACCTCCTTGAGAACCTCCTTAAGGGACTTGGAAATGGTCTTTTGGTGAGACCAGAAAGACCAGAAAGTGGGGTAGAAGTTTGTGAAATTAAATGGGCCAAAAATAAGAAATATTAAATGATTTGGAGGTATGAGTAGAAGGGGTGGTGAGGGTGGTATTTATAGTGGAGGAGAGGGGTGATTTTTTATTATTTTATTCATTAATTTATTATTTTGGCTCAAGACTATCAATAGTATTTATTATTATGGATAAATAAAGTAACTAGTGCATGTGGTTTATAAATAATGGTTCCTAAATCATCCATACATTATCCATGACTCAATAATTCTTTTATTTACTTATAATGTTAAAAACCGTAAATTACTGAATTTCACTACTCACCAAAAACTCACCTATTTTATAAAAATCCCAAAAAATAACCCTAACTATTTTTTGACATGCAGAATTAAAAAATGGAATTAATTTTATTAAAATAATTTTCTAAATATTATAAATTTAATTTTTAAATAAAATCACCATTTAATTGAAAAATACCAATTTTAATATTATAACTGTTTTTATGACACTTTGAAAATTTAATTAAGGTATAATAAAATTATCTTATAATCATAATACAAATAAATAATAATTTATAAATATATTTTATGAAAATAAGATTTCTTTTAAATCATTAAATTAAATATAAAATTATAAATAAACATTTACGTCTCACAAAAATACCAGTACATTATTTATCATTTTTAAAATGTTTATTTACATATTACATGATATAAATATTTTATATTTTAATTTATGAGATACCTAAATTTTATTTATAATTTCATAGGTGGGATATAATTAAAATCATAAATATAATTTTAATATAACAAAATTGACAGTTTAATAAAAATCGTTATTTTTCACTATTCACTGGAAAATAAATATTTTCATAACAATATCAAAATTTAACCCTAAGATAATTTTGGAATTCCAATTTTAAAAATGAAGTTTATTTTTTTAAATATAATTTATAAAAGTTCCCAATTTTATTTTTTAAAAATGTGTGCCATTAAAAAGCGGTAAATTGACTTTTAGAAAATATATCTTTTTATACTTAAAATTGGATTTATTCTTATCTTAATCTTATCAAACTTATTGATTGAATTTAAAAATATTTTATTGAACATGTAATATATAAATTTTATTAATATATTTCAATAATATTAATTAATTTAAGATAAAATTTATTTGTGTTCGTAAAAAAATTTATAAAAGTGCGTCCTTTATGTTCAGTTGGTTTTTATTTTTATTTATAATTAATTATTAATCAATGAACTCATTTTATAAACAAGTGTAAACTATATTTTCATAATTTACATAATCCCTTTTATTCCTTCCATTCTAATGTCTAGGTCACAATAATAATATTTAATCATTTTTTTAAGCTCGGTGTTCTATGTAATGTAAGCTATCGAATAAGTTAAATTTTAAAAAGTGACGTGCTGTAAAATGTTGGGGTGTTACATTATCCACTCCTTCAATAAATTACATCCACAAAATTTGAAATTTCACTTCAAAAATTAAAGGTTGATACTTGAAAATTCATTTTTGTAAATCCCACATCGTAGAAAAGGTTTATAAAACTTCTTCTTAAAAATATGTAAAGAGAAATGTGAAGGTCACCACAAAACTAAGATTCTCAAATAGGAGAACATTTGTGAAAATATCTGCATGGAATAGAAATATAACTATCAAGTTCTTATAGATAGTGATATAAAACATGGTCATTATAAATTCTACCATCACAAAATCATATATTTGTGATCAGTTAAAAGACCATTGATTTCTCAGTAGGAAAAGTAAACAGATGATGTTTTTGTTCTAAAATATTTTTCCTAGAGTTCAGGGTTTCTTTTAATATCCATAAATTCACTTGAGAAAATAAAATTACTTTGTTCCTTTCTATTTCATAATATCAAGCTTTTTTGTGCTTCAATCCATCTCCACTTCATTTATTAAATCTGTAGATTGATATTCAAGACAAATATTTATGCTTGAAGTACTTTTATGAATCATAAGATCCACAAGTCATTCCTTCAGCATTTAAATGCTTAATGAAACCAAGATGGTTATAATAGGTTATACAATATGATAAATCATACTTTAATCTTAATAAATAATATCCTTAATCCATTCCATAAGTAGTTAAACTTAAGTCTCATAAAAAATATATTTTTCCAAATTCAAAGAAAAAAATATTGAAGGAAGGTCACTAAATTTCCAAAATCAAATTAACATAAGATTCCTGAAATAATATAGCTATTATTTTCACATAACAAATATATTAATACCTTAAACTCCTTTAATACTTTATGAAACATTCATCCTTCCACGATTATAATCTCAGGTTTTTGAATAAATTCCTTAAATCCAAACATATAATAATTACAGCATAACATAAACCATCATATCACTAACCACCTTCATGGCCACCAATACTATCCTATAAACATCTATTTATTATTATATCAACATAAAGAACATATTTTGTGTTATATTTCCTAGTTAATTTGTTTTCAATAATATTAACTTACAATATAATCACTCCTCTTGATTATTGGTTCTAATAATATCATGCTTCCAATTACTTAAAGAAGAAGTATTGTAGTACAATCCTTATATATCTCATGATTTTTATAACTAGTAAATTATTGATAAAATACTCAAATAACATAATTATTGAATCCAAACACGGGAATAATAATCATACATCTTTGTCTATGGAAGTTTCATAATCTTAACCATGATCTATTATCCTCTTTAGGGGTATATTATTTTGATACTTGATATATTGATTTTTGTAGTGCCCTGTCTCCTTACAGTTGAAGCATTAAAAAGATTCTTTATTTCCTTTACAATCATAATCCTGGTATATCTTTTCTCCATAGTTATATAAAACTACCATTACCTTCAAGAAACTTCTAGGGTGTTTCCTTCTGCAATTATCACATATGGGAAAATAATTCTTTCCCTTGTTCCCTTTATCCATCATTTTCTTTATCGTCCTCTTCTTCTCTTTCTTCCTTTCAAAGTAATAAAACTTGGAGAATTATTTCTTTGTCTTTATATCACATGATATTATATCCTTATATGATGATAATATTTGGGAGACTTTTTCCCTTTGAAATATTATCATAAGACCATAAAAGATATGATCATTATTATACTTTAGATCACGTGCATTGGTGAGGTTCCCATTCCTTCTGTGAGGTTCCATTTCTAAATAATAGAATACACTAAATTAGGTTATGAATCATAATTCATAATCTATAACTAGATAAACACTTAACATAAATTGAAAATTTATTCATAGCTAACATCATAATCATAAACATGGTTTATTTGGGGAAATTTACTTTTAAATCCTTCATAATGGTTTATAAAAAAACTGTGAATTGTCCTAAGCATATCCACCAAGAGTGTCAAATCAGGTGTGTAGTAAGGCCCATTTTCATGTACCAGGTTACATCGAGTTAGGCCCGATGCACCTTGTTGGAGTTGTTACCCCAAGGTAAATTTTTTCTAAAACCATGCCCACTTGTATTATCCAAACAAATATATATTTCTAGGAAGACCCACATGATCTATACCTTACCAAAATTCTAGAATGTTCTTCTATGATTACCCTCAAAGTCTATCTTAGGTTTATGTTCTCTAATATGTTTTTTTTTAATATAGTTTCTAAGGTTTATACTAAATCTCTCTATGATACCAACTATAAATACCTCGTCCTTAGTATCCTAGAGCTGGTGCCTTACTTAAATACGTTGGTACTATAAATAAGAAATCATGTACCAAAGGACCAAATAGTTTAGTATGTTTGGAAAACTAGATACAAATATAATTGTTACATTACAACTTTGAAAGGAAAAATAACATAGAAAATACATTGCAAACTCACATAAACTCTAATATTTTCCCTATAATTCATTCATAATATACATCCTCACATCCTGGGGAAAAATAAAATATAATAAAGGGGTGAGCTCAGATACTCTGTAAGGGTAAGCAATACAGTTAAATCTATCATAAATAAACATAATCAATAAGTCGATATGAATAACTAAAAACATGTACCATTAAAGCATAATATTGAGCATAATATGGTAGGAATAAAAACTAATTAAATAATTCTATATAAATAAACATATGAGAATGAAAATTAACCATGGATATTCTACTAGTCGAATAATCACATACATTATCAATTACTAATATTATAATGATGTAATGCATAATATTGGACCTTTGAAACATACCATCGAGGCCTCATCCAAGGCATCTGAAAATAAATGGTTAATTAAGGCCTCATCCAAAACCATATCTGAAAATAAATGGGCAAGGTCTTAGCCAAGCCTATATCTGGTTTGTCTCATGAGACCTACTGATGCATCGAGGGGCTATAGTAGGTCATTCATGTCACTTACTAAGTCTAATGAATTTATTATATGAATGGGGTGAAACATAATCAACATATATATACAAAATATAAATAACATTCCCTAATTATTAAACATAATCACTAATCATTATGATTACTATGCTGAATGGTATCAAGATAGCACATCCACAATCAAACTGATCAGAAAACATTTAATAAAATATGGTAGATTATATCATAAAATATAAATCCCAATTAGGCATAATATTCTATAGAGGGTTTTTAAATAGATTAAAATACTCTAATAAAATCATTGGAGAATTCTTGATAGAAATATACTTTTTACTTTGCAAAGAAGAGTTATTTTGGAAAAAAACATTTTTATTTATCATAAAATCATATTTTAAACATGTATATCCTAGAAATAAAAGGGAAGGAAAATGAAATTATGTTTTAGGAATAAATTATTTCCAACTGAAGTGAAAACATGTAAAAAGGATTTTTAAGAAACTTTAGAAATGGGCCACTTTAGTGCGGTTTGAGGGAAAATATAAAATATTATTTAAAGAGAAGGATTAATTGTTTACATAAAACTATAAATGAGATAAGATATTTTCTTATTATAAAATATTGATCTTAATAAAATATTTTTTTCTTATAACAGATTATGTATTGTACTATAAAAAGGGTAATAAATTGGGAAGTACCCTTTAATCTGGCTTGCTTATTGAGAGGAATTGAAAATAGAACCTTATAAAATATGTATTCTCCCATAAAATAAAGATGAACTAATATAGATATAGTATTTTGGAAGATATAAATATAATTTAAAATAACTATATTAAAATAATGAAGAATTATATTTGGGAAAAGAGAGATAAAGTGTAACCCAAATGAAAAATGGATGTTCGGGAATAAATCCTTACCACTTTGGAAATAGTCAGACCGTATACCCCATAAAATTAATGAAAATTAAATGAAATATTTAATACCATGAAAATAAAAATATTAATGATATTAAACATCAATGTTCAGTATATATACACCACACAATAGAAATAGTGGTGAATAAGGCATATCTCACAGTAATGAAAGTAAGATAAAAAAACCTTTGACTTAAGTTTGAAAGTGATTTGCACTTGTACTTAATGTCCTGGATAATAAAATTATATTCATTAATAATTTAATTAAGAACCTATCAAATATTTATTTTATTTATTATAATTTTATTAAGTTTATTTATGGCCTTTTGTATGAGTTATAAGATTCAATTTCATTATTTGGGAGTGTTTGTTTCCTTGGTTTTCATGATTGGATCACTTGTATACATGTATGAAAGAACATATAAAATGGAAATAGTTATCCAAAATTGAAATTATATGTTATTAATGAACGTATAGAAGATTTAAAATTGTTATAAATCATTTTTTTATTAATATAAAGATGATTCATTAGATAAAGTTTTTATGATAAGCATTTAGATTATTTTGGCATTTTTTTCAACCATTACGAACTAGTTTTGTCTTATAAATTAATATTATGTATATATACTGGTTATAGAACATTAAATAAGTTTTATTATATAAATTAAGGTTTTTTAACCATAAAAATGGTTTTATGGACAGCCTTGAAGGTGGATTAGAAGAAAAAATACTCCCCGTCCACAAAGGCAGTAAATTGGCACCACAGAGATGATATTTTCATTTTTAGAATAAAAAAGGTAAGAGAAGAGAATTAATGGTTGATATACCATTAACAACATAAAATTACATTATATGAAATATAATGGAGTTATAATTTCACTTTGGAAAGGGGATTTTGGATAAGGATAATAAAAAAAGAAATTGAAAGAGAGAGAGAGAGATAGTTTTACCTCATGAGTGTCGCCTCCTTTAGAACCACCTTAAGGGACTTGGAAATGGTCTTTTGGTGAGACTAGAAAGAAAAGAATGTAGGGGATAGGTTTGGGAGAGAAAATGGGAAGAAAATAAGAAATATTTAAGTATTTTGAGGTGTGATTAGAAGGGGTGGTGAGGGTGGTATTTATAGTGGAGGAGAGGGGTATTTTTATTATTTTATTCATTAGTTTATTATTTTAGCTCAAGACTATCAAGAGTATTGATTATTGTGAATAAATATAGTAACTAGTGCATGTGGTTTCTAACTAATGGTTCCTACATCATACATAAATAATTAATGACTAAATAATTCATTTATTTACTTATAATTTTAAATATTGTAAATTACTGTATTTCACTATTCACTAAAAACTCAACTATTTTAGAAAAATAAAAAAAATTAACCCTAAATATTTTTCAATGTGTAGAATTAAAAAATTGACTTTGTTTTATAAAAATAAATTTCTAATTATGAGAAATTTAATTTTTAAATAAAATCATTATTTACTCAAAAAATACTGATTTTAATATTATAACTGTTTTTATGATACTTTGAAAAATTAAATAAGGTCTCATAAAATTATCCTATAATAATAAAAAAAAATATTAATTTATGAATCTATTTTATGAAATTAAATTTTATTTTAAATCATTAAATTTATTATAAAATTGTAAATAAACATTTACGTCTCACAAAAATACCAATACTTATTTTTTCATTTTTAAAACATTTATTTAATTATTTGATGATATAAATATATTATATTTTAATTTATTAGATACCTAAATTTTATTTATAATTTCATATGTGATATCTAATTCAAATCAAAAATAGACTTTTAATATAATAAAATTGACAGTTTAATAACAATCATTATTTTTCACTTTTCGCTGGAAAATAAATATTTTTAGAAAAATACCAAAATGTCACCCTAATATAATTTTTAAATTCCAATTTTAAAAAAGAATTTTATTTTGTTCAATAGAATCTATAAATGTTTTAAAATTTAGTTTTTAAACATGTATGCCATTAAAAGGTGATAAATTTCCTTTTAGAAAATATATCTTTTTGTGCTTAAAATTGGATTTATTCTTATCTTAATCCTATAAAACTTATTGATTGGATTTAAAAATATTTTATTGAACATGTAATATATAAATTATTTTAATATATTTTATTAATAGTAATTAATTTAAGATAAAATTCCATTGTGGCCATAAAAAATTATAAAAACACATCCTTTATGTTCAATTGGTTATTATTTTAATTTATAATTAATTGGTAACCAATTAATTCATTTTATAAACATGTATAAACTATATTTTCAAAATTTACATAATTTCTTTTATTCACACCATTCCAATGACTAGGTCATAATAATAATATTTAATCATTTTATTAAGTTCGGTGTTCTGTGTAACGTAAGCTATTGAAGAAGTTGCATTTTAAAAAGAGACATACCATAAAATATTGGGGTGTTACATGATATGTTATGTTGTGACCATATGTGTTATACTATGTTGTGTGTAAATGTATGTCCTTTAGAGGTTTTTCTTCTGGTGGAAAGTGACAGCTAGACCATTATGGCTTGGTTATCCCTTAGAGGGGGAGCATGTGCGATACACGATGATGATGATGATAGACCAAGACATAGGGAAAGGTTATGATAGCCTTGTGGAATGACATAAATTAGAGGAAGGGTTATTATGGTCTTGTGTCCTAACTCATGATAAAGATGTGTCTTGACAACCT
Source organism: Viscum album (assembly GCA_963277665.1). NCBI lineage: Eukaryota > Viridiplantae > Streptophyta > Magnoliopsida > Santalales > Viscaceae > Viscum > Viscum album. The sequence goes on along the minus strand of OY728141.1, from coordinate 1,481,709,865 downwards.
TGTGGCCTTACTCAAGACTCATTTCCCTTATGGTTGCTCAGAGATATATGAGGTGGCCTTGCAGTCGACCTGTGATCATGACTTCTTCTATGACCCCTCTTCGGGAATGGATCAAATGTAGGTATGATCGGTGTTCATGGAATCTTGGTTATAAAATGACCATTTGTGACATGATTTATTGTCATTTGGTTGTACATTTCTTTATTATCATGGCATGCACCTCTTGCACATGTGAACTTATGTTAAGGATGAATTGGTGGTGCCCAACTCAGTTTATACTCACGCCCTGCATGGGAATAATGATGTGTGTATAGACTACATTATTAGGGACCCAATAATGAGAAACGTAGCAAAAAAAGGAGTTATGGAGACAAATAATGGGTTTTAGAGGCATTACTGTGACAGAATCTAGAATATTGTCATGTTTCTTTATTTATTTCCCTACTAATTCTTGTACTCTAGTTTGACCAACCACTTTGGGGGTCCTTGGTTTACTGATTTTCATGACTTGATATACCTAACATGTAATATATTCTAGCATTGTCACTATTTACTTAGGTTGTTCCCTTTTTTATTATTCTTATCTTGTTATTATTTTAGTCTATGTCCATTTCTATTGGTAGAATAGTCTCCCCATTTTACCATTCAGACCCTTGCTTCTAGTCAGAAACCTCTTTCATACAGGGAGTCATACATGAATTCGTGTGTCACTCTTGATTATATCAGTTTATTTGATTCAGGGCATTAAAATGGTCGAAAAACTTTCCAAATATTCCCAATTCGATACTTTAAACCACCCTTTCGATGTTAATGGAGTGGGGAAAAAATTAAATGAAGTTTTCAAATTTGATGGCATTCCCAAATTAATTGTAAGTGGCCATGATCCACTATTTTTTAGTCACTTTTGTACAAAACTCTTCATGTTCTATTGAACAAATCTTAGAATGAGTTATGATTTCTATCCTAAAATATATGGCCAAACTAAAATGATCAACCACTACTTAGAGACATACTTGAAATTTTTTTCTAGAGAACAACCAAAGGAGTGGTCCTTTTGGTTACTCTAGGCAGAACTATGCTACAACACCATTTGGCATGGGGAAATTCAATCCTCCCCTTTTGAAGTATTATATGGGAGAAAGCCTCAAACCATTTTTTCCTTCCTCCCTAGTTAAGTGAGGGTTGAGGTAATATGAAATTCCCTATTGGATCATAATGAGGCCCTCTAAAAGCTCAAGCACCACCTCACTCATTCTTAAAATTTCATGAAACAGTGTACTGATTATTAGTGTCAAGTCGACTTGTTTCAAGTGGGCTACCAAATCTACTTGAAACTATAGACTCAGCACTAATAGTTAGTCACTAAACACATCAATAATTAACTGTCTACTTGGTTCTTTGGTCCCCTTACAATGTAATTCAAAATTTTCCCAGTGGCTTACCAGCTTAAATGACCTTCAGCAACATGGATTCACCAATTTTTTCATGTATCACAACTCAAAAAGGATATCATCACTCATGAATTTCATCCCAATATTCCTCTTTTCCAACATTTAAGAGATATGTATGAGTCAAATCCAGATATAGTACTTTCAAAATGCATCATCTGGCACAATAACGTGGTTTCTCCTCAGTGGTAGGTCAAGTGGAAGGGATGTCCATAACATAAAGAAAACTAGGAAGAAAACTTCTTACTTCTCAATAAATTTAATTCCTTCAATATTAGGGACAATAATGTTATTCCAAAATGTGTAAATGGATGGTCAAGTGAAAGGGATTCCCAGAAAATGAAGTAATCTTGGAAGAAAAATTATAACTTCACAATCAATTCCCTTCGCTTGATTTGATGATGCAAGATGATTATGCATGAGGCATCCAGTCAATTTGACTAGATGTATACACAAGAGAAAAATATAGAAATCCTAGCCTAAAATAAGCAATTTTGTGATGGACGGACATTCTTTGTGAGAAAAAAATATTATTTGTACTAAATTCGGTCATAGGAAGAGGGAATGTTCGAGACTCATTGTTTGGTGTTTTCAGGCATGGAAAATACCTACAAATCAATAGAAAAAGGTAAACTTATTTAAAGATGAAAATATGGAAGATAAAATCAAGAGTAATGTTTGTAATATTAAGTATGGCTTAGAGGTGTTTGTTGGAATGAGAAACCTGGATAGAAGTGTCAGACACGATAGCAAGAGAGAGAGTGTGGTGTTAGGATTAGTCGTGCCTTGGTGGATCATGGTGGTTGGAGGGCCCATGGAAGCTGGTTGGTCTAAAACAAACACCACACCAGGGTACTTTATGGAGTCCTGATGGGTTACAGTGGATAGGTTGGTTGTAATGGATGTTTCACTTGGGTGGATAGTGGTAAAGGGAGGGGATGTATTGCATGGATGGGTCACAATAAAATAGGTGACTTAACTAGGGATGAGAAAAAAATATTAGGCCTATAATACCATGTTGGATAAAATATAGTACCACAATAAGATGTGGGATAATATAATTATAAATTGATTAAAAAGATATATCATAGGAGAAATCCAATGTGGGACTCTAATTACATGACACTGGGATGAAGATAAACTTAAATAGATATAATATAGATATTCAAGGATTTATATATTCAAATTATGAAATTAATATATACACAAAGAAGTCAGTAATATATTTTGTTATTATTGCATATGGATAACCAATCACTTGAAAATACAACATGCGAACTGTTGTAGATTTTTCTACAACAGAGGAAGAATATGAAGCTTTGAATGAAGTTTCAAAATAATTTTTATGGATCAAAGATATAATGAGAGAAGAAATTTTATCTAATTTAGAAATAAATGTTTATTGTGACTTTCAAAGTGCTCTTAAGTTACCTAAAAATCAATTTTATCATGGTAGGTCAAATAACATCGATATTAAGCTCTATTTTATTAGATAAAGAACATATACCTGACAAGTTTTAGTAAATAAAATTGCCTAAATATTTGTCTAGTGTAAAATATAGGCATTGTATGTTCCACATATATTAGATCAGCTTTGATTCCCACATTAATAATCATGGGAAAAAACTTACCAAATTGATGTACATGTCAAGTTGGATTTTATCAGAAAGTATTGTGTGAATTTTTAAACCCAATCAGTTCAGGTCTTGAGCTCAATGTAATGTATTTAGAGTCCTGCGTCTAAACTCTTGTAACATTTTTATCTATCTATAAATAATATCACCTATTATTGTGGCATGGTATTACAGTTTTTTATTATAAATGGTATCAAGTTATGTATCCCAACTCTAACTAGAATTTCTCTCTAACACCAACCCCCCCCCCCCACTCTCAACACTCTCGCCTCTCTCTCCTTCCCCACCTCTCTCTCCCTCCTTCCTGAAGTGACTCGGGTATTGATGAAAGTGTGAAATATAGTATATTAAATTTTTCAGGGCTGGATTTGTGTCAAAACATAAAATATGGTATACCCCAGCCCATATTCATCAATGAATTATGTGAAATTTAATTAATCACAAAGAATTAAAAATGAAGAATTAAATTGAAACCATGTCGCTTCTGATTTTGATTGGAATCATGTTTGTCTCACTGTTAGAGATCATCACTTGAAGGAACCGAACCCCAAACCATCTAGATCATTCACGCGTTCTTCAAGATCTTTTTGGCATGTCAATATTTTGTTTTCAGGTGCTATCACAAAGAATATAAGTCACCTTTGACATCCTTTTGGTTGTATGATCACCATACATTTTATTTAGGATGAATAACTTGGATTTCGGTGCTCAGATATCTTATTTATCACTCTATAATTTTGAAGATAATAGATAGAGACTATAAAATTAGTGGGAATGAATAGTTACATGAATTTGGGCTTCTAAAGATTTATATAGGTCGGTTTAAAGTCCTGGAAATTTCACTTAGGCCTTAGGTAACTTAAACCTTCAAAATAAGGCCTTAATAACACTAAATGACTTAGTAACTATTCCATAAATGTCATTTCAATTATATCACATACCTATAACATCAAATTTATATTACATTATAAAACTCAATCCATTAAAAAGGCTCACTTATCCTATTAAATACTTAACAAACCATGAAAAATAATATTTGTTTAAAAATTATTTATTTTGTATTCACTTAATTAACTGTGAATACAATGAATAAATAAATTAAAAACATATTATTATAAACTCAAACAATATTTAATTTATTTATTTCATGGTGATCTATCAAGCTTGGACATAATCTGAACCCCATGGTGGGACCCATCACGTCTTAAACTCCTATTCTCTTAGAATTTACCAAACTCTTTAATATGCTCAGTGTGTGGACCTCTAGAACCTTATCTCATTAGTAGTGAGTAGTATTTACAAACCATGAGTGGAGTATAGCAACCCGTTAAGGCCCCTAAAAAGATAAGCTTTAGTTGTAGAAATGAAATCCTCTTACGAACATACACTGCATAATATAATCTCTATGTATCATGATATCCCATGAATAAGGACACACACTTCATGTCATCATCCTTTATTGATTGATTTATTAGTGATCTTACTAGATAGACTTACCTTTAATCACCATAGACATGGATTTAATTTAGGTACTACTACCCTGTTCAACTGGGCCTGATATTTCTCTTCCTTTTAGAAGTGAAAAATTCTATCTTAAACATTCAACCAAAGTCATACCACTAATGACGTACCCGACACAAGTTATCTCACCACAACAACGATGTCATGGTTTTTTGTCTTGAATCAAAGTATGTGATCAAATGGTATACATGTTGTAAAATTTGGTACCCTAGACCCAACTTGATTAGTAATTTTTCATTACCATATCATGTATACAATTAGTTATGCATGATGTACACCTACCATAATAGTATTGATATTTCTATGTCCACTAAGTACATGGTAGTATCCATAGATTATTTGTCTTATCAAAATGTTATAGTAGTTATCATACTATAATGAGAACATAGAGATGCCATGAATGTAATATTAAACTTGTTTCTTATGGTATAGATACATCATTCTAACTGTACATAGATAATGTGTCACTATTAAGCGTTGGGGGCTCATAAGCACTAAGAATTATTCTCATGAAGTTCAAACTTGGTGATCTTGAGTAGATGAGAAAATGTGGACTGACTTTCCAATAGGAACACCACATGTTTTAGGTGTCATTGGTAGTTTCTATCTATAATCACATGTAATGATCTCCTGAATTGATATTATTATTAGTGTATACTATTTGATTATGAACTTTGATGCAAGAAAAAAATTATGGAATTAATGTCGTAGTGAGGTAACTTGTGTTGGGTGCATCATTGGTGGTATTACATTGATTGAATAATCAATAATAAAATTCATCACTTCTGATGGAAAGATATATCTTAAGCCTAGTTGATAAACATGGGAGTAACTTTACTAAATCTATAGTCATGGTATAAGAAGGTAAGTATTTCCGCTAAGGTATATGGATAATAAAGTAAGAAAGTATTATAACATTATGTGTGTATTATGTTTTATGATATATCATGAGACAAAGAGATTATATTACATAGTGTGTGTTCATAGGAGGTTTTCATTTCTATAACATTTCCTTATCTTTATGGTTTTATAGACCTTGATCCTAGTTTGTTAATAGTATTCACTACTATAGAGATAAGGTGCTAGAGGGTCACACAATAAGTATATTTAAAATTATGGGCTTATTCTTATGAATATGAGTATAAGACATTGGGGGCCACCACTGGGGTTTGAGAGATGTCTCAGAATATACGAATTCCATGAAATAAGTAAATTCATATTATTTTATTTGAGAATAATTGGCATTGAATTTATTTACTAAAATTATTCACAATATATTAAGTGAATATATGGTTAAAATATTTAACGAATGAATATTATTTTAATATTCAAGGTTCATTTAATATTTTCAGGAATATCGAGTCAAGTTAATGGCCCTTTTTTATCATATAATGTATTTATTAAATTAAAATTATGTTATAAAAATATAAATGAAATTTCTGACCCATTAAATTAGTCATAAGATGTCATTTATAGCTTATTTAGTGGGAAATACATATTCGAGGGTTAGGGAGACATTTTCGGGTATTTTTTACTTATTTATATAAGTGTGAGGAGGATTTCATTTGGGTTACTATTAACTACTTGATTTTTAGACCCTCTCCCTCTTCTCTCCCACTTCCTAAAGAGATAAGATTCTAATTCGAGCAACCAATTTGATTTCTCCTTCAAAGATCGAAGGATTGACATAGCAGTGATCATTAGGACATATAAGGCTTCATTAAATCTCTGCGCTGGTACATTTATTTGGTTGATCAAAGTTTCCACAGGATTTTAAAGTGAATTTGTAAAATCTAGAGTGATCTATCTTCAGTTCCTTTGAGCAATGGTCACTAGTGACAAGTAGTTTCGAACATTCCGTCAACTCAATCGAGGTAATTTTTTGGTTTAATTTTTTGCTTAAAATATTCATGTTGGATCCTCAGTATTCATACTAGGATGTGCATCATTAGAGATGATGTAGTTACATTGATCAAAAATAAAAAATTTAAATCCCTAACCCATTTTCTTCCACTTCTCACCCTGGTACCTTCAATTGATATTCGAGTGATCGTGTTATGGTTTAATCCAAAAAAAAATTAAAATTGTACTAAATTCATGTAGAGGGTGTGGTCACAATCTCATAATAGTGAATGGGGGGAGAGTAGATACCCCCATGTGAATCTTATACCCCCCCCCCCATTTTTTCTGGGGGGCGGTTTACATGGCCACCCACCATAGGCAGGTGGCATTATCTTTTTTCAATAGGGTCTTCATGCACCCCCCCCCCCCCCTTCCACCTCCTCCCTACACATTAGGTCACTACCTGGTGGTCAAACCATGGCTAAGATGGATCATCCTAGACCATTTCAGGCCTAGTAAAGGCCTAAAATCCCTTTCATGTGTTTTCTAAGATACTCAGAGACCAATTTTTTTTAAAAAAATTCAAAAATTAATTTAAATTTTTGGAATAAAATTAAATTTTATTTGAGATTGAGAGACATGTATTTTTGAATTAAAATTAGATTGAACTATTTTAATTCATTTTACTTTTCATCAATATAAATTTATCACAAATTTAGTTTTTATTATGCATTTAATTTACATGTCGACTGATCTTGAGCAATGATTATCCAATGTATGCATATGTTTTATTTATTAATTAATTATTATATATTCTTGATATTATTTTAAAGGTTGGGGCTGAAGCCTCATTTTATTATTAAAGAAAATAACACTTTTGAATGGTTAAAGGGAGACCCATTACATATCCCAAAGGCACATGACCAAGTGTCCTGAATACAAGGCTTGAAAGCCCATTTTTTGTCCCAAAGGACCCTTCAGTGAAAAGTACTGCTACAATACCTGGGCTGCTGCAGTTACTACTACATTACCACCACCGCTACAGTGTTTCCGCTTCTATAGTTCCACTATTTCTACAATAATGATATATAACTTTTTTATATTTATAATGATTAATTAATTAATTATATGGTCTGCGCATTATCTGTCTTCCTAATTACATGTAAATGGGTATGTGTGTCCATGAGAGTTTTATTTCATGTGTATTGAAAATTCCCAAGACCCCCTCACTTATGTATGAGTATTTGTGTGTTATGAAGAATATGAATGAATATGTCGACCATGATGAGATGATGTGGTATTCCAGATGAGACATGGATGCATTGAATTGGGGTGTGAGCTACGATACGAATCAGACATGACTCGTGTATTTTACCCCTAGGGTCATAGTTGATCCATTGAGTGGAAATGGATCAACCAATACCAAATAATCAAGACCAATCATGTTTTTTATTTAATTTATGCATCATTTATTATTATTTTGAATATAAAATTTTACATAATCACATAAAATAATAAACTAAAATTCATAGATTAAAACTAATTAAGAGTCTATGAATGTTTTCTATTTAATGCATGGTCAAGTTTTGAGTGTGATCATATATTATGTGTATATTTGATAGAAAATGATTTCATTCATATAGAAATAATTAAAACAAACTCTCAAAGTAGTATTAAGTTGTAATTCTTTCTATTGTTTAAATTTGAACAAAACCACGTGTAAGAGGTTCTCATCAACCCTAGTTGAGGGTGTCTCCTACTACTGGGGAGTTTTTATGAAAGAGATGGGTTGATTTTACTAAATAATTCAACAAATAATTAGTCATATCTAACTAAAAGGATAGGTTTCATGGATCTTTGATACTATAATACTTAACTGACTGGATATTTCAAATCTAGTATTTAGGGATACTGGAGTTTGATAAAATAGTAGAATACATCTAATGGTTTAATTAATCAATAATGTTTAATCGTTAATCAAGATAAAGTACTAATCGACTAAAATTTTATTCTGTAAAATAATTAAAATTAATACCACAAGTTACCTGCAATTACTATTGAAAAAATAACTTATCCAACCGGTGAAAATTTCCAAGAGTTGTATAAGTGGTTTCACAAAATAATATGATATAGGAAAATATATGGGTTGTAGTCCCCACTACCTATTTACCCACCTCAAGAAGCGAGGGTTTGAAAGATGGACACAGGAGACTCGTGTATAACAAATTTTATATTTACATTATAAATTCTATCATCAATGTCCAACGAGTTGTGGAAACAATATCAGTTCATGGATGATTTCACATGTTTTATCGTCTCTAATAAGTAGTGAATATAAAGTAAAATATGATATTGAATGAGATGATAATTACACTGAATACGTGAAAATTTAAATATGTATTATGATCTTTCAATACATCCCTTTTTAATATCCTTATCACCCAAATTACTCCAGTTTCATTTAAGATTATAAATCAAATTGTATTTGAGAAAATTATTTATTAACTTTGGGTTACATTTTCCCAAACATATAAGAAAATAAATAAATATTAATCATAAGTTATTATACTAAAAAAGTTAAAAATACAATGCATAAGGTCTGATGGAAAGTGTGACACCAAAGTATACTTCACAACATACTTTTCAAAAAAGGGGGAAAGGCATTAAATAGGTTTTTATTTTCTTCACATATCGTTAGATAAGTATATATAATATAAAATGAAATGAATTTAAGTAGAAGAAATTAAACACTTCCACTTAGTGTATATTAATCATTGTATTTGATGTTACTATCATGATTATTAGATATTAAATAAAATATTACTATCATGTATGTGTATTTAAATATAGTAACCATGTGAGAAGAGAAACATTATAATAAGTAAGGTGAATTCTCTATGTTGCTGATAAAGGGTGATTCCTAAGCTAGAGGTGACAATTTCACAACATCAAATTACCAAATTTAATGGTTCTAGATGAACTTTTGTTAAGTATTACCAAAACATTTATCTCATGTGTCTATTTTAAATAAGAATACATTATTCCATTTTAGAATGAATGTTTTTTGTGGTTTCTAATACACAACTAATAGTTTAGTAATGCTTGAATAATTAGCAATCACTGATGAATATAAAATGTAATACTCAATTATACTTAGTTGTGGAAAGATAATTCCTTGTCTAGTAAATATAATTAGTTTTCAAGGATATGCTCAATATGGATTTAGACTCTTTGGATCTAAAGGCCTTAGGTAACATAGATTCATTTACCTGTTTATATTTTGAAAAATAAACCTTTAGAAATAAATTTAGCCCAATGTAGTGACTCTATTTCTACCTTGTATAGTTTTGAAATATTTTAAGGAATATTTTCAAAGCTAGGCATTGATTTAGAATGGGATTCTGAGGCCTGGGGAGACTCAGTATTGATATGATAAAAAAATTAATTATATTATATCATGAATGAATATTTTTATGAAATAATAGAATAACTCCTGAATGGATCCTCGTATTAGAAATCTAAGACCGTTATTAAATCAGGAAGTGGGTTTTACCCTAGGCATGACACAATCTTTGTGTATGTTGAGGGTCTATCTTGAACACCTTTTATAGGAGGAATAATAATTAAATAAAATATTTATTTTATTTATTTTTTATTAAATCCTAAACCTAAACATCCTCTATATAAACACAATTATAACAAAGTCATGGGGCTATTGTGGAGGAGAGTCTTGGTGGATGAAATCTGGATCAAGGATCAGAGACCAATTTTCCCATAATCATCTATGCCAATAGAGTTTGTGGATCTCACTAATGACAATGTCAACCGTTATTCATCATAAATTGATCCAAACTTAAGGTAGGGTATTTTTTTCATTGGTTTTATCCCCATTCGTTTATCCCATGACTAACATGAATCAATTCCATTAACAAATTGATTCCCAGGTCGATCATATTTTATGGTTATGGATGTTTATCTTAAAAGAAATAGGAATTAATGTTGTGATAATTTTTTATTTTTTCATCATTATAATAGAAATTTATTGAGGTTAACCTAAACAATGGCCAAGTTTCATTCCTCATGTTTCTTTTTTGTGCATTTCTCCCCCATTCTTTGTATGTTCATTGTCAGCATTTTCTTTGGTTGACGGTTCAAAAAATACCCAATAAAGAATCATTTTAAAACCGTTATTAGGTCAATGGATTGATACCACAAGTATGGGTTTGGGATCTATGGCATGGTAGAGGTAAAGAAGTGACGATGGAAGGCTATAAAACAATTAGGATTGGTAGTTCTTAGTTTGGAATTGTGGTGGCGGTGTGAGGTGATGATAGATGATTTCTAGGCAAATTGGGTGGCCAAAATCTGGTCACTAATGATAAAATAGATCAATAAAGCCCAGATCCATGATTATTGTTTTATTTTGAAGCATAATCAAAGTCAGTCATGGCATGAGTGGAACCGCGTGAAGAACCAATTGGTTTTGGAAAATTTCTAACTACACAACATGTAGTCCTAAGAACACACCTCATGTAGTACCATGGCTATAGCGGCAAGGGTTTTAGAGAAATTAAAATACCAGTCACCATGTGGGACCTACCACATGCCATGTAACTCGTTCCTAAGGACTCATTTTGTACCCTCAGGGTACACAAGAAATGACATGGCTAGGTACCCAAGCATGATCAGAGTACAGGGGAATGGCCTGATATTCGGACATAGCTAGAGTTCCTGGACACGACTAGGTACACTAGAATGACTAGAGTACATGAGCACAGCCTAGTACGTGGACATGAACAGAGTACCTAGACATGTCCAGGAACATGGGCATGGTCATAGTATACAATCAAAGGAAAAAAGTACATGGTCACCTGAAGAAGTACATGAGAAAACCAATGGTAGAGAAAACATGTTGTGTACTCCCTATACACACCATGTACTTTATCCAAGGTATTTTGAGGCCCTAGTTCTATTCAATGTGGACCTGTTTCTCTAGGGTGTGTTCCCTTGGTCCATCCAAAGGTGGTTACAGCGATACATCATGCCCTAGAAATAGAATGTGATCCCCTCTATGGTATTAGTCTTGTATAGAGTTCAAGAGTCCATCTGTATGGCTCAAGGTGTGATCCTCTATCATTTATTCTCCTTCTCTAAGTGAGGTTTGAGGAATCATCATGATCAACTTAAATGCGCATGCGATCTCCAACTTTTAAGGTTATTCTAGGTAGGGTCTGGTATACCCTAGAGGCCCTAGGTGAGATTACCTATCTATTCATTGAGATATTCTAAGTTCTAGTGAGACTTATTCATAACAAGGCCCGATGAGTATGACTTCTCAAATGAGCATCATCAGTGTTATCAAGCTCATGTAGTGAGTTCTTCTAGATGAATGTTACCTTGAAGCCTAGAGCAGAATCCTATGGATAGAAGTATGGTTGTGACCTCTTTGAAAATTTGTGTCTATATTGTGTATATTTGGGTTATTATTGTTATTTCTCATATCCTAATTGAAGTTATTTTGTCATTATGAGAATACTAGTATTTTTATGCTTTATGTTTGGTGATTTTAGGGTGTCCTACTAGGTATTGTTATAATCACCCCTGCATAAGCTATTCCAACACATGTAATGTCTTATGAAGTGGATAGAACTTACAAAAAATTACTAGGAGGACTAAGAGTAGGTGGATTATAGTGATCTAGGTATACCATGGTTTATATCAGGTGTTGCATTTGACAGTAGTCCCCTCCTTTATTAACAGGTTGGACTCTATAGTTTTGGTGGGATTGTATTTGGCCCTTTATTATTTCTAGTAATTTTTTATACTCTAATTTTGGGATATATATGTATAAATGAATTTGGTTATCAGCTTTATATTATTTTTCATCATGGTGTTGGTGGTTTGGAGATGTGTGCATGTGTACAGGTACCTTAGGATAATTCCTCCCATGAGTTTGATATTCTTACTCAGTACTGGTCATCATCCCCTAGTATATTGGAGGTGGTATTGGGGTGTTACACTTGGCTTAACACTGGATAGGTAGGCCTCTATGGGTCAAGTCATGATAGAGTCATATCAGAGTGAGGTTCATCTTAGGACCGGAGTTGGGAGATTCACTAGTTGTGAGGTTTGGTTTAGAAACCAGGGAAATAGTTTTAAAGTGTTTTGAGTTCATCTATATAGGGATAGGGACTCTATAATTGGTGTGGAGGCCAAAATATTCATTCACTAGGACTTTGATAACCTGCTTGTTGACTCAATACATGTAGGAACTAGTTGCATGGAAACCTTTGGTCCATACATCATATAGAAATGGGTTGTTCCATGTCCTTTTTTAGTCATCATCTAGGATATACTCTTTGAATGTGGTACATCTTGATTATTTTAGGATTCCTCGATGACAATAGTTATAAAAGATTCCATAGCAGGATGGAAATGATGATCTTCCTAGTGATGAGGCTTCTGTATAAGGACCTACACAGGAGGTGGTACCTCTAGGTGGTTTTTAGTTTTTCTACCACCTATTGAGAAGTAGGTTTCACTAACATCACTGAATGAGTATGTTCATAGGATGAGCACACTCTAGGAGTTTCAAAGGTAGTGACCCATCAGGTTTCATGGTGATTTATACCCCCAAGCAGCTAAGTATTGTCTTCATATAGTTACATGTGTTTTCGTCCTTGTGAGGACACCTTCTAATCAGATGGTGGTCCTAGTAGTGACTCTTCTTCATGGATCCATTGGGAAATGGTGGAGTCTAGTGACTTAGACACATGATGAGACATCCCTCTCTTGGATAGATTTTGAACGTCTCTTTAGGGAGGAATTCTATCCAACCATGTTGTGATCAGTACAAATCCAGGATCTTTGTAGCTTTAGCAGTGTATCATGACTATGGTGGAGTATTTATTGAGGTTCACCAACCCCTCTTAATACTCTCTGGATATGGTTAATGATATGTTCTTCCAATAATGAAACTTTTAGTGGGGTTTACACTAATATATTAGGGATGTATTGATATATCTTTGCATTTATAGCTATTTTGGGGTACTTGAGAAAGATTTAGTGGTGGAGAGCTTTCTGGGTGAGTAGATACTGACAATTATCATGGTAGAGGGAACAAGAGAGCTGGTAATTCGACATCTGATAGTCGATGGAAGACACAAGGATATTGTAATGTGATAAACTTCAAGATATTGTCTCACTAAATGGGTTCTACTATTTAGGTATCTCAATATGGATCGAGACAGACGAGGAAGAGGCGGTGTTTCTCTTGTGATGATCGGGCACATCTCGCATGGAATTGTCTGACCCATCATATAGCTATAGAGAGATGGTCGATGAACCACCTAGAAATGTAAAATGGATAGAGTGGAGAGGAACACAGTTTAGAATATGTGTAATATGAATATGGAGAGAATAACGAGGTTACAGATAGTTTGACTTGTTTCCACCACCACCACCAGGTGGTCCACATTAGGCTCATGGAGTTGGTGGTCAAGGATGAGGATAGTTGTAGGCCATGTAAGACTATTACCCAGAGGCTCTAAGTATTATTAGAGTTATGGTATATTTCTTCTATAAATTAGATGTAATTCTAATAGATATAGTCACAATCTACTCTATTCTTACCACTACCCATGTTTGGGATCCATAGATTCTGGTAGATCCCTTGGATCGACATTTGCGATTTGAGACTCCTACCAGATAGGACTCAGTGATCACATGCTTCTTTTGATAGTGTTACCTAACTCTTGGTGGATATATATTACTTTGGAATATCTTTTTTGTAGAGATGATGCCTTATGATTTCATGTTAGGTATAGAATGGTTATCCACATTTTATGCACATATTGTCTATTTCAGGTAGAGGATGTGATGTGTCTACATATATGGGATAATTTTTTCCTTTATGGGTGAGAAGGAAACCTAGTAAGAGTGGGATGTTCTCATAAAAAGTAAGATACAACTAATTACTCACCAATTATCTAGTATAACCCTTTAAGTAGTGAATTCTATGGGATATTAGTTTCCTACATTGGTGGTGGAGTATAAATACGTCTTCCCTAAGGATGTGTCGAGATTACCTCTCTACCAAGAGATAGTCTTTTTCATAGACTATTACCCATGGATTGCCTCAATATTTATACCATCATATTGAATGGCTCTCATAGAGATTCTATAGATGAAGGTGAAATTAGAGGATTTGAAAATAAATAGCATTGTCAAACCCAGTGTGTCACCTTGGGCATCCCTAGTGGTATTCACAAAGAAGGAGGATGGTAGATTGATTTTGTGTGTGGGTTATCATCACCCAAACCAGGTGAAATTGACTAATAAGTATACACTATCAAGGATCGATAACCTCTCCAACCAGCTAAAGGGGGTGAGATGGTTCTCAAAGATTGACCTCAAATCAGGTTATCACCAACTCCAAGTTCAGGATGAGGATATACCAAAGACGTAATTTTGATGTTGTTATGGTAACTATAAGTACTTGGTGATTCCATTAAATGTGAATAATTCCCTATAAGTGTTCATGGTACTCATGAACTAGATATTTTATCCCTTATTAAATCGATTTGTGGTATTCTTTATCGATAACATCCTAGTGTACTCAGTGTATAAGGAGGAGCATGTGAGACACTTGAGGATGGTCCTAAACACACTCCGAGAGCACAAGATTTAAGGGAAACTCTCAAAGTTTTGGTTTTGGATTCAAGAGACCCACTTTATGGAACATGAAATCTTAGAATATGGATTAGTGGTGGACCTAATAAAGTTTGAGGAAATATTAGTTTGGAAACCACCCAATAGTGTGACTAGGGTATAGAGATTCCTTGGTTTGGATAGATACTATCAGTGATTTGTTCCCAATTTCTCTAAAGTATTGAATCATTGAATGCTTTTACACAAAAGGAAAACCTTTACTATCGATGAAGAGGTGTTATAATACTTTTTAGGAGTTAAGGTAGAGGTTGATGAGCACCCCCATATTGAGGCTACCATAGGAGGGTGTTGAGTATGTAGAGTACTATAATGCCTCAAAAAATGGACTTGGATGTGTTTTGATGCAGAGGAAAGTAGTGATTTCCTATGTTTCCTAACATTGAGACCCTATGAGTATAACTGCATGAACCATGATACTGAGATTATTCTCTATGAATATTTGGTGACACTATCTTGTGGATGAGTGATTTATCATCTACTATGACCACAAGAGTCTCAAGTATATATTTTCACAGAAGGCTCTTAACTTGATACAGAATTAGTGTCTAGTGTTCCTCCAAGATTATAACTTTTATATAGTCTATACTCCCTAGAATAAGAACATAGTGGTAGATTCTCTCAATAGGATATATTGTTTACAGTTGTTGAACAAGTCATTAGAGAAGTTAGCCTCATTGTAGTTGTCCCTTATGGATGAGGATGGTGTGGCATACCTCTAGTCAATGGTTGTTACCTCGCCACTTCTACAGTGTGTTAGGGAGGCTTATCTTGGAAATACTGACTATGAGACCTTGCATATTTAAATATCCAATGGATATGATCTTGATAGATTTTCTAAATATTGGGAGCACATAATCCTTTTCAAAGGGAGGACGATGGTACCAGTGACGTTACGAGAGGTGTTTTTTATGGAGTTTCATAAATCCACTTTAGTGGTGAATCCAAATGTGGTGAAGATGTACCAAGACCTTGAGCATCAGTTCTGGTAACTAAGAATGAATAAGTGTGTAGTAGATTTCATCTCTCGATGCCTCACTTATTAGCAGATGAAGGCTAAGCACTAGGTTCTAGCAGGTTTGGATCAACCCCATGAGGTTACAGAGTGGAAGTGGGATGGTATCTCTATGGAATTTTTTATGGGTCTCCCACAGTTTTCTAAATGACATGATTCTATCTGGATGATCATAAACTGACTTACCAAGTCATCTCACTTCCTAGATATCTAATAGTAAAGTTCAGTGGAGATTTTTTGGGGCCTTCACGGGCGGAAGATAGTTTGGCTTCATAGAGTTCCCTTGAATAATATTTTGAAATATGATACTCACTTGATATCATGATTTTAGAGAGGATTTTAGGAGGCCTTTGAGACTCAATTTCATTTAATCATGGTGTTTCACCCCTATACTGGAGACTATATTGAGTGAACCATTCATGTTTTGGACGAAATGTTGTGGGATTTCAAGTTGGACTTTGGTCGTAGTTGTGAGTATCGCCTAAACTTGGTGGAGTTTTCATAAAATAACAGGTACCATTACACCATTTTTATGGAACCACTTGAGGCCTTGTATGGAAGACCATATAATTCATGACTTTCTTGGACTGATCCAGGGGAGTCTACACTCATAGGCTTGGAGTTGGTGAAAGCAATGACAGAGAATGTGCAGATCATCTGGGAGAAGATAAGGCCTTCCCGGAGCCATCATAAGTATTATGTGAACCACTAATGGAGGAATTTGGAGTTCAATGAGGGAGACCATGTGTTCTTAAAGGTCTCAAATCATAAAGTATTGTGAATATTTGGTTGGGGTGGAAAGTTATCTTTGAGATTCATTTGAAATTTTTAGATACTATATAGGGTTAGCAAGATGGAGTGCCACT
This sequence comes from Viscum album, assembly GCA_963277665.1. Lineage (NCBI taxonomy): Eukaryota > Viridiplantae > Streptophyta > Magnoliopsida > Santalales > Viscaceae > Viscum > Viscum album. Next base: position 1,481,692,812 of record OY728141.1, on the reverse strand, counting down.
TGGCTCTAACACCATAGTTAGAACAGGTACACAATATCTTCCATGTGTTTCAGCTAAGGAGGTATGTGCGTGACTCGTCACATGTTATCAATTGGGGATAGATGGACATCAAGGATGGGGATACCTTTATAGAGTACCCTGTAGATATCAAGGATAGATAAGAGAAGATCCTTAATGGGAAATAAATTCTATTGGGGTGTGTTCAATGGAAGAATGAGAATCTTTATGAGAGAACCATGGAGTAGGATAACTAGATTTGATCCCAATACCCTCATCTTTTTTAATAGTATTTTTTATTTTTTGAGACGAAAATCCCTAAAATTTGGAGAATGTAACGACTCTTTTTTTCATATAAAGCTTTGAAATGTTTTAAGAAATATTTTTTAATCTAGGCACGAAGATATAATATCATTCTCATGCCTGAGGAGGCTTATTATTGATATAATAAAAATATTGAATATAATATATCATTCACACACAATTTTTCTGAAATAATGGAATAAATCTTGAATGGAGTCTCAGATCAAAAATATGATACCGCTATTAAATTTAGAATGTGGATTTTACCCTAGGTGTGACATAATATTTTTTTGCATCAGGTTTCTGGCTTGAGTGACATCATGGGAAAAATAGTAATTAAATAAATTATATAACTGATTTATTTTTTTATTAAAAACTAAACCTAAACCTCCTCTATATAAACATAATTATTCCAAATCCTTAGGCTTAGCTTCATAACTCTATGGATTCTATATAGAGATCATGAAAGAGATACTTAGTGTATGGTATCAGGATTGAGGATCATAGAACAATTTTCCAAGGATCATCTATGCCAATAGAGTTCTTGGATCTTGCCAAAAAAAAATTCAATCGTTCTTCATCAGTGATCGATTCAAACTTGAGGTAGAGTATTTTTTTTTCTCCATATTTTTTTATCTCATGATGAATGTTCATAAATTCCATTAATATATTGATTCACGGTTCGATCATATTTTATGAGTATGATTTTTTATCTTCTTAGAAATAGGGGTTGATGTTGTTTGATAATTTTTTATCCATTCATAATTATAATGATAATGGATTGAGGCCAACCTAAATAATGGTTAAGGTTCATTCCTCATGCTTCTATTTTGTGAATTTCTCACCCATTCTCCACATGTTCATCATCATCATTTTCTTTGGTTGGAGGTTCAAAAAATAATCAGTAAATAATCATTGCACAACTATTCTTTGGTGCAATGGATAAATACTATAGGTATGGGTTTGGGATTGATAGCATGATTAAGGTATGGAAGTACTGATTGAAGATCGTGAATGGATTAGGATTAGTGGTTCTTATTTTGAAATTTCAATAGTAGCATAAGGTGATGAAGAACGATTCTCGAATGGATTGGGTGGTCAGAATTTAGCCACTGGTGACAGATCGGCTCGATCAAGCCAAAATCTGTGATTACTGGTAGATTTGATATAAGGATCAAAGTAATTCATGGCATGAGAAGAACCATGTGAAAAATCAATGGGTTATAAAAAAATCCTAACTACATGGTTAGTAGTTCTAATAACACACACTTATAGTACTCTGAATGTGGTAGCTAGGGTTTCGCAAAAAAATAAAATATCACATGCCATGTGGGATGTACCACACGCTGCGTGACCCATGCCTAGAAACTTGGAGTGTACCCTCAAAGTACATAGGTATGGACACATCTAGGTACATGGGCACGCCTATAGTTCACATGCATGGTTTGGTGATTGAATATAGTCAAATTACCCGAACACAGCCAGGTACATGGGTGTGACCAGAGTACATGAGCACGGCCCGGTACTCGTGTAAGATCCCAAATTTTCATAGAGGTATAGATTCCATTAAATTACTATTTAAACCTATTTTTTTACTCTAATAAATGTGATTAAGAGTTAAAGAAGGTTTTGGGGGTGTCCAAGGATTTTTTAGAGCCTGAAGCTCTGGTTTTTGTGGAAATAGATTGAGATGAACGGTTAATAGTAACCATGTGGCTCAAATATGTGACCCATCAGTAATGGATAATGATTGGAAAACTATGTGAGGGAGGCCACATGGCTATGCGAAAAAATTGAAGACATGTTGCAGAGGTGATCTACATGGTGTACACATGGTTTATCAAACCATTCAAGGGGGAATGGCTCTTGGATAGTGAGCATGCATGAGCTATGTATAGTTTGTCAAACCATGTTCCTAGACATGTGAGGGTGTGACACAATGGATAGTACTATCACACAGTTAGCACAAGGTTTTTCCAACCATGAATCCAAACTATTCACTCCTTAAAATGAGTAAATTTATGATTTTCACCTCCTATTTAACCAATATCCTCCTCTTTAGTCTCCCACTCATGCACAACTGCCTCATCCTCCACTTGAGGGCTTCATTATCCATAAAGCTAGGATTTGAGCTAGCCTCTCCATCTAGAATCCATTTCACTCATTGTTTATCATATTATATCTGCATGGGAAATCTCTTCAATCCTCTTTCTTACTTTCTTTGTTTCTTTTTCCATATGTAATGTTAAATCCATGCATGTTAATATGCCTAATTTTTAGGGAATGTTCCTATTTTTCTAATTTCTTCCATTCTAGCCCAGATTAGAGGCTGATATTGGATCAGGAGTCAATTACCGGTATAAGTCAGGTGGTCTAACACTTTTCCCTAAAATATTTGATGTCTATAACATGCATTTTTGTGCCACACACTAAACATTTTCATTCATTGATTCTAAAATACGTTATTTCTTTTAATTAAATGGGTAGATCATGATAGAGATACTCTCATAGGACCTTAACATTGTTTTAGGTTTTCTAACTTTACTAGTACCACCCATTTGGCTGTGTTTATCATATTACCTTGACACTTTATATATAAATTCCTATAAGACCCAACAACCTCCTAAGTGTGTTTGGCCTATTTATTATGTTTCAAATGGATGAACTAGTAAAATTATGAGATTTCACTCATGAAAAAATGGGGTTGAATAGAATGTTAAGTGAATTTAAAACCTTCCCTTGGTTTATGATAAAGCATTATATGAAATTTTTAATTATTATTGTGATTATCCAACCTTGTAATTTGGTTGTTGTGATATGATTAAGGAAAGTGTTGGACATGATGCTTCATGCTCTCTTTACCTGATATTTTGGGAAAGATTCTCCACATCATTCATCAGGACATTGGACATGACATTTCACACTCCCCTGGATAGGATGTTGAAAATGAAATTTCACATCATTGATTGAGATTTAATAGAGATGATACTCTATATTCCTAGTTAAATTTTGGGGTTGATGACCTTGTTTAAATATAAAAAATCTATAGATTTATACATGGATGTCTGGGTTATGATCCTTGGGTCCTTGCTAGTTTTTTGATACTTGAATATATATATTCATACATCTAAATATTACACATGTATCGTGACACTTATTTAGATACATTCAGAGTTCGGAAAAAGTAGGTAATATTGGAAAGGTATCCTATGAGGAACACAGATCATCAGGGTTAATTTTTTTTACTACACTCACTTATTATATTTGCACTATATTCATTTTATATTCATGGACAGGATAGTGATTGACACCATTGGTAGTGGCCTATTGAGTTTTACTCACACCCTATTTAGACCCCCGATTGGTACCTAGAAAAAATTAATGGATGTAAGTAGGGACAAAGGGAAGTGCCTTGCTTTAGATGATTAATTATCGGTTAGGATAGGATCTTGGTAGCAGATGACTGAGCCAGAGCTTGAGATGCTCATTGGATAATTTTTGTCCTTTTTGTATCTTTTTTTGTACATGTATTATATCGTACGCTTGCTAATATGTATTCCTATTTTCTCTTATTGTATATCATCATGACATAATTATTTTTTATATGATGTTGGATGTAGACTAGGTCTATTTATAGTTATCTGAATTGTGTATTTCCTCTACTGTGATGTTTTATTGTTTCTACTGTTATACTATTTCCACTATTTAATCTATTATTTATCATTTTGTTCTACTTTGATCATAAGGGTATAGTCTCCCCACCATACCATCATATACCCTCGTTGTTAATCTATATCCTCTAGCATATAGGAAGGCACGATTGAGGCCACGTGGCCAACCAAGTCAGGTTATTTATGAGTGAACTGGGTCTGGAACATCAAAAAATGGTATCAGAGCCCTTTTTTCTTTTTCCTTACTATTTGGGTTTGGTAGACAGGAGACTAGGAATGTGTTAGAATTTGGTAATGAACCTATTTTTGGGAGTAGCCAACCCATATATAGAGAAAATCCAAATTACTTTGTATGGGACTAATTTTTCATATTTTTTCTTGTTACAGTTTTACTGATTCCACCATTGGGTGATGCACATAATTTATTTCATTTAATATCATGATTATTATGGATTTTCTTTTACCCTTGGACTAATATAGAAAGGATGTATTGTTTCATGCATCATTTTAGGCACTTAAGGATTCACATTTCATGTGTATGTCATGCCATGTTTATTTTATTACTTTCATTGCCTACGTTTAATATGGTTGTTGTTTGTTTATTGGTTTCTGTATATACATTTTCCACTAAAGACTATATAGGGAAAAAGAAATTGATCATTTAAAGTGTCTTCATCAACCTAAGTGGTTTTTTCCCACCTAGATTGATGTTGGCACCTTATCTAACTAATTTCAACATGTTTAAGTTATAAGGATTTGGTTATGTGATCTTAGACTTTGGTTAGTTGAAATTATATGGATTCCAACTATAATTAATAAAGGGTAATCCTCTATAAATTGGTAATGGTGATCCATATAATCAAGATATCATATATAGACCTATTGTATTCTCTGACTGAATGTAAAGGATTGATTATAGTTGCATGACGTGCTAATTATAACTTATAAATCATAGGTATTTATAAATTGGGAATAGTAACTCATTTAAGTTTATTGTGATGTACATACATATACAAATTCTTTTGAACTACTTATCTCTAAGAGTTTAATGAAATAGTTGTCATTAAATGGGGATTCTAATTACAATGTAAAGATTTTTTCCCTCTGTAACTTTCAATTGACACTCTATATACTAGAAACCCAATTATAATATATGAGACCTTAACCCAGACCTAACCTTTATAGTGGATAGTTGAGAGTGTCTCTTGTGTTTCTTCATGATCTTCTAAATTACCTAGACCTAGCTTTAAGAGAAGACAAATGAGTATGGACTCTGACATGGGAAGGCTATGTACCTACCCTATTCTTTATCGGTGATACTTTCTATTATAAATTCTTATTCTAAGGTGTGTGTTTGGAATTATAGAAATATTTCACCATGATATCCTCAAGTCATGTTCCAATAAGGTGGAAATTACCATACTCTGAAGGTGGAGGAACCTACACCACCGTTTTTACCTCCTATAGTGACACCTACAACACCTCTTACTATTACTAATATGGGCTTCGATGGTCAATTTTGAGAAGGTTTATTATGGTTAGTTTAGTCTATATAGGGATATCCATAACTTTTCCCTTCTATGGATGAGTTAACGTGAGAGTTCCAATAGTATCATCTACCTACATTCTCGAGGGATGGTGACCCTAAGCTGTTGAGACTTGGTTGGAAGTGATGTTATCTATTTTTGAGTGTCTAAAAACACCTATTGAAAGAAGAGTTAATCTCATGGGGTATATTCTCCAGGGATCTTCCAAACATTGGTTAGATGTTATTACCCAGTCAATCCATCATCAGGATATGTTCTGGATGGAATTTTATAATGCCATCTATGACTACTTTTTCCCTCAAACACTGAGAGCTAACCGAGAAAGAGAGTTCATGTATTTATAGCTGGGTGAAAAGTTTGGGATGGATTATTCATATTTCTTCACTAAGATTCATTATTTCACAATAAATATTACTGGTGAAGAGCTATCAAGAGCGAGATAGTTTGAAGATGGGATCATGTATGTCATCTGATACCAGGTTAATATCTTCCATTCAAAAATTGTTTCTAAAATAGTAAATCATTCCCTTAGCATTGAGTGAAACTTGATAGAAGTGAAACATGTGGGGAGTAATGGTCTAGTATCGAGGTGGGAAATTTGTTCATTTAGTGGATATAAATTTCTCCTTGAGTCTGATTGTGGAGCTTACAGTGGTCAAATGGTGTGCACTAATAGTTATGTGATCTTCCACCAATGTGGGAAGCTAGGTCACATAAATACTTAATACAATAGGGACCTAGTTGAGTGTTGATATTACTACAAAATAGTCCATATTCGGTGTTTCTACAGAGCCTTTATTTTAGTTCCTAGAAGAATAGCATCTACACCAACTTCGGATTCAGGAATGGGATCTACAACTCTGTATCAAAAGGGAAGATGGAGTACTTCTATCTGTTCAGGCTGAGGAAGTGGATGTGTTTGAGGAGGCTAGACATGGTATATGTATCACCAAAAGGGTAGACCTAATTAGGGTATTTAGGTTGAATATCAAGGCCATTAATCAAACTAGTTATACATTGTGCAGCCTCCACCCAAGGAGTAGAGTGTCGGGCCTTCTACTATACGAGGTATAATTTTTGTAGTATCTACTTTTGTATCTGACTTATTTGATATAGGTGCTACGCATTCATTCATATCTATGTAAATTATAGAAATTCTTGTCTTGGTGATCAAGTATTTTGGTGGGGTAATGACTCTCAATACCCTATTGGGAATTTGATCATAATGTGTATGCTGATGTAAGTAATTCCCCTTGAGGTACGCAGCTATCATTTCATATGTAAATTCTTCATCCTTGAGATGACAGGATTTTACATCATTCTCAGAATGGACTAATTGGTTTTTTTTCATAGTCATGATGATTGTTATCATAGAAGGCCATATTTCATGTCACATGAGGGCAGTAATTATACTTATAAAGGAGAATGGGATGTTTAAGCTAGTCGAGTTGGACCTGAGCATAGTGGACTAGGTGGAGTGACATAGTTTCAAGTATAGACTTCCTATAACACTCCTAAATCTCCAAATTCATCTTATAAAAGACATCCATAAACTTCCATTCACTACTATATTCCTAAAAAAACTTGCATATGAGTCTTTTAGATCAGAGAATCAGTGACTACATTTCCATTCTTGATAGTATAATCATGCTCAAAATCAAAAGACTATAGTTATTAAACCCATATTTTCTTCTTGACGTTCAAATCACTTGGTGATAATATGTATTTGAGGATTTTTTCATTCTTGTATATAAGAAACCATTCCCCTAGAAAGTAATGTCTCCATCACTGCAAAGCGTGAATTTTTTTTTCACTCAAGGTTGTGAATTGGGTAATTGTGCTCGTGAGGCCTAAAATAACAAGACCCATACACCACAACTTGTTCCCCTTGCATCAAAATTCGCTCAGACTGATACCGGATGCATCATAATAAACTGAGTATCCTCTTCCAGGCTCAAGAAAAATAAATATCAGTGTTGAGGTTAATCTTTATTTTAACTCCTGAAAGGCCTTCTCACAAGATTCCTAACATATAAATTTAAAACCTTTCTTGGTCAAACCCATAAGAGGTTTTTCAAGGTGTGATAAATTCTGAATTAATTAAATACATGGAAAAATATTATGCAAAAAATATTATTTTAATATTCAATATTTGTTTCATATTGTGAGAATTACGAGTCGATTTAATGACTTTCTTTTATCATGTAATATATTTATTATATATTATAAGTAAATGATAAAAATATAAATGATGTTTATGACATAGTTAGTTCATAATAACATGTCATTTATTTCTTATTCAGTGGGAATTAATTATATGGGGTCAGCAAACTCTTTACGGGTAATTAGCTTCCACTATATAAGTAAGAGGAATCTATTTTTCTAGGGACTATTCATTCCCACAATTTTGTGAATAATTATATCCTATTCCCACATCCAATAGAGAGAAATTTTCCATCCAAGTATTCAAGATTTTATTTCCTTCATGGATCGAAGGGATGGGATCTTAGTGATTGTCGTAACATAGAAGGATTCATCATAGCTCCACGCTAGCACACGGAATTAGAAGATCAATGTTCACATAGAATCTTGAAGAATATGGTTTATCTAGAGGGGTTTTGACCTTATATACTTAAACCAATAGTCTACAAAGATGAATGATAGTCGAACACATCTTCGATCCAAATGAGTTATTCATTAGATTAAATTTTGTACTTAATTAATTCATGTGTGATCCTCAGACCTTTATCAGGGATTGGATCACTAAAGAAGATGAAGTTCCATCACTTCAGTGATGAAATTTTTTAAATTACTGACCACCAACTTATTTTTCATACCCCGGTACCAAAATATTGGAGCTTTGCATGACCTGGGCAGCCACATTGATGACACACTACATAAATACCAATTCATACTCCCTAACTATTATTGCGCTCTCAAAAAGGATTGAAGCGATGATTTCTTCCGCTAGATGAACTGCTTCTCTGCCTCAGCACTAAACCATTATACCCCACACCTTCAACTTCCCTCAGTTTATGCTCATAAATGGGGGCATGATCCACTATTTTATAAATGGTAGTTAGTCGGAAAACATTCACCTGTGATTGAATGGAATACATGAGCCCATCCTCAAACCATCTTGCTCTAAATGGTTCATCACTGGAAAGAGTCAGTGCAAACTACCAGAGATCATTGAAGTGAGATTAATAGTCTATACTAGACATATTACCATACTGTAGGTCTCATATATTATTCATCTATAAACATTTTTTGGAAAGAATTAATCATAAAAGGTAGTCTGAAATTTCCTCCAGACAATGTCATGATGCTAACCTTCCTAGTTTATATCATCCCTCCAATGTTTGGTGGATCAGAAAAACATGTAAACCGTAAATTGAACCCTTCTTTATGGAGGCACCTCCAGATTCTAAAATATAGATAAAATATCCTCTAGCCATGACTTGACATCCTAGGGTCCACCATCCCCTAAGAAAGTAGGTTTATGTTGCAGTTGGAACTCTCATGTCAATTCTAAAATAGTCAATACAGGTCATGGAGCTCCCTCCATCGACTTCACTAGCTGAATAAAACTCCCTACGAGTAGAGAATCAGTGCCTAGTATAGGAATAAGATGTGTTACTAATAGGGTTTCTACATATGGAACTATAAATGGGTCAGGTCCCACTAATTCAGGTGCATGGTCATCTCCACCTTCCTAGTTCTCAACCTGAGGTCATCATGGAGACATAAGGGTTTACTACCCTAGATATAATAACCCAACTACCCAAATCTGAAGTTAGGGAATTCGTAATATTTCAAGTTTCAATCACAAAGGTTCTGTTATATGAGTTTCAATTGTGAGTTATAAAGGAAAATTCCCTTTAAGTTGTAATTAGCATCCCCATTTAATGGAAAAAATTTCATTTATAAGTCAAAATTTAACAACTTTTATATGTATAGAATGGTCTAGTTAGATGAATTATCATTATCAAGTCATAAATTCAGAAATTTATAAATGAAAATTGGCACTTCATGTAACTATAACCTAATTTTTACATTTGATCTCAAAATATAACAAGTCCATATATGAAGGCTCGATTATATGGATCAACATTCCCAATTTATAAATGTACAAACTTTATAAATTAAAATTTTCATCTATTTAATCACAAACAACTATAGTTTTATCCCATATAACTAAATTCTCATGGATCAAACATGTGATAATTGGTTAGATAAGGTTCCACCATTAAGATATGCAGGAAAACACCATTTAGGTTGGTGCAGACACATTAAGTAATCAATTTTTTTATCTTTTTTACTGCAAGAAATATGAGTGAAATTTCAACTATAGAAATCAAGAAAAATAAAATATAAAATAGGAAATACAGCCTAAATGGCATGGAATATGCATGAAATTTCAATTCTAAGATGCTAGTGATGATGCATGAGATAGTGCTCCCTTTCCATACTAAATTAAGGGGATAAATCAACAATCATAATAAACTTAATAAGTCATGTGCATCACCTAACGATGAAAATTATACTACTATAATAGTCAAAATCCAAAACAACAAGTCCCAACCCTAGAAACTTAGTTTTTCCCCCATATGTGGGTCAGATACTCCCAAGCATAGGTTCATTACCAAATTCTGACACGTACCATTATCATGTCTACCATCCCAAAATAGTAAGGAAAATAAAATAACCTATTAACCACTTTGTAATGTCTCAAGCCTGATTCAATCAAAAGTAACCAAACTCAGTTGGTAGCATGGCCTCAAGAGTGCCTCCCCATATTCCAGAGTCTTACGACTAGTAGTGGGGGTCTGTGGTGGTGTAGTGGGGAGACTATACCCTCATAATCATAGTGTGGCATAGTGGTGAAATATAAATAAATCAATGAAATCATTACAATGGAAAAAATAAAAGTAAACCATTCAGATGGTAAATAACAGATAGATAATAAACAGTGTCATATAAAGATGATTTAATATCTCTATAAAAATGGGGATAGAGTAAATAGGGTGGAAATAATACAATAATCCATGCTATATAAAAATATAAAAAAACAAAAGGCTAAACTCTGATAGAATCACATACTAGCTTGATCCCCTACTCCCATACTCCAACCTAGAATAAAAATCAAGCATCCATAGTAGGGTGTTTCTCTTTATACCTACCTACATCCATGAAGTCTGTTTGAGTACCAAATAGCTATTGTAATAGTGGGTTCCCTAGACCCAACTTGAACATTACTTTTGATTACCATATCATGTGTACAATTAGATATACATGATGTAAACTTACCATTTTAGTATATACATTTTTGCGTTCACTGTCAAATGGTAATTTCCATAGATTATTTTTCAAATAAAAAGATTATAAAAGATCCCAGACTATAATTTGAACCTCAAGATACTATGAAATTAATCTTAAACATATGTCATATGGTCAAGATACATCCTACTGACTGGACATAGTAGATGTTTGACTATCAGGTTTTGGGGGCTAATAATCAATAAGACTTCTTCTCATGAAGTTCGTACTTGGTGATCTCTAGTGGTTGAGATCATAAGGAAAGACCCACCAATAGAAACACCACGTGTTTTGGGTGTCATTGGATGTTCCTATCTATGTACATGTTTATTGATCTATTGACTTGACATCATTACCAATGTGTTCCATTTGATTGCATACTTTTATGTAAGAAAAAACCCATGATAATGAAATCATGGCAAGGTATCTTATGTTCGGTACATCATTGGTGGTTTGACATAGGTTGAATGATCAATATAGGATTTATCGCTTCCAGGTTGAGGAATTAATATATATCGAGCCAGGTTGATCAGGATGGTGGTACCTTTATAAATCCATGTCCATTATAGTTGAGGGTAAATCTATCCATTTAGATCAAAAAAATAATAAAGTAAGAAATGATGATGAAATGGGTGTGTGTCTTGCTTTATGAGATATCTAAAGATGAAGAGATTATATTACACAGTGCATGTTCGTGGGTTGGTTTTCCTTGCTATGACTACTCCTTATCTCTTTAGGGACCTTGATGGGTTTCTAGATTCCACCATCAGTCTGTGAATGGTATTCACTGCTATTGAGATAAGGGCCTAGAGGGTCACACACAATAGTGTATTCAAGAATCTGCCCTATTCTGGTGAATATGTATATAGGACATGGTGGGGCCCACCACCGTGGTCCAAGATTTTTCCAAGTATGTACGATCACCAAAGGAATAAATAAATTCATATTATTCAAGTTAATAATAATTAGAATTGAATTTTTTACTACATTTATTTAAAATTTTAAAGTAAATACATGGAAAATATTATGTGAATGGATATTAGTTTAAAATATTAAAGGTTTATTTAATATTTGTGGGAATGATAAGTCAAGTTAACGGCTTGAGATTTATCAAAAAATATATTTATCATATTATAATAAATTGATGAAAATATAAATGATATTTATGACTCATCACAGTAGTCATAATATATTGTTTATATAGTGTGTTAGATATTAAGGGGTCGGGATCCTTTTTTAGGTAATTTTATAACACACTATAAATAACAGGTGAGGCTCCTACCAAAAAACTATTCTTGGAAAGTTCTTGAGAGATTCTCTCTCCTCTCCCACTTTTTAGATAGAAGAACTCTAGATCCAGGTAATTGGATCAGGCTCTCCCCCTTGTATCGAAGGTACGTCGATGCGTTGATCATCAGAGAATCGAAGGCATTGTCGGATCTTCATGCTAGCACCCAAAATTTGAGGATCAGTGCTCTTGCAGATTTTTGAAGTGCATGTGGAAAATTTAGAGGAATTAAACTTTGGATTCTTCAAGCTGTTATTTCTGGAAAAAAGCAGATGTCGAGCATGGATTCATATCAAACTAGGTATTTATGGTTTTAATGTTTTGTGTTTAATCTTCTTTATGCATGATCCTCAAACCTTACCGGGGTAGTGCTTTTCTGGAGATGATGATGTTAAATCAATCACCGGTGTAAAAATTTTAAAACCCCAGCCCACTGGCTTCCATTTCATGCCCCAGTACCTTTAATTGATATCAGATCAATGAGTGAAGATTTTAAGCTAAGAAGAAATAAATTGGAATTAAATTTAATAAAGGGAATCATTCTAGTCCCAACATAGCTAACGACGGTTCAATGTGAGATCTTATAGACAAGTTATAGCTATCTGAAGTTTTAAATACAAATTGAAAAATGCATTTTATGGGTATTAAATTTAAGAATATATATATATATATATATATTAATGTTTACCTGAAACTATCATCATAATAAATTTCTTTTAATCCTGAACTGTGGCTAGAAATCCAGTGATCAGAACAGATTTTCTGGCCACCCCATTTTCCACACATTTGTAGAATTTTTATAAAAAAATTACTAACTAATGTAAACCCCTAGACCATCAGAGTGCTGACCTTCTTCCCTGATCTGGTACCCACATGGTCTGCTCCTCCACTAGCTGAGCACCATAGTCATCGGGCCATCCCCTCCGCCCATGCCTCCTACTCACCAGTTGTGTCTGAGCTGCAACCCTCGTCCATCAGAGTTCCACCCAGTCCACATCGGCCACCTCGTCACCCGGCTGGCTTAGTGTTGCCCATTGTGAGAGCCCAGTCTCCCCCTCCTCTCTATGGAGTGCTTGGCCACCACCACATTGAATGAGGCTAACACCCAGCTGACCAGATATGCCTCCCAATGCAGCCACGTTGAGCACTCCTCCACCGAGCATTGAAGCTCACTGGTAATCCACCTACGCCATCCACCCTAATGGGCTAGTCTCCTCCTCTGTTAGTGATCTTCCCAGACATTTTCCCTAGGATGAACTAGTAGTGGTGCCCCCTCCTTCCCGTGTCAAGCCAAGCCTCTATAGGCCACTCTTTCTTTAGTGATTTGTGCCGCCTGGATCAAACTGGAATAAAACTGATGGCCACTGCTAGCCAGATCTACCACGCACCCTTTGCAGATTTTTTTAAATGCGTTTTTAAAAAAAATCTAAAAAACTGCATAGGTTAAATTTTTTTTAAAACAATATGCTACAAAGGCGGTATCGGCGATGCCACCTTTTCTCCCCATGCCGACTTTGGCCCGGATCGATGACAAGGAAAAGGTGGCCGAGGGGAGGCCGCCTTAGCCTGAACTCCCTATAAACCCCCCCCCCCCCACCCCCCCTCTCCACACTTGATCCTTGCCTTCATCTCTCCTAAATTCTCTCTGTCTCTCTCTAAAAAATTCATTTTTGTGCAGGTTTTTACGAATCTTCATTTAAAACTATGTTTCTTTATTTAATTTAATGTTTTTATTAATTTAATTTAATTATTTTTAGTTTTAAATATTTCATTTTTTAAGTAGTTTAGGTAGTTCTTAATATTTGGTTATTTATTTTCTATAATTATGTATATATAGTTTGAAATAATTATTATTAGTAGTATACATTAAGTATAGATTAACTTAGGATTAAGTATTTTGAAATTTTGGTAGCTTACAGATTATGTGGTTATCTAATCAATTAAATTCTTTTCTGGATACAAACAAGTGGATGTGGCTCTGGCACAGATGTACCTAGGGGTAAAAACTGAAAACACCGCTTTGAGCTAGATTTGAATGGGAAATGGTGCACGATAATGGGCCTTGTTGCACTCCTGGTTTGACACTCCTGGGGGATGTTCTTAAGATGATTCATATTTTCTTTATAAACTACTAAAATATCTAAGAAAAGAAAAATCAAATGATTATATTTATCAATGATAAAATGATAAATATGATGTTATAGAATGAAATAAGGACAAAATCATTAAAGAATTAAAGTTATTATTAGTTAATTATAATTAAATAATGAATATAATATGATTAATAATTAAAGAATAAATAATTAAAGAATAACTTAATAATGATTAAATAATGATTAAAGAATGATTGATTAGTAAAAACTATATTAATAAAATCAGTTTAAAATGACAATTATAATTATTTAAAATTAAATGGAGAAGAAAATGTTTTAAAATGTAAAGATTATATAGTTTAGAAATAATAGTTATTATTAGACATAAATAATTATAGAATAATTAATAAATAACATAGGATTAAAACATGGATCCATATAATGATTAGCTAATGATACTAATGATCATATAAAGTGAAATGAAGAAGAACAAACACATTAAATAAAAAGGCACCCTAAAATTACATTCTAATAAATATCATATGGTCAAACATCATTATTAATATTTGTTACACTATCATAATTTTGATGAAAGAAACATTTTTTGATGTAGAGATTCATGTTTGTCTGTGTGTACTGCTATGGGGAGGTTATTCAAACTAAGCAAGGAGATTCTTACAATACACAACCAATTACAGTGGTTAGTATAGCTGATTTTGTAACCATAAGTGACCTTCAAGAGAGAATTTGTGGTTCCTTAAATCTAGGACCCGATCAAGATATCATGTCTATGAGCTATAGACATTTGCAATTCCTGAAAACACTGTGGCATCTATCTTGTCTATTGGTTTCTAATGTGTAGTGGGTCCAATAAATTAATTTATTTTCTCAATGGTTAGATGGTACCATGATAGAGTTATACGTTGATGTTGCTATTGTACAACAAAAACATCCAATTTTACGAAGATGTAAAATTACAAGAGTGGTTGAAGATAGTCCAACCCATGAAATTGAGCCTATTAAAAATGATACAGCAGAACAGGACAACCTAGATGATCTTCTGGATATACATGTCAATCTGACTTCTGATGAGGATTTTTGTAATGATGGATCAGATGGTGAAAACAGTGCTGATGAGGAGGGACCAACGGAAGATAGGGAGGAGGTTTTGAGAAATTAATTAGTTGTAAATCAACCTCAACCTACAATAAATCATCCAACACTCTTTTCATCTTGGTCAGAAGCAATGACACATGTGCCTGAATTCGACAATACTATTCTCACACTGGAAATTGAGTTCCCTGGAGTTTTTCCAGATAGGTTTAGTGATGTGGACAAAACCTTATATATTGGAAGTAATTTTCCTAGAAAATATTCCTTAAAAATCATGCTAAAGAGATTTCATATTGAGAGACACTTCAACTATGTAGTTCACGAATCATGCCATAGTAAATATGTTATATGGTGTGAGAAGTATGGGGATGATTGGAGATTTTTCTTGAGGGAGATTCCAAACATTACATTTGGAGGTTGGAGAATCTTGAGGATTAAGGCGGCTCATACTTGCATTCAGCCAAGCCTCACACAAGATCATACCTCATTGGATGCAGAATTTGTGTCATCTATTGTTGTTGAGATGATTAGGATATGTCAAGATGTTCCAATAGCCCTTTTGCAAGATAGGATTCAACAGACATTCGGTTATAATATTTCCTATAATAAGGCATAGATGGAGAAACAGAAGGAAATTGTGAAGATCTATGGTGATTGGGATTACTCATATCGGGTGTTGCCGCAATTGTTATCCATACTGAGGCATCATAACCAAGTTGTCTCCCATATGGATACAAACGAACATGTGTCTCATGATAACTGACTTGATCCATCTCGTATTCAATTTCATCGGTTGTTCTGGGAATTCCTTCCCTATATCTCCGCATTCCGTTTCTGCAAACAGTTTATTCAGATTGATGGAACATTTCTATATGGAAAATACAAGGGCGTATTGTTGATTTCGGCAACCCAAGATGGAAATCATTCACCTCTTCTGCTTTCCTTTTCCATTATAGAGAAATAAAACTATGAATCATGGAGTTGGTTTCTGGCATGTATCAGCAACCATTTCACCAACATTCGGGGTGTTTGTTTAATATTTGATCACCATCGAGCCATTAATGAGGAAATCAATGTGGATCCTGATATATAGAGATACCCAAATTCACATCATCGGTTCTGCATTAGACACATTACTAGCAATGTGCATAAAAAATCCACAATGAACTGATGAAGAAGGTAATCACAAGTCTTGGTACGCATTCTATTCATTCTGTTTTACTATTTAAACATAAAGATAAAACCAATTTATGTAAAATGTCATCTATGATTTGTAGCATATGAGTTGGAACAACGGTGTTTTGAAGAATGTTTTGAACAAATCTGTTAGGATAATCAAGAAGTTTATGATTATATGATGTGGATTCCAAAAGAGAAATGGAAATAGGAATATGATGGGGGGAAGAGGTACGGACACATGATAAAAAACATTGTGGAGTGCATCAATGGTATCTTCAAAGGTATTTTCAATCTACTTATAACCTCCTTAGTTCAGGATACATTATATCGATGCGTGAAGTACTTTGTGGATAGACAAAAACTAGCATCATATGGAATACATCAGGGGCTAAGATACGAAAGACACTTTCAAAGATAGATTGAAAAGAATATTGAATAAGATTCTGGTTATCACGTCTATCTCTTTCGAAGAGAAGACTCTCTATTTGAAGTTCAAGAGCATTCAAACCCCATCACAAATCACATCGGTGAAAAAATGGTGGTATTACTGGAAACAAGGCAATGTCAATGTGGAAACTTTCAGGCCTTACGGTTTCCATGTACACACGCCATCACAGCATGTGCCTCTGTAAACATCTCATGGGAATCATATGATGATCTAGTGTACCAGATGTATACCATTTCTAACTGTTATGTTGCACCATGGACACCTATTGGGGAGTATTGTTATTTCCCATTGCCCGAAGGCCAGCCGATAGTGATACCTGACATGAATCGGTTACGTCCTCGTGGGAGACCGAAGGCGAGTAGGATGCATAATGAGATGGATTGGCCTCAATAACAAGGATAGAGTTTACGATGCACAATATTTCATAAAGAATGTCATAACCAGAAACGATTCCCTAACGTTATTGGGTCGAGTTCACAGTCACATCCATAATGATGTATTGTCTTCATTGTGATATTCCCATATTTTAAACTAAATGTTTTTATCGCTTATTTTTTCCTAGGTTTTCTAAACCCCAAAAACATCTTCACTTTTCCATGGTTTTTGGTTAAATTATGTGTGATATTTTAGTAAACTATTCTATAAAAAAATTATAGTATCATAATGATTAGAATAAGTTATATATAATTAGATAAATTTCAAAAACATCATTACTAATTGACATGGCTTATCTTAATCCAATCCATAAGTAGTTAATCATAAATCTCCTACAAAATATGTCTAATAAAATTCAAGACCCAATATTTTATATAATAGAGCTTATTTCATAATGGTATTCTTGCTTTCAAGAAATAACTTTCTCCTTATTCCTTAAATAAAATCTGAGATAATAGAATTTATTTCATAAATCCAAAAGAAGAACACTTAACCCATATTGTAAAGTAAATTTTATTAACCCAGAAACATGTTTCTTAAACCTTAATATTAAAATTTGAACCCCTAAACCCTCAAACCTAAACCCCGACCCAAAAATATCTTCCCTTTTCCATGGTTTTTGGTTAAATTATGTGTGATATTTTAGTAAACTATTCTATAATGAAATTATAGTATCATAATGATTAGCATAAGTTATATATAATTAGATAAATTCCAAAAACATCATTACTAATTGGAATGGTTTATATTAATCCAATCCATAAGTAGTTAATCATAAAGATCCTCCAAAATATGTCTAATAAAATTCAAGGCCCGATATTTTAGATAATATAACATATTTTATAATAGTATTCTTACTTTCAAGAAATAAAGTTCTCATTATTCCTTAAAAAAAAATATGAGATAATATAATTTATTTCATAAATCCAAAAGCATAACACTTAACCCATATTGTAAAGTAAATTTTATTAACCCAGAAACATGTTTCCTAAACCTTAATATTAAAATTTGAAACCCTAAACCCTCAAACCTAAACCCCAACCCTAAACCCTCAAACCCTAAACCCTCAAACCCTAAACCCTTATTTTTTTATATGTAGATGGATGATACCATACTACTCACTCAGTAGCCTACCCATATTTTGCAGGTCATATTAGAGGGTCATCCAGATCGATTGGTCAAGGTGCGTCGAGTGCACCATTTTCATCACAGGGAGCCTCCACATGTCATTAGACCTTACTTACGCCGTGATGGATTTTATGGCCTTACCGTATCTGATTTCACATTTATAGATCATTACCTACTTTCTTCCCTCGTTGATAGATGGATACCAGAGACACACACATTCTACCTGCCTGAGGGAGAGATGACCATCACCCTCAAGGATGTGGCAGTGCTTCTTGGTCTGCCTATCCAAGGAAGATCCGTTATTGGACTCAATTTTGCAACTTGGCCAGACCTTGCTCAGTGCTTGTTAGGAATTGATATTTTGTCTGACCGTAGGACTATAAATGGAATTTCCATATCTATACCTTGGTTGGAGTCACATATACCACATTTACAGGATGATGAAGATGAGGATATTGTCATGCGTTAAGCCCGTGCATATATCTTACGGCTCATTGGCGGGACCATGTGTACTGATCACTCAGGGATGCACGTGCATATGATGTATCTACCCCTACTAGAGGAATTTTATTAGGCTAGGACATACAGTTGGGGATCAGCCTGCTTGGCATACACATACAAATCATTATGCATGCTATCCCATAGGGACCATACAGGTCTCGGAGGATGTGTCATCCTTATTCATATGTGGGCATGGGAGCACATCCCAGCATTTCTCCCTAACCTTGATGGTCCGCAGGTTGAGATGGAGGTTCTGCATGATGATCCGCGTGGACGCTGGTATGATAAGTCATTTCTATTGGTTTCTGATTCTACTATGAGTTATTGACTATAATTTCTCATTATTTGTCACTATCGTTGATGTATTTTACAGGTGGTGTCAGCAACACAATTTTGACGTGGTTCTGAGATAGCATTTGGGTGTATATTAGCTATATTTGTGTTGTCTCTTACCTGATCAGGTATGTATAGACAATCTATCATTGTCTAAAATATTTAATAATAGCATCAATTTTGGTTTTTAGTTGGGTGTTTTTTTGAAAAAAATCACTTGTCATTTCAGATTTCATGGCTTCCATACTGGAGTATTACAGACCAGTTTCCAGCATATTGCACTATTGGGCTTAAAGATGCTATGGTTGTAGTGCCCCTCATTAACTTCCATATTATTGAGTGGCAGCAGCCTGACAGAGTCATGCGCCAGTTTTTCTGTACTCAGTCGATTCCATTACCATCGAGACAGACAGACCGGCTTCATGGGATGAAGCTGACAGGGAGGCAGGATGATGAATCGTCCCAAGTACATGCCAGTTTTATCGACTGCTGGAACAGACATGTAGATTTTTATATTCAGGGTGTTCCTACGAATCAATTCTATCTTTCGGAGCAGGTTGACTATGCGCCATGGTATAGACTGAAGTTTATATTGTATCTTACCCAACCCGTCATAGAGATGCAGAGGATGGTAAGTCAATAAATTTACATTAGTTTGTTTATTGAATTATTTTTTAATTAAATTTGAATCTATTTACAGGGAAGTCACACAGAGAAGATTGTTCACATGAGTGATGAAGAGGAGGGGGTCTTTAGCCGAGCAGTCGTCCATGCTACAGCGCTGGAGGTGAGGGAATCTTTTCGTGCGCTTTCCGGGAGCATCTTCGCACATCTGGCTCAGAGAGAGGAGGTTCCTGCCCCATATGAACATCCTACAGCTGCTACTGGTTCTGAGGATCCACGACCACGGTGACGTAGATAGCGTCGTGTTGCACATGCGGCCTCACTTATTCCACAGGTAGAGGTCGGCTCTCTAGTAGTCCAGGGTTAGCTGATTCAAGATGGGCCTCAGGTGGCATGGGATCTGTCTTTCCTGACAGGATATCCTCAGTTCTCTCCATCTTGGGTTCCAGATCCTTCATAGCCTTTGATTCCAGATCCATCTCCATCTTGGGGTATATTTCCATCGTATGCTTGGTTCCCCACTGCGATTGAGGCAGGTCCTTTTACCACCCTAGTGGGAGAAGGATCCGAATGGAAGTACGAGATGCATTTGATAGCTCCTATCACTGACACACAGATAGAGGATGTGCCAGTTGACATTTTAGTGCCTGAGGATCATCCTTCTCCAGGTCATCAGACTCCACTATCCACTCGACACGGAAGTCCTATTCATAGACCACCATGTGGGACGGAATCTCCTCTCCCCAGACATAGGCATTTATTGTACATTATTTTTTACATGTTTTATGTCTACTGAAATCAAAATACTATTATTACTTGTTGGTCGGAGTGGAATTTCAAGAGGGGGTTAATTGAGTTCCAATTTAAGAAATTTTTAAAATTTCATTCATATCGGTCTTATAGTTTATATTATATAGGCCAGTAAAGTCACGTACTTGAAACATTTTTAAATTTCAAGTAGCTGGATTTGAAAGGTTATAAATAATTTTTCACCAATATTTTTTAAGAAGTTATTTTTATTTTATACTAATAGATATATATTTAATAAATTTTTAAAATTCCATTCATATCAGTCTTATAGTTTATATTATATAGGCCAGCAAAGTCACGTACTTGAAATATTTTTAAGTTTCAAGTAGGTGGATTTGAAAGGTTATAAATAATTTTTCACAAAGATTTTTTAAGAAACTATTTTTATTTTTTACTACTAGTTATATGTTTAAGAAATTTTTAAAACTTCATTAATATAGGTCTTATAGTTTATATTATATAGTCCAGCAAAGTCACATACTTGAAACATTTTTAAGTTTCAAGTAGATGGATTTGATAGGTTATAAATAATTTTTCACCAAGATTTTTTAAGAAATTATTTTTATTTTGGACTACTTATTATATGTTTAAGAAATGTTTAAAATTTCATTTATATCAGTCTTATAGTTTACATTATATAGGCCAGTAAAGTCACATACTTGAAACATTTTTAATTTTAAAGTAGGTGGATTTGATAGGTTATAAATAATTTTTCACCAAGATTTTTTAAGAAATTATTTTTATTTTGGACTACTTGTTATATTTTTAAGAAATGTTTAAAATTTAATTCATATCAGTCTTATAGTTTACATTATATAGACTAGCAAAGTCACATACTTGAAACATTTTTAAGTTTCAAGTAGGTGGATTTGATAGCTTATAAATAATTTTTCACCAAGATCTTTTAAGAAATTATTTGTATTTTGGACTACTTATTATATGTTTAAGAAATGTTTAAAATTTCATTCATATTTGTCTTATAATTTATATTATATAGGCTAGAAAAGTCATGTACTTGAAACATTTTTAAGTTTCAAGTAGGTGGATATGATAGGTTATAAATTATTTTTCACCAAGATTTTTTAAGAAATTATTTTTATTTTGGAAATATTTTTAAGAAATGTTTAAAATTTCATTCATATTTGTCTTATAATTTATATTATGTAGGCTAGCAAAGTCACGTACTTGAATAAAAGATAAATTTTGTTGAAACATTAAGTTTTATTTATATATATATATAACCATATGAACATAATAATAAAACATTAAAATTTTAAATATATAAAAAATATAAATAAAAAATATTGTTTTGGGGAAAATACGGCATCATTGATGCCGCCTTTATAGCATATTTATTTAAAAAAATTAATCTATGTCGTTTTTCAGATTTTTTTTTAAACGCATTTAAAAAAACTCCACCCTTTTCCAGTGTCGATACCCACTAGTAGTGAGAGTTAACTACCTGCTAGTCTCTTTTGAGTTATTCCTAACCCAATCTGCCCCAATATGGGCCCAAGCGGATCCACCTAACTCGATACGATCTTGGGCGGACCTACCTGGTCTGGAACAACCCTACATAGGCCTACTCAGGTTTAGCCCGACCTGCACAAGCCATGCACAGGATCTCAGGGTCTGGGTATATTTTATATAATCAAAATTAAATAAAATAATTTATTTTATTTTATTTTTAAATTAAATTAATTAAATATTAGTTCTGGTTTTAAAAAATTAATATTGTGGGTTAAATTAATTTAATTTAGGTTTTAAATTAAATTAATTTATTTATTTATTTTTTGTGTTAAAATTAAGTTTATTAATGGGACCAGACGATATAAATATTAAATTAAAAATAAGAGTGAATTTTTAATTCAATAAAATGATCTCAAAAAAATAATTTAATGCAAGTTTAATTTTATTTCTACATTGAATTTAAATATCTGAGTTTAATGTGTATTAACTGATCATGAGCTATAGGTCGACCAATGCATGTCTAGTGTATGTTTGATTTATTTATTTATTTATTGATATGTTTTTTTGTAATAATCAGTTTAATAAATGAAGATCTGTGTGTCTTCTAACTATCATTATATGTATAAGGACCTGCATGTCCAATTTATTAGTTGTATTTTGTAATCCCAAGACCCCATCACCTGTGTGCGAGTATTTTTGTATAATGATGAAGATGAGCAATGGATTACTTTGCACTGAGTTATGGAGATTCACCAGACAGGAGTTTGACACATTAGATGGGTGAGCACTGCAACATGAGTAGCAAGTAGCATGACTCAAGGAGTTTCCACTAGGGTCTAGGTTGATCCATTATTCACTCAATGGATAAACTATTAGTATCTGATCATGATCACATCATCATTTTATTTATACATGGTTTATTATTTTATATATGTTTAGTTTACATGTGATCACATAGAATAATAAACAAGAATGCATAGATAAAATGAACATGTGATGCAATGGATATTTTTCTATTTATTGTATAATCGGTTGTGAGTGAGATCACATAGTACATGCTTATGAAATAGAAAATTATTTCATTTATTCATTTAAAATATAAAACCCTCAAAGAAATATTATGTCGTAATCACCTTCTATAATTCAAATTTGAATAAAAACAAGTGTTTGGGGTTCTCAATCATCCATAGTTGAGGGTGCCTCTTATTACTGAGGAGTTCTTATGAGAATGATGAGTTGACTTAACTAAATTTCATAGTAATTATTATCCATAGCTAAATTTATATCAAATTATAGGTAAAGAATTGAGTGAAGCAAGTTTATGATTCTGAGGAGCTGGGACTTCACTCAACAGATCAAGGAATCATCAGTTAATGTGGTTGGCCAGTCAAACACCTACCTTGAACTCTTCGAGTAGTGTCATATCCATTGATTATAGGCTATGAGGGGAAGTTCAAGGATACTTTCCACTAGAATACTCAGGTAACATATTATTTTGATTCCAGTATAGAGGGTTCTTATAATTCGTTAAAATAGTGGGATATATTTAATTATTTAATTAATTAATCAACATGTCTAAATTGGTAATCAAGATAAAAAGTATTAATTTGTTAGAATTTTATTTTTATAGAAAAATTTCAAGATATAATAAAAATAAATACTATGATATCTATTGGAAAAAGTAAATGTCCAAACTAGAATTAATTTCTAAGTGTGGTAGAGATGCTTGCACACAATACTACATAGGAAATTCAAGGTACTGGTGTCCCTGTACCTGTTAAGACACCTCAGAAAGTGAGGTTGTAAAATTGCTTACAGGAGACTCATGTATGAATCATATGATGGTTATTTCATTATTAAATCATTAATGTATGATGTCATTTGTGGAAAATACATCATGACATAGATGATATAACATGAATTCTCATCATCAAGAAGTTTACAAGGATAAAGAGAAGCATAAATATGAATAGGTAATGATTACACTGGATCTGTGTAAATTGAAATGTATATTATGATATTTCAAAAAATCCTATTCTAATATAATTTTAACCAATTTTCTTCAGTTTTTTTTAAGATTAAAAAATTAATAGTATGGATAAAATGTTTCTTTACCTTATAGGTAAGGTTTTTCAAGCAATAAGAACATTAAATAAATTTTCATCTTTAGTTATTAAGGTGAAAAAATTGAAAGACAAGGAGAAAATTCCAATTAAAAGTGACATACCCAAGGTACCTTCACATCATCCTTTAATGAAATGAGTTCAGATATTAAACAAGAGGTTATTTCCATTTCATATCATGAAATAAAACTATGTAAGTTTAAATTAAATGAATGGAATCAATAAAGAAAGTGCTCACTTATTCTTCAGTCATATTAATGTAATGCTTCGTTCATAATTCTTAGGTATCAAATACAATATTTCAATAACATATGTATTTAAATATGGTAACCAAGTGAGTATAGAAACATTAAAATAATTAATGTCCAAGAGGCTGAGAAAGGGTGGTTCCTAGTCAGCGATGAAAAGTACATAGTTTCTAATTTCCAAGTAATTGATTCTACTTAAACAAGTTGCTGATTATTACCATAAACATTTATCTCACTTGTATTTTAGACATAAAGTGACATTATTCTAGGTTCATGAATGAATGTTTTTTGTGGTGTATCATACTCAACCACTAGTTTAGTGATACTTGAATCATAGGTAATATCTGATGAATATAAAATGTAAGACTCATTTACCCAGTTGTGAAAAGATAATTCTTTTTCAAGTAAAACTAAAATTGGATGTAAAGGATATAAAAAATATTTTATTTAGACTCAGTAGAGATAATAACCTTAGGTATTATCGACGTATATACTTATTTAGTTTTGTACAAAGAAACCTTTAGAAATAAATGTACGCCAAAAAGCTTTCAGAATTAATTCATCTAAAGAGCATGAACTAATCCAAGGGTATGTTGGTGGTAAGTATAATTCATAAGATTCCTTTAATTTATTAAGAAATATGAAATTGAATTATGATATATACATGTTCAGAAAATATTAGTTTCTTTGGGCCGGCATGCTGAAGAATATATTGAAAAAGAATTCATCGATCAATATAATGTAGCATGGAGTAATTCCTAAAAACATTACCTTATCAACATAATGAAATTGATGTTAATAAGAAGGATAAATGATGAGTCTTACATGTTAACATTGATCAATAAAATTTAGCATGGATCAATTCCTAAATGCATATTTTATACATCAGAGTCATGATGTAAGTAGTATCAATGTTGAAACTTTCAAAAACATCCATTATATTTCAAGACATGATTTTAAAATAATGGTGATATCCCAAATCCATATGCTAGCTATCATGAAAAATGGATACCATATGAGTTAAAATATGATGAAAATATATTATGTCATAGGAACCATTAGTTTATATGCAAAGAGTTCATTGAGGATATCAACAAGCATGCATCAAGTACAAACACATTGTGCATCTATAGCAATTATCCTAAAAGTTTCTTAGGATATTATAAAAATCCCTATGATATAAATATATAGTCAAGTTATAGACTATATTTTTATAAAAGGGTGAAAATTTATACTTGGGATCCATATTGACTTAGGTTTAGTCAATTCCAGAGATGCAGAAGTAGTTGGCATTGGAACGAGTTCCACAAGATGCATGGAAGAGGAATGTTCCAGAGACACGTAAGGCATAGGAAGGTTAAAACCATGGTGATGGTTTTATATCCACTATGATCGGTGATCCATTATTCATTATGAATAATAATTACTACAGGTATGTAGTATATGGAAATTATCTAATATTGAATAGGCCATTTAAAATTCAATAATGGATTCCATGTATTAAAGTGCAAGGGGAATGTTATTTTAAAATACCATGGTGGGTATTCAAGTGAAACTATGAATGGGTGGTACAAATGTAGTACCAATAAGGATCAATTGGTTATACCAAGTAAAGATGCCTAAATCTATTATAATTTTACTTGTCATGTCTAATATCTATGATTGTTTTATTGTGCATTTGATGTCATGACCACCAATCATGGAAGGTGTCTATTCGATGCAACCCTAATAAGATGGTGACATTGTAGAATATCAATAAGGTTTAAAGTTACTGAAATATAGTTCTAGATTAAATTAAGCAATGAGATCTTAAAACATTCATATGGAATGAATGTTTTCCATGTGTCTACTAGAGTTTAGTGGGAGCGCCATTGTTTTCTAGGTGAAATATTTTAAGTAACATATGGAAAATATTTATTAGTCTTATAGTTAGTTAAGTCCATGATGAAAGTTATT
Source organism: Viscum album (assembly GCA_963277665.1). NCBI lineage: Eukaryota > Viridiplantae > Streptophyta > Magnoliopsida > Santalales > Viscaceae > Viscum > Viscum album. The sequence goes on along the minus strand of OY728141.1, from coordinate 1,481,666,226 downwards.
CACCAGTTATTAACTTAAAATGGTAACCTAATTTATAAGGAACATGATCTATTGAGGTAGATCTAAAAGTTTCTTAAACCTACTAAATCATATATATACTGATATAGTATTTAAAAATACAAGTTTGAAATTTTTTAGAGTAAATTGTTACCAATGTCACATGGCGTGTATCTCTCAAAGTTGACATGTCTGATACATAAGAGGAGATTAATGTGGTGAGTTGAATTCCATATGCTTTAGTGATGGATCAATCATGTATTCCATGGTATGTACAATAATTGATATTTTCAAGATATAATTTATTGTATAAAAATATCATTTATATCTAGGAGAAATGAAAGGGAATCAGTCCGAACTATACATTTTTATTGAGAAAGTATAAAGGATATGTACCTGGTAAGTGGAGAAGAAAGGATAATAGTTTTCAAGGGATGAAAACTAGTATTCCTTAGATCCATGTGATTTAATATCACAGTTAGGCTAAGGGAAAGAGCAAGACAAGCTCATTCAAGGAAATGGTAGCCATAACTACAAATTTTGAGTACATTGTAGCTTTTGAGACAGTTAAGAAGTATTTATTAAATGCAATGATTTGTTCCAAATATTTAAATTTCACCTAGTAAGTAAAGTATTATCATAATGTAAATTTTGATATTCTTACTCACCATGATTTAAAGCTATGATAGTGAACAAAAGGGATATACTCAAGGATACCATATCTTGAGAAGTTTTACTCAATGAGATGAGGTCGCATATAGAAGAATATTCACATGGTGGAAACATGGAAGACCTAGAAACTAAATCCTTGACTCATTAGTAACATGATTTTAATAATGAGAGCTAACAAGTATTGTTAACATGTTGGATCTTATAAAAGTTGAAGTGTTGTAATAGTGGGTTCCCTAGACCCAACTTGAATAATACTTTTGATTACCATATCATGTGTATAGTTAGATATACATGATGTATACTTACCATTTTAGTGTAGACATTTTTGCATCCACTATCAAATGGTAATGTCCATAGATTGTTTTTTGTATCAAAAGGTTTTAGTAGATCCTATGATATAATGTGAACCTTGAGATACTATGAGATTAATCTTAAAAATATGTCATATAGTCTAGATACATCCTACTGAATGGACACAGTATATTATTGACTATTAGGTGTCGAAGAATCATAATCATTTTGACATCTTCTCATGAAGTTTTCACTTGGTGATCTTTAGTTGTCTAGATCATGAGGATAGACCCACCAATAGGAACACCACATGTTTTGAGTGTCATTGGATGTTCCTATCTATGGACATGTGTATTAGTCTCCTAACTTTATACCATTACCAATGTGTGCCATTTTATTGTGTATTTTCATGCAAGGAAAAAAACATGATAATGAAATCAAAGCAAGGTAGGTTGTTTTGGGTACGCCATTGGTGTTTTGACATTGGTTGAATGATCAAGATAGGATTTATCACTTCCGAGTTGAGGAAGTAATATATATAAGGCTACAATGATCAGGATGGTGGTACCTTTATAAATCCATGGACATGGTAGTCAAGGGTAAATCCATCCAATTATATCAACAAATAATAAAATCATGAAAGGACGATGAAACGGGTGTGCATCCTACTTTATGAGATATCTAAAGAAAAATATATTATATTATATCATGTGTATTCATAGATTGTTTGTTGTTTCTATGAATACTCCTTATCTCCTTAGGGGTCTTAATGGGGTTTTAGACTCTGCTCTTATTCTGTGAATGGTATTCACTACTATCGAGTATGACTTCGAATTGAACTAGTTATTTATGGTTTTAATATTCTATGGTTAGTATTCTTTATGAATGATCCTCGGGCCTTATTGTGGTTGTTCTTTATTGGTGATGATGATATTATGTCGATCACCGGTGGAAAAATTTTAAATCCTTGACCCGCCAACTTCCTCTGCACGCCCTGATACTATCAATAACAGCCCAAATAGGGTGTGAGTAAAACCTATTAGACCACCAATAATTATGTCTACACTATATATTCTATGAATATAAAATAAATAGTGTGTAGATATAATAAAAAGTAAATAAATGATGTAAATATAACCCATGTAAATCTCAAGTTCTCCATGTGACACCTAGCTGACCATACCTACTTCGGCCTAAGCTAGAATGTCTATTAGTATTTTACATTATATATATATATATAAGACTCAACGTACATAACCAAGGTTTCCTAAAATAATTAAAACCATATGGTGTCCCACAAGTTCCAGGATATTTAAGTTTTAGTAATCAAGGGTAATCTAGAGGGTTGTACCCTAGGCAGTTCATCTTAAGGGGTTCTACTCAAGCCCTGGGAACAAGTCCTAAGTAGTCTCGATGATAAAATTGATTGGATCCTAAGGAGATAATACAAGGTGGTATGAAATCATTAAGCATAATTCAAGGAGATTATACAAGGAATTATATTTATTTTTGAAAAATAAGTGAACCATCGATACTACACTAAGGAATTTATGTATATAATACATTGACCAAACCCTCATGTGGTATTTCACTTAGTTATCGCATCAATGAATTGGAGGGCTCCCTATGATATTTTCCTTGGTATTTCATATCATAAATCTAAGTATCTCACAAGGCATTCCACACCTTTAAAGTGATCCAGGTCCATGACTATAGTCAAGAATAATATAAATCCATCTCCCTATGAGCTCTTCTAAGGCATTCCAAGTTGAAACCTGGGTATCGCTAAAGGAATAATAATATTCCATTTATAATTCATTTAATTAAATTTGGAAACTTCATTTATAATGGATAACCCATGAATAAGGTATTAAGTAATCAAGGGGGGCTAAGTGACATGGTCCTACCATTTATAGTTTGTTTTATTCATTTATCTAGTCCAATTAACAAGTAGTAGAACAACACACCTCAAAAGGTGTTTTAATTATAAAAGATAAGTGTGGTCATTATAATGATTTAACAACACACCTAAGGGGTGTTTTTAATTGAGTTTATCAACCTCTATAGTAATAATGGGTCTCACGAGTTATGTAGGTCAATTCTTGGGTATTTAATTAAGTAAAAAAATACTTTTTAGAGGTGATGCATGAAAGGTCCAACATACTGCACAACAATGCAAGTTATAAACAACTAGAATTTTAGGGAAAATTCTTATACCTCCTAACTTATACTATTAGATGACTCCTCATCCGATATAAGCTTCAAATTCAATATATAATGGTATAAAATAAAAAACCAAACAAACACCCTGAAAATAGGGTATGTGAGATCTCATGGAAATGATGATGAATATGGAAAGAGAATCTAAGAAATGAAGTGAGAGGGATATTAAAATTTACAAGGGTGATCCAAAACAAAAATAGTGGTCAAATCATATATCATATAAATGAGATAACTCAAATCCTATGGAGGAATGTAGGGTATCTCTCATGCGGGGGAGGTTGTTGTGAGTTTGAGGGAGAAAGAGGGGTGAAAGTGTAAAGGAATTGAGGGAAATGGTTATTTCACCCTTTTTAAAGGGGTGCATGGTTTGGGCACACCATTGGAAAAATCATGCACAAATCATGTGTAGTACATTGTCTAGGCACTGAATACTTACACGGTTTAGGTACACTATTAGATAGACCATGCACAAACCTTGTATAGTTGTTGTCTAGGAAGCAACCCCTCACATGGTTCAGGCACATGGATAGCCAAACTATGCACAAATCATAAGATTCTCCTCTACAATTTATTATATTTTGTTCATGGCCATTCACATCCTCTCACATGGTTAATCTAACCATGCACCACACTCACCAGGCTGCACAGTTGGGTCGTATTATTAGTACTAATCATGTGTCAACCGTGCACCTTAGTCTATTTCTCAAAAAATTGAAACTTCAGGATACAAACAAGACAAATATATTTAGAATCATTCCTTAAACCCTTAGTAAATTTTATTATAGTAAAAAATAAAGGTTTAAACTGAAATTAAAAGTATTCATACCTCATTGAAAAACCAAGATCTTACAACTAGTCTGTCACTTTAACATCAAATTTAAGCCAGGAACTAAAAAAATTGATGTTGATTATTTATCTCATAGAGATTAGGTTCTTGAATTTCAATCACTCTAATCCATTAAATTTTAAGGATACTATCAATAGTCTAATATATCTCCTCCCTATGCACCTTTTGTAACTAAATTCCCCTCAATCACATACTACCTTTTGTTCTCACCTGAAAGGTCCCTTTTACCCATTCTTGAATAAACTTGACAAGACACATATGATGTGTGACTATCAAGTTCTAGGGTATCATAAGCATTGAGATTTATTCTCATAAAGTTATCACTTTGTGATCTCAAGTAGATGAGATCATGGAGATAGACCCGCTAATAGGAACATCACATGTTTTAGGTGTCATTATTTTTTCCCTATATAGAAACATGTGTATTAGTCCCCAGAATTGAGATCATTATCAATGTGTATAATTTTATCATTTTCTTTGATTCAAGGAAAAAACAATGAAATTGAAGTCATGGTGAGGTAGGTTGTGTTGGGTTCATCTTTAGTGGTGTGGCATTGGTTGAATGGTTAAGATAGAATTTTTCACTTTTGAGTTGAGCAAGTGATATCTCGATCCTAGTTGGTCGGGATGGTAGTACTTTCATTAAATCCATGGTCATGGTATAATAAGTAAATTACATCTAATTAGGTTAACATATAATAAATCAATAATATATCCTGACACAATGTGTTCATCCTGCTTTATGATATATCACGATATAAAGAGATTATATTACACGACGTGTGTTCATAAGATGGTTTTTATTGCAATGACTATTGCTTATCTAATTAGGGTCCTTCATAGGTTGATAGAATACTTTCTTGGTATGTGAATAGTATTCACTACTATCGAGTTAAGGGCCTATAAGTTCACAAATAGTAGCATATTCAAGAGTTTTCCCTATTCTGATGAATAGGAATATAAAACATGGTGGGCCCCACTATGGGGTTTGAGATGTGTCTGAGAACGAATGATTTCCAAAAAATAAATTAATTAATTATTATTCAAGTATATAATAATTAGATTTTAATTTATTTATTAAAATTAGTCACGAGGTATTAAGTGAATACATGAAAAAAAATTATACGAACAAATATTATATTAATATTCACGGTTTGTTTCATATTGTAGAAATTATGAGTTGAGTTAATGAATCACTTTTATCATGTAATATATTTATTATATATTATAAGTAAATAATAAAATATAAATGATGTTTATAATGTAGTTATTTCATCATATCATTTCATTTATTACTTATTTAGTGGGAGTTACTTATATGGGGGTTGGGGAACTGTTTCTAGGTAATTAACTTCCACTATATAAGTAGAAGGACTATCTTTTTCAAGTGACTATTCATTCCCATGATTTTTAGAGCTATTCTCTCCCCATTCCACATCAAAGAGAGATAAAGTTTCCATCCAAGCATTCAAGCATCAATTTCCTTCAAAGATCAAATGGATAGGATCATGGTGAACATTGTGACATAGAAGGATTCATTAGAGCTCTATACTAGCACCTGGAATTCAATGATCAAAAATTTCTTAGTCTCTTGAAGAATGTGTGGACAATATAGAGGGGTTTGAACTCAAATACTTTAAGAAATGGTCTTTGGTGATGAGAAGTAGTCGAATACATCTTCGATCCAAATGAGTTATTCATTCGATTAAATTTTGTACTAAATTAATTTATGCAAGATCTACATACCTTTACTGGGGATTTAATCCCCAAAGGTGATGAAGTTTTTTAACTCTGGTGATGAATATTTTTAAATTATCATCCCACTAGCTTATGATGTGTGCCTCAGTACCAACACACTAGGGCTTCATGTGACCCGACTTACCACACTGATGACATGCTACATAAATTCCAGTGCGTACACCTTGACTACCATTGTGCTCATGAAAAGGTTTGAAGTGACACATTCTTCAACTAGATTAATTGAATCCCTATTTTAGTACTGAACTACTAAGCTCCACACCTTTATCTTCTCTCAGTTTATCCTTAGAAATGGGGGACTGGTCCACCATTTTAGAAATGGTGTTTAGTCATAAAACATTCACCTATGATCAGATGGCATATACAATCCCATTCTCAAATTGTCTCACTCTCGACAGTTCATCACTAGCAAGATTTGTTGCAAAGAATTGGAGCTCAATGAAGTGAGATAAACAATCCATGATGGGCATAGTTCCCTACTGTGTATGCATAAACATCCTAGCTTTTTCAAATCTCATCATTCCAAAAAATGAGTAATCATAAAAGGTATTCTAGAATTCCCCCTAGAAAATTTCCCGATACTAACCTTCCATGTTTAGAACATCCAAATAAATTTTGGTGGATCCATAAAACATGTAAACCGAAAGTTTGACCATCCTTTCTAGAGGAATCTCCTAAATCTCAAAGATAGAAATAATGGCCTCTATCCACGACTCAATATCCTAGGAGTCACCATCCCCTGAGAAATTTGGTGGATTCTACTACTAGAACTCTCATTTCAATTCTAACATAGTTAATGCAGATCGTGGAGCTCCATCCATCATCCTCACTAGATAAAGAAAACTCCATCTGAGATGAGCATTAGTGCCCAATCCCAGTATAAGAGGGGGTTTTACTAGAGGTTCCGCAAGTTGAACTATGGGTGGGTCAGGTCTAACCACTTCAGGTGCATGTTCATCACCACCTTCCTAGAACTCAACCTAAGGATATCATGTATACATAAGGGCTAAATACCCCAAATATACTAACCCAACTACCCAAATATTAGGTTAGTGTAATGGTAATATTCCAAGTTTAAATTATAGAGGTTCCATTATATGAGTTTCAATTTCAATTTATAGAGTAAACACCCTTTAAGTTTTAATTGAGATCCCCATTAAATGGAAACAATTTCATTAATAAGTCAAAATTTAACAACTTTTATATGTATACAACGATTCAGTTAGATGAATTATCAGTCTCAAGTTATAAATAAAACACTTTATAAATTAAAATTGGCACTTCATGTAACTAAAACCCAACTTTTACATCCAAAAACATAATGTAACAATTCCATATATGAATTCTTGGTTATATGGATCATCATTTACAATTTATATAGGCATAAACATTATAAATTACAATTGGAATCCATTTAGTTACAACCAACTAAAATTTTATCCCATGTATCTAAAGTCCCATGTCCCAAACATGTGATAATTAGTTAGTTAAGGTTCTTCCATTAAGTTATGAGGGAAAACTCCATTTAATTTGATGAAAAAAATTTAAGTAACCAATTATTTTTCTCCTTTTTCCATAAGAAATGTGAGTTCAATTTCATGTATAGAAATAAAGTAACATATGATATGAAACATGAAATGCAGTCTAAATGGCATGGCATATTCATTACATTTTAATGCTAAGGTTCCTATGATGATAGATGAGACAATTCTCTCGTACCATACTGACTCAAGGGGATAAATTAATAAAAATAAAAAACATCATAATTCATGTGCATCACCTAATGGTAAAAATTATACAATTTTAATATTTGAAATCCAAAACAGAAAGTCTCATCCATGGAAACTTGTCTTTTCCTCTATATGTGGGTTAGCTACTCCTAGGCACCACCTCATTATCAAATTTTGGCACTTACTAGTAACTTTTATACCATCCCAAAATATTAGGGAAAAGAAAAGAACATATGATACCATTTTCTAAGGTATCAAGCCCGGTTCACTCAAAAGTAACCGAACTCGATTGGATGCATGGAATCAAACATTCCTCCCCATATGCCAGAGGTTTCTAACTAGTAGTGAGGGTCTACATTTATATGGTTGGGAGACTATACCCTCATAATCAGAGTGTGAAATAGTGGTGAAATAAAAAAAAATCAACTAAATTAGTACAATGGAAACAATAAAAGTAAACCATTCAGATGATAAATAATATACAAATAATAAATAGTGTCATATAAAGATGACGTCATGTCTCTATAAAAAGGGGAATGAGGGAAATAGGGCAGTATGCATACAATAATCCATGCTATACAAAAATATACAAAAAAACAAAAGGCTAAACTCCAATAGCATCCCAAGCACTAGATCGATCCCCTTCTCCCATACTCCAACCTAGAATAGAAATCAAGAATCCATAGTAGGGTGCTTCTCTTTATCCCTACCTGTATCCATGAAGCCTATCCAGGTATCAAACGGTGGCCCAAATATGGTGTGATTAAAACCCATCAGACCACCGCCAATGGTGTCTACACTATCCATTCTATTAATATAAAATGGATGTAGATATAATAAAATTAAATCAATTATATAAATATAATCCATGTCGAGCTCAGGTTCCTCATGTGACACCTGGCTGACCATATCTATTTCGGCCTAAGTCGGAATGTCTCTAAGCATTTTACATTATTTATATATATATATATATATATATATATATTTGAATACCCAAAGTACATAACAAAGGATTCCTCATATAATGAAAACTATATGGTGTCCCACAAGTTCCCTGACATTTAAGTTTTAGTAATTGAGGGTAATCCAGAGGGGTTTACCCTAAACATTTCACCCTAAGGGGTTCTACCCAAGACCTAGGAACAAGTCCTAAGTATTCTTGGTACTATAATGGATTGGAGTCCAAGGAGATAATTCAATTTGGTCTATAATCATCAATCTAAATTCAAGGATATTTTCCAAGGAATTATATTTATTTTCAGAAAATAAGTAAATCGTTCGTACTATGCTGAGGAATTCATGTATATAAAAAATTAACTGAACCCTCATCTGGTATTTCACTTAGTGGTTTCCTCAATGAATCATTTGGCTCCCTATGAGCCTGTCCAATCCATTTAATATAAAAAATCTAAGTATCACTCATGGAATTCCATGCCTTTAAAGTGATCTAGGTCCATGACCATAGTCAATCATAATATGAATCCATTTCCCTGTGATCCCATCTATGGCATTCCAAGTCGGAACCCAAGTATCTCTAAAGGCATAATAATATTCCATTTTTAATTCATTCAACTCAATATGGGGAAAGTGACATGGTCTTTACATTTACAATTCATTTTATTTGTTTAGCCATTCCAATTAATAATTGGTAGAATAACACACCTCAAAAGATGGTTTAATTTCATAATAAAAGCATGGTCATTATGATGATTTAACAAAAAACCCAAAGGGGTGGTTATAATTTATTTCATGAACCCCCATGGGCATTAATGAGTCTCATAGGTTATGTAGGTTAAGGCCTAGACATTTAATTAATGGAAAACCACTTTTTAAAGGCAATACATGGAAGGTCTAGTGCACGGCACAACATCGCAAGTTATAAATAAATAGAATTTTAGGAAAAAGTATTATATCACCAACATTAGATTGGTAGATGACTACACATCTGATATTAGATTCAGATTCAAGCTATAATAGAATAAAATAGCAAACTAGATAAACTCCTTAAAAATAGTATATATGATCTCGCACAGAAATAACACCAAATATGGTGAGAGAAACTGATAAATTAAGCAAGAGGAATATTAAACTTACTGAGGGCGATCCAACACAATGAATGATAGTCGAATTAGAGCTCAATTAATAGAGATAACCTAAATACTAGGGTAGAATGGTGGAAAAAATCACATGGGGGAGGTTGTTGTGTGTTTTAGGGAGAAAAAGTATGGGTGAAAGTTTAAAGGGATGGAGGGAAAAAAATTTATTTCACCCTTTTTAAGGGGGGATGTAGTTTGGCTGCATAGTTAGACAAACTGCGCACCAACCATGCATTGGTCACTATCCAATAACTAAATATTTTCACATTTTAGATGCACAGTTAGACAAATCATGTGCAAACCATGCATATCTATTGTCCAAGAAGTCACCCCTTGCATGGTTTAAGCACACAATTAGCCCAACCGTGTGATTCTCCTCTATAATTTATTGAAAAAATTTCATGGTCATACACCTCCTCTATCATAGTTAAACCAACCATGCACCACCCTCACAGGGTTGCATAGATGTGTCACATGGTTAGTATTGACCATGTGTCAAATGTGCACCTCAGTCTATTTATCTAAAAACTGGAACTTCGGGATCCAAACAAGATCAAACTCTTTAAAATACTTCCTTAAACCCTTAGGAACTTTTATTGTAGTAAAAAAGAAAGGTTTAAACAAAAATTAAAAGGATTAATACCTCATCAAAAAAATAGGTATCTTATAACTAGGTTGTCACGTTGATGTCAAATTTAAGCCTAAAACTGAAAACATGGATTTTGATTCTTTATTTCATTGAGATGAGGTTGTTTAATATCAATTACTCTAATCTAGAATAGTTTGGAGAGATTTTCAATGGTTTGATCTCTCTCCTCCCTATACACCTTTTATAACTAAATTCTCTTCAATCCCATATTACCCTCTATTCTCACCTAAAATTTCCCTTTCACCCCTTCATGAATAAACTTGTTATATCTTAGGTTGCTCCCGGGCCTTAACATTTAATAACCAGATTCAATGTCTCCCTACCATCATACCCCTGAAGGGTCTCACATTGCATGAGCATTCACAAATTTCAATCCATGTTTGAAATTATTTGTATTGAATCCTAATATGAATTGTGTTCATTGTAATTAATATGATTAACCATTATTAAGACATATTCAATTAGGTTAGTGACAAAATAACTAACATAATCAGCATAGCACAGAGCCTTTCTAATCTACCTCCATTCTATCTACTAAATTTTATAACAATTCATATAAACAAAATATAAACGAAAAATAAGAAATTAGATTAGTATAAACAAAACTAACATAATCAACATACCATGAAGGCCTTCAAATTACCCATATTTCTCTCTCAGGTGTCTAACTATTCATCGAAACCATTCATAGAACTGACCCACATGATCTAAAGTCACTCTTTTTGGAGTTTCGGTCCCATATACTATAAAATGGATATCACCTAGATATTTATTACTTGAAAAATTCAATCTTCTCTTCCCTTATATCCAAACATAATATATTCATTAAAGAGAACATATTTACTATTAATTAATTTAAAAATTCTACCATTTTTAGTACAATATAATTTTTACCCTTTAAATATAATATCATATTCAAAAAATATGCATTTTATTGTTCTAAATTCAAACATACCATCACTGAAATGAGTGTTAGAATGGAGGAGAAGTGACCCAAACCCCAAGACATCCTCATAAGGTAGGTATTAGTGTTTATATATAAATAATAATAATGATAACACAATACTTAAGACCAATATGGGACTTGACTAAACACGCCCTCTAACACTCCCCTTTAAGCTAGGTCTTTCTATATTGGATGTATAATTAAATAAAACAAAATCAAAGACACTCCTAACACTCTCCCTCAAGATGGAAATACCCAACTTTATTATATAACATGACTAAACATATGAAAATATAATCTATTATTGCATATTCCCCTCCAAATGTAGTGGATTAACGATGTTGTTGATAAGGATTTACCAACTAGGGAACAACACCTATCATGCAGAATTGATAGAAATAGTTGTAAATAAAATAAAATGGTGGGAATAGTCAGACTGTGCCTCAGTAATAATACCTAGCTTAAGAGAATCTAGGAGTGTATGAATATCACATGGTAGGGCTTCAGGTCATGCTTTGATCCCATGTTAGAATAGAGGTCCACTAACCCAAAGCCCAAGATATCCTCCTAAGGGAGGTATTGGTGTTTATTTATATATAATAATAATGATAACACAATACTTAAGTCTAATGTGGGTCTTGACTATAAAGACCCTCTATTAAGGAGTTAACCTTTCATCAAGATCGATGCACCCTTTAAAACTTTGATCCATCTATCTTAATCAGATAAATTGCATCCCTGGTTATCAAGAATACAAATAGAAATAAAATTCTTATATAAATCAAGAATGTGTTGGTCATCAAATTTTTTAACTCCATCATTCATCTCCATCTACATTAAGTCATAATATTTAATACTAAACTCTCCTTTATCTCCCAAAATCACATTGACACTCCATGTTTTAAATGAAGTAAATACTTCTATATTTACCATCCTTCGTCCAGCATTCATGCCAGGTACAATCATTCAAGGTACTCCACGTACCACATAACATCATAGTTATATGAATATGAAGAACCAAACAATAGTAATGAAAATAAAGTTGGAAATAGGAAAAAAATGTTACTTGTTCTCTAAATAATTATAACCATTAAAATTTGAACAATGTTAAGATGCCAAAAAAATGAATAAGGCAGCATATTTGACATACTTGGGTGATTAGGATAACTTTTGGGACCAAGAAAATAGCAATAAAAAAGAATAATTTCAAATAAAATGGGCATAATTATTCAAAAGTATGATTGCGATCAAGGTCTTACCGGGCCCGATTTCTATAAAAATGATAGTGTTCTTCCTCTGTTCTTTTTCAAAAGCCTCTATATAGAATTTGTGGCATGTCATGTGATTATCAGTACAGGGTAAGAAAAAATTATTGTCAATAGAAAAAATTAATATATATATATATATATACATAAAAATGTGGGAAATCAATCAAAATTTTCCCTTTAATAAAGAGTGAGAAACTACGATCAACTTGAAATTTTTGACATAGGAAAGGTAAAAACTTTTAGGATCAGAAATAATTATTCATTTGGTAAAATTATAATTGTGAGATAAAAAATAAAGTTCAAAAATACATAAATAAAATGAACAGCATATGTAATATGGAAAACCCCCCAAATTAAAGGGGTAAAAAACCATAGGAAAATAGAAGGATTTCACTGTGGTAAAATGAAGTTAAATACTACCTCTCTCATTTATAAGGATAAAACACTTAAAATGTTTTCTCTTGAATCTATAGAGAAACATCTCGCAGAATACTTCACTCAAATTTGATGATGTGTTTCTTGAGAAGTCGGTGATAAAAACTATTTGAGGAGATCCTTTTTTATAGTCTTCCCTCACCCTAATTTGGTCTCCCACCAATTAAATTCCTTTAATAAAATTAAATGGGGGAATAAATGTAGGTTTTAACCCTCTTTGAATTAATTTAATGCATCCATCATTAGTATTATTTTCTATCTCTAAAAGTATTCCAACATAAACAAGAACCTTCTCAGCATTGAGGGCATGCCGATCTCTATGCTAGTGGTATCCATGTTTGAGGAAATTTTACCATGTTCACTTTATTTAAAGTTGGAGGAACTAATAATCAATGTAGTATTTTAACCCATCTAAGTAGAAATTCCTGATTCTACACAACAACAAACATGAAGAGAGTATGGAAAAAAAACTTTTCACTCGAAACTCATAGAATAAGGCAGTTGAAAGCGAACCACTACAAATTCACAAGTCACCTGAGATAAAATATTTTCAAATAAACTATACAAACAAAATATATCTATTTTATATAAGTGAGTAATACGTCGGGTCATGGGGGTGAGAAAACGGGGGATAAGTAAATGGGGGCTTACCTAAGTCTGTGATCTGGTTCCACCAACCTATATGCACAGGATGGGAAAATGATCCTAATATATGATTTTCCCCATTGTACTTGATTAATAGTTTAGTAAAAGAAAAAGAAATTATTTTAATTTATTTTAATATTGTTTGATAAAATTTTTAAAATAAAATAAATGAAATCATTTTTCTGTTCATGTATAAAATGGAGATAATATTAGATATTTAAAATATAAATTAACCTCCAGTATCATTTTTATATTCTTACCAATTTTTAAATGATTTAAAAGGTGTAGTGGGATATAAATATATTTATCTTCATTTCTTACCTTTTCATTTCTATACACATAATTTTAGATTACCAAACTTAAGAAATATATTTCTCTCCTCTTTATCATTTATTCTCTCCCCATATCTACCATTTAAAACAAAGTGTAAGTATACCATACTTAAAACATGTTGGTTAAAAAAATATTTTATTTTTTATTTTAATATAATTTTAATTTAATATATCATTTTATGAAGGATATTTATATATATTTTTAATCATGTGCTGAATATATATAAATCAATAATTATTTAAAAGTTATTATGTGTTTTATATTTAATAATTATTAATAATAAATGTTTTTTAATTTTTTTAAATTAATATTGATTATGAATGTGGTATGACCCTTAGACTGGTTCTCTAAAAAATCAAATCAGATCAAACTATATTTTTTGAACCTTCATTAAATACAAGCCTAAACAAACTTGACATTTTTAGACCTGATCCATACGGGATTGACCCACTCCACCCCAATCAATCCCATTAAGAATCTATAAAGTGGAGTATGGGGAGGTATAATATTAGTGGATGTTTATGAATGATACTTAGGGGATGATAAAATAGTATATTTTTGTTATAAATAAATAATAAATATGAATGTGATGTTTTTTAAAAAAAATATGAATTTAATGGGACAAATTATTATCACCAATATCTAATGTTCTAACTTTTTATATGTGGTGATATGATAATAAAATAGAACTTTTGGACTATGTTAATATTTCCCTAATTATTTTGTCATTGCATTGTGGTTGTATGCTCACATTCATTCTCCATCGTCTTCACCTTCGATCGACATTTCAATTCATCCATGTTCAACAACATGTTTCTAGTTTAAAAATACTTACTAATTTCAATCAACATTTTGATATCATTTCATAACATGTTATAAGAATGGGTTCTGTTGTGATGAAAATGTTTGTATCAACATGTAAGTTTTACTTTATTTTTTTAACATTATTAAACTTGGTTTCCCTTTTAAAATTATTGTTTTTTTTATTCACAATACATAACAAAATATTTCTTGATCATCAACTCCTAAAAAACAAAAACAAAACATGATCAAATAAACTGACTTCATTATATGAAGAGAATTTCATTATATTTGAGATTATAAGGGCCCAAGATTTTATAGACCCCTACTTTATCCTTTTCTTAGGTGTTGGGGTATCAAAATAAGGCTGGTGGAAGGGAGGTGTTGTTAAGTTGAGAATTGGATGGAAGAATGAACTTTTCTAGTTTTTTGGGTTTAACCATACATAAGTTCCCCTTATGTATTGCCCCTTTATTAAAGAAATAACACTTAAATGACCTCTATGTATCACCTCTCATGACCCTGACATATTGTCTTTTTTGAGTAAATGACTCTTACGTATCATCCATTATCATAGGAATGACCCTTATGTATGAGCTAGGTACCCTTACGTATCACAATACAACTCCATAGTTTAAAAAATAGTATGCAAGAGTGTTCAACAAGATATTTAAAATTATAATTTTGATACATATGTTTAATTTTCCCATACATAAAATTAATTTCTTGGATATGTAAAATTAAACCCAAAATACTTAAAAATAAAATATTCAACACATAAAAGTAACTTCTTGATACATAAGAGTCATTTATTCATATGTAAAGTAAAATTTTCACACATAAGATCAACCTTTCCTCATATGTAAGAGTAGTAACTTGATACGTAAAAGTCACTTCCATATACATAAAAGTAAAATCCTCCCTACATGAAAGTAAAATATTCATATGAAATATTCTTTTACTTGATATGTAAGATTCATCTTCTCCATGCATGAGAGTTAATCCCTCTGTTAAAAATTTTTATTTTTGGTTTAGCCTTAATCCTATTGTACGATTTATAGGGATATTATCAATCGCAAACCACTAGATTTATAAAACTAGTAACATAATAAATACCATTCACCACTGCATGATTTGTTCCATGGTTTTAGAGTATTTGAATGTTATCATGTTAAGGGTCATTATGTTAAGAATTTTCTCATCCATGTCTAATTTAAGATAGAGGGGGAGTTGAGTGAGTTTTTAAAAAAGTAAAATTCTTGAGAGAATCACAAAATTCAGGGTGCACTCTCCCTTTGGGTGATCTTTTTTTATCCCGAACTCTAGGTGGTCTTGGGAGATCTTTTGGTGTCCATGGAAGATCTATGCCTTTCTAATTCATATAATTGATTTCCTCTTGATTTATGGTGTCTTTCCCCTTCCTCTTTTACTTTTTCTAGGAATGGATAAAAAGATGATTATGTTTGGTATTGGTGAAAATTTTGATATATATTTATATGGAGAAAGTTGGTGTATTCTCCTCATGTATTTAATTGTACTCAACTTCAGTTCTCTAGACATGGAATTACTCGACTCCATTGAGGTAGTGGATTTCTAAGATTTTCTTCGAGCTTATGGAATATTATGTTGCTTGATATGATATGAAATATTTTAAGTTATCTCCAATGATTGAATTTCCATCATTATCTCATTTAAACCCTCTATTTTAACCCTACAAATCATAAATACTTATACCACTCCAACCTTTGAAAATATACCTCTTTACCAAACTCCATAAACTCCTTCTAACATAGTAAGTTCACACTCTTTCCACAGGATTAGTGGAGATGGTTTGGTCTGAGGGAATGGGTTTTTTTTATATTATGAATTGTATTATCAAATTCTTCTCCAGAACTTGGTATTGTTGTTTTGTTCTGGGGTGGATATTTTTCATGTTTCTTCTTCCATTTAATTTTTTCACTATTTTTTTCTCATTTTCTGATTATTATAGATATTTTATTTTTTCATTTAATTTATGATTTAGAATAGTATTATTATTATTATTATTATGATATATTCCCACAATTATTAATAGATATATGTACACTACTGATACTAAAGGATGTGATATTACCTAAATCCTTTTACATATAATATAATTGGTTATATTGTTTTTTATGATTGAGGGATATTGTAAGACATGGTTTATAGAAACCATGACACCACCTTCTCAATCATACTATATGATTAGATTAAATCATAAAGAGTATTATGTGTTTAGTAATAAGGTATGATATACTCATAAATACTATGATAGAATTAGATTCCAAACATTAAGAGTTAAGGTTAAACTGGTCTTCAATAATTGACTATCATAAAATAACCATTTCATTAGATGAAATAGATCAAGAGTAGATATATTAATGAACTCATGTATAAATTGGTTGAGGCATTAACACATGTTTTATAATGCATGAGTTAATGCATGCATTCTCGAGAAGCATCCTTGAAGGATCTATTAAGCTTATTTCCATGTGATGGTGGGTATTCATTTGTGATTATTTATTCATCTATGTTCTAAACTCTCTATAACACAAGTCTCTATTCATATTTCACTATTACACGGTGAGGCATTGGCACATCATAGTGATGAGATGGATCTTGCTCGTATGACGAGTGATTCAGAAACCCATGGACACATCATAGAGGGGCGAATCTTTTGATTATTCCTTAGTTTTATTACTCAAACCCATGAAAATGGGAGTATCGTGTAGTGGTAGTAATGTTGTAAGGCCCACATGTTTACGAATCCTTCATTTCTGGTATGCATGCTTTCATTCATTATAGCATGGTTGATCCTGGTTTATATTTCTATTTTCTTCGGCTTCACCTAATGGGTGTTATTAGATCCATACAAAATCTATTAGTGGTATCAGATCTTTCCATATGATTAGACTCATGAAATCATGATCAAAATAAAGAATATCAAAATCAAATTCTCTATCATCATCCAATCGTAAAATATGATACATGTTTTCATTCTAGTCAGTTTAATCATGACTTACTAAATGGGGATATCATAGGCAACAACTCAGAAAAAATCCCATGGATTTGTATAAACCATTAATCTAGTCAAACTGTTCACCATTGTCTTATATCATAAATATTTAATTACCCTAAATACCTAAATACTCTAACATTTTCAAACTAACCCTTATTATTTTTTTAAATTTTATTCTATTTTTAAATAATTTAAAGGAATAAAAAATGTAACATCCTATAACATCCCCTCAAGAATCATTATCAACCAACTGAATTTGTTTGAGATAAGTGGTGATAAATCAAGATAATATATATTTACTCACTTAATATCATAACCATTCACATTCATTTTTCAAATGTATGTAAGAAAACAAATACTAGTTTAAAGAATAAAAAATGATAATATATTTGTTAGATTATAGGGATTTGGAAATGGTTGTTTTTGTTATCAATCGGTGATCTGTGAAGAAGAATTTTTTTGAAGAAAATGATACTTGATAGTTAAAGGATTTTCACTAAGAATCATTCGTATATAAAGTAAATAACATGAGATGGAATGATGGGATTAAAACCCATTATAAATACTAAGTGTTAGATTCCTTCCAAAGTAGCGCATGTCAAGACTTTGATCATTCAACCAGATGGGTTCTGCCAAATCAAGGTGCCCATGAATTATCTTGTGTGATACATAATGGAAATGGATAACCTTAAAAGTTAGTTAACCAAATCATGTTGTTTTATTTGAGGTACACTTAGCTTGGAAACCCTAAGAGTTAGGATACTAGATTAAAGAGTTGATTTTATCCATATGATGTATTGGAAAAATATTTTTATGCTCAACTATCTAAGAATCATATATGATATGATTGGGATGATGCCCTATCTATAGGTTCTGGGCACAATGGAATCACCCTAGGTGGATCTAAAATTTAAATTCTTTCAATTTACAGTTTCCTAAAACCCAAGAGAGGATCTTCCACATTAAATTTATAATCAATTTGTTTAAGATTGGAAGAAATGATTACCTCCTCTTAAGATCCTTTCTTTGAAGAAGATTTTAATATTCTAAAAAAATCATATTACCTTCATTGTGTTATATGTATTTAAGTGTAGAATCCCTCTAGTAGTGATCCACACATGCTCTTTTTATATCTGAGCAATTCTAATTGATTTACAGGTGCTAGTGTGGTGAATCAACCATATTGTGTTATTCATGTTGATTTCCCATCCTTTGATATTGAAGTAATCTATCTTGTGTTTCTCATTATTGAGAGTAATAAATAAATACGAATTTGAGAGAGAAATAAATTGTGCACAGTGATTATCTATTTCTCAATTAACCCTACACAATAGACATAACTATAAATTTATAGATCTATGGTTTAGGTTAAAATATTATTTAATTGCACGTCATCCCTTAAATAATTTAATAATATTTATTAACCCCATTCCAAAAATAATAATATTAATATTATTTTATTTTATGGTGTTTATGGTGACTTGTACAATAATAAATATTATTTAACCGGCTTGTAAATTAATATTTGTCACCAAACACAGTCTTTGTTCATTCAAACTCCTTTAGCATTTATTAAACACCCAAATAAATATTTACATTAAAAAATCATCAATAAATATTTATGATTGATAAAATATGAATAAAATTATTCCTCATTTTTTAGAATAATATTTATTCCATTAATTAAATTCAAATAGAATTTAATCAAGATCAATGGAAACACTTAGTTTGTAACCCTCTAGGATTCTTTATCTTTGGCATCAGGTGAGCTTGTCTAAAGTCCAATATTGTTGTATAGCAAAGCTTCAAGTATCCCAATAGAAATAAATTAATGTCATAATAATGAAAAACACATATAAATGATCACAATGTAATATAATCTCTTTTCCATAATATCTTATAAAGCAGGTTGTACATCTGTGTCACCAACCTATTTGCTCGATACATCTTTCTTTGACTATCTGAAATAAACATGTCATTAAACCATGGCCATGAAATTTAATGTGATGGTTCTATTCCAATAAAAGGTTTAATATATTCACTTCCATAAATATGGAAGGTAAAAATCCTTCCTCAACTTATTTATTAATAACATGCCATCCATGATGCACCCAACATACCCTACTTCCCTCTAATATATGGCATGACAGTTTTTGTTAGTAAATTTAAGTATGAGAGTCATGTCATTAATTAGTGATAATCATTAATTCTAAGGACCATTACACATTCTCATGTATAGGAATATATGATGACACCAAAACATGTAGAATTTCTATTGGTGGTTCTATTATCAAAATTTCTCATCTCAATGATTACCAAGTGTGAACTTCATAAGAAGAAGCTTCATCATCTTATGAGTACCTGCACCTAACATTTATGTTCTATGTGTCCTATAATATAATGTTATTTGGATATAGAATTATATTTAAGAATATTTTTATGGAATTTCAAGTTTCTCATCATAGTGGGGAATTGGTATAACTTTATCAATGTGATAGATACTTTAGGACATTTTTTCCTTAAATTCATAAAGAAAAATGAACAATATGTAATAATATATTTTATTAATATTAAAATCATAGAATATATATGTAATCAAAGTAAAAACATTTGGTCCTATAATACCAACTCTAATAAACTCACGCATATACTAGATCCAACTTCCTATGACTTTTAGTCCTCTATACCTCACATGATAAACATGTTTCTACCAATTCAAGTCTTTAGTCAAGGGGTATTCCACATTGTCATCCATGGAAATACTACTCACTAAAACCTCACCTCTATGAGAAAAATCCCTCAAGAGTTGATACTTTCAGAGTATGTTCTTTTTCTGCTAATGTGACCTTGGCTCCTTATCAAGGTACACTGCTGTAGTATTATCACAATAGAGTATGATATGATCTTTATTTCTAGGTACCACATAAAACTCTTGGATGGAGTTTTGTATTCATACTACTTATTTAACTACCTCATAAGCCACAATACACTTGAACTCTCTTGTAGAATCTACGACCACAACTCGCTTTGAGCTCTTCTAGCTCACAAAACCTCCATTAAAAGTGAACATGTATCCTATTTTCAATTTAATATCATCATGATCTATTTAGAAAATAGAAACAACATATTATCTAATGATAAGTTCCTCATCTTCCCATGGACCAGGAACATATCATTAGTACACATTAAGTACTTAAGGATAGTCTTGACTTCTATCCAATGACAGTCACCCAGATATGCTTGATATCTGTCTACCACACTTTATGCGTAAGACACATCTAGTCTAGTATATATCATAAAATACATGAATAACCCAATCATTTATGCATATGAAATTATTACCATTATTTTTATTTTCTCATGTGTCTAAGGACACATCTTATCAGAAATATGAATTCCATTTGATACTAGAAACAATCCTCTCTTGGATTGTTCCATACTAAACTTCTTTAGTATATTGTAAATATATGTACTTTGACTTGGTACGAGAAACCTCTTGGATATATCATGATTGATATTGATCCTAATAATATATGTTTCCTTTCTTAAGTCCTTCATAGAGAAGTATTTATTCAACCAGGCCTTGATAAATTGTAAAACTAGTATCTCATTTCCAATAAGTAATATGGAATCAACATATACTATTATGAAAGCAATAGAACTCCCACTAAACCTCTTATAGATATAAGGATCTCATTCGTTCTTTATGAAACCAAATTTAATTATGGATTCATAAAATCAAATGTTCCATGGACTAGATGATTTTTTTAATCCATAAATGGATTTTTTTTTAATTTTCATATCTTGTTGTAATCATTTGGGGTCACAAACACTTCAGGTTGTGTCATATAGACATATTCCTGAAGGTTCCAGTTAAGGAAGGTTGTTTTGAAATCCATTTTACAAATATCATAGTCATGAAAGGCCACAATGGGAATTAGAATTATAATGGATTTCATCATTACAACTGGTGAAATGGTTTCATCGTAGTCAATTCCTTGATACTATTTAAACCCTTTTTAAACCATTCATGCCTTATAGAAATAGACTTGTCCTTTCATCTCTAATCTCTTCTTGAATACCCTTTTTCAACCAATGATGTTTACATCCACCAGAGGATCTACCAAAATCTAGACTTGGTTTTGGTGCATCGAATTCATTTCATAATTCATGGATTCGTTCCACTTAGAAACATTTGTGCCACTTAATACATTTTTGTAGGTTATAGGATAATTATTATCAACTAAAAATGATTAACCATTTTTGGTGACTAGAAAATTATACTATTTTAATTCTCTAACCTCTCGTGTACTCCTACACAGTACTTGTGTCTCTCAATATCTCATTCTTCCATGGGGCCTTGTGTAATATGTTCTTGTGCCAACTCTTGTGTACCTTGATCCTTATTTTCATCGAATCCTATCTCGCTCCCACTATCTCTTTTAGTGATGTTCTCCCTCTCAAGGAATATGGTGTGCCTTTCCACTATTATTCTTTATTCTAAGGTTTTTTATATGTAATAACCCCTTATTTATTTAAGGTATCCTATAAGGGTATACTTTATTCCCTAGGATGCATTTTTGTTACCCAAAGAGGCCTTAACAAATGGTTCACAACCCAAAAAATGTAAGTATGAAAACATGGGTTTATTTCTATTCCAAAAATGGTTGGTATACTATCTTCCACCTTAATTGGAACTTGGTTTAGTATTTATGACACTATTTTTAACGTGTATCCCCAAAAGGATAATGGAATACATCATTGACCTCACCATGTATAATAAGGTGTGGTTTCTCCTTTGACTTACACCATTATACTGAGGTGTGTAAGGAGGATTGAGTTGAGATAGAATCCCAAACTCCCATAAATAATCAGTGAAGTTGTGATTAATATATTCACCACCATGGTCTGAGCGGAGTTTCATAATCTTCTTACCAAGATGGTTCTCAACTTCATTATTGTATTCTTATAAAATATCAAAGAAATATGAATTA
Source organism: Viscum album (assembly GCA_963277665.1). Lineage (NCBI taxonomy): Eukaryota > Viridiplantae > Streptophyta > Magnoliopsida > Santalales > Viscaceae > Viscum > Viscum album. The sequence goes on along the minus strand of OY728141.1, from coordinate 1,481,643,501 downwards.
TACCTCATCAAGTAGACATATCCATATCTACTAAAATAATCAGTAAAAGTTATGAAGTATGATTACTCACCCCTTAATTCAATAGGAAATAGACCACACACATCAGTAAGAACTAATTCAAGAATCTATTTGGCCCTTTCACCTTTTCTAATAAATGGGGATTTGGTCATTTTTCCTTATAAACATGTGTGACGTACACAAAGTTTTTTTAGTTCAAAATAATCTAAATATCCATATTTTTTTTAATTTAGTCAAATTATTTTTGTTTACATGCCCTAGATGATGATTCCATAGTTGGGTGTGGTATGATTCATGTGAAGCATTTTAATTATCAATTATCATTACTTATTTTGTGTAATCCAATACATAAATACCACTATTTAAATGTTCCTTACCATAAAAAATGTTATCTCTATAAAATTAGTAACATTTATTTCTAAAATTGAAAATAAAACCACATGTATCATGTTTGGGTATATAAATAATGTTTTTGGTAGTAGATGGAACAAAATAAAAATCTTTCAGAACCAAGATCATTCTAGTTGGAAATGTGAGGTGGTATTTCCTGATAGATACAAGAGAAAGTTTAGCTACATTATTTTCTTGTAATTCTACCTCTCCTTAGTAAATATTTATGAATCTATTTGGTTCCTATATTTGAATACATATGTGAGACCCGCAAGCGGTATCTAATACCCAATTTGTAAAAATAGATAAATTACACTCAATAACAAATTCACATAAAGCTTCCCCTTTCTTCTTTGGTTGGTTGTATTTTTTCTTTCAATGGACCTTCTTTCTACTTACAAAACAAACCACATCCTACTTCTTAGTTTTTACCTTGATCTTCCTCATCTTGGAAGGGTATTGAAAAGAAGCTTTGTGTAATATCCTAAAATTATAATGAGGTACGTCCTTGTTTGAAATTTTTAGTAACTCTCTTTTAAAAAGATTAATAAAATTCTCCCCATTAATATGAGGGGACTTGGGGGAGTCCTGGGGGTTTGGGAGGTGAAAGGGGGGGGAAATATTCCATCCAGTGCACAGTGCACAGTTGGCGTATGGTTAGATAAAACCATGACCCCTAGTCCAGGAAACCAGGTGGCCAAACTCCCCTTGGACTGAGGTAGGTGCATGGCCTCTTCATAGTTTGTCAAACCATATAGGTTTCCTAGCTAGACCGTGTGTAATATTCCCCTCTTGTATAGAGGGGGCTTCACAGTTTAGTCAACTGTGTGGCCCTTAAAAAGTGGGGCCCTTTTTCCCCCTCATACCTTAAGAACTCTCACCTTATTTTTATCTCATCTCTTCTTACATTATCCAAGGGTTGCGAACTCTTCCTCCCAAGCTTCCCAAGGATCAATATCCCTCAATTTTGATTATTTTAGAGTGTGTTTGGATGAAAATAGAAGATCTAGGTGATTCTAACACTCTTATTTCCTCTATTTTCTAGATGATGCCTTACGTAGTTTTTATTCTACTTCATATGACCTAAAACCCTCTGTTTCTAGTAGATTCTAAGTTTGGGGTTTAAAATTTTTTTGAGTTCAAATCAAAGGATAAGGTTAAGAAATTTTTTTACTATGTACTTTAGGTAGGTGGTCTATAAGTTATATCCCATAGTCTTGATGATTAATTTATGTGTATGTGGTTGTGCATTTGTACCATAGTGTTGTGTATTTGAACCTTTGGTAAGAAATGATTTATTGGGTGACAAAATGGCATGATAAATCCCTTATGATCCATTTGGGATCCATTGAGAATGATTATACCAAGTATAAAGGGCCACCCATGGGGTGTTTCACTTCCTTGAACATGGAATTGAGTCATTAAATAGTAAATGTTAATGGTTTATGAGATAAAACCTATGAAAATTGTGCTTAACATGTTAATATGGAATAAGTGTGTGTTTGGCCTAAATTGAAAGAGTTAAATGAGATATGTCATGTAATAGGTAAATGTGAGTAATGATTAAAGAAGCATGTCCATGTGGGTAAATGGTATGAGTGTGGAATTAGACTGAGGATCCACTCCCATGGGTCAGGCTAGATTGATGATCTAGGCCCCAATGATGTAATTTCATGGGTTGGGATGATAGAATGAGGATCTATGCTTTTAAAAAATGGTCTTAATGTGAGTAACTGGACTGAGGCTTTGAGGTAAGTTGATATATACATAGTTTAGAAGATCGGTATAAGATGAAGTGAGTTAGATGAAAATGGGAAACATATGCAACTAATGGTTAAGGTGCTTAATTCCCAATCTTGTTAAAAATAGAACTTAATTTATCTACTCTTACTTTATTATTTACTATAATTTTTCATACACTATTTTAGACTGGGTATTTTTTTAGACACCATTGGTGGTGGCCTACTGAGTTGTACTCACACCCTTCTTAGGACATCATTAGGTACCTAATAAGACTTCATGGTTTCAAGTCAAGACAAGGTAAAATCCCCTATTCTAGATGATTTATTTGAGGCTTAGGGATGTGCATGGATTAAGGAAATGAACTTGGATTTGGGACCCATCAGGGGTATTTTTTTAGTATGTCTTTTTTTGGGTTTTCCCTTTAGCTTTTAAATTGTATGACATGACATGACATATTTACTATTTGGTTGTGGGAATGTACACCATTTTGGGGAATTGATATGGGATGCTTGTTCATTGCTTATATTTCTTCATTATTCTTATTTTATCAATTATGTATCACTCTAATAAAGAGGTTATAGTATCCCCACATGTTTCATTAGACCCTCACTGCTAGTAGGTAGCCTCTAGTGTACGAGGATCCATTCCTGAGTTCATGTAATGAACAGGATCAGGGCACCAATTTTAGTGTCACCCTGGATAGGGGGTTATAATGTGGTATTAGAGTAGTTTTTATTTTCAGATTATTTACTATTTGGGAATGGTAAACAGATATTAGGATATCTTAAGCCTTGGAAATGAGTTCGTTCATGGGAGTAGTTAAACCATGTGGGGGGGAACCCAAGTACCCTAGATGGTATTGTTTTCCTTGATGTTCGTTGTTATAGTTGGATGTTATTTCACCTTGGGTGATGCACTTGTTGTGTGATGTTGTTGTTTCTTGATATTTTACACATATCCCAGTATGGAATGAGTTTTGTATATGAATTCATCATTTTAGGAACTTAGGATATATGTGACATGCATCATGATAGGCACACATGAGGGAAAATTCATATGGGGTGTGAAAAAAATAAAATAAAATAAAATTATTTTCTGTTTCCTTATAATTGTAATAAATTATTCCTAATAAAAGTGATGAAATTATTTAAATAGGAATATTTTACTTGAATGGTTAAAATAGTTCCTAAATGATAAATATTTATATTGTTGAAAGTGAAATGGTTAGAAAGGGTGTAGTGTTTATATTCGTTGGGATAATGTATGTAGGGTGATTTTCCTTGACCAGATGTGATCCCTATTATGAATAATTTTGGGAACCTTATGTTATGTATTTTGAGTCATGTGTTTGTAATTATAGAGATATGACACTATAATGATTTCTACTAGTTGGGTGACAAGAGGACATCACTGAGAATGCTCCTCCAGCAGTGGAGCAAGAACCCCAGATGGTTCTGGGGAATCAAGGGGAACAGTGGTTCCATGGGAAATTTTCTCATTTTATGTATATTATGGAATGAGATCCATCATGGGTTGGTCCGAGTATGTTTGATATAAATAGAGAATTTAACACCCTATGATTTTTGTTATGGAGGGTGGACCTAAGGTAGTCGAGTTCTATATAAAGTCTATCTATATGATTCTGTACCACATGGATACTCCTCCTAAGAAGAGAGTCGAGTTGGTGGATTATATTTTGTGAGGAATGATAAAGAACTAGTGGGATATCCTAGTTTAGACTGAGTAGGAAGATGGTATACAGTGGAAATATTTCTACGAAAAGTTTTTGGAACATTTCTATCTGGAGATTTTGAGTCAAGATAGAGTTGTGGAATTTATGAGATTTAATTAGGGGACTATATCTATGATGGATTATTTTGGATTATTCACCAACTTACGATGATTTTTTCCAAAGTTGGTAGGGGATTAGGTATCTACAATGAGATGTTTTCAGTATTAACTTAGATATGAGATCAAGTCCCATGTAAATGTCTTTCATTTAAAGAGGTTTGATGAGGTGGTGGATCAAGATTTCATTTTATAAGGGAACCTAATAGATTCTTCTAGTGGTGAACATGTGGTTTTAGATGGGTGGTCCTATATTATGACCTTTGATAGTATGAAGCACTATATTGAGAGTTTTCACTCAGGTGGCGATAGAAAAAGTATCCAGGGAAGAGAAGTGGACTCTTAGGGTAGTGATCCGGTGTTCTACTATCAATTTGGAAAGATGGGACACATGTACAGTTAGTATCCCTGACCACTAGTTGAGTGTTGAGAGTGAGGAATGATGTGATATATACAAAGGTTATATAGGAAACCTCAACATGTGGGTAGTGATGGAGGATGAAAACTGATATAGAGTGAAAGAAACGGGTCTACTGCCCCATACCAGATATACAGTTGGAATTCTACTGGTCGTTCTGGTCAAGTCAGTGGATATGGTACTTTAGGGAAAGAGTGTCCCTATAAATAGGGAAGTGTAGCACCAAGAACTCAAACCAAATACCAGGATAGAGGGGCAGGAAAACTTTATGAAATTCAGCCTACACCTGGTGGTGGAGAGGCTGGACTGTCAACTATTTGAGGTACAATTCTTATATATTCCACACTTGTTAGTGATTTATTTGATATATAAGCATTTAATTATTTTATATATTCCTAGTCTGTAAATTTTTTGGGTCTATCAATGGAATATATGTATGGGGTTGTGTTGATTGACACACCATTAGAAGTACGAGCATAATGTATCCGACAATATAAGAAGTGTGCCCTCAAGGTTGGTGGGTACCATTTCCTTTGGGTCTTATTATTTCTTGAGATGTAAGGTTTTGGACTAATATTGGGTATGGATTGGCTAATGTTGTATCGAGCCCATATTGACTGTTACTATCGAATAGTAACGTTCATGTCTCTTGAGGGAGACACTTATACATTGGGGAGAATTGAATATCTAGGAAGGTCATGCAGGTCCATTTATTTATTAATTAGGTGATATCATAGCCCAAGTGTAATATCTTGGGATTAATTATGGGGGATTATATTATGATGTCTTTCCTCTTATGGTGGATAAATTTTAGAACGTGTTTCCAAAGGATTTCTTGGGGTTTCAACCTAATAAATATGTTGAATTAATATTGAGTTAGTACCTAGAGCTAATCCAACCTACATTCCAACTTACAGGATGGTACCATTAGAGCTTCAAGAGATCAATACTTAGCTATAGGAGTTTTAGGTTAATGGATTTATCCATCCAAGTACGTCACCTTGGGGTTCTCTAGTATTTTTTTCCAATAAATTTGATAGATTGTTGTGATTGTGTGTCAATTACAAGAAGTTAAATAGGATGAAAATTAAGAAATGGTATATTTTTCTATGTATTTATGATCTTTTTGACTAAATAATGGGTGATTTTGTATTCTCTAAGATCAATTTGAGTTTTGGATATCATCAGATGAGGGTGAGACCATCTGATATACCATGGACTACTTTCAATAGCAGGTATGATCTATATGAGTTTGTTGTGATGCCATTTGGGTTGATGAATGATCTAGAAGTGTTTATACCCTTGATTAATAGAATTTTAAACCTATTATTTAATTATTTTATGGTTGTTTTCATATAATATATCTTGGTACACTCCTAGACACATGAAAATCATTCCAAACATCTTGACATCGTCTTGAGTACACTGAGATATATTTGGCTATATACAAGGCTATCTAAATGTAGTTTTTGGATTGACAAGGTAAATTTTTTAGGTCACATAATATTTGAAGAAGGTTTTTCATTGGACCTAGAGAAAGTGAAAGAAAATTTATCTTGGAAAAATCCTGAGAATGTTTTTGATATCCAAAGATTCTTAGGTTTTGCGGGCTATTATATAAGGTTCATCAAGGAATTTTCTCACTTGGTAGCATTTCTATCAGGCTTAAAAAGAAGGTATTAAGTTTTAATGGCTTGGATCATGTGAAATTTCCTTCCAGGAGTTAAATAATCATTTGACTACTACACCAATTTTGATCCTACCTGAGCCGGGTGAGGAGTACACTTTGTTTTTTGATGTGTTTAGGATTGGAATTGGGGAAGTGTTAATATAGGGGGATCGAGTTGTGGAATATGGGTCACAATAGTTGAGTTCACATGAGTGGAACTATCCTATGCATGATATTGAATTGTTTTCATGCTTAGATTTTCTGGAAAAAATGTATATCCAAACTCCCCTTGGGAAGAGGTAGGTTCACAACCTCTGGACGGTTTTTCAAACCATGTGGGTTTCCAACTAGACTGTGTGGCCTGGGCCCCCTCTTGGATAGATGGAGCCACACAGTTGGTGAATGGCTTGTCCAACTGTCCATCCAAACCATGCAACCCTTAAAAAGTGGGGGGGGGGGGTTATCATTCCCCCCCCCCCCTTAGGACTTAAGAAATCTCACCTGATTTTCCTCTGATTTTTTTCTATAGTATCCAAGGGTTACGAAATATTCCTCTAAAGCTTTCCAAGGATCAATATTACTTGATTTTGAGTTGTTTAGAGTGTTTTTGGGTGATAATAGAAGATATGGGTGATTTTAACACCCCTCTTTCCACCGTTTTTTGGAATAGGCCTTGTGTAGCTATTCTTATCCTTCTGAATCCCTAAAACCCTCTTTTTACAGTAGATTCTAAGTTTGGGGTTTGAATGTTTTTTGACTTTGAATCAAGGTCTAAGGTTAAGCAAGAGTTTTCCTATGGACTTTAGGTAGGTGGTATATAAGTTAAATATTATATTTTTTATAATTAATTTATGTGTATGTAGTTTTACATTTGTGTCATATTGATGTGTATTTGAACCTTTTGTAATAAATGATATATTGGGTGAAAAAATTGCATGATAAATTCATCATCATTCCCATGGGATCCATTGAGGATTATTATACCAAGACTAAAGTGCCACACATGGGGTGTTCCACTTACTTAAACATGAATTTTAGTTTTAAATATGAAATGTTAGTGGTTTATTAGATAAAACCCATGAAAATTGTTGTTAGTGTGTTAATATAGCATAAGGGTGTGTTTGGACTAAATTGATATAGTTAGATGAGATACGGTGTGTAATGGGTAAATGTGAATAATGATTAAACAAGAATGTACATGTGGGTAAATGGTATGAGTGGGGTATTATACTGAGGCTCTACTCCCACGATTTAGGCTAGACTAATTATCTAGGCCCTACTGATGTAATTTCATGGGTTAGGATGTCGGACTGAGGATCTATGCTCCTAAAAAATGTACATGATGTGATTACCTAGACTGATTCTCCAAGGTAAGTTGATATATACATATCATTTTGTGAAATGAATTTCCCTCTGAAGTAGGGAACTTGAATCCCCTTATGCATAGTTTTGATGACTGGTGTAAGCCGAAGTGAGTTAGATGAAAATGGGAAGCATATGGAACTAATGGTTAAAGTAGTTAATTCCCAATCTTGTTAAACAATGGAACTTAATTTATTTACTATTACTTTATTCTCTACCATAATTCTGCATGCACTATTTTAGACTGGATATTTTTGTAGACACCATTGGTGGTGGCCAACTAATCTGTACTCATACCCTGCTCAGGGACGCCTTTGGGTACCCAAGCAGACTTCATGGTTGCAGGTCAAGATAAGGGAAAATGTACTATGATAGATGATTGATTTGAGGATTAGGGATGTGCATGGATGACGGAACTGGACTTGGATTCAGAACCTGTATGGTGGATTTTTTCAGCATGACTTTATTTTTGTTTTCCCTTTACCTTTTTCACTATATGAGATGACATGGAATATTTACTATTTGGTTGTGGGAATGTACACCATTTTGGTGAATTGATATGGGATGCTTGTTTATTTCTTATCTTTTTTTCATTTTCCTTATTTTATCTATTGCGGATCACTCTGATAAAGAGGGTATATTCTCCCTACATATTTCATTAGACCCTTGATGCTAGTTGGAATCCTATGGTGTATGGGTAAGTGCATTTGAGGTCATGTAACAAACCATATTGGGCACCAGTTTTAGTGTCCTCTAGGTCAGTTCATTACATTTTGGGATTAGATCTCTTCTCTTGGACTTTCTATTTGTTCACTATAAGGATGAGAGACTTTTCATGATTCATCTCTTTATCTACTTGGTGAAGAAGGGTAAAAAGATCTAGGAGATACTTCTCAATTTTGTTCATATTAAAATTAAAAACAATGTTGGATAATCTCTAGGGGAATGATGCAAGAATGATATCAATGCCCAGTTCTTTAGGGAGTTTAAACCCTAGAACCTCTAGATTCTCAATGTAGCCAATGAGCTTCACTGCGTGAGGCCCAGTTTGGGAACCCTCTCCAAGATTTCTCTGAATAATTTTTTTGGAGATCTAAAGCTGCTCCTACTTAGATTTATACTAATATATGCCACATAGATGCTCAAGTATGATATACGCATCCATGTTTTCATGAGACTTCATGAGTTCATTAGACATATACGATAAAATAAAACATTGAATGTTTGCTGTGTCACTCAAAAAAATTTCATAGATAAGGAACTCTTTATCACTCGCCTCCTTGGTAGGTGGATTAGTAAGTGAAGATTATAACATGTAAGATTTTTGTTCATGGAACAGTACAACCTGAAGTTGTCTAAACCACACCTAGAAGTTACTACCAATGAGGAGATGGTCTTTCTCTAATATAGATCATAAGGATAGTGTGGATTATGAACTTCCTATTTTCTATAATTAAAAAAGAGCATATTATTAGTACATTCTAGTGGAAATGATCCACATTCCCCTTCGCATAACCCCAAAGAGGGTTGGTCAAACCACTTGAAGGTATTTAGGTTGGTGGGTTTTTTCCAATTGTGGGATTGCATCTCCTTGATCTGTTGAGTGAACTCCCCAATCCTGAAATCCTAACTTGTATTTTCTCAACACTTTCCTCAAGTTACATCAAGTATAGAGAGGGATACTTCTCTTGATGTAATATGGTCAAGTCAACCCATAACCTTCATAATAACTCCATGTTAAAAGTAAGTGTCCTAACAAGGGTTGGTCAAACACTTAGTTCTAAGGATTTCATTCCTAATCAATTAATAGAAGGTCAAGTATGGATTAATATATATTTTAGGTATTTTAATTTATTATACATAAATTTTATCTTGTTTTATCATTTACATGTCTTGTTAAATATTTAGTGGATTTTACTTAATTAATTAACCATGTTAGATAAAAAATTTACACATAATCAATTTATTTAAATTTTTTCTTTGATTATTAGTTCATTTATTTATGTGAACGTGTTCTTGCATCCATAAAATAAATAATACATAGACATAAATAAATGACCCAATCATAAGCCTCTCTAATGGTTGGTTTATTGAGCGGATAATAAATTAACCTATGAAGTAGGGTAATAACTCCTTGTGTCGGTATTGGCATGAGTTTCATCATTCCACATATCCACCTGTGTATCACCTGGTTTGAAACCATCTTGGTTCCATATTGAAATGACTCCACATGCCTTGGGATACTCCATTAATTGCAGGTATTTATAACTCACATGTAGGTGATAGGAACCAAAGGATTGGTTAATGGGGATTGCATAAATAAGCTTAGACATGCAGGTCCTACATAATAATGGAGAGAGGTATGACACATAGATTATCATATTTAATTTAATAATAAATAATTTCAAAGACCTACAATAAATGAAATTAAATAATTTGAACACATATATAGGTCTTGGTCAATCTCATGAATGGTCATAAACATACAATGAATATGAAAAAGTAAAACTGGTTAACATTCATTTCTTTTTTTTTTCTTTATTATTAAGATAAACAAACTTGCATTTATTGATTAATTAATTAATTAATTAATTAATTTTATTTCATATTAATGACCATCTAAATTCATTTGGAGAAACCCATCATTCATGGTATTAATGAAAAATAAATGGTAGAAGAAATAATCACAAATTTATTACAATAAATTAATTGAGAATTTAAAATTCTTTAAAACTGTTATTAAATTTTCAAACACACCAGGTATACCAATAAATAAATAAGGTTTTAATTGTCACATTTGTGTTTTTTTCTTGAGGTAATTATTTTTTTTATTTCAATCTTGCATTCATCACATAGTCTCTCCTTGTGTTTTTTGTGAAAAATGGTGAATCTTTTCTTGAAAGTAGGTAGCACACGGTTGGTGCATGGTTAGGGAAAACCATGAACCCTTGCCTAGGAAAGTGTGTATACAAATGTCATTTTCATGTAGTAGATACCACATGGTTGGTTCATGATTTTTCAAACCGTTCGGGATAATTGTGTGGTGTATTCCTCTTAGACAGTGAGAGATGCATAGTTTCCACATGATTTGGAAAACCATGTGGGAAAACTGTGCATCCAGTCCGGGTCATTAAAAATTTTAAAATTTCTCTTCTACCCTCTTCAATTTTTAACCCTAAATCACTATCATCCAACCCGTTAATGATTTTCATCCATGGGAGCCTCCTCTAAGCTTTCTTATAGCCTTTTATCTTCATTACTTGGGTGGTTTTGGTGTGGGAACTTCAAGGAATCATCAAGTAAGTATGTTTCCACTTTATTTCTCCTCTTTTCAAGGTTTTTTCTCCCCTATATCTTGATTTCCCATTTTCTAGCATGTAGAATGACCTAATGATGGTCCAATATTGTGTTGTTGAGTAAGATATTGATGATTAATGTTCAATATTTCCTTTTTAGGTTCTTTTTGTGGTTTGGTTATGGTTTTTCACTGATTTCTAAAAGTTTCCAAGTGTAAGGTAGGTGGTTCCATGATTTTAAATTATTATATGATTTTTATGTACTTATTTGAGTGCTTAAATATGTTCTATGGGTTATTTGTGAGGTTCAAAGTATGTTTTTTAAAGTTTTTGTGATGCATATGTGATAGAAGTTGTTTTTTGAAAATAAATTGGTTATATCACTTGTGTGCTTCATGGTGGTATGTCTTTAATATATTTATTTCCTTCAGTGGAAGGTATGAAATGTGTTTTAAAAGGGAATTAAAGGTACAAATGGGTTGAAAGTGTTTTTTCTAAGTAAAATGAGTATTATTTATTATTGGATTCTTGTTTTTAACCTTTTATGTGTCTTGAAATTTTGAAGCATATTGTAAAAATGGTTTTGATATGGATATGGTTTTTAAAAGGGGATTTTCCCATGGAAATGATTGGTTGGAACATGTGTTCTTCTTGTTGTGTTTTCAAAAATTGAACAAGTGGTTTGAAATGTATTTCCAAATGGTTTTAGTGTGTGTATGAAAAATAAGGTGGTTTTATTATGGAAAATGGTAGTTTTTATGTGTTCCTTTGATTGTTGGATCAATATGAAAATGTTGAATTATGAAAATGATAAAGTGGTGATTTCCTTGTGTATTTATGATTCTTGGTAGGTTTATGTTAAATTAGTAATTTATGTGATATGTGAAATGTAAATTGATCACAAAGGTACTATCGAGTATTTAGGTGGGAGAACTATAACTAGTATGCTAGTTGATTTAGAAATGGATGAGACCCAGATTCATCTAGCAGGATTGATGAATGCAACACTAAAAAACATGTGATATGATTGGAGACCACTAGAACTTTGGATTGGATCCTCTATAGTGGATCATGCATGAGAAAACTATTAGACCACTAGAACTTTTTATGGGATCCTCTTTAGTGGTTTGTGCATGAGAAAATTGTTGGTAGTTGAGTTTGAGGATTTTGATCATCGAGGTATGATGTTATTAGGGTTCAACTTGTGATAGTTACCCTTAGGGATTTTCTCATGGTGGTCTCTTAAGATATGATGCTCATGTGATGCAGTTCTAGTCATTTTCATATGGTAGACCTTGTGTTCACTTTATTTTCAAGCAATCTTATTTGAAAAAAAAATTCCTTTAAAATTGTTTTCCTTAAAACAAATGTTTTCTTAAAATGTTTATTGAAAGTGTTTCAAGTACTCTTATGGGAAATGTTCATGTTGATTTGTATTATAATGTTACAGCATAGAATATTTTCTTTGGGATGGAATCTTACTGGGCTTTGGATCACACCCTATATACACCTTTGGGTGTGTGCAGACTTTGTTATGTAGGACCCAGGTAAAGGAAAGATATATTGTGGTGATGGTGGATATGATTTCTAGAGTTCTACTTCTTACAGGTGTTGATGGTGGTAGCTTGAGGGCGATGCCCCTCTTGTTTCATGGAGTTTTTAGGATTGTTTTTTTGATCCCATTCTATTGTAGTACTTTTAGATTTTGGTTAAAGTTATAAAATTTGAATTTGAAAATTATTGTGCCTTGTTTGGTTATAGTTATTAGTTATTATGATGTTTATTATTGTTGGCTGTTTATGATTAATAAATGGGTGAAATAATTCCCAAAGCATATGGTTGATACCCACACACTAATTTCCATCTTATGGGGATCAAAAACACTCTTCGGGCCATGCCTTAAATCGGGCTGAGTGTTAGGTTGGATGGAATCCCATCTTGGTTTGTGACAAAATGGTATCAGAGTAGGTCATGCTCTTTTTGGGTTGAGTTATTTGGGTAAAGAGTCTGGATAGACTAGAGCTAGGATTGTTGGGGCTTGAGGTTCTAGTTTCAAGTAGGGTTCCTGGCCATCACACCTCGTGACAGGGCTTGAGTCGCCATGGGGTGTTGGGATCTATTTTTACTTATCCTCTAGGTGAGAAATATAGGTTTCAAACTATATAAGGACACTATATAGAGGCAGAGTGGTTTTTTTCTTTTTTATTATGATGGATTTGGTTTTTTATTATTAATGGAAGTGTTTGGGATTTGTTTTTATTATTGAAAATTTTTAGAATGTGTGTTGATGGTTGTATTGGTATTTTTTTCTTGTTTCTTATTGTATTATAATTCCTCCTTGAAGATCTCTTGTGTAGTCATGGGAAGAGGTTGGAGATAGTTCTCCCTCACCAATTGACCAAAGGTAAGTGGAAGCTATGATTCAGGTTGTCCAAGCTTTGGGTTAAGGATAAGGCTCTGGTCCTGCTCAGGTTAGAGAAGCCGAACCAGATCCCGAGAAGGAAAACGTTCATAAGTTCCTTAAGAATAAGCCTCCTTCTTTTCGAGGTAGTGTGGAACCTCAGGAAGAAAATGAATGGATTGAGAAGATAGAGAGGATGTTTGAGTTTCTTGATACTCTTGCGGTTGTTAGGGTGAAATGTTCTTCGTTTTTGTTGGAAGTTCCCAGTCATAAGTGGTGGGATTCAGTGGTGCAAGATGGGAAGCATGAGGATATGGGATGGAAATATTTCAAGGTTGTATTCAATGAGCAGTATTATCCTAATATTTTGGCCTTCACCAGATCCCAAGAATTTTTAGAGCTTAGCTGGGGAGACTGAATCATGATAGAATATTCTAACCCCTTTGTTGGTCGATTTTGGTATGAACTTGAGATTATTTCCAATTATAAGATGAAGGATTAGAAGTTCGATATGGGGTTTTGGACAGAAAACAGATCTCATTTTTTCTTATTCAAGCTGAAAACCTATGATAAGGTGTTCGACCATGCTATGATGGTTGAAATTGATCATGGAAGCAAGTATAGTTTTTATAGAGTGGTATCAACAGTGGTTAGTGATAGTTATTCTAAGAATAAGAGGACATAGGATTATCATGGTAAGAATGGAGGTGGAAGTTTAGGCCATCCTTCCCAGTTGTCTTCATTTGTGTCTTCTGATGATGGATTGTTCATGTTCCATCGGTGTTGGAAGGTAGGGAACATACAACCTTCATGCTCTTCTCCACCCAAACCTTGTCACTAGTGTAGAATTATGGGTCACTTAAAGTGTTTTTGTAGAATTTTTTTCCAATATCATATTGGTGTAGGATATGTGGATTTGAAGGGGATTTCGTCTCAGCCAGAACTGTCCAAGACAGCAGGATCTCGGTTTGGAGGTCATGGAAGTAGGGCTAGATCATCTTATGGGTAGAGTCGGTTTAGGAAAGATCTGTAGGATAGTGGTCATTATCAGGCTCAGACTGAGATGATTCAACTCTATGTGGTGGATCGAGCGCTAGTGGAATCAGATATAGGGTCTGTGATAGTTTGAGGTACCGTTCGTATTGCATCATCTTTAGTTATTGTCTTCTTTAATATTAGTGCTCTGGTTTCTTTTATCTCTACCCCTCTTATTTATGTGTTAAAGTTTCCAATTGATATTATGTTTTATGCAATGGATTTGGTAACATCTCTTGGTAAGAAGTGAGATTAGGGTTTCAGGTGTCTATCTTGTGCACTCACCATTTCAGGGGTGGAGATGGAATGGGATTTTCTCATTTTAGAGATGGAACTCTTTGATGTGATCCTTGATATGGATTGTATGGTCCTCTTATAGGTCTATATTTTTATTATTATAGGAGTTGAGTGGCTTTTGTGGAACCTAATGGTAGTACCCAAGTTGTTCATGTTGAATAGGATCCTCAGTCAGGGCGTGTGGGGCCTCCACTTCTAGAATTGGTAAATATCATTTTTCAGATCTCATCGCTCGCATTTAAGGAAGATGGTGATTCTCCTGAGTGTGGATTCACTCTCATAATGGATGAATTCCCAGAGTTAATTTCAAATTACTTTTTTAATTTTCTTCTGAAGTGGGATGTGGAGTTCTCTATTGATTTGGCATTGATAACAAGTTGATATCTCTTACCTTATACCATATGTCCCCCACTGAGTTTAGGGAATTAAAGGTACAGCTTGACGATTTGGAATCCAAAGGATTCATTCACCCCGGCATCTCACCTTGGGCCACCCTAGTTATATTTGTGAGAAAGACCAATGGATCTCTCCAATTGTGCATTGATTAATGAGAGCTGAATAAAATGACAATCAAGAAAAAATATCATTTTCCCCATATTTATGGCCTTTTTGATCAACTTAATGGGACAATGTGGTTTTCCAAAATTAAATTACATTCTGGTTATCACCAAGTCAGAGTTAGAGAAGAGGATGTTCCAAAAATATCCTTATGAAGTAGGTACGACCATTTTGAGTATTTAGTCATGCCTTTTGAGTTGATGAATGCTCCAGCAGTCATCATGGCACTTGTGAATAGGGTGTTCCACCAGTACCTCAATTCCTTTATTTTGGTATTCATGGATGATGTCATGGTCTATTCTAAGACCAAGGAGGATCATGAGAATCATTTGAGGATTGTGTTGGAAAATCTTTTGGATCATTGTCTCTATGTTAAGTTTTCTAAGTGAACCATCTAGATTAGGGAGGTGAAGTTTTTGGGCCATGTGATCTCAGATTAGGGGGTTTCAGTGGACCCTGAAAAGATCAGTTCATTGGTGTCATGGGAACATCTAAATAATTTTTTTAAGATCCTGATATTTTTAGGCCTAGAAGGGTATTATAATCAGTTTTTTTGGGATTTCTATTGGTTTTCTTCATCCATGACGGCACTCACCCAGAAGGGGGTGAATTTTGAATGGATCCTTGGGTGTCAGGTGTGCTTTGAGGATTTTAAGATATGGTTTACCAAAGCCCTTGTTTTGATCTTTAAAAAACCTATAAAGGGATATGTGGTCTATTTTGATACCTTCGGTATAAGGATTAGGTGTGTGCTGATGTAGGATGACCATGTGGTAGCGTATGGTTCTCACCAACTCTGACCACATGAGAAGAATTATCCAACCCAAGACCTGGAGTTGGAAATAGTGATGCACACCTTGAAAACATGGTGCCATTATATTTTTGGAGAGAATGTTGTGGTTTATTCATATCATAAGAGATTAGCCTACATTTTCTCCCAAAAATCTAAATTTGAGGCAACATCATTGGGTTGAGTGCCTTCAAGGGTTCGATTTTGATATTGTGTATACCCTAGGAAAAGGAAATGTGATTTATGTAGAAAATTTCTTATGAAATCATTGAAAAATTAAATTGATAAGTGGAAATTTATGGGCCTTTTTTATCAGATGTACCTGGATACCAAGGAGCATAGTGGAGGTGTGTTCTTAGCCACTGTGTAGATAACACATTCTCTTCTAGAGTTGATTTGGAAGGAGAAGCTGGGTGATAAATTATTCCAGCAATCCATAAAATTCCTAAATGGTGTGGAGACACCTTTTTATTGGTCATTGTCTCTTGAGGGGTTTTTGTGCTTCAAGGTTTTCTTTGTGGTTCCATTATCATTAAGGAAGGTGGTGTTGTAGTATAGCGACAAATCTCAATGGTTCGTTCATCTTGGTGATACCAAGATGTACTATGATGTGCATTGGTAGTTCTAGTGTCCAAGTATGAGGTGATATGTAGATACTTTGTATCGCGGTGTTATAAATGTTAGTAGGTTAAAGCAGAGCACCAAAGGCCCTCTAGTTTGTTTTAACTACTACCCATTACTACTTGTAAGTAGATTGATATCTCTATGGAATTCATTATTGTCTTACCTCATACAACCTGTGGGAGGAAAGTGGATGAGTTGGGTTGGTTATATATTTAGAAGGTTATGAGGATTCATGGTGTGCCATTGGAAATTATTTCTAATAGGGACCCCTATTTCACCTCATGGTTTTGGGAATGACTTTAGAAGATAATGGGATCAGGGATCAAGTTGATTACAACATACCATCCTCAAACATATGGTCAGACAGAGTTGGTGAATCGGATCTTGGAAGACATGCTCTGATCATGTGTGTTGGATTTTGGTGGTTCGTGGGATATCCATCTAGGATTGGTCAAGTTTTTTTATAACAATAGTTATTAATCCTTAATTCATATGACTCTTTTTGAGTCACTTTATGGTCGGCCATGTCGGTCTCCCTTGTGTTGGACTGAGGTGGGTGAGACCTCATTATTAAGACCAAACCTTGCATAAGATACTTTTGACAAAGTCAAGTTGATCAGATATAAATTTTTGATAGCTCAAATTCATCACAAGTGTTATGCCAACTAGAAACACAAATCTTTTGAGTTTTCTATGGGTGACTAAGTGTCCCTAAAAGTGGAACCTCGGTTGGGTCATCATTGTTTGGGTAAGTAAGGGAATCTAACACTGAGGTATATCAGACCTTTTGAGATCACTGAACGGATTGGTAAGGTTTCATATATGTTAGATTTTACCTCTCAATTGACATCAATTCATGACGTGTTCCATGTATCCCAAATTAAAAATTACAACCCAAATCTGTCTCATGTCTTGAATTGGGAGGAGTTGGAGTTAAAGCTGAATTTCTATGTGTTTGAGTGGCCAATGAAGATGGTAGATTATTAGGTTAAAGTGATTCATGGTAATTATATTCCATTGGTCCAAGTTATTTGTAATAATGGTAATTATGTGCATGAAACTTGGGAGTGGAATTCTTAGGTTGAGGAGGAATATCCATTTTTGTTCTCTGATCAAGCTTCAGGTTGACTTTCTAGGGACAGAAAGTTTTCATGGTGGGGAGGATTTTCACATTCGTGTTTTTATATTAAGGTAATTATTTTGTTTATTTTGGTCTTGTATTCATCCCATAGTTTCCCCTTATTTTTTGGTGAAAATGGTGAATTTGGTCTTGGCAGAAGGTAGTGCACGGTTGGTGAATGGTTAGGGAAAACCATACACTCCTTCCTAGGAAAGTGTGTGGACAAAATGTCATTTTGGGTAGTGGTGACCACATAGTTGGTACATGGTTTTCAAACCATGTGGTCTAATTTTTCAGTGTGTTCCTCTTAGAAGGTGAGGGATGCACGGTGGCCACATGGTTTGAAAAACTATGTGGGCAAACCATGCATCCTATACAGGTCATTAAAAAGTGTAAAATTACCCTTCTACCCTCTTTGATTTTTAACCCTAAATCACTTCCATCTTCCCCATTTGATATTTTCATCCATGGGATCCTCCTCCAAGCTTTCTTGGATCCTTTTATCTTAATTACTTGTGTGGTTTGGGTGTGGTAACTTCAAATAATTATCAAGTAAGTATTTTCCCTATTGGCTTCTTCTATTTTCTAGGGTTCTTCTCCCCTCTATCTTGAGTTCCCATTTTCCTGTAGGTATAATGACCTAATGATAGTCTGGTCTTATGTTTCTAAGTAATATCTTGATGATTAATATTCAATATTTCCTTTTTATTTTCTTTTGGTGGTGCGGTTGTGGTTTCACACTAATTTTTAGAATTTTCCAAGTGTGAGGTAGGTGGTTCCATGATTTCACATTATTAAATGATTTTAATGTGCTTACTTGAGTTCTTAAATATGTTCCAAGGATTATTTTTGTGGTGTGAAGTATGTTTTTAAAAGGGTTTGTGATTAATATGTGATGGAATTTGGTTTTTGAAAAAAAATTGGTTATATCCCTTCTGTGCTTAATGGTGGTATGTCTTGAATATAATTATTTCCTTGTTTGGAAGGTGTTAAATGTGTTTTCAAAGGGAATTAAAGGTACAAATGGGTTGAAAGTGTATTTTCTAAGTAAAATGAGTATTATTTCTTTTTTTATTCTTTTTTTTCACCTTTTATGTGTCTTGAAATTATGAAGCATGTTGTAAAAATGGTTTTGATATGAATATGGTTTTTTAAAGGGGATTTTCCCATGTAAATGATTGATTGGAACATGTGTTCTTATTGTTATGTTTTCCAAAGGGCTCTCATAAATTTAAAAGGTGGTGTGAAATGTATTTCCAAATGGTTTTAGTGTGTGTATAAAAATGAGGGTGGTTTTGTTATGTAAAATGGTGGTTTCCATGTGTGCCTTTGATTGTTGGATAAATATGAAAATATTAAACTATGAAAATGTGAAAGTGGTGATTTCCTTGTGTTCTTATGATGCTTGGTATGTTTATATGAATGTGGTTATTTATGTTATATGTGAAATGTAGATTGATAAAAATAGAATATCTTGTATCTAGGTGGGTGAACTAAAACTAGTACGCTAGTTGATTTAGAAGTGGTTGAGGCCCAGATTCATCTAGCAGGATTGATGATTGCAACACTAACTAAACATATGATATTATTGGAGACCACTATAACTTTGTATTTGATCCTATATAGTGTCTCATTCATGATAAAGATGTTGGACCACTATAAATTTGTATGGGATCCTCTCTAGTGGATCATGCATGAGAACGTTGTTGATAGTTGAGTTTGAGGATTTTGATCACCGAGGTATGATGTTATTAGGGTCCCACTTGTGATAGTTTCCCTTAGGTATTTTCCCATGGTGATCTCTTGAGATATGATTCTCATGTTATGTGGTGCTAGCCATCAGCATATGGTAGACACTTTGTGCACTTTATTTTCAAGAAATCTTATTTGAGAAAATGTTTTACTATAAAAGTGTTTTCCTTAAAAATGGTTTCTCAAAATTTTTATTGAAAGTTTTTCAAGTAATATTATAGGAAAATTGCATGTTGATTTGTATTCTAATGTTATAGCATGGAATCTTTTATTTCGGGTGGAATCCTAATGGGATTTTTCTCACACCCTTCATACACATTTGGGTTTGTGTATACTTTGTTATGTATGAACTAGGTAAAGGAAATATGTATTGTGGTAATGGTGGATCTGGTTGCTAGAGTTACACTTCTTGCAGGTGTTGATGGTGGTGGATTGAGGGTGATGTCCCTCTTGTTTCATGTAGTTTTTGGGATGGTTTTTTTTGATCCCATTTTGTTTTAGTAATTTTAGGTTTTGGTTAAAGTTGTAAACTTTAAATCTAAAAATTTGTGTACCTTGTTTGGTTATGGTTATTGGTTATTGTGATGTTTATTATTATTGGTTTTTTATGATTAATAAATGGGTGAAATCATTCCAAAATCATGTGGTTGATACCCAAACACTAGTTTCCAACCCATGGGGATTGGGAATGCCCTTCGATCCATGCCATGGACTGAGTCGGGTGTTGGGTTGGATGGTATCCCAGCTTGGTTTGTGACATTAATGATGTAATTTTTCAATTTAATATAATTTAATTCTATCTTTTAATGGGAGACTACATTAAATGTTCTTACGAGCTACACACTAGGTACCTTGATTATCATGTACCCAGGTTACATGCTTGGGGCTTCAGTGTGTTCCTCAGATGGACCACACGACGTGTACAATCCTGTTACAAACCATGTATCAATCTTTATGTGTGTCTTCTTGACCTTCTAAAAGACTCAGCACGTTCTTTGAACGTGAATCCACATGACGTGTATTCTGAATACACACCTTCTGTTCCACTTGTCATGTGTTCTATTGACTCACCAAATGTCTTGGTGTGTATTTCAAACATGGGAAATAATGCACCACATGGTATGTTCAAACCATATATTCGTGGTTTATATCATTATTAATCTAACTTGTCAGTATCATTTGATTTTGACTATGTTTATGACCACAAGGGATGCATGAATTTTTTTTCTAGAACATGTAGACTACACGAAGTGTATGCCAACTACATGTTGTGTAATCTGAAAACCCATGTGCCAGACTGACCCGGTCTACACATGGTGTACAAAAAATGCACCATGTGTAGTTACTATTTGGAATGTCATGTATCCAATGGAACATACAGATATAGTGTACTTGGGTACATGACATGTACTCCAACTATATAATGTGTAACCCAATCTTACCGAACAAAAAATTGGCACATATTGATGGTATCTCCAGATATTCTTCATTTTTTCTTAAACCTTTAAGAAAATGAAACCCTAAATGAAGATGATTAATATATCAAAACATGTTAATTAAAAATTTTATTATAAATGAAAATATAACAACTATTTCGCATATTGATCAATAATAAAATAAATAATTATAAATTTAAAATGTTTCCCCACTAATACCACTTGTAGGTTCTGATCACAGTAGAAGCGCCTTGGGTGGGCGTTAAATTAAAATTTCTTTTTTATTTAGAGTCTCATGAAACCTAAGAGAGGATATTTTACATTAAATTTATAATTAACTTATTTAATATTGGAATAAATAATTTCCTCATATTAGGATCCTTTCTTCTATGATGATATTGATCTTCCAAAAACTCTTTTGGATTATCTATGTTGTACTGCAAGGGTTCAAGTGTAGAATACCTCTTATGGTGATCCACATCAGCTTCTTTGATCTCTGAGAAACTCTAGTTGATTTATGGGTGCTAGAATAGTGAATCAATTGTTTTTCATTATTCATGTTGATCACTCCTCCTTCGATCTTGAAGGAATCTCTCTTGTGTTTCTCATTCTTGATAGGGAGAGAGAAAGAGGAATTTGAGAGAGAAATCCATTGTGTGAAATTATTCTCTATTTCTTGATTAACCCTACATAATAGAAATAATCATATATTTATAGATCTATCATTTAGGTTAAAATATTATTTAATTACATGTAGGCTCTTAAATAATATAATAATTTTTATTAAACACCATACCAAAAATAATAATATTATTATTATTTTATTTTATGGAATGTATTCTAAATTTTTCAATAAAAAATATTATTTAACTGTATTTTAAATTAATATTTCTCACCAGACATGGTCTTGGTATATTCAAACTCCTCACTACAAAAAAAATCACTTGTTAACGGTGGTTTATTATCAGTGGTTCTATTAACCACCATGAAATAAATTTGGTTTTAAAAAATAATAATATGGCAGTGGTTTAGTCAAACCACCACTATGTTTTTTTATTTTAATAATCATCAGTGGTTTCCATTAAACCGTTGTGAAATGTTTTCAAAAAAACCTATTTCATCCCCCTCCCCCACTCCCTCTACACGACCCCGACTCCTATCCCCCCACTCCCCCAACCTCCTCTTCTCCTCTACCCCATACAACCCTGACCTAGTGACCCCCCGACCTCCCTCTCCCCAGAGGAAATGTGGACCCCCCCTCCCAACTCCCTTCTCCATCATTGGTGGCAACCCTAACCCCCGTGACCCCCCCCCCCCCCAAACTCCCTCTCCCAGGCTCAATTCCTATCCTCTTATCCTCTTTAGGATTCTTTGTCCGTGTTGTGGTGATTTAGTGTCTCACTTTGTGGAAGTGGCAGATCATAGGTTGGTTTTCTATATTTTATAGTTCATTAAATTAATAAACATTGATTTCTTGATTCTTTAAGCATGGTTTTAGATTCATAATGAAATTATTATATTTTTATATAAATATATTTTAAATTTAAATCATGTTTCACTTGTTTTTCATTAAATGTGAAGGTTTTTTATATGAAAACATGTATTTTAAATTTATTTTTCAACTACCATGCACACCTAACATTTGATAAAATAGTATAATGAATTTTATTATGTGATTTCAAGACTTTAAAAGTTTTTTTGGTCCTTAAAATAATTTTTAATGGAAAATCATGAATTCCAAGGGTGTACATGGATTTTTAAGAACCAATGTTGGGTTACCTTGAATATAGTGACTTTATGATGATTGAGTATTTGAGTTTTCAAAGTAAATTTTATAAAGAGGTTTCTCAAAGTGTATTCAACTTTATGGTTGGAATATTTCATCAATAGTCTTAAAATTTAACCATAGACCATAACCCTTGATATATTTTAGAAATTTAAATGCAATGGAGTGTTGATTTCCCATAGGGGATTTTCATATTGATTATTGTTCACAAAAAAAGAGAAGGGGATGTTTTTTTAAAGGGTTTATAGAGGTGGGTGAGCTTATATGTTGAATGTTTAACTATATTCTTGTGTGATAATTGATGCATGGCCTCTATTTTATAACATGGTAATAGATGTATAGTTTTGTAGGAAATTTAGGTGCAGATATAAAATGACCTTAAATGGTAGAATTAAGTATAAGAATATATAAAAACCTAAAACTTTTGTGTTTATCTGTTTTAGTAATCAAATAGTGTGTAATATCCAAATAAAGTATAGTTTTCATTCATATTTTTAAATGGGTTCTCTTGGTCTTAGTTAGACCATGGGAAATGGTTCGTACATTGATCAATGTAGATAATTTTTCAATGGAATGAACCCTATTTAGTTACAACACTAGGGTAGAATACACCATTATCTTTTTCTCCCATAAAAATAATATCATCTACATATAAAATATAAAAAATTGATACATCTTTATCATCTTTAATATACAGTTTGTTTTCCACACTTCCATCATTAAATATTAATCATTTCAAGAATGTATCTAACTTCAAATACCATGCTCTTGAGTCTTATTCTAACCCATATAGATTATTCTCTAATTTTGATTGTACCTGTTTGATTAAAAATTTATATATTTATATTTGAATGTACAGGGAGAATACAATCCAATGCCTATGGATAAAATTTGGATTAATTTACCTCAAAATACACCTTGTTATGCCAAGGGATTGGAATAATTTTTAGATTATGAAATTACAAACTGATCAATGGATGGTAGAATAAAATGTATGTATCCTGATTATAAATTCAATCGATGGTTGAATAGAAATGAAGTATATGAGAATTTTATTTTTAAATAGTTTCCTTCTCGATATGTATGTTGTATTTGGAATGGTGAATCAGATGTAATGAAAAGTAAAAGAAATAAAAATATTGTAAACAAAATACAATGTGACCTGGCATAGGAGAATTCAGTTTGAAATTTGTTAAATGAAGTATTTGGTTTTCTAGAATACAATGTCCAAGATTTTAATAGATCAAAAGAACCTTCAGTTGATCCTAAGCAGGTTAATCTTTCTCATAACTTTAGTTACAAAAAAATTATTTTTATGAATTAGTTGAAGATGTACAAAAATAATTGTATGAAGAGTGTTCCAAGTATTTGAATTTGTATTTTTTACTGAATTTGCATAATATCAAGTGTCTTTGTGGAATTACTAACAAAAAAATGTCCATGATTTTAGAGTTTCTTCATGATTAATTTAGTGAAGCTAATATCCTTGCATCATTCTATGAGATGAATAAATTCATCAATAAACTTAGACTTGATTATACAAAGATACATGAATGCACTAATGATTACATGCTTTATTGGGTAGAGGATTCTGATAAAGAAGAATGAAAAATATGTCATAAAAGTAGATGGAATTTAATAAACAACAATGAGAGTATAAATCAATTCAACCCCAGGAAGAAACAGAAGAAGAAAACTCATGCAAAGTAATGTCATTATTTTCCTCTGAAACCACGCTTGAAAAGATTATTCATGTCATCTAAGACTACATACAAAAAAAAGTGAAATTCTCAGGATAGTAACGATAGATTGATGAGACATTCAAAAGATTCAACATCATGGAATATGTTTGATTTACTATATCTAGATTTTTCTTTGGATCCTAGGAATGTAGGTTTGGGATTAGCTTCTGATGGTTTTAACCCTTTTGGTACTTTAAGTACTAATTATAGCATTTGGCCAGTTGTTTTGATACCCTATAATATATCTCCATGGATGTTTATGAAAAATAATTCTTTCATTATTTTGATGAATATTCCTAGAAATAAAATTCCTAGAAACGACATTGATGTATACCTTCAACCTCTAATCAAATAATTTCAAGAATTACGGGATGATGGCATGGAAACATATGATTCTTTAATGAGACAACTATTCAAAATGCATACTTATTTAATGTGAAAAATTAGTGACTTTCCTAGACTAGGAAATTTATCTGGTTGGAAAACTCATACTGGTTTGGATTGTCTAGTTTTTAATTTTTGATTTTAAACCTCAATGATTGCATCATAGTAGAAAATAGTGTTTATGTGTCATCATAGATTTCTTGATGCTTCTCATCAATTCAGGTTTAACAAGACATTATTAAATGGAGATATTGAAATTATAAAGTCTCCAAAGGTGTTATTTAGTTTATAAATCTAGGAAAAATTAAAGAATATCATTGAAGAATTCGGAAAATTTCATCAGTTTAAAGAAGGGGGAAAAGGTTATGAGGTACAATATCCAAAGAAGCCGAAAAACAAAAATGGAAGAAAAAGAGTATAGCTTTTCAAACTTCCTTATTGGGAGTTTAATTTGATATATCATAATCTTACGTAATAAATATTGATAAGAACGACTATGAAAATGTAATTTTTATAGTGCTTAATGAGAAAGGTAAATTGAAGGATCACCTTAATGCTCATAAGGATTTAGATTCAATGAATATAAATAATGGTATGTGGTAAAATGAGAATGACAATTATCCTTTGGCTTTTTTTACAATGAAAATCATGAGAAAGACATATTCCTTTGAACTTTAAAGAATGTAAAAGTGCCATATGGATATTAAAGTAAATATCAAGGTGTGTTTACTTAAAACATCAAAAGTTACATGGATTGAAAATTCATGAATCACATATTTTCATAGAGTAGTTATTTCCATTGGATTTGTGTAATACTTCACCTAAAAAAAGTAACAAAAATTCTAGTTGAGTTTTGTACCTTTTTCAGAGAGATTTGTGAAAAAACTCTAAATAAAATTGAGCTTGATAAACTTCAAAAAAGAATTTTTTTTACACTATATCATTTGGAGATTTTATTTCCCCCTTTGTTATTCACAGTCATAATTCATTTGACTATTCATTTAGTCGAAGAAGATAAACTTGGTGGATTGGTACACTATCAATATATATATCCAATATAGAGGTACATTTATATTTTTTATTTTCATTGGTGAATTCTATTTTATCAAATAATTGCATAAATTTTTTTAATATGTTTCTTATTTTTTTCCATCAGGTAATTATGTCATTTGAAATCATATGTGAGGAATAAAGCTCAACTAGAAGGCTTTATTACTAAAGGTTACATAGTCAAAGAGTGGTTGACCTTATGTTCTAGGTATTTGGATGGGATTGAGACTAGATTCAATTGGTCTAGACATGTTGATGACATCTCCACTAATTATCATTCTGAAAATCAGTCATTGATATTTCCAACTATTGGATGACTAATCGGAATGGGGTCAAATTTTACACTGTCTGAATTGGAGTTTCTATAAGCACATAGATATGTGCTACTCAATAGTTTTATTATAGATCCATTTATTGAAGAATTTTGACTACAAACAAAGAGGCGACTAAGGGGTCGATCTCAAAATGAGCTGGAATTAACAAAAGTTATTAATAAGGAGCTTGTTGAATGGTTCACCCATCATGTAAGTATATACTCATATTCATATTATTGACATGTAGTTATTTTTTCGATGTTAAAAGTAACATCTTATATTTTTTTTCTAGATAATGAATGTTGATAATCGAGCTGAAATATCAAATTATTTCAATTTTTTGGCTTAAGGTCCTCTAAGGAAGGGTAAGACATTTGATGCCTACAATATTCATGGATTTAAGTTTTGTACAATTTATCATGAATAATACTTGAAAACTTAGAATAGTGGTGTATTTACATTTGTAGAGGTGGGATACTATAGGAAGCTAATGATATAATTGAATTAAACTATGATGGACAGTTTTTAGTTGTCTTATTCAAATGAAAGTGGGTAAACATTGATAGGGGAATAATGAAAGAATCATTACATTTTACTTCTATCAACTTCTCTCATTTGATGGATATTGGTGAGCATGCAGAACATGATTCATTTATCTTGTATTCAAAAGTGAAGATGGTTTATTATTTGGATGATTAAATACATGAAGGTTAGAGTGTTTTTATACACATAAAATATAGAGTCTTATATGATATGGGAGAGGAAAATAAATTAGTGCTTTGTGAAAGTGAACCTCATCAACTACAAAACATTGAATAGTTTTTTCCTAAAAATATCAAAATATTAGAACTTGCAAGAGAGGGTGAAAATGAAGGACTCATCACAATGGTGGTTGATAATAGTGAAGATAATTGAATGTATAAATTGGTAATGAAAATATATTATAATTTATCATTGATAAGTATTTCGTACATATATGCATTGTTATAATTTTTTTTTATTTTGTAAAAAACTTTTAGTTTTTCATTTTTTATAATTTTAATATACCTTAACCATTTGAAATATAGGAATTCCAAAAACAAAACAAAAATCAGGATCCTAACCGATCAACATCTCAGAGCACACCACCATTATCTTCATCTTCTGTGGATCCTAGTCATTATATTGTACCTAAGACTACTAGAGATATGTTGACGCTGCTGGAATCTATGGGTAGATTATTGGGCGTATTTCTTGCAAGATAGTGATCTTTCCCATTAACTTCCCCCATGTTATTTTTTATTGTTTTTGTTAAAAAAAACTATTACTAACTGAATAAAAAATCACTATTAAGTACCCAAAAACAACACATATAAAAACTATCACTCAACTATAAAAATCACCACTAAATGATTGTTGATCATGAAATATACGGCAATTTACTTAACAGCCACTAAATAATGTATTGGCAGTTTAAACCATCACCAGTAGTAAAAAAACCACCACATATATGATATTTGTTTGTATTTAACCTCTTGTAATATATTTTAGCACCTAGTTCCTTTGAGAAGAGAACACAATGCAGGTGTGAGGCGGACCGAGCATGAGGTGTGGTGTGACTGGAAAAGCCATGATGGGTGGTGTGACTAGATAGGGTGAGAAACAATACACCACTGTGTAGAGTGTTCCCAATCATTAATTTTATTAATAATATATTAATTATAAAATTATAATTTTTTAAAAATATTTAATGATTATAAAATTTATCATAGGAAAACAACCACATATTGTTTTGTGAAATGTAGGAATCGACACCACGTCAATCTGAGTTACGGTTTTCCTGTAATGCTAATAAATACATTTTTAGTGTTTTAAAACACTAAAATGCATGTTTAATGATAAAAAAAATATTTTATTAACATGAAATAATGCGAAAATTTCCATTTAATTATTTTTTATATGTAAAAGCAAACAACACATCCATTCTGTGTGTGGTGTGCTTGGAATGACTCAATAAAAAAATTCAAAGATATAAAAGTTTTAAAAAGATGTATCAAGGATTAAAAACCAAGAAAATGATGTATAATTTCCCTAAAATCATGGGACAATAATCATAGATTTAATTTTTAAATTTAGGAACTGATGGAACATCATTCCAAATGATGGTTTTCCCGATATGTCTGTAAATGTATTTTTAGTGTTTTAAAACAATAAAACATGCATGGAATAGTCAAAACCATATAAAACAACATCATATTGACATGAAATCATTGGAAACCCACTGCTAAATTATTTTTGATGTGTATTCATGGACAACAGGTCAATCTGATGTGCAGTGTTATCAGAATGACTCAGTAACCACTTCTAAAAAGTATAAAAACCTTTAAAAAAGTGTTGGGGGTCAAAACTAGTAAAACGACATCATATTTCACTAAAATCAAAGGAAAAAAGATTTTATATTTAATTATAAAATGTAGGAACTGATGGCACATAATTCTAAATTACGGTTTTCCCTTTATGGTCGTAAACATGTTTTTAGTGTTTTAAAACACTAAAACGTGTGTGGAACAGTCAAAACCATATAAAATGACCTCATATTGACATGAAATCATTGGAAACCCAATTATGAATTATTTTTTATGTTTATGCATATAAAAAACATTAATCTGATGTGTTTTGTGATTGAAATGACTCAGTAACCACTTCTTAAAGGTATAAAAACCTTTAAAAACAAGTATTGGGGGGTCAAAACCAAGAAAATGATGTCAGATTTCCCTAAAATTAGGGGGAAACAACTATATATTTAATTGTAAAATGTAAAAACTAACAGAACATCATTATGAATGAAAATTTTTCTGTTATGGTTGTAAACATGCTTTTAGTGTTTTAAAACACTAAAACGTGTGTGGAATGATCAAAACCATAGAAAACATACTCACATTGATGTAAAATCATTGTAAAACCACCACTAAGTTATTTTTGACATGTATGCAAAGTCAATGCGTCAATGTGACGTGCAGTGTGGTCGGAATAACTCAATAACCACTTCTTAAGGATACAAAAACCTTTAAAAACAAGTATTGGGGGGTAAAAACCAAAAAAAGGATGTCAAATTTCCCTAAATTTAGGGGACAATGACTGTATATCTAATTTTGAAATGTATGAACCAACGGAACATAATTTTAAATGATGGTTTTCCAATTATGGCCATAAACATATTTTTAGTGTTTTAAAATACTAAAATGTGTGTGGAATGGTAAAAACCATATAAAATGACCTCAAATTGACATGAAATCATTTTAAAATCATTATTGAGTTATTTTTGATGTGTATGAATATAAAAAACATCAATTCGATGTGCGGTGTGGTTGTAATGACTCAGTAACCACTTCTTCAAGGTAAAAAAACCTTTAAAAAAGTGTCAAGGGTCAAAACCAGGAAAATGGCATCATTTTGCCTTGAAATCATGGGAAAACTTTATATTTAATTGTGAGATGTAGGAACTGATAGCATGTCATTCTGAATGATAGTTTTCCCGTTATGGTCATAAATGCATTTTTAGTGTTTTAAAATACTAAAACATGCGTGGAATGGTCAAATCCATAGAAAATAGACTCATATTAATGTGAAATCATTGGAAAACCACCGATGACTTATTTTTGACATGTACACACAGAAAACACATTAATCTGATGTGTGGTGTGGTCATAATGACTTAGTAATCACTTCTTAAAGGTACAAAAACCTTTAAAAACAAGTTTTAGGGGTAAAAACTAGGAAAATGACATCAGATTGCCCTAAAATCAGGGCATAATGACTATTTATTTAATTTTGAAATGTATTAACTAACAGTGCGTCATTCCGAATGATGGTTTTCTAGTTATGTTCATAAATGCATTTTCAGTATTTTAGAACACTAAAACGTGCATGGAACTGTCAAAACCATAAGACATGTTATGATATCAAAGTCTTTGTTTATTAAGTAAATTTCAAGAACACCACACATCGTTTTAAAAATAAATTATAAAATTTACTTATCTTTTTTCAGTTTCAAGTGTTGAATCTTATCTTAAATCAGTAAGTTTATGTTTTGAAAGTGTTTTCATTATATATTATTTGTTTTATGTTAAAATGTATTCTGCTTGATTAAAAAAATAATGAATTCTACTTGATTAACAAAATAAAAAAAGTTATGTGTAGCATTCTGAATATATTTTATAACTTTTATTTTTCTCATTTCTTTTCTTAAATATTCTAGTTTTCATTGTAGGCGGCAGATACCGATAGTAGGTAATATATTGACCGTTCCAATCTATGACATTCCTCATAAGACAATCATGATGGTTCTTAGTTTCTATGGTATGTTAAAATTTTATCAATTATTCTACTATAATTATGATTTATTATGTTTATTTTTAATTTTTGTTTTCATTTTTATTACAATTGATGAGATGATGTGGTCGGTTTCAATTGATGAAATGCAGTGGAGGTAGACAGATGCAGTGGAGGTCGTGATGTGGATGTAATGGAGGCAGACAAATGTATTGATTGATAGATTTATGGGTTGACTGAGATTGAGGTTATGATGATTGTGGATGTTTGTATATTTGTTATGGATGTATGACGTATGTATGATGGTTTATCATATATTCATATTTTAGTTTATTGCATGTCACTTTTTTTATATTTATAGTCTTTTATTAAAAAAAATTTTAAAAATGATTTAGTGGTGGTTTTTTGAAACCACCACTAAATACATTAAATAAAATATGTTTCGTGGTGGTTAGGATTAACCGCCACTAAAACAAAACACCACTGAACACATCAGTGGCAGTTCTTTACATTTTTTAAATATTTATCTGGGATATTTTTTTATAAAAAAACCTCCACTAAATGAAATCTAAATCACTACTTAATTATCCAAAAAACACATAGTAAAACCACTATAAAATTATTAAAACTACCACTAAATTACTAGAGGCTATGAAATACACAGTGGTTTTTGAATCCATCATGATACTAATAGGAGATAGTTTAAACTACCACTAGTCCACAAAAAAACCACCGCCACTTTACCTTTTTTTATAGTACCTCTAGCATTTATTGAACAACTGAATAAATATTTAGGTTAAATATTTTATTCATCAATAAATATTTGTGATTGATAAAGCATGAATAAAATTTTTCCGCATTCATGAGAATAAAATTTATTTCATTAATTAAATTAAAATATAATTTAATCGAGATCAATAGAAGCACTTATTGTGTGACCCTCTAGGATTATTTCTCATTGGCATTAGGTGGGCTTACCTAAAGTCCAAGATTATTATATACCAACATGTTAAGGCCCCCAAGATAAATAACTTAATGTCACAATGACGAAAACCACATACAAACATTCATAGTATAATATAATCCCTTTACCATAATATCTCATCAAGTAGGTTTTGTAGGACCCCAGAACACCCTAAGAGCTTTTTCTTTTAAAGTGATGGATCTTGTTCCCATGTTGGTAGGAACTTGTTAAACCTATCTGATGGATCATGTAGTAATTAAACATTCATATGCAGAGAGACAACACAATAGTTTTACTTGGTTCTCGACTAAGGGATAGTCCAAGGATCATACGCTAACAATGTGTTGGTCATACCAAAATACACTAATCTTCACTAGTTGTGGAATACATAAGTACAGGAAAAATTCACTCTATTCCAGGCACACTGCCTTTACAAGATTTTAGGGATAGCATAATACCTCTCTTAGAACACTTCCTTTGACTCCCCTTATCTCACTAATTTGGGTGAATTCTTACTCATTTTAACTACTTGAAGCTCATTTTACTATATTGGAATTTAAGTCTTTGTCCTTGACTAGCATGAGACTCCACTTACACCATAGTCCTAAGTTGATTCACTTGAAAGTATTATTCACTTAAATCATATGTTCAACACTACTGTTTGTGAAACTCATTTATAAAACTCACAACCTTTGCAAAGTAAACTGCCTTCATGGAAAACTAAGTCATCACAGGATAACCTATTATCACAAAACTCGTTTTTCTGAGATACCTAAACATTGGTCAAGACTAAGACAGTCTTTTCGTGATGCTTGGTATTATAATGAATACCTGGTTCATGAAGCTCTCATCCTTAACTAATTAAAATTAATTCAGCCTTTTCTCAAATTATTTTTAGGTCAAATTAAGTGGGGGTAGCCTTCTATTTATAGGCTCATCCTTTCATGAAGATCCCTAGTGCTCAATAGATATTTTTTTGAAACTCCAAAAACCTGTTCGCAAAGCTTTTCCATTCATGAAGATCTAGTGAAATTTCACCCATTCGTAAACATCATCATAGTAACAAAGAATCACCATAAAATCATCACACACTCATGTTTCTTTATTGTATCCATGAATAATCATCATTAACTCATCACACACTTATGATTATTTATCATAATCTCGAAGAATCAGAGTCCTTCCATCATGCATTCGTGAATCTAATTTGAAATTCAACATATCTTCATAAAGTTAAACCTTTACAAAACCCAATCTTATTGAAACTCATTCCTTTACCATATTTGAGAAGAGTCAATCCCAAAGAACCACCCTTCGTTAAGCTTGCTCATTCCTCCTAATTTTGAGCCCAAAAATTTGGAAAATGCACTAGTACAGAAAACAGTTTTTACGTCGGTTATTTTTCATTATTTACGTCGGTTTTTAGGCGACGTTAATACGGACGACGTTATAAATAACGTTTTTTACATCAGTTATTTAAAACCCGACGTAACATCCCTAACATCACGGTGTTTATCGTGTCGGTTCATTAATAACCGACGTGATAAATATGCGTGGGGGGGGGGGTTTATCACGTCGGTTATTTTCTAAACCGACGTGATAAAACGCCTGGGATATCGTTTATCACGTCGGTTATGACATAACCGACGTGATTAACCCTTCCCCGGGCCTATTATCACGTCGGTTTCTTAAATAACCGACGTGATAAAAAGGCCTGGGAAACGTTTTAGCATGTCGGTTATCCAATAACCGACGTGGTAAATCGATTCCCATGCCTTTTATCACGTCGGTTATATTAAGAACCGACGTGATAAAAGGCCCGGGAACGGTTTATCACGTCGGTTCTCGGAAAAACCGACATGATAAACCCCTACCGATTTATTTACCACGTCGGTTATAAAATAACCGACGTGAAAGCGATATTTTTTTTTTTAAATAATTGCACTGCTCTCACCAAAAAGCAACCAGAAACCAAACAAAAATAACCATGCCATCCCTCCCCCAAGCCCCAACTGAACCCCACCCTCATCTATACCCACCTAACAACCTGGCCAGCCCTCCCCCACCACATTGGAGCCCCACCACAACCCTTGGACACCCCCCCACCCCTTGGACAGCCCCCCCCCCCACCCTCATTTACACCCCCACGACCCCTAGTACAGCCTCAAACACCCATTGGACACCCCTCCCATATCCCTTGGACACCCCCCACCCCTTGGACACCCCCCCCCCCACCCTCATTTACACCCCCAAGACCCCTAGTACAGCCTCAAACACCCATTGGACACCCCCCCACACCTTGACAGCCCTCCCAGACCCCTTGGACACCCCCCCCCCCCCCCGACCCCTGGACACCCCCCCGAGCCCTTGGACAGCCCCAAACACCCCTTGGACACCCCTCCCATATCCCTTGGACACCCCCCCACCCCTTGGATAGCCCCCCCACCCTCATTTACACCCAACCGGCCCCTTGGACAGAACTCCCAGACACCTTGGACACCACTCCCATATCCCTTGGACACACCCCCACCCCTTGGACACCCCCCCACCCCTTCGACAGCCCCCCCACCCTCATTTACACCCCCCGAACACTAGGACAGCCCCAAACACCCCTTGGACACCCCTCCCATATCCCTTGGACACCCACCCACCCCTTGGACACCCCCCACCCCTTGGACAGCCCCCCCACCCCCTGGACACCCCCCGGCCCCTTGGAACCCCCCCCCCCCCCCCCTACTCCTTGGAAACCCCCCCATCCCCTTGGACAGCCCCAAACACCCCTTGGACACTCCTCCTATATCCCTTGGACACCCCCCCACCACTTGGACACCCCCCCCCCCACCCCTTGGACAGCCCCCCCCCCACCCTCATTTACACCCAACCGACTCCTTGGACAGCCCCAAACACACCTTGGACACCCCTCCCATATCCCTTGGACACCCCCCAAACACCCACCCACCCACCCCCTTGGAACCTCTCCCCCCATACCAAAATCCAGACCAGAAAAACCATCAACAGTAGACCAAAACAAGAAGTAGAGAAAAATTAAACATTCACTTCTATAACATTCAAAACTTACACTGTCAACTTCAAAAAAAACTAAATCCAACCTAAACGACTACGAAATACACAATTACATTGACAATATTCAAAATTACATTTTACATTACAAACAACTAAAAGTCAATCAAACCTGTAAAATAATTTGACCACTCCACTTGTAAGTGTTTGATATCTTCAGCAGTAAAGGGTTGAGGGTCATCAAAAAGCTACAAAGGAAAAGGATAGTAGTCAACGTGTATAATGAATAAATCAAATTGAAATATTATGAGAAAGAGGAAATCTTACCAGGTCAAAACTCAGAACTGTCCCAGTTGTTATTATTTCATACATAAATCTTAACATGTAATATCCGCATTCGATGATGCCTTGTTTCTCATGACATTTCTGTTTGAATGAGTGTAAATTCAATATATTATTTTTATGTAATAAATCAAAATGTACAAATTATAAATGGATATTTACCTTCGCATGTACATATTTGATCTTGAAATTCCTTTTCTTTGCGCTTTTTCGAAAGTGGACCCATGCCCTGTTAGAAAATAATACGAATGGGGTAAATTTAAAATTCATTATAATATATAAAACTATTGTGAAATTGAAACTTACGTTTCCAATATATTCTTAAAACTTTCTCGCACATCATCATAGAGAGAGCATATCCAATAAAGTGTTTTCTCCCTAGGGCAAAAAACCCCTAACATCCAATGATCCCTGATAAAAGGAAATTTAACGTTAGTGGTTTTTTATGTTATAAGATAATTAACTCTTTGAGAGGGATGTGTTTCATACCTCTCACAAAAAGGCATCATCCAACACTGTGTGATTACATTCTTTTCAAATCTATCAGCAATATAAAGCATTCTTTGTTCCTCATCCAATGCACATGCTTCAGGGGAAATCAATTGTGGGTCCACGAATCCATATACATCTGTCAGCTCATTCCTCTCACAAATTTTATACAGATACCTAATACAAATCAGACATAAGTATACATTTTTAATAAATATAACGCAAGGAAAAGGTGTTAAGACTTACATGATAAAAATTTGCACCACGTTGATGCCCAACTTATCTCCAGTGACAAACTCCATGATATCAGTTTTCATAATCCCCACACTTAGTTCACATCCACAGACATGAGCTTCCATTGTAAAGTCATAATGATCCGCCAACAAATTTGAATATATTGACAATTTGTCAAGACTGCTAGTATCTGCATCTGATGTCATAGCTATCTGTCTTTGTTGTTTTCTATACAGTATTTCTTTACCTTTGAAGTATTCCTGTAAAAATAAATTGAAAAATATATTAGTTTTCAAATGATAAAACATTAATAAAAATATAAAATAAAAGATATAACATCCATACCTCTATGGTAATGAGTCGAAGAAGTCTGGATGGCCAAAGTAAAAAATGGCCGATACTATGTCCAACTGTCGTCACCTCATCTGTAGGTAATGGTATCCGAGCTGATCTATCTATAATATCCTGTATAGTGACCCTCTGATTCTCTACCTCTAACTGTTGATGATGAACTGTATCTCCTATAAAATATACCATCCCATATGCAACTATATGATGTTGAGGATCATCAACATACAACTCACAATAAGTAGGTAGCTTCGGCGGAGGAGGAGGATCAAAAATGGGGTCCGCAGGTTGAGGTGGGGGAGTGGGAGCTACTGGGAGAGGTGGAGTGGGAGCTGCACCCTGAAATTGTCTTTGCAATTCTGCAAACATAATCTGCACCGATGCTCTAATCTTTTCCTCCATTGTCGCATTAATATTATGGACTTCAGCCTCCAAGGATTCTATTTTTTTTATAAACTCCCTCAACGTTAGAAGTTGAGGAACGTGGCAACACTTTTCTTACCGATACACCTGCCGGATATCCCCTTACACGGCCAGGATGTTCGGGCTTTCCCAATGCCACAGATAAAATATCTTCCCTCCCAGATGGTGTAAATATCCCCTGTGAACTCTGCTCCTCAAGAGAGTCCTGTAATAATTAATTGAACATTTCTATAATGATTGGAAATATATGACGAAAATAGTAAACTTAAATAAATAAAATAGATATCTTACAATCCTCTCAACTACGAGTCTCGATTCTTCCGAAAGATATTGTCCTTTTTTGCCCTTCTAAGCTCTTTTCCATTTCTCATGTCTAGATGGAGGGGATGGAGGGGCCACCTCTCCAGAGCTTGAAGACTCAGCTCTTAGTTGTTGAAATTTTTCTGCCATCATTTGTTCTTCCAATAATGCATACCCTCCCCGAGATAAACTATGAGGGTATACATTTTTAGATTGGATCTCTTGATGAGCTTTCCTTGTTTGCTGTAAATTAAGAATAAGTAATCATTAACAAAACAATAATAAGATCATTTATATAAGAAAGCTTATAAAAGTTTACATTACCCTTACCAAAAATGATTCTTTTCTTCTACTTTCAAAAAATTGTCTCCATGTGTCTTCATCTATAAAAGGATATATACGACATGGATTCTCACGACTCCTATGACCATAAATGAAATCAGATGAGAGGGTTGATTTGAAATCCCTCCATCTCCTAGCAGCCAACGATAAGCATTTCTTCCTGACTCCTCCAGTGTCAGGAATATCAAATGTCATCTGATAAAAAAGAGGTTAAAAATATTATATATACTAGAAACATTTAAAGAATAGTCAAACAATAGCAAAAGATCTTACCAAAATGGTCTCCCACAGCTGAGAAATTATCGCCTTATCCACACTTCTCCAATCATCATAGAGAATGCTTACTTTGCTCTTAGCCTGAGTTGCTACAAAACCCTTAAAATCTTTAGCATTTGGATCTCTAGGAAGATCATCATCATCAAACTCCACGACTATCCTCTCCTCCTTCGTACGGGCAAGTGATAATTTTGGTAAACGTGTGCACCCACGCTTACCAACCTTTGAACTCTTTTTCGTAATAGGAGCATGTGAATGTTCCTCCCCAGATGTATGACCAATATGCTCATCTCCAGAATCATGTGGCTGATCAACTGATTGATCTGTCATTTTCCTTCAAATCAAAAAAACAAACATTAGTTCACAAATATACAAATTCAAATATTGTAATACTACTTAATTAGAAAATAGAAAAGTGTACTAAATTACATAATAGTAAACATTGCTAATATGGTAAGCATGTTAAACAATGATAAACATGGTAAACACAGGCAAAAGGTTGCCAAGGAGTTGGCCCAAGAAAGCTGAAAAGTGGACTCACTGAGTCCACCGGTCAGCCGGTGTGAGCTCACCGGCCAGCCGGAGGAACCAGGCAGTAGACTTGCCCACTG
Source organism: Viscum album (assembly GCA_963277665.1). Taxonomy (NCBI): domain Eukaryota; kingdom Viridiplantae; phylum Streptophyta; class Magnoliopsida; order Santalales; family Viscaceae; genus Viscum; species Viscum album. The sequence continues at coordinate 1,481,605,807 of OY728141.1, read as the reverse complement.
CCTGGTACCACCGGCCGGCCGCTGGCTCACCACCGGCCGGCCGGTGGACCAGACAGAGCCTTCCTGTCTGGCCCACCGGCCGGCCGCTGGATCACCACCGGCCGGCCGGTGGACCAGACAGAGAGCCTTCCTCTCTGTCTGGACCACCGGTCGGCCGCTGGCTCACCACCGGCCCGCCGGTGGACCAGACAGAGAGCCTTCCTCTCTGTCTGGACCACCGGCCGGCCGGTGGACCAGACAGAGCTTTGCTCTGGACCACCGGCCAACCGGTGATCCACCACCGGCCAGCCGGTGCGCCCAGGACTTCTCCTCTTTACGGTTTTTATTGTTTTATCATTTTGGTTTGATACATGTTTTAATAAGTAAAAAATTTACAATATCTAACATTATATGAAAAAACTAAATGTAAATAAGAAATAAACATGTGTTACCTGTAATTTTAGGAATGTACAGTTGGATTGTTTCCCAAATTCCTTCGTCGTGATCGTTCCTTATGGAACAAACCATGTCTTCAACATACTCATCATTATGTTCTGTTAATCTTTCCATGGAAGTAGGGATCTCACATAAATCAGCATCTTCATCAAATTCATCCTCACCAACATATTGTTTTTTCCCTTGTAAAACAACAGCCCACTGCATATCTGATTGATCTACTACATAGAAAATTTGTTTGGCATGTGTTGCCATTATAAAAGAATCAGCTGTGTCTTCCAATCTATTCAGATTAACAAGTGTCATTCCAAATTCATCGTGTCTGACACTGTTGTTACCGATAAACCATTTACATTTAAAAACAGGAACTTTAATTTTAAAGTAATCAGCCTCCCATATGTCTTCAATCACTCCATAATATGCACTTGATGCCGAAATTGGGTTTCTGTCCTTAGCACTCGAAAAATGCATTGCTTCTGCAAACACCAATACACCACTATTCTGAACTGCACTTCTGTTGTCTGGAGCTTTCGTATGAAATGTATAGCCATTAATGTCATAAGCGGACCATGTTATCACATTTAAAGATGGACCACCCACTATCCATTTTAATGTCTCTGATACATCTGATCTACCAAGCAAGGTCTTTTTAAACCATGGCAAAAAAGTTTTGTTGTGCTCATTCAAAATCCACATTTCTTTCTTCTTTGGATGACATTGTTTCAACTCATTAATATGCAATGTGATATACGGTTGAACATCAGCTATGTTATTCAAGATGTATGATTCTAACTTCTTCATATGTTCAGCTGACAGTGATTTGACTTTCAAGACACGAATCCCCTTTCCCTCATTATTAACCCGTTCATGGCGAGATGGAGGCAAACATATGTGTTGCGCCGTAGCCAAGTAGCTCGTACAAAACTCTTCTACCTCCTTAGAAATATACTTTTCAATAATGGAGGCTTCAGGTCGATATGGATTTTTAACATATCCCTTTAATATTTTCATATACCTTTCAAAAGGATACATCCAACGAAGATATACAGGTCCACAAAGCTTTATTTCTCGAACCAGATGAATCATTAAATGCACCATCATATCAAATAAAGTTGGAGGAAAATACATTTCAAAATGACAAAGTATAAAAATTGCATCCTTTTCCAAAATGTTCAAAGCATTCACATCAATCACCTTGTTACAAATTGAATTGAAAAAATAACACAACCTCATTATAGTCTTTCTGACACGGATGGGCAATATTCCACGCAGTGCAACTGGTAGAATTTGTTGCATCATGACATGACAATCATGTGATTTCATACCTATCAACTTCAAGTCTTTCAATGAGACAAAATTTTTTACATTTGAAGAATAACCTTGAGGCACTTTGATATCATGAAGACACTGACAGAAGCTACTTTTCTCCCTCTTCGATAATGTATGACAAGCCGGGGGAAGAAATGTTCGTCTTCCTTTAGGAGTGGGAGCTAACTCCAAACGTATTCCCATTGATAGTAGGTCTAACCTTGCATTCAACCCATCTTTTGTCTTTCCTTTAATATCTAGCAATGTTCCGATCAAAGAATCACAGATATTCTTCTCCACGTGCATGACATCAATATTATGTTTGACTTCATGATACCTCCAATATGGTAGCTCAAAAAATATTGACCTTTTCTTCCAAATATGTCTATCATTACCAGATTTTTGTGTCTTTCCCAATGTCACATCAAGGTTTTTCACCCTCTCAAAATACAAATCTGGGGATAAAGGTTTTGGAGCAGTATCAAATTCTTGTGAGCCATTGAATGCCTTTTTTAGTCTTCTATAAGGGTGATCCATAGGCAAAAACTTTCGATGACCCATGTACACTGTTTTCCTCCCATGATGCAATTGACAATATGACGTCTGTTGTTCGCAAATTGGACATGCTTTATGCCCTTTAACACTGTATCCAGACAAATTTCCATATGCTGGGAAGTCATTTATAGTGAATATAAGCACTGCATGCAGTTGAAAATATTCCATTTTATAAGAATCATACACCCTAATACCATCAGCCCATAACAGTTTCAAATCATCAATCAGCGGTGACAAGTATACATCAATATCATTGCCGGGTTGCTTTGGACCAGAGATCATGATACTCAACATGACATATTTGCGCTTCATACAAACTTCAGGAGAGAGGTTGTAAATTACCAATAAAATAGGCCATGAACTATGTGTGCTACTGAGGGTTCGGTATGGATTCATTCCATCTGTGCACAAGCCTAGTCTCAGATTTCTAATTTCATTTCCAAATGTAGGGTACTGGGCATCAATTTTCTTCCATTGTGGACAATCAGCTGGATGACGTATTTTTCCATCACATACCCGCTCATCAGCATGCCATCTTAACCTTTTTGCATCATGTGAATTAGCAAATAAACGTTTGAAATGAGGAATTATAGAAAGATACCAAAATACCTTTGAAGGGAGCTTTGTAATCTCTACATCAGCTTGTGATTTTTCTTTCACCTTATACCGTGATGTCCCACATTTAGGACACTCTTTCAGAAATTCATATTCCTTCCTATATATAATGCAGTCATTCGGACAGGCATGTATTTTCCTGTATCCCAATCCCATCGGGCATAATATTTTTTTGGCCTTATAATGTGAATCTGGAAGATCGTTATCTTTTGGAAGAATGTCTTTCATCAATTGTAGCAGCTCTGTAAAACTTCTGTCACTCCATCCATGTTTCGCCTTCAGGTTAATCAATCTTAACACCGCCGACAAAACCGTAAAATCTATACAACCAGGATATAATGGTTTTTCGGCATCACCATATAGACGTGCAACTGTCGGTTCTATCTAAATTTGTTCTGCTACAATATCGCGAATCATTTCTTCAATTCCATCGGAGTTACCATCTTGCGATTCATTATCATCAGTGACATTCTGTCCAGTTTCGCCATGCCAAATCCAAGGGTTGTAACTTGGATTGAAACCATGACAAATCAGATGATCTTTTATCTCTCTACTTATCAACTTCTTCATATTCAGACATTTCAGGCATGGACAGAAAAAAATGTCACTACTTGGAACATTTCGTTTAGCAAATTCCAAAAAGGCATCAACACCTTCCTCATATTCATTGCTCATTCGATGTGCCGTAATCCAACTTCGACTCATTATTACCTATAACAAATAGCAAAAATATATATATTTTTTAGATAAGACAAATATATGTTTATATGAAAAAAATCATAATTTGAATGTAAACAATTTTGAAATATAAAACAAATCGATGTGTATTTAAAAAAATATGCTTGAATATTATTTTTTAAACAAAATATAGTAAGATATAACACCCCCCCTGGACACCACCCCCACCCCCTTCCCCCTTGGACACCCCCCTGGACACCCCCCAACACCCACCCACACCCTTGGACAGCCCCCCACACCCACCCACCCCCTTGTAAACCCCCCTGGACACCCCCCGACCCCTCTGGACAGCCCCCCGCCCCTCCTGGACACCACCCCCCACCCCCTACCCCCTTGGACACCCCCCTGGACATCCCCCAACCCTCTGGAAAGCCCCCCCACCCACCCGGACAACCCCAAATACCCTCTGGAGAGGCCGCCACCCACTTGGACAGCCCCCCACACCCATCCAACCCCTTGGACACCCCCCTGGACACCCCACCGACCCCTCTGGACAGGCCGCCACCGCCTTGGACAGCCCCCCACACCCACCCATCCCCTTGGACACCATCCTGGACACCCCCCGACCCCTCTGGACAGCCCCCGACCCCTCTAGAAAGCACCCCCACCCCTCCTGGACACAACCCCCCACCCCCGACCTGCTTGGACACCCCCCTGGACACCCCCAACCCTATGGACAGCCCCCCCACCCCTCCTAAACACCACCCCCACCCCCTACCCCCCTTGGACACCCCCTGGACACCCCCCAACACCCACCCACACCCTTGGACAGCCCCCCACACCCACCCACCCCCTTGTAAACCCCCCTGGACACGCCCCAACCCTCTCGGGGATTTATAGAAAACGATGAAAAATTAGTGAAATCATAAAATTAGTCAATATTGCAAGTCGAACTAATAGATCTAGGGATGATAAATAAGATTATGGTTCCAAAACGAGTTAAAAGGGTTCGCAATCGAAGAATCTTAGCTAGTTTCAACAAAAAAATTACAACACATATATATATACTATCCGCAAAAAAAAACGAACGAGTGGGAGGATTACCTGAGTGCTGCGAGTTTAGATGATTGATCCGAGGAGATTAAATATGAGAAACGATGATCGCAAAACGAATCTAAACCCACGAAATGGACGAGCCGATTCGGGTTTACGCGCGAGAGAGACGAGTCGCGACTGTCGAAGGTAAACTCGCGAATGACAATCCATGGGTCTGGGTAAATTTTTAAATGAGTTATCACGTCGGTTATTCAATAACCGACGTGATAATTTTTTTAAAAACATTTATAACGTCGGTTATTTCAATAACCGACGTCAAAACCTTCCTCCGATTCTTTTTTTACGTCGGTTATTTTATAACCGACGTTATAAAGGGCTCAAAATCCGCGTTTTATTACGTCGGTTATTCCATAACCGACGTCAAAAAGATCTGCGGATTCTTTTTTTACGTCGGTTATTGAATAACCGACGTAAAAAAGGCCCCCCTCTTCTGTTTTTTACGGCGGTTAATGTATAACCGACGTAAAAAACGAAGCCGCGCGATTAATAACGTCGGTTATAAAAATAACCGACGTTAAAGGTGTACTAAACACAGGTTTTTACGTCGGTTATTAAATAACCGACGTAAAAAACCTCGTTTTACATATTATGACGTCGGTTTTATATAACCGACGTAAAAAATGGTGACGTAAAAAACGTTTTCTGCACTAGTGATGATAGAAAATGATGCCACCTTCAACAATGTAGCTATCTTGTGCTGTAAGATCACTTTCCTTGAAAACTACTTGATCATCCTAGTGTGGATTGAAAACAAACACAAACTAGACTCCATTTGTAGTTGTGAAAGTCCTTGTTTCCAATAGGTTTCTTATAACTATCACCAACCTATATACTCAATATGTCTATATTTAACTATCTAAAATAAACATGTCATTACACCATGGCCATGAAATTTAATGTGACAGTACTATTCCAATCAAATAGATGAGATATTAAATTCTAAAATGATGTAATGGAAAATCCTTTCTTGACTCATCCATTAATAACATGTCATTCATGATACACCCAACATACCCTACTTCCTGCCAAAATATGGCATGATGATTTTCGTCAGTAAATCTAAGTGCGTGAGTCATGTCAGAAATAAATGACAATATTAAAGTCTAAGGGCCATTACACATGCCTATGGATATGAATATATTATGACACCAAAACATGAAGAATTCTCATTAGTAGATATATTCTCATAATCTTCTGTCTTGGAGACTACCAAGTGAGAATTTCATAAAAAGAATCCCCATCCACTTACAAGTACTCACAAATAACAGTTATATTCTATGTTTCCCATCATAAAATGTTATCCAACCATAGAAATATATTTAATAATATAATTATGGAATTTCAAGGTTCTCATCGTAGCAAGGAACTGCTACGACCTTATCAATGCAGCATATACTCTAGGACATTATTACATTAAAGTCATGCAGAACAATAAATGATATATAATAAAATATTTTATTAATATTTAAATCATTGACTATATATGTAATCAAAGTAAAAATAGTTGGTCCTAGGACACCAACTCCAACACTATCAAAATATCTAAATGGTGAGAGGAACATCAAGGTGGACTCATTGCTTAATGAAATGTGGATCTTGGCTCACTAATGGATATGTTGTGAATCTAAAGGGGTCATCATTTTAGTGGGATATCATTTAATAAAAGTCCTTATTAAATGTAAATAAAACATGATACTCATATAATAAAATATTCTTTTATAAATAATAGCATCATCATCATCATCATCAAACTTAACTTTGAAATCAATCCATGATAGGAGAGGCTTAATGTAAGCAACTCCTTAGACTAGAAACTTAAGAAAAGTTCTTAAGGATAAATTATATGTATTATATCAACCATTTCCTAAGTAACCAAGTGTTAAAGTAGTTCAAAAAATGACTCTATATGCTTATGGAATCATAGAATTATTTATTTGGGATTTAAGAGGAATTAAATACAATGACCTAAAGAATTTTAGTCTCCACTCATATATTCAATATGATTGGATTTGTAAATGACTTGGTGAGACTATAGGTTGTCTTAAGGATTGATCTAGTTAAGGAATCCATTCTATTATCATCTACGGAAATGTTATAAAAATGTGGATGATTTCAAGAAATGTTTACCAGATATTCTCAAATTATTGAGAATAAATGAATTGGGCATATGATGACTAGGTTCTGGTGATGTCTAGGCAGTACAAGTGGGTAAAAGTTCAAACTAGAATTAAAAAATTTAGTTAGAGAGTCCAAAAATGTTTCTTTAAGTATCTAATCAAGATCATTAAAACCTAAGGGTGCTATAAGGAATGAGTAATGATTCCATAAGATGGAATTATTTAGGATACATAAAGGGGTTTGTGAAACTCCATGAAATTTCCATCTTAGGTATCAATTTTATAGAAATTGATTCTTCAGTTTTGAAGTGTATATGATATAAAATGTATAATCGGGTGTTTTAAATATATAAAAATTCAAAATTAAGTGAATAATTTCTAAAAAATATAGTTTACATTCAAGTAATGAACTGAAAAGTTTCTATATCAAATATTTGAATGTAAAGGAGTTTATAAAGCTTGATATATCTAAATAAAAAAATTATAATTATATCATTTATATTATAGGATATGAAGAGTTTTTTAATGAAGATTCATTATAAATAATATGAAATAATTAATTTAATACACATGTTTTATGATTCATTATATTCTATAACATATTTTTAAAAGGATACAAGGATAAAAATGTTTTATCTAGGATAAAAGGTTTATCCATATGTTTGTTAAAATATGAGGGAAGATTTTCCATCCACACATCAGTGGTATATTTTAATAAATTTTAAGGATTATAATTTTCTTAGCATGATATTCTAAAGAGAATATAGTATATTAGAGGATAGTGGGGGTATATTTTGATTTAAAGAAGTTCGAAGTTAAAAAATAAAAGATTATACCAGTCTCAAATTAAAGTGAGTTTCATTAGATATCCTAACATAGTTTTAGGGTATAGAGGTAAATAAAAATGTAAATATTTACATTTAGTTATTGTAACATAGTGAAATTTCACTTTATCCTAAAGGAGTTTAGCATGTACTGGTAAGTAACAATGTAAATAATTTCATTATTTTCCAAAATATTTCAGAGGAAATTTTGATAGAAAGGGTTCCAAGGATAATGATGTTAAACTTAGTAACTTTATAAGTATAGAATATAATTTATTAACATCATAAAATTTGATATTGTGGAGTTAAGAAGTATAAATATGTTCAAGGAGTTTAACATTATGAATATGATTCCTAAATCACAATTATCCAAAAAGAATTCTTAATATATGTTACTCACTAAAGAGTTTAGTGGGAGGGTTTTATCAGGTGGAAACATAGATATGTGGAGGGAATTACATATTGTTAGAATAGTGGTTTAAGAAATAAGATTTAAAATAAAGATCAATCAAATTTGTATATTCTTTAATATTCCTATTGGGAAAAATGTACAATTCCTTTGAAAAAAAGAAAATATTACAACTCGGTAAGACCATGAAGATACCAACTTTGATAATATTTCTTGTTTGTTGACAAGGACCCCCTACTTGTTAAACCTACATCTAACCAATCATTCATTCTCCAACCCCAAAAAACATATCCCTCTGATCCTTCTTTTAGCCAATAAGTAGTCGACTAGCCAACCTAACTGGCTCCCCCAACTTTGGTAGAGGTTCCTTTCCCAAATTACCATTTATACATTGATACTTGTGTGCAATATGAAGAATAAATTCTAGAGTATCCAACCTGTTACTAACATTTCACCCTCCCTCAACTTCCACCTCATACCCAAGGTAAAAATCTATAAACTGAGCAATAATTTGATCTATTTCTTACCAAGTAGACTCTTAGGTTGGTTTTCCTTTCCATTTAATGAAACATAAACTATGAGGATGTTCAAAATCTTACTTGGTATCTAAGACCCCTACCAATTCATCCATATGAGAATGAATGCCCCAAATTTCTAGAGGACGGGTCTGCACTAGTGAAAACCCAATAGCTCATTTGAGCTGAGATACATGAAACATCAGGTGAAATCATGAGGATGCAAGCATGGAGAGTTGATGGGTGGTATTTCCTAACTAGGACACAACTTTATAAGGCCCATAATAGAGAGAATATAACTTGGGGTGTAATTCAGTGGTCTTCAAAGTTTGTACATTATGATGAATCTTAACAAATACTACATCTCCAAATTCAAAATTCTCAACCCTATGATGTTTGTTTAAAAAATAATCCATAAGATATTTGGAATGCTAAATATTATACTGAATTTGATATAGTAAAAAATCATGGTCAATAATCACATCACCAATGGTTTCAACCAGAGTTTCACCTCTAATATAGAACATCACTAAAAGGTGGATTGAGATCATACATGACTTCAAAGGGTGTCATATTGGAAGAAGTATTATTAGTAGTGTTATAGAAAAACTCATGCTAGGGAATACACTATACCCATATAGTCAGTCTCTCTAAAGAAAAACACCTAAGATATGTTTCCAATAATCATTTAACAACTTTTTTTACTCATCCATTTACAAATGGTATAAAGAGATTATTTTCAAAGTGGTTCCCTCTAACTGAAAAATTTCTTTCCAAAAATTTCTATCAAAAGGGGGTTGCAGTCAATGAGAATAGTATAGGGAATTATATGAAAATGTACCACCTATTTAATAAAGACTTTGGACACCTCCCTAGTATTATAGGGATAACACAAAAAAATAAAATGGGAATACTTGGATGACCTACCCACAACAACAAAAAATCACATAGAACCCTTGGGACTTCAGAAAACCAGAAATAAATTCCATGAAAATTTCTTTTCAGATCAATTTAGGTATGGTTAATGGATGTAATAATATTGTGGGTGAAATAGCCAAATATTTATGTTATTGACAGGCATCACATTCCTTGACATAGTGCAGAATACACTCTGTCATTCTCTTTCAGGATAAACCACCATCCAACCTTTTATAAGTTTTCATGAAACCAACATGGCCACCAATAATAGAGGAGTTGAAATAGTGCACAAAATTTAGAATAATGGTATAATTTTAGGGTAAATGAGCTTACCTTGATAATACAACAACCTATATCTAAATTGATAATTTGGGTAATATTCTGGTTATTGTTCAAGAGTTGTAACAATTTTAGTAATCTTGGGATCTTGCTACAACTCATCCTGAATGGTGTCAAATTCCATCTCAAATAGTTCTAGAATAGAAAAACCTAAGATCTTATTTTATGAGGTTTATTCCAAATAATATTCATCCAACCGAGATAGGGAATCCATTACATAATAAAATTCTCATGGCTTATAGAGAACCTTGAAAATAAAACCCAACCACTTTTATTTATAACATTACTGATTATCAGTGTGAAAATGTTGACTAAGTAGGTGTTTGAGAACCTTATGGTCCATGTATACCATAAAATGTTTTCCAACCAAATATTTTCTTCAATGTTTCATAGCTAACATGATTTACATGACTTCCTTTACATAAACAGAACTGGAAAGATAAACATCATCAAAGGCCTTACTAAAATATCACACGAGCCACTATATTTTCATTAATGTTACCCCAACTCTCCTCTCAAAATAATCACACTTGATTACAAAATATTTCTGGAAATCTAGAAGATCCAATAGTGGGGTTGTTTCTAAAAATTTCTTTAAATCATAAAGGATTTTCTTGTTTCTGAGTTCCAATGAAAACCATACTTTGTTAATTTTGTTAGGGGTTTAATAATTTTCTTGTATCCCTTAACAAATTTCTTATAGTATCATATAATCTCTAGGATCCCCTTAACTCCTTTAACCATTCATATCCTTGTCCAACTCAATAAACATTCTATATTCTTCTAATCCATTGACACCCCTTCACTTGAAATTATGTGGCTAAGGTATTCCACCGTATGCTGGGAAAAAACATTTTTTCTTATTAACCTATAGTAAGTTGTCCTACAAAAGATGGAATATAGATGTAAGATGCACCATATGTTCAAACCACAATTTACTAAAGAAAATAATGTCATCAAAGAACACAAAAAACATATCCCCACAAGAGTCACCTGTGGTATCTCCTTTCTACTAGAAGCTTCAATTGTAATTGCCAGCACCATCCCTCTAGAAGAAACATTCTCATTTGAAAGTCCCATTGTGACCCCACTAGAGTTTTTCAATCCTTATTAATGCCTTTCAATATAACTTTTTTCTCCTCCCAAGTGAATTACATAGTCTTATTTCACTAATTTTTTATCATGGTTCCCAAAATCTTAATCCACTGCATACCCAAAACCAAATCTAGTCCCCCGGTATCAAATAAAAAATCTCGCATTGAAATTGTAAAACTCTTCAAACTAAATTTAAACTCCATAAAACCACCCTATGAAATTGCTTGATATCCATCTATGAGCCTAAATTAAAAAGTTTGAGTTGGAATAACCTCCACATTTTCCATTTTGTAAAAGGATTTGGAGATAAAGTCATGACTTGCACCACTATCCACCAGGATCATTATTGGGACCTAAGAAAATAGTCTTGTGAACATCATAGATTCTAAATTTGGATGAGTTTGATAAGATAATCCTTGATCTTGAAAATATTAAATAAAAAATAGTAATATTAGGATTCAATTATTATTTTAGTTTCATCTTGTGACCAACCATTCGTTAGTCTCGAAGAGACCATGATGCATGGAAAGGAAACTCAACTCTTGAATATATGCAATCAACCTTGAAAACTATATAACATAAAATAAATAAGTAAAATATAATAGAGGGTGAAGGTTCAATGGTTAGGGGAAAACCTAAATATAAAAAAACAAAATATTATAGGAGTATAAATTCCAAATCTAAAGTCAGATCATTTAAGTGTTACTTATGTCATAAGAAAGGGAATTACAAAAGGAATCGCCCTAACAAAAATAAATTCATATCACAAAGATAGTAGTCCAATAATGATGAATCAGTGAGTATTGAAAAGGAATATGATAGTGAATATGATAGGATCAAAGGATCTTGAAAGAGGAATTACTTTATATTTTTATTATAAAGAACAGATCTATAATAGGAACATAAGTAGAATAAGGAAGAATAAAAATAGAGAAATAGAAGAAGAAAGATGAAACTCCCATGGGAAGACTCTCCCTGAGGGTAATACCTAAGTATTCCAAACAACTGAGTATTTGAAATCTAAATGAATACACCCAACAATTACTCCCAATAGCCCCATTTATTATTCCCAATACACTAACTGTAAAAAAATATATAACTTCCCCTCATCATTACCTACCCAATAATAACTCCACATAGCACATTAGCCTCAGCCTAGTTTGTGAGGTATTCTTAAGTGCATCCACGAGACCTAGGTTTGAAACTAGGCGGAGGCATATTTCTGGGGGTACTGTAGCAGGCATTGTAGCAGTACTGTAGAAGATTGTACACTGTAGTAGTATTGTAGCAGAACTGTACACTCTGTGGTACTGTAGTCGGGAAAACTGGGCACCATCCTTCACTTATTTCACAAAAACCATCACTTATTCTACACTAAAAATAATATTTTAAACTGACTTAACTGCTCTCCATAAGTTTGTGAATATATCTATACAAGTGAACTATCCTTCTTAGAACTCAATGATTGAGATTTTGTCAAAATGTAAAGTTTTTTAGCCATCTTTCTAAACAGTTCAATGAGTGAATCAATGCACCACTCTATTGATACTTCAATATGAAGTTTGGTATATGCTCTAGATGGTCCATCATCCATAACAACCAATATTTTTTAATTTTTATGGTCTAATCTCATTATATATTATAAGGAATCTGGTTTCCACTCTGAGGTAAGTGACTGCAAGGAAAATTAGTTTTTAAGAATGGGGTGTTTTCATTCAACTCTAAAACTATTAATTGGATTGTAAACATAAACCACAGCTACATCATCTTGCTGCCCCCATCCAGTAACCAATACTAAAATGAACAATCGGTGTGTTATAGTTGAAAGATAAAGGGTAATTTTTCTCAAGAATAATTCATGGGAAACAATTCTCATATCCTTCACTAAGATATCAAGGTTTGAGTGTGGTGTATAATCATGGTCTGACATGTGAGGAGTACATTTTTAAAATATCCAAGATGATCTCATATTGTTAGTGATAATATAACTCAATATTCTCATATTAAGGCCAAAACGAACTCCAAAATCCATTGCTTTAGCTAATTATGCTATATGAACTCTATCAAGTAGATAATTGACCAACTTTACAGTACTTCCAGACCCACAAGACCCTCCCATGAAAAATTTCCCCATGAGGATCTCTAATAATGGAGAGGATTTCACTTAACATGAAGATAATGGTAAAACTACTCTAGATAACTTCTTATGTTCCAAAATTCATTATCATAATAGTTCTCATGACTACTCTCTTAACACCATCAGACGTTTCCACTATGACCACATAACTGAATTCATAAGAATGAAAACCATAAAAAGAATAAAAAAACTATTGTGGGATGTTTATATCATATATTTTTGAAGTATTAATCTACACACATATCCATTCTTTGTTCACACATAATGAGAACAATCCTTTGGTGCATGATATTTTTTAAAATGGCTAATATTATCAAATAAGAAAGAGGGTGATTTTATGCATGGCCAATAAATAGCATAATTTTCACCTTGTGAGAATGTAAGGAGGTAATAATCAACTACCATGTATGTATTTACATTGAATTCCATTAAACTATTTATATTGTGGCCAAATAGGGCTCTAAAAACAGTGTGTTAGGACTTCATACATAAAATAATTTTTCAAAATGTGAAAATTATGCTATTGATTGGACAAAAATAATAAGTGTGATATTCATTCCAAATAAATGATTTTTAAGACTTAGATCATTCAACTAGTTATTTTCAAGCTCAGCATGAGTACCCCTAAATTATCTTGTGTGATTCTAGAGATCTTTAAGTAACTTAGGATTTTCATGTTGGGTATTGTCGAGCATAGCAGAAGTATCCCTTGATTTTTCTTAGTTGTCTCATTCTTGGTGTTTTTTATTGGAATGTTGTAGCTCAACCTGTTTGGATGAAGTTGGGTCAAATGCTATTGGTCTAGACTGTATAGCAGACCGCAACTCTCACAGTTCAAGGTTAGCACCTATGATCTGATTTTACCAAGTGGGTTGATATTAGAATTGAAAAACTGTTATTATGTTCCTACCATAAATTATAATTTTATTTTTGTATCTTGTTTGGACAAGATGGGATTTTAATTCATTATTTGGAATAAGAGGTGTTCTATATATAAGAATAAAATATTTTATGGTGTTGAGAATATAATGAATGGTTTATATATTCTTGATATGGATAATCTTGTTTATAAATTTTAGAACAAGAAGGTCAGATTTGATTCTAATCCCACCTACCTTTGGCATTATCACCATGGACATATAAATGAGAAACAAGTTCAAAGACTCCATAGAGATAGATTTTTAGACTTATTTTATTATGAATAATTTGATACATGTGAATCTTTTTTATTAGAAAAAATGAAAAAGTCGCATTTTGGGAGAAAAGGTGATAGGACTGGTGGAATATTAGATCTTATACATAGTGATGTATGTAGACTAATGAGTAAACAAAAAAATAGTGGTTTTAGGTACTTTGTTACTTTTACTGATAACTGAAGTTGGTATGAGTATATGTTTCTGATGAAACATAAGTATGAAACTTTTGAAAAGTTTAAATAGTTTCATAACGAATTATAAAATCTACTAGGAAAATGTATTAAATTCAGCCAAACAAATTAGGGTAGTGAATACTTGATCAAGGAATTCATGTCCCATCTGAGAGATTGTGGAATTGTTTCACAACTCACTCCTCCTAGAACACCATAAATAAATGGTGTATTTGAAAGGAGTAATCATGCCTTATTTGACATGGTTCAATCAATGATGATTCTATGTGACCTTATTATTTCATTTTTAGGTTATTCTCAAGATACTACTACATTCTTACTAAATTGTATTACATATAAATAAATCACAAAGAAAACATATAAATATAGTATGTGAAATGTCCTAGTTTTCTTTATGTGAATATTTAAGGTTGAGAAGCTTACATATGGCGTTTAACTTATGATAAAATTGACCCTAAGTCTGATAAATTCTTATTTATCAGTTATCCTAAAGAAACTTTGGGATATTACTTTTATAATACAATTGATCACAAAGTGTTTGTGTCCTGATGAGGTGTTTTCCTTAATAAGGAACACATCAGTCGAGGTGCTAGTGGGAAGAGAGTTGAACTTGGAGAATTTCAAGACCAAAAAATGGAAATTGTTCCTAAGATGGAGGTTTGGACTATTTCACAAAGAGTTTTAGAAGAATAATTGGCTCAATTTACACAAGAACCTCTAAGGTCTAGTAGGATTTATCAGATACCTGATAGATATGGATTTCTCATAGATAATGATGATGAATCAACATTCATAGAAGATGAGCCTACTTCCTACCATGAGGCCATTGAGAGTTATGATTCCAAGAAATGGTTAAAATCCATGGAATCTGAGATGGAATCCATGTACACTAACCAAGTTTGGAACTTGGTAAATTCACCTGAAGGGGTGATACCCATAGGTCTTAAGTGGGGTTTTTATAAGAAAATTATCATGGATGGTAGAGTGTCTACCTATAAAGCACTTCTGGTGGAAAATGGTTACAAAAAATCTCATGGTATTGACTATGAAGATACTTTTTCACCTATTGCGATGATAAATCCCATTCATATTTTGATAGCCATAACATCTCATTATGATTATGAGATATATCATATGGATTTCAAAACCACATTACTTGACGACAATTTATCCAAGGAAATTTATATGATAGAACCCAAGGGTTTTTAAGTTTTAAATGAAAATGATAAGGTTTGTAAGTTGAAACAGTATACTTGTGGAATAAAGAAATATTCTCAAAGTTTGAATATCTTGTTTGATGGTGCAATCAAAGAGTTTGGTGTTATCAAGAACGTGAATGATTATTGTGTATACAATAATATTATTGGGAGTATAGTATTATTTCTAATACTATATATAGATGACATAGTTATTATTGGAAATGATGTCCCAACACTTCACTCTGTGAAAATATGGTAGGGTAAAAGTATCTCAATGAAATATATGGTTGAAGAAGCTTACATACTTGGTATGAGGATTTACAGTGATATCTCTATGAAGTTTCTTAGACTGAGTCAAAAAATATATATTAGTAAATTGTTAAAGTGGTTTACCATGGAGAACTTCAAGAAGGGGTCTTTATTATTTTTGCATGAAATGAATCTTAAGAAGATTTAGGATTATTCTAAATAGTTGTAAATAATGGATATGATTTCTTATGCATCTACCATAGGATCAATCATTTATGTCATGTTATGTACTCGGCCTGATTTCTCTTATACTTTGATTATAACTAGTATATACCAATCAAATCATGGTGAGATTCATTGGATTTTTGTAAAGAACATCCTTAAGTACTTAAGAAAGACTAAAAATATGTTCTTAGTCTTTAGAGGAGAGGATGAGCTTTGTGTAAAGGGTTACAAATATGCTAGTTTCCAATATGATAAAAATGATATGAAATTTCAATCTAGATTAATGTTTTTCTTAAATAATGGAGAAATTATTTGGAAGAGTTCCAAATAAGCCACCATAGTGAACTTGACAATAGAGGAAGAATAAAAATCTACATTAGATGTTTTAAAATAATTTGTTTGGATCAAGAAGTTCATTTCTGAACATAAAGTGGTTTCAAATATTAAGGGAGAAATTGAGCTATACTGTGAAAACAATGGTGTTGTTTTTTAGGCAAAGGAACCCCAGTCTCATCAAAGTACCAAACGCATCCTACACAAACATAATCTCATATTATAAATCATTGATAGGGGTGATGTAAAGATCATTTGGGTAGATACTCATGAGAATTTAGCGGATCAATTGTAAAAACCATTATAGCAACAATGACATGAGAGTCATGTAGAATCTCCATGTGTAAGACACATGAGATATTGGTTGTAATGGTTGTAATTTCTCCATGTTAATATAATAAATTCAATCTCAAGTTATCATTCATTCATGTGTGATGTAATTAATTCTACATGAATGATAAAATTATAATATCCCCTCAAAGTAGGAATTTGAGTCTTCCCTATTTGATGATCATTATGGAGTATTATGGGGTGTAATGATATGATAAGTTTAGAATGAATAGAGCATTATATTTTTTACAAATATTTTTATATGAGATATGAAGAATAGATTCGTGAGGTAATAAGTAATGACTTATTACATGGATTGATCCGCTAAAGTATATCTCATGGAATGTCATAAAATTATTGATATACTTAAAGGTGTGTTCTTATTATTAATTATTCTTACCTAAGGTTAGATAGATACCTAAAATGAGAACCTTCATACTTTGATACCCTACTTATGCAAGTTTTCATGTTGACTTAGCTAATACAAGGGTGGTTGGGTATGTTGTTGATCATGTCGTCAGTTAAAGCACAACTAAGATGAGATTTGTCCATTTGTATGACAAGTTAAAGACTTCTGTCCCTTGACTGAATTAGACTGGGTAAATGAATGGTCATGCTTATTTGTTTTATATATGATGTGTTTAGATACTTGGATAAGTGATATTTGATGTACTTATTAGATAGATGAATGGAATGTGATGTATTCATCAACTTGGTTAGTATTTTTCAAAGAATCAAGAAATAATGAGAGACCAATACTAGATTGATATGTTCCATGTCTAGTGTATTCTTGATGTCATGGATAAAGGGATTATATAGGAAAACATATGATGTATATGATACATATTATAGTATAAATTTTCATATAGTGATATGAGTATGTTTGATGGAGATCACACCAGACCCTTTAGTAGCTTGTGTAGCACTAAAACGTTTCTAGAGTTCTCTCTTTGCTTACACCTATGAAATAGGGATTTCATAGTTATTTTCAATTTTGTTAGGCATGAAAAGTCACATAGTTAGGACCTTGAATAAGGATAAAGTTTTGAACAAAGGTTTTGATCAAAATAAAGGGAGTTAAATGAAAAAAAATGTATCCAAAAGAGTTTGAATGGATTTATAAAGAGTTGTGAAGTTTTTCATAAAGTCATTATGAGATTTTAGTGTAAGTGGGAGATTTTTGGTTGTGCCCTAAAATTTACATGTATGAGATGCATGTACACATGCATATAATTCATGAAATACATACATAAATATATATATATATATATATTAATATTTATGATATGCATATATGAGTTGTATGCAATAAAAATTCCTATATATATTCTCCTAAATGATTACATTAAAGAAAGAACCTAAATTTTATTATTTCATAGATTTGAATTTATTCATTGAAGTGAGTTCAATGAATAAATAAATAATAGGAAAAAATTTATATAATGCATTATAAAGTGTGAGGCTTAGTATTAGGCTATAAAATAGGATGGGATCCTCTCCTCCTATTGGGTGTATGATGTATGTGGAATTGAAAAAGTTTTGTCAAGCCTCTCTTCTTCTAGAGCACTGTTTATCTCACCAAAGAAGGTGATTCCACCCCTTAAATTACTTGGGTATAGTCATTAAACCTTTGTGGATCCTTTTTTCATTTTATTGACTCATCAGGTAGCAGGTTTTGTATAAAATGCTCCAAGTGATCCCTATCAATCATTCTTCTTCACTGATGAATAAGATGGATATTGTTGTACATGGTTTACCGGTACTCTGTTTTATGGTATTTTTTCATTTGAATTCTTAAAGAATAGATTTATTGTGTTTTGGATTGTCTTTCTCTATAAATGATTATTTTAAGATCATATGAAACCCATCACTGGAGTTATCTATCATCTATGAATATTAATTAATTCAAGATACTTTCATACCTTTTCACTTGGTGTCGGTTCCTGGTAGACCTCTGAAACTGACCTTGCAGTTATTCTCCTTCGAGGACTTCAACTTCCAAAACTTCATCTTCTATAATTCTTGATAGAGATTCTATTTTCCCTCATATCTCTAGTATTTACATCCTTAGAAACACCATTATAACTTGGCCTCCATCCAGGACATCCTTTGGATTGTTAGGTGTTTTCGGTACTGAAATACTTCATGAATTTTTCAGAACAACCATAATTTCTGGAAATCCATTTAGTTAAACCTCATATTATGATGATAATTTGATCTCACTAGTGTTTATTGCATGGTTCTATCCTTCCATATAATCTATTTATTGAAGATCAGATTATGACTTCTAAAAACCTTCTGAGATTTGTTATTCCATTTTAAAAAACCAAACTCTTTATCACTATACCCTATAATGTAACACACTCGGGACTAAGCCTCAAGATTTTCCCTTTCCTTAGCATCAATATGGATGTAGAAAGTGAATTGTAGACTTTGAAAAGGTTTGTATCAACATTCCTTCTATACCAACTAGATTCTGAAAGATAATTCCCCAACAAAGATGGAATTATGTTAATCAAGTAGACCATATAATTCACCACTTATTCCCAAAGAACCTAAGGGAACCCCATGTGAATTATCATATTTTTCACTCCCTCAATTATCATCTGATTAATCCACTACATAGCTCCATTATGTTCTATAGTACCTGGTATATTCTTCTCAAATCATATACCCTTCCACCAGTAAAACCTCTGAAATTACCTACTTCAAGACTCATCACCATTGTCATACTGAAAGCGATTCAACTCACTTCCAATCTCTTTTTCCACCATGAATCTCTATTAAATAAAGGTTTTGGATACCATAGACATTTTCTTAAAAAATAACACTCACACTTTTCATGTCACATTTTCAATGAAGATTATATAGAATAATGACCCTATGAGAGAGAAAAACTGGTGTTGGCCCCATACATTTGTATGGTCCAACTCTAACTTTTGGTTCTTGGGTGTCTTACCTTTTGTTTAGAAGGAAAACTTCAGTTTCTTTCTAGGGATTCACTCTTCGTACATTCTATACTCCAACATACCTTTAGTGGAAAGAACATTCACCCATTTCTCACTCAATTCATCCAGATGATCAGGCCATAACTTTATAAAAGTTACTTTTCTGACATGCATTACAACTTTCAATAATCACATGAAGTACAATGTCCCGTATTTCACTTCTTTGGACATAACCATGGATTCATATGATATCTTTCATTCTCCTTTGTTTAATGTCATACAGAAACCCACATCATTGAGTTTTCCTACCAAAATTAAGACTTTCCTTAACACTAGTATGTGCCACGCACCATAAAACTCCAATAATCTTGTGTTCCTTGTCTAGAAGAAGACATCACTAATTCCAATTATCTCAAGAGAATCATCATCTAAGATGAACCTTTACAAACCTTTCAGAAATATAATTATTCATAATACCTCTCTCATATATTGAATAAAAATAATCAGCATAGTTTATAATCCAATACTCAAGTGAGCTTGCAAAACTTAATAAAAGTCCTATGTTATATTCTAACAGAGGATTCGCAGAACCACTTCCAAAAGAATATCTCCTAAAATTCACTCACTACTCATCACAATACTTCTTTAGGTGTCATTTACTTCCATAATGTCAACATAAGGGACCGCCTTTTGAAAAGATACTTTTTCTATGACTTCTTATTATTTTTCCCTTCCAGTTATTCTTCCATTCCATGGATTTTCCCCTTACTTTTTCACTGTATATTTTTCCATATGATTCCTAGATCTCCTTCAGATGGGGTTCCTTGTTCAAAATAAGATCTTTTATGTTTGTAAATACTAGTTCAGACTTTTTTCTAATGTTACTCACTATTATAACCATCATATCCCATGATTTAAAGAGTGATGGGAGTAACAACAATTCTCATTCCAAATATCCAAAGTTCACATTCACCGATTCCAACTGGAATCTTATCATGTTGAAATAATTTATATGATCAGCTACCAACTTCCCTTTAAAATTTTACATATCTAATAGTCTCTTAAGTAAGAACACTTTTTTATCACTGATGAGTTCTCATACATATCGAAGAGAACCTTCATGTGCTCCAAAGAGTTTTTTAATTCGTGGATATTTTAATCCATGTTCTAGGATAATGACATCTAAATTGACTCCAACACTTTCTTATCCAGACTTTCTAATTCTTCCTTTTCCATCACTTTTAGTTTGGTACCCATCAGGGGAACATCTAGATCCTTCTATAGTAGACAGTCCTTCGTCTTTATTTTCTAGAATCTGAAATCCTTCTCATCAAAATTCTCCTCCCAAAAGTTAGCCTCATCTATCGCTATTCCTAGAATTTGTGAACTCTCACTAAATTCTGAAACATGAATGAGGTATCAGGAACTACTTAACAAAAATTTTACTGTAATAAAAAGTTTAGAATGATACTATTTAATTGAGCTATAAAATTCCATCATTGGGATTTGTTCATCTAAAACTCTCTAACCAAAGTTTTGATACCATTTTTTGAGATCATGAACATCTTGTGAATGAACCACCAAAATATATCCACCATAAATTAAAATGAAGAACAAAGTCTCGAAATGAGCCCATGTAATGACATTCGAAACATGGAAGACACGCCGTTACCAAATCATCACACCGCATGAAAAAATTATGAACAAACTCAGACAAGAACTCCAGAAGACAATGATAGAAATAAAACAAAGGAAAAAAGAACAACACAATAATATACATGGTTCATACATGAATCCTACTCCATGGGGGCAATAATTTTCTTTGATTGAGAATCAAAAATGATAATTGGTACACTTCCTTTTTCCAGGGACAAGGCACAACCTAAGTGATCTTTCTTTTTGATCAAGTTATCATAACTAAGACACTGTTTTTTAATGGAGACTCAACTGTGTGTGAGTTGTGTTATAACTCGATAACATATTTACAAATTAGAATGATAAAAAAACAATTTATTTATTATAGGTGGAGGGTATTAAAAGCAAAAAAACAACACACACACTCAGACAACCCAGTGGGTTAAGCCTCATCCATCCCCATAAGAAATGACAAACATCCATCGAGCTAATTTTATTACATATGATGGCTCAAAGGCCCATTGACCCAAAGGCAATTACATGGCCCAAAGTATCAGTTTCCCAAAGGCCTAACGGAGTATCCTACATCATTCCACGTTACCAGTTTAATTCCTTGTCTCCCCCTACCAGAAGTAGTGGTTTGTAAACGATGTAGCATAGGAACATTGCATCACTTCAGTAGTAATGGAATCATGTCTCTTGTCTTGTTTTCTTCGGCCATTTATATAGATGACTTAGTAATGACTAACTGCTTCATCAAAATCTATATGATCTTTATCATGTGGGTGTTTCTTAAATCATCTTTATATCCAAAAATGATTATAAATTATATAAACATGGAAATATAACTAATACCTTAGTTTAAAAGTCACATGTGTACTGATAAAATAATTCTCACGCATAGTGGAAATAATTCAGATGCTTCTATTTCATATCATAAATATGATATTCATATATCATAATATTTCATTAAAATAATCACATATCTCACTATTTCCAGCATCAACCACTACAAAATACTCGTAGTATATTTGTTAGAATATAATGATAAATGTGGAAATAATAATCCATCATGAATGATCTAAATAGAATAGAAGCAGGTAAAGATTTTAAAATGATAGAGAAGCATAGTGTTGTTTAATCCAGTACATAATATATTCCTTCAGAAGAAATACATAATATAATTTTGAACATCACTAATGATAATTTCAATTCAATACCTAACATATTTGAAACCTTCTGATGATATGTAATATAATTTACTTTGAGAAAATATAGATATGTAATGATAGGAACTTAGATGATAGAGAGAGAAATCAGAGGCTTTTATTAGATGTAGACATCTTATTACAATAGAAATAGGAGGAGGAAGAAGAAGAAATGGGGAAGATAAAAGAAGAAGACTCCTCTAGAGATGCTGCTCTAAGGCCAAGGTTGTAGCTCGCTCTAGCCGAAGTTGAGATCCAATTCCAAAACACAATTCTTGAGTTTCCCTCCCAACCTTAACCTCCATTTATTATCCCAATATAACACCAACAGTCCTAAATGACACAACCAATCTCTATTATAATTTACAACACTTCCCCTAGTAGTAATGAATTACTACTCACTCTTTAATCACACCCCCTACATAGCAGCAGCACCCCCCCTAGGACCCCCTTTTCAGTAGCTAGTTCCTATCAATTTCACCCCCTTATAAACCACATTGTCCTCAAGGTGATTATTTGATGGATTTGGCGATGTTCTTGGAATCCATGAAGCTTTATCGTTGAATGAAAGGGCTGAATGCAACTTGAATTTTTCATAGGGTTCTTCAACCTCTTGTACTTAACTATACCACGGTCCTCCCCCGTGCAATATCCTTCTGGTGTAGTGGTTCTCAAATTCAACCCCCATATTTCTTAGCTACTTATAGCATCAGATTATGTCTCTCTCTTAGATTTGTTTGAGTAGTTCAACTTCCCTGACAAGTTCCCTCAATATCAGTAATTTCCATCTGGAGCTGCTGGCCTAACTCGAGTGAAGCCACAACCAGTGTGGAAAATACATGCTCATTCGTTTGGATACCATGCTACTCATCCATCCTTGTTTCATGTATTCCCATATAAACTATTACTAAAACGTTCCATCGTTCTCTATCTCTAGCTATTTTTTGGAGCTACCTCTCCCTTCATCTACAATCATTAACTTACCTTTGACAATATCTTGAGAAGAACTCTCAAAATGTATTCCTTCTATCCATTCCATAACATTCATAAGCTACTACTATTCATCATACATTATTTTTACAATGAATTTTGTTTTGGAATTGGCTCTCAACTTAGGCTAGAGAGGGTTGCAGTCTTGGCCTTAGAGTGGAATCTCTAAAGGAGTCTTCTTCTTCTTCCCTATTTCTTCTTCTTCCTTTCGTTTTTGTTGTAACTAGATCTATGAATCTAATAGAATCCTATGATTTCTCTCTTTCTCATCCAAGTTCCTATCAATTCAATGTGATTATCTAATGTATTTGGTGGTGGCCCTAGAAACCATGCATCTTGATCAATGAATATAAGGGAAGAATGCATCTCAATTTTTTTGTAAGGGTCTTCAACCCCCTGTACTACCACCATACCAAAATCCCCCCCCCCCATGCATTATCCTTTCACTATGGTGGTTCTCAAATTCAACCCCCAACTTTTTCAGTTACTTCTAGTAGCTAATTGAGGCACCCACTTATAGTCATTTGAACAGCTCAATTCCCCTGACAAGCACCCTCAACATCAACAATGCCCATTTGGAGCTGCTCGCCCAACCCAAGGGAAGACACAACCAACTAACTACTCCATCGTTTGGATACCATCAATGAAAGATTGACATACTGAAAATTCTCCAGCCTTCACCTCCTCACATTGTGGTTGCTCAAGAAGCTCTACAGGAGCTCGAGCTTGCGCCTACACCATCTGCAACATCTTGAGTTGTGGCTACTCCTATTACATCTCTAGTTATTCCTACTTATCTCATGGTTATAGTTGGTTTGAGAAACTTTTTATATAATTTAGTGAATCATGGTTCATCTTTCTAAGCTTTGTGAGTTCCTACTCCATCTATTCAACTCCAACTCTCAAAAATTACAGAAAAAACTTGTAACATCCTATTACTGTTTTCAAGTATTCCTAAACCATCCTTTTAATTAAGCTTTGGTTGGTTTTTTTTTTTTTGTGTTATTTCAAGTTGAAAAATTTAATAATCTTCAAATTATGGGCTAGTGCACGGTTTGCGCACGGATGGCGCACAGCTTACCAAATCGTGTGCCCTGCTACAGGAAAATGGAAAGTTTTGGACAGAGAACTCCACACGACTTGCGCATGATTAGTTAAGTTGTGCATCCCCTTAGGAGAAACTGTTCCACCCATTTATAAAAAGAACATATCTTGCACATGGTTTGTCCAAACCATATGATGTTTCCTAGGAAACCATGCGAATTGGATTTTAATTAATCCATATTTTTGTTAAAAATTCCCAAACCCACTTTTTAGGTCTCAAATGGACCTCCTTCAATCAAAACTAGTTGATCTCGACCTTGGAGCTCCTAAGAAGTATTTTTGGCCCCTCTAACCCCTCCCGAATGAAATCCAAAGCTAGGAGAATGTTGTTCAATCCATCTCTAGTTAGTTTCCTCCTCCCATTCTTGATCTCCCACGATCTCTCTTTTCCTACCTAGGGTTTTATAGATCTTGATATGTTGTCAAAGGATCTAATACCCACTTTTATGGATCTAAACCTAGGTTTGAATCTTTTTTCTCTATTTTTTTCATCCTTCTTTGATGAATCCCGACTAGGGTTTGGTGATCTGATATTCGTTGATCCCGAGGTAGGTGGTTCTGTTACGGTGCCCAATTTTTATTAACCCTAATTGCTTTGTTTAATTTCAATTGTTTGAATTAAATTATTTTATTTTATTTTGGATTAAAATGTATTTCAATCATTTTTTTGGAAAAACCCAATTTCGGTGAATTGGGGTTTTTTTAAAAATGGGTTTTTTGGCATGAAATTGGAAAACCCCCAATTCCATTGAATTGGGGTGTGCTTATGGAAATTATGATAATTTAAATTTTTAGATTTAAATTCTGGTTTGGATAGAAATTGAATCAATTGAATTTTAAAATTTAATTGAAGAAAATGTTTTGATGGAAATATTTGTGAAAAAATCCCAACTCTAGTGAATTAGGGGTTTGTGATGGAATTGATGGAATTGTTTGAAAATTAAATTTGTTGAATTTAATTGTGTAATTTATTATTAAATTGAATGAATTGGTTTTAAATCCTTTTTTATGAAAAATGTATTTAAATGGATTTGATGGAAACCCAGTGGTTTCATTTTTTGAGAAAGGCGTGTTTTTTATTAAAAACTTGTTATGGTTTTTAAAGGTAAATTGATGTATTTAAATGGAGTATGGGATTTAATTTTGTTTTGATCAATCTAAAAAAAATTCCCATTGTTGTTTTTTACTAGAGCACATGCAATCCTTAGGTAGTTAATGTGTTATATTGGACAATGCTTTATGAATTACAACGTTCTAAAACATCATATCAGCACATCCCATTCCTTAGGTGATGGTGATGAATTCTCTTAGCCTTGGTTCAAGGTGAGTATGTACATACTTAGTCGTATTCACGGTGTTGGGTCCCTATAGCTTGGAACTATCATACCTACTTGGAACATGACCATGTTGCTCACTTGTTTTTATTTCGAATGTATATTTCATTGTTATGAACTGTTTTACATGCCTTATATGATTTTGTAAATACCAACCCTGTATGTTTTAAAGTTGAAAGCACGTTATTGGTTAATTTGATATGGAGATATTGTTATGGAATTTTTGGTGAAATCCAACTAGGATTTGGCTCACACCCTACTTGTGCCTTTGAGTGTTCGTATATTATCTCCTTCCAGGTTCAAGCAAGGGGAAAGGATCTCTTAGAGGTGGATCCAGCTGTTAAACCTTGGACTTGGTGGGTTTTTTCCTTAGGGACTTGGGATTTTTTCCCTGTTTAGTACTTGGTTTGTAATAATTTGGGCTTTAAGTGCCTATTTGACTTATGTTACTTAACTCCCAGTGGAGTTTTCTTTGATATGCATACTATCTTGCTTCTTTTTACTTCCACAATGTTTGTGAAAAACTGTTCCCACTTTCAGTTTGTATGATGTCAGGTTCTAGTCATCGACCTGTGGGGATTGGGAACGCCCTTTGGGCTATGTTAGGACCAGCTCGGTTATCAGGTTACCAGGGTACTCGGGTTGGTTTGTGACAAAGTGGAATCAAAGGGAGGTTCAGCTTTTATCTTGAAGTCAGTATGCATTTTTGAAATCTTGTCGGGAGTTAGGAGGTATTTGCGATTGAGTGTCTGGTCATCTATCACTACAATGAACCTTAAGTCTTTGGGGGTGATTAGGGAAATATTTCATGTGGATTAGTTCTAGTATTTTTTCTATTTTGATTTGGATATAGTGAAATCCAAATATATTTTTTAGATCTTTTGGGATTAATTTCCCTAATGCTCTATTTGAGTGTTATCTTATGTCTTCATTGTTGTCTGTTGATGTTGTGTGGCATCATGCCTTCGAGGAGACATGCGAATTTGATCTAGGAGGAAGATGCTACTGAACCTCAGCAAGCAAATCCTTTTGTAGACCCAAACCTGGTTGAGTTTATTGTGTGCATTGTACAAGCTTTAGGATAGGCACCACCTCTAGTTCTTGTTTAGGCTCCAGCTATGGAACCCCAGAGGGATGTTCTCAAAAAAAATCTCAAGAGTTCCTTCACCAGAAGACAGAACCATTCAAAGACTCTAATGATCCTCAATAGGATTAGGAGTGGTTGAGCAGAAAACCATTTTGTTGAGCTCATACACTTTGTACCTGAGATAGTATCGAATTATAGGATAAAGGTTTAGAGGTTTGAGTTAAGAATTCATCATGATATTCGTTCTTAGGTTTTCTTGTTAAAGATTCCCTCTTATATTGACGTATTGTATAGATCACTTATGGTTGAAATGGACCTGGCTAGAAATTTAGGCTTATTGGAAGTTTCTTTATCTCCTAGTGGTAGTGAGAGTTCCTTCAAAACAAAGTGGAAGCATAATGATTCTCATGGAAGTTCTTGGTAGAAAGTTTTTTCTAGACCTCTTACATTACTTGGAATAGTTTCCTTAGTTTTCTACCAGTGTGGAAAGGCAAGACATTTGAAGAGGTTTTGTACTGAGGCGCCCAAAAACTATGGCTCCTACGAATGTTCAGGGCACTTGCAATGATTATTCCATATTTATTCCACTTTGCTTAGTGGAACAGAATCATCATCTCCTCCTAAAACTATGAGACAATCAGATGCTTCATGTGCAAAATGGTTCCAGCCATAGGAATCTAGAACGAAGCTTCTTCACATAGTGGAAGAGTCTCTAGAGGAAGTGGATATAGGTCTAGCAACTGTGAGAGGTACCATTACTATAGCTTCATCATTATTGACTGCTCTATTCGATATTGGTGCATCTCATTCATTTGTTTTAACCCCTGTAGTTAATCTACTAAATCTTCATATGGATCTTTTATCTTGTGAAATGGATATTACTATACCCCTTGGTACGAAGAGAGAGTAGGATCTCTATAGTCCCACTTGTTTTTTCTCTCTATCAGATGTTGAGATAGCTTGGACATTCCTATTTATTAACATAAAACCTCTCGAAATCATTTTCAGAATGGATTGGCTCATCACCAATAAATCCTGGATTGATTTTTATCTACGATGGGTCTCCTTTACCACACCCAGTGGTGTGTCTCGTGTCTTTCAGGGAGAATGGGACCCAATATTGAGTAGAGCCAGACCTTCTTATCCAGAGTTAGGGAAATTAATATTTGTGTTTACTTTTGATCTGGAGCAGGAATCTTTGAGTGGTGGTCTCCCTCTAGTTTTCATCGAGTTTTACAATGTTTTTCCTTCTGATTTCTCTAGTTTTCCACTAGTGAGGGAGGTTGAGTTTTCCATTGACTTGATGCCTAGTACTCAACCAGTTTTTATTCCCTCTTACCACATAGAACCAGCTGGAGTGAAAGATTTGAAGTCCCAATTGGATGATCTTCTTGAGAAAGGCTTCATGTGCCGGAGTGTGTCTCCTTGGGTGGCACCTACTCTCTTTACAAATATGGATGATGGTTCACTTCGCCTATGTGTTAATCATTGAAATCTCAATTGAGTGACCATAAAGAACAAATATTTGTTTCCATGGATTGATGATCTATTTGATCAGTTGAAGGGGGTGAAGTAGTTTTCAAATATTTACCTTAGATATGGTTATCATCAGTTAAGGATAAAAGAGTCTAACATTTAGAAAACCGCATTTCAGAACAGGTATGGCCATTATGAGTACCTTGTTGTGTCATTTGGTCTAACCAATACTCTTATAGTTTTCATAGAATTAATGAATAGGATTTTCCACAAGCATCTTGATACTTTCATGGTAGTATTTTTCGATGACATCCTCATATACTCTAAGTTTGAGGAGGATCATGTGCATCATTTGAGAACAGTTCTGGGATTGCTGAGAAATCACAGAATTTATGCCAAGTTTTTGAAATGTGATTTATGGTTTTGGGAATTGAAATTCTTAGGATACATGGTGTCAAAACAAGGAATATCATTTGATCCTGAGAAGGTGAAGGTTCTTATGACTTGGGAACAACCATAAAATGTCTTTGAGATTCGAAGCTTCTTGGGATTAGCCAGATATTATTGTCGGTATGTAAAGGACTTCTCAAAGTTGGATTCTCTAATGACTACACTAACTCAGAAAGGAGTAAAGTTCTCCCATAATGATAAATGTCAGAATTATTTTGTTGAGCTGAAATGTCTTTTGACTACTACATTGGAGTTGACTCTTCCTGAGGCCAGGTAGGGCCATGTGGTCTTTTGTGATGCATCGGTTCCAGGCTTGGGTTGTGTTATTAAACAAGGTAACCATGTCATTTCCTATAGATCTTTTCATCTTAGGCCACATGAGAAGAATTATCCAACCCGCGACCTTGAACTTGAAGTTGTGATGCGCACGCTTAAAATTTAGTGGCACTGCCTTTATAGAGAAAGGTTTACCATGTATACTGACCAGAAGAACTTGAGTTATATCTACTCTCAAAAATATTTAAATCTGTGCCAGAGGCGTTGGGTGGAATACCTGCAGTCTTTTGATTTCGACATTGCCTATACCACGAGGAAAGGGAATGTCATTGCAGATGCTTTGAGCAGTAAGCTTCCGACCCAGGCATTAAAAGAAACATTAGAAGAGTGGAACTTGATGGATATCTTTGTACAGATTCATATTGGATTTTAGGAGAAAGGGGTCAATGTTTTCTTGGCCAGTGTTCAGTTGACATCCACCCTTCTCAAATTGATTCTACAGGAACAACAGCTTGATGATGATTTCCGTAGCATTAGAGACTCTCTTTATGGTGGGGAGGTTGTTGCCCTGTGGTTGTTCTCTAAAGAGTGAATTCTATGATATCTGAATCATTTTATGGTACCGTCTTCGGTAAGGAAAGTGATGATGGGGGATTGACATAGTTACCAATGGGCAGTGCACCCAGGAACCACAAAAATGTTCTATGACATGCATCGGCAGTTCTAGTGGCCCAGTATGAGATGGGGAATTGTTGAGTTTGTTTCTCATTATTATACATGCCAACACGTTAAGGACGAGCACCAAAAACCTCCAGGTTTTCTTCAGCCACTTCCAACCCCTACTTTGAAGTGGGATGAGGTATCTATGGACTTTTTGGTTGGGTTGTCACGTACCCAGAGGAAGAAGAATTTGATATGGGTTGTGATCAATGGGATGATGAAATCAACTCACTTCTTACCCATTCTTGATATAGCCAAAGTTGAGGAGTTGGGAAATCTCTATGTGAAAGATATTGTTCTTTTGCATGGAGTTCCATCTGTTATAGTCTCTAATATGGATCATCAGTTCAATTATTTCTTTTGGAGGGGGCTTCAGGAGGCACTAGGATCTCGCATCCATTTGAGTACAGCATATCATCTGCAATCGGATGGACAAATAGAAATAGCTATACAGATTCTCAAGGACATGCTCCGCGCTTGTGCTCTTGACTTTGGTGGATCATGGGATGATCATTTGGGTATGGTTGAGTTTTCTTATAATAATAATCACCAGTATGTGATCAAGATTGCTCCTTTTGAGGCCTTGTACGGCCAGCCTTATAAATCTTCATGTTGTTGGTTAGAGATTAGTGAGAGTTCCTTGGTTGGACTAAGCTTGGTTCAATAGATGGCAGTAAAGATTCAGTTGATTCTTCATATAATTTTGAAGACACAGAGCAGATACAAGTCTTATGTTGATCATTACCTTAGACCTTTGGAGTTCTCAGTTGGTGACCAAGTGTTCTTGAAGGTTTCACCTTAGTTGGGTCATCGACAGCTGGGGGAGCAAGGGAAGCTTGCTCCTCATTTTTTTTGGACCTTTTGAGGTTATTGAGAAGGTGGGGAAAGTTTCATATCGTTTGTCACTACCACTGCAGCTGACGTCGATGCATAATGTGTTTCATGTGTCTCAGCTTCGAAAGTATTTATCTGATCCATATCATGTTCTGAGTTGGCGCGATCTTGAAGTTGAACCTGATTTATCTATGATTGAATGGCCAGTCAAGATTGTTGATTATGAGCCCAAGGTACTTCGTGAGAGCAGTGGCCTCAACTTTTTTATGTGGAGGATTTTTCATAGGCTTTTTGGGGATATAAAGTTTCTATTGTGGGGAGGTCGTAACATCCTGTTACTGTTTTGAAAATTTTAAGAATCTTGAAACTTTGGGCTACTCTGTAGTTTACGCACGGTTTACCAAACCGTGTTCCCTGCTACAGGAAAATGGCAAGTTTTGGAAAGAGAATTATGCACGGATTTCACATGATTAGTCAAGTTGTGCATCCCCTTAAGAGAAACTGTGTGACCCATTTATAACGGTCACACAGCCTATGCACGGTTTGTCCAAAATGTGTGATGTTTCCCAGTAAACCAGCTCCTAATAAGGATTCTTGGCCCCTTGGACCCCTCTTGAATGCGATCTGAAGCTAGGAAAATGTCGGTTGATCCTTCTCTACTTAGTTTCCTCCTCCCGTTCTTGATATCCCGTGATCTTTCTTTTCCTCCCTAGGGTTTTATAGATCTCAATATATTGTTAAAGGATCTAATACCTACTTTTATGGATCTAAACCTATGTTTGAATCTTATTTATCATGTATCCCGTTGTTATCGTCCTTGTTTGATGAATACTGACTAGGGTATGGTGATCTGAGATCCGTTGATCCTGTGGTAGGTGGTTCTGTTACGATGCCCAATTTTTATTAACCCTAATTGCTTTGTTTAATTTCAATTGTTTGAATTAAATGAATTTTTTTTATTTTGGATTAAAATGGATTTCAACCATTTTTTTGGAAAAACCCAATTCAAGTGAATTGGAGTTTTTAAAGAAAATAGGTTTTTTGGCATGAAATCAGAAAACCCCCAATTCCATTGAATTGGGGTATGCTTATGGAAATTGTGGTAATTTAAATTGGTAGATTTAAATTCTAGTTTTGATGGAAATTGAATCAATTGAATTGTGGAATTTAATTGAAGAAAATGTTTTGATGGAAATATTTGTGAAAAACCCCAATTCCAGTGAATTGGGGGTTTGTGATGAAATTGATAGAATTCTTTGAAAATTAAATTTGTTGAATTTAATTGTGTAATGGATTGTGAAATTGTATGAATTGGTTTCAAATCCTTTTTTATGAAAAATGGATTAAAAATGGATTTGATGGAAACCCAGTGGTTTCATCTTTTTGAGAAAGGCATGTTTTTTATTAAAACTCGTTATGGATTTTGAAGGGAAATTGGCATATTGAAATGGAGTATGGGATTGAATTGTATTTTAAGAAGTCTTAAAATAAATTGTCCATCATTGTTTTATACTAGAGCACATCTTAGGTAGTTAGCGTGTTATATTGGACAACACCTCACAACTTGCAATGTTCTAAAACATCATATCAGCACATCTCATTCCTTAGCGACGGTGATGAATTCTCTTGGCCTTGGTTCAAGGGATGTATGTACATACTTTTCCGTATTCATGGTGTTGGGTCCCTATAACCCATAACTATCATACCTACTTGGCACATGACCATGTTGCTCACTTGTTTGTACATTTGTGTAAAGCACCCTTTGATTGAAGGGTAAATTCCTTCTTTTGAAATATATTTTCATCAATTGAAATGTGAAGCACAATTTGCTAAATTATTTCCATATTTTAAATTGTAAAGGCATGATTTGTTTAAATATGCTTTTGTAAATGTCAAACCTATTTGTTTTAAAATTGAAAGCACATTGTTGGTTAATTTGATATTGGCATCTTGTTATGGAATTTTTGGTGAAATCCTATTGGTCTTTGGCTCACACCCTACTTGTACCTTCGGGTATTTGTATATTATATCCTTCTAGGTTTGAGCAAGGGGGAAGGATCTCTTGGAGGTGGATCCAGCTATTGAACCTTGGACTTGGTGAGTTGTTTCCTTAGGTACTTGGGTTGTTTTCCCTATTTAGTACTTGGGTTGTAGTACTTAGGGCATTAAGTGTTTGTTTGACTTCTAGTACTTTACTCCTAGTGGAGTTTTCTTTGATATACATATTGTCTTACTTCTTTTTACTTTTGCAATGTTTGTGGAGAAATCGCTCCCACTTCTAGTTTGTATGATTCCAGGTGCTATTCGCCGACCCGTGGGGATCGGGAACGCCCTTCAGGCTATGTCAGGAATAGCTCAGTTATCGGGTTACCAAGGTACCCGGGTTGGTTTGTGAAAAAGCTTCTCATGACTCCATGCTCTTAGACAAGTATATTCTAAATTCCTCGGTTGTGAATTGATTTACCCTGTTGTGTGTTGCCTCTTCCCACTACTGCGAGCTTCAGCTTTTGCATCTGCAGTTGTGATATTTTTTTTTCACTGCTACGTTTCACTACTATGTGAGGAAACTGCTACATCTTCTTCAGCCTTTCGGAGTAGCCGGTTCGCCAGCTTCAACCGCACTTCCATAATTTCACTCAGTTGGGAAAATCATTCTTAAGTTTCCCTCACTTGAATAAAGGCGAACGATTAAGAAACTCCTGCGTCAAATGTGTCTTGAGTTCTTCAAAGCTTCCATTCAAGATTTTCTTCCACTGTCGTCTTGAGACTTTTATTAGATGCAGAGAGCTGGTTACAATAGAAACAGAAGGAAGAAGACGAAATGGGGAAGAAGAATAAGAAGAAGACTCCTCTAAAGATGTCGCTCTGAGGCCAATTCTGCAACCCTCTCCAACCAAAGTTGAGAGCCAATTCCAAAACAGAATTTGCGAGTTCCCCTCCTACCCTCAGCCTCTCTTTATTATCCCAACCGGATGCCAACAACCCCAACTACCCCAACCACTCCCTATTACAATTTACAACACCGCCCCTAACAGTAATGAACTATTACTCTCTCCCTAATCCTGCCCCCTACATAGTAGTATCCCCCTAGACCCCCTTCACAACAACTAGTTCCTATCATGAGATAAATGAAGTGAGAAATTGTAATTATCAAAACATAAATAAAGTAGCAAGAGCTACTCAATAGGAAGTTCCAATGTGATACGGACAGGACGAGCCATGAAATTTGGGAACCACTCAGTCAGGTGACGACCTACAATGGGAGTATGCTTTCAGATTAATTGCACCTGGGAATTGGTTTGCATAGGATTACATGAATGATTTAGAGAAATCTTATTGGGTATTCATACTCACCCCTACCCGCACATCTCAATGTGCATGTAGATGTATTTTATAATGATGCGGGTAAGTGAAAAGCTTCGATGTTCATGGGTGGTGGAACTTAGGAGCTAAGTTCATTGTGGACATGGCGGTGTTTGGTTGTGTGTTGGAGGAGTCAGAGCATTCATGTTGGACAAGTGTCGTTGGCTAGGTTGTCGTGTCATGCCAGGATATGGGTCTGTTTTATCTTTCATTACACTCTGTTTGGTTTTCAACTTACTTTAAATCGGTAATTTAAAGTTCATTTTTCAGATTTTAAAATGAAAGTTCCGTTCATGTTTCGATAGGTGTTCTCTGTGGGATTGCAACCGCTGCACATCAAGGATTAGTTACATGATAATAAGGGTGAGTAAACCTTGAAAAAACTCTTGCGTCATGTGTGTTCTTTCTCGATGTATCTCCTGTTACCATGTTGTCACCATCCGGATCCAATCGCACTAATCGACAGTGAGAATAACATGGATTGAGAGTAAGTGCTTTCGATGAGCATTGATTCACCCCTTCCCCCAATTGCAGCATTCTCTCTCCTAGGCTTATTAATTTATATCATAGCATTCTTGAAGCAATTTCAGGTAACTATTCCCACATATTTGAGTTTGCTTTTATTGTTAAGCCCTCATAAAGTGAATTGGGAATCTACTTTGAGGCTCGAACACCTAAAGCATCAAGGGACACTATGGGTCAATGATTAGTGAAAGGGCAAGAGTGATCTTCAAGTGTAATAGTAGTGGGCCAAAGAGAGCACTATTTGGACAACTATTACACTAGATGGGGATCGCGGGAGCTAATCTATTTTTAAATGGATCATGTAGGCTGACCCGATCCATTTTTAAATGGATCATGTAGGCTGACCGGATCCAGGACCTCTCACAACCCGACCCACAAAGGGCCAACTAACCAGCAATAAATTGAGCATGACAACCCCAAGCTCACCCCAAGCTCGCCTCCCAAGAGCTGACAACCAATGCCAAGAAAACATATGACACTTCGAAATCCTTAGAAAGTGGTAATTTTTATCTTCACGCATTTATGTTTCTAAAGCAAACCTTAAAAATAAAAATAGAAAAACATCACATTGGTTTGATTTATGAATTCAGGCAATGGCCAAAGAATAATACCACCCTAATGAAAATGGCTGGAGCCACAAAATTCATGTACAAAAATTATAGACCTCGAGACAAAACTGTGAAGCACCCTCGTTCATCAACCCGAAGCTTTCTCAGCATCTCAAGGAATTCAAAACTTCCCGGGAAGCCAACTTGCGTGCTGTCTCCTTATCCGAAGCAGCCGAGGTATGACTGTGAGTCATACCATTGGCTTCCACTTCCACCGACACCGAGCAGAGGCCTCGATCCCACGACACCACCGGATTCTTCAAATGATAGTGATTTGTTTGGCATAGTTCATGCAGCTCCCTCACGGGATGCCTCTTAACTGTTTCCGGTGTAATCATGGGTTCCAGAAGCGGTCTCATGCTATTAAAAACGACATCTTTATTGTAACCCGAGTCAACATATATCGCCCCGGCCAAGGATTCGATGACATCTCCCAGTACCTAGTAAGGAAAATCAAATAACCCAAAAAAAAAATCCACATCAATAACACAGTTGTCTGTATCTTTTGTTCGGTCTCTTCTTCAAGTCAAGTCAGTCAGCGAAGAGATAAGGCTGTGTTTAGTTTAAGAAAATGTTTCCAACACCAAATGCAGCTTAAATCTCCGTTTCATACGCAAGACTCAAACCCGGGATCGCATACTCCATGAGAAAAGAAAAAGGAAAAGCTACCTTGGGAAATGATGTCTCGGCGTCCCACCCGTAAGTAGCCTCCAAAGGCAACTTCTCGAAACCATTCACAGCAGTCTCAATGTGTTTGTGCAGATCTGATGAAAAATAGAGGATGTGCCGTTGCAATCCAGCCTTGAACGCGGATAGCGCATAACACTCATTATTGACGGATGCAGATCTCAGATCAGTTAATAACCCGGGTGACATCCCAGGATACCTAACATAGATATGCACCGTGACAAGATAATCCAACAGTGCGTCCCCGAGAAACTCCAACCGCTGGACATCAAAAAAAAATTAAAAAAAAAACACGCTAAAAAAGAGAGGTTTCAATAGTATCGCCGTGAAGAACATACCTGATAGCACCTCGGGATCTCGGGAAGCATGTATGATCCATGGGTCAATGCTTCAACCAACAAAGACGGATCCCGAAAACTGTAGTTCAACACAGACTGCAAGCGATGCAAGTTGACAAGCTGCTCTGGATGCGCCAACAGCATTCTCCCATACGGTGCGTTGGAAAATTCAACTTCGATGCCAAGCCAACGCATGACTGAAAGGGCAGCTCTCTCACCGCCGCTACTGAGAAACGCACCGATCAAAGCCTCGACAACATCAGCAACAACCTTTCGTTTCACCGCCCTCCGGCCCTGGATATAGATTTTTTGGGTCGGCGAGATCGTCTCTTCACTCAACGAATAGCTCGTACTGGGCATGACCCAGGATTTAGGATCAAACGGTTCATTGCGAATGAAGCCCTGAGAAGGATGGAAAC
Organism: Viscum album; assembly: GCA_963277665.1. Classification (NCBI taxonomy): domain Eukaryota; kingdom Viridiplantae; phylum Streptophyta; class Magnoliopsida; order Santalales; family Viscaceae; genus Viscum; species Viscum album. The sequence goes on along the minus strand of OY728141.1, from coordinate 1,481,569,021 downwards.
ATATTAAAGCTGCATATCGAAAAATATAAAGTGGATTTAAGAAAATAAAAGTTACCGGGAGTTTACGGCTGCAGCCAAACCAGGAAAGCGCAGCATTGCAAATAAGCTTCTCCCGCTTTATGCTGAGAATGCCTTCATGGTGACTTTGAAATGTCTTGAAGAGATGCTGGCTGGTCGCATACTTGAGAAAAGAGTCACCAAGGACCTCTAATGATTCCAAGTGGAACTTCTCCTGGCATTTCTTCGTTGTAATTGCTTCCAACACCTATAAAATCATGTATTTGCACCATTCAAAACAAATTAGTATTTGGAAAAAATCTAACCACATGAAGGAATAGTTCTGTTGGACCCAGTCCATTTGGGCATTGACCCAGAGTATTGCATTCCAATCTCACATCTGTTTTCCTTATGATGTATATTGTTATTCTAAATAAAAATTAAGTGTATCATCTCTCATTGAGGAACCGCATTTCATCCTACAAGGTATCAGAGACTAATTTTTTTTCCTGACCCTAGCCGCCACACATGAGTTCCACTCAACTGCCACCCTCGCATCAGCTGCAGGCCCACAAGACATGGCCCCCTCCTGCCGCGGCGAAACAGCAGGTCGTCATGCACCACTGGGCAAGGCCTCTCCTAACATGTTATGATGTCTTTTGTTATTCTATCTATAAACAAATTGTCACATCTCTCTTCAAGGTGCAGAAATTCATTCTAAAAGTTCAAATAAACAAAAGAATAATAATGAAAAGGCAATCAATTATTGACAACAAACAACTCTATTAGGACCATGCACTACAATCATAATAGCATGTGAAATTTATACCCAATAAAGCACAAACAGAATACCTTGCTGGTTGGAATATCAACATTTAGATTGTATTCATCCAAATGCATCCTTTTCAAGTTGATAGCAATAAGCATAGACTCTATTCGATGCATGACGGCTGGCATGTATGAGAAGGAATACAAAGTACCGGCTGATATTGGGGAAATTAAGACAAGACATACTTCAGGTGGCAGTTCAACAAACGTGTGTGCAGACTCTGTAGAGACAAATCAAGGAGATTAGTACACATTAGAAGAGTGCTGTGATATTAAATTAGTAATATTAGTGGAGAAATAACACGCTGAAGAAAAAACTTCAGTGAACGATGCAAGATATAGTGTCATCATCAGTATTTCACCGGTATGACTAAAACCAAGCAAAAAAACTGACGATTTCATTCTAGACAATTCAACTTGCAAGGATAAGGACTTCATGATTTTGAATGAGAATCAGTCATCCCTTACTATTCCATTTTATCATTAAAAGCTCTTTCAAACAATTGAATGCACGCTTCAATTTGTTTATTCTATTATATGCGTCATTTCAAAAAATAACCCTTAATGTTTAACTGATGGTGGATCATTTCATTTTCATTGATATATTATTATTTTAAGTGAATTATAAATTATGGTGGATTTGTATTTATTCAGATACAAATTATTTGCGTTAGCACTTAAATACTAAATGGAACGTAAAAAAAGTTCAATTTTAGAATCCTCGGTTTAGGGAAGTTTTCATTTATCGTGTTTTTTAATTTTTTTTTTTCAATTTTAGAATCCTCGGTTTAGGGAAGTTTTCATTCATCGTGTTTTTTAATTTTTTTTTAAATTGAATTACAATAGGTAATTATACTGTTTAAGAAAGATTCTAGAAAGTTAAAAATAACCAAAAAAATACACATTATTAAAATGATGAATGAATGTGAACATAGTATTGGAGAATAGCATCAGGCATAAAGTTACTCTGTTGTCAACTCCTAAACTCAAATCACTGATCTTTCAATAAAAACATTAAAATCCCTCTTTTGAAACGTCAAAGCCCATCAAAGTTTTGTACAAAATGTTTTCACCCAAGTGCAATTAAATAAGACGGAAATGAGCAACATAAAGTTGAATGGATTCGAATGTGTCCCGATGATTTCATTCTATACAACTCAACTTGCAAGGCTAAGGATTTTAAGATTTTGAATGAGAATCAATCATCCAACCAAAAAAATTACTTTAGGCACAAAGTAACTCTGTTGTCAGGCACAAAGTAACTCTGTCGTCAACTCCTAAACCTAAATCACTACTTACCATTATATAAAAACATTAAAGCCCCTCTATTGAAACGTCAAGGGTAAAAATAATAGCAGCAAAATAAAGAGCAAAATCAAACCTTTCCTGTTCTGCTTTCTGCCACACTGAAGGTGATTTTGCACTTGAAAGACACGTCTGGCTTTAAGCAAAGGCTCATGCAGAGATTGCAACTCAATTCCATGCCTGTAATTAATATTGGATGAAGATTTGATATGTCAGAAGCCGTTATGAAATTAAAATCCAGCAACTAAATCAATAGCACTAACCGTGATTCAAAATATTTCGTGTAAGTAATCAGCTCACCATTTGTCAACTTCAGAAGTGAGTTCGCATCAAGGTTCTGTAAAAAACCATAAACACAATACACAGAACCATTGTGGGGTGTGTATACCAAAGAGTTTGGAAGCACGCATCTACACACAGATCCATTCTTTGTTCGCACATAATGAGCACAACCCTTCGGTGCACGACATTTTTTAAAATGGCTAATATTCTCAAATGGGAAAGGGACTGATTTTATGCATGGCCAATCAATAGCATAATTTGCACCTTGTGAGCATGGAAGGAGATAATAATCAACTACCCTGTCTGTCTTTACATCAAATTCCATCAATCTATTTATATTGTGGCCAAGGAGGGCTCCAAAAACAGTGCGCTGGAACCTCATGCATAAAATAATCTGTCCAAAATGAAATCATTAATCAACCCATGTGTCATGACAACCTTCCAGAATGATGACAGATTAAGAGGAAACTCACATGTTTAGTTTCGAGTTCAGTAAAGCCAGCATATTTTAAGTGAATCCTCACGCTACCCTTGCTAACTTCGAGCTCAAAATCAAGATGGGCAACATCATTCCCCAGCTTGTTCCTGACAAGAAGATAAATATCTTGTATGGCAATATCATACTTGAACTTCTGCTCCATCCCAATTAGGTAACAGTAGTAAGTAGTGGAATTGTCAGAACGACAATTAACAAACTCAGGAGGAAAGTAGCGGACTTTATCATCATCATAAGGTACATCAGCTGCTGCATCTCAAGTGGAAATTATAAATCAGCAACAGTAATAAGAAGGATTAAATAGAAAGTCCAGTCCTTGCAGAATGGTTACCATGACCCGTGGCAGGGTTTTCTTCCAGAACAATATCAGGCACAAGATTATCAGTTAAAGCACCAATTTTGTGCAACTGCTTGCAAGCCTCTAGGCAAACAATCTGCTTCAAATTCTTCCCACTGCCTTGGGCTTGAACAGTTGCAATGGGACAATTTTTTGGAAGATGCAGCGTACAGGTTTCCTTGTCCTTATCAATGTCAAACCTCGGAGAAGGTTTAAAATACCTAAAGAATAAAAAAAAGGATACAGGATTTATCAACTAAAATCGAATATTAAGAGACTAAACAAAAAATAGACAAGGTAAAAGAAAGAAATGACAGACCCATCCGAAGGCAGCCGTGAGCAGTAGATGTATATCAAACAAATGCTAGAGGCTAGATTTGCAATAGCCCCTGTACTTTCAACACAATAGCATTCTTGATCAAGTAAGTTTCTGTCAAGCGGAGCACAAGGTTCTGCAGAATGACGCAGGGATTCCTCTCTCATGATATCTCCACTGGCGAGAAATCTCTCTACCAGAGAGAGTGCATGAAAATCTCCACTGGATGAAAAATGAAAAAATAAAATATGAATATAATGCTTTTTATAAACCCGGAAAGGGGAAGAAATTAATATCAGTTAAAAAACAAATAATTAAAAAAACATGAGCATTGGGTTTAATGGAAAAGAGAAACAGAAGCAATGTGAGGAAGAAACATGTGATCAGATGTATAATCTAGAGAGTGGACTTTTACCTTTTCAACATTAATAAAAAATCGGAGTTTTGTTTTCTAGCCCGACCCCGAGATTGAATAAAACTACAAACATTGTTAGAAGGATCAAATCTGATAACCAGGTTGCAGCTTTGAACATCTAAACCTTCTTCAAGGATAGATGTTGCAACTATAATGTTCACCTGCAGATATTATTCCCAACTCCAACAGTATAAACTTATAAACATGTTAAAGCAAAGCCTTTGAAAAGGGTTAAGTGTAAGCGTACATTGCCTTCACGGAAATCATTGACAATTTGATTCTGCTCTTTTCTGGATTGAGACTGGACATGGGTGTTATTCCCAGCAATATGGCTAATCTTCCAGCCCATTATCTTCCAAAAAAACTCGATCAATATAAATGGAAGAACAACAGCTGTGATGACCCTTTCAACAAATATTATGCATCTTAAATCCTTAGAAGCCCTACCCAAAACAAGAGAGTAAATATTAAAATTAAATTTACTAACATTAACATGAAAGCTTCCAAATCAAACAACTGACAAAGACGAAGGCTGTTAAATACCAATCACAAAAAATTACTGACAAAACAACCAGTAAATAATGAATAAATAGAAGAAGCTATATACAACTGTAAAGTTGGAACTAAAGACAAAGAAACCTGTATTCCATGAGGGATTCAATCAAACAGAGCACCTTTGGCGTTAGAAACCCAGCATTAACAGCAGCTTCCAAATTATCATCAAAAGACCAATCTGGTCCAAATTCACATTCAAAACACAAATGGGAAAATCAGAAGCCACAATCATGGTTGTAAAAAAATAAAAATAAAAGAATACAGTCATGAAGAAATATCGAGAAGTTCAGAAATACCAAATGGAACATAAGTTGACAACATCTGGATTGCATCTTTGGCAAAACCCTTTACAATTTCCCCACCATAAATATCCGATCTCCCCCATTCAAATAGGTCTGTTCTATTACATGAAAAGAATTCTGCAGCCTATTGGCAAAGTGAGAGCATCAGCGTGAATGCCCACATGAAAAATAAAAAGAATGACTACAAATTTAGGCATATTTACCTTCAAAGAAAGCCAGACACCAAGTTCACTTAAACAAAACAACAAAACATCACATGTCTTGACTAATTTATTATTTAATGATGTCATTGTTGAATCTTTCAAATCCAAATTTTCTATCAACCACGCATGCTGCAAATTAAAATAACCGAAGAAAACAGCAAAAAAAAAAATTAAGGAGTCAGTGAAAAAATTAGAAGCAAAGAATTAATGGGAAGTGAAACCATCATAGCATGTTTGAATTAAAATAATACAGTGCTAAATGAACTGGATTTGTTAGCTAGTAAGGACTCAAGAAGAAAAGTGAGTAGTTAATGAAATTTATCACTCATTTGGTACACTGTCCAAGCATGTATAAAGCACAGATCCCAACAATTAAAAAGAGTGAATTTTGCAAATTCTTAAATAACTAAAAAAAAATCCAGGGGACTATTCTCCAGAAATAGATAAAAAAACAACAGAATAAACAACTAGATTTATGGGAGTCATTAGCTCATGTTAAAACAACAGAATTTCCCAATAGAATCTTTCCTAATTTTTTTATATAAAAGACAGTTGTGATAATTCTAACTTCTAAACCGGTAGTTAGAAATGAGGAAATTCACATCTTGAGCAAAAGCCCAAATCTATCAAATAGGACACCAAAATTTTTTCATAGATCCAAAATTGAAATAGGAGTTAACATTGCAATTGTAACACATATTAACCCAAAACTAAAGAAAAATTATGGGGGATGACCACTTGAACCCAATCACAAATCCATCTCTTCACTTTTAATTAAAAAAATTTAAAATCAGGGTTTTAATAAATGGGGACAGCAACACAGGAACATAGAAAACAAAACAAAAAACAAAATTACTAAATAAAAATACTAAACCAAATAACTTGGCATAAAACCTGAAAGAAAAAGATATGCATAAAACTAAACTCCAACATAATGATGTGAGTCTAAAAATATTTACCACCATTACATAAATGTTTGCATAATAACTATTTAGACAAATAAGATAGATACTAAAGAGGATAGAATTAAAAAATATGATGCAAAAAAAAAATCCACAAACCTTAACCTTCAAAGATGTCAAATTTACTTTCAAATCCTCACGCACACTGCTAACATCGACTTCATTGTAAATTTTGTACTTTGTATTGGAAAATGGTATATATTCGGCCAGTACAGATTCGCTGATACAAGTGTACACCTTTAAAATAAAGGGAACAAAGGTACACTTGTAAAAATGATCATTAGATAAATATTAAGCATGAATTTAATAATATCGTAATTTGACAAGAAACAAAATATTAAACAAATGAAAAAATAATTAAAAAAAAAAGTAAATCCTTGGTGAGTTGAAAATATTAGATTAAATTTTTATTTATTACAGGATTTTATATCTGACATTGATTCATAATTTTGTTTACGTATAAGAACGTGTTGCGTACATAAATCTACATTAAATTTACATTATTATTTTTCGCCAAAATATTTGTCTCTCACAAATCCCAACTGGGGTTGTTCTATTTCACACAATGCAGAAGAGTTACTCAACGCAATCGCAAAGGGTATACTCAACGCATGCACAGTGCTCAGCATGGTGGATCATTACTACTTCACGCAAGTTGTTTCGTGTGTCTACTCAACACATCCTAAAGTTCTACTTCACGCATTGGGTTTATGCAGTTTCTACTGAACACGATGTCTTTCACTCCACGCAACTGGTTTATTCACGAATTCACTTCACACCATTTTTTTGTACCAACAAAATCGAAATTTCTACCCAAGGCATTGTCTCAATTCACCACACTGGTCGCGCATCATTTTGGAAAATTAATTTTGGATCGTTTTAACATATTCAGTTGATTTGTTTAGTTAGTTATGGATTAATGAATGCAATTAATAGCTGGAGGGACACATGGATCCATGAGGCTCGTTCGATTCAAGAATGGAGAAATTAAAAAATGTTTGTAGGGAGTATTCGAAAAGAAGGATAAGAGATTGAAAAATTGAGAGAAGCTTCCAAGACTCCAAGAGATTTAGGGTTTTAAAGGAGGAAAAAAAAGAATAAGAAGAGGGATATCCAAGGGCCAAGGAAAAGAGTAAAAGGGGAAAAAAGAGGAAAAAAGAAAGAAGAAAGAAACAAGGGAGATGTGGTTGGAGATAGAGGCAGCATGTGGAGAGGGAGATCCAGAATCATCAAGAGGATCGAAGGTTCGGTGAGATATTTACTTCATCTATATCAATTAGTTTTGATTTCTTCTAATGTACTTATATCATTTCGCAATGGCCATGATTTGAGAAAATTGGATCAAGATAAGGTATGGAGGTTATATTATGAATCCTACGTAATTTCTCATCTAGTTTTCATTAATAGAATGTTATGAGTGCATACTTGCCGATGAAGAAGGATCAATCCATCTGAACCTTGTCAACCGTGACAGTGGCGATGACGTCACTGAACCTCAGGCATGCTTCCCCGTACACAAGAGACAACCGACTAGCAGTGAGGACCTGAAGCGTGGGGAGGCTATGCCCTCAAATAGAATGCATAAGGGCCATGCCCAACTCTACCGAAGATTCGACATGACCCGTCAATGTGGTGGACAACCCAAAACCTATAGACAATAACCTGGAGCCAAGAGGGCCCTTGCAGCCCAGGGTAAAAAAAACCAGTAAGCAGTCTATATGATGCATCAACAATAAACAAAGCATCAACATCAAATATAAATGACTGACATCATCAAATAATAAACAGATTAATCCCTCAGCCGGTACAAATGTAGAACAATAGTGGAAAAGTAAATATACAATGGCCCCCAGCCCAACTCAAGCGACTCATGCCGAATCATCGACTTCCAACACCATGCTCATCCTGAGCCATGCGTCCAACTCCAAGATGATACATGCTTCTGAAATAAAACAATGTCTAGCCACATACATCAAAAATCATGTCATGTACATTGGTAGGGGGAGAGTCCAACCATGGTGACTGAGATCCGTAGCTTAGTTTGGTGGGATATTATCAACGCTTTGTGGAGAATTTTTCACGGCTGTCTAATCCACTCACCAAGTTAACTCAGAAAGGAGACAAGTTCCTTTGGACGGACGAATCTGAGGAGAATTTCAAGGAGTTGAAGAGAAGGTTGGTCAGCGCACCTGTCCTCACACTGCCTAGTAGTGGAGAAGTGTAACACCCCGTTACGTTTCTGTTAGGTACGTTTTAAGCTTTGCTTTGGCTTTCTTTTTTTCGTTAGTTGGGTAATGCCAAGAAGAAATTAGGAGGATATCTGTAATGGTGAAGTTTGAAATTTGTTGGATTTTTCAGCATAAAACATGCAGTTTCTACAGTTTGCTGGGGATTTACACGCCGTGTAATGGTGTTACACGACGTGTAATCATCGCCTGGCATATGTCGTGAAATGAATACACAGCATGAAAGGTTACACGCCGTGTACAACTTACATGCCGTGCAAATATTAAAAATCGGGTTTTTAATAAAAAGGCAACGGGTTTTTCAACGTATATGGGACTCGACAATTACACGACGCGTAACTGGGTTACAGGCCGAGTAAAATCCCAACCCAACGTTTTAAAACAGGCGGCTTGGCTGATTTCCTTTGAGAATTGATTTGAGAATTGATTTTTGGAAAATGGCTTAAATTGATATGATGGAATCCTATGGTTTTATTTGAAAAGGCATGAAATGATGAAAAACCCATGATGTTGTTTGAAAAGTGATTTGGCGTTTTGAAAAGGGAAAAGTGGGCGATTGTGAAGAATTTTGAAATGAAATGATTTGCCATTTTTCTATTGATTGATTGAGCACATGCGTGTCTGGGTAGTTAGTGGGTTTTGTTGGAGTCTGCATCCCACATCGGACTTGAGGTCCGGTGTGGTCTTTCTTATTTGTTATAAAAGCACCCCAAGGGCTCCTTTAGAGGAAACACCTTGGGGGTTCGGGTCTCTCCTATTTTCTCAATCTACATGGTATCAGAGGGAACCCAACTCCCCTCCTCCCATTTTATTCCTCCTATCTAGGGTTCTTTTTTTTTTCTCTTCTCCCCCGTGGGGGGGCGGCGGCCCTCATGAAGGGCTAGGTTTATGTTTTTACCGCCGCCCCCCCCCCCTCCGGGCTCGTTTTCTCCGGCGGATCTCCCCTGCCCGCGCCTGCTTCCCCGCTGCGCGCGGCGCTTCTCTCCTCCCGGCGGGCCTCCCTCCAGGCGCGGCACGCCGCCCCCTCCGGGCTCCTTTCCCTCGGCGGCCCTCCATGTCGGCGCCCGGCGGGCGCCTCTCCCTGGTTCTCCAGCCGCCGGCGCCTCCTCCTGCGGAGCGCTCCCTCCCCGCGGCTCTCCCACCCTGCGCGACGGCCCGCCTTCCGCAGCGGCTCCCTTCCGCGACGGCTCCCTGCGCGACGGCCCTGCCTCCTGCTGCGGCATCCCAACGTCGGCGCCCGCCTCACCCTCCCGGCGCGTCTCCTCCCTCAGGCGCGACACCCCGCCCAGCGCCTGTAACACCCCGAGATTTTATGAAAAATATTCTTTTTAATTTCATTAATGTCTTGTGTTGTATGCTACACCAAAAGGAGTTTGCACAACACGCATCCTTGACTTGCCTTGCATTACACGCAATCGTGACCTTCCTCGATAGCGTGTGTAGTACGCAATACCGAGTTTCACTAAACAACGATATGCTATTAAAATAAAACTAGCCGTTATGAATAGTAATAACCACTTTTTGAAATTTTATAAATTTTATTTTTCAAAATAGACTTCATTTTTGGATTCGGAATACCGAAATTAGTCTAGGGTGAAATTTTGGTATTTTTCTGAAAACTTTCAATTTTTGATGAATAGTGAAACCACTAAGTGGTAGGTTAAAAACTGAATTTTGCATAAAACTTAATTTTACCGCTTCTGTGAATGGAATTTCGAAAATCCGAGAGACACGGTTAATATCAAGGACTAAAATGTGGTTCAATGAGATGAAAATAATTTTTTGGTGAATAGTAACTTTTTACTTTTTTTTTACCACGGTTAAAAGTAAATAGGGTAATTAAGGGTAAAAATGATATTATTATTACCCTAACACATGTCCTAATCCTATTGGACAAGTGTATCTCGACCAAAAACAACCTTAAGTGTAAAATATTATCATTTAGGCCCACTTGGATTAGATTAGGACATTTATTATTATTTAATTCAAAGAAGAGTTAAAAGAGTTAAAATCAAAGTTTATTTACTAAAACATTTTTAATATAGGGTTATACATAAGATAAATTCGATTTTAAATATTTATTAGAAAGCTAAAAAGATTTCCTACATAAAGGTATTTTATTTGTAATTTTTAGACATCAAATAAGTTAATTTATTTATGACACAAAGATGATGCAATAATTATCTTATTAATGAAATATTGACATAATTGATATTATAAATACCAAAATAAATGTAATTTAAGACTTTTTATGAATTCCACTAATTTTCTAGGTTACTATGATATATTAGTGTTGATTTAATCAACTTGGTTCGAACATATAATTCTGTTATGACTTTCACAAAAATCATATATCAAATAGTGTCAAAATTGACACAAAATAGTTTTTAAATCAAATATTATATTATTAATTGTTATTTTATTCCTAAAAATCTAAGGTTCGGCCAAATGACTTAGATAAGGATATATATATTAATAATAAACAATTTGGGGTTCGTTTGGCATGTTATAGTAAGTGTATTAACCATATAGTGTAAGAAAACAAAAAGACACGGTAAAAGTTAAATTATTTAACTTAGAGTTAAATCTAATTGATAAGGTTAAAATAATAACCTAAACTTGTCTAAATCCTATTGGTTGATATGATTTCGACCCATCCCCACTTTAGCTTCGAAATAAGACCCTTTGGAACCATTATAAACCGATTTTGACTTTAATATAAAATAATATTTTGAGATATTCCTAAGGTGCCCCTCTCCTCCCTTATAAAAGGGCACCTCCTCCCTCTCCTCCTCACACCAATTTGAGCATTCAAGCTCGGCCAACCCCTGCCAAAATCTCTTCTCCACTTCCCTAGAATAATCCTAGAGGTCCTGGTCTTCTTCAAAGACCAATCTTAGTTCCCTAAGTGGAGGATTCAAAGAGGCGTTTCAAAGAAGAGGTAATATCCATTACCGATCTTTTCAATTTCTTTCTTCTTCAACTTCTTCTTCTTTAGTTGTTTCATGATAAAGTAATAACATCAGTATTACTTACATACTGATATGTTATTATAAATATGAAACAACCCTAATTCACCTTCTATCAATCCTACGGAAAAATGAAATCACCGCGCGTGCGTACGTACGGAATACCGTCTCCACGCCGTGGTGTAATCTATTTTCCATCATCACCTTACAAGGATGGGTATAATGGTGTAATGAGTAACTATATATGATTATTATAAAGTGATATTGATACTGAAATAGTATAAATACACTTAAATACAATTCCACGATCATGGGAACAATATCATCGCTCGTGCGTACGTACGGAATACCGTCTCCACGATGTGATGCGACTCGTTCTACATGATCATCATTACATAGTAATTATATAAATGAATTGAATGAATAAATATGATATATGTTACACTAATATCATTCTGGATATAAGGTATCTATAACCTTAAAAGAAGAATAAGAATTTATTCGGCAAAACACGCATAAGAACAAAAGGCAATAAAGACCCGAGTAACAAGTAACAATGAAATATTACTAATAAGAAGCTAAGAATATGACCATATATGATATCATATCAATATGTATGATTCTGGAATAAGTCAATAACATTATTTAAACCATTATACAGGAGCTTCGGACACGTACAAAGCAAATCGGACCTAAGGTAAGGGAAATATCACAATCTCACTTTTATCCGAGATTGTTTTTACTTTGGTAATTACTGGGGTGTATTTTATCATCCACATCCATGTTCCCTCAATATGTAATATTATTTTCATCCTTCTACAATAGTTTATATCCAATTTTACCCTTCGGTGAGTTTTTTGTAAAAGATATGAAAGGAATCTTTTGTCGTTTTCGTACAAGGTACTTTTTGACTTTTCCAACAAAAGTACGAGAAGAATGTTTTTTTTAACTTATACGGCACGAACGGATTTTTACGATTTTATAAAGCCTTATTTTCATGAAGCTTCCTCCAAAAGATTTCATGACTATTTTCAATAAAATCTCTTTCTTTTAAAATTGCATGACGTTTTGTGAAAAGAAATTGATTTTGAAGAAGAAAGGATATTTTCCTCAAGAATTCATTTTAAGTGTTTTATCAAAATTATTTTCCATCTAAGATAACATAGGGTTCTGTTTCTATCCCTATTATTACATTGATTTGGTTATGTTGTGATGGAATTATTTTTATGAATTCCTTTATCTTATATGAATTGTTTTATGATGTCACGATGTTTACGAATCCCATTTTTACTACATGGGTTATGAAATGATGTATGATTTATGATTTTGTGGCACACATAAGAATGGTATCATTATGAGATGGGTGGGACCTATATCTCCCTCCAATGCATTGGGTAAAGATTTTATATCTCATGAGATAGACATGGGTGGAATGGTAGGTTATACCGGTTCAGTGAAACAGGACTGAAACGAGGGTTACTCGATTCAGAAAGGGACTTTGTCCACTAAGATAGTCTTGGCAATGAGTCTTGACTAACAAGAAATGATTCTCTATGATTATGTGTGAATGTCACAAAGTTTCATGTTTTAAGTTATGATTATTGTGATTACATTTCACTGCCATGATTTATCCCATGTTATGAAATTATGCTCTCTTTTGCAGGATAAGATTTCCAAAATGTTATGTTCTTATAAATATGATGTGATTGATATTTCTTTTGTTTACCCTTACTGAGCATTTGAGCTCACCCTTTTATGTTTTCTTTTCCCAAGGATATAAAGAAAGGTTTTAGGTAAAAAAAAAGGAAGATCTTTATGGGAGATGTTGAAGATCTTTCACCACGATTAGAAGATTATATTCCGAGTTTCCAAAGACACTAAACTATTACGGTCCTTGTGTGTGTGTTTTTGTAATGTACTAAGTATTCCGCAAAAGTAATGTAATGTACATGTACGTCCGGCTTCAGGTCGTTACAGCGCCCTTCCCCGGTGGCGCGGCTCCCGGCCCCGGCGTCCGCCGTCCTCCCGCGGTGCGCCCTCGTCCCAGCGGGCCTTCGCCCGGCGCCCGCGCCTCTCCGTCGCGCTCACCCCTTTGTCGCGCTCGCCCGCTGCTCTCCGGCGTCCAGACCCGACGACCTCGGCGCGACTCTTCTCCAGCGGATCTCCTCCAGGTGCGCCTTCCCTCCCGGCGCGTCTCCTCCCGAGCGCGACCCTCCCAGCGCCCCTCTCTGCGCGGATCACCTCCCGGCTTCTGCGGCGTCCGCCTCCTGTGGCTTTCCCCGACGGTTCCCCAGCACCGGCCCCTCAACGTTCGCCTGCATCCCGGCGATCTTCCCCTGCCGGCAGATCTTCCCCTGGCGGTTCTCTACTTCGACCTCCCGCAGCGCGGCTTCCCGGCTCCGCCTCCCTCCCGTTCCCCTTTCTCCCGATGCGGCCCCTTCTCCCCGGCGCTCCCGGCTCCCGACGGCGTCCCTCTCCGCCGAGCACTCCCAGCCGGCTCCATGCGCCGGTGCCTTCCTTCCCCGGCGGCTCCATCCCAGCCGGCTCTATGCGCCAGCGGACTCCCTTCTCCAGCCGGTCTCCATTCTTGTCGGCTCCTCCGGCAGCAGCCAGCCTCAAGCCTCGCCAGCCCCTCTCTGCGCGGCAGCCGGCCTCCTCCGGCTTCAAGCGCTGCCTCCCGTTGTCCTGCTCCCTCGCCGGCCTCCTCTTGCGCTCCTCTTCAAGCAGCCAACCGGCTCCAGTTTCTCCCAGCGGCTGCCCTGCTTCCGTTTCGGCTCTCCGGCACCTCTAGCGGCATCCCCGCCTCGCCGGCATCTCCCGACGACTCCCGGCAGCCGCATCTCTATTCACCGGCACGTCCATTCGCTGGCGCAGCAGCTCGACCACCTAGGATTTGGGTCTGTTGGCGCCGCCAGATCCCGCAACGATTTCTGCGGAGTCCCCGCCTCCCGTCGCCGACCCCGCAAATGCGGTTTTCCCGGTGCTAGTTTGGATTTCCCGGCGTTTCATCGACCGGCCCCACTAGTGCGGCATTCCTGGCATTCCGACCATCGACCCGGTTTGAGTGGCTCATCTACTGCGTCCGCGACATCTTCCATCAATCATCCTGCGGAGGAGCTTCGATCGTGAGGGGGAGCAGCAGCCTTTGCCGCTTTCTTTTTTTTTTATTTCGTCATGTTTTGTAATCAAGCTGGGTCTGTCCAGCTTGAGGGGGAGTGTTAGCGTCTGTTTTTTGTTGTTTTCTTTTCATTCTGTGTCCAAGCTAGGTACACCTAGCTTGAGGGGGAGTGTTGGAGTCTGCATCCCACATCGGACTTGAGATCCGGTGTGGTCTTTCTTATTTGTTATAAAAGCACCCCAAGGGCTCCTTTAGAGGAAACACCTTGGGGGTTCGGGTCTCTCCTATTTTCTCAATCTACAGGTTTATTTGAGACAAACACGTTAGGATTGTAATGCCCTAACAACAAATTGACGCTTTATAACTCTAACAAAAACCTAGTTCGGCGGATCTTATCCCCAGTGGGATGTCGATGGGTCTTACTAGGCCTGAGCCCGAGGGAAGTGTGTGCACATCGCCGTGATCACAAATATGAGATGTGTGAGGATCCCATAACTTGGAACTATCGTACCTCAAGGCAGATGACAATGGTGCTACTTCTAACTGTTTTGATAATAAATGTCAGTGTGAGGACAAGTGCGCTGACCAACCTACTGGGTTTTTTAGCTCATACTCTACCTTTTCCTTCGGGCGTTTGTAGATTTACTCCTATCAGGTCCGAGTAAAAGGAAAGCACCTCTTAGAGGAGGTGGATGTTCTTGATCCTTTGGGGCATGGAGTGATGTGTCCTTTGGGTCGTGGAGTATATCTTGTCTGCTTTCTGGTACTTTGATGATGCACCATTTGGGTTTTGATATACTTGTTTGGTTTCTGGTATTATCACCCTTCAGAATTTTTTAGCATACTGATATGTGTTTGAGGCAAATTTGTTCTCACGTTTATATTGTATGTTGTCAGGTGCTAGTCGTCAACCCGTGGGTATCGGGAACACACTTCGGACTATGTCAGTGTCAGCTCAAATATCAGTGTATCAGGGCTATTTCGTGACAAGAAGGGTTTTGTAATCTACAGTGACATCCAAAAAGGGATTAGGATGTGTTCTCATGGAGAATGATATGGTGATAGCTTATGTCTCCGCCGAATGAAGGTTTATGAACAAAATTACCCAAATCGTGATTTGGAGTTAGCTGCATTAATTTTTTGCATACTGATATTGGATTTTTGGAGTTGATCAAAGATTGTGACCACTCAATGCATTATCACCCTGAGAAGGCGAACAAGGTGGTCGATGCTTTGAGTCGAAAGGATCATGCTAACTTATCCATGATGAGGATCACCAAAGATCCAATATTTTTGGATTTGTAAAGGATGGATATGGAGATCTTGAAGGAAGGAGAAATATCTTATCTTTCTCAAATGAGTGTTCAACCATCTATCCATACGGGGATTAAAGAAGCACAGAAAGAAGTTGTGGAGCTGCAGAAGAAGGTGAGAAATGTTCTGAATTTAACCTTGACTGTGATGGAATGATAAGGTTCAGGAACCGTGTATGTGTTCCATCCATAACCGATTTAAAGGAGCTATTAGAGGAAGCTTATAGTTCTTCATTCTCTATTCATCCTGGGAGTACAAAGATATATAGAGATTTGAAAAGGTATTTCTAATGGGATGACATGAAGATAGATATTACAGAGTTTGTATCTCGGTGTTTGGTATGTCAGCAAGTTAAGGCTAAGAAACAAATGTTACAACCATTACCCATACCAAAATAGAAATGGGAAAGAATCACCATGAATTTTGTCGTCAGGCTCCCCAAAACATCTAAAGGGCATAATGCTATTTGGGTTGTAGTCGACCACCTAACAAAGTCAACACACTTCATCGTCATTAAAGAAGACTTCTCTCTTGATCAGCTTTCCAGAATATACATTAAGAAAGTGGTAAGATTACATTAATTAAATTAAGTGCCACATTCTATTATATATGATCAGGATCCGAGGTTTACCTCGAAAATCTGGCAAAATCTTCAACAGGCTCTGGATATGGAGTTAAGTTTCAGCACTGCATATCATCCTCAAACATCTCAATCCGATAGAACAATTCAAACCCTAGGGGATATGTTGAGATCATGCTCTATGGATTTCAAAGGTGTTTGGGATCAGCTATTGAGGCCTGAGAAAGCTGAAGAAATGACAAAGAAGGTTAGAGTCATTCAGCAACACATCAAGGCAACTCATAGTCGGCAGAAAAGTTATGCTGAAAATCGCCAGTGTGATCTAGAATTTGAAGTCAGTGACAAAGTATTCCTACGAAATCTTCATGGAATAAGATTGAGATTTGGAAAGAAGGAAAAGTTAAGCCCTAGATACATCGGTACTTTTGAGATTCTTGACTGTATCGAGACAGTAGCTTATCGTTCGACGATGCCACCAAATCTCTTCCGAGTTCATGATGTGTTCCATGTATCTCTCCTGAGAAAGTACATGCATGGTCCTTCACATGTACTAAACTCAGAAGTCGTACAACAAAGTAGGATCTTATGAGGAACAACCAGTGGAGATTCTGAGTCGTAGAGAGAGTGCTACGAAACAAGACCACTCGGGCTCAGTTTGTACTGAAGCGACGGAATTTCGAGGGCGAAATTCATTTTAAGAGGGGTAAAATGTAACATCCTGAGTTTTTATGAATTTTTTATTTTTTGAATAAATTAAATTTCTTTGATAGTTTGTAGTACGCAACTCTGAGTTTAACTTGCGTTACACACGACGCCGAATTTTAACAAATCATGATATATTATTAATATTATTATTTAAACACGACTATTCTAACCTAGCCGTTAAACTTAGAAAATACAAGTAATTTTTATTGCATTTTGTGAACAAATAATACAAGTAATTTTTACCACTTTTAGAAAATTTATTTTACAAAATAAAATTCATTTTTGAAATATACATGTCAAAATTGTCTTGAATTGAATTTTTAAAAAATACTGGTTTTTATTAAGAATTGTGTTTTTGTTTACAATATTTAAAAACATCCAAATTGTTCTAAGATGATTTTAAAAATAACATTAATTCAATTATATATTGATTAATCCAATTTAGGTCATTGAAATCAATTCCATATTGAATTTGGATATTAAAATTTTCTATATTTGCGAGAATTTTCTCTTAAATTAAATTATGATATTTCTGTGAATTGAATTTGGAAAAATAGATCTCATATTTGGAATCAGAATTATTTATGTTATCTAATAAAGTCAACTTAATTTATGACCATTATGAATAGTAAAAGCAGTAACAATTAATTATCGCGATTAAGGTGAAAATGGGTTTACCGGGGGTTAAACTAAAAAAATAAGCGGTAAGATGGCTTAGAAACTTGTCAGCACCCATTGGCTGACCATATTTCGACTTCATCTCTTCTAGGTTCTAGAATGGTCAATTTTGGAGCCTGTGGTATAAGAAAAACATGGATACACTTTTTCTTTTAAAAAATTCAAAACATGTTCTCTCTCACTTATAAAAGGTCACCCCTTCTTATCTCTTCTTCACATTTCCAAAACCCTTCCAAGTTCTGCCCAAATCCCTTCCATCCCTCCTATCATCCTAGAACACTTAGTTTGATCAGAAATCCAACCTAGGAATGCTTTTGGTATAGACCTAAAGAGGTCACCCGAAAAAGAGATAACGATCTTCAACAAGTGTTTTTATTTTATTTCTTACTCCACCTCTTTCAAATCTTATTAAACTATGTCAATATAATAATCTCAGTATCTTCCATATACTAAAATGTTATTATATTATGGGCATGAACTACATCCATATCCTCTTCCCTCAAACGAGAAATGATAACGCCGTTCGTGTGTTCGACGGACTACCGCCTCGCGAACAGATACGACACGTTTTCCATCAACATTTCTCCCGGTTGGGTATGATGATGGATATAATATATGTGTGTGTGTGTGTGTGTGATATTTGTAACATAACTATACTCGGTCGTGTGTGCGGAGGATTATCGACTCGTGAAGCGATGTGATTCGTTTTTCACTTACATTTTACATTAAAGGTCATAAGGGATAAATTTAAAGTATATATATGATATATACTACATCATAATGATTTTGGGAGAAATAATTATTATTTACCTTCCTTTCGTTCCATCCGACAAGAAAATGGAAACAATATTCATACGTACGTACGACCTACCAAATCAATGTAAAAGGACCAAAAATACCAAATCAAAACGTGCGTGAAAAACAAAGCAATTATTACCCAAAACATAATTTGAACAAGAAATTATTAATAAACGGGCAATAAAATGGTATAAGTACATCATATAAGATATGATATATATGAGTATGTTCCTAAAATAGATGTATAATAAATTTATAATTATTATACAGGAGGCCAGAGCACTTTCGAGACAAGAGGAACTCAAGGTAAGGGATTTTTGTCTCAATTTGCCTTCTTTGAGACATATGTTGTGTTATGCACCTATCTTCTTTTATGAGGTGTAAATACTGCCACTTTGACATGTTATATCATGAATCTCCTTCTATTCATGATATTTAATGTTTCATTTGATGTTATGCTCTTATGGGGCTTACGATTTAAAAATTACCAAAGTGGTAAAGGTTTGATGTTATAATATCATTGTTTATCGGGATTCTTTATGATTACGCTTTCAATGATGAAATCTTATGATCTACTTCTCAAGAACTTCATGACTTTTCTTCTTCTCTGGTTATTTCTTGAGAACACATGTTTTCCTTTTATTTTCCTCTCTGGATTTATTAAAGACATTCTTACCCATGTTTGGCTTTTTACAGTATCCGTTTGGATTTTACTGAAAATGTGGAAGGAATCTTGATTTTAATGTATACAGCATTAACGGAATTTCCCGCCGTCATGACCACTCAATGCTTTAAAGGTTCAGATATAAGTTTCAAAGTTTAATTTCAAAGAAAATGATTTTCAAAATATTTTATGAATTTTTATGTTTCAAAAGTGTTTCAAAGGGGAAAGGATATTTTTCTCAAAAAATGTTTCAAGTGATCACTCAATATCATTTTTCATCTAAGATGATATCTTTTCATGTTACTTATGCTTTGTTGGGTATAAGATTGAATGATACCATCCTTATTCTTTCTCTAAATAGTTAATATTTATATTGATGAAATGTTTATGAAACTCATCCATTTTTCATGGGTCGTGTCGATGAATTGATGAAACAGTTATGAAACCCATTTTATTTACACAGGTTATGGTGTGATGATATGATGAATGTTATGTTATATTGTGGCATATATAAGTATGGTTTTCATTATGAGACGAGTGAGGCCTATATTTCCCTCTAAAGCATTGGGTAAAGTTTTATATCTCATTAAATAACGATGGGAAACAAGTTGATGGGCTTGATCCATTATGGGAAACAGGTGAGTCCTAATCCACAATGGGAAACAGGGGATGAGTCCTGATCCACTATGTTGATGGTATTGGTAGTTAACCTTGACATATGAAATGGTTTTCTATATTTATGATGGTGGCACACTTTTATGACGTGACTTTATGAAACCCCAAGGATTCAAGGAGAGGAAGGCAATAAGAGAGAGCTACGCAGCCATCTGAAATTGATGTGATAATCAAGCAACTGCAAAGGTTATTCAAATCCAGTCTTTCATGAACACACCAAACATATTGAAGATAACGGTCACTTTCTTCGACGTCACTTTGAACAAAAACATATCAACTTCGACTACAGGCGACACCTTTCTGAAGGTGAGTGCTCCCACCTCTAGGCGACACCTTTCTGCGTTTGTTCCAAGTGGAGTTGTTCAAGGCAGTGTCCTCCTAGCCACTCATTCCAAATCCAGATCCTCCCGTTTTAGCATCTGAAATAGGCATATGGTCCAAGCAGCGACAACAACGTTTCTGGCGACAACTTCCATAGGCATCATCCCTCTGGCAGGGACCTCCTTAAGCATTCGATCCAAATCCAGATCCGTCCATTGATCCAGATCCAGATCCGTTGTCCAGGCGCCCCTTTTGGTGTTGCTCCAACAAGCGTGCACCTGTCTTTCAATGCCCCCCACCACCCCACCCTCTTTCGTTCCCACAACCCTTACCTGCCTTTATTAATGCCCAGATCATTGTCGGGCTACCCGAATCATCGTCGGGTTTCCTCATCAATGCTCGGATCATCGCCAAGTGTCATGGATGTTTATTTTTGTTTTCTTATATATCTAAACTAGGTACACCTAGATTGAGGGGGGTGATAGAGACAGAGAGGACTCCTTGTATGTTATAAGTAAAAAGAACTAGAGAAATACAACAGATGAGAAAGAAGATTGATGGAGGAAGAAGATGAATGGGAAAAGACACTTTAGGAGAGGTTCACTCTACCCGTCCAAGTCGTGCAGTCATTGTCCCAAGTCAAACGGCTGATTCCTCAACAATATTCTCATATCCCCCTCACTCTCCCCCACTCCTATGTTTCCTTGGGTGATAGTCGTGGGTTGATCGGCGGCAAACAAAGTTGAAAACTCCTCTTGCTCCTTTTTCAGCTAAATTTTCCGCCAAAGATGTGTCCAAGCCAGACGCATCTGACGTTCCAAACGTTTGCCCCCCACGCATCTCCTTGTCAGCGTCGGCGACCGGATGCACGCCGGTCTTCTCTGTATTCTGTGTTGGCAGATAGTCTTTTTGTAGCAGACAGTGTAAAGAAAACTCACCTTTCACGTTGCTAGTTATAGTCATTGTCATTTCCACGTTCTGCCTCGACACTCTAGTTTCCCTCGTTGCCACTGTACGCGTCCCAACCATCCTCATCAATAGTGTATGTAACGTCTCGACCCGGGAGCCAATGAAATGGTGCCCTGAGCCGGTTGGTCACATGGCCTCAAGCATGTCTCCCTTTACACCAGAGGTTGTGTCGACTAACAACGAGGGTTTAATGATGGTGCGGTGGGGGAATATACCCTCATGATCAGATCATGATCACAGCGGTACAAGAGATATAATAAATCAACCAACAATCGAAGCGGTATACATAAAAGACAGTGCAGCGGAAGAAATATAATAACTGAAGAAATAAGGAACGGACAACACCAAATACATCCATAGATGCATGTCCATGTGATACTACAAAATCCAAAGCAAGAAACGTACAGGTAGATACAATACAATGCATGAATATAAAGTACAGCAATGTGTGGTATCATAAATAGAAAAGACTCAGGTTCCTTGAGGACACTTGGCCGACCATGCCAGATTTGGCCTAAGTCGGAATGTCTGTGAGTAAATATATATAAATAGATATAGGGATACGTATATGTATATGTATGCACTATATGCATTGTGACATTTATAGCCATATATATATATATATATACACACGTAGTATTAGCCAGAACTCGGGGTGTAACGCAAGCGTCCATGCGTAATACTACTCATAATAATGAGTCTCACAATAATAAATAAGGGTCGCCATGCTCGAGGATCAGAATCAATGTAGACCACCATACCAAGTTTCATAAAGAATGTAGGACGCCATGCTGAGTATCATAAATGCAACGAGGAGAGTCATACCCAACCTCCTAATCAAGGGAGCGTGGAACGTCATGCCCAACAACCCAAGTGATGTGGACACCATACCAACATCCTCGACCAAGGGGGTGTGACACGCCATGGCCAACGACCATACTCGAGGTCCCTTTAGTCATTAAGCAATGTTAAAACCCTTTGTTTATTATTTTGGGTATTTCTGAGTCCCACGTCAGAATACTCCTATTTGTATTTCTCTTTCTCAATCTATAAAAGAAGGTCTCCGCCTCACCTTGAAGGTAAGGGGGTTTTCCATCTACATGGTATCAGAGGGAACCTATTCCCGAGCCCTCCCTCTAATTTTTTTCCCCTCCCGGCTCTGCCCTAAGTGGCTCCCCTCCCTCCTGAGTCTGCCCTGCGTGGCACCCCCCTCCCTCCTCGGCCTGCCCTACGCATCCCGGCGGCCCTCACCCAGCAGCAATCTCGCCCGGCAACCTCTGCCTCCCTACGTCGTCCAACCCCAACCTCCCAGCGGCCCTGCTCTGTCGCAACGCCGCCCAACAACAGCCCCAGCGCGCGACGCCCCCAGCGGCCCTCCCCTGCGCGCGACGCCTCCAACGGCCCCCCGGCGGCCCTCCTCTGCGCTCGACGCCTCCAACGCCCCCTCGGAGGCCCTCCTCTGCGCTCGACGCCTCCAGCGGCCCCCTGGCGGCCCTCCTCGGCGTGCAACGCCTCCAGCGGCCCCCCCGGCAGCCCTCCTCATCTGTGCACGACACCTTCCAGCGGCTCCCACCCGCCGCCCTTCCCGGCCACCCCAAACCTCCCGTCTCCCGTTGCAGTGTCTTCCCTCGGCGCGCATTAGAACCCGTCGGCCTCTCCTTGAGGTGCACTCGCCATCTTCTCTCAGTAGCCCTCTCGGCGCTCTAGCCAGCTCGCCATTCACGGCTTCCAGGCACGCCCGGCCCCCCTGCTGATTCCGACGCTGCCCACAACTGCATCTTTGACCGCTACCCGACACCTCCATGGCAGACTCCTCCCCTCTGCCTCAGATAATCACCGCCTCCACCCGCCTCATCGATGACCGGTTGGACTCCACAAATTTCTCCATCTGGCGGAAGACTGTGGTGATGTCCCTGACCGGGATGGACCTTGATCATCACCTTGAGGATCCTCCCCCGGCTTCGACTGACCCCAAATACCGTTCGTGGAAGCTTGCCGATAGCAAGATCTTCGCTCTGCTGGTCAATTCAATGGATCGATCGGTCAAGGATGTCACCCGCACGGCGAATACAGTCAAGGAACTCTGGGACTCCTTGCAGATCATGTATTCTGAGACCAACAACCTAACTCGGGTTTCTGATATCCTCCAGTGCCTGTCCCATATTCGACATCAGGACCAGCCCTTCACCGCATATTTCATGGAATGGAAAGGGCTTCGTTATGAATTGTAGGAGTTGTGGCCCGTTCCCCAGACACCGGCAAAGGCTCAGACCCAGCGGGACCAACTCTGCATCTTTACTCTTCTCAGCGACCTCGCTCCGGAGTTTGCCACCACGGCTATTGAGCTGCTCGCCAGCCCTTCGACGCTGGAGATCCCACAGGTTTATCATCGGTTGTGCAAGGCACAGCGGGCTCTTCCCCCTCCCGCCCCCATTATCGACCACTCAGCTCTCGTCGGACATGGCGGGGACGCTCCTCGGGCCCTCGTGGACGTGGCCGTGTGGAAGGTCGTCCACGTCCCCTCTGTCAACATTGTGACAAGCTTGGCCACCTAATCGACCGATGTTGGGTTCTGCATATACGTCCATCTCAGCGCCCGAGGTAGGGACAGACAGCGGTCCAGGAGGCTTGCTCAGCAGTCGCCACTCTTCCACCATCTCTGGACCTGTCTATGGCCAACATCCGACTAACTCATGATCCTAGGGACCCCACAGAACCCGGTCCATCCTCAGCTTCTCTGGCCCATTCTGTTCGCTCTGCTGCCTTTGTCGGTCGTCGCTCCCCTGCATGGATGCTCGACTCAGGTGCCTCCGACCACCTCACCGGTGATGCTGGTATGTTGACCTCCTACTGCCCTTATACCGGTTCATCCGCCATCACCGTCGTCGATGGCTCCACTATCCTCATTGCGGGCTTCGGCGCATGCTCCCTGACTCCATCGATTCACCTACCCTCTGTGGCACATGTGCCCCGCAGTCCATTTAATCTTCTTTCCATCAGTAAGCTGACAAAAGATTATAACTGTGTTGCCATATTTACCTTCTCTGGTGTTGTATTTCAGGAGCGAACTACGAACCGGGAGTTTGGTAGAGGCCAGCTTCGGGACGGGGTCTACATGTTCGATGGACCGGCACCCATCGCTTGCACGTCTGCCTCTACTCGAGCATTAGATCTTCATTCCCGGTTGGGACACTCGTCTGCCTCCACCATTCATTAGTTTTTTCCAGACTTTAGTCGGCATAATTCTTTTCATTGTGAGTCATGTACATTTGCGAAACATCATCGCACTACATACATTCCTCGAGTGGATACACGGGCCTCACACCCTTTTGATTTGGTTCATTCAGACGTGTGGGGTCCTTGTACCATTTTGAGTCATTTGGGGTATAAATATTATATATCTTTCATTGATAATTTTTCGCGAATGACTTGGCTTTACCTCATTCGAGAACACTCTGAAGTGTTTTTCACATTCCAAACCTTTTACAATGAAATTCAAAACCAATTTTCCATCTCTGTAAAATGTCTCCGCTCAGATAATGGGCGTGAGTATCTCTTCACTCCCTTTCGGCAGTTTCTCCAGACAAAAGACATCCTTCATCAAACCTCCTGTCCTGATACACCCCAGCAGAATGGCGTGGCCGAGCGGAAACACAAACATATTCTGGAGACTGCTCGTGCCCTCCTCTTCCACCGACAGGTGCCTCTGCATTTTTGGGGCGATGCAATTCTCACCGCCACCTACTTTATAAACCGTCTTCCTTCCTCTGTCCTTCAGGGGGAGACTCCTTTTCGGGCTTTGTTCTCTTCTCTCCCTCTTCACTCTCTTCCCCTTCGCGTGTTTGGATGCCTCTGTTACGTTCGCGACACACGTCCTGGCCTCTCCAAACTCTCTCCCAAATCCCTCCAGTGCATTTTTCTTGGCTACTCCCGCACTCAATGAGGATATCGCTGCTTCTCCCCCGACCTACGGAGGTATGTCATCTTGGTTGACGTCGCATTTGTTGAGAGCTCTCCGTTCCCCCTTCCCTCTCCACATCCTAACTCCGTCATCGATGATTGTCTTCCTCTCATCATTCACCCTCCACCGATGTCAACCCCTGTTGACACCCATTTTGGTCAGGTATGCTCCCGTCGTTCATCAATTGTATCCCCCCGTCCCCACCAATGACATTGTCGTCCCCGCTTCGTCCGATGCTCCTGCCCCGCCGCCCGACGACTTGCCCATTGCCCTACGGAAAGGTACCCACTCCTACCAAAGTACTCCTCTATTTGTATCTTCATACAGGGGTTTGTCCGCTCTGGAGATAGTTTTTATTCCTCGCACGGTTGGTGATGCCAAATCTCACCCCGGGTGGCTGGCAGCAATGCGGGATGAATTGCAGGCTCTGGAAAAAAAACTATACTTCGGATCTTGTCCCCCTTCCAGCAGGCAAATAGGCGGTAGGCAGCAAATAGATTTACACAGTCAGGCTGAATCCCGATGGCACTCTCCATCGCCTCAAAGCCCGCCTTGTGGCCAAGGGCTTCGCACAGACTTACGGTATTGACTACTTTGATACCTTCTCACCAGTTGTCAAGATGGCCTCCATTCGATTATTCATCTCTATGGCCGCCCATCATCATTGGTCGCTTCATCAACTGGATGTCAAGAATGTCTTACTACATGGATTCCTTGAGGAAGAGGTTTATCAGCAGCAGCCCCCCGGATTTTGTGCCTCCGGCGCCGAGTCTCAAGTCCGTCGGCTATGCCGCTCTCTTTACGGCCTCAAGCAGTCTCCCCGTGCTTGGTTCGGCCGCTTTAGCACTGCCGTCACCGGCTTTGGGCTCTCTCGCAGCATGAAGGACCACACAATGTTCTACAGAACGACCTTCGTTGGATGCATCCTATTGGTCGTTTATGTGGATAATATCATCATCACCGGCAGCGACTCTGCAGGTATCACCCACCTCAAGGGACCAGCACTTCCACACTAAGGATCTCAATCCTCTCACATACTTCCTCGGTATCGAGGTATCCTATTCTTCGGACACCATCTCCCTCTGCCAACGAAAGTATGCGTTGGATATTCTGCAGGATGTTGGGCTGACACAGGCCACTGCTGTGGACACTCCTCTGGAGCCTAGGGAACGGTCTCTTTATGCCTCCTTGGAACTGTATCCACATCCAGAGCGGTACCGTCGCCTTGTGGGAAAACTCAATTATCTCACCATGACTCGTCCCGACATTGCCTATCTTGTTGGCAAAGTGAGTCAATTTATGGAGCATCCGACCACCTCTCATTGGGATGTTGTCCTCCGCATCGCCAAATACATCAAGCGAGATCCTGCCTGTGGTTTTCCCTACACCCAGCAGCCTTATCTGCATATTGAGGCCTTCAGTGATGTTGATTATGTTGGTTGTCTTGCTACTCGGAGATCTACTTCTGGGTTTGTCGTCTTCTTGGCAGGCAACCTCACCTCTTGGCGCAGCAAGAAACAGACTGTCGTCTCCCGATCCAGTGCGATGTCTGAGTACCGTGTCATGGCCACCGTCACTACAGAGATCATTTGGCTTCGAAAACTCCTTCAGGAGCTTGGCTTTCCTCAGCATACATCTGCTCACATCTGGTGTGACAATCAAGCAGCCACCAAGATTGCTTCGAATATCGTCTTTCATGAACGCACGAAACATATTGAGGTGGACTGCCACTTTCTTCGCCACCACCTGGAGCACAATCAAGTCAGCTTTGGCCACATCCCGACGGCGGACCAGCTTGCTGACATCTTCACCAAAGACCTCCCAGGGGCTCGTCTAGCCTCGCTCAGTTCCAAGTTGGGCATCCAAAGCATCTGCAGCCCAGCTTGAGGGGGAGTGTGTCTGGTCTTGTATGATGTCATCTTTTTTTTTATGAGACTCGTTGTCCAAGCTGGGCATGTCCAGCTTGAGGGGGAGTGTTAAAACCCTTTATTATTTTGGGTATTTCCGAGTCTCATATCAGAATACTCCTATTTGTATTTCTCTTTCTCAATCTATAAAAGAAGGTCTCTGCCTCACCTTGAAGGTAAGGGGGTTTTCCCAATCTACAAGCAGTATAAAGTAATCCGTTTGCCCTATGAGCCCTTAGCCCGACGTTCCGTAAAGAGGCAACCGGCATCGCTCAATGCGCAGTGGATCCTTTTTAATATAATACATTTAACATTTGGAAAAAGGGTCATGTGTTCATCCATGCCATTTATAAATAAAAAGAGAAGCCATGTTTATAACCATGCCACAACACAAGTCATGTACATTTAAAGAGGGTCACGCCCACTAACTATTTCAATACAGGCCATTCGTTTCATTATTTGGTTCATTCCATCATTAAAACTATGAGGGTCAGGTGAACTATCCATAACAGTGAACACCATACATGAAAGGGGTATAAAAATAGGCTAGGCTAACATGCATACCACACACAAATCAACAAGTTCATTCAATAAGAGAAGGCGCCAACCCCTTAGGCGGTGGTTCGGTCACTAGGAGATAATATAGTGGAGCAACACACCTTTCCACTTTCTCATTAATTCCATTTAATTAACCTGATTACATTTTATAAGACAACGCACCTCAACCGATGGTTTCATTAGAAAAAAATTGATTGATTTATAAGGCATCTCATGATCACACCCTAAAGGGTGGTCTGCGTTGAGGCGTACAGCCCCCAACGAAACAATTCAAAAGTAGCATTCATTTAATCCAAGGCATTAGGTTCCACACATCTAATTTTACTATTAAAAAGGCAACCCTGAAGAATTCGGTGTGTGGCACAACGACGCAATTTATAATTCGACGAAACTAGAGCAAAAAAGCTATAGACCCCCTACCTTGTACTTAGGACGGTAAACTCATCAAATATCAAGTTTTGATTTGAGCCGGTTCAAGAGAAAATGAATAAACGGACAAAAGCCCTGAAAATATGACGAATTAGCTTGCACCACGATATCATTTAAGATGGCGAGAGAACCCGAGAATAGAGGAAATAGGAGTCATAGTCACCGAAGGCTATCCAACGCACCTAACGACGCTCGAAACGGAAGTCGGACGAAGATCTCCCCATACCTAAGGGAGAGGAGGAGCTCCACAGATGGAGGGATGGTGCGCCCGAATGGGAGGAAAAGAAAGGGTAGATCCTTTAAAGAAGGTAGGGGCAGACACGTAAAAACACCCTTTTTTAAAGAGACGCACAGTTGGTCAAACCGTGCGTCAACTGTGCACGGGCTACTGCCTAAGAAGGGGGCTCACACGGTTCATGTGCATGAATTGAGAAACAGTGCGTAAACCGTGCGTTTCTCCTCTGTGAAGAAACCTACAACAGTCGCACGACTGTGCGGCCTGGTGCGCACGATTAGACCAAACCGTGCAACACCCTCAACCTCTATGAACAGGCCACACGTTTTCTCCTGGAGGGCCGCACGGTTGAAACCGTGCGCCTCTGCCAACCTTCTGCGAATTTGATTTTTCAGGGTTTGCGCCTCCTGAAACTCAACGGAGCACCTGAGACACCTCTCGGACCTTAAACCAAGTCTAAAAACAACACACTTGAGTGTTCCAACCCTCAAAATTCCATTTCAAAGCTTGGTCTACAATTCGGTCCGTCCACTAAACAGTAAAATTTAAATTCCTTTAGAATTCAACCTTGATCCAAAACACGGGTCGTTATAGCGTAAACCATTGTTGCTCATGTGTCTCCCAATCCTTGTCCCCTCCAGGTCGCTTAACTCCAAATGAGACCGGTTACTTCATGTACATTGTAGACCATGCGCCACCCTGCGCCAAACTAGACATCGTTGCGTCGACATGCTCCAGCACCCATCGATGTGCTCGCGTTGCGAGGTCGACGGAGAAAGGGTCCTGTGCGGTTGTAAGGAGCTCAACATGGTGCCAACAGTATGGCCCGACTCGTTTGCATACCGCCCCAGAGCTTTCGATTCATCCACCGTAGCATTATGCACTTCAAACTGTGCGGGCGAAGGATCAGGGGGAGATGCCTCATCAATTCTCGATGAAGATATGACGGCTTCCGCTATGCTTGATGTGGTCCATACTTTATCTAGTAAAAAACAGAGTAGGTGACTCACTCTGGATGACGTTATCAGCCACCACATCAACGGGTCGTTCCTTCGCCCAACCAAGCCAAACTGCTCTGTTACATGAAGGCATCCTTGTTTCGCTAGCACCTGCGCCAGGCACCGTGAAATGCGCTGCTGGCAGTGCGGTTGGCTGGGAAAATGAAGTCGACTCATGGTGTGGCGCTATCTTCTCCAGTCGCGCCAGCGCCGTGCTGCTGTAGCTGCTCTCAGCGATGCACCCAAAGTAAAGAGTGTTTTCCGGAAGTCACCTTCCTCTTGCCAATGGCGTTCCCAGGTCTGTTCCCCCAGGAACTGGTCGAGCCTCATCTTTAGGAGCCGAGGAAGATGTTGGAATGATGCAGCACGATCAGTTTGGATGAAGTTGGACCGAATACTAGCGGCCCAGACTGCATCAATCACTGTAACGACTTGGACTTGGGTTGTTGCGGCACTGTAGCACAGTGGACTTGTTGTTCGGTTGGAGGAGCTCATTCGAGGTAGGATCACTGTGTGTGAAACTTTGATTATCTCCATGCAATTCTACTCCCGAATTAGTGAAGTGAATCTGCCTCTCCGTGGTGTAGGAATTTTTCTCAAACCACGTAAATCGATGTTTCTGTGTTCATCTTTTTCTCGTTCTTTTGTTCTGTCTTTTCTTCATCTGCAAACATATATGTCATTGCGACTCTCGACGTTTCCACAACAGAAGAATCCGACAGTAGCATACCTCGTCCCACGCAAGAAGATCTAGTAGTGTGCCTCCTTTGAGTAACGAGAAGGCAACAGCAGGTCAGAACAATTGATAGAGACAAAGGACTCCTTGTATGTTTATAAGTAAAAAGAACCACAGAAATGCAGCATATGAGGAAGAAGATGGATGGAGGAAGAAGATGGATGGTGGAAGACACTTCGAGAGAGGTTCACTCTACCCGCCCAAGCCGTGCGGCCGTTGTGCCAAGCCAAATGGCCGATTCCTCAACAATATTCTCATGTCCCCCTCACTCTCCCCACTCCCCTTTATAACAGATTTCCCCCCTGTCACTCTAACATCTGGCCCAGGTAGCTCCTCAACAGTTTTCTACTACTGTAACATATTTACCCCTTCTAGAAGGTGCTTCCCAAGTTGTGCAGTGGCGACCTGGTTTCTATGAGGCATTCCTTTGTTTTTTATTGTTTAAATTTGTTGTCATCTGTTTTTTTTTTTTTTTTTTTGTATTTTGTTGGGACTTACTATGTTAAATCAATATCCAGTAAATTTGTGGCTAAATAAATTTGTTTTGTTTAAAACTGAATTAACGTTTTTAAATTGGGAAGATTGTTGAAATGTTTTTAAGCATTTTATTTCCACACTTTGTCTCTTCCATCACATTCAAATTATGTAAGAATATCACATTCACATTATGTAAGAAGGTTTGCTGATTGTTATGAAGCCTTTTTTTTATACTTTCTGCTTTTGTATTTGGCGTTTAAAACAATTTGACGTGGAAAAAAACGGCAGAGCAGAGACTTAATTATTCAACAAAAAGTTATACCTATGACTTCCTTTCATACTCAAATCTAGCGGAGACTGAATTATTCAACAAAATGTTATGCCTGTGACTTCCTTTCATACTCAAATCTGTCATACCAAATAAAATCTACAAGCACAGGAATGTAAAAAAGGAACCTTGGAATTCATGAGGTTCTCAAGGTTAGAAATTTTTTCCCAGTAATCACTTGGTGAGATCGATCCTAAAACAGCATCAAAAAGGAAGAAATACAAAATGAGTACAAATGACATAAAAAATGTCAAGTAAATTATTTCACAACCATGAAGCAAGAATTATACCCTTGGACTTGACAATCGAAGCAGTCATTCCAAATATCTTAGGAAGATGAGAACTTTTGAACTGCAATTTTTTGTGATAAAATTCCTGCAAGTATGAACAATGTTGCATAAGAGAAACAGGCAAGTTCTGGTTTAAAGTAAACAGGTGAAAATTAATAATTGTTTTACAATACAAGTTGCCAGAGCGCAAACAAGAACAGTAAACCTGCCAGTGTACTAAACATTTTGGCTAAGTCAAATTCACCAAGGCATTTAATTTAAAACAGCTATCCCATCTCAACAATGATTCCAGTTGCTGAAGGGGAGATCAAAAATTACAGAGAAATCCATATGGATACCATAGCTTCAGCGTTCTTCAAAAAATGATACTTTCAAAACTATTAATTAGCATTCGTTTGACAACATTTGAAAATTTGTTAGCATTCGTTTGACAGCATTTGAAAATTTGTTTACAACACCACTCAATTATTACTAGTACTTACTAAAAAAAATATCACATTTGCTCACTGAATAAGTATCATTTTACCACTTCTAAAAGGGATGTTGTTCAAATGTTTAAGTGTAAGCATCTAAAAAAACGGCAACAAACAACTTTTACCTTTTAAATTCAATCGTCATAATTGTTATAATCACTTTTGTTTAAATGATTTCTACAGAAGGAGAATACCCAGCATCCGTTTCTCTGAATGAGGTCCGGTTATATTTATAGATGAAGACAGAGGTGTGAAACATAAGTACAAGTAACCCATTGACCCGCTCAAACTTTTGACCATTGACTCGTATCATAAATATCTAATTACCCCTAAATGCTCTAACACTCCCCCGCAAGCTAGGTTTTCCTAACTTGGATATATAACAAATGAAAAACAAATAAATGACTCTCCTAATACTCCCCATAAGCTGGACGTGCCCAACTTGATAAAAAGGAATAAAATAAAGAAAAGGATCCTTATTTGTGTCGCCCGCTTGTTTTGCTCCAACCTCCTCTATGCGAACTCCTCATGATGGAAAAGATTGAGAAATAATTGTTGATATTGAAGAAGAGATGATCACCGTATAACTCTCATGTTGATGACGACCAGTACTTGAATATGTTGGATGAAACGGCAAACAACGAGAGAAGATCTTGTAAAGACACGCAGATTCATGTGAAATGACCTGATACTACATAAGCTGAGCCACTCTCTGATCCATGGTATTGTGAATCTGAAAGCTTTGAGGTAAGAGAACCTAAAGGTAGAAGATAGGTCACAGAATGTGAGCCTGATGAGGAAGATACATTGAATATTTAAGAAAGTGACACAAGGAGAGAAGCATACACTAAATATGAAATACTCAAAAGAGGAGGAAATCCAGAGAAGATCAAAGGAGTCAACTGGAGTTCATTTTGTGCATCAAAGACACTCATTTGATGAGGGTGAATTTTATCTTAGATATATTCTGCAGATAGGAATGTATTGGTTGTGAGTCATTTGATATAAGTGAGTGAGTCTCATTATTCTAGTGAGACACTATTGTACACAGGCTGTCAGCCTTGGGTGTAGGTGTCACTATCATAAACTTTGCAATTGAATCGGTGCAGTTTAGTGATTGCGTGTGAGTAGTATTCTCCCCACACACCTTGGATTAGGCGCGTGTTAGGGTGAACAAAGTAAAAATGATTGTGTCTTTTTATGCAAGGAGCGTGTGCATTTCAGTGCCTGCATCATATGCCATAACATCTCATAGACCTCGCCATTGTTGGGACCTGGGCACTCATTGCCACCAACACTAATTATCTGAGAAACAAATATTAAAATATAGTTTAAAGAAGAAAGAACGAGGTCAAGGTTCAAACTCAAGGTATCAATGAGTGGGACAGTCATTGGTGATGGAAACAATATTCCACGATGAAGACTTAACTAATAAAACTTGACTCAACCATCAAAAGTCAAATGATATATGAACAGTGGCACCAGAATCAACTATTCATAAATATTTGTTTAAAGTCACCATCTAAGCAAATGAGAAAAGTATGCACTCTGACATTGGATAGATTTCCAATAAGATTCGATGTTAGTTTCACTTTTCATGATCATTATGTCATAATGATCCATTTCCCTTTTCAGCAGCATGCATTTCCATTATTTGGGAGGCATATGTCAATAGTTTGTCACGGTAAGTAGAATTCCAGCATTAAAATCCTCAAAAGTAGGTTCCACAAGTAAACAATGAGAAACCGGCATACTGTAGCCACATGGCAGGGCATCAAAAATGATGTGAAAGCTGCTATTAAAATTGGAAAGAGGCACAGTAACAGGAAATTAATGAATAAATAAGAATCGCAGCATGAATAACAGAAGCCCAAACTCTGCAGGTATTGAATTCTAGTAAAATAAGCACAGCTCACCGTCATAATGCAGGCATAAGGGTGTTTTCCCCTTGCATGGTGACATTCATCAAATATTAACGTATGTATCATTTCAAGTTTTAAGAAGCTATGCCTGAGGCAGTTGACAAGTATTGCAGGAGTCATCACCAAAACCTGGACAACAAAACATCAGGTATAACACTCCAAATATGTGGCAATAAAGTACTGACTCAGCAGTATATATATTTGATATACAATGGCAGGTCAGTTTTGAGATCAACAAACAACAATGTCAAGTTTACTTAATGCTGTATTCTTTTTTAGTCATGGCAAGCTTGTCCGTTTTTTTAAATCTTTAAATGTTCCTCATTAATTTAAATATACGTTATAAATCTTGAATAAATCAAACTGTGATTTTTTTTGGGTGAGGGGGGGTAACTATCATCTCTCACACTAATAATGAAGGAAAAAAAACAACTGTGATTTGAGAAAAAAATAATGGAGAAAAAAATGATTTTTCAAGTATCCTATCATCTCTCACACTAATGACAAGATAATTGCCACTGTAATATTTCTAACACTTCTCTTCCAATAGGTCATACACATTTCTGGAAGGGGTGGAAACTGATACTTATTTTTAACTTGAATGTTGAAATAGAATATCAAGTTATGACCCATACATGTATCAAATACTGTGTTTAGTTGAAACATTTATAGGCATGTGTTTACCACAAGACTAATTTTTTTCACACTTTATGGTGATGTCAATCAGCAGTATGTTTTCCCACGACAGGATCAAACAAATTCATGTAGACCAGCAGTATGGTGATGTTTGAAGAAAAAGTATTTATCATTAAAATGAGAACACTTACAAAACAACCAAGTCATTTGGAAGCTTTAGTCAGAAAAAAAAACATAAAAAACTAATAAAGTCTTAATCGCAAATAATCATGTCATTCAAAAAAGTTCACTAAGTGATTTTATTGAACACCATGTAAACATGGATTGATGACTCAAACCTCAAACATTAAAATAGAACATACCAAAATTATTTGACAGAATGAAAGAACAAGAAGAAAATTACACCCTTTGAAACAAATGAAAGAAAATATTTTAAAGGAAAACAATCAATAAAAAATCATGTCATTTAAAATTTGTAGAAACAAGTACATATAAAAGAAGAAACAAAAAAAACATCTAAAAGGAAGCTGTATTTTGTTGCTCTTTAGCCATGTTTTCTTGGCTCTTTTAATAAAAAAATCACTTTTGAAAAAAAAGGGAAATATTCAATGGACTTTTCAAAGTGAAAACACTTGTGAGGAATGTCATATAGTGCACAGATATCATAAACAAAAATGTCAAATGACACGATTTAACTTGGGGGGAGGGATGCGGGAATTTCAAATGATGTAAAACTTTTAGTGCTCTCATGCAAACAAGAAAGACTAAATATTGAATAAAGTAAACGCATCAAAACGACTCTCAGACACCCTATTGCCTAACAATACCAACATTAGTATATTTACGCTAGAGATTATAATTCTAACGGAAATCCTCCAATTTATATAACCATAATCATATGAAGGTTAGGTAAGACAAGAAAATGGCACCCCCTACCACTCAGGAAGAAATGCTAAGAGGATTCTGGTTGTTTGCCAGTGGCTGATGAACACAAAAGAAAGCATCATGCCAACTTAAATGAATTTGGAAAACGTTTACAAAAGAATCAAGTTTTGGAGACAAAAAAAATGATAAAAAAAATGTTGAAGGGAAAAAGAAAAAAATGAGTGCATATACTTGACAATAAAAAGAAAGTTATCTTGTTTCTAATAACTAATGGCAGTCATGTGGTTGTAGAAATGCTAACCTCGTACTTTTCTCGTTCTTGCATCCATGTCTTTGCATCCCAGTGGTCTACTCCCATATCCCCCCAATACATGCCCACTTTCAAGTCAGTGTGTGTCTTCAACGCATCGGCTTGCTAAAATTAGAACCAAGCAAAATTTTGAGATAATAGATTAAACATAATATTTCTGGCATTTAAGTTTTCATTGCGGAGGAACTTTATCAACATATGCCACACAGTTTATGTATAAAACTCTATCTGAAGGCTCCAAGGCGTCCATTGAAATCCATCATGGCAAGAACAGCACCCTATTTATATGAATACTATAAAATATTAAAATATTTGTCTTATATGCAACATGAAATAACTCATTTACGCATTTATTTATCAATAAAAACAAGTAAAACATTGCCCTATAGTACATAAAATTTCTATAAAAATTTGATCCTTACATTATATTAAAGTGGTAATTAATTATTTATGCATATACTAATTAATTATTAATAGGAATAAAATGGCATAGGTGCAAATTATAAATTAATTGCATACTGTGTTTAATTTGCAAGAATATCTATTGAAAGATACGCACGGTATTGCAAATGCAATAATAGTAAAGGGAAAAAAATATAAGATCACAAGATTTACATGGGTTGGTTAATGTGATTGGCATTCACATTCACGAGCAGAGAGAACAATTCTTTTATTACGAGTTCGGATACGAAATACAAACAAGCCTGAAACTATCTTTAAACAGCCACGCCTGGAAAAAAAAACTAGAAATCATACAGCAAGGATTAATTCAAAAAACTAATTCTAAATATGACTTCTTAAAATTAACTTTAAATGCACCTTTTGACTCTCCTTAACACTCGCTCTTAGATGCATCTAGAAATTACTAGATGCATTTGGATGTGCTATGCGACACTCATGTCACTATTGTATTAAATATTACATAATTATGGATTATTTTGAATTTTTTAGAGTTTTCGGGAGAGGTTCGAGAGTAAGAAAAATGGGGAAGATTGGGACGGGTGGCACAGTTATCTCACAATTGGTACTAACTGTGCAGTCAGACCGTGCGGGGTGGAGAGGAGCTTCCAGTAGCATATGCATGGTTAGCGCACGGTTCTCAAAACCATGCGACCAAACTGTGAAGACTATCATTACGTATGGGATGACCCTACACGGTTAGCACACGATTTGGAAAATCATACGCCCAAACCGTGTAATTTGCTCTTGTATGGAGGGTTCGAGTTCCTTCTAGTGATATCCACACAGTTGGCGCACAGTTTCCCAAATCGTGTGGTCTGCCCAGAATTTTAAAACTTGAAATTGTTCTTTCACCCTTGCTCAATTTAAACTCATTTCTCTTTCCACCTCCCCATTAGTTCAACCTAGGCGCCTCCCAGCCGTGGGCTTCACCTCCTCCAAGCTCCCTTGGTGGTTTCTTTGGAGTGTTAGTGGAATTTCTTCAAAGTAACACCTCCCCTCCCCTTCATTTCTAGGCTACTCTTCTTCTATTTTCTCTGTTTCTTTGCTCTAGTGAGCTTATGGAGGTCAAGTCTATGACTAGGGATGGTTCTTAACTCAGATTCTATGGATTCTAGGCCTTGTGAGGATCCCTTTCTTCCTTGTCTCTTGATATTGGGCAAAGGGGGCAAGGTTGCGACGAGTTTAAGGTAGGTGTTTTTGTGCAATTCTTTTACTTGACAAGTCATGAAATGCTTGGGCTTTTTTAAATTCTATTTTCATCAAGTTATACCCATGTATGATGCCCTTAATGGGTTTGTGAAATGTTCTCTGTTGGAGTATGTGTAACTTCCTGCCCCACTTTCTTTGTAACTTCCCTTGTAACTTCCTCTTTCTTTTCTATAAATGAAGGTCCTCTCCTCACCTTGAGGAAACGGGGATTTCTGATTCAACATTCTCCATGATTTTTATACTTGACATAACGGGTTTTCATGGGTTTTAGTTCACTGTTTCTAAAACAATTGTTTTATGTATGCCAAGCATTTGCATAAACGCCTAAGAGGCTCTTTTAAATGAATTTGAGGATAAAAGAAGGGTTTTGACCCTGTTTTGATTTCAAAAGAACGTATCTCATGTTTCAAGGGTCGATCTTCAATTAAAGAGGTGTTTTGGTTTTCAATCGACTCCTTAGAGAGGAGACCTTGTTTTCAAAGTGATGATTATTGTTGGATTTCAAAGGATGTTTTATAATTTGGTTTTCCATGTTAGTTTCAAGGGCCCAATTGACACCATATAAAAAAAAAGTTTCTCTTGATGATTGTGACAACCTGGTTGTGAGCTCCTTATGTCTTGAATAGAATTTTTCCCTTTACAAGATGAGATGAATTATTATGTGATGCTTATGCAAATGTGAAAGGGGCTATTTCTTTAGAGTGTTGGAGGTGAGATGAGGTTTATTTGTTATGCCTTATATCATTGATTTATGTGATACATGTTTGTTGTTTGCTCACCTCCACTTCGTTTATGTCATGGGAAGTTGGGGTAACAAAGTGAGAGATTCGGGTTTATGCTACACTAGCTTAGACCATACACTAGCCAGTGTCCCCTAATATAGATTTCATCCTTGTTAAGGGAGTGCCCCCGATGAGATTGGTGAGAGTAATTTGGGTGGTTACTTCTTTAGGAATGCAACAAAGGTCGACGGTTGATTCCACTTGAGTATTGTCTAGGATCATCTCATGTTAGGACTTAGTGAGTTGCCCATGATGCTTGCCACATTGTTGATGATATTATCTTGGGGGTTTCCGCTACACTTTGATTGTATCCCCGTGCCCTCATCTTGGTATTGTGGCACCATTGGTATTGTTGTTGTCTATTTATATATTGTTTCATTGATATCATGGTGCTCGCTTGATGTTATACCTTCTTTCTTTTTACAATTTGGTTTATATTCCAACTTGATTTATGAAAGAGGGTTTTTTAGAAAGGTTTTAAAAGGGGAAAATAGCATGGTTTTGTATTCAAGGACTCGGAAGTCCTCTTCCAAGGTTTTTAAAATGTTTTCCATTCAAAATGGTGGTTTCTCCTTTAATTTATAAAAAGGGGGATTTGAAAGGGGGATTTCAAAGGAAAGTTTGTTTTGTCTTTCTAAGTTTGAAATCATTGTTTCCAAGCTTGATACCATTTTTGTTTGACTTCACCTTGCGGATTTGGAAAGGTTAAAAGAATTATACTTGTTTTCTCTGCACTTGCTCTTATAAAAACCAACTTTCTAAATGATGTTCAAACTAGCATTTATGAAATGTTTTATAAAAGAAAATTGCATACTCTGGTGAAATCCAACTAGGCTTGTCTGTGTACACCTCTTATGTCTTCATCCAAGTGTTCAGGTTGTGATCTCGGATTGGATGTCATTCATGTTGGTACGTTGATGAACCTTTTGGGATGTGGTGGTGACCAAGGGTCACATGGAGATGTTGTGTGGCATCTCGGGTTTTATAGTAGTCATGGATGTTCTTGTATCGACCAATTCAGCCAGCGGCTGTATTTGTATTCTGGATTTTCTTTATGTTGGACCTTGTTATGTATTATTGTGGATGATGTAGTATGTTCATTTTGAAAGTGAGTTGGTTGGTTTATATTGCTTATGCCCTGTTTGGTCAGTATTATTATTTGGATCTGTTTATTTCATATGCATGAAAGTCCACTGTATGGGCACACCATGTCGGATTCTCGGTTAGTTTCCGCTGCAAATTTATTGTTATTCGAGGGTGAAACCTTTCCCACTTGGTTATAGTGTGATGCTCTGGTTCTTGTCGTCAACTCATGGCAATCGAGAACGCTCTTCGGACCTTGTGGAAGGTTGACACAAGCCGGTTCGCTACAAAATGGTATCAAAGCACCCTCTTGTTATTTAAATGAGTCATGGTAATATGGAGATAGGATTGTCGGAACTTAGGACGCAGGTCATGAGTAACTGTCTGATCACCGCATCTTGTGATGAAACTTGAGTTGTTATGGGCAGTCGAGATTTGAGCCTTGAATTTGAATTTTGTTTTGATTATTTTTTATGTATTTTGATCTGAGATGATGGTATTTTGATCTTAATCGAGTTAAATCAGATACTTTGAGGGTTTCATTGAGTTTTGGGGTGAAAGTAGAAAAGAACCAAAGTTGTACGGTTAGCTCACACGGTCTGACAAGTCATGTGAAGCCTGTGTGCATGGTTCAAAAACCTTTACAAAGGCCAGCGCACGGTCGTCCAAACCGTGCAAAGTTCTGTATCCCTCCTAAATTTGTCGTTGGACCTCTTTTGATCTCTATTTGCTCCTAAAGTGATTTTCATTTATTGGAAATGAATCAAAGAGTGTTTTGTGATGCATTGATGTTGTTTGGCGTTGTGTTTTAAAGGTTGGTTTTTTGTGAAAAGATAATTCCATGAAGTGTTTTGATTTTAAAATCAGTTTTGAGTGTTCATTTGTAAAGGATTTTGACTCCCATGAAATGTTTTTCAAAAGCAGTTGGCTTTATAAGGGAATTCAGGAAGAGTTTTGAAATTAAAGTGGATTTTCCGCAAATGTTTTGAATTCCTAATAGGGAAGTTCGAATTTTAACTCGTGGTAAATTTGTGAAAAGAATTTCTCTTATAGCTTTCTAGATGAGGTGGAATGTTTTCAAAGTGCACATGTTTTTGTAAAATGAGTTTTTAGACTATCAAATGTTAGTGGTTTTAAAGAAAGGAAACTTTTTACAGTGTGTTCCACTTTGGTGATTTGTGCTTTTGGGTTTAATCCCATGGTTATATTGAAATTGTTTGATTTGATTGTGAAAACATGAATTGATTGAGTTCATGTTTCGTGTTATTTAGATGTCTCAAGGTCTCAATGGAATGTGGGAAGTTCGGCTCTAAAGATGATTCTTATGGTGATTTCCTCTCACTGTTTGTGTGAGACCCTTCTGGTGATTGACTCTAGGGGTGTCCATAGGTCGGGTTGGGTCGGGTTGGGTCGGGTTGGGGGGCTTTTTGGACCCGACCCAATCAAAAAATATCAGGTCGGGTCGGGTCTAAGGTGTTTTTTTTGGGACCCGACCCGACCCAACCCATCTAGGTCGGGTTGATCGGGCTATGTAAAAAAACGTCGATCCTCCTAGATAAATTACTCGCACGTCTCCCACTTCTGCGCTTCATCTTCTTCACCGCAACAGGAGGATCTCGAAGACAAATCGGCCAAAAAATTGGGGGCTGGCCGGCGACATGATCATTCGTGGGTGGGATTCCCATCTCTCTCCCTCATGTGGGTACTACGGCAGATCTTGAAACCCCCAATCCCAAATTTAGACAACTCCCTCAATCCCCAATCCGCGTGCGCAATATCCTATTTCTGCTGTCAACCCCCTTCGATGACTGCCTTCTCCCGCCGATGAGCGCCTCCTTCCCTTGCCTTCTCCCGAGACCCCATGATTTTCGACAAAGACTCGCCGAGTCCGCCTTCCCCTACGACTCGCCGATGCCGACCTTAGCTTCCCAGGACCTGGATTGATTATTTATTTAATTTTATATATTTAGTTCGTATATTTTATTTGTTTATCATAATAGACTGGTTCGTGGTGGAGACGAAGGTGGACGTGAAGGTTGAGGGAGGTGTAGTCTCTAGTGATTCTAGGGTCACGGCGGTTGCAGTGGAGAGACGGAGGTGGTGGCGGTCACGATAGTGACAATGGAGGAGGCAGAGGCGAAGGTATTGGAGGAGGAAGATGAGGGTGAGGGTGAAGAGGAAACACATGGCAATGATGGAACGAGAGGCTGGGTGATGGCATGGATGATTTAGGGAAGAAAGATGATACAGCAGCAGCAACGGGTGGTGGCGAGGCGTGGCTCCCGCAGGAGGTGCAGCGGTAGTCCATCGGGTTGGTTGGGTCGGGTTGGATGATTTTTTTCCAACCCATGACCCGACCCAACCTGACCACGGGTCAACCCGAATGACCCAACCCGTGTATATGAATTTTTGAACCCGACCCAACCCGGTCGGGTCGAGTCGGGCGGGTTGGGTCAGGTTTGGACACCCCTAGTTGACACAGCCCAGATTCTGGATAGAGTAGTGGAATCAGAATTTTCTCTGTCTTGGACCTCATCCGAGACTTTTTGAATCATCATTTGTCTGCAATCTGCGGCGATCAAAATCCGCTTGTGGCGATGGAGTGGATGGAGAGGGTTGGGGAATCTCCAATTCTCTGAAAACTCCTGAAGCCAGGAAGGTTAAAGATGGTGTAAGCTTGTTTGAAGAACTGAGCCGAGTATGGTGGGAAATTGTTGTCCCTTCTCAATTGCATAATAACATGCCTTGGGAATTCTTCAAGACCATGTTTATTCAATGGCATTATCTCGAGAGCGTGAAGGTGGAGAAGGTCATTGAGTTCATAAGTCTCCATCAGGGTGAGAAAACGGAGTATGGCAATCGTCTTTCGGGTTAGTAGCCAATGACTCTCTGAAAGCTCGATTCTTTGAGAGAGTTCTTCGCCCGGACCTTGGATCAGTTGTGTTGAAATCTGGCCTAACATCTTATAAGGAAGTGGTTGAGAAGGCCATGTTTGTGGAAACTAATCAGACAAGGCAACCTGTGTTGGGTGATGACTCGATTCCATTTGGACGGGTTAATGAGGGGCAGTCTTCTCTGAACCTTGTTGTTTCTCGAGAGAATAAGAGATATCTTGTGTGTTTGTGGTTGGTGGAGAATTATCTTTTTCCCTTGTTGATGATTCGAGGAAAGGTGTTTGCTTTGGTGATGCTTTCCCATAGAACTGTTATCTTTTGTCTCACCATTCTAGATAAATTCTAAATGGTAGGGAGACCTATTGCAGGCCTTTGTGGTCTTTAAGCTTCATATTTCTTGATTGTGGCTTGGGTTATGCTTGGAGATATCTGATGATGTTTGGGGATTAGTTTCGTTGATCTCGAGGAGTTATGTGTTTGTCCAATGCTCCTTTCTCACCAGACATCTTTGAGTTTTCCCAACCCTCCCTTGCACAACTTAATAAACGGTGCACCTCACTGGTTTCCTCCGAAAATCATAGCTCTGGGCTCCGAACAAGTCTCAGACACTCCCAAAACCTTCCTAAAACCCTTAGGCACTTTTATAAGAACAAACAATAGGTTTAAACCGAAATATAAAGGATTTATACCTCTCTGAAAAGCCGAAACATTACAGCCCACAACCTACATACACACCTGTGTTTGTGTAGCTCTTATGTCTTCATGCAGGTGTTTAGGTTGTGATCTCGGATTGGATGTCGTTCGTGTTGGCCCGATGGAAGTTTTTGAATGTGGTGGTGATCATGGGTCTCATGGAGATGTCTTGTGGTATCTCGAGTTTTATGGTTGTTGTGGATGTTCTTGTATCCGCCAATTCGGTCA
Organism: Viscum album; assembly: GCA_963277665.1. Taxonomy (NCBI): domain Eukaryota; kingdom Viridiplantae; phylum Streptophyta; class Magnoliopsida; order Santalales; family Viscaceae; genus Viscum; species Viscum album. The sequence continues at coordinate 1,481,526,490 of OY728141.1, read as the reverse complement.
GCTGCTGTATTTGTATTTTGGGTTTTCTTTGTGTAGAACCTTGTTATGTATTGCGGATGATGTTGTATATCCATTTTAAAAGTGAGTTGGTTGGATTATATTGTTTATGTCCAGTTTGGTTGGTATTATTATTTAAAACTGTTTATTTCATATGAATGGAAGTCTCATGTATGAACACACCATGTTGGATTCTCTGTTAGTTTTTACTGCTTATTTTTTTTTTTTATTCAAGGGTGAAATCGTTCCCACTTAGTTATAATTATAGTGTGATGCCCCAGTGCTTGTCGTCAACCGGTAGCGATTAGGAATGCGCTTCGGGCCTTATGGCAGATCGATTAGGATGACATGGCAGGTTAACCCTAGCCAATTCGTTACATGCTTGGTCATTCTTCATAAAAATTTCACATTGTTTATGATAATTCAAGGCACTTCACAATTTTCACTCTTTTGACTTGAATTATTTAATGACCAAATTCAATGTCCCTCAACCATCACACCCCAGAAGGGTCTCACATTCCACAAGCATTCACAAAGTTCAAGCCATGTTTGAAATTCTCTGTATCAACTCCTAATATGATTTGGGTTCGTTGTAATTAAGATTATTGACCACTGTCATGACATATGCAATTAGATCAAGGTCAAAAGAACTAACATAATCAACATAACACAGAGGCTTTCTGATCTCCCTGTATCCTCTCTGCTACTAAATTTTTGTGATTGTTCATCTAAACCCATCTCTAAACTGAACATGTGCAATTAGATTAGTATCAACGAAAACTGGCATAATCAACATACCACAAAGGCTTTCTAATTACCCTGCTTGCTTTCTCAGGTGCCGAACAGTTCAACGGACTCATTCATAGATGATAAGAACGTGGGTTAGAAGCGGGTACTGGGCCATGTTGGATTCTCTGTTAGTTTCTATTGCTTATTTTTTGTTATTCAAGGGTGAAATCGTTCCCACTTAGTTACAATTATAGTGTGATGCCCCGGTGCTTGTCGTCAACCGGTAGCGATTAGGAATGTGCTTCGGGCCTTATGGCAGATCGATTAGGATGACATGGCAGGTTGACCCTGGCCAATTCGTTACATGCTTGGTCATTCTTCATAAAAAATTCACATTGTTTATGATAATTCAAGGCACTTCACAATTTTCACTCTTTTGACTTGACTTATTTAATGAGCAGATTCAATGTCTCTCAACCATCACACCCAGAAGGGTCTCACATTCCACGAGCATTCACAAAGTTCAAGCCATGTTTAAAATTCTCTGTATCGACTCCTAATATGATTTGGGTTCGTTGTAATTAAGATTATTGACCACTGTCAAGACATATGCAATTAGATCAGGGTCAAAAGAACTAACATAATCAACGTAACACAGAGGCTTTCTGATCTCGTTGTATCCTCTCTGCTACTAAATTTTTGTGACTGTTCATCTAAACCCATCTCTAAACTGAACATGTGCAATTAGATTAGTATCAACGAAAACTGGCATAATCAACATACCACAAAGGCTTTCTAATTACCCTGCTTGCTTTCTCAGGTGCCTAACAGTTCAACGGACTCATTCATAGATGATAAGAACGTGAGTTAGAAGCGGGTACTGGGTTGTGTTGTTGTTGTGTGGGGATGGGTTGTCTGAGTGGGTGGCTATTAACTGTCGAGGGGGGGGCAGTATCGTAATATGTAATAGATAGTAGTAAGTTGGCTAGTTAGCAGGTTAGAGTTGTTAGGCAGTGGGTGGGAGAATATTAAATAGTGGCACTGTTGTTAGGTGGGGGGGTTACGATCGTTTGGTTTTGCATTCACCCGTGAGAGCTAAACAGATGGGTTAGGCCATCGGCCTTGGGGAGCAGCACATTCCAGATGAATTCCTCTTCTTCCTCCACTTCATCAACTTCTTCTTTTGATTTGTAATTCTGCTGGATAATAATAGAAATCCTCTGTTTCTCTCTCTTTTCCACTTATACATATCAATAGAACTGACCAACAAGATCTGGAGTCACTCTTTTTGGAATTTGGGTCCCATATACTATAAACAGGATAGCACCTGGATCTTTATTACTTGCAAATTCATCATGCTCCCCCCTTTCCCACCCCTTCACTGATAATGAATTTAGAAAATCTACCATTTTCAGTACAACATAACTTGTACCCTGTAACTCCAATAGCATATTCTAAAAATATGCATTTCATTGTGCTAAACTCAAACTTACCATCACTGAAATGACCATACATGGAACAACCAAATATATGTAAAGCTAGAATAATAAGTGCCATAAAATACTTCTTGGAGTTTTTAGATCTATAGAAAGAGTAGGCCCAAAAACTGTTTCTCTTAAATAAGGGTGAAACGCTCTACTTTATAGAGACAAATAACAAAATACAACTCAAGATAGATACAAAATATCAAATTCAAACTAGAGGAAAGGGGGGTGAGATAGACCTAGTCGATACTCATATCCTAAATAACTAAACACTCTAACAAGATCAATTGCAGTTGGTGGACATCTGCATACCAAATAACAAGCAGTATCAATTAATCCAGCCCAAAATTTATTAGATAATCCAGCATTTAATTGCATGCACTGCACATGCTGCATGGATTTTGACTCATGCATCATTCTGTCGTGATGTTTGTTGCACGGTGTGGTGCCACACAATCACTTGTTTCCTGCGAAACTCATCAAACAATGTATTGTAAAATTCATGGTCATTATTAGCTCTAAGCGTAGTTCCAAGCATCATACCATGCTTATCAATATGTTTTTCAATCATGGTATTCCATTCATGAATAACTCAAACACTTCAACCTTAGATTTTAGAAAATATTTGCATCCTTCACAGGATTCAATTGGAGAGAGGCCCCACAAGTCTATATGAATATGCTCAAGAATCTTATTGCACGTACGCTTACCAAAATAACACAAGCCTTGTGAAATTTCAGCTTCTATGTTTCTACCTTATCGAACGATCCTTCTTTTCTTAATAATGCAAGTTCATCTTTGATGTTATAATTTTTTATGATGACTATGGTATTCCAAAGAACATGTGATGGCAACTGTTCCCATCGTTGAGTTTCTCATCAAGGCATAAACGTTGTTGAGGAGTTTACCTTTCATCACCGTCAATACACCCTTTGAAGCTTTGATCCATCTATCTTAATCAGATAAATCCCATCCCTGGTTATCAAGAATACCAAGAGAAATAAAATTTTTATGTGAATCAAGAACGTGTCGGTCATCAAATGTTCTAACTCCATCATGCATCTTAATCTGCATGAAGTCGTAGTCTTAAACACTAAACTCTCCTTCATCACTCGGCATCAGTGAAACTCCATGTTTTAAATGAAGTGTAAACTTCTAGACGCATCATCCTTCATCCAACATTCATGTCGGGTATGATAATTCAAGGCACTCCACGCACCACACATAATAGGTCGATTACCCCCGCCGCGGAACACAACATAAGGAAAAAAATCGCAGTGAACATGCAGTCTCATAGACTTGACCCGCATCCTGCCCCTCAACCCCCCAAACCCTTACTACCCCACCACAATAGTGGGGCGACATCATAACTACATGAATATGCAAAACCAAACAATAGTAATGAAAATCAAGATGGAAATACGGAAAAATAAAATGTTACTTCTCTAAGAAATTGTAATCATTAAGCTTCAAGCCATGTTAACTCACACAAAAAGTTGTGTAGCATTGAATGGGGCCAAAAAAATAAATGAAGAAGGCGTCATATATTTGACATACTTGGGTAACCAGAACGACTTGTGGGACCAAGAAAACAGCAATAAAAGGAGAAGGTTTTCGAAGAAGATAGGCATGATTGCGCAAAAGCATGATTGCGATCAGGGTCTTGCCGGACCCAGTTTCCAGAAAAACGATAGTGTTCTGCCTCCGTGCTTTTTCGAACGCCTCTATCTGGTAGCTGCGGCACAACACGTAATTATCAGTACACTGGAAGAAAAATTATCAGTACAATGCAAGAAAAAAATTCAATGTCAACGGAAAAAATTAACATATGTATACATAAAAACGTGGGTGGATGATCAAATTTTCCCCTTTTAACCAGGGGTAAGAAACTACAGTCGACTTGCGATTTTCGACATAGGGAATGTATAAACAAGCACCTTCTCGCCATTGAGGGCATGTCGATCTCCATGCTAATGGCGTCCATGTGTGAGGCACTTTTACCGTCTGCACTACTTTACAGTCTGAGGAACCAATAATCAATGGTATTTCACCCCAGGTAAGCAGAAATCCCCACTTCCACACAGCGACGGATGCGAAAAGAGTACGGAGACGTCCCTCGCTCACAGAACGTGGAAGCTGAAAGAGAGCCTCCGCAGATTCAGAATTCGCCTGAGGGAAAGGCTTCTCGAAGAAACTGCAAAAACAAAAAGGCGCCGTTTTATAGCAGTGGGCGAGACGTCGGGTCGTAGCGGCGACTCATGGGCTGAGATATTAAAAAAAAAATGATTCCTATTTTAAACAGGTTTAGACGAATTATGGGCAAAAAAAAAAAAAATTCCGCAGAATCCCATGCTTAAAATATGCACGTTGACCCACAGCTTAGGAATAGATTTTTTTTCTTTTTTCTTCTAATATTATTTCAATTTAATATATCTTTTTTATAACAAATATATTTTTTTTAAACCGCGTTATAAGTATGTATATTTTTTTTTTTTACGTTATAAGTATGTATATAAATTGGCAGTTATTTGATAAATATTATGTATTTAATATTTAATGTTTCTTAATAATAAGTGTCTTTCATATTTTTAATCTTGATTGCAAATACGGGGTGGCCCGCAAACCAGTCCAATTAAAATTCAGACCAAGTCTTACTAAATTTTTTGAACCCACATTAAATGCAGACCAAAACGGATCAAACAGTTTTAGGCTCAATTCATACGGGTTTTCCCCGCTTCACCTCAATCATGCATGCTAAACATTCGAACAAAGTATTTGTGGGGGAGGGGGTATGGTATTGGTGAATGTTGTCTGTGTGGGGTGGCCTAATGGTTAGGGTCGTTCATTGGACGTTTTAGCGTTTGGGGTTTAATTCTCACTGGTTGTGTTTGTCGTTGTAATTACACCACCTCGCGATTTATCGTCTCACCGGTGCAGAGCAGTGTTGAGATGTTGATTCTACCCACTCGGGTCGCGGTTCGCGTTCAAAACCTAGGGTCCATTACCCGCTTCAGTGGGGGGAGGGCTACACCATGAAAGCATGATTTGTATGGGTTGTGGTGAGGTTTCTGTACAAAAAAATGGCATCGGAGGATAGTGCATGAATGGGAGAATGACAAAATAGGATCTTATTGTTATAAATAAACAATAAATGTGAATGTGACGATTTTCTAAAATTTATTAATTTCATTGAAATAGATTCTCAACTTCAATCTTCAATATTTCAACCTATTATATGTGGTGATGTGATAATAAAATAGAAGGATCGTGGCACGTGCATCCATTGAAAAGTTAAAGATGAACATGATGTGGGGGGTGAAAGGTATATAATTGCGCAAGACTCGTTGTGGGGAATTAGTGGCTCAATGATAAGAGAGTGGATCAATATAATGGATGAGGTCTTACATGGATTAATCATTAAATTCCAAGAGGAGGCCCAACAACCTTACTTGGGGGAAACATCTGGGACTACAGTTACTCTAATTAAGGCTCAAACATGCTTTTAAAAACCCAACTTATGGTGTGTTGTGAATTTCAATCTCATTCTCTCTTGGAATCTTCAAAGTATAGATTAAAGGATTAAAATTCAAATGTGGTGGGATGGTGTGGTGGGATGGTTGTCTTGAAGTTTATGTTAGGTTCATTATTTTCAAATGGGAAGGTCCAGTTGTCTCCTAAAGTCATGGGCACATGTCAAAATTGTCAAAAATATTTTTAGGGCTTTTGACTTTTTAAAACCAAGTGTTAAACATTTGTATCACTCTTTGGCCTTAAATAGGCACCCCTTGCACTCTAAAGGCATCACCAATGAAAGTATTATTACTCTTGTGAGTTTTGCAATCACATGTTCTTGCTTGATTCATTGACTTTTCAAAGGATTGATTATTCTTTGTGACATCTTATGACTAGAGTTATCAAAGACAAATTCTCTTTGGGCTCTACCTTGACCAACTTTCTATTATCCCTCATTCCCATCGTCCATAGCCCTTCTTACTTGTTTTCTTATGGAGATCTGGGAGCTCGAAACACAAATGTTGAACAAGGTTCTTAGGACATTTCCAAGCAGGTCTTGGGTCACATATCATTTGGTACCAGATCCCACTTGGAAGAAATAAAGTTCTTTCTTTCATATCTCTTCTCCCATCTTCATTTCTCTTTAAACCAGACCAACATGAATTCCGATCCATTTCATCATCAACTACAAACTTCATTTATTCATTATTTTGGATGCATACCATATCGTTATCGTAGTTGAGAAGCTTATCATTCCTCTCCATCTAGAATCATTAAAACCCAAGCTATAAAGCGTGAGATATGGTGGATTCAATTCCTGCGAAAGATTCTGTAATTTTTGTCACGAACCAGTCCGGACACCCTGGTACACTGATACCTGAGCCGACCCAGACATAGCTTGAAGGGAGTTCTTGATCCCCACAGGTTGGCGACTAGTACCTCGCATTATATCAAACATTGAAGGGAACCGTTTTTCCACAAAACAAACCATCAAGATACAAAAATAGAGGAAACGAACAACAACTAGTCGATATGCCAAACACTCTTCAAGGAGAAAAATACCACAGGTAGATAGATAAACATCACAAGGTAAACATAAACCAAAGGGCAACACAACATCTATCAAGACCAAGTCCTAGAACACCCATGTAATAGGTGGATCACATCCCCACTGGTCACCTATATCATTCCAAGTCTCACAAATCAAGCACACTCGCCACCTTCGAGTGGTGTGTTCCCTTTACCTGGACCTGGCATAACAAAATCTACAAACGCCCGAAGGAAAAGGTAGGGTGTGAGCTAAACAACCTAGTAGAGACTCACTAAGTGTTTCACAATCAATTACATAACAATTTAACCATTTATACTTTCAACTTAAATAAAACAAGGCATGACAAGAAATTTACATATTTTAATCCAAAACGTGATTTCAAATCAAAAATTGACAGATATATAAAAATTGTATTACATGAAAATTTTATATAAAACATTTATATAAAGCAACTGACATGAATAAAATAGTTCCATAAACAATGGCATGCATGACCAATTCAAAACCAAGCATCGTGGTCATATGCCTCGAGTTACGTTAGTTCCAAACTCTTAGATCCTCACACTACTCAATCATCAATCACGACTTAAGCATGTGTGCACACTTCCTTAGGCTTAGGCCAATGAGACTAATCAATCAATATCCCATCAAGATAATCATGTCAAACTAGATTTAGTTAGAGTTTTCATCATCAATCCATTGCTAGGGAGTCAGAGTCCTAGTGTTCTTATCATAATCATCCGCTAACTACTCAGGCTCACATGTGCTTCAATTAATCAATCAATTAATCGTGAGAAAATTAATCATTTCAAATCAATTCATTATTCATAGTTCAAAAGCCCAATTTTAAGTTCAACATGTACTTTTTAATTTCAAAACCAAATCATGGGTTTTTATCAAATTCACACCTTTAAAATAATCTTTCATTTTAATCTAATTTTCTCAAGAGTAGGCAACAAATCATTCCTCATTTCAAGCCATCGTTTTTCTCAAAATCTACCCAAAAATTTAAATGCCATTGAAATTGGGGTTTTTTACAATTTTCATGCCCTTTTTAAATCAGACATTAAATCAACTCAAATCAAGGTTTTATAAATCAATTGAAAACTCATTTCAATTAAATCAAGAAATTCAGAGTTTAAATTATAGGGTGAAGCCTCATGGAACCAACTACCTTTAATCACAAGATCAAATGATCAAACACCCAGAATGGGAACACCAATGAAGTGTCAAAGGAATGAAAGATCAAGAAGAATCTCTAGAAACACAACCCATTAGATCAAGTTTCCAATCCATCAACATCGTGGGGATTTTTCCTCTCAAAGAAGGAGATAAGAAAAAATAGAGGATTTCATATGAGAGAAGATCCACTTACCAAAGAAGGATTGATCGCATCCATCGGTACTTCTATTTGCAAGAGGAGAGGTTTGAGGAGCTAATAAATCCTATAGAGAGCCTCCAAAAGACAAGGAATTCGATTAGGGTCAATTAGGAGGGGAGATGGAATTTAAAATGGGGTTCAATATTTTAAAGTTTGCATATCACAGAACACACCACAACCCCCATGACCATGAAACATAAGGGTATAAATAATACAGACCATGTCACAACCACCCCATACCATGCCACAACCCCTCCCGATCAATTGGTCTCCTGAAAACATGCCACAAACCTTTACAGATCTGCTTTACATGGGGTAAGGATACGGTGACACCCAAACACCGCACCACAACAACCCTAAAAAATGGTAGAGGCACCACATCCACCTCTATGCCATAACTCTCCTTTATGTTGCATCCCTACCTAATTTAGCAGAGGCTTAAATACACACCACATCATAGCCTAGTGGTGCACGTTGTAGCCATGCTAAAAAAGGAAATGACACCAAAATTGGATATGTTTCAACCCTAAGGTCTACGTCGTAGCCAAGCTCACTCCACATCGTAACCCCTATCACTATGGCATAACTACCTATCAAAAACCAGAGAAAGAAGATTCTAAAAACTTCTAAAAATACTCATAACTGCACCCAAACAATAGGTGATCAAAGACAATGAGTAAGTAGTACATAAAAGTGGTAACAATGCGTTACAATTTTAAAATCTGTGCATCACTCACTTTTATTTCATTGGGAGTTTCAAATTATTACTTCTCCCAAATATACATACCGAAAATTAAATTTTTTTTTGTTATTATTTTTCAAAAAAAGAGCTTAAAAAATAAATAAAAAAGGTAAAAAAAGGCCCAAAAAATTGAAACACCTTAAATCCTACATCCCATCATCATTTTCTTGACCATTTTTCTTTCCCATTCCCACATTCTTCCTCTTGAACACCTTTTGAATTTTATCTTTGAATTATAGTCCAAGATTTCCAAATTTCAACGATCCTTTAGATTCACTGGAATTGATCAAGAGCATTATAGGAATCAAGTTGAGTGGTAAAATTAAAGAGATTTCATTTTATTAAAAAATCCAACAATTGAACAAAACATGAGTAAACACACTATTTCAAGTGTAAAAATGCGAGGGAGTGCGTGAGATTCATTTTTATTTCTCTTTAATTTTTTTTAAGGTTCCCAAATGGTGGGAGGAGGCAACACCAATGAAATGGAACTTAAGATTTTCATGAGGTCTATTCAAGAACAATTTCAAAGATTTAATGTGAGTATGGATGAATTTTAATCCCCTTCAAATTCTAGAGCACCACCAAGGAGGCTGGTCATTGAAGAAGGGGAGGAGTTCTCTTATTTTCATGAGTTATCAATTCAGAGAAATCAACCACCATTGAGGCAAACCAATGACATTGGGGGTTTAAAGGTGAGGATACCATCATTCCAAGGTAATAATGATCTCAAAACATACTTGGAATGTAAATGAAAGGTTGAACATATTTATGGTTGTTACAACTATTCAAGGAAAATAAGGTGAAGTCGGCGACCATGTAATTCACTGACTATGCTAGTATTTGGTGAGACCAACTATAAGTGAGTCAATGGTGAAATGGATAAAGAACCATCCACACTTGGGATTATATGAAAGTGTCATTGCATGAGAGGTTCATTTATAGCCACTATTACCGTGATTTATTCCTCGAGTTTTAGGGTTTGAAATAAGGAGCCATGGGTGTTGAGGAGTATCACAAAGAGATGGAGTTCATCATGATTTAGGACAATATTGATGAAGAGTGAGAGTCCACCATAGAAATATTTGTGAATTCCCTCAACCATGACATTTGAGACACAATTAACATGCACCACTATTTGGATATGGAGGATCTAATTCATATGACTATTAAAGCGAAGGGGAAATTAAAGGAAAGAATGATACATTCTACATATTATGGTAAGGAATCTATAACATATTTTAAGTTTAAATATCCCCAATAATAATATTATTAAAGTGAACACAAAATAGAATCAAAGGAGGTGACCTAGCCAAAACCATTTTTTTGGAATCTAATGATAAAATACAGGGAAAAAATATTTCCAAATCACATGATATAAAATGTTTTAAAGGTTATGAATTTTTACATATTTCCTCACAATGCCAGAATAGGTGATCCATTTTTATTTTGGATGATAGATATGTTATTAGTGCTAGCTCAAGTGAAGATGAAATGCCACCCCTTGAGGAATGTTCAGATGTGGGAATAAAGAGCCATAATGCTCATGAAAATGAATGCTTTGAGTACTCAACCCAAAAGAGAACATGATCAAGTGAAAAGGGATAACATTTTTTATACTAGATTCCTCATCAAAGATAAGGCATGTAGTATGATTATTGATGGTGGTAGTTTCATAAATGTAGTAAGTGGTTTTATGGATGATAAATTGGGTTTAGCTACGACCAAGCATCCCAATCCTTAGTTTCATAAACACAAAAAGTGGTTTTATGGATGATAAATTGGGTTTAGCTATGACCAACCATCATAGTCCTTATAAACTTTAATGGTTAAATAATAGTGGAGATGTTAAAGTGACTAAGCAAGCACAAGTTTTCATTTTCTATTGAGAAGTATCAAAAAATCCGCAGAAGCCCATGCTTAAAATATGCACGTTGGCCCACAGCTTAGGAATATAATTTTTTTCTTTTTATTTTAATATTATTTAAATTTAATATATCTTTTTTTATAACAAAGATATATTTTTTAAACCATGTTATAAGTATGTATATAAATTGACAATTATTTGATAAATATTACGCATTTAATATTTAATGTTTATTAATAATAAGTGTCTTTCATATTTTTAATCTTGATTACAAATACGGGGTGGCCCACAAACCAGTCCAATTAAAATTCATACCAAGTCTCACTAAATTTTTTGAACCCACATTAAATGCAAACCAAAATAGATCAGATAGTTTTAGGCTCAATTCATACGGGTTTGCCCCGATTCACCCCAATCATGCATGTTAAACATTCAAACAAAGTATTTTTGTGGGGGGGGGTATGATATTGGTGAATGTTGCCTGTGTGGGGTGGCCTAATGGTTAGGGTCGTTCATTGGACATTTTAGTGTTTGGGGTTTAATTCTTACTGGGTGTGTTTGTCGTTGTAATTACACCACCTCGCGATTTATCGTCTCAATGGTGCAGAGCAGTGTCGAGATTTGATTTTACCCACTCAGGTCACAGTTCGCATTCAAAACCTAGGGTCCAGTACCCGCTTCAGTGGGGGGAGGGCTACACCATGAAAGCATGATTTGTATGGGTTGTGGTGAGGTTTCTGTAAAAAAAATGGCATTGGAGGATAGTGCAAGAATGGGAGAATGAAAAAATAGGATATTATTGTTATAAATAAACAATAAATGTGAATGCGATGATTTTCTAAAATTTATTAATTTCATTGAAATAGATTCTCAACTTCAATATTCAATATTTCAACCTATTATATGTGGTGATGTGATAATAAAATAGAAGGATCGTGGTACGTGTATCCATCGAGGAGTTAAAGACGAACATGATGCGGAGGGTGAAAGGTATATAATTGTGCAAGACTCATTGTGAGGAATTGGTGGTTCAATGATAAGAGAGTGGATTAATATAATGGATGAGGTCTTACATGGATTAATCATGAAATTCCAAGAGGAGTCCCAACAACCTTACTTGGGGGAAACATCTGGGACTACAATTACTCTAATTAAGGCTCAAACATGCTTTTAAAAACCCAACTTATGGTGTGTTGTGAATTTAAATCTCATTCTCTCTTGGAAAATTCAAAGTCTAGATTAAAGGATTAAAATTCAAATGTGGTGGTATGGTGTGGTGGGATGATTGTCTTAAAGTTTTTTTTAGGTTCATTATTTTCAAATGGGAAGGTCCAGTTGTCTCCTAAAGTCATGAGCACATGTCAAAATTGTCAAAAATATTTTTAGGGATTTTGACTTTTTTAAACCAAGTGTTAAACATTTGAATCACTCTTTGGCCTTAAATAGGCACCCCTTGCACTCTAAAGGCATTATAAATGAAATTATTATTACTCTTGTGAGTTTTGAAATCATGTGTTCTTGCTTGATTCATTGACTTTTCAAAGGATTTTTCATTCTTTGTGACATCTTATGACTAGAGTTATCAAAGAAAAATTCTTTTTGGGCTCTACCTTGACCAACTTTCTATTATCCCTCATTACCATCATTCATAGCCCTTCTTACTTGTTTTCTTATGGAGATCTGGGATCTCGAAACAAAAATGTTGAAAAATGTTCTTAGGACATTTCCAAGAAGGTCTTGGGTCACATATCATTTGGTACCAGATCCCACTTGGAAGAAATAAAGTTCTTTCTTTCACATCTCTTCTTCCGTCTTCATTTCTCTTTAAACCAGACCAACATGAATTCCGATCCATTTCATCATCAAATACAAACTTCATTTATTCATTATTTTGGATGCATACCATATCATTATCGTAGTTGAGAATATTATCATTACTCTCCATCTATAATCATTAAAATCCAAGCTATAAAGTGTGAGATATGGTGGATTCAATTCCTGCAAAAGATTTTGTAATTTTTGTCATGAACCAGCCCAGACACCCTAGTAAACTGATACCTGAGCCAACCCATACATTGCTCGAAGGGAGTTATCGATCCCCACAGGTTGGATACTAGTACCTGACATCATATCAAACATTTAAGGGAACAATATTTCCACAAAACAAACCATCAAGATATAATAATAGAGGAAACAAACAACAACTAGTCGGTATGCCAAACACTCCTCAAGGAGAAAAATACCACAAGAAGATAGATAAACATCCCAAGGTAAACATAAACCAAAGGAAAACACAACATCTATCAAGACCAAGTCCTAGAACACCCATGTAATAGGTGGATCAAATCCCCACTGGTCCCATATATCATTCCAAGTCTCACAAATCAAGCACACTCGCCACCTTCGAGTGGTGCGTTCCCTTTACCTGGACCTGGAATAACAAAATCTACAAACGTCCGAAGGAAAAGGTAGGGAGTGAGCTAAACAACCCAGTAGAGACTCACCAAGTGTTTAATAATCAATTCCATAACAATTTAACCATTTATACTTTCAACTTAAATAAAACAAGGCATGACAAGACATTTACATATTTTAATCCAAAATGTGATTTCAAATAAAAAGTTGACAGATATATCAAAATTGTCTTAAATGAAAATTTTATATAAAACATTTATATAAAGAAACTAGCATGAATAAAATAGTTCCATAAACAATGGCATGCATGACCAATTCAAAACCAAGTATCGTGGTCATATGCCCTGAGTTACGTTAGTTCCAAACTCTTAGATCCTCACACTACTCAATCATCAATCACGACTTAAGAATGTGTGCAAACTTACTTAGGCTTAGGCCAATGAGGCTAATCAATCAAAATCCCATCGGGATAATCATGTCAAACTAGATTTAGTTGGAGTTTTCATTGTCAATCCATTGCTAGGGAGTCAGAGTCCTAGAGTGCTTATCCTAATCATCTGCTAACTACTCAGGCTCACATGTGCTTAAATTAATCAATCAATCAATCATTAGAAAATTAATCATTTCAAATCAATTCATTATTCATATTTCAAAAGCCCAATTTTAAGTTCAACACGTCCTTTTCAATTTCAAAACTAAATCATGGGTTTTCATCAAATTCAAACCTTTAAAATAATCTTTTATTTTAATCAAATTTTCTCAAGAGTAGGCAACAAATCATTACTCATTTCATGCCATTATTTTTCTAAAAATATACCCAAAAATTTAAATGCCATTAAAATTGGGGTTTTTTACAATTTCCATGCCCTTTTTAAATCAGACATTAAATCAAATCAAATCAAGGTTTTATAAATCAATTGAAAACCCATTTCAATTCAATCAAGAAATTAAAAGTTTAAATTATAGGGTGAAGCCTTATGAAACCAACTACCTTTAATTACAAGATCAAATGATCAAACACCCAAAAGAGGAACACCAATGAAGAGTCGAAGGAATGAAAGATCAAGAAAGAATCTCTAGAAACACAACCCATTAGATCAAGTTTCCAATCCATCAACATCATGGGTATTTTCCCTCTCAAATAATAAGATAAGGAAAAATAGAGGATTACATATGAGATAAGATCCACTTTCCAAAGAAGGATTGATCGCATCCATCGATACTTTGATTTGCAAGAGGAGATGTTTGAGGAGCTAAGAAATCCTATAGAGAGCCTCCAAAAGACAAGGAATTCGATTAGGATAAATTAGGAGGGGAGTTGGAATTTAAAATGGGGTTCAAGATTTTAAAGTTTTCATATCACAAAACACACCACAACCCCCATGACCATGGAATAGAAGGGTATAAATAATATAGATCATGTCACAACCACCCCATACCATGCCACAACCCCTCTCGATCAATTGGCCTCCTAAAAACATGCCAAAAACCTTTCCAGATCTTCTTTACATGGGGTAAGGATACTGTGACACCCAAACACCGCACCACAACCACCCTAAAAACGGTAGAGGCACCACATCCACCTCCATGCCATAGCTCTCCTTTATGCTACAGCCCTACCTAATTTGGTAGAGGCTTAAATACAGACCACATTGCAGCCTAGTGGTCAATGTTTTAACCATGCTAAAAAAGAAAATGACACCAAAATTGGCTATTTTGCAACCCTAAGGTCTATGTCGTATCCAAACTCACTCCACATCATAACCCCTATCACTATGGTGTAACTACCTATAAAAAACCATAGAAAGAAGATTCTGAAAACTTCTGAAAATACTCATAACTGCACCCAAACAATAGGTGATCAATGACAAGGAGTAAGTAGTACCTAAAATTGGCAACAAGACATTACAATTTTAAAATCTGTGCATCTATCACTTTGATTTCATTGGGAGTTTCAAATTATTACTTCTCCCAAATATACATACTGAAAATTCAATTTTTTTTGTTATTATTTTTCAAAAAAAGAGCTTAAAAAATAAATAAAAAAGGTAAAAAAAGGCTCAAAAAATTGAAACACCTTAAATCCTACATCCCATCATCATTTTCTTGACCATTTTTCTTTCCCATTCCCACATTCTTTCTCTTGATCACCTTTTGAATTTTATCTTTGAATTATAGTCCAAGATTTCTGCATTTCAACGATCCTTTATATTCACTGGAATTGAGCAAGAGAATTATAGGAAGCAAGTTGAGTGGTAAAATTAAAGAGATTTCATTCTATTAAAAATCCAACAATTGAACGAAACACGAGTAAACACACTATTTCAAGTGTAAAAATGTGAGGGAGTGTGTGAGATTCATTTTTATTACTCTTTAAATTTTTTTTCAAGGTTCCCAAATGGTGGGAGGAGGCAACACCAATGAAATAAACCTTAAGATGTTCATGAGGTCTATTCAAGAACAATTCCAAAGATTTAATGTGAGGATGGATGAATTGTAATCCCCTTCAAATTCTAGAGCACCACCAAGGAGGCTAGTCATTGAAGAAGGGGAGGAGTTCTCTAATTTTCACGAGTTATCAATTCAGATAAATCAACCACCGTTGAGGAAAACCAATGACCTTGGGGGTTTCAAGGTCAGGATCCCATCATTCCAAGGTAATAATGATCTCAAAACATACTTGGAATGTAAATGAAAGGTTGAACATATTTATGGTTGTTACAACTATTCAGAGGAAAATAAGGTGAAGTCGGTGACCATGAAATTCATTGAATATGCTAGTATTTGGTGAGACCAACTACAAGTGAGTCAATGGTGAAATGGAGAAAGAACCATCCACACTTGGGAGTAGATGAAAATTTCATTGCATGAGAGGTTCGTTTATAGCCACTATTATCGTGATTTGTTCCTCGAGTTTTAGGGTTTGAAATAAGAAGCCATGGGTGTTGAGGAGTATCAAAAAGAGATGGAGTTCATAATTATTTAGGACAATATTGATGATGAGTGAGAGTAAACCATATAAATATTTGTGAATATCCTCAACCATGACATTTGAGACACAATTAACATGCACTACTATTTGGATATGGAGGATCTAATTCATATGACTATTAAAGGAAAGGGGAAATTAAAGGCAAGAATGATACATTCTACATGTTATGGTAAGGAATATATAACATATTTTAAGTTTAAATATCCCTAATAATAATATTATGAAAGTGAACAAAAAATAGAATCAAAGGAGGTGACCTAGCCAAAACCATTTTTTGGAATCCAATGGTAAAACACAGGGAAAAAATATTTTCAAATCACATGATATAATTTTTTTTAAAGGTTAGGGATTTTTACATATTGCCTCACATTTCCAGAATAGGCGAACCATTTTTATTTTGGATGATAGATATGTTATTAGTGCTAGCTCAAGTGAAGATGAAATGCCACCCCTGTTCATATGTGGAAATAAAGAGCCCCGTACATGGATAAATGCTTATGGAAAGGAATTCTTTGAGTACTCAACCCAAAAGAGAACATGATAAAGTGAAAAGGGAGAACATTTTTTATACTATATTCCTCATCAAATATAAGGCATGTAGTATGATTATTGATGGTGGTAGTTTCATAAACATAGAAAGTGGTTTTATGGATGATAAATTGGGTTTAGATATGACCAAGAATACCAATCCTTAGTTTCATAAACACAAAAAGTGATTTTATGGATGATAAATTGGGTTTATCTATAAAAAACCATCATAGTCCTTATAAATTTCAATGGTTAAATAATAGTGGAGATGTTAAAGTGACTAAGCAAGCACAAGTTTTCATTTTCTATTGAGAAGTATTAAGAAAAGGTGATATGTGATGTTGTTCCTATGCATACTAGTCATATATTAATGGGTATTCCATGAAAGTATGATAAGAAGGTCACACGTAATGGATACATCAACCACTATTCTTTTGATTATAATGGGAGGATGGTTATTATTACACGATTATCAATATTATAAAGACCAAGTGAGGATTTAGAGCAATTGCGAAAAGAGAGATAAAATAGATCAAATGAAAAAAGTAAAAAAACTGAGAGTGAAAAAGGGGTGATGAGTGACATAAAAATAAATGATAGAAAAATAAGCGTGAAAAAAAGAGTGTTGAGGAAAAAGTGAGTCAGTTTTCTGGAAAAAAAGGCAGAAAGATATTTAGGGGGGGGGACTCTCATGATTCTATGTAAGGGAGAATTTTTTACCACTAATTCTATTAAAACTTTAATGTATTATAGTATTTTCACACTTTTTAGGAATTTTGTGATGTCTTTCCAAAGGAAATCCTTAATAGATTGCCTCCCTTTCTGGGTATTAAACACCATATTGACTTCCTCCCAAGATCAATGCTTCCTAATTGGTCAGCCTATCATATAAGAAAGTGTTTAAAATAGGTTATATTTGATACAAGTGGTTTGTTATGGCTATACTGAATAAAATATATATTTCTTGAAAAAAGAAAGTCAAAACATTTTCCTCGAGGAGATGTTCCTTTCCATGTTTGAGAAAAAACCAATGACAATGCTTATAAGATTGGAATACCTGATAGGTATGTAAACATGTGTGATACCATTAATTTTTATGATCCATCTAAATTTGAATATGTAGATTCAAGGATGAATCCATTTGAGGAGTTTGGGGATGATGAGGATCATGAGTTAGAGGCAGACATGACATAGAGGGAAAAAAGGTGCATAATTGCACAAAACCCATTGGGAGGAATTGGTGGACCAAAGATAATAGAGTGAACCAATAGAATGAATTAGGACCTACATGGATTAATCATAATATCCAACACCCTTTCTTAGGAAAAACATTTGGGCCTATAATTACTCTAATTAAGGCCCAAACATGCTTTTAAAAACCTAACCCATGGTGTGCTGTAAATTTCAATCCCATTTTGGATTGAAATATTCAAAGTGAAAGTTAGTGGATTAAAATTCAAAATTGGTGATATATTTATCATAAAATATTTTTCAGGTGTATTATTTTTTTGGGGGTCCAATTTTCTCCTAAAGTCACAGTCATGTGCCAAAATCTTCAAAAAAATTAAGATTTTTGACTTATGGAAACTAGGTTTTAAACATTTGTATCACTATTTTTCTATAAATAACCACCCCTTATACTATAGATACATCATGAATGAAATTATTCTTACTATTGTAAATTTAGTTTACAAACTCGTGTTCTTTCTTGATTATTTCACTTATCAAAGGATTGGTAATCATTTGTGGTGACTTGTGGCTAGAGTTCTCAGTGGAAAGTTCTCTTTAGGTTCCACCTTGACCAAATTTGCATTATTCCTCATTTCCACCATACATATCCCTTCTTACTTTTTTTATTATATAGATTTTAGAGCTCAACACATAAATGTTGAACAAGGTTCCTAGGATGTTTCCTAGTGAGTCTTGGGTCACGTATCATTTGGATTATATTAATCCCTCCCTGATTTATTATCTATATTTTAATTATCATTACATTATGGATGTATGACCACATTCATTAACTATCATATTCACCTTCGATCTACATCAAAATTCATCCATGATCGATTACAAGTTTCTAGTTTTGAAATACTTAATGCTTTAAATTGACGTTTTGATGTTGTTTCATAACACATTATCAATGTGAGTTCTAATATGATGAAAAATTTTGTATTAAAAGATGAGTTTTACTTTCTATGTTGAACATTATTAAACTCAATTTTCCTTATAAAATTATTAAAAAAATATTATTTTTTATTCTTATCATGTAACCAAATATTTCTCTATCATTAACTCGTAAAGAGAAATCACAAAACCAAATAAAAAATTGACTTCATTCCCTAAAGTGAATGTGATTATAGTTGAGATTGCAGTGAAAATCAACATGGTTGAGGTTAATGAAAATATTATGATAAATGTTGTTATACAATGAATTAAAAGAGGTAAGGATTCCACAATAAGTGGTCAAACAATGAAAACTCACTCATGGAGAAACAAAGACATAGTTAAAGTGAATGTTTATAGTGTCACATGAAGGGGTATTGATCACATATATATCATACACTTAAACATTTTGTTGATTTTATTTTTCAATAAATTAAAAAAATATTTGAAGTGATATTTTCATACTATACCATGAAGTATTATGAAAACATAATAAATTCCAACATCTTAGATTATTTTTTTAACCCTGAGGTATCGATCTTAATGAGAATTTGTAAACATTCATGAAGGATATTATCACTGTTTTTATAATTCTTTTCAATAAATATTGTATGTTTTTTTATGTTTTATTTTAATTATTACATGTATATGTCATATTATATTATTAAACATAAAAAAATATTAAATTACATGTTCACGTTATTGGTCCTGAATACACTGTAAATCCCAATTAAAAAATTTTATTTCATCCCTTGAAGTGAATGTTAATATTTATTAAAACAATTTCATTTCATTCCCCAAGGTGAATGTAAATATTTTTTAAATTAAGGTTAGGTGAATATGAAGTATTGTACCACTAAATTATAATATGAAAATAATGTCTTTTGATATTATGTTGAAGTATATTTATATTTATTTAAATTTTATCCTGTAGCTGAAATATTGAAAAATGAAATTTTATCATTATGTATTTATGGATTAACAATAATATCTAATGTAATAGAATTGATTTCACCCCTAAAAGTGGGTGTTGTTTTCTTTCATTTCAGAGTGGAATAATAACTTTTATGATCAAATATATTTTATACAATTAATTTTGATACCTGAGGTAGTTAAACAATAATAATCATTATAAATAAAATAAGTGTTTTTGAATGAGATAAAATTGTTCCTAAATAATGAGTTAGTAGGAATTATGAAACATAAAAAATGATTTTTCAAATTCATTTATGATAAAAAATGGATAATTGTGTGTAATTTTAATAGTTATATCACACTTATACAAGTGAATGAAATTATCCATGATTTTTTTTATAAAATTTGTATTATTAACGGTGAATATTTTAGAAAACATACAATCCGATTAACTATTTTTTCCTTAATTCCTTATAGTGAATAAGATTAAAAAAATCACTTAATGATTTATAATCATGGTAGTGATGAATAATGTGATGTGAATATTTAAGATTCATTCACATCACTTATCGATCCATATGCATCTATCTTAAAATATGTTGGGGCTCTTCTCCCTAGTGGACACATTTTAAAAAAATTGATCCCAAAGTTTAAAATCATAGAATATATTCTAGGTGACAGGTCTAACATGTTATAATTATATTATGAATTAATTAATTGATGATCTATATATATACATGTAAATTATAAAAATAATAAAAAATGTGATTATTTCAGGTTTTCATTGCATACCATGAATGTGTTAAATATGAAAAATGGAAGATCCTGAAGATTTTATATATCTATTTTGAAGAATAAGTTTTATAAATATTATTTTAGTTAAATTCATCATAATATTTAACATATGATTATTATTAATCAATGAATCATAAGAGTTATTATATTCTCATGTAAGTACCTAAACTTATAAAGCAAAAATTCATCCGTATCTCTAGAATAACAAATATATGACTACCGGGTATCACATAATTTTTAATAAATAATTCTTTATTTTATCTGAATACTTGATGAAATATATTTATTTTTAAATATATTCTTGAAAACATATATCATATGTGGATTATGGATGATGGAGGCACTAAATACGTCAATATATATCAAGTATTTATAATAGAAAAAAATTGATTCCAAAGGATTTGTTAATATTTATTTTACTATAGACAACTAAATAAATTATAATAACTAGGAATTTATTGATCCTGACACATTAATTATAGTCTATGATCATTTGTGTCATGACCTATCCCCAATAAACCCCTCTTAGGTCGATAGTAAAGACATAAGTGACCTCTGAAATTCACCTCCAATAGGCCACGGGTTGGTGACTAATATTTGAGGGTATAAAGCACACATATGGGAGGCATCTATTAGGAAGGGGGTTGTACAATCACTAGAACTAAGAACCTCAGTACATCAGAAGATAATACACTATAAGTTTAGCACAATAGATAATAGACCTATGAAAATTTATTACCTCAACTAAGTGTATCAAAAGATAGGAATTCTATACACCTCACTGACTGCACAAAGTTGACTCTCACACACACATTCAAGCAAACTCATAGGCATACAAATGGGAATTAAAACCAATAGAAGAACATAAAAAATGTGATAACATAAGTGGTTTACATGTTTAAGATAAGGTTTCTTATATCCATGGGAGAAACACTACTACTTTTATTATCACTAGAAGTATAAGAATTAAAATTGACTAAAAAATCAGTTAGTAAGGGAATAATTATAGAGATTATGATTTCGTAAAATTTTGAATATAATAAGGTTTGATTCACTGTGTAGAATCTGGTAGACTATTCCTACCACTAATGTAATATACATAAGGTCCCCACTTCCTTTTATATAAGTATTCAGCCAGTTGTCCTAGTAATATTGACCCTCAACATTCATAGGGATATATACACCTATAAAGGTGACTTCTGATCTCTAGTAGCCCTTTGACTTTTCACCGTTTTCGCTAGTGAACATATTCTAGTACCTACTTTTTAGAAGCTTTTGAGATCCAACCTTCTTGAAATTCATTCTTGAGCATTATTCTATTAGATGATATGGAATTTTGATGGATCCACTGCCTCATGGAGAGGCTCTTCTACCACTCTCTATACATCGATCTAATCCATCCCTCAATGAATTGAAAATACGGTGAACTGAATCTGGAGAACTGAAACATAATTCACATCCCAAAAATCTCCCACTTAAAGACAATTTTAGTAAAAATTTCGTGACTCTCTAAAAATTTTTAAAATAAAAAACATCCCTTCCTCTTCCATAACATGCAGTGTTCTCTATTCTCCTTCTATTCACTAAAGTCCCACTAAAGCGTGATGTTGCCTTAGACTTTCTTGAAATAATTATTTAGTGAGAATGTTTACTAGATTTTGGATTCTGACTATCTTTTACAAATATAACACTTTTTCCTCTGGTATATTTCGAATGAAGTGGCACTTTAGGTCAATATTCTTTGTTCGTGCATAGAATATGATATTTTGAGCTAAATGGACTGCACTTTGATTGTCACAAAATAAGACTCCACCCTACTGAATTTTCCTAAGTTCTTTTAGATAACACATCAAACATACCAAATATTTACCTACTTCCATTACTGCTACCTACTCTACCTTCATTGTACTTTGAGTAACAATTCCTTGCAGTCATGATATCCAACTAATTATTGTTCCTCTATAGGTAAACACAAAAATGGTCATGCTCTTACAGGTATCTAAGTCTCCAATGATGTCTAAATCCATAAAGCCTTATAATGGATCTTCTTCCCTAAATAATAGAGAAACATAATCTGATACTTTTAAGGATGATCCACTTAATGACTTCCTAGTTTTCCATTCTAGGGGTCTAAATAAATTGACTTGCAACTCCCATTACAAAAGCAACGTTCGACCAAGTACACATCATCACGTACATCAGGATTCATACCACTGATGAAAATGATAATTTATAACACATTTATATTTTATTATATAATTTCATTTAAATAAGTTTGATGTCTTTTATGGGTTACCTTACACACAACACTTATTTTAAACGATCCACGATATCATATTGAAATATTATTATTAAATGTGACTGTTATCTCCTAGCCATTGGATTGGTGAGTATGAATAATACTAATTAAATTATAAAAAATATTGATTACACATTTAGAAAATGAATTCATTGGTTATCAATTGGTTATAAATTAAAATAAAACCATTTGAAAGTAAAAAAGAGATGTTTTTCTGAAAAACTATTTTTATACACACAACGTGTTTTTATCTTAAAAAATTAAATTAATATATATTGATGATTGATTTTAATTAAATGTGTAGATAATATATTAAATAAAATATTTTATCATTAATTTAATAGTTTTTACTAGTCAACAAATAAGAATAAATTCATTTTTAAGCTTAAAAATGCATTTTTCTAAAAATTGTTTTTGGTGCGTTTTGCATGCTTATTTTCAAATGCATTTATGCAACTTATAGGAATTGAATTTGATAAAATGGATTAAATATTATTAATTAACATAATTAATATAATTTAATAAATTTAGTTTAATTTTTTTCTATAATGAATAGTTACCATGGTAGAAATATTATTACCACAGTAAGGGTTAAAAGGGTTAAAAGAAGGGTTATCCTGAGAGATAAGGTATAAAAGATCACAAAACACTTGATTTAATTTCACTAGTTGATGATATTTATACCATAGACTTATTATATTATAATATTTGGAATTTTTTATCCACTTTACTTGAGTAAGACATATATTATATAATACAGTTTCAAGTATTTACATGTTTTTCACCCATCCCACTTATAAAAGGGAACCTTCTCCCTTCACTTATTCACACATTTTGAGCCATATATTTTAATGTCTCATAAATTATGTATTATTTTTTATAATTATATGGAATTATTTCGATACCGCAAAATCTAACAGCGCACGATTTTGAGACCCAGAGTGCCCGGGATGATCCATCAAAATTTGGTTAAGTTTTAATTAGCATGCGTAAGAAGTTTTCCTGAAAAAGTAGAATAAATATTAAAAGGTAACTCAGATAAAAAATCTGAGGTCACCATTGCGTTCAAGATGGCGGGTTTACCCTATGCATG
The DNA here is from genome assembly GCA_963277665.1 of Viscum album. NCBI lineage: Eukaryota > Viridiplantae > Streptophyta > Magnoliopsida > Santalales > Viscaceae > Viscum > Viscum album. Next base: position 1,481,502,526 of record OY728141.1, on the reverse strand, counting down.
ACTTAAGTTTAGTCGGCACGGGCCTCTTGTGAGAAAACCAAAAAATGGCATAATCGTGAATAAAATAATTAAATAAATTATTTTATTTTTCAAATGCTTATAACTCACAAATGGTAACTTGGATTGAAAATATGATACCACCACTAAACTTGTGAGGGTATTATCTCTTTAGGCAGATACTAACATTAGTCAGTGCAGGCCACCAATAAAATTTAGTTTTTGGCCGTAAATAAAATATTTAAGTGACAATTATTTTATTGTAAAATTCATAACTTCTAAACGATAACTCGGATTGAAAATCTGAGAGTACTCTTGGGTTCTTTGGGGTGTGTTTCACTTAGGCAGAGCCTAACCTCGACCAGCGCGGGTCAAGGGCGACTGTTATAATTTTTCCGAACTTTTTTTCGGGTACATTCAGTAAACGCGCGAGCGGCGTTATATAACTTTTGAACCGGTACTCGGAATTGAAATTCTAGGGCACCGTTGAACTCAAAGCACTAATATTTTCTTAAGGAGACCTTCACTTTGACCATAGTAGGTCCAGAGAAAAAGTTAGTTTTTGGAACTTTTTAATAGAATAAATAAAATAACTTTATTATTTTATTTTTATTCTATTCCTCCAACGGACGAGCGGTAAGGTGGGAACAGTGACGTGTCAAGCCAATAAATGGCTTGACCTTTCAATTCTAAGTAACCGAACCGCTGGGGAATTAGGAAGGTTCCTGATTAATGATCCTCCATTAATCCCACGAACGTTGCACACCCTTCCCCTCTCCTATTTATATGGAGTTTGGGGAGAGGTGTTGGCACTGATTTGCCAAGCAACGAAGTGCAGTGATGCCAAATCCTTGGAGGACGGAGCCGGTACCAGCGAGAGGTGATGAGCGACACCGAAACCCCGAACCAAAGATCGAAGAACGAGTGACATCATTGGAGGCTAGTTGTGGGGGATGACGAACACCGACACTTCCTCAAATGCGAATGCTCTTCAATGAACTTGAGGTAGGAGGTTATTTCATTTGTGCATTTTTGATTTTCCTCTTCCTCATTCTTGAATTTATACGAAGAACATGGGTCAACCGACAAACGGGTTGACCCGCGATTCTTTCGACTTTGCGGGAGGATGTTGCGGGGTATCTTGTAGGGTTTGTTGTTGATTTATACCCCCTTACCCCGTTCTTGTCGACCCTCTTGATTCAAGAATAATGTTGCCACTTGCTACTGTTCTAACGTAGAGGGTGAGGGCCAAACTAATACAGCCCAACCCCTCTGCAAATCTTTGTGGTGTATGTTGCATTCCTTGCGATTGAGGAGGATGGCGACCGGTGTTGGCGAATGGCATTGGTGGGACTCGGGACCGATGGCCGACACTCTGGCCGGTCGCGACGAAGGCGGCAGGGCGACCGCGCCACTGGAAAAGAGCCACGGACCGTCGGTCGTGGTAGAGCAAGGGTGGCGGCTGCGCATGTCCGCGCTGCCCGGTAGAGAAGTGTCGTGGCCTTGTGCCGCGACGGCGAGGCGAGGCACGACCGACTCGATGCTGGCCACCGGAGATGGCGCGGCGCGCGACCGCGCCGCGCAGAGAGGGCTGGAAAACCCGCCAGCCGAGGAGCCGAGAAGTCTACCGCACCGCGGGCTGTGCCAGCAGGTCGGGTCACACCGACGGGCCGGGTCGGACCCAACGGGCCAGGTTGGACCCAGCAGGCCGGGTTAGTGAATCCAATGTTGGTGTGGTGACCAATGTATCCATACACTAGGAACCTGACTTTTGATTTCTGACTCAGTGCACAAAAACACTGATTGCATGTGTGTTTTGAAAAGTTTTCCTATGTTTTTCTTGAGTCAGCTCACCAGGTATAACTTAATGACCGTGGTGCACCTGTTCCTTATTAGGATGCTGCTGCATATACAGCCAGTTAAGATTCCCAAGAGAGTACACGATGACGGCCCACCGAGTGACGAGGCTCCAGTGTAGGGCCCTCTTACTATGTTGGCACCTTTGGGTGGTGTACCAGCAGCAACACCACCCATTGGGTAGCAGTTACCACCAGCCGCACTGGCGGACGGTGCATGCCGACTGAGCGCGTTGCACGAGTTCTAGCAGGAGAGGCCTCCGATGTTTCGAGGCGAGACATATTCCCACACAGTTGAGGGTTGGATGGAGGCGATTGCTAGATTTTTCCGCCTAATTGAGACACCAGTAGAGCAGATGGTGATCTTAGCTACTAGTCTTTTTCAGTGAGTGACCATGAGGATGGTTCACATAGTGATGAGGATTCAGTACATGGACCATTACCCGAGATAGTAACTTCGGGTAGTGTTTCAGCTATATCACTGCCCGTTGGTCAGCATTTACAACCGGCGGTACCAGTAGAGGACACATGTAAGCTTAGTGCCTTACACGGGTTTTAGAATCAAATACCCCTCGGGTTCCGAGGCAAGCCCGACCCATAGGCGGTTGAGGACTAGCTTGAAGAGGTGGCTGAGAGTTCCCTAGATCTCCTACAACTTCGATAGGACGACATGTCGGTAGTTGAGTGTTCATCGAGGCGTACTGACTATCCCAGGTACTCGATGAATACAGTACGGACAATGCTTCAGAGCTCGGACCTCTAAGCGAGGTGTATTTAAGGACATCTGTAACGACCTGAAATTTTGAATGAATTTTTGTTTCCTAATTTTGTGTGTTATTTTAGTTTATACTCAACAAAACTATTTTCTTTAATTAATGATGTGGGTATAATTAAAATGAGACCGTTGGGTTTCTATTGTTATATGACCGTTGGTCAATATGACCTTTGGAAACTAAATTTTGTGATTGTTGTCTCTAAATACAAGTGGTCTTAGTTAATTAATACAGAAAGAAGATTCGATGGCCTCATCGAGTAGTCTCAGGCTGATCGAAGCCCATCTGATGAACTTGGGAAGGATGTAGCACCACTGGGATTTTCTCTGGACCAAACCCAAGCCGAACTTCATCGTGTGAAGATGGAGCGGAATCGCCTTCAGGAGAAGTTCAAGCTTATAGAAATCACTACTCGAGCAATGTTGGCCGAGCCACCCTCAGATTCTCTCACCTTAGCACACCTTACACTTAGGTCTTATGTCGGGGTTATAAGGGGATATGTAACGATTCCATAACTACTTTGTGTAATCCTTGAGATAAATAAAATTGTGATTTCTTCCTACGGTGAAGTTTGTGTTTTTTCAGATGTTTGAATAAATATAGGATGTATATTATTGAATTTTGGAAAAAGGGGATATTTTAAAATATTTATGTAAACCTTAAATAATTAATGACGTGTAATGATTTTCAAAAAATGGTCTTCTGGAAATGTGTTCAGTAAGAAATTTGGAATCTAATAAGGTCAACTTAATTTTTTGTGAATAGTAAATTATAAATAGTGATTTTATGCTTAGGATTAGTAATGTGACCAAATGGATTAGTAATATCACTTAAAGAAAGTATTAATATAATTTAGACACCTTAATTAAGTAATGTGATTCAATAAAATAGGTAAATGACTGTTTCAGAAATTATTAGTCAAGTATTAGTTTTTTCAGGTGAATAGTGTTTTTTAATTAAAAATTAAATTAAAATATTTAGAAAATTATTGTCATAAAATGGAGTTAATTTTTGAATTTAGAGCAACTATATTAGGTTAAGGTTATTTTTTGGGGATTTTTCTGAAAAAGTTGAATTTTCGGTGAATAGTGAAAATACAGTTTTTAGTTTCAGGTGTTTAATGACATCATTAAGGATGTAATAATTATGTAATATTTATGGTCAACTTATGAATAGTAAGTTAAGGTATGAGGTGTCACAAGTGGACAATACCATGGGAAAATACCATGGGCAAGCCCATGGTTTTTCCAATACCACCGATGAGGTGTCCCTTGGCCATTAATGACTTGTCCCCTCACTTCTCCTATAAATACCAAGCCTTTCCCTCATCCTTTTCATTTACAAATCCTCCTCAACAAAGTTCTGGTCTCTTTATTTCCCAAGAAGTCCTCCCAAGGATCCCTCAAGCCTCCCAAGGTCCTAACCTTAAAGCTTTCAAAGTTACTCTTTAAGGTAAGGGATTCTTTCACCTTCCTCTTTTAAGTCATGACTTCCTTTATGTTGTGTATTATATTTTCCATCTCTTTATGTTGAGGGTATGTTCTTATATGTTCTTATTACTTCCCATTTCATTTCCAAATGATTATAGACCCTTTCTTCTCTCATCAATTTTTTTTCTGAATTTTTATGTGACGCCGTTAGGCTGCCGAATTTTTCGTAAAAGAAATCGCATCTTCTCTTTTCTTTCATGTTTCCTTTTCATGTGGTATGTCATTAAAATATCCATAACATGATATTATTTAGTAACCATAATTTATTATGAATTATTTATGAGTGCGTGACCCTTTTCCCCTATCTTTTCAATGTTTTCTAAAACCATGTTATATATCTGTTAGGCTGCAGAAATTTCGTCTCAAAATTTCTATCCCTTTCTCTCAAGAAATTCCCTTATTTATTTATGTGAATACCCTGACCTATTTCGTTTATATTGGTGTTAATAAATATATAAATATGATATTTTTGATTCTGTAATTGACATACATATAACCCTCACTCCCTTTCCATGGGTTATAATTGGCATAATGACCTTATTTTTTTAAGAATTTTTAAAACGTCACGATCTTGAAATGAAACCCATTTCTTTTATTCTCCATGGGTTATTTATGAAATGTTTTATTATGATCTATGTGTCTCACATGAAATTAAATACATATTAAGGGTGCGCCCTGATAGTGCTCCAATGCATTGGGTAAAGATTTAATCTCTAGAGATGACAAGTTTCACGATACCTTGGTGAATAACCTTGGTAATTTTTATGAAACCTTGGGGATGGACCTTGGTGATATGTTCATGAATGTCTAAATGAAATGTTGTAGCTACATATTCAAGTTATGTTTCAATTTATTTTCATTATGATATGCCTATTTTTCCATTGCTCATGTATTTATGTTTTTATTCAAGTTCTTATTGATATCACAAGTACACTGATTCCCTTGTTTACCCTTACTAGGCCTTCTGATCACCCTTTCCTTTGATGTAAGTCTCCAGGATATGATATGTAGTAATTGTATATAGTATGAACCTACGATGAATCCTTAAAAGTTGTTTATAAGAATCTTTTATGTTGTTTTCATGTATTATGTTCCTGATTTCCAAGACACTAGACTTTAAAGATCCTCTGTATGTAAAATGTAATGAAAATTTATGTATTAAAAAGGCAGGATGCCCTAGTTGGTATCAAAGGATAGTTTAGTTATTTATGAAAATTAGGATATGAAAACTTTAGGAATAACCCTATAGAAAAGTTTAAATATAGGAAAAAATTCCTGGTATTTTGGTGAGTATTGAGTAAGTGGTTTATCAAACAAATACATCCCTGTCTGGATACGAGCAGGTAGAGGTGGCTCTGGAATAGATGTACATAGGGGTAAAACCTAAAAACACTGCTTTGAGCTAGACTCGAATGGGAACTGGTGCACAACAACGGGCCTTGCTGCACTCTTGGTTACGACACTCTCGGGGGATATGTTTGGTTAATCGTAAGCTTTTTATGAATCATTATGAATGAATTATAGAGAAATATAATTGTTTAATCATGAAGTTTTAAGATATAGAATCCTTTATAGTTAAAAGATTTGTAAATGAAAAAAGTTTCTCACTAAGATTTTATTCTTTTAAAAAATGGAAGGCAATAGGAGGAACCGTACAAATGGTGACCGCAATGGACCATGTGTTGAGGACCCTCTGATGGAAGCCGAAATGGAAACATTCATGTGAATGATGAACCAACTGACTCAAGTTATGAGTAATAACTTGAATCAATCTGAGAGGCCGATCTCACCATGAAGGGAACAAAATTATATTGAGTTCTTTATGTGCCAACAACCACCAACCTTCAGTGGATCGATTGAACCATTGATTGCTGAGAAATGGATCAGCTCTATAGAGAAGATCTTTTATGTGATAAGTTGTTCAGAGCAAGAGAAGGTCACCCTAGCTGTCTATCGCTTAGAGGGAGAAGCTGATCAGTGGTGGGAACTGATAAAAAACATGAGGCAAAGAGTGGAAGTTGAAGATATGGAGTGGGAAGAGTTCAGAGGGATATTTTTTAGTAAGTATTTCTCTTGTTCCATGAGAATAAGAATAGAGAAGGAGTTTATCAAGCTGAAGCAGAAGGAGAATGAATATGTGGGAAGATACGAGATGAACTTCACAAGGCTTTCACGATATACCTCTAGCTTTGTCATGGATACTAATGGTAATGTTGATAGATTCTTCAGTGGACTGAGACCTCATCTGCAAAAGAATATAGCCAACTGAGATTATGATAGCTATGAGGAGATCGTGCGGAGTGCGATTAAAGTCGAGCTAGAGTTTGGTGAGACGCAGTGGTCTCATAAATCCAATGACAAGAAGAGATCGATGGAGCCCAGCTTAGGGAGGAATTTTGATCAGGGAAGAGGATGAAATCAAGTGAAACTTCCCACATGTAATAAATGTGGGAAGAAGTATTCAGGGAACTGCCCGCTCGGGAGTGGGAAGTGCTACAAGTGTGACAGAGATGGCCACATTGCGAGGAATTTTCATGGTGATGTGAAACCTCAACTTCCAAACACAAACAACAAGGGGAAGATGGTGCATTCCCTACCTGATGTCCAGTGCTTCAAGTGTGGACAATGTGGGCACTTTTCCAATCACTTCCCAAATCTGAGGGCAGTGGAGGGGAACCACCACCAGCCTCAGCAAAGGCCAAGGGATCAAGGCCGTGCTTTTTCTATCGCGAAAACTGAAGTCGATGCTCCGAATGATGTGGTAGCAGGTACTCTTGTTGTCCTCTCAAAAGATAGAAAGTACTTTGTTTGATTCTGGTTCTACAAATTCCTTTATTTCCTCCAAGTTTGCAAGGAATTTAGAATCAACCCCCAAATTGCTAAAAGTAGAGTTGTCAATAAAGACTCCTGGTGGGTCTATCCCAGCATCGTCAGTGTTTAGAAACTCTAGTATTTACTTTAGTGAGCACAATATTATCGTGAATCTAGTAGTCATTCCCATGCTGGAATTTGACATTATACTAGGGATGGACTGGCTCTCAAAGTATAATGCTAAGATCCATTGCAGAATCAAGGAAATATCAGTAGTCTTGAATGGAAAACCTACATTTATCTTTCAAGGAGAGATATCTCAACCTCATATTTGTCTAAAAGAACCCCATATATCCTTCTTTATGGAGTTGATTGGTGAATAAGAAGAAGGAGATGAGAGTTTGATGATAGAAAATGTCCCCATTTTCCAGGAATATGTTGATGTATTTCCAGAGGAGTAGCCTGGACCTCCCCCAGAAAGAGAGGTAGAGTTCTCCATAGAACTCGTACCTGGATCTCATCTGATATCAAAGACCCCATATAGGATGGAAAATGTGGAGCTGGAGGAATTAAAGAAACAAATCCAAGATCTTTTGGAGAAGGGTTTTATCTGACCAAGTGTGTCTCTTTGGGGAGCACCTGTTCTCTTTGTGAAGAATAAGGATGGATCGATGAAACTATGCATTGATTATAGAGAACTGAATGGGATCATAGTGAATAACAAATACCCTCTTCCAAGAATTGATGACTTATTTGACCAACTTCGTGGAGCTCAATTCTTCTCTAAGATTTACCTTCAATATGGTTATCATCAATTGAGGGTGAAAAAAGAAGATATTACAAAAACTTCCTTCTGATCAAGATATGAGCATTATGAGTTTATTATTATGCCCTTCAGACTGACTAATGCACCTTCTATTTTTATGGATTTGATGAATAAAGTCTTTAAGGACTACCTTGATAAATTTGTGGTAGTTTTTATTGATGATATTTTGATATATTCCAAAAGTCACGAGGAGCATGAAGATCATCTGAGGGTTATTTTACAAACTATGCGGAAGGAGAGGCTTTTTGGAAAGTTCATTAAATGTGATTTCTAGTTACAACAAGTCGCTTTCTTAGGGAAAATTGTAACCAATGAGGGAATCACAGTTGACCTTGCAAAGAAAAAATTTATAGATGAGTGGCCTCAACCTACAACAATAACTGAGATTCGTAGTTTTCTTGGATTAACAGGATATTATAGGAGGTTTGTGAAAAACTTTTCACGACTTTCTAATCCATTAACCAAGTTAACTTGAAAATGGGTCAAGTTCATCTGGACAAAGGAGTGTGAGGAAAGTTTCCAAGAGCTGAAGAAGATATTGGTTACTTCACCTGTGTTAACTCTGCCCTCAAGTGGAGAAGGATTCATTATTTTTAGTGATGAATCTCTAAAAGGTATTGGGTGCGTCCTCATGAAAAATGATACATCCATTACTTATGCATCTCGACAGTTGAAGATTCATGAGCAGAATTATCCTACGCATGATCTGGAGCTGGCTGAAGTCGTTTTTTCTCTGAAGATATGGAGGCACTATATTTATGGGGAGAAATGTGATATATACATAGACCATCAAAGTTTGAATTATATTTTCACACAAAAGGAATTGAACATGAGATAAAGGAGATGGTTGTAACTTCTTAAAGACTATGATTGTTCAATTCATTATCACCCATAGAAGAGCAAACAAAGTTGCTGATGCATTAAGTAGGAAAGACCCAGTTGTTCTTTCCATGATGAGGATTCAAAAAGATCCTTTGATCAATGACCTAGTAAATTTGGACATAGTAATTATAAGGAAAGGGACACCATCAACCCTAACCCAAATGATTTCTCAACCGTCATTACTAGATAAGATCAAGAAGGCTCAGAAAGAAGATCCTTTGTTACAAGAGAAGTTTGAGGATGTAAAGGATGGAAAGATTCCTGAGTTCAATATTGATCAAGAAGGTGTACTGAGATTTTGTACAAGACTATGTGTTCCATATATTCTGGAAATAAAGAAGGAGCTGATGGATGAATCTCATAACTCTACTTTCTCTATACATCCTGGAAGCACAAAAATGTATAGGGACCTTTGTGATCATTATTGGTAGGATAATATAAAAAGGGAGATAGATGACTATACTAAAAGGTGCCTAGTCTTTCAGAAAGTGAAGGCAGAGAGACAACTTCATAAAGGGGTATTGCAACCACTACCCATACCAGCATGGAAGTGGGACAATATCACTATGCACTTCACCACTGGTCTTCCGAGAACTCCCAAAGGAAATAATGCGATTTGGGTTATTGTGGACTGTCTCACCAAGACTACCCATTTTATCTCTATTTGGGAAGATTTATCTCTTGATCAAATTGACAGGATTTACGTGAAGGAAGTGGCAAGGATGCATGGAGTTCCACTTTCTATCATATTTGATCGTGATCCAAGGTTCACATCAAAATTTTGCAGAAGTCTTCAACAAGCTCTAAGCACTAAATTGAATTTCAGTACGACCTATGACCCCCAAACTGATGGACAATCTAAAAGGACTATGCAAACACTCAAGGACATGCTAAGAACATGCTCAATGGAATTTAAAGGTGGATGGGATCAACATCTCTCTTTAGTTGAGTTCTCTTACAACAACAGCTTCCACTCAAGCATTCAAATGGCACCCTATGAAGCTCTATATGGGAAGCGATGTAGAACTCCTACTTGTTGGGATGAAGTTGGTGAGAGAAAACTTCTTAGGCTTGATCTTGTACAAGAGATGATAGAAAAAGTCTATGCCATCCAACAACACATTAAGGATGCTCAAAGTCAGTAAAAGAGCTATGTTGACAACCGTCAAAGGGACATGGAGTTTGATGTCGGTGACAAGGTATTTCTTCGAATTTCACCTTGGAAGAGAGTCATGAGGTTTGGGAAGAAAGGGAAGCTCAACCTTAGGTACATTGGGCCCTATGAAATCCTTGATTGCATGGGAGCAGTGGCCTATCGGCTTGAACTTCCTCCAAATCTATCAAAAGTTCACGATGTCTTCCACGTATCCCTCTTGAGAAAGTACATACCTGACCCTTCACATGTACTAAACTCATAGGTGGTACAACTGGAACATGACCTCTCTTATGAGGAGCAGCCGGTGGAGATCTTGGATCGTAGAGACAAGGTTCTACGCAACAAGACTACCCACCTTGTTAAGGTGTTATTGAGAAACCACAAATATGAAGAAGCCACATGGGAACCAGAGGAGTCTATGAGGCAGAAGTACCCACACCTTTTCTTTTCTGAGGATATGAGTTAAAATTTTGGGGACAAAATTTCTTAAGGAGGGAAGAATGTAATGACCCAAAATTTTGAATTATTTTTTTCCTAATTTTGTGTGTTATTTTAGTTTATACTCAACAAAACTATTTTCTTTAATTAATGATGTGAGTATAATTAAAATGAGACCATTGGGTTTTGACTATTATATGACTGTTGGTCAATATGATCATTGGAAACTAAATGTTGTGATTGCTGTCTCTAAATACAAGCGGTCTTGGTTAATTAATATAGAAAGAAGATTCGATGGCCTCATCCAGTAGTCTCGGGCTGATCAAATCTGATCTGACAAAACTTGGGAAGGAGGTAGCACCACTAGGCTTTTCTCTGGACCAAACCCAAGCCGAACTTCATCATGTGAAGCTGGAGCAGAATCGACTTCGGGAGAAGTTCAAGATTATAGAAATCACTACTTGGGCAATGTTGGTCGAGCCACCCTCGGATTCTCTCACCTTAGCACACCTTACACTTAGGTCCTATGCTGGGGTTATAAGGGGCTATGTAATGAGACCGTAGCTACTTTGTGTAATCCTTGAGATAAATAAAATTGTGATTTCTTCCTATGGTGAAGTTTGTGTTTTTTTTTCAGATGTTCGAATAAATATAGGATGCATATTGTTGAATTTTGGAAAAAAGGAGATATTTTAAAATATTTATGTAAACCTTAAATAATTAATTATGTGTAATGATTTTCAAAAAATGGTCATCTGGAAATGTGTTCAGTAAGAAATTTAGAATCTAATAAGATCAACTTAATTTTTTTGTGAATAGTAAATTATAAATAGTGATTTTACGCTTAGGATTAGTAATGTGACCAAATGGATTAGTAATGTCACTTAAAGAAAGTATTAATTTAATTTAGGCACCTTGATTAAGTAATGTGATTCAATAAAATAGGTAAATGACTGTTTCAGAAATTATTAGTCAAGTATTAGTTTTTTTAGGTGAATAGTGTTTTTTAATTAAAAATTAAATTAAAAATATTTAGAAAATCATTTTCATAAAATGGAGTTCATTTTTGAATTTAGACCATCGATATTAGGTTAAGGTGATTTTTGGGGATTTATTTGGAAGAGTTGAATTTTTGGTGAATAGTGAAAATACAGTTTTTAGTTTCGGGTGTTTAATGACATCATTAAGGATGTAATAATTATGTAATCTTTCTGGTTGACTTTTGAATAGTAAGTTAAGGTATGAGGTGTCCCAAGTGGACAATACCATGGGAAAATACCATGGTCAAGCCCATGGTTTTTCCAATACCATCGATGAGGTGTCCCTTGACCATTAATGACTTGTCCCCTCACTTCTCCTATAAATACCAAGTCTTTCCCTCATAATTTTCATTTCCAAATCCTCCTAAATGAAGTTATGGTCTTCTTACCTCCCAATAAGTCCTCCCAAGGAGCCCTCAAGCCTCCCAAGGTCCTGACTTTCAAGCTTTCGAAGTTACTCTTCAAGGTAAGAGATTCTTTCACCCTCCTCTTTTAAGTCATGACTTCCTTTATGTTGTGTCTTATATTTTCCATCTCTTTATGTTGACGGTATGTTCTTATATGTTATTATTAATTCCCATTTCATGTCCAAATGATGAGAGACCATTTCTTCTCTCATCAATTTGTTTTCTGAATTTTTATGTGACGCCGTTAGGCTGCCGAATTTCTCGTAAAAGAAATCACATCTTCTCTTTTCTTTCATGTTTCCTTTTAATGTGGTATGTAATTAAAATATCCATACCATGATCTTATTAAGTACCCATAATGTATTATGAATTATTTATGAGTGGTTGACCCTTTTCCCCTCTCTTTTCAATGTTTTCTAAAACCATGTTATATAGCCGTTAGGCTGCATAAACTTCGTCTCAAAATTTCTATCCCTTTCTCTCAAGAAATTCCCTTGTTTATTTATGTGAATAACCATACCTATTTAGTTTCTATGGGTGTTAATAAATATATAAATATGATATTTTTTATTTTGGAATTGACATACATATAACCCTCACTCCCTTTCCATGGGTTATAATTGGCATAATGACCTTATTTTTTAAGAACTTTTAAAACGTCATGATCTTGAAATGAAACCCATTTATTTTATTCTCCATGGGTTATTTATGAAATGTTTGATTATGATATATGTGAATCACATGAAAGTAAAGACATATTAATGGTGCACCCTGATAGTGCTCCAATGTATTGGGTAAATATTTAATCTCTAGAGATGACAAGTTTCACGATACCTTGGTGAATAACCTTAGTAATTTTTATGACACCTTGGGGATAGACCTTGGTGATATGTTCATGAATGTCTAAATGAAATGTTGTAGCCACATATTCAAGTTATGTTTCAAGTTATTTTCATTATGATATTATTATTCTTCCATTGATCATGTCTTTATGTTTTTATTCAAGTTCTTATTGATATCACAAGTACATTGATTCCCTTGTTTACCCTTACTGGGCCTTCTGCTCACCCTTTCCTTTGATTTAAGTCTCTAGGATATGAGATGAAGTAATTGTATATAGGATTAACTACAATTAAGCCTTAAAAGTTGTTTAGAATAATGTTTTATGTTGTTTTCATGTATTATGTTCCTGATTTCCAAGACACTTTAAAGACCCTTTTTATGTAAAATGTAATGAAAAGTTATGTATTAAAAAGGCGGGATGCCACAACATCTGAGCTAGAACTATTACTCTATGCATTTATAATTATGTTAGGGTACTAGAGAGAACCTTTGTGGTTGAATATTCTTTGGCTGAGCGGATGCATCCAGTGAATGTTAGTAGTGGGAAATCAGGAAACTGACGCTAATCTCAGAGACTTAGGCGTGTAAAATGTTTTGGGAAGAGGATGATATAGGGATAGACAAATCTGTAGGGCTGAAGATGTGGAAGCAGAGCTTGGAGGGAAGCGTGAGGTGGTGTAATTTTCAACACGTTACAACCACCCCCCTTTGTGGTCCCCGCCAGGCTTAAGGAGTTGGAGGACAAGGGAAGAGAGTAGCTGCATGCGGTCAAGGAGTGAGACCCAAGGGATCTAGGAATGATTCTAGGTACGGTCTGTGTATACTAATAGCTGCCGTATCAATAAACATAGGTAGCGATCATTCATTCCTTCCAAGAATCTTGTCCAAGACCTAGAGTTTCCAGTTAAACCGTTGACTTGACCCTCACGTCTGGAGATACCTTTGGGAGGAGACTCGACAATCACACTTACGCTGATGGTGTGATCTAACCCTTGAGGTGAGAGTTTCGGTTGGAACCTCTTGGTGGCAGTGTCGAGGCCTTACGAAATTAGTTTGGGTATGACTATACATCCACAATTCATACTTAGATTGACTGTATTAGGAAAAAAGGTTGTGATTTATCTACAATGTTGGGATGAGGTTTTCCTTGGTCGGTGAAAAAGGAAACCCTGGAAGCATAGGATAACTCATGCATAGGAGGATGCAGCCGATCACTCTTGAGTCGGTCAGCCTTAACCTTGTGGCAACAGAAGTTTTGAGTTTTCATTTCCTAACAGGAGTGGCTAGAGTTTCTACAGGAATATGACTTTGAGATAGCCTATACTCCTAGGAAGGGGGACGTGGTAGCAGATGTACTCTGTAGAGACCCAAAGCTTGATGTACATGGACATTACATTACTTTTGCGGAATACTTAATACATAACAAAAACAGAAACACAAGGACCGTAATAGTTTAGTGTCTTTGGAAACTCGGAATATAAACTTCTAATCATGTTGAAATATCTTCAACAACTCCCATAACGATCTTCCCCTTTTTGTTTCCTTACCTAAAACCTTTATTTATTTCCTGGGGCAAATAAAACATAAAAAGGGTGAGCTCAAATGCTCAGTAAGGGAAAACATAGATATCATAAAACAATCCATAAACATTTGGAAGCAAAAACCTGAACATGAAATTTAAACATCAAAATCTTGAGCAAAGACATAAATCGTGGAAGTACGTAATGCATATATCATAATAGAACATCAACCATGATAAAATATAATGGGAATAAAACATGTAATTGTGACAACCATTCAGCACATGTTATGATTTCCATAGTATCCAAGGCATTGCTGCCAATACCATCTTAGTGGACAAAGTCCCTTTCTGAATCGAGTTCACTCCTCGTTTCAGTCCTGTAACACTGAACCGGATTAACTTACTGTTCCAGCCATGTCTATATCATGAGATATAAATCTTTACCCAATGCATTGGAGGGATATATAGGTCCCACCCATCTCATAATGAAATCATTCTTACTTGTGCCACAAAATAAACATACATCATTCATAATAACCCAATAAATAAAATGGGTTTCATAAACATCATCCCATCATCACATAATCCATATAAAAATAAATGGATATCATTTCATAATAAGAAAAGTGAAACCATGTAAATCATAGAGACATGATACTTGAAACATACACATATGAAATAATGTCATCTTAGATGAAAAATGGTTTTGATAAAACACTTGAAATGAATTCTTGAGGAAAATATCCTTTCTTCTTCAAAATCAATCTCTTTCCACAAAATGTCATGAAATTTTAAAAGAAAAGGATTTTGTTGAAAATAGTCATGAAATCTTTTAGAGGAATCTTCATGAAAATAAGGCTTTATAAAAACCGTAAAAATCCTTTCATGCCGTATAATTTAAAAAAAAACATTCTTCTCGTACTTTTTCCAGAAAAGTCAAAAAAAGTACCTCGTAACGTAAACAAAGAAAGATTCCTTACATACCATGTAGTAAAAGTCAAAATGGGTAAAAGGACTTTAAAAATACATAAAAACACTTTTAGAGATCATGGACATGGATGATAACAATAACCCCAGTAAATACTTACGTATAAGCAATCTCGGATAAAAATGAGATTTGCAAAATTATCCCTTACCTTAGGTCTGATATGCTTCGTAAGTTTCCAAAACTCCTGTATAATGATTTAAATAATGTCATTGACTTATTAAAGAATCATATTTATTATTATGATATCATATATGGTTCAATTATGACTTTATATTACCCGTTCTTTTGTAAGTTCCATGTTAAAGCAGCGTTTTGGGTTAAATCGTTTTATTTATCGTACGTGTTTGGACTTTTTGTTCTTGATATTATTAATTATATCATGATTTACTTAATTAAATAATTTAAAACATGATTTAAATATAAAATATATTTTAGTATATACATATATATATGATAGATCGATTAAATGAAATGAAATACACCGTTCATGGAGACGGTAGGCCGTACGTACGCATGAACGCTGTTTTTGTTTCCCTATTGAATTGAATGAAATTAAGTAGATGACATACATATATATACACATAAATACAATATCATTATTATGTCATATATTTCATGATTATTTATTATATATACTTTTTAATCATTCATGAATGGTTAACATGGAGAATGAATCTCATCGCGTCGTGGAGACAGTAGTCTGTCCGTACGCACGAGCGATGATATCATTCCCATGATCGTGGAATTTTATTGGAGTGTATGTATACTATTTCAGAATCAATATAACTTTACAATAATCATATATAGTTATTATTTATACCATTATACCCATCCAAGTAAGGTGGTGGTGGAAAATAGATTACACCACGACATGGAGACGGTATTCCGTACGTAAGCACGCACGGTGATTTCATTTTCCGTAGGATGGATAGATGGTGAAATAGGGTTGTTTCATACTTATAATAACATATCAGTATATTAGTGATACTGATTTTATTACTTCATAATTAAACAACTAAATAAGAAGAAGTGGAAGAAGAAATAAAGTTGAAAGAATCGGTAACAGACATTACCTCTTCTTTGAAGAGCCTCTTTGAGACCTCCTCTTAGGGCACCGAAATTGGTCTTTGGAGAAGACCAAGACCTCTAGTATGTTTCTAGGGAAGTGTAGAAGAGAATTTTTCAGGATTTGGCCGATCTTGAAGGCTAAAAGTGGTGTGAGGAAGAGAGGGAGGAGGTGCCCTTTTATAAGGGAGGAGAGGGGCACCTTTGGAATAACTAAAAATATTATTTTATTATAAAGTCATATTCGGTTTTTAATAGCTCCAAATTGAGTTATTTCTAAGATAAGGTGGGTATGGGTCTAAATCCTCTCATCCAATAGAATTTAGACAAGTTTAGGTTTCTGTTTTCACCTTATCATTTAGATTTAACTTTAAGTTAAATAATTTTTCTTTTACCGTGTCTTCTTGTTTTCTTACACTATAAGGTTAATAAACTTACTATAACAAGACAAACGAACCCCAAGTTGTTTATTATTAATATATATAACCTTATCTAAGTCATTTTGATGAACCTTAGATTTTTAGGAATAAAATAACAATTAATAATATAATATTTGTTTTAAAAACTATTTTATGTCAATTTTGACACTATTTGGTAATTGATTTTTGTGAAAATCATAACAGAAAGATTAGTTCGAAAAAAGTTAATTAAATCAATACTAACATGTCATATTAACATATAAAATTATTTTAATTCATAAAAAGTCTCAAATTACATTTATTTGGGTATTTATAACATCAATTATGTCAATATTTCATTAATAATATAATTACTGCATCATCATTGTGTCATAAATAAATTAAATTATTTAAAGTCTAAAAATTAAAAATAAAATACCATTATGTAGGAAATATTTTTATATTTCTAATTAATATTTATAGTCGAATTTATATTATGTATAACCCTATATTAAAAATGATTTACTTATTAATCTTTGATTTTAACTATTTTAACACTTCTTTAAATAAATTAATAATAAATGTCCTAATCTAATCCAAGTGGGCCTAAATGGTCATATTTTATTCCTAAGGTTGTTTTTGGTCAAATTAAACTTATCCAATAGAATTAGGACATGTGTTAGGGTAATAATAATATCATTTTTACCCTTAATTACCCTATTTACTTTTAACCGTGGTAAATAAAAGTAAAAAGTTACTATTCACCAAAAATTATTTTCATCTCATTGAATCATATTTTACTTATTTAAATCAACCATGTCTCTCAGATTTTTGAAATTCCATTCACAAAAGCGGTAAAATTAAGTTTTATGTAAATTTGCAAATTCTCCTAGGAGGTGGGTAAAAGACGGTCAAAAGTTCAATAAAATTTTTATATATCTAAAATTATTATAAAATGACTCCAATGAATTACATTGAACTTATATAGGTATTATGTGTCAATTTTTACCTAAAATAAATTTAAATAAAATAAATAATTATTTAAATAAAAAGTAGGTTTTTAAATAGTAACCCAGTGTTTTCACTATTCATCAAAAATTGAAAGTTTTCAGAAAAATACCAAAATTTCACCCTAGGATAATTTCAATATTCAGAATCCAAAAATGAAGTCCATTTTGAAAGATGAAATTTAAAAAATTTCAAAAAGTGGTTATTACTATTCATAATGGCTAGTTTTAATAATATTTTAATAGCATATCGTTGTTTAGTGAAACTTGGTATTGCGTACAACACACGCTATCGAGGAAGGTCATGATTGCGTGTAATGCAGCCAAGTTAGGGTTATGTGCTGTACAAGACTCCTTTGTTGTAGCGTACAACACAAGACATCAATAAAATTAAAAAGAATATTTTTCATAAAATCTCAGGGTGTTACACACTTAGCAGGAGGTCTGGTCTATAGCTGCTGAGTGATGCATCATATTAACCAGTCGTGATGCAGATATCCTTTGTGGATAATGATGAAGCTGCTTACCTCTAGTCTATGACTGTCACTCCCCCTCTCCTTCAGCAAGTCGGGGAGGCGCAGCTTGGGGGCATTGACTGTGAGGCTCGACATGATCAGATATCATCAGAGCATGCACTTGATGGATTTTCTGAAGGTGGGGAGCATGTCTTTCTCTTCAGAGGACGTACCATGGTACTGGTGCTATTTCAGGATGAGGTGTTGAGGGAGTTCCATACGTCCCCTCTAGCGGTACATCCTGGTGTGGTGAAGATGTATCAGGACCTACGACATCAGTACTGGTGGCTAGAGATGAAGAAAGCAGTGACAGAGTTTGTATCGATGTCTCACCTATCAGCAAGTGAAGATTGCACATATTTGGAAGAAGACTTATGCCGATAGGATATAGAGACCCTTGGAGTTCCAGGAGGGGGACCACGTATTCTTGTGAGTCTCTCCTCGACGGGGATTATGGAGATTTGGCCGAGGGGGAAAGTTATCACTGAGGTTTATCAGTCCTTTTCTGATACTTAGGAGGATAGGAAAGGTAGAATACTGCTTGGCTCTTCCACCACATTTAGAGAGGGTGGAAAACGTCTTCCATGTATCGCAGCTGAGGGGATACGTGCACAACCCTTCACACATCATTGACTGGGGCGAGCTCGACATCGACAATGGGGCGGCGTTTACAGAGGTTCCAGTGGAGATTGAGGATTTATAGGAGATATTCCTTCGTGGGAGATCAATACCTTTGGTGTGTGTATGTTGGCAACATGGGAACCTCCAAGAGAGAACATGGGAGCAGGAGGCTCAGATTCGTGCTCAGTACTCTCTTTTGGTTATTTTGCCTTTGTTGTGGCATTCGGGGATGTAAAACCCTAAGGTGGGGAGAATTTAATGTCCTAGAAATTTCGTATATATATTTTTTAATTATATAGAATTATTTCGAGACCGTGAAATCTGACAGCGTGTGATTCTGAGGCCCAAAGTGCCCGGAATGATCCGTCGAAGTTTGTTTAAGTTTTAATTAGTGCGCGTAAGCAGTTTTCCTAAAAAAGTGGAATAACTATTAAATGGTAACTCATATCATAAATATGAGGGCACCGTTGCGTTTAGGATGGCGGGTTTACCCTAGGTGCAACTTAAGTTTAGTCGGGGCCGACCTCCTGTGAGAAAACCAAAAAATGGAATAATCGTGAATAAAATAATTAAATAAATTATTTTATTTTTTAAATGCTTATAACTCACAAATGGTAACTCGGATTGAAAATAAAATACCACCACTGAACTCATGAGGGTATTCTCTCTTTAGGCAGATACTAACATTGGTCGGCGCGGGCCACCAATAAAAGTTAGTTTTTGGCCGTAAATAAAATAATTAAGTGACAATTATTTTATTATAAAATTCATAACTTCTAAACGGTAACTCAGATTGAAAATATGAAAGTACCGTTGAGTTCTTTGGGGCGTGTTTCACTTAGGCAGATCCTAACCTCGATTGGTGTGGGTCAAGGGTGACTGTTATAATTTTTCCGAACTTTTTTTCGGGTACGTTCAATAAACGTGCGAGCGGAGTTATATAAATTTTGAACTGGTACTTAGAATTGAAATATGAGGGCACCGTTGAACTCGCAGCGCCAATATTTTCTTAAGGAGACCTTCACTTCGACCTCAGTAGGTCTGGAGAAAAAGTTATTTTTTGTAACTTTTTAATAGAATAAATAAAATAACTTTATTATTTTATTTTTATTCTATTCCTCCAATGGAAAAGTGGTAAGGTGGGACCGACGACGTGTCAAGCCAATAAATGGCTTGACCTTTTAATTCTAAGTAATCGAACTGTTGGGGAATTAGGAGGGTTCCTAATTAATGGGACTCCATTAATCCAATGAACGTTGCACACCCTTCCCCTCTCCTATTTATATGGAGTTTGGGGAGAGGTGTTGGCACTGCTTCGCCAAGCAACAAAGTTATGACAAAGTGCAGTGATGCAAAATCCTTGGAGGATAGAGCCGGTACCAGCGGGAGGTGACGAGCGACACCGAAACCCCGAACCAGAGATCGACGAATGAGTGACATCGTTGGAGGCTAGTTGCGGGGGATGACGAATGCCGAAACTTCCTCAAATGTGGATGCTCTCCAATGAACTTGAGGTAGGGGTTATTTCATTTGCACGTTTTTGATTTTCCTCTTCCCCGTTCTTGAATTTATACAAAGAATGTAGGTCAACCGACTAATGGGTTAACCTGCGATTCTTTCATCTTTGCGGGAGGATGTTACAGGGTATCTTGTAGGGTTTGTTGTTGATTTATACCCCCTTACCCCGTTCTTGTCGACCCTCTTGATTCAAGAACAATGTTGCCACCTGCTATCATTCTAACGCAGAGGGTTCGGGCCAAACAAACACGACCCGACCCCTCTGCAAATCTTTATGGTGTATATTGTGTTCCTCATGATGGAGGAGGATGACTACCGGTACCGACGACTGGCACCGGTGGGACTCGGGACTGGTGGTCGGCACTCCGGTTGGTCGCGACGAAGGCAGCGGCGCGACCGCACCACCAGAGAAGAGATGCGGCCCATCGGCCGCGGTGGAGCAGGGGCGGCGGCCGACCGCACGAAGGGGCGATGGCGCATGTTCGCGCTGTTCGGTGGAGAAGAGCTGTGATTGGCTCAATATTGGATGCTGGAGATGGCGCGACGCGTGACCGCTCCGCGCAGAGAAGGCTGGCCAACCGATTAGCCGAGGAGCCGAGCGGTCCGCCACACCGCGGTCCGGGCTGCGCCAGCATGCTGGCTCGCGCCAACGGGCTGGGCTGGACCCAGCGGGCCGGGTCAGACCCAGGTCCAGACTCGGGTCGGCCCAGGCTGGGTTGGTCTGACCGGGTCGGACTAGACCTAGACCAACTTCGACCCTTTTCGTTCTTTCGGCCATATCTTGAGCTACGAGAATCTATTTGACGAATCATCTACGATTCCATAAACCTTGGATCGAGACATTCCTTTTGGTATACCCCACTTAGGTTTTCAATAAAGTTGGGGTACAACCAGGTTGGATCGAACACAAATACAACTAGGCCCTCAGGACTAAAATGCTAATAACTTACAGACCGAACATCCGATTGATGCACCATCTTTTGTGTTGATACCCCTTTTTCATGGCGGTCCTTTGAGATAATTATTCGTGGGACTTCGTGGAAGTTGGAGTATGACATGTGTCTTGAGGACTCGACCCTCCCGGAATCAAGCGAGCTTAGTACAGGAACCCTGTAGCTGGTTGTAACATGAGAAAGGGATCCTATGTGGGTCTGAGCTTTGGGACCCTTTGTGTGTTTGTGTTCTAGAGTCTCACTTGGATCCGCTCTAGGAATCTACATGGGACTACTCTAGGATCCTATGTGGGTTTGATGTATGAGGATCCTATGTGGGTCTGATGATGTATCAGGATCCTATGTGGGTCTGATGATTTAGGATCTTATGTGGGTCTGATGATTTAGGATCCTACGTGGGTATTCCTCTTAACAGAGTAAGATAATTCAGTAGTTACATATAATCATCTTTACTACCGTACCTAAGTTATACATGGTGTGAGCTGAGTCCTTACCTTCGTGGTGATACCTTGGTGGTATTCTTTTGTGTGGCGTACCTATGTGGTACTTTCCTTCGTGGTGATACCTTTGTGGTATTCTTATATGTGGCGTACCTGTGTGGTGCTTTCCTTCCTGGTGATACCTTTGTGGTATTCTTCTGTGTGGGGTACCTGTGTGGTACTTAACTTCATGGTGATACCTTTGTGGTGTTCTTCCATGTGGCGTACCTATGTGGTACTTTCCTTCGTGGTGATACCTTGGTGGTATTCTTCTGTGTGGCGTACCTGTGTGGTACTTACCTTTGTGGTGATACCTTTGTGGTATTCTTCTGTGTGGCGTACATGTGTGGTACTTTCCTTCGTGGTAATACCTTGGTATCATTCTTCTGTGTGGCGAACCTGTGTGGTACTTTCCTTAATTGTGATACCTTTGTGGTATTATTCTGTGTGGCATTACCTTTGTGGTGTTACCTTCGTGGTATTCTTTCCTTCGTGAAACAGTTGAGCTTTGAGCTAATGATTTGGGCATTGTGTTTCCTCGTGAATGAGATGGGTTTACTTGATAACCTAGGTATATGTATAGGCATATACCTAAGTAGGGTTGATAGTTGTGTTCATTATTTGTGGTTTATCCTTTTTGGATTTTGTGAGACCTTTGAGGGTCTCGGGGTCCCTACTCAGTATTGTTATACTCACCCCTGCACGAGCTACGCCCACACCTTATTGTGTTTGGTGCAGATGACGGACAACGCTGATTGAGGACGAGAGTACCAAGACTAGAGGTATCTCAGAGGTGAACCTTAGACGAGGCGTACCGCATAGATGACCGTTCGATAGCTATACCTACCCTTCAGGTAGGATCCTTGGCAAGTGTTCACATGAGCTGTTTCAGTTTACTCGTACTTTCCAGTTTTCTTGTACTTTCCAGTTGGGCTTGTATTCTGGCCCCTTTTACTTACTGTACACCCTCTTTTTACTATATAGTTTACTTGTGTTCATATCTTGCTGCGTTCTTGGTTATCTATGTTTATAGGATATAAAGACAACGCCTTCCTGGTTTTAGGGAATACGCCTTTCGGTGCTAGTCGCCAGCCCCTGGCCTATGGAAGGCGGGCTTGGGGTAGTCACGACACGGGCCCCGGGGGACGGTTCATGACATATATTTTGGAAAATACCTACCCAAATATCTTTTAAACTTACCTATACATGTTATATAGGTTTTGGTATTCTTTAAAGACCAACCTAAGGGTTCTTAAGAATAGATACAAAGGTTTCTCAAAGAAGAGGTGATCATCTTCACCAAATCCATTTAAGTTTATTTCTTCTTCTACCTCCTAAAAATATTATATAACTATCTTAACATGATTTCATCAGTATATTTACTATGTTTATATGTTTTTATTTTAATTTAACAATAATTTCCCACATTTATTTCATCCCATAAGGAATGATAATGTCGTTCATGGGTACGTATGGACTGCCACCTCTACGAAGCGATATGATTCGTTTTTCATGTCCGCTATACATAGAGGGTAATATGGATGGGTTTAATGAATATATATAATATTTATATATTATAATGATTCTGAAAATATATATTATTATTTATATTTCTTTCTTTACATTCATTGAAAAGTGGAACCATCACTCGTGCACATATACGAACCATCGTCTCCACAAAGTGATGTAATTCATTTTTCATCACCACCTTATATTAATGGTTATAAAAGTGTATGTAATGAATAAATATAATAATTATAACAATATTAATATTTTTTAAATGATGTAACCATGAACAAGGTTCAAGGACTAGAACCATCGAACCAAAACATGCATGGAAAATGAACCATTTTTCACTCGAATGTTAAATTTAATGAAAAATTATTAATAAATGGGTAATTGGAAATTATAATTTAATGTTATATTGTATTAAAATTATTAATATAGTTCTGGTATATATGTATAATAAATCTAAATTTATTATAAAATAGCTTAATAATTCATATAATTGAAGATAGGACCTGAGGTAAGAGTTTATGTTACAATCTCATTTCTTTTTAGGATTGTTTATGTTAAATTTTCATTGAGATAAATTATTTTATACTTATAATTTAAACCAAATATACTTTATTATAATATGTTTATTTCTATGTTTTCATTATTTCCCTTTCATTTTTCTCTCTTTGGTACTTAAAGCAGTCAAAAAAATGTTTTTAAGAAAATTTGACCTTATTTACTATTTGGTTAAAGAAATTTTTATTATATGTCCATGTTCTTTAAAATGTTTTCAAGAATGTTTATTTCTATGATAAAATGATTATTTAAATTCATTTTAAACCAAAATTTACTTTCTTTTCAAAATTTTTAAAAAAAATGCTTATCATTTTTCATATGAGGTACTTTTGGACTTTTTTACCAAAAGTGCGAAAGAAATATTTATTTTAATGTTTACCATGTGAATGAATTTTATCACCATCATGAATATTCCTTGATTTAAAAATACCTTTAAGATTTTCCATTATTATTTAAAAAAAAATTATTTTTCTCAATATTCTAGAAATTTTTAGTTTTAAAGATACCAAAGGAAAATAATATTCCCCTATTTTTAAAGAAATGTTCAAATGATCTTTTAAAGATATTTTTCATCTATGTCAACATCATTTGATGTTTCTTATGATTCAGTGGGGATATGATCTAATGATACCAAACTTTTTATTTATCTATATGACTTATGATAATGTGATGATGAAATGTTTATGAAACCTTTTTCTTTTCCATGAGTTATGCTATGATGAATTGATTAATATTTTTATGATTTTTTGGTACACATATGTATAATTTTCATTATGTGATATGTGGGTCTGTTAAATACCTTTAATGCATTGGGTAATAATTGATATATCATGATATTATATGAACTATAGTGGGGAGTTAACCCAATTTAGTAAGGGACTCTTTCCATTGTGATAGTCTTGGGAGCGAACCTTGACTAATGAAATGATGGAATGAGGAGTGAACCCAATCCACTGTGTGACTTTGTCCACTATGATAGTCTTGGTAGTGTACCTTAAGTAATGAAATTATTTTATATTCTTATTATTGTTCCACATAATTCCTATGACATATTTTTATGCTTATGATATGCTCTCATGGATCATAATTGATTAATGATGATTCCTCACTCTTATGACTGATGCATTTTGAAATACTAAAGATTTATACCATGAATCATGATTTATGATCTACGGAATATTGAGTATAAAATTTGTAAATTATAATCATGATCTCATACCCTTATGCTTATATTATGCTTGCATATGATCATCGATTGTTATCTTCTATGTTTACACTTATCGAGTATATGAGCTCACCATTTCTTATCTTTCCATTTTACCCAAGTTATAAAGAAAGGTTTTAAGTATAAAATGTATAAGAAGGTTATTAATAGAGAATAACTTTGTGAGATATATTTAAGATCTTTTATGAAATGATTTTATTACGTATCTAGTCTTCAAAGTCACTAAAACTTTATGGTCCTTGGGTGTGTATTATTGTGAAATGTATTGAATATTCATCTAAAATGATGAAATATTTATATATGTCATGCTCAAGTTTCCTCAGTTGGTATTAGAGAATGATTTAGTTATTTTTGGATATTAGGTTATGAATAATATGAGGATATAACTTAATACAACCTATGATTAATTAAAAGTGATATAGGGTGAACTTAAAAGTGTTGTAGGTTGATTAAAAGGTGTCACGATTGAGGACATATTAGAAATGATTTTCATGAATATATGATTGATAACTTTGATTATTATAGATTTATGATTACACTATGGTTTTTGGTTTGAGGAAATGGTTGGATACAAGAGGAATCATGCTAACAATGAATGTGGCAGATAATGAAATGGTTGTCCTCTTGAGAAATTGAATAACATGTGACCTGGAATGCAAAATCTTGTTATTATTATCACAAAACTCTCTCAAGCCATGAGTTATGCTAAGATTATAAATGAGTATAGGAGGGAACAAAACACCCTTGAGTCTTTCATGAGGAAATATTCACCTTCTTTTAGTTGGTCCTATGACCCACTAGTCACCAAGAAATGGATTGGTACCATTGAAAAGATATTTTCCATTCTCCAGTGCTTAGATCATGAATTGTTTTTCATATAAGTGTAATGTTTAGATGATGAATCAAACAAATGGTGGAGTATTATTAAGAATACGAGGAAAGTGGAAGAAATTTACTCTATAGAATGTGATGAGTTTAAGAGAGTATTTTTTAGTAAGTGTTTTCCCTGAATTCTTCACATGAAAATGTAAATGGAATTACTTGAGCTTAAGTGGGCGGATAATGAATCTATTGATACCTATAAGGAAAATTTTATAAGACCCATGAGGTATGATTCTAGTTTTATCATTGACCCTGGAAGCAAAATTGATTAGTTATTTAGTGGCTTAAAACCAAGTCTTCAAAAGGTGCTATCTATAAGTGACTTTCGAAGCTATAAATAAATTGTTCTATGTGATCTTAGGGTAGAAATGGAGATCGGAGATTCCTATCATTCTCGTGGTTTTGATTATAATTGAAAGATAGAGTTTTGAGTAAATTATAATAATAAAACCAATATAGGAATGAAAATTAATCTTCCTTTAAACCAAAAGTATATAAAGAAGAATGGGGGAAATTGTTTCTAAGGAACTAGTAAATGTTTCAAGTGTGGAAAGGAAGGCCATCAAGAAAGTGATTACCAAAGAAATATAAAGATAAATCCAATGAAAAGAATGGGGAGAAATCTTATTTTAATAAACCTCCAACACTCCAATGCTACAACTACAAGGAGTATGAGAATTATGCTAACCGGTATCTAAATCCAAGGGTTAATGATGAAAATTGGAATTAACAACCTCTTAAGATAAGAGATAAAGGGAAATATCATGTGATCACAAACACTTATCATCCACTATAAATCGATAAATGTGTTATTTGATTCTAGTTTCACCCACTCTTTTATATTTAAATAATTTTATAAGGGTATAATATTACCACCTCAATGATTATATTTTGAGTTATTGGTGAAAAATCATAATGGTACGATGATCACATATCAAGTCTATAGATCCTCTTCGATAAAAGTATGTGGGAATGTGCTTTATACAAGTCATGTGATTCTCCATCTAGATGAATTTGATGTGATTTTTTGGGAATGGATTGACTTTATTTATATAGATCCCATATCAATTTCCAAGTAAGGGAAGTCACATTTGATATTTTGAATCAACCTATGATTATATTTCACTACGATTGTAAGAACCCAGTTCTTACTTTTAAGGTACGAGTTTCTTATTTTCTCTTTTCCTTAAGTGTTTTTGAGAAAATATGAAAAATGGGAAAAAATCCCAAATTTTGGAAAGTACACACCATGTACTTGTCCACACGCCATGTACTTTTGGCCGTGTGGGATGAGTACACGGGGCTTGTGGCCATGTCGACAATGAAGGGTGTAGGAACCAACTACACGCCGTGTAGTGGTCCCTTACACGTCGTGTAGTAAGTCGGCAGGAAAATAATAAGGCGGTGGCCAGCTGTGCGATAGAACACGCCGTGTACTCAAGGAGACATGCCGCGTAGTCATTTCGGTAGGTGAACAGTGCCGCACTGGCGGGAAGCTGCCAGAGGAACAGTTTAAAAATGGGAAGTACACGCCGTGTACTCGGAAGTACATGCCGTGTACTTTGTTTTTTTCTCTTAAAATGGGAAGTAGCCTCCCCTGTTAATAGGGAAGGCTTAAAACGGGAAGAGGGAGCTCAGGAGAGGAGGCCGAAGCTTTGGAGATCCGTCGAGCATTTGTCGGGAATCCGTTTCCGCCTCGGATGATCTCGTTGGAACCGCACGGGTAAG
Organism: Viscum album; assembly: GCA_963277665.1. NCBI lineage: Eukaryota > Viridiplantae > Streptophyta > Magnoliopsida > Santalales > Viscaceae > Viscum > Viscum album. The sequence goes on along the minus strand of OY728141.1, from coordinate 1,481,475,033 downwards.
CCCTCCACTCTCCTTAAGCAGTTCTTGCCAATTATTCCTCTAATGGAAGTTATTTAAGTTTAAATAGAGTTTCTTCTTCTTCAGATCTACGTCATTCTTGGGCGTTTCTAGAATTGACGTTCACGTATATCGTTCGTTGGCGTTTAAGGTAGGTGGATTGGTGTTTATTTTCCAACTGTTGTGCATTTTTGTGTACCGTTGTGCCACGAACCCATGTTGGGGTGTCATGAGGCTAAGGTCGCGGATATTTTAAATACCTAGAATTTTATAGGTAATTAAATGTGATATTAAAATTCTGTTTGGGATCACTGCTTGGATCCAAGACCACCCCAGGGGTGCATTCCTCTATTTAGCCATTTGGCCAGGATACTTGTGGGTATGCCTTGTTTATATTCTGTATTACTTTTTCCTTGAGAGGAATTTTAATTGGATTGCTTGTGATATGTTGGGCATGGCCCAGTTACTTTAGCCCGAGGGTGATGTTTTACTTAGCCCGAGGGCAGTTGTTATCTTAGCCTGAGGGAAACTTCTTCCGTTCCTGAGGGAAATAGACTCTGTGCCTGAGGGCGACACTATATACGCCTGAGGGAAAAATCTGTTCTGCCTGTGGGCAAGTACCTACGGGTTACGTTCTTGATTACCTGAGGGTAAGGGTTGAGTGTCTGCAGACACTGACTGGTTACTTAGAAATTCACTATGGTGTTTTCTTATATGAAATGGATTAAAAGAATATTAAAATGGCAATATAACTAGTTAAGTTAGTTACTTTCAGTACTGCTTACTTTATTGCATTTTATTACTGTACACTGTTGTTGCATGTTTTCACATAGTTGGGCATGGACCTTTGGTGGGTGCCTACTGGAGATTTATTTCTCACACCCTGTTTGGGTCACGCTTTTCGGCCCAAACAAATTACGTTTCTATAGGTGTAGATAAGTGAAAGGGTCCTTATACAGGTACTTGATTGCTGCTGAGGTGTAGAGGAGCATGGGACCGGGTTGAGGCTCGCGATGCTACCGGCTGTTTTGTTCTATTTTTCTTTCCTGTACTTGTACTGTACTTTATTGTTGTGTAACATGTTCTGGTTGTTTTATAGAATAGTGACATGCTGCATCTTCATATATATATGACTGCTAGTTTCTTTTCTTTTGTCATCAGTTATCCATTTCAGTTATACATATTGTTGCTGCTTCCGCTGTTGTTGTATGTTTATATTATATTCCTCTACGCTACACTTTGACAAATGAGGGCATAGTTTCCCCACTATCAGACCTAGGCCCTCGCTGCTAGTCGGCAACCTCTGGCATTTGGGAAAATGCGCTTGAGGTCATGTGGCGAACCAGGTTTGGGGCACCCATTGAGTGGCACCCGGAACCGGGACGTTACAAAGTGGTATCAAAGGAGTTATTTTCTTTGACTTACTATTTGAAGCCTTAGTCAGGGATAGGACAGAACGGTAGTTGGTAATAAGTTGTGCCCGGGCGTAGCTAACCCATGTACAGGGAAAATCCAATTTACCTCGTATTGCAGTTTTATTGATTTTGAAATTTACAGTTGATATGATTTCACCATTGGGTGACACACTTGTATTGTGTTATTTATATTTTATCATTGGGTTCTAGTTAGTTGCAACCCGATTATATGAGGGTATGCCATCTCATGCATCATTTAGGCACATTCTAGAAATCACAGGCCATGCATAGTTTCTATGCCATGTAGGTTCATTAGAAATTGCATGTTGTTGGAATAATTATTGTGCTAGAAAAGCATGCTGTTGTGATAGCTGCTTGATAAATACCTGCTATGTGATAGGGTATTTTGTATGAGCCGGTTTATAGAATGAATGCCGAACTTTGGTTTTTGGGTAGTATGGGACCCCATTAACCGGAATTTGGTGGATCATTGACTATATATATTTTTATTACACAGATAAGATGTCAAACTTTGATTCGTGGGGAGTATGGGCCCTCACGGGTCGGAATTTGGCACTTAGGTGTTATTTTTCAGTATTTTCTAGGCTCTAGAATAGTTTCTAAGGCATACTGTCTGGAAAACCCAGTATACACACTGTGTAGTGCTTTACACACACCGTGTGTGTTCTTCTGTTCGGGAAGAAAAATAAAATTTTTGAGTACACTCCGTGTACCCTGAGTACACACTGTGTAGTCTCTTCCTGTGTCACAAACTGTGTGGGCGGTTACATGGGTAAGGGGAAATGCTTGGTGTGAACACGCCGTGTACCGGATGTACATGCCGTGTAGTGTGGACCCGGTGTCCGCCATGTAACCAACAACACGGGCGGAGGAAACCTTAAGACAAACACGCCGTGTCAATGAAGAACATGACGTGTAGTGTGACTTGGGGACCCGACCATGTAACTAACAACACGGGTTGGGGAAATCCTTTCGTATACATGCCGTGTGTATATAGAACACGCCGTGTGGGTTGATCCGTGTATCCTACCATGTAACTAACAACATGGGTCAACGAAGCTCATCTAGTACACACCGTGTACCTGTGGGACACGCCGTGTAGTCTTGTTCGAGGACAGACCATGTGGTTTTAGCCGTGTGACTGGGAAACGGGGTGGTGTACATGCCGTGTGTGGGTGTAACACACCATTTAGTGTCAAGCCGAGTAGTCGGCCATGTCACAAACGACACGGGTAGTTGGAAAATTTAACCATACACACCGTGTAGGTTATATACACGCCGTGTAGTTTTTGTTCAACGGGAGCCGTGTGGCTTAGCCGTGTCGAAGGACCCAGGCAGGGGAAGGGAATTCAAGTACACGCTGTGTAGTCATTATACACGCCATGTAGTCTTGTTTTGAAAATCTTGAAATAAATTCTTCCTCTTGTTCCCTTTGTGGTTCCTTCATTTTCAGTCCTTAATAATCTTGAATCTAAGGCGTGTTTTTGACCTTGTAGTGTCATGCCGCCTAGACGACCAATCGTTGTTCGCCAGGAGAGTGACAACGAGTATACTCTAGAGATGGTGGGCCATGGTCTACCAGTGGATCCTCTAGTAGATCCAGATGCAGTTCCAGCTATTATACCAGACACAGGCGCAGAGGCGCAGTTCCGTGAAGCCTTTATGCGGTTCATGCAGACCTTTCAGGGAGTACTGTCGGCTGCCACATCTATGGCTGAGCTTACTCGTATCTTCCAGCAGCAGCATCCACCGATGTTTTTAGGGGATGGTGGACCACAGGATGCAGAGTCTTGTCTAGGATCAATGCAGACTATTTTCGAGCATCTTGAGACGCCTCCAGGGTGAAGGATCAAGCTCGCGACATACATGCTACGTGATTCCGCCAAGAGGTGGTGGGATGTTACCACCTAGTCAGAGTATCACAGAGACATGGCGTGGGAGGATTTTCAGGCAATCTTCTATGTCTTCTTCTTCCCAGATACGCTGAGGGCAGATAGAGCTCGAGAGTTCATGAATCTGCAGTAGGGAGCTATGTCGGTGATGGACTATTCTGCTTGTTTTACCAAGCTTCAGCGTTTTGCACCCGTTCTCATGGGTGATGAGACGTTGAGACCCAGACGTTTTGAGGATGGTCTTCGTTATGACATCCAAGCACTGGTGAATGTTTTCAGGTTGCCTTCAGTACATGCTATTGTGAACCAGGCACTGATTTCAGAGAGGAACCTGAGAGAATCTAGTGGTGTGGGCCAGGGCAGTTCAGCACCAGTTACTGGTACTATTTTTGCTGGCAAGAGGAAAAGACAGATGAACTTCTCTCATGGTGGTAGTACCAGTCAGAAGAATGCTTTAGGTGGCCAGGTCATGTGCTACCAGTGTGGCAGAGAGGGGCACAAGAGGCCATAGTGTCCACGTGATCTAGTGGAGTGCCAAGCTTGTGGCAAGATGGGTCATATGCAATGATTTTGCAGGGAGTTTCTACCAGTGGCTAGTGAGAGGGGTTCTGTTCAGACTCCACATGCGGGAGAAAGACTAATGGCTTCTTACCAGTTGGGGAACTGGAATACGTCAGGGCGTGTAGGCAGAGATGGTGGTCATGGCCGTGGTAGCCAGACACCAGGATCTCAGAGGCAGCAGGGCGGGACAGTTCAGGGTAGCTAGGCTGTGTCGTAGGGCCGCGGCACTGGGCAGACATATGTAGTGCAATAGACCCAGCAGGAGTAGGATCCCAGACCTTCTACAGTCAGAGGTACTATTCTAGTAGCTTCTGTCTTATCTTCTGTACTTTTCGATATGGTTGCTACACATAGTTTCATATCTATACCCATTGTGGAGAGCCTTGGGCTTTGTGTTTCTACTTCTTCTGATATCATGATGCTAGAAACTCCATTGAGGACTAGAACAGATGGTGTACGTCAGTTCAAGGAGTGCCCCCTTGAGGTTGGTGGGTGTCACTTCCTTTGGGACCTCTATGTCTTAGAGATGACAACTTATGACGTTATTCTCAGGATGGACTGGTTAGTTCCCTTTCGTGCCTTTGTAGACTGCTATTGTCGCAGGGTGAGCTGCAAGTCACCAGAGGGCGGAGAGTTTCTATACAAGGGCGAGTGGGATGTTCAGGCGAGTCGAGTTAGACCAGAGTATCATGGGCGAGGTGAAGTCACAGCCCAGATTGCGAGTTTATATCTGGATGACCAGGGGACTTGTCATAAGGATTTCCCTCCAGTGGTTGATCATTTTAGGGATGTCTTCCTAGACAAATTTTTAGGTCTTCCTCCGGAGCATGAGGTGGATTTCTCTATTGAGCTTGTGCCGAGAGAAGTACCGGTGTCCATTCCTCCTTATAGGATGGCTACACCAGAGTTGCAGGAGCTCGAGAGGTAGTTAGAGGAGTTACAGGAAAAGGGTTTTATCCGACCCAGTACTTCTCCATGGGGTTCTCCGGTCCTTTTTGTGAAGAAGGCGAACGGTACCCTTAGAATCTGTGTGGATTATCGGAAGCTGAACCAGTTGACAGTTAAGAACCGATATCCCTTACCGAGGATTGATGAACTTTTTGACCAACTTCGTGGAGCACGAGTGTTATCAAAGATTGACTTGAGATCAGGATATCATCAGCTGTGCGTTAGACCATTTGATATACCTATCATGGATTTCAGGAGCAGGTATGGTCTATACGAGTATACGGTTATTCCATTCGGACTCACGAACGCACCAGCAGTTTTCATGGCTCTGATGAATCGTGTGTTCCATCCCTATCTGAATTCTTTTGTGGTAGTATTTGTGGAAGATATCTTGGTGTAATCTCACACTCGACACAACCATGCCACCCATCTTGAGATCACGTTGAGTACACTGAGAGAGCATCTACTATATGCTAAGCTCTCAAAGTGACACTTTTGGATGGACCAGATTCACTTCCTGGGTCACATCATCTCAAAGGCAGGAGTTGCAGTAGACCCAGAGAAGGTGAGAGCAGTAGTTTCCTGGGAGAAGCCTAAGAACGTGTTTGAGATACTGAGTTTCTTAGGGATGGATGGTTACTATAGATGATTCATACAGGACTTATCCCACTTAGCATCACTGTTGACGGGTTTGACTAAGAAGGGTGTGAAGTTTGTATGGTCAGAATCTTGCGAGACAGCCTTTCAGGACCTGAAAGGAAGGTTGACATCAGTACCAATCCTGATACTCCCAGAGCAGGGGAAGATCTATACAGTTTACTATGATGCATTAGGTATTGGGCTGGGAGAAGTGTTGATGAAGGGCAATTGAGTTGTTGCGTACGAGTCTCAGCAGTTGAGGCCACATGAGAAAAATTACCCGACGCATGATCTCGAGTTGGCTGTAGTTGTTCATGTGTTGCGCTGTTGGAGACATTATCTGTTGGGAGAACATTTTGTGGTATTCACCGACCAAAAAATTCTCAAGTATATCTTTACTCAGTGTGACTTGAACCTAAGACAGCGAAGGTGGGTTGAATACCTACAGTCCTTTGATTTTGAGCTTGCCTATACACTTGGTAAAGGTAATGCAGTAGCTGATGCACTGAGCAGGAAGACTCAGATACAAGCAGTGCAGGAGGCCAATGGTGAGTGGCAGATCATGGCTTTGTTCTCTGAGATGCATTTGGAGGTGCACAATAGTCAGGGGCAAACTTATCTTTCCTCTTCAGCTGTGAATTCTACCCTCCTGGATAGAGTTAGGATGAGACAACTATATGATTCAGAAGGCCAAGTTCTACAGGAGTCAGTGGAAAGTGAGGACCCTCCTCTTGGTTGGACGATAGGTGATGATGAGGTATTGCGTTTCCATGGACAAGTGTGGGTTACAGGGGATATACGCGAGGAGCTGATGCGGGAGTTTCATGCTTTATCTTGGGCAGTTCATCCTGGGGTTACCAAGATGTATCGAGACTTGAGATGTCAGTACTGGTGGTCGAGTATGAAGAGAGATGTGGCTGGTTTTGTTACGAGGTGTTCCACCTGTCAGTAGGTGAAGGCGGAGCATCAAATACCAGCTGAACTGTTACAGCAATTACTCATTCCGGAGTGGAAATGGGATGATGTCGCGATGGACTTCGTGACTGGGTTGCCGAGGTCACCTCGAGGCAATGACGCCATTTGGGTTGTTGTGGACAGACTCACGATGGTAGATCACTTTTTGCCGATCAAGAAGACCTTCGGTGTTGACGAGCTCGGAAGGTTGTATATACTAGAGATCATACGTCTTCATGGGGTCCCTCGTTCTATCATTTCAGATAGAGACACCCATTTTACATCTCATTTCTGGAAGAGTTTTCAGAGGGCACTGGGTACACAGGTGCTTCTGAGCACAACTTACCACCCTCAGACTGATGGCTAGTCAGAGCATACCATACCGGTGCTAGAGGACATGCAGCGTGCTTGCATCCTAGACTTTGGGGGCTCTTGGGAGAAGCATATACCCCTAGTCGATTTTTCCTATAACAACAGTTTCTAGGAAACTATTGAGATGACACCTTACGAGGTTCTATACGGTAGGCCATGCTGATCACCTTTGTGCTGGTTAGAGGTAGGTGAGGCAGATTTACTGGGACCACGTCTCGTGCAGGAGACTTTTGAGCAGGTCCAGTTGATTCAAAAGTAGATGGCTACCACACAGTCTCGTCAGAAATCTTATGCTGATCGCCATAGATGACCTTTGGAGTTCGTGGTCGGGGATCAGGTTTTCTTGCGTGTTTTGCCGAGGCTGGGACACAGGCAGATCAGAAGATAGGGTAAACTTTCACCGAGGTATGTGGGTCCATTTGAGATTCTGGAGAGAGTCAGGACGGTTGCTTATCGGTTGTAGTTACCACAGAGGTACCAGGCCATGCATGATGTCTTCCATGTATCTCAGTTGCGCCGCTATCATTCAGACCCGTCTCACATCTTTCAGCCCGAGGAGGTTGATCTTCAGGTAGATATGTCCTTTGAGGAGAATCCGATTCATATCATTGACAGGAGCACGAAGGTTCTCTGAGGCCAGTCAGTTCCTCTCGTACGGGTGCTATGGTAGCATGGCCAAGTGCAGGACGAAACCTGGGAGCAGGAGACCGACGTACGTGCTCAGTGGCCAGAGTTGTTCATGACTTTATCTTCATTACCCTTGGAAGGGAAATTCAGGGACAAATTTCTTTAAGGGGAGAAGTTTGTAAGAACCCGGTTCTTACTTTTGAGGCATGGGTTTCTTCTTTTCTATTTTCCTTAAGTGTTTTTGAGAAAATATGGAAAATGGGGAAAAATCCCAAATTTTGGAAAGTACACGCCGTGTACTTGTCCACATGCCGTGTACTTTTGGCCGTGTGGGATGAGTACACGGGGAGTGTGGCCATGTCGGCAATGAAGGGTGTAGGAACCAATTACATGCCGTGTAGTGGTCCCTTACACGCCGTGTAGTCAGTCGGCAGGCGAATATTAAGGCGGTGGCCAGTTGTGCGACAGAACACGCCATGTACTCAAGGAGACACACCGTGTAGTCATGTCGGCAGGTGAACAGTGCTGCGCTGGAAGGAAGCTGCCAGAGGAACAGTTTAAAAATGGGAAGTACACGCCGTGTACTCGGAAGTACACGCCGTGTACTTTTTTTTTCCGCTTAAAATGGGCAGTAGCCTCCCCTGTTCACAGGTAAGGCTTAGAACGGGAAGAGGGAGCTCGGTAGAGGAGGCTAAATCTTTGGAGATCTGCCGAGTGTTCATCGGGAATCCGTTTCCGCCTCGGATGATCTCGTTGGAACCGCACGGGTAAGCCCTCCACTCTCCTTAAGCAGTTCTTGCCAATTCTTCCTCTAATGGAAGTTATTTAAGTTTAAATAGAGTTTCTTCTTCTTCATCTTCTTCAGATCTACGTTGTTCTTGGGAGTTTCTGGAATCGACGTTCACATATATCATTTGTTGGCATTTAAGGTAGGTGGCTTGGTGTTTATTTTCCAACTGTTGTGCGTTTTTGTGTACCGTTGTGCCACGAATTCATGTTGGGGTGTCGTGAGGCTAAGGCCGTGGCTATTTTAAATACCTAGAATTATATAGGTAATTAAATGTGATATTAAAATGCTGTTTGGGATTACTTCTTGGATCCAGGACCATCCCGGGGGTGCGTTCCTCTGTTTAGCCGTTTGGCCAGGATACCTGAGGGTATGCCTTGTTTATATTCTGTATTACTTTTGCCTTGAGAGGAATTGTAATTATATTTCTTGTGATATGTTGGGCATGGCCTGGTTACTTTAGACCGAGGGTGATGTTTTACTTAGCCCGAGGGCAGTTGTTATCTTAGCCTGAGGGCAACTTCTTCCATGCCTGATGGTAATAGACTCTGTGCCTGAGGGTGACACTATATACACCTGAGGGAAAAATCTGTTCTGCCTGTGGGCAAGTACCTTCAGGTTATGTTCCTGATTACCTGAGGGTAAGGGTTGAGTGTCTGTGGACACTGACTGGTTACTTAGAAATTCACTGTGGTGTTTTCTTATATGAAATGGATTAAAAGAATATTAAAATGGCAATATAACTGGTTAAGTTAGTTACTTTTAGTACTGCTTACTTTATTGCATTTTATTACCCCACACTGTTGTTGCATGTTTTCACATAGTTGGGCATGGGCCTTTGGTGGGTGCCCACTGAGGATTTATTTCTCACACCCTGTTTGGGTCACACTTTTAGGCCCAAACAGATTACGTTTATGCAGGTGTAGATAAGGGAAAGGGTCCTTATACAGGTACTTGATTGCTGCTGAGGTGTAGGGGAGCATGGTACCGGGCTGAGGCTCACGATGCTACCGGCTGTTTTGTTTTGTTTTTCTTTCCTATACTTGTACTGTACTATATTGTTGTGTAACATGTTCTGGCTATTTTATAGAATAGTGACATGCTGCATCTTCATATATATATGACTGCTGGTTTCTTTTCTTTTGTCATAAGTTATCCATTTCAGTTATACATACTGTTTCTACTTCCACTGTTGTTTTATGTTTATATTATATTCCACTGTGCTACACTTTAAAAAATGAGGGCATAGTTTCTCCACTATCAGACCTGGTCCCTCGCTGCTAGTCGGTAGCCTCTAGAGTTTGAGAAAATGCGCTTGAGGTCATGTGGCGAACCAGGTTCAGGGAACCCGTTGAGTGGCACCCGGAACCGAGACGTTACAACGAGGATGGATATTAACTTCCAATATAAATTACTTTCATTATATGAGTCTTAATACCTATTCATAAGTGATATTTATATAAAATGGTTACATAGAAACTTAACATTGAGGGTATGCCTATTTCTTGGTAATATGTTGATGTATTTTTTGAATACTTTCATAGTATCCCCATAAATCATGAAGTTGAGTTTTCAATAGAACTGATATCTAGTGTTACACCTATTTCAAAAAATCCATATAGAATGACCCTCATTGAATTACAAGAATTATAGAAACAACTCTAGGAGAATCTAGAAAATGGATTCATATGCCCAAGTGCATCACCATAGGGTAGATCTATTATTTTTTTAAGAAGAAAGACAGGTCAATGCATCTTTTCATTTATTATTGAGAACTTAATAAGATCAATATCAAGAACAAGTATCTTATACCCTGTATTGATGACTTATTTGATCAACTGTGTGGAGATCCAATATTTTTCAAGACTGAAATTCATTCTTGATATCATTAATTGAAGGTTAAAAAGGAGGATATACCCAAGTAAACCTTTTGTATGCGGTATGTTCATTATGAATTTATAGTGATTTCATTTGGACCTACCAATTCCCAAACTATCTTTATGAATTTAATGAATAGAGTCTTTAGAGATTACATCGATCAGTTTTTGATAGTCTTTATAAATGATATTATTATATATTCCAAGGGAAATAAAGATCATAAAGATCATTTGAGTATTTTTTTAAAGACTCTGAGGAAGGATAATTTGTATTCCAAATTCAACAAGTGTGAGTTTTGGCTACAAAAACTTTAATTCTTGGGACATATAATCTTAGGTGAGTGTATATCAATAAATCCTTCAAAGATAAAAGTTATTGAGCAGTGGACCAGACCAACCATGGTGACTGAGATCTATATTTTTCTTGAATTGGTTGGATACTATCTCTACTTTTTGAGGATTTTTTTGGATATCTAATCCCATGACTAAGTTTACACAGTAGGGATCCAAGTTCCTTGCAAGGAACTAAAGAGAAGGTTGGTCAGTTCACCTATGCTCACACTAACCTAAAGTGGAGAAGGGTTTGTGATCTATAATGATACATAAAATAAGTTACTAGGGTGAATCCTCATAAAGAACGATATGGTGATTGCTTATGCTTTACACTAATTGAAAATTCATGAGAAAGATTACCCAACTCATGATTTGGAGTTAACATCTATAATTTTTGCATTAAAAATATCAAGGAATTGTATTTATGGTAAAAAATGTGATATATCTATTGATAATAATATCTTGAACCATATAATCAGCTATAAAGAGTTAACTATGTGCCAATAGAGATGGTTGAATTTTATTAAAGATCATGACTGATCAATATATTACTACTCTGGGAAGACGAACTAGGTGGACAATGCTCTAAGTAGGAAGGGCCACACTGGTTTATCCATGATGAGGATTGAAATAGATTTAGTACATATATATTTGTATAGGATGAAATTTTAAATAATAATAAAGGGAGAAAGATCCTATCTTTCTCAAATGAATGATCAACCATCCATCCATGTAAGGATTAAGATAGTTTAAAAGGAAGATGTGGAACTATAGAAGAAGGTGTAAAATATTCATGAGTTCAACCATGTTTGTAATGGAATGATAAGGTTTGATAACTGAGTATGTGTCCCATCAATAATAGATTTAAAGAACGAGTTGTTGGATGAAGCTCATAGTTTATCATTCTCTATTCATCCTAGAAGTATGAAGATGTATAGAGATCCGAAAGTGTATTTCTAGTAGGACAACATGAAAAGGTATATTAAAAAGTATGTATCTTGGTTCTTGGTATTCTAGTAAGTTAATTTTAAGAGATAAAATTCTAATGTAATGTTATAACCATTACTCATACCAGAATGGAAATGGAAAAACATCACTACATATTTTATCATCAAACTCCCCAAAACATCTAAAGGGAATAATGATATTTGGTTTATAGTAAATAAACTTAAAATATCATCAAATTTCATTACCATTAGAGATGATTTATCACTTGATCATCTCTACAAGTTATATATTAAAGTGGTGGTAAGGTTTTATAGAGTACCACTCTCAATCACATATGATCAAGATCCAAGTTTTACCTTGAAGTTTCGGAGAATTATTAAATAATATTTGAATATGAATTTGAAATTTATCACTTTATATAATACTTAGATAGATTTTAAGTCTATTAGGACCATTAAAACCATAGAAGATATGTCAAGATCATGTTCTATAGATTTCAAAGGTGGTTGAGATTAACACCTTTTCTCTGGTAGGGTTTTCTTATAATAATATCTTTCACTCAAGCATTTAGATATATCCTTATGAAACCCTCTATGGTAAAAATTGAAGAATATAATGTGATGGGATAAAGTTTTATAATTAAATCTATTGGGACTTTATCTAGTTGAGGAAATTCTATAGAATGTTAGATCCATTTAGCAGCACATCAGGGCAACTAAAAATTGACAAAAAAGTTATGCTGACAATCATCAATGAGATATAGAATTTTAAGTTAGTGACAAGAATATCTCCTTGTAATAAGGTTATGAGATTTGTAAAGAAGGGTAAAATTATCCCTAGATATATAGTTCCCTTCAAAATTCTTGATTTTATTGGGATAGTTTCTCATCGCTTGGTTCTCCCATAGAATATCTATCAAGTACAGAATGTGTTCCATATTTATCTCCTGAGGAAGAACATACCTAATCATTCACATATAATTAAATCAGAGGTCATACCACTGGATCATGATTTCTCTTATGAAAATAAACTAGTGTAAAATCTTGATAAAATAGAGAAAGTGCTACAGAACAAGACCACTCACTTGGTAATTTTTTTTGGAAAAACCATAAATTTGAGAAAGTTATGTGGGAACCTGAGGATACGATAAGGTAGAAGTATCCTTAGTTGTTTGTATCAGAGTGATGATTTTTTGAGCAAAAAATTCTCATAAGGGGTTATAATTTAACACCTTGAGATTTTATGTTATATTTCTCTTTAAATAAGTTTGATGTCTTTTATAGATTTCTTTAGATGCAACACTAAGTTTAAACGAACTACGATATACTATTTAAATATTATTATTAAATGTGATAGTTATTACCTAGACATTAGATTAGTGGGTATAATTAGGACCAAATAAATTATGAAAAAGTATTTATTACTAATGTATAAAATTAATTCATTGGATATCAATTGGTTATAAATGAAAATAAAATCATTTGAAAGTAAAAAGAGTTGTTTTTATGAAAAACTATTTTTATACTCACAATGTGTTTCTATCATAATAAATTAAATTAATATCTATTGATGAATGATTTTAATTAAATTATTATATAATATATTAAATAAAATATTTTATCATTCATCTAATAGTTTTTACTAGGTAAGAAATAGGAATAAATTCAATTTTAAGCTTAAAAATGCATTGATCTGAAAACGATTTTCATTGTATTTTATGTGATTATTTTACAATGAATTTATACCACTTATAGTAATTGAATTTGATAAAATGGATTTAATATTTTTAATTATAATAATTAATATAATTTAATAATTTCAATTTAATTTTTTTCCATAATGAATAGTTACCATAGTAAAAATCTTGTCACCACAATAAGGGTTAAAAGGGTTAAAAGAGGGGTTAACCTAAGAGATAAAGTTTAAAATATTATAAATCACTTCATTTAATTTGATTAGTTGATAGTATTTCGAACTTATCCTTATTATCTTCTGATCTATGTAATTTTAGAGCCACTTTACTTGAGTAAGACATATATTATATAATAAAGTTTCAAGTTTATACAAGTTTGTCAGCCACCTCACTTATAAAAGGGAACCTTATCCCTTTACTTATTAACAAATTTTAATCCATATAGTTCAGATAGTACATAAAAAATCTCTTATAAACTTCCTTATACATGTTTTATAGGTGATTTTATTCTTAAAAGAGTAACCCAAGGGTCTTTAAGAAGATATTCAAAGTAGGTTTCTCAAAGAAGAGGTAATCATCTTCATCAAATACTTTTAAGTTTATTTCTTATTATAACTTCTAAAAATATTATATAACCATATTAACATAATTAAATAAATATATTTAATATACTTAAATGTTTTTATGTCAATGGTATAACTATTTTCTACCTTCTTTCCATCCTATGATAAATGATAACATCATTTATGCGCATGCATGAACTACCACCTCCATGAAGAAATGTGATTTTTTTTATGTCTACTATAAATGGATGATTATATAGATGAGTTTAATAAATATATATTATTATTCATCTTTCTTTATTTATATTTATTAAAAAGTGGAAACATCACTCGTGTGTGCATACAAACTACTGTCTCTATGAAGTGGTGTAATTAATTTTTCATCACCACATTACATGAATGATTATAAAAGTGTATATAATGAATAAAAATGATACTTATAAAATTATTAATATTTTTAAAATGATGTAACTATCACTAAAATTTAAGGACTATAACTTTCAAACTAAAACATACATAGAAAATGGACTAGTTTTCACCTGAATGTTAATTTTAATGAAAAATTGTTAATAAATGGGTAATTGGAAATTATAATGGAATTCTATATTGTATGAAAATTATGAATAATTTTTTGGTATAGATTTATAATAAATCTAAACTTATTATTAAGGATCTTAATAATTCATATGAAGGAAGATAGTACATGAGGTAAGGGTTTATGTTACAATCATATTTCTTTTCAGGATTGTTTATGTTAAATTTCCATTGAGGGAAATTATTTGATACTTATAATTTAAAACCCATATATTATATTATAATATGGTCATTTTTGGTTTTTAAAATTTTTTACCTTTTATTTTCCTTTCTTTGGTACTTAAAATAATCAAGAAAATGTTTTTTAAGAAAAGTTATCCTTATTTCCTCTTTGGTCAATGAACATTTTCTTCCATATCCACGTTCTTTAAAATGTTTCCAAGAATGTTATTTTCTATGATCAAATTATTATTTAAATTCATGTTCAAACATATTTGAATTTGTTTTCAAATTCTTAAAAGTAATATTCTTTTCATTTTCCGAACGAGGTAATTTTAGACTTTTTACTAAAAGTGTTAAAATAATCATTATTTTAATGTTTACCGTACAAATGATTTTTTCTGCCTTCATGATCATTATTTTATCTGAAGATTAATTTAAAATTTTACATAGTTATTTTCAAAGAAAACCATTTTCTCAATATTTTAGAAATTTTTAGTTTTAAAGACATGGAAGGAAAAAGTTATTTTCCTTTATTTTCAAAGAAATGTCTAAATGCTCTTTTAAAGGTATTTTTCATCTATGTCAACATACTTTGATGTTTCTTATGCTTCATTGGGGATATTATCTAATGAGAAAAACCATGTTCTTTCTCTGGATGGATTATGATTATGTGATGATGAAATGTTTATGAAACCTATTTATTTTCCATAGGTAATGCTATAATGAATTAATAAATGTTTTTATGATCTTATGGAACACATATGTATAGTTTTTATTATATGACAGGTGGGTACATTAAATACCTATAATGCATTGGTTCATGATTTATATATCATTATATAATATAGACTAGAATGAAGAGTTAACCCAAATTAGTAAGGGAATATGTCCACTATGATAGTCTTAGGAGTGAACCTTGACTAAGAAAATGATTGAATGAGGAGTAAACCCACTACACCAGGTGAATTTTTCCTCTATGATAGTCGTGGTAGTGATCCTTGAATACTGAAATTATTTTCCATGCTTATGATTATGAGAAAAAATTCCTATGAAATATTCTCATCCTTATGATATGCTCTCATGGCTCATGATTGATTAATGATGATTCCTCACTCTTATGATTCATGTATTTTGAAATGCTAAATATTTATAACATGAATCATGATTTATGATCTATGAAATATTGGGTATGAAATTTATAAATTATAATCATGATATAATAACCTTATATGTATCTTATACTTACATATGATCATCGATTGTTTTCTCCCATGTTTACCCTTACTAAGAATCCGAGCTAATCATTTCTTATGTTTTTATTTTCTTCGGGTTATGAAGAAATGTTTTAATAAATAAATATATAACAATGGTACTAGGAGAGAATAAAATTGTAGGAGATGTTAAATATATTTTATGAAATAAGTTTATTATGTATCTAGTCTTCAAATACTCTAGAACTTTACAGCCCTCAAGCGTGTATTATTGTGAAATGTATTGAATATTAATCTAAAATGGTGCAATATTTATGCATATTATGCTTGGGTTACCTCATAATTTCTCCATGTAATAGAACTCATCTTCTATTTACAATTCTTATACCTTGGATAACTTGAAGTGTTCAATAAAAGGGGTTTAGACGGGTTTACCTCTGGACATTTCAGACTTTTCAATTATCTTCTGGATATAGTATTTCTGGGATAACACCAATGTATTGGATTTTATATCCCTCTCTATCTTAACCCCCAATATTTTATTGGCTTGACCAAGATCCTTCATCTCAAATATTTCAGACAACTTACTCTTTATCTCTTGAATCCATGAAGCCTTTTGACCCACTATTAATATATCATCCACATATAAGAGCAGTATGGTGAATATCCCATCATCCTATACCTTCCGATAAAAAAATGATTTGAATTATACCTATAAAATCCTTATTTTAACATGAAAGCATCAAATTTTTTATTTTAATTCCTTGGAACCTACTTTGGTCCATAAATAATTTTATTTAGCTTACAAAACAAATTCACATTTCCTTATTCCATGAAACCCATCAGTTATTTCAAGTAAATTTATTCCCTCTAAATTTCTATGATTGAAAGTCATATTTACATCCATATGCTCTAAGTAGATAACTTCTAATGAAACTATGATTAGTACTATCAAGATAGTTTCATTTTTAATTACTAGTGAGAATATCTCTAAGAAATTAACTCATTTTTATTGAAATCTCTTTGCCTCTAGTCATGATTTGAACTACTTATTTTCATTATCCCCCCTTCAAATGGTAAACCCACTTATTATCATGTTTCATTAGACTTAAATAAATACATATCTTAATTTATAGTCAATTTACATTGATTTGATTCATTGAGTTTCACTAATTTTTCTAGGAATTCAGGTTCTCCTATATCCGTTAAAAGTATGAAATTCATGTTAGCCCCAAACCTCTAAAATAGTATTATGATTATAGTTAACATCCTCAACTGAATTGGTTGCTCTGTACCATTAATATCTTCTCTATCTTTTAAATACCTAACTTTCAGTACTCCCACTCAAGATTCAGCAGTCCTTGAACTTTCTAAAAAATCTTCTATTGGACTCACTTTTTAACTTTCAGTACTTCCATATGAGTTTTAAATTTTTTTTTTATCTTTTGATTCTTTTTCTTAGATAAAATTCAACATTTAAGATTGATTCATTTCAATCAAATTATTTATCTATTAAATTTTAGTTTTTCCATAGAACCTTTTCATTGAAGAGAACATATCGACTCCTGATGACTTGTGCTTTCGGTCAAATACATAGTCCCATCCTTTACTCCTCATGCAACCACCATGGATCCTTGAGTCACCTCTCAGACTCCATTTGAAAATGTCATTATATAGCCTTCCTTATCAATCCATCCTATAGAAATTATTTTTTTCCATAGTAATAGGATGTGTATAACTCCGTTGAGTATCAAGATCCTACCATTATTCATTTGAATATTCATATCACCTTTTCTGATGACATCTAAGGCTTTATCATCCTCTAGATGAACTTTGCCAAAAATTCTAGATATATAATTCACCATGTATCCATATTCTGTCATTGAATATAAATATTATTCATAATCATCCACCTATGATTCCATTGTAATATTAACACTAAACAAAAATTTATTTACACCTTTCATGATACTAATTAAGTTTGAACTTTTAGAATTTGATTCCCTTCTAGAGTTTTCCATGCGACTTCTACAATTCTTATTGATATGCCCTTTCTTCCCACAACTCTAGAATATAGGACCAAGACCAAATTACTTTATCTAGATTCTTTTTTGAGACTTATCTTCTTATGTTTTCTTTAAATATCTTCTTGATGGTGATTATTCTCATCTATCAGCATTAAGTGCACCACCAGATGGTGCCTAGACTTTCCTTTGATGAAGTTATCCATTGAGAATAAAATTTAGGATATCCTCAAATAATAAGTCTTCCTTTATATAGTAGTTACTAATAGGAGTCATCACCGCATCCAAACTATCTAAAAATTAAGATAGTATACATAGCACCTATACATCATCTATGAACTTAATTTTCATATATTCAAGATACCCTCAAATCATATTGAAACCATTCATGTGATTTGTTGGTAGTATTCCTTCCATTAACCTCAAGATAAACAGCCTTCGCATCATAAATACTTTATTAAGTGTCATAGGTTTCTCATATATATCCACTGGGGATTTCATGAGCTCCACCATTATCTTCACTTCATAGATGATAAAAGTAATATTCCTTTCCAAAGACATCCCGACCAACCCAAATGTCTTCCTATACAACCATTCCTATTCCACCCTTTTCATTTTCTCTAGATGAACACCAATTAATGGAATATCCAAGTCCTTTTGAATTATATGATCCCATATATTTATTCTCTAGAAACCAAAATTCATTCCATAAAACTTATCGACCTTGACCTTACTTTTATCTAATTACATACCTTTTGTTAACAATAAAATCCCACTGAAAGCTAAATAACATCAAGGTAAGAGTGAGAAAAACCTGAGATGATTTTGAGTGAGTTTAGTGAGAACTGCACCGCATTATTTGATACCAATTATTGGGAAGGGGATGTATGATCACTTGAATCAGGATCCTTAGTACACCAAAATATAACACACTATAAATTCAGTACATTGGATAATAAATCTCTATAAATTCCTTCCCTCTACTAAGTATACTAGAAAATAGTAACTTTATTCACCCTCCTCACCACACAAATTCAACCCTCACACACACATTTAAGAAAACTCACATGCATACAAATGGAAATTAAAACCAATGTAAGAAAATAAAATAAAGGAAAAATCACAAAAGGTTTATATGGTTTAGATAAGCTGTCCTACATCCATGGGAGAAACACTGCCACTTTAATTATCACCAAAATACAAGAATTACAATAAATTGATAGATTATTCAATAGTAGAATAATTAAAAATATTATTATTCTATAATTTAATTAGTAGAATCAGGTCTAATTCACTATGTAGAATCCGGTATATTACTCCCATCACCGATATACTATACACAAGGTCCCCACTTCCTTTTATGGGAGTACTCAACCAACCATCCTAATAAATCCAACCTCAAAAATTTATGGAAGGATCTCCATCTAGAAAGGTGATTGATGATCTCTAGTATCCCTTTGAAATTTCATCGCTTGCCTTAGTGAATATCTTTTAGCACCTTTTTTATATAAACTTCTAAGAGACAACCTTCTTAGCCTTCATGCTTGAGTGTAAATCCATTAAAAGATACAAAATTTTGATGGATCCATTGCCTCCTAAAGAGGTTTTTATAATACTTTCTATACATAGATCCAATCCATCCAATAGTGAACTGAAAATCTAGTGAACCGAATCTAGTAAACTGAAACAAACATTACATTTAAACAACATCACCCACTATAAATTCCATGAATGATATAAAATAACCACTGGTTAAATCCATTGATAATATAAAGTAAAACTCATACTTATGAAAATATGCATATAATTTCATACATAAACAAAAGATAATACCAAAATAAAACAACTCCTATAAAAAAAATCTAAAACCCAAATGATCACCTTGTGACGAGCTAGTAATCTCCACCCTGATCACCAACTCTACCCTATAAATCTAAATATTTAGTATAAAAAAGTAGGAGTGAGCATACATATATACTTAGTAGTATCCTCCCAAAAAAATCTCATGCTAATATAGAAGAATCATACTAAATCCTTAGTGGATAAACAATAAAATTGACTCGTTGCCCATCCTAGGTCAATTATTAACCCAACCTCACTAAGGTTACTCATAAAATTTGTGAACAAGTAGAATAATATAGTAATCATGGACATATATCAAGAAGGTACCCTAAACCTACTTCCCCACATATTTATCCACCTTTATGTCCAAACAACATATATCCTAACACTATCATACCTTCTATACCCACATACTATGTCTTAATATCCACATCATAATCACATCCGTATAACTATAACCACACACCACATACCATGACCAAATTCCACACCACCACTGCATGGTTATAACCAAATGACACATCAAAACTACATAAACACATCACCGCCTCATCATATCATCATCTCATAATCACAACATAACCACATCACTTCCATATAATTACTCAACATTTGGAAGAGAGAGTAGGAAAGAGGGAGTAGTCAACCATCCATATTTCCCACATCCTAAATATTTAGGGTATACTCAAAACACAAAACCTCATATGAGTGTCAGTAAGGTTATCTAACTTAGGTGGTAGTGTATAAGAAATAAAAAAACATAAAATAGATATATAATAACACAGAATCCCAACCTAGGGTTATCCCCTATCACAACACCTCTACATCCATAACCCATCACCAAAAAAAAAAACATTTCCACCTTTAGACACATATCAAACCCACACCACAACCACACAAAAAACACACATCTCCTTCCCATTGCATATTTTATTACTATTGGACCCACTAGGTTAAATACCCTTGGGGGTGGGGGTGAATTAGGGCATCGAAAATTAAAAATACTCTCCCTTTGAATCTTGTTTCTTCATTGAATGAAAAATTATTCTCTCACCTTCCCATAGAACTGTATGAATTGAAATTAAAACATGCACAAGACACAAAAATTTTACTTGGTTCACCCTTAATCAAGATAATCTAAGGCGTATGCAAAGGCAATGTTCCAATGTATAAATCAACTATAGCACATTTTTGCTACAAAGTTTTAGAGTAGACTCACTATTCCTATTAGTTTATAAACATTCACACTTTGAAAGATCATTGCTATCACTATTGAAGTGAATTCACTGCTCCTCCAGAAGATTATTTTGAAGTTATGAATTATATTAGATTTATTTTACACATATATGAGTGTTCCATAAAGTTTCTTTTTCACCTAAGAGATGAAATAAACTCCACTATGTAGCATTTTATTTAGAGAAGATCCTTTCACGAACTAATTTTCATCCTTCATGGGATGTTTCAAACCCTTCATGAAAATCAAATGCACTATGTAGTTTGAGCACAACATGAAATTCATTTTCTTCTTGGATGGGTGGTTCCTCACAATTAATTCCTCCCATGTGAGTAAAAAAACACTCTATGAACCAATACTCCTTTGAAAACTCCACTGCTTCATGAACCAACCTCCTTCATGAACTCAACTCTTTTTTGAACCACTTTTGGACTTACCTAAATTTCCCCATCAATTATGCTCTCTAATAATATTCAATTTACTTAAATAAGTGATCAAGGTTCTTTTATATAGGTAAATAAACATGAAAAACCTACTACTCACAATTATGTTTAAGCCCTTCATGAATTAGTCTTAACTACATAATGAACCTTCTATATGGTTCATATAATGCATAAATTCTCTCACAATGACCTCTGAATCACTATATTTTCAAAATTATGAACATCATTTATAGTGTCCTCAAAATCACTTCTTTTCTTCCACAAATGACAATCCCCCTCTTTGAACTTACCTTACAGTTCATAAACTTGCTATGTGAGCTTAATGCCTTTTCAAAAATTTCTCTCCTGTGAGCATCTCATTTGGTTTGTGATCTCCCTTTGTGGCCACTACACACTTTATATACAGTTTCAAATATTTTTTATGTGCTAATCAAAAATCCTTATTTTCCATAAAACACCTCTTAATTTTAAAGCCCAAAAATGTGGCAAAAATTGGGAAACTGCACCACCTTCCAAACTCCTACCTTAACAAAAAACAAATTATAACTTTTTTAATTAGATTTGTAAACAAACAAAACCAACCCAAAAACACTGAAACATCACATTGAGGGATTTAACCCAACTAATATATCCCTTTAGGTTTGTTGAAAATGCTTTAAAACCATTGATAACTTCTTAAAAACAATCCCCCCCATTCTCACTCTATGACTCTATATTACTATCAAAGATATACTCAACACATACTCTAATCTCACATGAGCCATGTTTGACATGAGAAACAAGAGTAACATGAAAATTTCATCAATAAACCACTTATTTTTTTATACCAATTGATGTTCCTTTCTTGATATCAATTTTTCATGAAAGACAATACCAATTGTATACCAAATGTTGATTTTTATTTGTGATCAATACCAATAGTTGCATAGAGAATAATATACAAGAAGACCACTTTCTTCAACCACACATCATAAATTTCTTATATAAAAAATTTCTTTCATGATTCGTATTCATTAAATGAACTAATTCAATATCATCAAATTTAAAAAATCCCCATATTTCACTACTCCCCCTATAAAATTCTCCCTTGTTCATGATCAAGACTTATCCCACTTTGTCAATGAATCCAAAAATCACTCCTTTATAGTCTATAATATGGTAAAGAACACATATCAAAACAAAGAGAAAATCAAACCATACCTTAGGGAGAGGGGGTCCCACAACCACATTATTCAGGTGTGGGGAATTGACTTGACTCCAAGTTCCATTCGATGCATTTCAAACACTTATTTAGGTAAGGCATTTTTTAAGATGTATTCAACTTATAGTTATATAGGTACATACTCCATTTTCACAAGCCCATTCTCTACTTTATTAATAAAATGATACTTTATTACAATTTGCTTCATCTATAAGTGATATACATGTTTTTTAATAAGATTTATAGCACTTGGATTATCATAATTGATTATGATCATAGTCTTCAATTCAGCACCCATATATTTAAGTAGTCTCTTCAACTAAAGTAACTGCATACAAACTTGATTGACCATAATATATTTAGCTTCTTCAGTTCTTAGAGAAATGAAAATTTTCTTCTTGCTTAGGCAAGAAATACACAGTCCACCAAGATAAAATTCACCATTTGATGTTGATCTTTTTCATCTTTTGAACCGACCCAATCTATATTTTTATAACCTAATGAATCTTACTGATATTTTTCATTGTATAACAAAATGAAATCCATCATGCCTTTTATATACTAAATTATTATTTTTCATAAAATTAAGTGGATTTAATTGGGATTATTTTGATACCGTGCTACCTAGAATGTGGCAAAAAAGATGTTTGGTTGTGCCACTATTAAGTACAACAAGCTTCCAATGATCTACCTATATTCTTTAACATTAACAATATTTCATTCATCATCCCTTGATGATTTTATTCAGGTAGCAACTAAAGTTGTCATATTCTTGGAATTTTCTATTCCAAATTTTATTAGAACCACCTTATCATACTTAGATTGAGAAATGAATGTACCATACCTTCCTTGTGTCACCTATAGTACAAGGAAAAACATCATCTTTATAATCATTGACATTTCAAACTTGTATTTCATGAATTCTATAAACTATTTACACTATGTTTGATTTTCTCCACTAGACATAATGTCATCCACATACATTAGAACCATCATTCTTTGATTACTATAATTATTTACATAGATACTATAATCAATTCCACCATGCTAGAAACCAAGATTCTTAAAGTATCGACCAAGTCATGAGTACCATGATCTTAGTCCCAACTTTAACCCATACAAATCCTTCTTCAGCTAACACACTTTATTCTCATTTTCATGGAAAAGAAAACCATTTGGTTGTTCAATATACACTTCTTTTAGAACTGCATTTATAAATGATGACTTGATATACATCTAGAAAACCTTGAAATTATTTTGCACTATAATGTCTAAAAATAAATGAATTATCTATATACTCACCATAGGTGAAAATGTCTCATCAACATCAATTACATCAATTTGGGTATACCCTTTGTGCACCAATTGTTCTTTGTTTTGAATTACCATTCCATATTCATTCAGTTTTTTTATGGAAGACCCATTTGGTCTCGATGAAATTATTATCCATCAGCCTTGAAACAATCCCCTAAGTGTGATTATTCTCATTTTGGTTTAGCTCTTTATTCATCATCTAAACCCAATTATCATCTCCAAGCACTTCTTTAAAACATTTTAGATCTACATGAGATAAGAAAGATTTTAGTTGTAGATAATCTATTATCCTTGTTTTTACTAGTGTTGACTAATCATCAATGATGTTTTACCTGCCAATTTTAGCTCGACTCTTTGACTTATATATAGATACAAGTCTAAATTCATCCCAATCATCATAAGTATCTTCTTTTGAATCAAAATTTTTTACTTATTCTCCCCTAAATTTCTTACCTCCTCATCACTATCATCAAGAAATTGTTCATTATGTTGTTGGGGATTCTGTTCATTTTCCACTATAGTGATATCATCACTCTCAACAAATTTTCTTAGATTTTTGTTGAAGAAATTATATGTTTTTATTCTACTTAAGTATCCAAGTAATATCCCTTAATCTCTACAATATTCAAACTTCTTATGTTTCTCCTTATCAAGAATATCCTTTTATTGGAAATAAAGAACTTACTTATAAAGACTATAAATTATTTCAATATAGGATACTTTTCATACCACAACTCATATGACGTATTTTATTATTTCAAACACAATAAAGATATGTTAAATATGTATAATGATGTTCTGACTACTTCTTTTCAAAACATATCTGGTATGCCTTTTTAATGAACATTATTCTATCCATATTATTTATGATCTGATTTCTCATCTCAACCACACCATTTTTTTGAGTAGTTATCACTACTAAAAATTGGTACCTCATCCCATGATTTTCGAGATAATCCACCATTGGGATGTTGGTAAACTTCATGACATTATCAGATTGAAATTTTAGGAATTTTTAGTTCAAGTATCTTTTTAACTTTCCTATGATATTGTGTTATGCAACTGAACACCTTGGACTTGTGGGTGATGACCACAATCCATACCATCTTACTACAATAATCAATGAAAAGAATATAATATCTATTCCAATTAATAGATATTAATTATATGGGTCCACACATGTTAATATACACTAGTTCAATCACTCTTATTGACATTTTCTCTTTTTCTTTGTATGTATTTTAAGTGATCTTCCCTTGTTGGCAAGCATCAAAAATATGAGTATGATCAAATGATATCTTAGGGAGATATCTATTAATATAAAATTTTAATATATCTCTTAATGGTGGTTGAATCAAATGGATAATTCACTTATGACATTATCTATTTTCTTCTTCCTTATATAGAAAAAAACTATCTTTTTCTCCACTCACAAGGTAGAGATTCCCCTTCATGTGTTTCCCCTGCATCAAAACTATACCATTTTCTCTTGATGATACACATATTTTTGTTAAATCTTATTTCATTTCCTGAGTCACATAATTGATTGACACTAAGAAATTTGTGACTGTAACCTCCAATGACTAAGATATCTACGTGCCTCATATCTTTTTCCCCAAACATGGATTTTCCTAATCCAGTAATCTTCAAGCCTTCATCATTTCCAAATTTGATGACACATTCCTTGTCACACTTATGCATATGACTAAATCCTTATTTTTATTCATATGGGAAGTGTATCCACTATCAAGAATTTATACACCAACATGATCTGATGATTTTAAGGAAATCTATACCACCTGATCAGCTTGTTTTTTTGATCCATGTCTTAAAATTCATGCCAATGTTGATTGACATGCTTGATATTCTTCAAATTAATACATACCAACTTCATCTTGAAAAGATGAAAATCAATTTTATGTTCTCATCTCACTTGATGATTCCTTAACTTGTTGTGTATGAACATTTTGGGTCTAATTTAGAACATTCCTTTACATTGTTAATGAGAAATATATGGATATATATCCAAATCCTCTAAACCATAAATAATGAACATCAAAAGCATCACTAGAATATTGAAATCTTCTTGGATACCTTTATTTCTCTTATACCATTAATACCTTTTGACTATAGAATAAATTTTTTGGGAATGAACTATCTTTCCACAACAATAACACATGATGTGGGGTGAATTCCTATGTGTCATAACTATAGAACTAATTTTCCCTTGGGTTCTATATATTTTATAATTCTAAGTCATTCCTAAATCAACCTTAAACATTAGAGTGGGGGTTTATGGTCTGGAATCAATCATTACTTTTTTCTATTTATGATCAATCCCCATACCTTCTTTGTTATTCTGATGTATATTTTAATTATTTTAATAGTATTTTGCCTATTTTTCTAGACCCATGTGCCCCACTTTCACTATTTATGTAACCCATGTGATCAACTTTCCTAATTCCATACATGGAATTAAAATTTTCTCTTAATCTTTAAAATTTCATCCTAGGATAACAACTTCCTCCTAAATCTATTTGATGTGTTTGACCTGATCTTTCATTATCTTAGTGAAAACATTGATAACCCTAGTCTGTTATTAAACATTGATCTTGTATTTAACAAAATTTTCTAAATTTTATATTTTTTTAGTTTTTATTCTTTCAATTTATACCTTCAACTTGTACTTATATTCTTATTATTTATTCATATAGAGTTTTATATCATGAATCACTCTATTGGTTTTCTTTATTTTGGATCTCCAAACATCTATCTCTTTAAGTGAAGATTCTAATTCAACTTGGATATCAAACATTCATTCTATTCCGCCTTCATCATTATCATTATCTTACCTTGTTTGTAAATTTATCACAATAGACACCATAGAATTTTCATCATGGTCTTTTCAGTTCTCAATTTCTCCAGCTTCATTTTATTCTAAATTGTTGTTTTATTATGAAATTAAGTTATTCTTCTTGAAGAAATTACACTTATTACCTCTCCTACCTTTCACATTTCCCGGAGACTTGTTTATAAGAATATCATCATTCTTATTACAGTCTTGAAAGTTATTAGGACACTTTTATGTAAGGTGAGAAACCTTTCCACATCAAAAAACATGAGTGGATGTTTTCCTTTGAACTTGTATTTTCACCTTCATATATTTGAGGAAAGGAATGACATGAATTAATCCACCTCTTATTATTCATATACATCATCCATGGTAATATTCTTCATGGCCTTAGAACCCACCTTCTTAGATTCCCCCCTTTCTACAACCATATTATCCCCAATTCTCATCCTATATGTGTTAAGAGTACTGTGTGAACTATCCAATGTTAGATCCTTTGGATCATTTTTTCTCCAATACAAATACTTTTAGATTGAACTAGGGTGACAATATTCTCAGGATGTTCTTGATGATATTTATTTCATTGAGGGTTTCTCTAAGACCATGCATATGCTATGTAATAACATTCACCCAATCAAAGAATGCATCAATTGATTCAATCAAGTGTATCTTCAATTCCTAATACTTTTTCTATAGATCCTATAGTTTAGATTCTAAAACTTTTGAATATCCTTTGTATATGTTTATCAGATTTTCCCACATAGCATGTAAGGATTTACATGACATCAATGTTATGCAGATTGTGTTGGATAAAGCTCCTTCTAAGATATTGATTAATCTATTGTCAACATCTAGTTCTCCATGGTCTGCTTCTGATAGATCCACACTATTCATAATAGTTGTAATACCATGAATCATAATAGTAAACACATCCATGCCTAAATATCAGAAGTAATGCTGCATCTGATTATTCCATAGTTGAAAATTATTTTCATTGAAGATTGGAATCCCTTTATGGTTGAATACTTCCATCGCTTCAACTGAGAGAGATATACCCACTCTAACCTTTAAATATGATACAAATTGCTATCCCTATTAGATTAAATACCCTAAGAGTGTGTGGGTGGGTGGGTGGGGGGAGGTGAATCAAGGCATAATAGATAAAAACACTTTTCCCTTTGGATCTTGTTTCATCATTAAACAAAAATTTCTTCTCTCTCCTTCCCATAACAATGTATGAACTAAAATTGAAATATGAATGAGACAAAAAAAATTACTTGGTTCACCCCTAACTAGGTTAGTATAAGGAGAATACATAGGAAATTTTCCAATGTACCAAATCTACTATAGTACACCATTGTTACAAAGTTTGGAGTAGACTTATTGTACCCTTGGTTTACAACCATTCAGATTTCAAAATATCAGTGCTCTCTCTACTGAAGTGAATACATATCTCCTCTAGAAGATTATTCTAATAATTTAAATCATCTTAAATTTATTTTACACATATATTATCATGCTATAAATCATTTTTTTCACCTGAGAGATGAAATACACTATACCATATAGTTTTTTCTTTGTGAAACCTCCTTTTGTGAACTACTTAAAACCCTTCATAAAAATCCTATGCACCATGTAGTGTGAGTGCCTCATGAAATTCATTTTCTTTGGGTATAGATGGTTCATCATGAAAAATCCTCTTACATTAGAAAAAAATCTCTCTATGAACTAATCCTTCTTTTCAAACTCCATTGCTTCACGAACCAACCTTCTTCATAGACTCAACTCTTTTACAAACTAATTTCAGACTTAACAAAATTTCTCTAGTGACGATTCTCTAAAATAATCTTCTCTCTAATTAAATAAGTAATTAAGGGTATTTTATATATTCAAAGAAACCATAAACACCCACTAATCACAATTACATTTAATACCTTCATGAATCAATCCTCACTACGTACTATACCCACTATATGGTTCACATAACACATAAATTCCCTTATAGAAAACTCTGAATCACCATCTTTCACAAATGATGAGAATACTTAACATTGGCCTAAAAATCACCATAATTATTCCACAAAAAATAATCCCCCTCTGTGAACTTTCTTTGCAGTTCACAAACTTACTAGGAAAGGTTAATTCCTTTGCTAAATTTTTTCTCCCGTGAACATCCCATACAGTTCGTGCGCTCCCTTTGTGGTCACCACATACTTGATATGCAGTTTTCTCATACTTATGTACTTTCTACATTAAAATAATCATGTTTTAATAAAACACTGGGAAATTATGCCACCTTCCAAACTCTTACTTTGGAAACAAGAAAATTGGAACTTTTCCAATTAGCTTTTTTAACAAACAAAACCAACCCAAAAACACCAAAATGTCACCTTGATGAATTCCCCCAGGAATTACTAATTCAACTTTAATCATTTCATTAAATACATTAATTTCATAATAAATTTTAATTTAAACACCCATACTTTCCCTTCACCTCATTTATATTTTAATCATAACATAATATTTCCACTACTTTAATCTATCATATTTATTAATTTATTTATTCAACATGAAACAACCCAGACTCATACTCCCAAATATGGTACCTTGCTTACATACAATTATTACATAACCTAAAAATAATCACATTTAAACACTTTTCAGAATCTTTAAGTTCAGTTTCCTAGAGAACTAAGACATAAATACATAAAAATCAGCACACCAACATTTATATTATCATATCCAAGATATATCCAATAATCTATATTATGTATACCCTAGGAAATATACTTGATTTTTTTAGGGATTTGTGAAAACAAAATAAAATTGGTGAGCACATATGCTCGGTAAGGGTAACAATAAGCATGGTAGAATGTCAAGAAAGATACCTCCATAAATCATTGAATAATCATAATAAAGAGCATGATACAAAAGGAAAATATGATACATAAGGAAAGAATGATATATAAGTAAATAATGTAAACTAAAGCATCATAAACATGTGGTAAAAATACCTCTAATGGCATGAAATCTAATAGAAAGGATACCCACTAATACTATAATATTTGAATGGATCTGATGGTAAGGATACCCATCAATACCATAATATAATAATAAATTGTATAGAAATACTACCCACAAAAACCATGACATCTAAATGGATTTGATGGAAAGGGTACCTAAAAATACCATGATATCATAATCACTCTATTCATATAATATTTATATAGATATAACATTACCTAATGTAATAGAGGGATATTGATAGAGCACAATATTTTATTATTTTTTACCTTTTAATTTAATGATTGAATACCCACCGTGTTATCATTTTTAAGGAAATTATAACATATTTAGTTTATTGGAATATTTTTAGACTTTTTGTGAAAATGAACTAAATTCATCATTTTAATTGATTTTGTTAATAATTTGGATTTGGTTACCATGGGAAAACCTTAATTTATGTGTGTTTTGATATTTAAGTAGGT
Source organism: Viscum album (assembly GCA_963277665.1). Classification (NCBI taxonomy): domain Eukaryota; kingdom Viridiplantae; phylum Streptophyta; class Magnoliopsida; order Santalales; family Viscaceae; genus Viscum; species Viscum album. The sequence goes on along the minus strand of OY728141.1, from coordinate 1,481,445,042 downwards.
TGTTTTGGAAGTAAGGAAGAATCCAAAAGTAAGAGGATGAATTTATAAAAGATACACACATTTTAAAAGTTGTTTTAGAAGTAATAAAGTCTAAAAGCAACAAATTCTAGAAAAAAATAAAGTTCAGAAGTAGAATTTTTCAGAAGAAAGAGGAGGATTATTGAAGAATTGAAAAAATTGATAGATACATAAGAGTTATAGGCTCAAAAACTTCCCTAAGAAAGCCAAAGTCCAGACAATAAAGTCTAAAATTTGTAACACCATAAGATCTAAATATATTATTACCATTAAATAATTCAATGTGTTAAATAGATTTCTCCACACACAATACTGAACTTAAACAAAACTGTGATATATTTATATAAAATATAAATATTTAAGTATGACTGTTAAAACCTAGTCATTGGATTAGTTTAAATGAATAGAAATAACCATTATATGAAATATATTTATAAATAAAACAAATTACAATTTTAATATGAATTAAAATCAACCAGATTACCTAAAATGACCAATAAGGTCATTTATTGTTTAGAGAAGTATTTTTCTAAAAAATTTCCATGTTATGTGATATGCATTTTTATTTCAAGAAAAATTTGATTAATGATGGTAAATTATTTTTGATATTAATAATTGGTTAACACTAATTTATTTGGTAAATTATATGAAATAATAATAATAATAGTTAATATTTAAAAATGTTATTTTCTAATAAAAATAGATTTTCATTATATTTTATGATTTTATTCAAAAAATAAATTTAAAAATTTTATAATTTGAAATTTACAATATGAAAATAATTTTTTATTTAGAATAAAAATATTATATTAAGATGAAATTTTGGGTTTTTCCAAGAAGATTTATTTTTAGTCGAAAAATATGATTTTTATGAAAATTATAATTTTTATGATTATGTAAGAATATGCTACAAGTTTAAAAACCATTGAAGTCATAAAATATGTATATAAGGAATAAAATTACACATTTTAATATATTATTTTATCTTATAAATCTTATGTCCAACATTTTTAGAACAAAATTGAAATGTTAGTTTAATAAAAAGTTGTTTTCAGACTTTTATTTGAATCAAGTATTTTTAAGGTGTGATTCAGTTTTGGATTGAAATGAATGCCTCATACATTTTATTTTATTTTTGATAAAACAAATATATAATGGTAATGGGTAATTTTAATAAATATGGTTTACACATAAATTTTATGCTTAAAAATACACTTCTTCTTAAAATTGTTTTTACACGTTATGTGCAATAATCTTAAAATTAACCTTTTAAAACCTTAGAAATTTTATTTAATAATATTATTTAAAATTTTTAAAATCATAAGTTTTAAATTAGGTAAATGGTTAATTATTAATTTTTTCATTAATATTAATTACTAAGGTTAAAAATTAATTACCATGGTAAAAGAAAACAAGGGTAAAAATTAAAAAGTTAAAAGAAAAAGCCTTAAAACACTAATTTTTTTCCCAAAATGAGTGGTTGAAGTGAGTTTCAACCAAAAATCACTTTAAACTACTCTTTTATTCATTTTTTATCCATTTAACTTGGGATAATAACATCACATTATTGAAAATGTTAAAGGTGCTTCCAAAAGTATCATTCTCTTCACTTATAAAATGGTAACACTTACTCCACTTAAATACCTAGATTCCCTTCAAATTTCTCCTTTAAATTCTTCCAAATTTATAATACTAGAACTCTATCCCACTTATAAAATCATCTAGTCACTACTAGTTATCATAAGGCCTTTATTTCAAAGGATAATTCCTAGCGAAAATTCAAGTCCTCAACATGAGTATCCACTTCTTCTTAGCATTTCCTTCTTAATTTTTACAAACCTAACCTTTAACAACCTTATGAATATAATGAAATAAGTATCATTAGTATACTAAAATTTAATTATATTAATTAAATAAAAATTATTCATTTCATTCCATCCACTAAGAAAAATTAAAACATCGATTGTGCGTATGTGCGGACTACTACCTCCACGACGCGATGTGATTCATTTTTCATAAACACCTATCAAGTATGGTATAAATAATGTTTTTTATGAATAAATGTGTTTTATATTTCACAAATAAAATTATTAAAGTTTTATTTTTCATATACCATCATTTTTTCACTTTATTGAGAAATGGGATCATTAATCGTGTGTACGTGCGAACTGCCACCTCCACGAACGATGAATTTCATTTGTTATTACCACCCATTATTGATGGTTATTATAATGGATTTAATGAGGATATATGATTTTTATGGAATTATTAATATTATTTTTATGTCACATTCTTATTGTATAAATACATCCCCTTAGTCATTAAATCATTATAACACATTACCATATGGGTTTACTTAACCACCTATATAAACTATGATATAAAAATTATGTCATAAATTATTATAGGATGTCATATAATGGTAATATAATGTAATAATGATACATTTAATATGTTTTCATGATTCTTTAAATGTGTTGTTAATATTTAAATTATTTATTAATATATCACCTTTCAATCGTTAATGGCATCAAAAACAAGTTCAACATGATTTCCATTTTCACAAGACTTGTTCATGTATTTCACCTAATGAAAATGTGACTTAAGTAATCATTGAAAAAATTATTATTTTATCTTTAATTATATGGTAATATTGAACTTTAAACTTCTTAGTTATAATTGATCCTATCTTCTTGAAGTTTATACGAAACAAGCAACTAAAAGTTCTAACACCCGACAAAGAAAATAAACTATAATAGGCTAATATATTTATAATATATGGTTATAAAATAATTATAAAAAGGGTATTATGTTTATATTAAGGTTTTAATATAATTTTTAAGATATTTATGTTCATTATATAGGATGTTAGAGCATGGTTGAGAGATATAGAATACAAGGTAAGGGGTTTTCATATCAAATACCTCTATTTGAGACATGTTTGGTATTATGAACCTAATTTAATTTATGTGGTGTACATAATTACTATTTTAGATATCATATCATGAATTATATTTTAATCATGTCCTTTTAACTTCAATTAAAATCCCTATATTTCAAGGGGTTTTGAATCAAAATTTTCTAAACTCACAAGGCTTCTCTTGGTCTCAATTCTAATTATTTGAGACATGTTACATGTTATGCACCATGTTTCATAATGTTCTGCTATTTTAATATCCCATTAATTTTCTAATTTTTTTTAATTTTAATTCATGGGATTTAATTATCCAAATCAATTTCTTTAATTCCAATTTCTTTTGACTCAAGCCTTACCCCTATTGTAAGAGTTTTTAGTAACTCCATTTTCATTAATTGAGTTATGATCATTATCTTGAACTAATTTCATATAAGTTGGGTACATTATACCCTTTTATTTTATTAAGTTTTATTCTCTCATTTTTTTCTAAAGATATACATTACTACCACATAAACCCTTTGAAAAATACTTCTCAATTATGGGGATATGTTGCTCATAAGGGATATTGGTAACTCAAATATCTTTATTTGAGTTATAAAGTTTTATCCTGAATATTTTTCTTCCATGATTAGGTTATCCCACCCTAATATTTTATTATATGGTATTTTATAACCCTATTTTTAAAATTAGTCTTTAATATAATTAAGGTTTAATTACTCTTTTTACAATGTGAGTCTTGAACAAAGGTATTTTACAAAATATTAAAAAGGGTTTTTCCTTTCACTTTCATTTTTTTGTATTCATATATAAATTTATCCAAGATAAAACTTATGTATTTTCAAGGCACTATTATTAAATATTATTTTCAAATAGTTTTTACTTCACCTTTTGAAAAATACTTTTTTAAGTGGCCTGTAACACCCACTACAGGAAAAATGGCTTTTTGCGACGGGTTATTTGCGACGGGAATAAATCCCGTCGCAAATAGTCCCATTAGAAACTTATTTGCGACGGGAAAATCTCACCAGTTGCAAAAGGCTTGGCGCGCATAGCGCGCCAAACCGCGGGAAAGGTATTTGCGACGGGTGGTTACCACCCGTCGCAAATAGCCGGCGGCGGTAAAAACTATTTGCGACGGGAATATACCCCCGTCGCAAATAGTGTGTCAGCAGGTTGTTATTTGCGACGGGACCCGTCGCAAATAACTATTTAACCGTTGACCGTGATAAATGCGGGTTAAAGTATTTGCGACGGGTCCCGTCGCAAATAATATTATTTGCGACGGGTATACCCGTCGCAAATAGCCCCGTCGCAAATAAGCTAACCTATAAATACCCCCATCCGTTTTTTTTCATTCATTCTCAACTTCTCTCAAAACTGTTTACAGTTTATTAAGTTTAATTTTTTTTTGCAGAGTTGATATTGAAGTCTTCAACAATTATCGGAGATCAACTTCAAATCCATTTTAAAGGTACTTATGTTATTTTTAATTTAATATTTATTTTAATTTTTTTATTAGTTTTAATTATTTTTAATTAGTTTTAATTAGTTGTAATTTAATTATGTTTATATTGTTTTGTTATTTAATAAATTTAAGTTATTAGTATTCATAGTTAATGGTAATTAGGTGTAATTAATAATAATTAGAAATAATTAATAATGATTAGGAATAATTAATAATAATTAGTAATAATTAGGAATAATTATAGTTATATATATATAGTTATATATATTTATAGTTATATTTATTCGTATATTAATATAGATTTATATTAATATAAATATATTTGGTTATATGAATAAATATATATATATATATATATTTATTCATATATTAATATATATATTTATTCGTATATTAATATATATTTATTCTATTTTTATATATATATATATGTAGTTATAAGTTTTTATTCGTATATTTATTTGTATATTAATTAATATATATTTATAAGCTTAGTTTTAAATAAATTTATAAAATATGTGTTTTTATGTGTATTTATAAATAAATAAATAAATAAATACATATATACAATACAGACACACACACATACACATACACACACACACACATATATATATATATATGTATAGTTATGAATGAATACATAGAAATGAGGGGGTGAAAATCCTCTGAGAATGTTAAAACGACTATAACTTCTAATCCGTAAGTCCGTTTCAACTCCACAACCAGTCAAATCGAAGAACATGAAACGATCTTCGATATGATATGCAGTACAGTCCAAACGGACATCCGGATCGGAAGTTATAGTCATTTGAATGTTAAAAGGACCATAACTTCTAATCCAGGAGTCCGTTTCAGCTCCACAATCAGTCAAATCGAAGAAAATTAAAATATCTTCGACATGATATATGGTAGAGGTTTATCGGACATCGGGATCAGAAGTTATAGCTGTTTGAACGGTGAAAAACCGGGGTGCCCCGACTAAAAACTCAGTTTTGGAGGCCTTCGGGGCCTTTTTGGGCCTCGAAAAAACCTTGGACGGTTCCACCGGTCCATAGGGCTGTAGAGCTCTTCGCAAGCTTCGATTTGATATGCTGTAGAGCTCAAACGGAGTCCCGGATCAAAAGTTATGGCCCTTTGAAGTTTGGGTTTCATTTTCTTCTTATTTTCCATCTTTCATTAATTTTTTTATTTTTTTTATATTCAAAGAGTTATTAAATGACTATTAATTGATAAAAATTAGGTAATTATTAATTAAAAATATTTTTTAATTTATTTTATAACCCTCTTTTACTAAACATCTTATAAATTAATGTTATATTTCCATAGATCCTTTCTAAAACGTATTTATAAAATAAATATTATATTTATATCAATATAAATACGTTTATTAATTTATATATTAATAAATATTTTTTTAATTTTTTTTAATTTTTTGTTATTTTTTTTATTTTTTTTATTATTATTTGCGACGGGAATATATTCCCGTTGCAAATAAGTATTTGCGACGGGCCCGTCGCAAATAGTTGATTCGAGGCAACTATTTGCAACGGGAAAAGGCCCGTCGCAAAAACTTATATGCGACGGGCCCGTCGCAAAAGTTTTTTTAAAAAAAACCACAAAAATATTTGCGACGGGCCCTTTTCCCGTCGCAAATAAGTGTTTTTGCGACGGGCCCGTCGCAAAAAAATTTTGTTGCGACGGCGTTTTCCGCAACGGGCGATTTGCGACGGAGCCCCGTCGCAAAAGGCTATTTGCGACGGGATCCCGTCGCAAATGACCCGTCGCAAATGCCTATATTTCCTGTAGTGACCGTCTTTTACGCCAATGTTAAAAATTGTTTTATAAAAGATCTTTTAAGTTTTAACTTCCATTTAACTTTTAATTTTCAAAAGGATTTACTCTAATAGGGTTTGTTTTTTACTATTTATAATATAATATATGTTTATCTTTTTGGGGAATGAACTCATGGTACCAAGAAATCCAATTCTTGATCCCTTCATGGGCAGTATCGTTTAACCATTATTTTGCGAGGTTGTTTTTTATCTATATAAACATTCTTTTAGTATTCCTTTGTTATACTGGGGATATGTTATTTTTAAATCATCCAATTTATTTCTATATATTTATTATTATCATGTTAGTCTATTATTGACATAGCCATATACTCATTTCTCTATACGATGTGAACATCACATTTTACATAATTCAGATCAGATGATGTTCACCTAGAAAAATGTTATTCTATTGACATGGTGAAAAGTATTATCATTATATATGTTGTGTTAGAGTTGGTATCCTAGGGAAAATTGATTATAATTTTATTACATGTATATTTGATGAATTAAATATTAATAAAACACCTTATTACATATTTCTCATTGTTCTACATGACTTTAATGTAATAATTTTCTAGGGTATCTATCAAATTGATAAGGTCATAGTAATTCCCCACTATGATGAGAACCTTGAAATTCTATGACGACATTCTTAAATATAGTTCTATGGTTGTATAACATATTATGATAGGACACATAGTCTGTAGACCGTTAGGTGTGATTACTCATAAGCAGATGAGGGTTATTCTCATGAAGTTCACACTTGGTAATCTCTAAGACAAGAGATTATAAAAATAGACTCTCTAGTAGGAATTTCAAATGTTTTGGTGTCCTTAGATATTACTATTTGTGAGCATGTGTAATGGTATTTAGAATTTAAGACTATCATTGATGCATCTCATGACTCACACACTTAGATTTACTGACCAAAACTGTCTTGCCATATATTGGTGGGAATTAGGTTACCTTGGGTTCATCATGATTGAAATATTATTAATGGATAAGTTGAGGAATGATTTTACCTTCCATATTTAAGGAATCTTATATATCGACCCATTAATTAGAATAGAACCATCACATTAAATTTCATATCCATGGTGTAAAAAGGTGTTTATTTTAGATAGTCAAAGAAATATGTATTGAAAACTTAGGATGATGACATAGATGTAAAACTTGGTTGATGAGATATTGAGATAAATGGATTATATTACACAATGAGTGTTCGTGTGTGGTTGTCAACATTGTGACATTAAGTTCTTTCTCTTGGGTTCCTTGACCCATTACTAGATAGTAATCTTAGACTTTAGTCAATCCCAACTAATGCCAAAGAGAAAGAATCCTAGAGGGTCACACACTAAGTGTTTCCATTGATCTTGATTAAATTCTATTTGAATTTAGTTATTAGAATAAATATTATTCTCAAGACCAAGGAATAATTTTATTCAAGTTTTATGGATCAAAAATATTTATTGATGAATAAATTATTCAATTAAATATTTATTCTGTTATTCAATAAATGTTGAGGAGTTTGAATAGACCAAGACCACATATGGTGATAAATATTAATTTATAAGCTGGTAAAATAATATTTGTTATTTTAGAAGTTATCACACATTCTATAAAATAATAATAATAACAACATTATTATTTTGTGTTATGGGGTTTAATAAATATTATAATATTATTTAAGGGATAATACATAATTAAATAATATTTTAACATAAACCCTAGCTCTATAAATATATGGTTATGTCTATTGTATAGGGTTAATTGAAAATTGAGAATAAAAAATTGTTGTGCACAACAAATTTCACACACACACACTCTCCCCTCTCCCTCTCCCTCTTTAATTCCTCCTCTCTCCATATCAAGAATGAGAATAAATCCTTTAATCTCAAAGGATATTAGAGCGATCAAGACAAAAATAGTAAGATAATTGATTCACCGTGCTAGCACCTAGAAATCAATTGGCGTTACTCAGAGATCAAAAGAGCAAGTCTAGATCAATACTAGATGGATTCTATAATTGAATCCTTACAATGAAAAAAGGTAATACAAAAGGGGTTTTAGAAGATCAACAACATCATAAAAGAAAATATCCTAAGATTAGGTATCATTTCTTTAGATCTAAATTAATTAATTTTAAATTTAACATTCAAGATCCTCTATTGGGGTTTCAAGAAACTCTAAATTAAAATAAATTTTAATTTATCACCCACCAAAGGTGCTTCCACTATGCCCAAAACCTACCTTTTTTTATTCCAATACCATTTACTATTAGAAATTTAACTATTTATTATTTAATAAATCACATTCTTTATGTGGATGGGTTATGATCATGTTATACCTTTTATTAACATGAGGAAAAGTATTGACATTCTATATATTGTTATTCTAATATAGATGATTATTAACAAGTTTTATATGTATTGTTTGACCATCCACCTTCTTTCTTTGGATGAGTTATGATCATGTTATCACTTTTATTAACATGGGTAAAAGTATTTACATTATTGATGATTATTTACCATTAACACAGATTGATTATGTATTTCCATTTTATATTTTTCATTATATGGATAACCATGTTTTTATTCAACTAAAGGTTCCTTAGAAAATTGTATGAAATGTATTTTTGACTCTTATGGTGAATGCATTGTGTTGAGCAATGTATTGTTTTTAAACAAATCAAAATAATGTTTTTTAAAGGGGGAGATTATTTTAAATAATACTCTGTCTCTTTATGATGATTTTGATGCTCACAAATACCCTTAATTATTTACTAATTATTTCGTTGAGTATTTTGCAGGAATTTATTTTATATAACGAGATTTTATACTTCATTTATTCCGAGATCAATTTTAGCGTATTCTGGAATCACTGTAGCGCGAGATCAATTTTAGCGTATTCTGGAATCACTGTAGCGCGAGATCAATTTTAGCGCGTACTGGAATCACTGTTCATACCCTACGTTGATGAACGTAACGTATGGATGAAAAGTTTACTTTTTATGTTATTTTGAAAAGTATGGTTAATGAACCTTACGTTGTTGAAAAGTATTGAAGAAGAACATTACGTTTGGAAGGAACCTTACGTTTTCGTTGTTGGACAAGTATGGAAGAGAAACCATACGTTAGTTTTCAGTGTTGAGTTTGTTTCTCAAAAGTATGGATCATCAACCTTACTTTTATAATCAACCGTACGTTCTTTGGAGAGTTGAAGCAAGACAAAGTATGGATGATCAACCCTACGTTTGAATGCTGAAGAGAAAGTATGTATGTTCTGAACCTTACGTTCTGAACCTTACGTTTGTGAACCCTACGTTTGGAGCCACGTCATCAACCCTACGTTTGGCGTCGGGATATTTTTGACAGACGATATTTCCTTTTGAATTAGTCAATCAAGCGGATTATTAGGCGGATTTCGAGCTGATTCTTAAATACGACTTTGACTGAATCAAAGACGATTTACAACGGATTAATATTTGATTTAAACGGAGCTTTTTATGCCGATTCTTCAGGGGAGTTACAACGGCTCTGTTATTTCATTTAATATCGCGAATCTAAAGGAGATTTTCATGGATCTATTTATGCGGAAGATTTTCTCAGATTTGAATATATATGTTCTATCTTGGAAACTTCGGAGATATATATATGCACAGGAAAGTGTGTGGTACTGATTTGATCTTTTTTGACGAGCAAGAAAACAGAGACTGTGTGAAAGCGTTCTTTTCTGGTGATCGAGAAGAAGCGTAAGACCTTTATTACTGAAGGAAGATTTTGATAGCAGATTCACGTGTTCTACATCGACTACCTGTTGTGAATCTACTGCTGCTGAAGTTGTGAAGTTTCTGGTAATATCTATTGCAACTGGATCGACTCAGAACTGTTTTGATTACGGATCTTTATTTTCTGAAGACGACGATTTATCTACTGTCAATTGCATTCTGTTGCAATTGTGAAGAACAACTGGAGAAGTGTTTCTTTATCGAAACCTTTTTTATTTTTGAGTGATCAGCTTCTCGTTCTAAGCTGTGTGGGTTCGTGTTTGAACCAGGAAGGCTGTGTGTGCCTGAATCTTGTAAAGGTGTCAACTGCCTGTACTCAGTTGTGGACGGGTCTGTGGAAACGAGGACCAGATAGTGAAAATCGCCAAGCTCGTGGATTTGAGCGTTGGTGGAGTGGACTAGGGGCCTTCTGTTCCCCGAACCACTATACATCCGTGTGTTCATGCTTTTACTTTTTCCGCTGCATATTTAATCGTGCAAAAGCATAGTGAACAGAATTTGTCTAAATTGAAGAGATTGTAATAATTTGAAAAAGACACAATTCACCCCCCTCTTGTGTATAATCCGTAGATTCAGATCCAACAATTGGTATCAGAGGAGGAGCTTCTTATTTCTAAAGTCCTATCAAGCTAGAAGTATTTAAAGATTATACATAGTGTATCATGGCTAATATGAGAGAGGGAATGTCAATGGTCAGAGCACCTTACTTTAATGGAGATAATTATGGCTGCTGGAAATCACGTATGATTATTTATCTGAAAAATCTTGGTTACAGAGTCTATTCAAAGATTCCGACTCCCTATGAAATTCCTGAAAATCCCGATACATGGAGTGCTGCTACAGAGGCTGAGTATGACATAAATTCAAAAGCTATGAATGCAATCATCTGTGGTCTAGGACCAGACGAATTTAACAGAGTATCTCAATGCCCGACTGCATATGAAATGTGGAAAACAATAGCTGTTGCTTATGAAGGAACAGATAATGTAAGACAGATGAGATATGCAACTGCTAAGTTAAAATTCGATACTTTCAGAATGATTGAAGGAGAGAGCATCACTCAGATGAATGGAAGATTGACAGAAATTGTCAATAATATAACAGCTCTAGGAGAACCAATCAAGCAGGCTGATCAAGCGTTGAAGGTACTGAGAGTACTTCCTACTCGATGGAATGGAATCTCTGCAGCAATCAGACAATCAACTTCTGTTAAAGATCTAACTATGAGAGAACTGATTGGTACACTGATGATGTACGAAGCTGAAATGCAAGATGAGGTAAATGAGCATAAAGTCTACATAAAAAGGGAAAATACTGCTTTGAAAGTGACTTCTCAACAAAAGGATAGAAAGATGAAGAACAAAGAAGTGAGTGCTAAATCAGAAAGCTCAGATTCTTCAAATTCGGATGAAGAACTGGCACAGCTAGCCAGAAAATTCAGAAAGTTTTATAGTAAGAAGAAAGACTTCAAGAAATCCTTTAAAAAGGATAGCAAGGAAGTGAGATGTTATGAATGCAAAAAGATGGGACATATCAGACCAGATTTCCCAAAATTGAAAGATGCAAAGAAGAAGAAATTCTTCAAAAGAGATGATTATGAGCAGAAAGACAAGAAAGCTATGAAAGCTACTTGGAGTGTTTCTGAAGACTCAAGTAATTCTTCTGAATCAAGCTCAGAGAAGGAGGAAGCCAATTTAAAAGCAAATATGTGTTTCATGGCTGAAACTGATGAGGTACACTCATACTATTCCTCTGACTCAAATAATGAATCAAACTCTGAAACAAGCCTCTCAAATAAAAAACTTGCAGCTTACTGCAATATGCTTGAAGAAAGGTATGCCTCATTATTTAATAAATATAAATCTATAAAGAACTTGTACAAAGCTATTTCAGATGAGAGAAATACTTTGCTAAAACAACATAAGGAATTAATTGACAAATACAATTCTGCTGAATCAAATAAAATTAATTTTGAATCAAAAATAAAAACTCTACAGGATGAAGTAGAATCTTATAAAACGGCTGCATTAATTTTTACAAAAGGAGAAAACACCTTAAATGAGATACTTGGAAAAACTGTAATTAAAAAGGAAAGGTTTGGAATTGGAAGTACAGGAGAAAAACCTAAGTTATACAAAAATTATTTTGTTCCTAGCACTAAACAGGTTATTTGTAACTACTGTGGAACAAGAGGTCATATAGCTAAAAACTGTTTTCTAAGACAACCTCAGATATGTGGAATTAAGAAAGCTTATATTTCCAACGATCTATATGATTCAATCAATTTTAAGAAAACAAAGCAAATCTGGATACCCAGATCACTGCTTGCTAACACTCCTGGACCCAACAAAATATGGGTACCAAAGCAATTTGTTTGAATGTCTTTGCAGGTAGCAGGTCACCAAAGAAAGAAAGAAATATGGTATATGGACAGTGGCTGCTCAAGACACATGAGTGGAACTTCAGCTAATTTCTCTTCTCTTACTCGAAAGGAAGGAGGACTTGTCACCTTTGGTGACAATGCCAAAGGAAAGATTATTGGTATTGGAACAGTTGGAGATCCAGAGACAGTCTCAATCAACAAAGTACTTTATGTACAAGGGTTAAAACACAATCTGATAAGTATCTCTCAACTCTGTGATGATGGATACACTGTTGATTTTACTAACAATAGTTGTACTGTTTCTAAAGATAAACTGTTTAAGTTTAGAGCACCCAGAACTGATAATGTTTATACTTTGGATTTGTATTCCTTGTGTAAACAACAAGTAAACTGCTTAACTGCTAATATAAGTGAATCCTGGATCTGGCATAGAAGACTTGGTCATTGCAATATATATGCTTTACATAAATTATCTAAGAAACATTTAGTTTCTGATTTGCCTAGTCTCAAATTTGAAAATGACAGATTCTGTGATGCATGTCAGCTTGGCAAGCAACACAAATCATCATTCAAATCTGTTAATAAAGTTGCTACAACTAAACCTCTAGAACTTATCCATATGGATTTGTTTGGACCTTCAAGAGTAGCAAGTTTAGCTGGTAAATTATATGTTTATGTATTAGTTGATGATTATTCTAGATTTACTTGGATTTTCTTTTTGAAATTTAAAAGTGAAGCTTTTAGTTTATTTGAAGGTTTTTGTAAATCTATTCAAAATGAAAAAGGTTTTAATATAATCTCATTGAGAAGTGATCATGGTGGAGAATTTGAGAACCAGGAATTTAGTTCCTTTTGCTCAAACATGGGTATTAAACACACCTTCTCTGCTCCAAGAACACCTCAACAAAATGGGATTGTAGAAAGAAGAAATAGAACTATTCAAGAAATGGCTAGAACTATGTTAAATGAATATAGCCTACCTATATATTTCTGGGCAGAAGCTGTTAATACAGCTTGTTATATAATGAATAGAATTTTAATAAGACCTATTTTGAAAAAGACACCCTATGAACTATGGAATAACAGAAAACCTAAAGTAAATTACTTTAAAGTTTTTGGATGCAAGGTTTACATCCTGAATACCAAAGATAATCTTGGTAAATTTGATCCAAAATCTGATAAAGGTATTTTCTTAGGATATTCTGCAACCTCCAAAGCTTATAGAGTCTATAATAAAAAGTCAAGGATTGTTGAAGAATCAGTTCATGTGAAATTTGATGAATCTGATCCTTTTGAGAAAAGGATAGAACAAATAGATGAACCTGATTCTAATGAAAACATGAGACCTGAGAATTTAAAGAATGATTTTGAAAATGATATAAAAGAAATTCAGTCCAGTTCAGAAGAACATGATACTGAAGAACCTTTGAATGTAATGCCTAGACAGTCTAGAACCTTAAAGAATCACCCTTTAGAATCTGTGATAGGTGACTTAGAGACTGGTATTCAAACTAGAAGAAACTTTGGAAACATAGTTGAATTCTCTGCTTTCCTATCCCAACAAGAACCTAAGACCATAGAAGAAGCCTTAGATGATGAGAGCTGGGTAATAGCAATGCAAGATGAATTGAACCAGTTCAAGAGAAATAAGGTTTGGGAATTAGTTGAAAGACCACATGATTATCCAGTAATAGGAACTAAATGGGTCTTTAGGAATAAACAGGATGATCAAGGGATAATAACTAGAAATAAAGCAAGATTAGTAGCTAAAGGATATAATCAAGAAGAAGGAATAGATTATGATGAGACCTTTGCACCTGTAGCCAGGTTAGAAGCCATTAGAATCCTTTTAGCCTATGCATCTTATATGAATTTTAAATTATTTCAGATGGATGTTAAATCTGCCTTTTTAAATGGTTATTTAATGGAGGAAGTTTATGTTGAGCAACCTACTGGTTTTGAAAATTCTCAAAAACCAGATTCTGTTTTCAAACTTACTAAAGCTCTTTATGGCCTTAAACAAGCACCAAGAGCTTGGTATGAAAGACTAAGTTCTTTTCTTTTGAAAAATGATTTTACTGTTGGACTAGCAGATCCAACACTCTTTAAGAAAACTGTGAAAAATAATGTTTTGTTGGTTCAAATTTATGTTGATGATGTAATTTTTGGATCAACCAATAAAATTCTTTGTCATGAATTTTCAGAATTAATGCAAAAAGAATTTGAAATGAGTATGATGGGAGAATTAAATTTCTTTTTGGGTCTTCAAATATTTCAAAAAGATTTTGGAAATATTCTAAATCAATGCAAATACATTACTGATTTACTTAAGAAATTTGGACTTGAAAACAGCAAGACATTTACAACTCCTATGTGTACTAATATAAAATTTGATTTGGATGAAACTGGAAAATTAGTGGACAACAAGTTATATAGAGGTATGATTGGTAGTTTGTTATATCTTACTGCTAGTAGACCAGATATAATGTATTCAGTATGTCTTTGTGCTCGATTTCAATCAAATCCCAAAGAATCTCATTTAACTGCTGTTAAACGAATTTTTAGATATTTAAAAGGTACAATTTATCAATCTCTGCTTTATCCAAAAACCTCTGATTTTAATTTAATTTCATATTCAGATGCTGACTTTGGAAGCTGTAGATTAGATAGGAAGAGTACTTCAGGAACATGTCACTTTTTAGGAAAGTCTTTAGTATCATGGTCTAGTAAGAAACAACACTCAGTTGCCCTGTCAACAGCTGAGGCAGAATATGTGTCTGCAGGTAGTTGCTGTGCACAGGTGTTGTGGATGAAAAACACTCTTATGGACTTTGGATTAAATTTCAATAATACGCCTATTTTATGTGATAATACTAGTGCAATTAATATTTCAAAAAATCCTATTAGTCATTCTAGAACTAAGCACATTGATATAAGACATCACTTTTTAAGAGATCATGTGTTAAAAAAGGATATATTTTTAGAATTTGTAAATACATAAAATCAATTAGCAGATATTTTTACTAAACCACTTCCCACGGCAAGATTTGAATTTATTAAGGGGGAGTTAGGTTTATTTAATTTTAATAGTTTTTTTTTTCTCTCTTTTTCTTATTCTGTTTTCGAATTCTGTTTAATTTTTTGTTTCCCGCTATAAGTAATTTTATTTTGTTTTAAATAAAAGTAATGATTAGTGATTACACGGGAATCAAGGCTGTCATAACCGTTTCACCTTCTAAATTGTTTTCACCTTTTTCGGAAACCCTTTCGAAAACCTAAAACCGCACATCTGCTCCAAAACCCTTTTCTGAATCTTCAAACCCTAAACTTACGAACCTTCAGAAATCGTTGTTGAAATGGCAAAGACTAAGCGTCCAGATGAAGCCGAGAGCAGTGCTGCAAAGAAATCTAAAGTAGTTGGTCGGAAAATACTGCAAGGTAAAGTCATCGATTTAGAATGGCTGTTTGAAACTAATTTACTGTTGAAGCAAGCGCTATCGTTTCAAAGCCTTGAGCAAGCTTTTAATAGTGAAAACTCTGAGTTTCTATATGAGGCAGAAATGAGACATTTCTTTAGAACTGTTCAGTTTAGCCTTGGAGATACGGAGGACAGTTTGTTGGCTCAAATAGAGGATAAGGACTTTTCCATATCATCTGTAGAGATAAGTCAAATTCTTAACTGCCCTCATGAAGGAGTTTTTCATTTCGATTTACGGAATATTGGAGATTCTGTACATAAGTCTGAAGACATTATGTCTTTTCTGTTTGGAACCAAAGTGATAAAGAAGATGTTTATTAAAGATTTGGAGCCCGATCAGAAAATCTTGGTAAAGTTTGTTCAGACTGGTTTAGCACCAAGGATGGCTGAGATGGAGAAAATTCTGTACCCTGACATGTATATAATGTATCTTTTGATGTGTGATATTAAGTTTAATTTTCCTCGATTTATGATAAGATATCTGAGATACTGTTGTCAGAGTGAAGCAAGAATGACCTTTTTCCCATATGGAAGGTTCATTTCTTTGTTTTTATTTAAAAGAGGAATGATCAGATTGGTAAGTGCTGGGGTGAAATGTCACCACAGTAATGTTTTTAATGCTGGAACTTTGAGGAAAGTCGGATATTTCTGGAGCACAATTAAAGGAAAACTCTTACCTGTTGGAGCTGAGGAAGACTCGGAGAGTGCTCAGGCTCAACCGGCTAAGTCCAAAGAGGGACAAGCAGAATCAAGGATTAGTACAGTGGCAAGGAGAATTCGCTTTGAGATGGAGGAAGTTGAGGAAGAGAGAAGTCAGGAAGGACTTCAATCTAGAAGGAAGAGGTCAATTGATGAAGAAATTATCTCTCCTGTCTTGAAATCTTCTGAACCTGTAATTTCTTATTCATTTGTGAGAGAAGCTGTTGTGGAGAGGACTGCACCGATAGAGGAACCAGTAGCTCAACCGGAAATTCATCTAGAACCTCAAACTGCTGCTGTGGCTGTTGAAGAAGCAATTCAACAAGAACAACTTATGGAGGCAGTGCCTGGTGAAGAAGTGGCCCGACCTCAAGAAGTTCATGAAGATATTGTTCTTGATCATTCAGTAGAAGTCAGAGAGACTACTGTTCGTGATGAACATACTTCTGAAGCTAATACAGAGGTACTTCAGGAAGATTTTTCAGTGGAAGAGTTTCAGGCTTCAAAGAATAGTTCAGTGGATCAACCTTTTCAGGACAAAGAACAATCAGATGCAGATTCTTTACCCCTTGTCCTGCTTCGTCAATCTGATTCTGGACATGAAAATCAAGCACAGGGTGCCCCTGATTCGAGAAAAGAAGAAGTTGTTGAGTTATACAAGCGTATCTCTCAGTTGGAATCTGAGAATGATAGTCTCAGAAATTCTCTGAACTTGGAGCAGTTGAAGTTTCAGAAGCTGAAAGAATGTACTGTTTCAAGACAGGAAGTAGATTTGTTTAAAACTGATATGTTGCATGCTGTTGATCAGTTGAAATCAGATATGGTAACGAAAGATGATTTGTCTGAGATGAAAATTTACATGGAGAATAAATTTGAATCTGTTGCAAATAGTGCTGTGAGTGGATCAGGTTCTTCACCTGATTTGATTCGAAGATTTCAAGCAATTACTGGAGCACTGAGCAATATGAGTGACAGATTACACGATCTTCAGTGTAATAGTGCCCCTTTGTCAGTTTTTCTAGATAATCAGAAATTTTTGGTAGATCAGTTGACATCTGGAGAGCAACCGATTAGGATTCTTTTGAATCAGTTATCAGAAAAGCTGGCTCTTTTTGTTGAAAAAGAAGAAAGAATGCATGAGTTTTTCAGAGTTAATTTGATTGAAGATATTCATATGACTCAGGAGAATAGAGATCTTATCATCAAGTTAGGAGATGGGATGATGAAGAGGATTCGAGAACAGTTTACAGAGATCAAGATCGCAATTCAAAGGAGATAGACACCTTTTTCCCTGTCTTATCCCTAAACCTTGATTCCTCTGTATATCACTGTCGTAGCTTGTGAATGAAAATTCTTTTCTTATCTTTTTTGTTTTATTATTTATTGATTTATGATTAAGTTAGCCAGTATAAGAAATTCACTTATTCATACACAGTTAATTATAGCATTTACTTATAGTTCAGTGCAATATTGAATGTGTTCAAATCCGTAATTTTTCATTCTTTTTGATATCACAAAAAGGGGGAGAATTTGGATAAACACAACATTTAAATTCATTCGTTTCCTATGAAGAAATTTGGATATATAGGAGCATTTGGATATATACGACATTTATCTTTTATCTATTTGAAAATTTATTTTTATGGGAGAGTTATGGGGGAGAAATTTTATAGTTAAATATTGTTTTAATCCTTTCAAAATTCTAAAATTTTATAAAACTTTTTTTTCAATCAAGATTGAAATTAAATTAGTTCTATTATTTTATGGGTTTTGTGATCATCAAAAAGGGGGAGATTGTTGAGCAATGTATTGTTTTTAAACAAATAAAAATAATGTTTTTTAAAGGGGGAGATTATTTTAAATAATACTCTGTCTCTTTATGATGATTTTGATGCTCACAAATACCCTTAATTATTTACTAATTATTTCGTTGAGTATTTTGCAGGAATTTATTTTATATAACGAGATTTTATACTTCATTTATTCCGAGATCAATTTTAGCGTATTCTGGAATCACTGTAGCGCGAGATCAATTTTAGCGTATTCTGGAATCACTGTAGCGCGAGATCAATTTTAGCGCGTACTGGAATCACTGTTCATACCCTACGTTGATGAACGTAACGTATGGATGAAAAGTTTACTTTTTATGTTATTTTGAAAAGTATGGTTAATGAACCTTACGTTGTTGAAAAGTATTGAAGAAGAACATTACGTTTGGAAGGAACCTTACGTTTTCGTTGTTGGACAAGTATGGAAGAGAAACCATACGTTAGTTTTCAGTGTTGATTTTGTTTCTCAAAAGTATGGATCATCAACCTTACTTTTATAATCAACCGTACGTTCTTTGGAGAGTTGAAGCAAGACAAAGTATGGATGATCAACCCTACGTTTGAATGCTGAAGAGAAAGTATGTATGTTCTGAACCTTACGTTCTGAACCTTACGTTTGTGAACCCTACGTTTGGAGCCACGTCATCAACCCTACGTTTGGCGTCGGGATATTTTTGACAGACGATATTTCCTTTTGAATTAGTCAATCAAGCGGATTATTAGGCGGATTTCGAGCTGATTCTTAAATACGACTTTGACTGAATCAAAGACGATTTACAACGGATTAATGTTTGATTTAAACGGAGCTTTTTATGCCGATTCTTCAGGGGAGTTACAACGGCTCTGTTATTTCATTTAATATCGCGAATCTAAAGGAGATTTTCATGGATCTATTTATGCGGAAGATTTTCTCAGATTTGAATATATATGTTCTATCTTGGAAACTTCGGAGATATATATATGCACAGGAAAGTGTGTGGTACTGATTTGATCTTTTTTGACGAGCAAGAAAACAGAGACTGTGTGAAAGCGTTCTTTTCTGGTGATCGAGAAGAAGCGTAAGACCTTTATTACTGAAGGAAGATTTTGATAGCAGATTCACGTGTTCTACATCGACTACCTGTTGTGAATCTACTGCTGCTGAAGTTGTGAAGTTTCTGGTAATATCTATTGCAACTGGATCGACTCAGAACTGTTTTGATTACGGATCTTTATTTTCTGAAGACGACGATTTATCTACTGTCAATTGCATTCTGTTGCAATTGTGAAGAACAACTGGAGAAGTGTTTCTTTATCGAAACCTTTTTTATTTTTGAGTGATCAGCTTCTCGTTCTAAGCTGTGTGGGTTCGTGTTTGAACCAGGAAGGCTGTGTGTGCCTGAATCTTGTAAAGGTGTCAACTGCCTGTACTCAGTTGTGGACGGGTCTGTGGAAACGAGGACCAGATAGTGAAAATCGCCAAGCTCGTGGATTTGAGCGTTGGTGGAGTGGACTAGGGGCCTTCTGTTCCCCGAACCACTATACATCCGTGTGTTCATGCTTTTACTTTTTCCGCTGCATATTTAATCGTGCAAAAGCATAGTGAACAGAATTTGTCTAAATTGAAGAGATTGTAATAATTTGAAAAAGACACAATTCACCCCCCTCTTGTGTATAATCCGTAGATTCAGATCCAACACATTGGACTTATACAAGTGATGGGAATGGGATGATATTATATATCCACTTGATGCATTGACAGGTCTCATGAGATAAAACAACTTGGATTTTGGTGTATACCTATCCCCATATCAGTATAGATTCTTTGCATAAGGCCTTGACATTATGTTTTTGATGTCCAATATTATGAATACCATTAGTATGAGATCGGTATTATTGGTAACCACATTTTAATTAATTTTCATGGATATAAAATTATCTTAGTTTCAGTTGATTATGGAATTGTTCAGATTATTTATTCCTACTGTATTATGATTATGTTTTTGATAGTTTAAATTATATGTTTCTCTTACTGATCATTTGATCTCACCCCTTTATTATGTTTCCATTCTCTAGGTTATGAAGAAAATTATTACACATGATATGTTTAGAAGGATAACACCTATGAAAGAATTTATGGGAGATATTGAAGACTCATTATGTATTATGTAGTTTCATATATAATGAAAAAAATTCTATTTGATACGAAAAACATGGAGTTTTTTAGTTATTATTTTTTTCTAATACTCTAAATATTTAATCCTAAAATGATATTTGGTATATATGATATTCAATAATAGATATTTTTTATTAAGGATGTTTATATCCAAATCTTTTCACTTGGTATAAAATTGAGTATATAAAGTATGTGTTTATGGAATCAGATCTAGGAGAGTAGGTCTGGGGCATCAAAGTTGGTATCAAAGGAAAATTTTAGATAAATTTGGAGATTAGAATATTTATTGAGGATAATTTAAGGGTTGATAAGTTAAGATTGATCATAATAGATAATCCTTAAGAATAGTATATGATTTAATGCTATGACAATAATGGATATTTTATTTGGGGATTAGGATTAGATAACTTTAGTGAAAAACCTTAGAATAAGTCTTAGTATTGGATAACATTCTAATGTTTTGGTAAATTAGATATTATGTGGGTTTTACTAGTAAAAAACCCTTACCTGGATACTAGCAAGTGGATGCAGATGTGACATAGATGTACCTAGGAGCAATTAACTCAAAAAGGTTTGGTTTAATATTCACTCAATCATCACTATGATTCATGATGAGTGGGAATAAGACCGTATACTTGGATGGAAACTCTTAGGCGATATGGTTTTTTTAGTCACATTATATTTATGAAACATTATTAAGGATTTAAGAATGATGTTAACTAATCAGGTTAGAGAACCTAATAGAAAAATGACTATGGATAACCAAGGATTAAAAAAATAGTCATAAGTTAATATGAAAGTATCATATGTTAAAAACAAAGGTTTTATAAGGGAATAAATATTTAGATTGATGTTTTCATATTTGTATTTTGGATATTTTCATAACCATTTTAGTTTTACTATTTGGTTGAAATAGGAATATGAAGATGAATATGAGAAAGTTATGTATCCAGAAACTACTATGTCTTATAACCAAATAAGTAAGCATACATAAATGGTTAAGAATTTTTTTATATGCCTATTATGATGGAAAAAAGTAATTTTCCTAGTATTACTTATGGTAGTGAGGTTAATATCACAATAGACATTAATTATTGACACTCTTGGTTATTTTAATTAGTGAAGTGCTAATTATCAAAGTCATTTTGGTATATTCTAAATGTTATTGAGGATTATGTGAAACATATAAGGATAATTATTCATTAGTTTTTCATTAATGGGTTGAAATCATATATTAAATGGTATCAATAAAATTGAGAAATGATTTTATGGAAATGTTATATTTTTTGTGATAACTATTAAAGAACACATGTTTGAGGGATGGATAGGTTTTAGGTTTAGTGTATGTTTGATGTCAAGATAATAAAGGGTTGGGTGATTTTAAAAATGTGAGTTATGTAGTATCGATATCCTTAGGATTGATGACAATTCATGATATTCTTGGTATTTTTTATAAAATTTTTGGGATTATGAAATAAATTGACTAGTTCATGACCTTATAAATAAGTGGTTAATACCATTTGAGTGTTACATATAGATTACATTTTTAGATAAATATAAAACTTTATTGTGGTTTATTGAATTAGAGATTCAAATGGTATTGGGAAATGTATGTTATGAATAATATATGTTTAGGGTGTATACATACTTGGATATATGATTGTATGAATGGATAAAGTTATTTGAATAAAGATAAGTAACTTGATGTAGCCTAAGAGAGTATAGTAGATGTCATATTAGAGGTTATACCCCAAATGATGAATATGTTAAGAATACCCTCACCTAATTTATTCAATGAGTAATAATTAAAATTTAAATGATGAAATTTATTTGGGAGGGGGGAGAATGTAACACCCTAAGATCTTAATATAGGGTTACCTTTATATAATTCAACATGTTTGATAGTTTTCTTCACATGAAACATCATGCTTAAATGAAACCATGATATATTTAGATAAAATATAAATATTTACGAATAATTATTAAAACCTAGATGTTGAATCAGTGGGAATAAATAAGAGTAATATCTTTTTTAAATATATTTATAAATAAAATAATGGCTACTTTTAATATTAATGAAACTCAAATAGTTTACCTAAAATTCTTAATAAGATCATTTATTATTTATAAAATAATTTTTATAAAAAATTACCTTTTTATGTGATATCAATTTCTATTTCAAGAAAAACATGATTAAAAATGATAAATTATGTTTTATATTAATAATTGGTTAACAAAAATTTAGATGATAAATGATATGAAATAAGAATAAGAATAGTTAATATTTAAAAATGTCTGTTTCAAATAAAAACAGTTTTTCATTATATTTTATGATTTTATTTAAAAATTAAATTTAAAAATTTTATAACTAGAATTTAACAAGATGTAAATAATTTTTGGGTTTATAATAACAATATTATCTTAAGATGAAATTTTGGGTTTTTTCCAAATGATTTTTTAGTTAAAAAAATATGATTTTTGTGAAAATTATAATTTTTATGATTATGTAAGCATATCCTAGTAGATTAAAAAACATTTTAAGTAATAAAATATGTATTTAATTAATAAAATTATTAATTTTAATACATTATTTGATCTTATAAATTATATTTTCAACTTTTTGTGAACTAAATTAAAATTTTAGTTTAATAAAAAAATTATTTTCAGTATTTTCTTTAAATAAAGTATTTTCAAGGTGAGATTCAATTTTGGATATCCATAAAATAATCATATATTTTATTTTATTTATAATAAACAAAATATTTCATGGGAATTTATAATTTTAATAACCATGGCTTACACATAAATTTTATGCTTAGAAACACACTTTTTTCTAAAAATTGTTTTTACGTGTTATGTGCGCTAATATTAAAATTAAATTTTCAAAACCATATAAATTTTCTTTTATAAAATTATTTACAAATTTTAAAACCATAAGGTTAAACTTAGTTAAATTATTCATTGTTAATTTTTTCATTAATACTAATTACTAAGGTTAAAAATTAATTACCAAGGTAAAAGTAAATTGTGGTAAAAGTTAAAAAGTTAAAATAAAAAGTCTTAAAACACTAAAAGTTGTATCCCAAATGATTTTTTGAGGTTATTTTCAACCAAAAAAAACTTTACCCTTCTATTTTTTTGGATTCATTGACCTTAGAATAACAACATTACAATATTGAAAATGTTAAATGCGCTTCCAAAACCCCCTTCCATTCACTTATAAAAAGGTAACACCTCCTGCACTTCAAGACTCAACTTTTCATAGAATTTCTACTTTAAAATATTAAAAATTTATCCTCTTATAATCATATACCACATATAAATTACTACGGTCACTACTAGTTAGCATACAACCTTCATTTCAAAGGATAATTCCTAGCAAAAATTCAAGTCCCTGATGTGAGTATCCACTTCTTCTTAGTGTTTCCTTGTTAATTTTTATCATCCCAAACTTATCTAAATTTATAAATATAATTAAATTGGTATTATTAGTATAATTAAATTTCATTATATTAATTAAATAAAAAAATTTCATTCCATTCCATCCACTAAGAAAAACCAAAACATCGATCGTGCGTATATGCGGACTACCACTTTCACAATGCAATGTGATTTTTTTCATCAATGCCTCTCAAGGATGGTATAAATAATGGAATTGATGAATAAATACGTTTTATATGTCATAAATAATTATTTTAAAGGATAATTTTTTATATACCATCATTCTGTCCATTCATTGAGAAATGAGATCGTTAATCGTGCATACATGTGGGCTACCGCCTCCACAAACGATGAATTTCATTTGTCATCACCACCCATCATTGATGATTTCTATAATGGATTAAATGAGGATATAATATGATTATTAAATTTTTATTCTTCTTTATATGTCACATTATCATTATATAAATATATCCCTATAGTCATTAAATCATAATAACATGTTACCATATGGGTCGACTTAACCACCTTTATAAATGATGTTAAAAAAATTATGTCATAAATTATTGTGAGATGTCATATAATGGTAATATAATTTAATAATGATATATTTAATATGTTTAAATTATTCTTTAATTTTTTTTAATATTTAAAATATTTATTAATATATCACCTTTCGATCGTTAAAAACATCGAAAACTAGTTCATTATAATTTCTATTTTTACAAGTTGTATTCATCTATTTTACCTAATTAAAATGAGACTTAATTAATAATTGAAAAAAATTTATTATTTTATATTTAATGATCTAGGAATGATTAACTTTAAACATATTAGTGAAAATCGATCCCTTCTTTATGAAACAAGCAACCAAAAGTTCCGACTCCCAATAATGAAAATAAACTATAATCAGTTAATATATTTTAAATATTAGGTTATAAAATAATTATAAAATGGGTATTATGTTTATATTAATGTTATGATATAATTTACTAATATATTTATGTTTAATACACAGGAGGTTAGAGTATGGTCGAGTAAGTGGGAATATAAGGTAAGGGTTTTTTGTCTCAAATTCATCTCTTTAAGACATGTTTAGTATTATGAACCTAATTTAACTTATATGGTTTATATAATTAATATTTGAGATATCATATAATTAATTATATTTTAATCATGTCATTTTAATTTCAATTAAAATCCATCTCTTTCAAGGGGTTTTGATTTGAAAGTTTCTAAAGCTATAAAGCTTCTCTTGGTCTCAATTCTGATTATTTGAGACATATTACATGTTACACACCATGTTTTCTTTGTATAGTGTTTTATTGATTTAATATCCCATGAATGTTATATAATTTATTTACTTATAATTAATTGGATATACTAATCCAAATCAATTTCTTTTCTTCAAATGTCTTTTGACTTAAGTGTTACCCCAATTGTAAGAGTTTTTGGTAACTTTATTTTTGTTCATTGAGTTATGATCATTCTCTTGAAACAATTTCATATAAGTTGGGAACATTCTAAAATTTTATTATATTATGTGGAATTCTCTAATTTTTTTCTATATATACACATTCCTACCACATAAACCATTTGACAAATATTTCTCACTTCTTGGGATATGTTTCCTGTAAGGGATATTAGTAACTCAAATATATTTATTTAATTTATAAAGTTTTATCTTGAAAATTTTTCTTCCTTGACTGGGTAATAACACCTTAATATTTTATAATTATATTTTAGAAAATAATGTTCTAATATAATGAATGTTGAATTATTCTTTTTAAAATGTGAGTCTTAAATAAATGTATTTTTCAAAACATTAAAAATGGTTATTCCTTTCACGTTCTAATGTTTTGTATTCATCTCTATATTTATCCAAGATAAAACTTATGTATTTTCAAGGACCTATTATTTAATATTATTTTCAAATAGTTTTCACTTCACCGTTTTAAATACTTTTGGAAGTGACTCACAACATCATCTTTTATGTCAATATTAAAAATTGTTTTCTAAAAGCTCTTTTAAGTTTTCACTTTCATTTCCCTTTTAATTTTCAAAATTATTTACCCTAGTGGGATTTATGTTTTACTATTTATACTCTAATATATATTCATATTTTGGGATAATGAACTCATGGTACCAAGCAATCCAATTCTTGATCCCTTCTTGGGTGGTATCGTTCAAGCATTCTTTTATGAGGATGTTTTCATCTATTTAAACATCCTTCTATGATTCATTTGTTATATTGGGGATATGTTCTTTTGAAATAATCCAACTTATTTCTTTGGATTACCTATGATCATGTTAATTATTTATCAACTTAGTCATATACTCATTGATCTATATGGTGTGAAAATCACATTTTACATAATTCAGATTTGACAATGTTCACCTAAAAAGAATATTATTCTATTGACATGGGGAAAAGTATTGGTGTTCTATATATTGTTATTATAATATGGATGATTATTTAAAATTTGACTATCTATTATTTAACAATATACCTTCTTCTTGTGTATGGGTTATGATCATGTTATCCCTTTTTTAACATGGGAAAAAGTATTGGCATTCCCTGTATTGTTATTTCAATACGGATGATTATTGGAAAGTTGTTTATGTATTGTTTAACCATAAACTTATTTATTTGTATGAGTTATGATCATGTTATCACTTTTATTAACATTGGAAAAATTATTGATATTATTTATTATTGTTTACTACTAATTTTGGTTGATCATTTATTGGAATTCTATATTTTTCATTATACAGATAATTACGTTTTTATTCAGCTAGAGATTCCTTAGGGAATGGCATGAAATGTATTGTTGAATCATATGGTGAATGCATTGGACTTAAAAAATTAATGGGTGGTTCCCAACATTATATATCTTCTTGATGCATTGTTAGGTCTCATGAGACAAAACAACTTGGGTTTTGGTATATACCTCTCCCTATATTAGCATAGTGTCTTGGAATAAGGCCTTGAAAACACGTTTTTAATGTCTATAATTATGCATTACTCCAGTGCAAGATCAATATTATTGATATCCATGTTTTAAATAATTATCATGGATATATAATTCTCTCAGTTTTAGTTGATTATATAATTATTCAGACTATTTATTCATGCTTATGTTTTTGATAGCTTTAGCTATAAGTTTCTCTTTTTGAGCATTTGAGCTCACCCATTTATTATGCTTCCTTTACCTAGGTTATAAATAAAATCAATACACGTGATATGTTTATAAGGATAACACATGTGAAATAATTTTTTATAGATATTAAAGACTCATTATGGATTAAGTAGTTTTGTATATAATAAAAAATGTCTATTTGATACAAAGAAAATGGGATTTTCTAGTTATTGTTTTATCATAATCCTCTAAATATCTAAACCCAAAAAGATACCTAGGATCTATGGAATGCAATAATAATTATTAATTTTGTGATTAAGGATGGTTATATCTATGATTTTACACTTGGTATCAAAGAAAGTGTGTAAATTATGTGTTTATGGTACTATATTTGGGAGAGCAGGTCTGAGGTATCACAAAAGTAGTAGGATGAACCTTGAGAACATTGAAGAATTTTGTAAGGGTATAGGCTTTCCCAAACCCTTCCTTTGTCTTATTATTATGCCTTGAGGGTGTTTAAATTCTATTCATTATTATTTTAAAGTTTATTTAATTGAAAATTAATTTTTTTCTAATTTTTTATTTACCCATATGCAAGATCCCCTCCTTATGTGAAGGTATATCCGATGTATGTAAGGGTAAGTTAGTTTCTAATCACTACACAAAGGTAGTTTCTAGATTATGTAATGGTCATCCCATCCATATTTTGTGGGTTTCATCCTTGCCTTGTGTAAGGGCTATCCTTGTCTCGTGTCAGGGTAATCCATTACATAAGGTAGATCCAAACCTCATGTAAGGGAAAATCCATGTGAAGGTATTCATGTAAAGGTCATCTCGAGATCACATAAAGGTAACTTGCTTGCATGGAGGTGAACCTAATCTTAGTTCAGGGTCCTTGAATGAGGGTCTTTACATTAGGTTCATTTACTTAAGGTTCCTTCCTCCACTTTATAAAGGTTATCTAAACCTATATTTACATAGATCAACTCATATTTCATAAAAGTAGTGAGATTTGTATAGGAAATTTTGATTTCCTTCCATATTTAGTTTCAAAACTTGATTTTATGTAATAATAGGAAATAAGTATTAAAATTGGGGGATTTAATTCCAAATATAAAGGGGATGGATATAATCTTTGAATTCTTAAAATTTTAGAGATTCAAATGGAAATTATAGGTGGAATTGTAAGAGTTTGTGTCCTAGAACCAACTGGTTGTACTTTGATCACATAAATATTTAATATATTTAAATATTAAACATCTTATTACATATTTTTCATTGTTTTTCATGACTATAGTGTAATAATGTCTTGGAGTATTTGTCATATTGACATGGTCATAATAGTTCCCCTCCATGATGAGAACCTTGAAGTGCTATGATGATATTCTTAAATATAGTTCTGTGATTGGATGAAATAATATAATGGGACACATAGCATACATAATATTAGGTGCGATTACTCATAAGTAGATGAGACTTCCTCTCATGAAGTTCTCACTTGGTAATCTCCAAGACAAGAGATTATGAGAGCAGACCCACTAGTATAAATTCTACATGTTTTGGCATCATCAGATATTCTTATTTGCGAGCATGTGTAATGATCCTTAGACATTAAGATTATCATTAATACATGTCACGACTCATGTACTTTGATTTAATGATGAAAACTGTCATGCAGAAAGTTGGTGGGAATTTGGGTACATTGGGTGCATCACGAGTGGCATGTTATTAATAGATAAGTTGAGGAAGGATTTTTCACTTATATTTATGGAAGTTGATATTTCAGCCCTTTGATTGATATAGAACCATCACATGAAATTCCATGTATATGGTGTAACGATGAGTTTATTTTAGGTAGTCAAAGAAAGGCGTATCAAGCATAAAGGTTGATGACACTATCATGAAACCATCTTGATGAGATATTGAGATAAAGAGATTATATTACAAAGTGAGCGTTCATATGTGGATATCATTATTGTGACTTTAAGTTATTTCTCTTGGGTACATTGACCGATTACTAGATATTAATCTTGGACTTTAGGCAAGCCCACCTAATACCAACGGGAAAGAATCCTAGAGGGTCACACACTAAATGTTTCTAGTGGTATCAGTTAAATTCTATTTTAATTTAATTAATAAATATTATTATCAAGATAGTGGAATAATTTTATTCAAGTAAAAATGATTGCATAAATTAAATAAATATTTATTCACCAGATTTTGAGTAAAAAATATTTATTTATTTTATTGAACATTTAATAAATATTTATTTACTAGTTTGTAAATAAAATATTTATTTAAGAGAATAAATTATTTATTTATTTATTTGGGTGTTCAATAAATGGAAGTAGAGTTCGAGTGGACCAAGGTTGGTCTGGTAGTAAAATAATTATTTACAAGATGATAAATAATTATTTAACTAGTTGGAACAAATTAAAATAATAATAACGCTGCTATTATTTTGTGATGTGAAATTTTATTTATAATTTCATTTTGTGCATGTTGGCGCACCATAAATAATGATGCAATATTATTATTAAATGCATGGGCTTCTCTAAAGTTATGAATGTATTTAATTATTGTTACGTAATTAAATATTGTAACTGAACCCCCATATCGATAAATAGACATGTACGTCTATTATGACATGTACCGAACTGCACGCCCGGTGAATTGAGAATTGTTGAGATAAACAATTTCTCTCTCAAATCCTCTTCCCATCCCTATCAATAACTAGAGATGTTCTTCAAGACTGAAGAACAAGCGATCAAGAAAGACTGACACAAGACACTTGCTTCAACGCACTAGCACCCAAAAAACAAGTGGTGTTTATCGAAGGCCATTGAAGCACATTTGGATCACCACTAGAGGGATTCTGATTTGGATCCTTATAAGCGCAATGAGACAATTTAGAAGGGTCATTCCGGAAGATCAACATCATCAATGAAGAAAGTACTGAAGATCCATGTATTATTTTCTTTATAAAATTGATGAAATTAATTATAAAAATGATGTGCAAGATCCTATCTAAAGGTTTAGGTCCTCTTCCTTATTTATCTAAATATTTGATTATATTCTGTAGAGACTGACGTTCATCGTTGTATTGATCTCGGAATAATCATTGATCATGGTAAAAATTAAAGTTGGGCACCAGCCCAACCGCGCTTCCGCTATGGTTAGAACCTACAAGTGGTATCAGAGGGGTTACATCATAGTTTATAATTATTTAAATAATTAGTTGATGATTTACACATTTAATAATTTATTTGTTTCAATTTATGTTAATCATTATACAAATCTGAATCTTGAGATCTATTCCTCCTCTTTTTTTTTCTCATTCACCTTACATAAACGATCTTTTCTTTTAATTTTAATTAAAATAAAATAGAGGATCTCATCTGAAGGTGCTAAAAGATCCTAGCTGTACAACACCAGAATACACGGCATGTAGTTGGATTCACATTCAATGTATCAAGGTTCAATGCATCGGGACTAGTATTCCAAACCAAGTCATATCATTGGAGTTTTTCTAAGTCTTAAAGACTCCGTATGTTGACTAGGAATAGGTGGCACATGATTTCCAGATTACACACCATATGGCCCAATGGACACGACATGTAGTCCCTTCGGGTTAGGGTTGGACCGTGTATCCCATACATGGATTTATCAACTGGAGACCATGTAACGCAAATACTACACGGTGTGTGGTCCACTGGACATGCCGTGTACTCCAAGGATTTCCGAATTACATATACACACTGTATCCCCAAAAACGTACTTCAGATGGATGGTGAATGATATTACACACCGTGTAGTTGAAACTACACACCGTGTACTCATCCAAATTATGTAGATTTATTAAAATTTATTATACAAACCCTTGATATGTGTACCACGATGCAGGCGTATAGATGGAGCATAACACGTGATAGGTGTTTTATATATATATATGTGTTTAATTTAACATCTTCATAATGTTCATTCCTACTCATTGGGTAGTTATAAACAAGAATTCACCGGGTTTCCTCTAAGGTACAAGTTACGTACAAAGATAATTTTAAATGAATTTATTTGTTTAAAATTACGATGAATGAGAATCTCAAGGAAATTCAGAAAAAGAGTTTAAGATAAAAGCATTGATTAATTAAAGATGATAATTAATTGATTCTAGCATTATTTATCTTAAATAAGAACGATTAAAGTATTTAATACTAGTTTTATTAAATATGTAACTCATTTCATGTGTGTGGGTGATCATGAGACAGACCAAGTCCTTTGTATGTGATTGGTTTCCTTTTAATTTATTTATTAAATTAATTGTTGGCCTGTGAGTCATCTCACCTCATTAATATGTAGGGCATGCATTCCCATGGTTTCTTTTATGTAAACCCCCCTTTTTACCCCTCACCTGTGTGTGAGTTAGAAAGAATATGTAATGGATAGAACTCCCAAGCTAGTGGAGATAGTTCAAGATGGAGTTGAGACAAAACCAATCCCAATAGATATATAGGTGGAAAGCTATAAACATGAACCCAAAATGTTCAAGGTGTTTCTCTCCTAGGCCAGGGTTAGTTTATCAACTGCTATATAAACTAACCATTAGAAAATCTCATGATCATGCCCTTTGCTTTATTTTATTTCTGTCAGTTGCATGGTTTATCATTGTGGATGTGTTGTCGCGATCACATAATTAATGTATTAAACAAGCATGCAAGATGAAACTAAAATAAACCCGGCTTATGTGTAAATATTATCAAGACACGATTAATCACTTAAGTAAGTTCCACTTAACATTAATAATAATTTGATAATTATAATAATAAATTCATGCATAAGAGATAAAAATCCATCAAATAAAATATTAAGTCAGACCAAGCCTTCCGTTACTTGATTAAGGTCAAAACTCAATAAAACTATGTGTTTGACCAACCCTTGTTAGGGCACTTACTTTTATATAGGAATAACTTATGAAAGGTTTTGGGTTGAATTAACCATATTACATCAAGTGGAGTAGCCCTTACTAGACTTGGTGTAATATTGGAGGCAAGGGTTGAGGAAATCCAAAGTCAATATTTTAGGATTTGGGAGTCCACTCAATAGATCAAGGAGCTTCAAGCTTGCTATTGTAAAAGACCTACCTATCTAAATACTTTTAAATAGCTTGACCAGCCCTTGTTGGGGTTATGAAAAGGAGAATATGGATCCTTGCCACCATAATGTCATGAAAACTAGACATTCTGATTTCAATGGTGAGGGCCATTGAGACTTGATAAAATAGTGGGAGACTTAAATAATATTAATTTATTATTCTCTCATAAAATGTAATCAAGAAATTACTAATGATCTTCTATTTTAATTGTATAATAAAATGAAAAAATCTTTAACCACAGCATCCCTATGATCAATTCTAGATAAAGACAACATCCTCACTAGCAGTAACTTCTAGGGATGGTTTAGACACCTTTGGGTTATTCTACACCATGAACATAAGTCTTACGTACTGGAGTCAGAATTACTTGATCCGCCTACCCAAGAGGCAAGTGATGAAGAGTTCTTGGTCTATGAGAAACATATGAATGACATGGTCAACATTCAATGTTTGATGCTATCACCAATGCCTAGTGAGCTCATGAAGTCTCATAAAAACATGGATGCCTATAGCATGATCGATCAACTTTGTGGTATTTACCAAGAGAGAGCAAGACAAGAATGGTTTGAGATCTCCAAGTCACTATTTCAGAGTAATCTTGGAGAGGGTTCCCTAGCCAGGCCTCACATATTCAATCTCATTGGCTACATTGAGCTCTTGGAGGTTCTAGGGTTTAAAATTCCCGAAGAACTGGGTACCAATCTCATTCTTGCATCACTCCCTCATAGTTTCTCTAGTTTTGTTGTTAATTTCATTATGAATAATATTGAGAAGTCTATATATGATCTTCTTATCCTCATTCGCTAAGTGGAAAAAGATATGAAGTATAAAAATCCTTCTGTCCTTATGGTGAATAAGAGGAAAGATAAGGTGAAGAAATTTAAGCCCAAAGCTTCTTCATGCCCTTACAAGAAAATGAAGATCAAAGGTGAGGCAATGGAAAAGGAAACTATTTGTTTTTCATGTGGAAAGAAGTTCCACTGGAAGAAGGACTGCACCCAAACTAAGAAGAAAAGAGAAGCTTCAGGTGCATTTGTTATCAAATGTAATCTATATGTTTCTACAAATTAGGTATTATATATAGATTTTAGTGCTCACATATGTATCCAAATACAAGAACCAAGTAGATTCAGGAAGATTGACCAAGGGGAGGTAGATCTATGAGTAGCCAACAGAGCCAGACTTGCTGCTGTAGTTTTCGGGGACTACCACCTCACATTGCTAAATGAGATGATCTCAGTATTAAAGGGTTGTTATTATATTCCGTTTGTTACTAAAAACATTATTATTTTTTATCTAGATTAGATACAGATGGATTTTTTTTCAAGTTTGGAAATGAATGTTGCTTCTTATACAAAGATAGCATTTGTTTTGGTAGGGCACATTTATATAACGGTCTTTATGTGTTAGATTACACAAAACAAGTAATAGAAATCAATAACAAAGATACTTCACATGACTCATACCACACCCAACTTTTGCATCATTGGATAGGTCATGTAAATGAGAAACGCTTGAAAAAGTTACATCAATATGGATATTTAGATTCTTTCAAACTAAAACCACTTAGCGTATGTCATGTATGTTTATAAGGAAAAATGACCAAATCCCCATTTAGTGTGAAAGGTGAAAGGGATAAAGATCTTCTCGAATTGGTTCATACCGATGCGTGTGGAACATTTCCAGTTGAAGCAAGGGGAGGGTAATAATACTTCATAAATTTTACTAATGATTTTAGTATATATGGATATATCTACTTAATGAGGTATAATTAGGATTCTTTTGGTAAGTTCAAAGAATACAAGAATGAATTTGAGAAATAGCTTGGTAAGAATATTAATAAACTCTGCTCAGACTAAGGTGGAGAATATCTTAGTCAAGACTTTATTGATTACTTAAGGGAGTTTGAGATACTATCCTAACTCATTCCTCCTCACACACCCCATTGGAATGGTGTGAGCGAAAGGAGGAACCACACCCTTTTGAACATGGTGAGATCAATGATGAATCATGCAAGTCTTCCATTATTCTTTTGGGGATATGCATTACAAACAGTGACATGCAAACTAAACCAAGTACCAACTAAATTGATAAATGGTATTCCATATGAGTTATGAAGTGGAAATAAATCCATGTTATCAAATTTACATGTGTGGGGAAGCAATGTGTTTGTTAAGGCCTCTTCAGGTAACAAACCTGCACCTCGAGGCACAAATTCTACCTTTATAAAATACCCCAAGGAAACAAGGGGATATTACCTATAAAAACCCTCAGAAAAAAATGTTATAGTGGAAAGAAATGCCATATTCCTTTAGAGGAAGAACATATACAAAAGATATAGTGTGAGTGAGATAGACTTCGATGAAGTCGATGCTCAAGGTACACAAGAGTTGGTTCAAGAACATATTCCACAAAGCCCCATGGAAGAAAGAACTGTTCCAGAGACATAAGAACTAAGTAGGAGTACAAGAGATGTTAGAGAACTGGAACGGTACAGTTTTATAGTTACTGAGGATAGTAACTCATTATTAGTTGATAATAATGATCCTCTAACCTACAAGAAATCAGTAAGTGGCATAGATGTTTCCAAGTGGCAAGAAGCCATGAATTCTGAAATAGATTCCATATACCAAAACCAAGTCTGGATTTTGGTGAATCCTATAGTTGATGTAAATCCTGTTGGTTTCAAATGGGTATTCAAGAAGAAACTGGACATGGAAAGACAAGTTAGTACCTATAAGGCATGACTGGTTACAAAAGGGTTCAAGCAGTGTCAAGGAATTGACTACGATGAAACCTTTTCACCAGTTGCAATGTTAAAATCCATCAGAATTCTATTGGCCATTGCCGCTTACCATGACTATGAGATTTGGAAAATGGATTTCAAAATAGCCTTCCTTAATATGAACCTTTAGAAAGATGTCTATATGACACAACCTGAAGGGTTTATGACTCTAAAGGATACCAATAAGGTATGCATGTTGCATAAATCCATTTATGGATTAAAGAAAGCATCCAAGTCATGGAACAATCATTTTGATGAATCCATAACGAAATTTTGTTTTATCAAGAATGAATTTGAGACTTGTGTCTAAAAATAGTTTAGTGGAAGTGAAGTCGTTTTCTTAATATTATATATTAATAACATATTACTTATTGGAAACGAGATACCAGTCTTACAGTCTGTTAAGGCATGGTTAAATCAATGCTTCTCCATGAAGCACTTGGGAGAGGCAACATATATTCTTGGGATCAAGATCCATCATGATATATCCAAGAGATTGTTGGGCCTAAGTCAAAGTACATACATTGATAATATACTGAAGAGATTCAATCTGGAACAATCCAATAGGGGATTATTTCTAGCATCATATTACATTCATTTTTATAAGGAAATGTGTCCTCAGACACATGAGGAAAGAAAGATAATGGAAATGAATCTATATGCATCAGTGATTGGGTCAGTCATGTATTCCATGCTATGTACTAGGCTGGATGTCACCTACGCATTAACTGTGGTAGGAAGATATCAAGCTGACCCAAGTGACCGCCATTGGATGGAAGTCAGGACTATCCTAAAGTATTTGAGGTATACTAAGGATATGTTCCTAGTTTGTGGAGGAGATGAGAAACTAGTCATTAGAGTATATACAAATTCTAGTTTCTAGGCTGATCAAGATGACATGAAGTTGCAAATGAGATACATATTCACTTTGAATGGAGGTGAAATGAGTTGGAAGAGCTCAAAGCAGAGTGTAGTCACATATTTTATAGAAGAGTCTGATTATATCACAGCTTATAAGGTAGCTAAAGAAGTAGTTTGGATGTGAAGCTTCATCCAAAAGCTGGATACGATACCTAGTAGTAAAGATCCCATCACAATGTACTATGATAATAATGCAGTGGTGGCTCTCACAAAAGAGCCAAGGTCACATCAGTGAATGAAGCACATACCTTGGAAGTATCATATCTTGAAGTATTTTTCTCAGAGAAGTGAATTTTCAGTGAGAAGTATTTCTACGAAAGACAACGTGATGGACCCCTTGACTAAATCCTTGACTCAGTAGAAACATGATCAGTATGTGAGGTCTAGCAGACTGAAAGTCGTAGGTAGTTGGCTATAGTCCAAGTGAGAGTTTGTAAGAGTTGGTTTCCTAAAACCAAATGGTTGTACTTTTATTACATGAATATTTAATATATTTAAATATTAAACATCTTATTACATATTGTTCATTGTTCTGTATGACTATAGTGTAATAATTTCCTGGAGTATTTTTCATATTGACAAGTTCATAGTAGTTCCCCGCTATGATGAGAACCTTGAAGTGCTATGAAAATATTCTTAAATATAGTTCTGTGGTTGGATGACATACTATAATGGGATACATAGTATGCAGACTGTCAAGTGCGAGTACTCGTAAGTAGATGAGACTTCCTCTCATAAAGTTCACACTTGGTAATCACCAAGACAGAAGATTATGAGAACAGACCCGCCAGTAGGAATTCTACATATTTTGGTGTCATAAGATATTCCTATATATGAGCATGTGTAATGATAATTATAATTTAATATTATCATTAATACGTGTCACGACTCGCGCACTTTGATTTACTGACGAAAGTCATCACACAGATAGTTGGCGGGAAGTAGGGTACATTGGGTGCGTCATGAGTGGCATGTTATTAATGGATAATTCAAGGAAGGATTTTCCCCTTCCATTTATGGAATTTGATATCTCAGCCCTTTGATTGAAATAGAACCATCACACAAAATTCCATATCCATGGTGTAATGACGAGTTTATTTCTGGTAGTCAAATAACGACGTATCAAGCATAAAGGTTGATGACACTATCATGAAACTAGCTTGATGAGATATTAAGACAAAGAGATTATATTACATAGTAAGAATTCATATGTGGATGTCATTATTGTAACTTTAAGTTCTTTATCTTGAGTTCCTTGAACCATTGCTAGATATCACTCTTGGACTTTAGGCAAGCCTGCCTAATGACAACGAGAAAGAATCCTAGAGGGTCACACACTAAGTGTTTCTGGTGGTCTCGGTTAAATTCTATTTGAATTTAATTAATAAATATTATTCTCAAGATAGTGGAATAATTTTATTCAAGTTAAAATGATTTCATAAATTAAATAAATATTTATTTACCAAATTGTGAGGAAAATATATTTATTTATTTTATTTAACATTTAATAAATTATTTGTTTACTAGTCTGTAAATAAAATATTTATTTAAGAAAATAATTTATTTATTTATTTATTCAGGTGTTCAATAAATGGACGTAGAGTTCGATAGAACCAAGGCCGGTCTGGTGGTAAAATAATTATTTACAAGACGGTAAATAATTATTTAACTAGTTGGCACAAATTAAAATAATAATAACTCTGCTATTATTATGTGACGCGAAATTTTATTTATAATTCCATTTTTCACAAGTTGGAACACCATAAATAATGATACGGTATTATTATTAAAATAATGGGTTTTATCTAAGGTTATTAATGTATTTAATTTCTATTATTCAATTAAATATTATAACCGAAACCCCAAGTCGATAAATAAACATGTACATATATTATGCCACGTACTGAACTACACGCCTGATGAATTGAGAATCGTTGATATAAACAATTTATCTCTAGAATCCTCTTCCCTCCCCTCTCAAGAAAGTGAGACATTCTTCAAGACCGAATAACAAGCGATCAAGAACAACCGATACAAGACACTCGCTTCACCGCGCTAGCACCCGAAGAATAAGTGGTGTCGATCGGAGGCCATAAGAGCATGCGTAGATCACCGCTAGAGGGATTCTAGTTTGGATCCTTGAAAGCACAACAAGAAAATGCAGAAGGGTCATTCTGGATGACCAATATCATCAATGAAGAAAGTATTGAAGATCCAAGTATTCTTTTATTTATGAAATTAATTAAATTAATTAGAAACATGATGTGAAATATCCTATCTAATGGTTTTGGTCCTCTTCCTTCTTTATCTAAATATTTAATTATACTCCTTGGAGACTGGAATTCATCATCGTATTGATCCTAGAATAATCATTAATCATGTTAAAAATTAAAGTTGGGCGTTAGACCAACTGTGCTTCCCCTGTGCCCAGAACCTACAGAAATAGACCCACAAATTGATTTTATAAGAATTAAAAGGGGGAGTTTTGACCAAGTTTTTTGGATAATTTAAGAGAATCACCCATCCAATATTTTAAAACCTTAGAAACTTAACGTATTCGAGTTCTTACTTATTTCTCTCAAATTTGGGTAGATGGATCTTTTCCATTCAAAATCTAAAAGTTCCTACAATTCACTTGATCCCTTCACACATATCTCAGGCATGTTCTTCTCTCTCTGTATCCCCCTACCTCCCTATTTTGTACAATGTGACTTAAATCATCCCATGAGGTAGGAGATTCATGACTTTTATATGTTATTTTGTTTAAATTATGGGGTTATAAAGTTTTTTATTTTCATTGGACAATTAGTATGAATCAACTTAAAAAAGAAAAAATAAATAGGAATGATGAAGAATAAAAAGGGATTCACAATGCATGGTCATATATATATATATATATATTCCTATAATATTTACGTATTGTTGCTACTACAATGTTATCTAAAATTAAATAGTATAAATTACTAAAGATAAATATGGAAATAAGAATTAGAATTTTGTGGGAATACAAAACGTATAAAATCAATTATTCCTGTGATGATTCTAATGTTATTTTAAATAACATGAATTTTAAAGGATAAATAGGATGTAAAGGGATCCAAAATAATTATGGAAATAGAGTATCAATTATATTTTAACATTTTCATGGTATTAAAGGATTTATAATTTAAAAGTAATCTACTATACATTATACTATTTTTATAAGACCCTTGTTTGTTTTCAAATCGCTTGAAATTGAAGATATGAATTGTTATTGTGTTGTGTGATGGAATTGATTCACATAATTTAATAATAATTAAAGATGATAATTAAATAAGTTGTTTGAATTAATTTATACTTGAGAAATGTTTTTTTCTGGCCCCTAATATTATATGATGGGAAACATGGTTGTTGTTTGTTGTCATGTGGTTATGAATGTGATATACGGTGAGGTTATGGATAGTTATTGTAGTGATATTAAAGCGGTTCGTTATAGAGGGGGTGGGGGTGATTTGGGTTTACGATTGGCATGATGTGTGGTTTGTGGACCGCAAGATGATTGGTAAATGATGTGAGGAATTTATTAGAGATACTCAGTGGTATGGGATGAAATAAAATTAATAAACCTAAAATATGGAATATGCTTGGAATAAATTAATGGTGGGTTGTTAATTAAATATGGTAAAGTGATATTGAATGAAATCAAATAGATGTGGGTTGTAATTAAAGTTTAAATGTTAGGAATTTTTTGGTAAAATATGGGATTAAATGTGAGTGATAACCATAAATTTCTTTGTCATTGAATATGAAATTAATTGGATTAATATATGTAAAATGGTTGGTAATGATGAATATATAAATGGAATAATGTTATGATTAATTGTGTAGTTATAAATTCTTTTAGTGGCTATTTTGTATAGGAAACTATAACTGGTTGAACTATAGAGGCAAAAATGGTTGTTGATGGGTAGTGCTAATGTGATGGTGGGATAAATGAGTTGTTATAGGGATATTTTTATGTACCCTAGGCTGGGTTTTGTGTGTGGATATCTATCCTTGTATTTTCTTGTGATTTATATATGCACCCCACCTAAGTCAAGTATTTTATATTTACACCCAAATGTTTGGGGGGGTGTTTTCTCTAACATCCAGGTTGGTGAGAGAGGATGGTTGGATACCCCCTATACTCAAATATTCCTTTAGAAATATTATATGTCACAATTGGTGGTGAAGACCAATGGTGTAATAGTTGGTGGAAATTCCTGGTGATGGAATAGTTAGTGGAAATTCCTAGTAATGATGTTATTTAGTGGGGGTCTTGAATGATAGAAGGAGTGCATGAGGTTGATATCCTTCATGTTTATGATACCCTACTACTTTGTACCTATAATGAGATGGATACATATGTGATAAGGTTGAAATGATATGGT
Organism: Viscum album; assembly: GCA_963277665.1. Classification (NCBI taxonomy): domain Eukaryota; kingdom Viridiplantae; phylum Streptophyta; class Magnoliopsida; order Santalales; family Viscaceae; genus Viscum; species Viscum album. The sequence goes on along the minus strand of OY728141.1, from coordinate 1,481,404,628 downwards.
GATTAGCATGAGTTGAGAGTTGGGGCTTTCTCTATATGACGAGGATGATGATATGAAAGGTATATGAGCATATGATATTTAACGTTGGGGAATGATAGTAACAAACCAGTGGGGAAGTGGTTGCAGGGTGCCTATGATTATTTTCCTATGATATCGCGTTCTTATATTATGAGTGATACTTTTTAAGTGAGCCTTGATGAGGCTGGGAATGGGTAGTTGACCTACTAGGTGTATGTTGGTTCGACTCTTTACTCACTGGAGAATTAGTATGTTTTTCTCACATTTGCATGAGAGGCCCTAAGGAGTATCCTACTAAGTATACATGTTATACTCACCCCTATATATATATATATATTAGGTGATCAAGAGGGTTTTGGTGACTGATATGAACCATACTAGCTTGGAGCTAGGAGTTGTTGTAGATTCTGTTGACTAGGAGTCTTGGGTGCTTTTTTTCAAGGACCACTTGTATTTAATTTCATTCATTGTGGGATTTTATTATTATGGGATCTTGGTTTATTTTTATATGTTGTGGTGTTGTTTGGTGTTTCTCATCTTACCTCTTATCCTAAAATCCTAAAATTCTTATATTGATGGTAATGCCTCTCATTTTATGTTTTATACCCTCAGTGATAGTCACCAACCCATGGCCTATTAGAGGCATACTTTCAAGGTCACTCTCTCTCTTAATTTTCAGCCCAAGTAGGATACCGGTGGATGGGGGGGGGGGTCATGACATGGTGGTATCAGAGCTGATGGTTGAGAGATAGGATGAATAATGAAGTTAGGAACTGATAAGGTTTTCATGGGTTAGTAAGGAAAAAATATCGAATAAACTTAGTAATCAATGTAAACAAGGTAGACCAATTAGGACATAGGATTTTAGAGCCCTCATGATCTGATGCAAGGACCTAATATTTTTTAACATACTTAGAAAAGTAATATTACTTGTGTGGTAGAGACCTAGGGGAGGTGTATGCACTATATTTATTTGTTATTATGTTTGAATGAGGTAATTTTGGGAAAGTAAATGAACCCAATTAAATGAATCTGAATGAATTATAGGCTACTGGGCTTTGGGATTTGCCTTTTGATAGTAATGTATGTGATAACTTCAAACATATAATGAGGGGGGACACCTACCCCATCAAGACATTTTATTTTCATAACATGTTGTTAAAGCTATGTGGGTATGTTAGGGCCACTTAAAGTGGACAATATCATGGTGTGTTGGACGTGTTCCCTTTATTTTTATATTTGTAGCGACACTATTTATACTGATACAGGTGTTTTTATTATTCAAGGAATCAAATGCGGTGTTAACTTAAAACTATAATAAGTAATGGAATTCACCTGAGGTAAATAAAAAATGGAAGAATTGAGTTTTGAGTGATTATTTTGGCATGTTCATGGTAGTTATTGACATGTTAATAACCCGAAGGATCCTTAAAATTGATAAATTAAATTCCTTTGACCCCATGTTTTGTGAAGACTGTTATGTGTTAATTTGGATTATCTATTTTTGAAGTTATGCATGATGATATTAACTTAACAAAGAGAATATTAGGTCTTTATTAGTTTAATGGGAAAAGTATGATAAAATCATGATTAAAGTTTTTATGTAGTAATGAATGAATTATTAATACCTTGGTTTTCATGATAATTTAATTTAGTTAAAATACTCGGTATTGACCACTTGTTTTTCTTTAAACCATGACATGATTTTTTTCTTAATAAGTGAAAGGTTTTATTTTAATAATGGTTATAATTATTTACAGAGTGATCTTTTAATCAGTTTAGAGTGTTTTATAAATTTTTTTGTTAACGTTGTGATTTAAAAAGAAAATTTAAGTTTTTTTTGTTAAAATTGTTTTGAAGGATGATTTAAAACTAGTCTAAATGAATTTGGTTGCTCATAAAGTTTTAATTCATGGGTTTTAGGGAAGAGTTTGCATGTTATAAAAATTGATGTTTGTTTTAAGGTCTTCCAAGCCCACTTTAAGTATTTAAAATTATATAATTTGCATAGTTGAATTTAGGATTTGATTGGTGAATATGATTAGAGTATTTATTTATGCTAAAGTGTATTGATATGATGCAATATTAATAATCAGAATGCATTCATTTTTAATTGATTCTTTCTATTTAAAACATATTTCTTTACAAGTTAAAAATTAATGAGGCTCTTAGTTTGTTTAATAAAATTCCACATCAGTTTTAAAATTTGAAAATGTTAATTAACAAACTTATAAAAACATGTTATGAATTGAAAATATTGTTTAAAAATGATATAATAGGTATGATAATTTATTTTTCATTAATAAATAATCATTGAATACTTTTATAAAGGATCTTTCATGATTTAATATGATTTTGAAATTTAATTTTTGATTTTTATTGAAATTTTTAAATAACACACTTTAAAGTTTGACATTCATTAATGTGAAACATTATTCTATGTGATGAGATAAAATCAATTAAAACTAAATGAAAGTTCTAAGTATGACCTTATTTAGTTAAATAATGTGCTCAGGGTTATTGATTCTTATTATTTATCATGTATGACTTAAATATAAAATGTAATGCATGCCTAAAGCCTACTTTATTTAAAAATAAATTAATGGCACATGATTTAAATTGAAAAAAATATACTTAATAATATTAATGAATACCATAAACAAAATTTTATGAAAGAATGTTAATTTATGAGACTTATTATTCACTTTATTTTAAGAATGATATGATCTAACTATTTTGAATTAATTTTTTTCCATGATCTATTATGCTATGCTTTGATTAAGTATAAATCATTAAAGTGGAATACATAAAAATTAAGTGAGGAATTAAAAGCATGATAAGACATTCATTGCAACACCCCAAGATTTTAAAATATGAACATTGTTTTTGATAGCGTGTATGACATGAAAAACCAAGCTTGGAAGAAAATATAGAAAAAATGATACTTTATAAAATATTTCATTTTAAATAAATTAAATTTATTCAATTTATTTCATTATATGTAATGCTGAGTTTAGCTTGCGTTACACACAACACCGAGTTTAAACGAAATGTGAACTATTATTAAAATATTATTATTTAATATAATAGTTTTCACCTATTTGTTGGAATGGTGAGTATTAATAGTAATAACTAAATTGTGAAAATCATGGTTATATATTAATTATAAATAAAATAACAATCATTTAAATAAAAAAGAAATGTTTTCTTAAAAATTGTATTTTTTCTAAAAGACTGTTTAGTCGCGCTTTGCACACATGATTTAAAATTAATTTTTTCCAATTTTAGAAAATTTATTTGAAAAAATAAACTTATTTTTTGAAATTGGAATACCAAAACTATCTTAAGGCTTATTTTTTTTTATTTTTTTGAAAAGTTTCATTTTTTGATGAATAGTGAAAAGTACTGAATTCTAATTGAAAATTTCTTTTTCATTTAAATAATTTATAATGTTAAATTACATTTTTAATTGATTTTAAAGTAAAATTATTATAATTTTATATCAAATAATACAATTTAGGTCATTGAAATCATTTTCATATTGAATTTCTATATAATTTTTTTGTAAAATTTTGAATATTTTTCCTTTAAAAACCCACTTTCTCATCACGTCAGTGAGATTAATTTTAAATTAAAATTTTAAACATATATGAATTTAATTTAGAAAAATAGATTCCATATTTGGAATCAGAATAATTTATAATTTATAACAAGTTCAATTTAATTTTAACCAAAATTAATAGTGAAAAAGTAAAAATTAATTACCATAGTTAAGGTAAAAATGGATTTACTAGGGGATTAAACTAAGAAGATAAGGGTTAAAAATGACTTAAAAATTTATAAAACACCCATTTTATGGAAATATGTCAACATTATATCTTATATGTTCTATATTGGACCATTTTGAAGGATTTTTACATGAAACAATATGGGTATGATTGAATCTTTTCAAAAAATCACAAGTGTGACACTCGACTCACTTATAAAAAGCCACCCCCTCTCCTCTCTTCTTCACACCTTCACTCCATTTTGGTTTGGCCAATCCCTACCCAAATAAATTTCAAAATTCCATAATCTAATCCTATATGCCTTATTCTGGGCATAAATCCAACCTTGTAATGCTTTTTTGAAAACCTAAAGAGGATACCTAAAGAAGAGGTAACATTCTCCAATGAGTGTTTTTATTTTATTTCTTTCACCACCACATTTAATTTTTATTAAAACATTATAATATAATAATATAAATATCATACATATTTTGGGATTTTTTTATAATAATTTCATGACTTATAACCATATTTAATTCCAACAAATGGGTTATTAAATCATCGTTCGTGCATATGGAGGATTACCGCCTCGCGAACTGATGTTGTTAGTTTTTCCATTATCACATCTCAAGGTTGGGTATGATGATGAATATAAAGTATATATATGATATTTATAATATAATTATACCTTTTTAGTGATTTTATCATATATAACTTTTTTTACTTTCCATTCCATAGGAGATACGATAACATTGCTCATATGTACGACGAACTACTGCCTCACGAAGCAATGTGATTCGTTTTTCACTAACGCTCTACATAGAAAGTGATAAGGATAAATTTAATGATTATATGTAATATAAATGAAATTATTATTATATTCATGAAATATTAATCATTTTTAAGAGATAATATATATATATATATATATCATTTTCTTTCTTCCCATTTCACTCATATAAAGATGATAACATCATTCATGTATGTGTGGAATACCACCTTCACGAAGTGATGTGACTCTATATTCATCACCACACAAATTGAATGATATATAAGTATATTTAAATAAAAAATATTATATATATTATATTATGATCATTATTTAAATATAAAATATCACTTACCTCCTTTTCATAATGATCATTGAAAAACTAAAATGTTACTCATGCAGACATACAACCTACTGTCTCTATGATCATAACAAACTTCATTTTTCATAACCATAATTAATGATTGGTTTTAGAAGTATAATTTATGTATAAATATGATAATTATTTCATTATTATTATTATTTAGATGATGAAACTATATAATATGCATAAGAAATGGAACTTTCATGGAAAATAACAAATGAGAAAATAAGGAAATTAACACCCAAACAATGAAAATAACAAAAGATTATATGATGTTATAAAAGGATCATATATGATATTATAAATATTAATATGTTTTTTTTGTAAGTTAATGAAATTTTTAAAACCACTATACAGGAGGTAAAATCAGGTTTAACCAAAAGTAATCGCGAGGTAAGGGATTTCATCTCAATTTTATTTTATTGAGAAATATTGTAATGTTATGCACATAAGTTTATTTATACAGTGTATGAACTACCCCTTTAACATGTAATATCATTAAAAATTCATTATTCATGGTATTTAAGTTTTAGTTTTAATTATTTCATTCATGTGGGTTTGAATTAAAAGTTACCAAGTGGTAAATAATTTCAAAAATTAATTTCTTTTCATTGGGTTATATTACTTCTTCATTGTTGTTGATATTCTAAAATTATGTGTATAATGACTTTTGATTATCTTATGTTTTATTTCCACTTGTTTTATTTGTATTTAAAGTTGATACAAATAATCAATCAATCAATTAATTCTCACTTCAACGTTATGATCATTGTAAGGGTTTATTTCACAATCTCATTCTAATTGAGATTGTTTATTCATGAATTTTAGTTGAAGGATATTATTTTATAATTTTATAAATAAACTCATTCCATTTTATTCTTCTCTGGTTATTCATGATATTTTCAAGTAATATTTCTATTTTCCACTCTTTAGTACTTAATATAATTGAAGAAATGTTTTTAAGAAAATCCAATTTCATTTCTCTCTTAGGTCAGAAATATATTTTCTTCCAAAACCATGTTTTATAAAAATGTTTTCAAAAAAGTTTTTAAACTTTTCAAAATGATTTATTAAATTAATTTTACCCATTTTTATTTTTTACAAAATTTTCTCAAAGAAATATTATGTTGTTTGCAAAACAATTCCCATTTGGATTTTATCAAAAATGTGAATGGAATCTTCTTATCATTTTCCAAACAAGGCACTTTCCTAACCATTTTACAAAAAAAAGGAATGTTCCTTTTAACTTGTATGACATGTATATAATTACCCACCATCAATTCCTTGAATATTATTTTAAAAGTTTACAAGGACTTTTTAAATAAAATGTTTTTCATAATATTTTAGAAATTATCAGTTTTTAAAAGTGATTTTTAAAGAAAAGGATTTTCAAAATATTTTATGTTTTAAAAAGTAATTTTAAATATGAAAAATATATTTTCATTAATATTTTTTAAAGGAATTTTTATTCATCAATTAAACCAACCCTTTATTCTTAATACAATAGCTATATGTTTAATTGATACCATCCTTATTCTTCCTCTAGATGATTTATGATCATTTTGTCCAAGAAAAGTATTGAAATTCACTTTCTTGATTAATATTTTAGTTATTAAATTTCCCTTGAAATATTCTCTTACCTAATCATTTGAAATTAAGTTTCCCCTAAATATACATATCATTTTTCATGGATATGTTTATTTCCTAAACCGTATACCATTATTTAAATATAGTGTTTACTTTGAACGTTATTCGATTTAATGGGGAAATATTGATAAATCTATATCCTTTACTAAATACATATATTTAATGATAATGCATATTGTTCATTATTTGATATATGAGGAATGATTTGGACATGTAGTGATGGGTGGGGCTTGGAATTTATATAGTCCCTTGATTCATCAATAGGTCTAATGAGACAAATTAGTTTTCCAAATTAAGTGTTTCCTTCATTAAGAATTCAGTTATCTTATTATACATGATATTTTCTCCATGATATTATCTCTGGATGCATTTAATTCATAGTTTATTAATTAAATGACATGTGTTTTAAGTTATTTAACTTGCTATATTTATTATTCCTTATCCAATTATTTAAATGGCATGTGTGTTCAATAATTTAAATTTATTTTTTGATTATGATTATTTATTCATGATATATTCCACTGTACTTAAACCTTAATAAGCATTTAAGATCCCATTTATTTTATTTACTTTCCCCAAGTTATGAAGATGAATTATTTGAATGAGTTTCCAAGATGATGAGCATTTTATTTTGTATTCACTACTACAAATATGGCTTTTATCAGCCCTAGAAAAGTACATTAATAGTGCTTAAAAAAGCGTTGTTAATCGAGGAGAAGATATGGGGTCCCTTTTATCAGCGCTCAGAAAAGTGCTGATAAAGACCCCTTTTATAAGTGCTAAAAAAAGTGATGATAAAAGACCCCTTTTATCAGCACTAAAAAAAGCGCTGATAAAAGGGGTCTTTTATCAGTGCTTTTTTTAGCACTGATAAAAGGGGTGTTTATTAGCACTTTTTTAGTGCTGATAAAAGTAAAAAAAAATAAAAAAAATAAAAAAAAATTTATATATGGGGGGAGATTTTAACAGCGCTTGCCCCCCCCTTTATCAGCACTAGGCGGCCCCTCCCCACTCCTGTGCACTGCCCTTGCCCATGCGCCCCACACATGCATGCACACTTCCTTGCTTCCACCCAAACTCGAACCCGCGACCTCCCCCTTGCGCACCTGCACCTTTACTACTAATCCATTTCGTTTTTTTTTTCTATTTAGTGATACATCTATTTATTTATATATATAGTTATATTTATTTGTATATTAATATAGATTCATATTAATATAAATATATTTAGTTATATTAATACATATACATTTATTCATATATTAGTATATATATATTCATTCATATATTAATATATATTTATATCTATTTATATATATATTTGTTGTTTCAATTTTTTATCCGTATATTTATTTGTATATTAATATATATTTATAAGATTAGTTTTAAATACATTTATAAAATATGTTTTTTATGTGTGTTTATAAATAAATAAATAAATAATTACATACATATATACAACACACACACAAAGACACACACACACACAAACATATATTTACGAATAAATACATATATATATGTGTATTTGAAAAGACATAGAATATTAAAACGACCATAAATTATAATCTAGAAGCTCGTTTCAACTCCACAACTAGTAAAATCGAATAAAATAAAACAATCTTCGATATGATATGTGGTACAGGCCTAACGGACATCCGCATTAGATGTTATACTTGTTTTAATGTTAACAAATCGGGGTATCCCGACTAAAAACTCAGTTTTGGAGGCCTTCTGGGCCTTTTTTGGGCTTAAAAAATGTGACAGAATCTTTGCTTCAATTATAAGAATGTAGATCTCATCGTAGGCTTCAATTTGATATGCTGTAGAGCTCAAACGAACATTCGGATCAAAATTTATGGCCGTTTGAAGTTTGAGTTACATTTTGAAATTATTTTAGATCTTTTATTAATTGTTTTCATTTTTTGTGTCTTCAAATTGTTATTAAATTATTTTTAATCGATAATAATTAGAAAATTATTAATTAATAATATTTTTTAAAATATTTTAAAGTCACTTTCACTAAATTTATTATATATTAATTGTAATAGTCTATTTATACTTATCTAAAACATATTTAAAAAATATATATTATATTTATATCAATATAAATATACTTATATAACAATATATTATTTTTCATGAAAAACTATTATTTTTGAAATATAAAATTTATCAGCGCTAGGAAAAAGCGCTGATAAAGCCCCCCTTTATCAACGCTACTAAAAAAATCGCTGATAAAGGGGTCCCCTTTAACAGCGCTAAAAGAAGCGCTGACAAAGGGGGGGCCTTTATCAGTGCTAAAAAAAGCACTGATAAAGGGTCACTTTTAACAGTGTTTTTTAGCACTGATAAAGGCCCCCCTTTATCAGCGCTTTTTTTAGCGCTGATAAAAGGGTAGCGCTTCCCTTGATCGTTTTTATAGTAGTGATTCCCAATGTGAAATGGGTATTATGTATGTGTCTATTTCTCAAAAAATGCTAAATTGATTAGTCCCTAATGATTTGATTCTTTGTATGTATTCTAATGTAATAAATTAAGACACCAGCTCCGGGTTACTTATCATGACCCAACCCAAGTTGGGGCGCGATCTGAAACTACCCCAAGCCCACCTACATAGGCCAGGGGGTGGTGACAAGTGTTGAAGGCATAACTAATTAAGGGAGGCCTTTTCCTAACAACATGTATGTAGGTTCCGGGTGTAGTGGAAGTGCATGATGGGTGTGTACCCAAATTTTCAAATTTTCACAATCGATTATTAATTCAGGATCAATATAACGATGAATGCTAGTATCCATGAAATTGAATAAAAGATAAAATACATAAGAGAGAATCAAGAACCAAGAAGAGAGGATTGACATATTTTGTTTATAATTAATTTAATTAAATTATATAATTACCTCTAAGGTGATTCTTTCTTCGTTGATGTGTCCGAACAAGACTCTGAGGTGGAACTTCATTGTGATGTAGAATCCAAAGATATGAATCCTCTAGTGGTGATCCACACATGCTCTACGTATCTCCGGATGTCGCTGAAGGAGTCTCCAGGTTCTAGCATGGAAGATCCTTGTACTTGCGATGTCCGCATTCGATCACCTTGAGAATCACTTCCAAAACATTCTATTTGATCCGGTGGATGAGGATATCTCTCATTCTTGAGAGCATTCTTAGAGAGGGAAGAGTTTTCTAGGATCGAGACATTTTCTCCAAGGATGTTGTGCACACAATGATTGGTTTTCAGGTGGAATGACCCCTTGTCTTATATAGAGAATAATAATATAATGGAGGATTTAATTGACTAGGTAATAATAAATAATTAGCACAACTACCATTACTTAATTTATTATTCCATGTAAAAACCCCATGTCAAATAATAATAGCAATGCTTTAATTTCCATGACATGTGCTTAATGAATTTAATTCACTAGGTAATAATAAATAATTAGCACAGGTGCCGTTAATTTATTATTACATGTGAAAACCCCATGTAAAATAATTATAGCAATGCTATTATTTCCATGACACAGACTTAACTTTCACGTTATATTTAAATATTATTTAACAAAATAATATTTAATATTATTTCTCACCAGACTAATAACTTGGTCCACCAATCCTCCTCAATATTTACCAGGCTTTGAATAATGACTATTTATTTATTAAATAAATATAACTGTATTATTTGCTGATAAATAAATATTTTGTCTGCAATATATTATCTCAAATAACTAGCAATGAAATAAATGCGATCATACATACTTGAATAATTATTAAACTATAATCTAGAATAATATTTATTCAACTTGTTAAATAAATAAATTATCTAACTGAGATATTGGCTACACTTAGTGTGTGACCCTCTAAGACTATTTATCATTGGAATTAGGCGGGTTTGCCTAAAGTCCTAGATTACTATCTAAGAATGGGTGAAGTCACCCAAGAGAAAGAAGTTGACATCGCAATGGCATGTCACCTCATACGAATGCTTACCATGTAATATAATCTATTTTTTATGATATATCTTGTCAAACGGGTTGCAAGAAAGTGCCATCAACCAATGTGCTTGATTTATCATTATTTGAATTCCTAGAATTGAACTTTCCTAGTGAACACCATGGCCATGGATTTAGTTAGGCTATATCATTTCCATCAATGGACATGAGATATCTATTTCTGTAGAAGTGACAAATCCTTTCTCGCATTATTCATTAATGCAGTATTACTAGTGACTCACCCAACATATCCTACCTCATCGTGAACATCTATCATCATAGTTTTTGTTAATACATCTAACTGCATGAGTCATAATACCCATTAATAATAATCTTAAAGTCTAAGGATCAATACACATGTCCACAAATAGGAACATCCAATGACACTTTTGAATGTGGATTTCCTACTAGTGGGTCTTGCTCTCATAATATCTTCATGGATATTACCAAGGGAACACACCATGATAAGGTACCTCAAAGTTTCATGAGTCCCCACCCCTAACATCTTGTATCATTTGTGTCCCTTAAAATGATATCATTCGTCCATAGAACATATATTCAAGAATAGTGTCATGGAACTTTCGGGTTCTCATCATAGTAGAGATCTGCTACGACCTTTTTGTGCGATAGCTATTCTTAGGACATTATCACATACCATGTCACACATAATAACAATAATGATGTGATAATGAGTTTATTAATATTCATACAATGAATACAGGTTTACCATAAAGTACCAAAAAGTTGGTTTCTAGGGCACCAACTCTAACCAAATCCCACTTTCACTAGAGCCAACTGCTAACAACCTTCAATCTGCTAGCTCTCACATGATATTAATGCTTATGTTGAGATAGGTCTTTAGTCAAGGGGTTCACCACATTCTCTTCCATGTACACTCTACTCACTAAAACTTCACCCCTTTGATAAAAATTCCACAAGATGTTATACTTTTGGAGTATGTTCTTTGTCCCCTAATGTGACCTTGGATATTTTGCAAGATCCACCACTATAGTATTATAACAATATAATATAATGATATCTTTAATAATAGGAACAAAATAAATCTCCTGGACAAAGTTTTGAATCCATATGGATTCCTTGGATACAACATAAGCCGCTATATATTCGGACTCCGCTATAGAATAAAAAACAACAGGTTACTTTGAACTCTTCCAGATTACAGTTCCTCCGTTGAGATAGAAAACATATCCTGATTACGAATTTAGATCATTATGATCTTTCTGAAAACCAAAATCAACATACCCTCTGATGACAAGATACCCTTCTCCTCCATACACTAGGAACATATCCTTAGTTCTTCTCAGATACTTAAGGTTAGTCTTGACAACAGTCCAATGATGTTCTCCTTGATCTGCTTGATATCTGCCTACTATGATTAGTGCATAGGCAACATCAATTCTAGTGCATAACAAGGAATACTTATCGCTAAATCTTACTCATCCTATCACTTAATCTTACTAATCATATCTTTCTCATATAGTGTATGGGAACACATTTTCTCAGAAATATGTATACTAGGTGACACTGGAACTAATACCCTCTTGGATTTTTTGATACTAAATCTATTTAGTATCTGATCAATGTATGTACTTTGACATAGTCCAAGAAACCTCTTGGATCTATCACAAATTATCTTGATCCCTATAATGCAGGCTGCTTCGCCTAAGCCCTTTATAGAGAATCACTTGTTCAACCAGTCCTTGAAAGACTGCAATACTATTATGTCATTTACAATAATAAATATGTTGTCAACATACACTACTAAGATAATGACCACATTACCATTAAACCGCTTGTAAACACATGACTCACATTAATTCTTAATGAAACCAAATTCTCTTATGGATTCATCAAATTGTATGTACCATGACATGGATGATTTATTTGATCCATAAATGGATCTCTATAAATTTCATACTCTTTTAGCATCACCTGGTGTCACAAACCCTTCTCGTTGTGTCATATAGACATATTCCTGAAGGTTCCCGTTAAGGAATGCAGTTTTGACATCCATCTTCCAAATCTCATAATCATGGAAAGCTGCTATGGAAAGTATGATTCTTGTGGATTTAAACATGGAAACTGATGAAAAGGTTTCATCATAGTCAATTCCTTGATGCTGTTTAAAACCTTTATCCACTAGCTATTGGGACCACTTTGTGTATGAAGATTGTATTTGTTGTCAACAGTTTTCAATACTGGTCAAAATGAAGAATAATATGAAGAAGGACTAAAAATTTAGTGGAGATTGGCTGAAGTGAGGTTTCCTGGAGAATTGTTATGCAATCATAGCATTGGATGTCATACTTGAGAAATTTTCTAAGAAGATGAATTCAAACGATTTTTGAACTGATACTAAGTTCAAAGAACTTGTGTCAAAGGTGACACATTGTTTACAATAATTAATAATGGTGAAGTATCATCCATCTAAGGATGATTGAAGAAGAATGAGGATTTAAAGAAGACCATGTCATGCTTCACGATTACATCAGAACCATGTAAGAGCTTACTTGAAGAAAATAATCATATGATTTTAATGAAGTAGAGAATGATGGTTGAAGAAGAAGAGAGAGTGTAAAAGGGCTTGACATTATAAGAAGGTCATGAATTACACATTTCCTTGAAATCAGATGATTTTTGCACTATTCTTAAAGTTCCCAATACATGTATCAAAGGTGATAAATTGTCTGAAACATTGAAGGTATTTGAAGAAGCTTCAAGCCTCCACTTTTGGATGAAGAGAGATGATTGGATTTCTTTGGAATTAACACTCCAAAAGGAATTGAGGATGAAGAAGTAATTTGGAATTCATATTCCAAAAATAATGGAAAAAACTATGATGATGCTTTGCTGATTTGTATTTCACAAATATCATAAGTTTGGGGAACTTGTGATGCAAGCCTTATGACGAGTAGAGAGAGTAAAGAAGTGATTTTGGAAAAGGAAATAAAGTGGCACACAAGTCAAGAGTGGCACACATGTATTTGCACGAAAATATTGGTGCGCAAGTGTAAGTGGCGTTCAAGTCATATTTCAAGATCATCACATCAAAATATGACAAAGGAAATAAAGTGGTGATCAAGTTAAAGATTGGCGTGCAAGTCAAAAAGTGGTGTGCAAGTATAAGCAACGCACAAGTGTGACGCGTAAGTATATACAGAATGCAAGTGTATGTTGTGCGCAAGACATATTTCAACATTTTAATATCAAAATATTACAAAGGAAAGAAAATGTCGCGCAAGTGATGGAGCGATGCGCAAGTGATGGAGCGGCGCGAAAGTGCTGGAGTGGCGCGAAAGTGATGGAGCTGTGCGCAAGTGTATGTGGCGTACAAGTCACCAAAATGCCTATAAATAGACTACTAGCCTCCTCATTTTTTTATGCTCAAAACTTAAGAGAAAATTAGAGCTCTAATCGCGCAAGTAGTGGAGGGTGCTCTGATTGCATAAGTAGCAGAGGGAAGCACACAAGATGAAGTGGCGCGCAAGCTGAGGGTTATTTATAAGGCACGCAAGTAGGGTGTTGCGCAAGTTTTGTCGCTCAAGTTTTGTAGCGCAAGTTTTGACGCTCAAGTTTCCAGAGGCACGCAAGTAGGGAGGTTCTTTCAAGAAGTGGCCTGTGTATAATCCAAAGGTGACGCGAAATTTGTGAGCTGTGCTCAATGGTGGCGTGCAAGTTGTGACCTGTGATCAATGGTGGCGCTCAAGTAGTGAGTAGGTGTGCAAGCAGGTGGCACACAAGCAGTGAGGCATGCAAGAAGGTGGTGCGCAAGAAGGGTGGCATGCAAGTAAGGATTAGCGTGCAAGCTGTGAGTTGTTCTAGAAGTTCTTACCAGATTCTGTTCAACTGTGATGATGCTAAGTTGATCTATACTTCATTATTTTTACAATCACAAAGATAACTTTTGATTCTAGCAAGAAGAAGAATAAGAAGAGCTCTGTGCAGATGGGTTTTCACTAAGAGAGAACATGTGAAGAAGAGTAGGTTTTAGTGCAGCTGGTTTTTCATTGAAGAAGTAGAAGTAGAAGAAGAGTGTGTAGTTTATAGGTTTGCTGCATAGAAAGAAGAGAAGAAGAATAATAAGAACATAGTATTCCCAACTAAAGCCTACAATTATTTAGGGCAGTTTAATTCAGATGATTCCAAGTGAACCAATCTTCACTTCCTGAATAATCACATTGGTATATGTGATTCTATCTAATAAAATAGAATAAGTTTTAGTGCAGTTGGTTTTTTCACTAAGAAGAAGAAAGAAGAAGCCTAGTGCAGTTGGTATTGCAATGGAAAAGAAGAGAAGAAAAAAGGTAAGAATTTCTTACCTACTGCTTTGCAAGTAATCAAGTGAAGATCATTAAAGAAGAACAAGAGCATAACCTTCCTTTTGAAGAAGGAAGAAGACTGTCTCCATAGGTAGTATAAAGAACCAGCTAGACACTGCAAGTTGGGATAGGTCATCACTAGTCTAGGGAAGAGGATTGTTTCCCACCCCCTCTAAAGTGTAGGTACTCACACTGTCTAGAGGATTGTTTTCCTATCCACTCCACTGTAATTGCATATCACATCATAGTGGAGAATCCATACAATGGTCATATCCATGCATGGCAAGGACGTAGCTACTCTTATTGAGTGGTGAACCTTGTAAAAATATCATGAGAATATTTTTACTACTTTATATTATTTCATGCGACATGGAAAAGATAATAAGATAATCAAGATCCTAACAGGTCAAGAGGTACATGGATAAAAGTTGGAATTGGTTTAAAAAGTCCCCAACAATGATTCACCCCCCTTTTACTTGTACTTCCTCTTCCTATTCTGTCACGCCCCCCTCCCCATAATGGGTACCCCTCCTAGGCCGGAAAAGTGAAAAGGGAGATAATGACCCCTGAGTCCCGCCTCCAGTAGGCCCCGGGTTGGCGACTAGCACTGAGGGTATAATAAACACACAAATGGGAGGCATTACCCTCTAAGAGAACACATGCGAAAGAGAGAGATAAGATAGAAACCAACCAACTCTAACTCAGAACTGAAATATAAAAGAAACCCAAGTACATATATGAAATTCCATGCAAAAGTACTACAACTAAAAGGGGAAACTACAAGTACCCAAAAGAAAGGAAAACATCATCCACCACAAGCCCGAACAACTCCTCCAACCACAAGCTAGTAGTAACCAACTTAATCTCCAACCTACTCCAAGTGACCTGAAAAACAATTTATATATACATAGGGTGAGTATAACAGTATACTCAGTAGGATCCTCCCCGAAGCCTCTCATGAAAAAGTAAAGAAAGCATGCTAAAGCCTAGTGAACAACAAGTGAAACTAACTCGTCACCTAAATAGGTATACTAAGTTCCCAACCTCACCATGGCTACTCTCACCAAGTAACGCATACAAGAATATAGCATATAGTAAAAAATATCAAGGGTAACCTACTAATACTTCCCCACTAGTTTGCCTCTTTTCCCCAACGACATACTTCCTATGCATATCTCTCCAAAGGCTTGCCCGTATACACCTGGGCCAAGCTCCACAATCTACACCACATGCACCACAAAGGCTTTTCCGTAGACACCTGGGCTAAGAACCACACCATCCTCACAACCAAAAGTAACTAGGTAGTTTCCGGGAGCCACCATAGCTCGCATAACGTGTATCATACGTCGGGTATTATACCTCAAGCCATCACAGCCCATAAGCCGAGTAAGGATCCTCAATCCATCACAGCCTATACATGTTACACCTATAGTATTCCATAGGATACTATATCTAGAATATATATGTGTGAAATAACCACAAGACATTACATCCCTCTACACACATATATGGTGAAAACTAACCGCTGTGCCAAAGGCACTCGTATCTACCAAGAGAAGAGAGTGGGGCTAAATGGGGTAGTCATCCATTCAACCTCCCATCAGAATGTTGGGGAAAACACCCCCCAGGGCTCAGAATCCCCGGGGTGTCAGTTGCCCTTACCAACATGGTGGATTAGTGTATAAAAACACAAAAAGTACAAAATATATTATATCTCACAACCACACTATGGGCATTACCTAGTCTTAGACACAACTGTAGCTAACGTATCTCAGACTCTGGGCTACTACTTCTAAGACTAGGTATCCTATAAGCACACAACCATTTGAAGATCTTTATTATATTACTTCATTCCCTTTTTACCAGTTCCAATGTATGTGAATTAATTATTTAAACATTAATTAACCATGAACAATTCCACATTAAATTTCATTAGCATCACACCCAAAGTCCACTGTCCCTTCAAAAATTACTACCTCATCATTATATTCCAGCAAACTCCAACCCCATGGGTTAACATCATTTATTCAAATATTCATTACAGAATTACTTTCCCATATTCTCAGACATTATAGAAAAGAATTCTAGGCTACTAAACACAAGGGGGCTCAACATGGTGAGTAGATGTACTACCCGTCAAGTATTTGCCGCCTATAGCAAGAGTGTCGACCCATTCTCCTTTAAGAAGCTAGACACGGAAAGCACATGGCATACCCCGCATGTCTTCGCCTCTTTTAGAAGAAGGGTAAGCAAGACCGGCTTCCTTGAGCAGTGGGAAAAAGTAAAGTAGATAAACATTCAATCAAAGTCACCAAGCATCCAACAAACACATCCATCCCATTCCATCATCACTTGTGTCCTCCCCGACACCCACATGCATAAACCGATGCATCTCGCCACTCTAGGCGTCATCCGCTGCCATAACCACAAGGCCCCCTTCCTCCACACACCTCAATACCCCTTGAGGCTCACATTAGAACAAAAGAAATAGGAAATAAAACATCACATCAAATGGTCTCTTGACCCTTTAACAAGGCATCCAACCTTCATACAAAATGAGCACTCATGGATCTAAAGCACAAGACACTCAGCTTTTCAAACAAGAGGGTAACTAAGAACCCTACCAGGTGTTACCTTTTATCAACCAACCAGTTCTTTAATCCCTCTTGAATTAACACATTCAATTTGTAGGTTTCAATTCCAGGAAACCTATTCAGTAAGCTATCACAAAATATTTAACATGCTTACTATGCCAATTTGATTAACATAAAATTAGAAAAACTATAACAACGACAACAAACAGATTCATTTACATGCCTCCTTATCTTTATCCAATTAATTATCAATTAATTCTGGCTTTACGTTCTTTATCAATTTCCATCAAGAACGAACAACTAATAAAAGAAAGCATAGATATCACTCTATCTAGAAAAACATGAGGCAAACCGTTATCACGGTACAAAGCAACAACATGCGATCAAACCAATTCTTTTAATCCGGTTCAAGTATTTAATTAGGTCAATTTCATTGTGATCCAAAGGATAAATCATGATAACTATACGATTTCACTTAAACAATTAGAGAAGCCACAAATCCCCTACCTCGAAGAGTTCTTGATGTTATTTATCAACACAACGGGTCACGATCCTCCTCTCGCGACAACTGCATGCACCCAAGGATTCAACGGTACATCCAAACCAACCAAACCCTAAGAAAACCCCATCAGAAGCATGGAGATTACATGATAATATGGAAAGGATAACAAGAGAAGATGATCCCCGAAGGAAAGATGATAAAACATACCTTATATCGAATAATGATCGACACAACTTGGTTGCATAAAAATAGAGCATAACAAATCCTAGGAGTAAAGTTTGATTGTGAAACTACTACAGGAAGGATTGAAAGGTTATAGTGTCTCATATCTGATAAAAAAGAGGAAGAACAAGGGAGGATGAATCTTTTTCCTTTTTGTAGATTTAATGGGGTGACGGTTTAAGATCCGGTTAATTCTCCATTAAAAACAGATCGCATTAACCCACATGGTTTGACCAAGTAAAAACATCCCGACCTTAGGAATAATTAATATAGGATTTATTTTCTTTTAATTGGCCTTAAGAGTCCTTAAAAATAAGGCTTTAAATGTATTTTACGTCAAAGGAAACGTTAAAAGGGGAAAAAATGAAAAAATCTGGAAACACTGTTCACCAACAGTTACTGTACACCTACCGATCTGTGCTACCGACCTGTGCTACCGATCTGTGCTACCGATCTGTGCTACTGATCAGTGCTATCGATCAGTGCTATCGATCAGTGCTACTGATCTGTGCTACCAATGTGTGCTACCGATGTGTTCTACCGATCTGTGCTACCAATGTGTGCTACTGATGTGTGCTACCGATGTGTGCTACCGATGTGTGCTACCGATCTGTGATACGGATCTATGCTACCGATCTGTGCTACAGATTTGTGCTACCAATCTGTGCTACCGATCCGTTCTACTAATTTTTGAAACACTATACACCTACCAATACTATTTATAAAATTGGAAACACTGTTCACAGAACTGGAAATTTGGCTAAGTGTTGGGGATAAGTCACCTTGACCTCCTGAAACACCTCCAACACCACATTTGTACAAATTAATGGACTGGAGAGGTCTAGTACATTACGTCAGATACCTCTCAAAACATTCTTATCCTCAAGAATTTAAAACCAACCTAAAGAAAAGAGGGTCCGAACAACCATCTTGTAAGATACCTCTTAGGGGAAAACCACCCTGAGTTGTTCTAAAGCTGGGACAAAACCACGAAATCCGAGAGAAAGGGGACAAACAATACATATCCAAACAATTCAAGCATAACACCACATCAAAGGTACATAAAATAAAGGATAAAATAAAACTCAACACAATAACTTAAAACAGCTCTGGGTACTGGACACACATCTTTGACTCACGTTCCCAGGTACTCTCCTCTATGCCACCGTGTCACCACAAGACACGAACCAAGGGAATATAATGCCCATGAAACAGCTTCTCCTTTAGGTCTCGGATCTCCACAGGTCTCTCCTCGAAGGTTGCATCATCATCAACATCGATCTCTACCCAATTGATGATGTGAGAGTCATCATGAAGATAAAGACAGAGTTGTGATACATGGAAAACATCATGTACCCGGCTCATCTGTGGGGGAAGTGCTACTCGATACGCCACAACTCCAACATGAGCTAACACCTCGAAAGGCTCAACAAAACGGGGATAAAGCTTACTTCCACGACCAAACCTTCGCTACCCACGATTGGGAGTCACTTTCAGAAACACATGATCCCCAACATTAAACTCTAAGGGTATCCTTCTTTGATCAGCATATGATTTCTGATGATCTTGCACTGTCTTCATCCTCTCACGAATCACTTGAACTATATATGTTGTATTCTGCACTAGTTCCAGTCTGAGAATTGCTGACTCTCTGACCCTATACCAGCACAACAGAGAATGGAAAGGCCGTCCATACAAGGCTTCAAACGGCGCCATACCGATGGTGGAGTGAAAACTATTATTGTAAGAGAATTCCACCAAGGGTAAGTTCCTCATCCATGAAACTCCAAAATCAAGAACACAATATCGTAACATGTCTTCGAGAGTTTTTATGGTTCACTCAGTTTGACCATCCGTTTGAGGATGAAAAACAGTGCTAAGGAATAGTTGAGAACCGAAAGCATGTTGGAGACCCCTCCACACCCTGGAGGTAAAACGAGGATCTCGATCAGAAATGATCGTCCTAGGTACTCCATGAAGTCTCACCACCTCCTCTAGATACTGACTCGACAAAACTTCCACTGATCTCGACTTCTTGATCACTATGAAGTGGGCCGATTTTGTTAAATGATCCACTACCACCCATATAGCATCATGTCCTCACAGAGCTCGAGGTAAAACTGTAACAAAGTCCATTGAGATGACCTCCCACTTCCACTGAGGAATCTCTAATGGCTGGAGAAGACCACCAGGAACACGGTGTTTGGCCTTCACCTTCTGGCAGACTAAACACCGAGACACAAACTCTGCAACCGCACGCTTCAGCCGAGGCCAACAAAACTGACTCCTCAAGGATCGGTACATCTTTGTCACACCAGGATGTACTGCTAATGGAGAAATATGGAACTCTCAGAGAACCATCTCGCGCATCACTAAGGGAACAAAAAGCCTGCCATGATACAACACTCGGTGTTGTTCATCCTCCGACCAACCATCAGGGGCCTCACCAGAAACAACTATGTCTCTCCAAACTTCCACCTATGGATCACCCAAATAGGACTCTTACACCTTCTACATCAGGTATGACTACACCATCATCTGGAAAAGACAACCTCTACATCCAACCTCTTCCATATCAAGATGCAAATCTGACAGTTCCTCTATTACTCTCAAAGAATCTACAGATTCACGCACATCATCACTACGTGACTTTTGACTCAGCACATCTGCTAAAACATTCCCTTTTCCAGGTGTATATGATATTTTGAAGTCGTATTTCTGCAAGAACTCCATCCACCGACGCTATCGCATGTTCAATTCACACTAGAAGAAAACATACCTCAAACTCTTATGATCAGTGAAAACCACAAAGCGCTCACCAATGAGGTAATGTATCCACAACTTTAGAGCAAACACCACGGCTGCCAACTCAAGATCATGGGTGGAATAGTTGCATTCATGGGGACGCAACTGCCGAGACTCATAAGAAACAACTGACCTCTGCTGCATGAGAACATAGCCTAGCCCCAGATGTGAAGCATTGCAGAAAACATCAAACTGGACTCCCTCAGCTGGAAGACAAAGAACGGGAGCACTTACTAAATTATCCTTTAGATACTCGAAGGCTGCCTGGAACTGATCAGTCCATTCGAAGGCCTGATACTTCCTGGTCAAAGCTGTTAGAGGAGTCGAAACCCATGAGAAATTGGCTATGAACCTCCTGTAGTAGCCTGCGAGACCAAGGAAACTTCACACCTCTGACACTGTCTTGGGGGCTGCCCAAGACACCACTGCTTCTATATTCAATGGATCCATAGCTAATCCTTGTTGGGACACAAAATTCCCCAAGAAACGGACTTCTCGAGCCCAAAACTCACACTTCAACAACTTCCCAAACAACTGATGTTGGCGAAGAACTCCCAAAACAGCTTGTAGACGCTCTGCATGCTCCTCTTCAGATGTGGAATACACAAGGATGTCATTGATGAAAACCACCAAAAACTTGTCCAGGAACTCACGGAACACAGCATTCATCAAACCCATGAAAACAGCTGAAGCATTCGTCACGGCGAACGACATTACAATGAAATCATAATGCCCATGATGACAACGGAAAGCCGTCTTCGGAATATCCTCATCCTTCACCCGCATCTGATGATATCCTGACCGCAAGTTGATCTTTGAGAACCAACTTGTACCCTTTAGTTGATAGAATAAGTCACCAATCTGTGGAAGAGGATAAAGGTTCTTTATTTTCACTTTGTTTAAGCGACGATAATCGACACACAACCGCAAACTGCCGTCAGACTTCTTCACGAACAAGACCGGTGCACCCCATGGTGACACACTTGGCCGAACAAAACCGCACTGCAACAGACCATCAATCTTTATAAGTAGTTCTCATAACTCATAAGGGGCCATCCTATATGGATACATAGAGATATGAAATGCTCATGGCTGTAGCTCGATCCCAAACTCGATCTCTCATCGAGGGGGTAATGTTATGACCTCTTCTGGGAAGACATCAGGGTACTCCTCCATGACCCTAGGAAACGCCAACTTCTGAACCTCTGAAGAACTCAGCATCAACTCAGCCATCAAGGATGATAAGGATGGAACATGCCTATGACCCATCCGAGGATCTCGCTAACCAAAAAACACCACCTGCTCTCCATCCGCACCGAATAAGATGACCTTTTTCCTGAAGCAATCCACGATAGCCTGCACCGAATACAATGAATCCATGCCAAGGATGACATCATATGTTTGTATTCATAAACATAGTAAATCTCCCCAAGAGCGGTGCTACCTCAACACTAGCTCACAATCTCTACATACTTCAAACAAGTTAGCTCAACCTCCAACTAGCGTAGTCAACGCCAATGGCACTGGAAGCCTCTCTACCTCAAGTCCCAAGGCATGGAAAAGGGTAGGTGATATGAAGGAGAGTGTCACTCCTGAATAAAACAAGGCATACACCAAGGTAGAAAACAAGCAAAGGGTACCTCGGACGATGCCTGGCTCACCTGGAGCTGGCAACGCTAAAGCATGAAGCTGACCACGACCTCCTCCACAACCTCTCTGACCCTGATGATGACCACCACCATGGCCGCACTCTACTCTCCGAGGGCCGGGGGCATCATGGGGCTGTCCTCTACCTTCCCCATCTACCCTCTGGTGATCTAAAGCTGGTGCAACCTGCTGCTGCTGCCTCGACTGGAACTGCCTCAACGGAGGAACCTGGAGCGAAGCGCCCGATGCACGATGACTGCTCTGAAAATTCAGGCACTAACGCTACTGATGACCACGACAACCATAATAAAAACAAGCACCTGATCCCTTGGCATAGGCCTGAGAGTTGCTGCCTCCAGATAAATGAGATGGGAAGGGCTGGGACCTACCCTCAGGTGAACAAAAACTCTTCTGCCTTGAAAACCGGGAACCTCGGACCACAGCTCTGCTTCGTGAGGAATCATGACGATTCCCCTCTCATGACGATCCGGTCCTGACCAAAGTCCTCTCAACAACCTCTACCCTTGCCAGCACCTCAATATATGTCTTCAGCATAAATGGGGTGACCTAACACTGGATCTCTGGATGCAAAGCCTCCTCAAAATGCCTCGCCCTGGCCTCCTTATCTGGTAACAGGTCTAAAGCATATCGTAGAAGGTTCCTAAAATAGATTCTAAACTCTCGAACACTGGAGCTCCCCTGTCGAAGGGTAAGAAGCTCCTGACGACTAGACGCCTTCGCGGTCAAGGAAAGGAACTCAACTCTAAACTTGTCTCGAAACTCCTCCCATGAGATCGCTGAATCCTCACGATCCTCGAGGAACAAGATCCATCACTTCCTTCCTGCTCCACGCAGCATCTTCACAAACAAGGACACCCAGTGCTCCTTCCAAGCACAAATCAAATTGAAGCCAATATCGACCTCCTCTAACCAGTCTTCCGTTACTGCATTTGAAATAGAGCCCTCATACTTCTGCAGACTCTGACGCTGAAACTCTCGGAGTGTCTTCCTCCAAGTGTCGTCGTCATCAACCTCTACCCTGCGGTGTTCTGCTAGAACAACCTACTGGTCATTTTCTATGAAAATATGACGAGGACGTCGACTTGAAGCCACTCCTGCAAAAGAACAAACCGTTAGAGCTCCTAAGCCTGGAATATGGAAGACTCAAGATTAATTAATTTATTGTTTTATTTTATTCATTTTAGGTTAACCTATACAAGGTCTACCCATTCAAATAAAGGCACAAGAATAATGATGCATGATCCTTTCCTAGGTATCTACCCTGAAAATAGTATCACCTTGTTTAGTAGCCATTGTAAACTTAATGGTCCGTACATCATATCATAAGGGTCCCTAAACGCCTATGTCTCAGCTGATCTTTAGTGTTCACCTCACTTTCTAAACATGAATGACACCGTTTCCCTACCAACCCATGCAACCTCACATGTGCCTAACTCCAAACTCCATCCTATCCATCAACCTTACCTCTGATACCACTCTGTCACGACCCCCTCCCCACAATGGGTACCCCTCCTGGGCCTGCAATGTGAAAAGGGAGATAATGAACCCCGATTCCCGCCTCCAGTAGACCCCAGGTTGGCGACTAGCACCGATGGTATAATTAACACACAAATGGGAGGAATTACCCTCTAAGAGAACACATGTGAAAGAGAGAGATAAGATAGACACCAACCAACTCCAACTCAGAACTAAAATATAAAAGAAACCCAAGTACATATATGAAATGTCATGAAAAAGTACTACAAATGAAAGGGGAAACTACAAGTACCCAAAAGAAAGGAAAAACAGCAGTAACCACAAGCCCGAACAGCTCCTCCAACCACAAGCTATTAGTAACTAGCTTGATCTACAACCTGCTCTAAGTGACCTGAAAAATAGTTTATATATACATAGGGTGAGTATAACAGTATACTCAGTAGGATCCTCCCTGAATCCTCTCGTGTAAAAGTAAAGAAAGCATGCTAAAGCCTAGTGAACAACAAGTGAAACTAACTCGTCACCTAAACAGGTATACTATGTTTCCAACCTCACCATGGCTACTATCACCAAGTAACGCATACAAGAATATAGAATATAGTAAATAATATCAAGGGTACACCGCTACTACTTCCCCACTAGTTTGCCGCTTTTCCCCAACAAAATACATCATGTGAATATCTCTCAAAAGGATTGCTTGTATACACCTGGGCCATGCTCCACAATCTGCACCATGTGCACCACAAAGGCTTGCCCGCAGACACCTGGGCTAAGCACCACACTATCCTCACAACCAAAAGTAACCAGGTAGTTTCCGGGAGCCACCACAGCTCGCATAACGTGTATCATACGTCAGGTATTATACCTCAATCCATAACAACCCATACGCCGAGTAAGGATCCTCAAGCCATCACAACCTATACACGTTACACCCATAGTAGTCCATAGGATACTATATCCAGAATATATGTGTGTGAAATAACCACAAGCCATTACAGCCCTCTACACACATATATGGGGAAAACTAACCGCTGTGCCAAAGTCACTCGTATCTACCAAGAGAAGAGAGTGGGGCTAAAGGGGGTAGTCATCCATTAAACCTCCAATCATAATGTTAAGGAAAACACCCCCTAGGGCTCAGAATCCCCGGAGTGTCAGTTTCCCTTACCAACAGGGTGGAGTAGCATATAGAAACACAAAAAGTACAGAATATATTATATCTCACAACCACACTATGAGAATTACCTAGTCTTAGACACAACTGCAGCTAATGTCTCTCAGACTCTGGGCTACTACTTATAAGACTAGGTATCCTATAAGCACACAACCATTTAAAGAACTTTATTAGATTACTTTATTCCCTTTTTATCAGTTCCACTGTACGTGAATTAATTCTTTAAACATTAATTAAACATAAACAATTCCACATTAAATTTCATTAGCATCACACCCAAAGTCCACTGTCCCTTCAAAAATTACTACCTCATCATTAATTACAGCAAACTCTAACCCCATGGGTTAACATCATTTATTAAAACATTCATTACAGAATTACTTTCCCATATTCCCAGGCATTCTAGAAAATCATTCTATGCTACTAAACACAAGGGGGCTCAACACGGTGAGTAGATGTACTACCCGTCGAGTCTTTTCTGCCTATATCAAGAGCGTAGACCCATTCTCCTTTGAGAAGATAGACATGGAAAGCACATGGAATACCCCGCATGTCATCACCTCCTTCGGAAGAAGGGTAAGCAAGACCAGCTACCTTGAGCAGTGGGGAAAAGTAAAGTAGATAAACATTCAATCAAAGTCACCAAGCATCCAACAAACACATCCATCCCATTCCATCATCACTTGTGTCCTCCTCGACACCCACATGCATAAACCGATGCATATTTCCACTCTAGGCGTCATCTGCTGCCACAACCACAAGGACTCCCTACCTCCACACATCACAACACCCCTCTAGGGTCACATCAAAACACAAGCAGTAGGAAATCAAACATCACATCAAATGGGATCTTGGACCTTTAACAAGGCATCCAACCTTCATACAAAATGAGCACTCATGGCTCTAAAGCACAAGACACTCGGCCTTTTGAACAAGAGGGTAACTAAGAACCCTAACAGGTGTTACCTTTTATCAACAAACCAGTTCTTTAATCCCTCTTGAATCAACAGATTCAATAAGTAGGTTCCAATTCTAGGAAACCTATTCAGTAAGCTATCACAAAATATTTAACATGCTTACTATGCCAATTTTATTAACATAAAATTAGAACAACTACAAAAACGACAACAACCAGATTCATTTACATGCCTCCTTATCTTTAACCAATTAATTATAAATTAATTCCAGATTTACATTCTTTATCAATTTCAATCAAGAAAAAACAACTAATAAAAGCAAGCATAGATATCACTATATCTAGCAAAACATGGGGCAAACCGTTATCACGGTACAAAGCAACAACATGCAATCAAACCAATTATTTTAATCCGGTTCAAGTATTTAATTAGGTCAATTTCATTGTGATCCAAAGTCTAAATCATGCTAACTCTACGATTTCACTTAAACAATTAGAGAATCCATGAATCCCCTACCTCTAAGAGTTCTTAACGTTCTTTATCCACACAACGGGTCACGATCCTCCTCTCATGACAACTACATCCACCCGAGGATGCCATGGTACGTCTGCACCAACCAAACCCCAAGAAAACCCCATCAAAAGCATGGAGATTACATGCTAATATGGAAAGGAGAACAAGAGAAGATTATCCCCGAAGGAACGATGATAAAACATACCTTATATCGAAGAATGATCGACACAGCTTGGTTGCATCAAAAGATATCAGAACCAATCCTAAGAGTAAAGTTTGATCATGAAACTCCTATAGGAAGGATTGAAAGGTTCTAGGGTCTCATAGATGATAACAAAGATGAAGAACAAGGGAGGATTAATCTTGTTCCTTTTTGAAGATTTAATGGGGCGACGGTTTAAGATCCGGTTAATTCTCCATTAAAAACGGATCACATTAACCCATTCAGTTTGACCAAGTAAAAACATCCCGGCCTTAGGAATAATTAATATAGGATTTATGGCCTTTTAATCAGCCTTAAGAGTCCTTAAAAATAAGGCTTTAAATGTATCTTACGTCAAAGGAAACGTCAAAAGGGGAAAAACTGAAGGAATCTGGAAACACTGTTCACCTACCGTTATTGTACACCTACCGATCTGTGCTACCGATCTGTGCTACCGATCTGCGCTACCGATCTGCGCTACCGATCTGCGCTACCGATCTGCGCTACCGATCTGTGCTACCGATCGGTGCTACCGATCAGTGCTACCGATCCGTGCTACCGATCTGTCCTACCGATCTGTGCTACCGATCTGTGCTACCAATCTGTGCTACCGATCTGTGCTACCGATCTGTGCTACCAATCTGTGCTACCGATCTGTGCTACCGATCTGTGCTACCGATCTGTGCTACCGATCTGTGCTACCGATCTGTGCTACCGATCTGTGCTACAGATCTCTGCTACAGATCTGTGCTACCGATCTGTGCTACTGATCTGTGCTACCGATCTGTGCTACCGATCTGTGCTACCGATCTGTGCTACCGATCTGTGCTACCTATCCGTGCTACCGATCTGTGCTACCGATCTGTGCTACCGATCTGTGCTACCGATCTGTGCTACCAATCTGTGCTACTGATCTGTGCTACCGATCTGTGCTACTGATCTGTGAAACACTGTACACCTACCGATACTGTTCATAAAACTAGAAACACTATTCACAGAACTGGAAATTTGGCAGTGTTGGGGATAAGTCACCTTGACCTCCCAGAACACCTCCAACACCACATTTGCACAAAGTAATGGACCAGAGAGGTCCGGGCCATTACATATTCACCATAAGGATTGTGGGTTTTTCACACCCCATGTCCTTATCAACTTGGCAAATCAGGGTAAGAATCTCCAATAAACTCTTCCCATTATTGCTCATATTATAATTCATAATAAAACTAGAGAAGGTATTAGGCAGCGATGATAGTATGATATCTGTATGCAACTCATCTAGGAATTTAATCCCTAAGATGTCTAGATGATCAATGTATCCAATAATCTTGACTACATGTGGTCCAACTAGCACAAACTCTCCAAGATTTTTAGTGAAAAAAGCATTGGAGATCTTATACATCTCTTGTCTCGCCTTCTCTTTTTAGAGATCCTGAAGGTAAGACATCATACTATAAGCATTAATTTCCTCATGTTGATTCAAGAGCTCATTGGTCATGGATGATATAATAAGGAATTGAAAATCCATAATATCATTCATATCTTTCCCATATAAAGAGAGTTCCTCATCACTCACCTCATTTCTAGGCAAAACTGGTAAAGGCGCTTCTAGCATATAAAGTTTCCTCTCACGGTGAAGGATAACCTGAAGGTGCCTTTGCCACTATTTTAAATTATTACCAGTGAGAAGGTTTTCCTTCTTGAGTATGTATCAAAATGATGTGTTTTATGTCATTTTGATTGTTGTTTCTACAAATTAATATGAACAGAGTTTTAGTACTTTATATTGATAAATATAGACAAATAAATAAATTAATATCTATTAGTATCCCACTATTTTTTTGAAACTCAATACCCCTCACCATTTTCTTTGAAATATCCCATTGCTTAGAAATTATAGCAGAAAGAATACATATTTCCCTTCAAATTACCCCAACTAGGGTTGGTCAAGAATCTTGAAAGGTTTTAGTTAGGAATTCCAAATGCCAACTGCATTAACTCACAACTCCTTAATCTGTTGAGTGGAATCCCCAATCCTAAAATCCTTAATTTTGGATTTCCTCAACCTTTTCCTCTCAGTTACACCAAGTTCTGCTAGACCACTAAACCCTTGATTTAAACTAATTTAAGTCAACCCAAAACTTCAAATTATAATTCCCTTATAATTGAAAGCACCCCAACTAGGGTTGGCCAAGCACTTTGAACTATGGTTCAATTCTAACCGAAGTAATAGAAGGCTATACCGACTTAATATTTAATTGAGGGATTTTATCCTTTATGTGTAAATTTCCACTTATTATCTTTTCACATGCTTGTTAATATTAAGTGGGATATACTTAAGTGATTAACCATGTATAGATAATATTTATGCATAATCCATTTTATTTTAGTTCCATCTTGTATGCTTTTTAGTTCATAATTATGTGATCGCGTCAAACATCCATAATGAATAACCATACAACTAACAGAAATAAATAAAGGGTATAATCATAAGATTTACTGTTGGTTAGTTTATCTATAGGTTGGTAAACTAACCCTGACCTAGGGGAGAAACACCTTGAACCTTTAAGGTTCATGTTTACAACTTTCCACCTGTCCACCTTTGTATCTCCTTAGATTGGTTTCGCCTTGGCTTCTAACTTGAACCACATCCACTAGCTTGGGATTCCCATCCATTACATATGAATTTAACTCACACACAGGTGAGGGGTAAAAGGAGGTTTACATAAAATAAACCCTGGGCACGTAGGCCCTACATATTAATGAGGAGAAGGCACACAAGACAACAATTTTAATTCAATAAATAAATTAAAATGGAACCAATCACACACAAAGGTCTAGTCTAGCTCATGATCATCCACATACATTCAATGAATTACACATTTAATAAAACTAACATTCAATTGTTTAATAGTTATTATTAAGATAAATTATGTTTGAATCAATTAATCATTATCTTTAATTAATCAATCCATTTTATCTTAATCATTTTTTGAATTTCCTTAAGATTCTCATTCATAACCTTGTACATAGCTTGTAACTTGGAGGAAACCCAGTGAATAATCGTCAAAAACTACCCAAAATATATTTGTACTTGTATACAATTTATTCTTGGTGACATGCTGCATGCACACAAAATTATAATTGTTATACAACTCATACATGATGTGAAAATATTTGAACATTACACATATGTTAATTAAAAATTTATATATATATGTTTGTGTATATATATATATATATATCAAACACCTATCACATCTTGTGTCCCAACTTTATACCCACATGAAGGTATATATCTCAAAGGTTTACATAATATAATACTAAAATTTTAAATCTATATAATATGTAAATAGTACACGACGTGTAGATTCGACCACACGGCGTATACCTTCCTCACCATCCATCCGAAGCACACTCTTATAGAAATGGAATGTGAGGTGTACATCAGAAATATTTGGAGTACACAATGTGTCCAGTGGGCCACACACTTTGTAGACTCTGCGTTACATGGTCACCGGCTGGGCAAGCCATGTATGGGATACACAACTTGACCTTGACCCAAAGGGACTACATGCAATGTCTAGTGGGACACATGATGTGTAGTCCTACTGATTGTTTTCTAGTCTATCCTGGTCAACACGTAGTGTAATAATTAACTACACCACATGTCATTAATGCACACGGCTTGAGTAATTTCATAATTACTCCTGACTAATTGAACACAAATACATGACATGTAGATTTGACTACACAGTTTGTAATCTTGTGTTATCTGAACAGAACCGCTAGTGCCTCCTAATGAGATCCTCAATTTAATTTTAATCATAAAATTATCTGTTTCTGTTAGATTTGTGAGAAATTATAATAGAGTAACAGATATCAAAATTTATATTACAATAATGATTAAACATGAATTGAAAAACTAAATTATTAAAGTGTAAATCATCAATGAATTATTTAAATAATTATAAAAAAATATGACTGATCTGATACCACTTGTACGTTCTGGGTGCAGTGGAAGCTCAGGATGGGCATGTACACAACTTTGAAAATTTATATAATCAATGATTAATACAGGATCAATATAAAAATGAATGCCAATATCCATGGAATTAAATCAAAGATAAAATAAAAAGGAGAGAACCCAGAACCGAGAAGAGTTGATTGACATATTTTGTTTATAATTAATTTAATTAAATTATAGAATTACCTCTAAGGTGATTATTTCTTCATTGATGTGTCCAACCATGGGTTCAAGGTATAACTTCATTGCAATGTAGAATCCAAGGATACAAATCCTCTAGTGGTGATCCATACGTGCTGCATGTATCTCTAGATGTTTCCAAAGGAGTCTCCGGGTGCTAGAGAAGAAGATCCTTGCACTTGCGATGCCCACCTTTGATCGCCTTGAGAATCACTTCCAAAATGTTCTCCTTAATCCGATGGAGGAGGATCTCTCTCATTCTTGAGAGTGTTTTTGGAGAGGGAAGAGTTCTCTAGGCTTGAGATCTTTTCTCTAAGGATGTTGTGCATACAACAATTGGTTAGCCGATGAAATGACCCCTTGACTTATATAAAGAATAATAAAATAATGTGAAATTTAATTCACTGGGTAATAATAAATAATTAGCACAGGTTCTATTACTTAATTTATTATTCCACATAAAAACCCCATATTAAATAATAATAGCAATTATATTATTTCCATGACACATGCTTAACAAATTTAATTCAGCAAGTAATAATAAATAATTAGCACAAGTGCCATTACTTAATTTATTATTCCATGTGAAAACCCCATGTTAAATAATAATAGTAGTGATATTATTTCCATAACATGTGCTTAAATTTCATTTTATATTTAAATATTTTTTAACCAAATAATATTTAATATTATTTCTCATCAGATACATAACTTGGTCCACCAATCCTCCTCAATATTTATTGGGCCTTGAATAATAACTATTTATTTATTAAATAAATATAACTTCATTATTTGCCGATAAATAAATATTCCATCCGCAATATATTCTCTCAAATAACTACTGACAAAATAAATGCGATCAGTCATACTTGAATAATTATTAAACCAAAATCCGGAATAATATTTATTCAACTTGTTAAATAAATAAATTATTTAACTGAGATACTAGATACACTTAGTGTGTGACCCTCTAGGCCTCTTTCTCATTGGCATTAGGTGGGCTTGCCTAAAGTCCAAGATTACTATCTAGCAACAGGTCAGGGTACCTAAGAGAAATAAGTTGATGTCACAAAGACATGTCACCTTATACGAACACTTACCAAGTAATATAATCCATTTGTCCTGATATCTCTTGTCAAGCGAGTTGCATGCAAGTGCCATCAACCCATGTGCTTGATTTCTCATTCTTTGACTTACTGTAATTGAACTTTCCTAGTGGACACCATGTCCATGGATTTAGTTAGGATATATCATTTCCATAAATGGGATTGAGATAACTACTTCTGTAGAAGTGAAAAATACTTTCTCACATTATTTATTAATGCAGTATTACTCATGACACACCCAACATATCCTACCTCACTGTGAATATTTGTCATCACGGTTTTTGTCAATACATATAAGTGTGTGAGTCATAATACCCATTAATAATAATCTTAAAGTCTAAGGATAAATACACAAATCCATAGATAGGAACATCTAATGACACTTCTAAATGTGGATTTTTTACTGGCTGGTCTTGTTCTCATAATATCCTCTTAGATATTACCAAGGGCGCACACCATGAGAAGGTGCCTAAAAGTTTCATGAGTCCCCAGCCATGATATCCTGTATCATTTGTGTCCCTTAAAATGATATAATCCAGCCATAGAACATATATTCAAGAATAATGTCATGGCACTTCTGAGTTCTCATCATAGTAGGGATCCGCTATGACCTTTTAGTGTGAAAACTATTCTTAGGACATTATCACATACTATGTTATGCAGAAGAATAATCATGATGTGATAAGGAGTTTATTAATATTTATCCAATGAATAAAGGTTTATCATAAATTAAAAATAAGTTAGTTTCTAGAGAACCAAATCCAATAATGTATACATGCACACATCCAACTCAATGCAAAAGTACAAAGGGGAAGAATAAAAGATGCAACACTGCTATAAAGTAAACCAAACATGCATTAAACTCTAGATAGTACAAGAGTATGGTAGTGTAAACTAAAAATTAAAAGAGAAAAAAGAAATTCCCAACTAGGAATATGTCCCAACTGATAAAACTAGAAAAGTAAATAGTTAAAAGAGAGCCTTGATTTTGAATCCCAATCTACGAACACCATACACGGTCCAAACAACCAGTATCCCTAAGCTTCTCTTTAGTCACAGTTGACCTATCTGTCATTTTCATAAGACATAAAATGTGTGGGAAAATCCCATAAAGGGGTGAGTATAAGAAAACCTAGTAGGACACCCTGAAATATGAAGGGGACTTAATAATAGATAAAATAGAAGTTGAATACAATAGATAAAACAAGGTACAATGAAATAGTACAGCTCAACCCAACAAGAGAGTGAAAGTAAGATTTTAAAAACATAAGGGGATAAACACGGTGGGTAGATAAACTACTCATCAAGTCTTCACTACCTATGGTAGAAGAGTATAGTCATCCAAATATGATAAGATAAACATAGAAAGAACATGGAATGCCCCGTGCATCTTTGCCTCTCCTAGAAGAAGAGTATCAAAATCCAAGGTGTGAATCCATAAGAAAGAATATATATATGCTCAGTCAAAGAAGCCCAAATGATAGAGTAATGGGATCTTCATCTCATAGCTTATGAAGAAGATTACCCAACAGTTCCAAAATTATAACAACAATGCCCATCATTCCATGCTTCTTCCTTGAACACACAAGTCTAAGGAACTCATTCACTATACTTTGACACTATCCGCTTTGGGAAGAACTAACTCACCCATATGTTTTCTGGTAGAATCTCTATGGGGAAATCATTCCTCTTCCTCGTGAGTCCAAATCTATTTCAAACTGTACCTTGTTACTATGTCGCATAGTCAAGGGGACACAATCTCTAGGTAGAGGAACCATGACCTGGTACGATAGGAGGGTTCCACTCTAATGGTTGATGGAGGACCCATGATCTTCCAAGTAGGATGGTTGTAATCTTATGGTCAAGGACTCATGCCCATCCCAGATGGAGGGTTCCACTCTAAAAGTCACCAAGGAATCATGTTGAGCCCATTTGGAGGGTTCCACATGGGAGGTTGAGGACCCATGCCCAACCTAGCTAGAGGTTTCCACTTATGAGTCTATAGAGGACCCATGCCTAGCCTAGCTGGAGGGTTCCACTCTCTAAGTCATCGAGGATCCATGTCAATCCCAGCTGGAGGGTTCCACTCTAGAATTCATCGAGGACCCATACCCAGCCCAGCTTGAGGGTTCTACTAGGGAGTCTCTGGTGATCCTGTGTGAACATTTCCATCGTCGAGCGTCACCTTAGAAGGTTACATTACCATAAAACTTCACATTGTATCTCCAAATACACAACTAAGGTAACTATCACATTCTATGTAAAAAAACACTTAAGATGGGCTACTCACAAGCCAAAATATGAGTTCAAAAGAAAGAGATGCGGAGGTTTAAAGTTTTCTAAAAAATGATCAAGGGGTACATGATGTGTGAGGGGCCCACACGGTGTGTGGTCCTACCTTGAAGCTTGGTCGCGTACCTAGAAGGTACATAACTCCATCCCATGTAGTAGTACATGTCATGTATGTGGAATACATAGCATGTCCAAGATAACCGATATCAAGTCCGTGTCTTCTAGCCATGTCTGTATACCATATACGGTGTCTATGTACTTAGGTACACAACATGTGGCTTCACACAGGACACCACCTGTGTACTCAAGTCGTGTCCATGTACATCTTCATGAACTCCCTCCTAAGTGGTCTTCCAAATTGGTTGTACAACTGGGATAAGGTACACAGTGTGTAAGGGAGGACTACATGTCATTTCATCCTTAAATTTTCCCAAACCCTAGTACCACCACTAAAGGGGGATACATGACATGTGTTCATCCTTGAACACAACATCTAGTCAGGTATTTGACATAAATACTAAATTCGAAATTCGGGCTTGAATCTATAAATGTTGCTTGAAATTCGGGTCCATCTTAGGTAAAAACTAGTGGATCCGACCGTAGATCATGGATCTCATCCATTATTCACTATAAAACATCCAAAGGAGGTTGTAGGGGGTTTCCTCATTCATTCCACATGCTGTTGTGCCTCTGCTCGTCAAGTTCTTGATGTTTAAACACCAAATCAGTCATCCTTGCCTAGTAATGTGCCCAGATCTTTTCTCGGTTCATTAAACCATTCTCATTTCATCGATCCATCATGAATCTTGGGGTCCGATCAAGCTCAATACCTCCCAACAAGGTCGATTTGGGATTGTGGGGATCCAAATGATGAAGAACACAAAGCAATGAGGTAGAAAAGCACCAAAACCAAGGTTTTAGCATCATCATCCAATCATTCTTGGCCAAAAATAAAGAACATACATACCGGGGTTATAATAACGTTGATTAAAAAAATTTAAATATGGTATATAGGCTCATTAAAAGGCCATAAGTGGTGCAGATTCAAGAACGAGACTGGGTTTTCTCAATCATTTAATTTAAGGGTGTAAAATGCCAAAATACATGTCCTACCTTGATTACAGATTGATATTTGATGAAGAAAACATCCGCTAACAATATGAGGGGAGTGGTTGTGTTTGATGTATCCTAATATGATCCGATCTGAAATTCCATCATCGTTTATTGAGATTCGCCAATGGAGGAGGAATAAAGCTCTCACCGGTGATATTAAAGTTATGAGGCCAATCCTGAAAAAGTTTCCATAATAGTGAATTTATAGACTTTTAATTTTAGTTAAATTGATTTAATTAATTAATTTAATAATTAATTATTCCACTAATCGCACCGCCAACAAGATAGGGGTCTGAACATCACACGCCGACTCATTTTATGTCACGAATAGGGTAAACACCGCATTCTAGACTCAACCGTGGGCTTGAATTTATGATCTGATCTACTTTTTAATATTTATATTGTTTTATTTAAGAAGCCACATGTGAAATATAACATATATTTAAAATTTTTATAAAATTAATTCTGGGCACACCAGGCCTTAGAATTTCACGTTGTCTCAGTATCTATATCTAGAAATATATATAGAAATATTTCAAAGTCTTACAAGGAAAAAACTGGGTCTCTGCATTATTCCCTCCTTCAAGATTTTCATCACAGAAAAGAAAAACTAGGAAAAAAAACTCGGGATACTGAGGCTAAACTTGGCTCTAATACTCCAAGGAACTCTCCTGCACATTTCTATACTACCACAATAGGTGAACCAAAGAGATGGTTCATCCATGCAGGGTCCGCTCCTGCCGATCCTCGATCACTATCAGGTGCTCTAAAAAGGTGGCTCCATCATCGATGTCTATCTCACCCCAGTCAATGATGTGTGTAGGTTTATTAATGTATCTCCTCAGTTGTGACAAATTGAAAACATTGTTCACCTGCTCTAGTTATGGGGCTAGGGAAATGTGGTAGGTGACCTCATCAACCCTTTATATGATCTCAAATGACCCAATGAACCTCAGTGATA
Organism: Viscum album; assembly: GCA_963277665.1. NCBI lineage: Eukaryota > Viridiplantae > Streptophyta > Magnoliopsida > Santalales > Viscaceae > Viscum > Viscum album. The sequence goes on along the minus strand of OY728141.1, from coordinate 1,481,367,982 downwards.
TCTTGCCTCCCCAGTTGAACCTCTACAATTCCTTCCATGGGGAGACTCTCAAGAAGACATAGTATCCCTATTAAAACTATAAGGTCACATTATGGTGATATATATAAGATTTATTTTTTAATTTGGGCTGTCCTCATGAGATCATGGATGAATTTCACTTTCTCCATCGCCATCTATACCAAATATGGGCCCACCAGAGATATCTCCCCGATCTTTTTCCAGAACAAGGGTGACCTAAAGTGTCTCCCTTATAAGGCCTTAAAAGGTTTCATAATTATGGTACAGTGGTAGTTTTTATTGTACTCAAACTATACCAAGGGAAGGTGATCCTTCTAGCTCTGTCTGAAGTCTAACAAACAAGCCATCAGCATATCCTCTAGCGCCTGGATAATGCATTCAGTCTACCCATCAGTTTGGGGGTGCAAGGCTGTACTCATACCCATGTGGTTACCAAATTAATATTGTAGGCCTCTCTAATATTGTGATGGAAACCACCCATCATGATCAGAGACAATCGTCTAGGTCACTTCGTGAAGGTGAATAATCTCCTATATGCAAAGCTACCCCAAAATCTCCACCAAAACCTGCTTCCTGATAGCGAGGAAGTGTTCCAAATTTTTGACTTAGTCATAAATCACCCAGATGGAGTCATGTAACTTCACTATGTGTGGTAGCCCTATGAAAAAGTCTATGGATATGCCATCCCACTCCCACTTCAGGATCTCAAGAAGCTATAATAAGTCTGTTGGAACTTGGTGCTCAACTTTCACCTACTGAAAGACGAGGAACCAAGAGATGAACTCATCTATGCTTCGTCTCATGCTGGACCAAAAAAAATTGCCACTAAAGATCTATATACATATTTACCACACCGATATGTACAACTAGGAGAGAATTGTGGAAATCCTGTATCACCTCCTCCCACACCGTGATTGGAACCACTATTTACCCCTGGAACAAGATGAGATGATTCCCTCATTCATAATATCCATATGGTGCATCACCTGTAGATATCTGGTCATGTAAGACTTGACAGTCGATGTCTCCCAACTGGTAATCTCTCACATGCTCAAGAAGTGAAGGATTCAACACCATTGAATGAAGAAAAGTGGTACCCTCCTGCTCCATTAGGGTCAGCTACAGGGAAGCTCACTGCTCTGAAGCTTCCCGCATTAATCAAGCCCGAGGCTTCATGTTAAGGGAATATGATACAAATTTTCCCTTCCTTATAGTATATACTACCTCAAAGTCATAGTTATGTAGGAACTCCAACCTGCATCACTATCTCAAGTTTAGGTCTCTCTAAGTGAAGATGTACCTGAGATTTTGGTGGTCTGAGTAAATCATAAAACACTCTCCTAGAAGGTAGTGTCTTCATATCCTTAGGGAAAAAACTACTATTGTTAGATCTAATTTGTGATTTTCATAGTTCTGCTCATGGGGTATCAACTACCTTGACCCATATGCGATAAATTCCTAACATTTCATTAACACACAATTGAGACCATCTCTTGAGGCATCACAATACACTAAAAACTCAACGTATTCCTCTGTAGTCTCAACATTGGAGCACTCATTATTCCTACCTCAAATCCTCAAAGACCCTATAGCACTACTCAAACTATTTAAATTAATTCCCTTTTTTACATTAGGGTGGTGAAAGGGGATGATATTGTGGATAAGTCATCCATAAACCTCCTGTAGCACCCTATAAAAACAAGAAATCTTTACACCTCTAACATGTTCTTAGGTGGGTCCCAAGAAAGTACTGCATCGATATTTTCTAGATCCATGACTAAAAAATGATTATAAATAAAATTCCCTAGAAATTGAACCTCATAAATATAGAATTGGTGCTTCGAGAGATTTCCATAAATCCAGTGCTCTCAAAGTAAGTCAAAAACCATCCTTAAGTGCTCTGCATGCTCCACCTTTGATGTAGCATAGACAAGTATGTCATCATTAAAGAGAATGAAAAATTGGTCCAAGTACAGATGGAAAACTTATTTCATCAAAGACATAAACATGGCGGGGGAATTCATCACACCAAAAGTAATCACTAGAAACTCATAGTATCCATAACGACACCAAAAAGACAACTTTGGAGCCTCATGAAACCTAAAATTGTGGTATCCAGACCTGAGATTGATCTTTGAAAACCATTTCACACCTTGAAACTAGTGAAAGAGGTCATCAATACTCAGAAAGGGGTACTTTTTCTTTATCATGGTTGGGTTTAGGTGACGATAATCCATGCAAAGAAATAAGATCTCATCCACCTTTTTCACAAACAATATTGGAGATACCCAGGGGGACACACTAGGTATGATGAAACACTTCTATAGAAGGTCCTCCAACTGTAATCATATCTCCCAGATCTTTATAGGAGCCATATGATATGCCGTAGAATATTTTAGAGCAGTGCTGAGATTCAAGTCAATGAAAAGCTCCATTTCCTTCCTCAGAGGTAGTCCTAGGACATCCTTAGGGAATATGTCTATATAATCCTTCATAACTAAAGGAACCTATATTCCTAAATATACTACTACCCATAGAACTCACTTTACCTACCATGATATCTCTCTCAACATAAAAAGAGAATCCCATCCAATCAGTGCGTAGGTATATGACTAGTCTACGTTGACAATAAATTTGGGCTCGGACCATGGATAGCCATTCCATACCCAAGTTGATATCATAGGGTTCTATCGTAATGACTAAAATGTCTCACATGAACCTCTCTCCATCAGGTGATAGCTTGCACTACTGACAAATATAATATACAGAGGAAGCATTCCCTGTAGAAACCTCATGACAAAGCTATTGTGCTAGTGCCTCAATTGGGAGCTCCAACTCTCGTACCAGGAGTAGAGGGATGAAGGAATGATTAGAACCTATGTATACTAAAATGTAATTAAGAGTAGAATAAATAAAAATCATACCTCGGACTATCTCATGTACTACAGAATTAGAGACATCCAAAGCATGGAGGTGTCCGTGGCCCTGACCGTTAACTCCCTGATCCTGACATGGGATGCCTGGTAGTGGTGGGGAAAGGATATCATAGAATCTCTCTACACTTGTAGCTCTTTATGATCCTCTTACAGATCTATCTCCCTGGGGACCACCCTATCCACATCTGGGAGATCCCTGATCACAGCGCTGCCTCTGCCGTGGCGGTCCATCATCCATCTTCTTGTGTTTCTCAAAATATCTGGTCGGGCAGTCATTCGCCATATGACCTCACATATCACAAGTAAAACAACTCCCCTCTCTGGGTTTCCTTTGTGCTATATTATTTCTCTAATAATACACCTAATTTTAGTCATGTAAGGATCTCCTATGCTGATATCCTGGTGCCTGGCATTTGCTTGCTACTACTGACAACTTAGCTCTGTGGCGCCCTTTTCCATATCCAGCTGTCTGGAATATATCTAAAAGAAATATCTCTATAATTATTGCCCACTCCAGCACCCCAACATAGGTGGGGATTCAAAAGGGGACAACACTGGCTCAGATCTCTATGCAGAGTCCCTACTCAAATTTTTGTGCTCAGAAGTATCCATCTCAGATCATGTTAAGAGAGTACAACATATGGTTTGTGAACCTCATTGCATACCCATCCACCACTATCCCTCCCTACTGTAACTCTAGAAGCTCCTTAATCCTAACTAATCATAAGTATAAGGGGTTTTAATCCTCATGGAAGAACTATTATAATTCATTACATGAGAGTGTTGACTCATCGTGCATCTACTAATAAGGCTCCACTAGTGCCCAGCTGATCCATGGAAAAATCTAGCTGCCAGTGCAACCACCTGATCCATCGGTGTCCAGATGAGCCTAGAGATATGGAACACCAACTCTATCCAATCCTGTAACACCCCAAGCTTCCACGGTACACTTCTCTTTGAATAAATACAGTAGCGTGTGTTGTACGCAACTTCGAGTTCTAACACACACCACAACCAATCAAACTTGCCGTTATGAATAGTAATACCTAATTTTTGAAATTTTTTAAATTTTATCTTTCAAAATGGACTTAATTTTTGGATTTGGAATATCGAATTTATACTAGGGATAGATTTTGGAACTTTTCGGATAACTTTTATATTTTGATGAATAGTGAAAATTACTAAATTTTAATTAAAAACAACCTTTTTAATCAAAATAATTAATAGTGATAAATTATACTATGGAGTGGTTTTAAGGTATAATTAGAATATAATTGTACCATTTTATCCAATGGTGGTCATTAGAATTAATTTTACTTTGAAATTGGACATAAACAATTGTCAATCTTTTGATATATATTGTTTCTTAAAAACACGCTATATGTTGTGACAGCGGGAATTAATTATTAAATTAATTAATTCAACTTATATGTTTATAATTTTTTAAAATAGACACCATTTTTTAATTCATAATATCAATTATAGCTTAGGGTGAATTTTTGGTATTTTTATGAAAAACTTCAATTTTTGATGAATAGTAAAACCACTAAGTGGTAGTTTAAAAACTAATTTTTTGTGTAAATGAAACATTACCACTTCTGTGATTTGATTTAAAAAAATCCAACATACATTATTTTCATTAGGAAGTAAAATTTGGTTCAATGAGATTAAAATAATTTTTTGGTGAATAGTAACTTTTAAGTTTTATTAATCGCGATTAAAGGTAATTAGTGTAATTTAAGGTAAATATAAGGTTATAATAATATGAAATTACCTTTACACTTGTTCTACTATTATTGTATGAGTCATGGACGACAAAGAAAATCCATGGGTCAACTTGGGGACCCCATGGAGCCACTTGGGTAAGAAAATGACATTAATAACTTTTTATTTAAAGTAAAAATAAAATTGTCACAAACATGTGTTGTTTTACTAAAACAATTATTACATGGGGTTATATAAGTTAACTTTTTGACTATAAATATTAATTGGAAAGATAAAAAGATTTCCTAAATCATGGTAATTTTTTTATAATTTTTAGACATTAAATAAATTAATTTTTTATGACACCATGATGATGCAACGATTACCTCATTAATTAACGATTTTAATAAAATGGAAGGATAATGTAAAATATAATACTTACATTTGTAAAAAACCTATTTGATGAGTAGATTTAGAACCCTTATCACCTTATCCTCTAAATATATTATTTTGGGACCTTTAAAATCCGAAAATCATTTCATAATAATGTAACATTTCATGACCTTCCAATAGTGCCCCTCCTCTCCTCTTATAAAAGGCCCCCACCTCTACCACCTTATTCACACCATCAAAGCCATTTGGATCAGCCAACCTCTGCAAAAATAATCTCTCATCTTCCCTCTATTACTCCTATAAGCCTCACTTTGGGCAGAAATCTTCCCAAGGAAGCCTTTGTCTCAAATCAAAAAGAGTTACCCGATTTTAAGGTAATGTCTTCTCTTATGTTCTTTTGTTTTATTTTGCTTATCCAACCCCTTAAACTATTTTTATTCCTTTATTTTGTAAAAAAACCAGTATCTTCAATATTCTAGGATTTTGTTATGATAATTATTAGAGCTACACTTACACACACCTTCGTCTAATGGTTAAAGAACATACTGTTTATGTGGGTGGTGAATTACTGCCTCACGAAACGATGATTGTTCAATCTTCTTTTAACACCTCTCATGGTGTCCATTATGTTGAAACTATTTCTATATATGATATATATTATGTTTATTTTTTCCTTATGCTTATTTATTTTTCATTTATGGAATACCTTTATGATTTCCATTATGGGTAAACACGATAATTTCATTTTAGGAAGTGCGGACTACCGCCCCCTCAAAGTGATTTGAATCATTAATGCCATATATTGGATGTATGAAGGATGGAGTAAATGATATTATATATGATATTATACTGGAATTATAATATACCTTTATATCATTATTATTTCATTCCATTAAATACAAAATAGAAATGAAAGTAGCGTTCATGCGTACGTACGGCTTACCATCTCCATGAACAGTGCATTTCATTTCTTACCTCTAAATGTTATATAATATTATAAATGAATGTATCTACTGGATATATATGATATCTACATCATGAATATAATATTGAAGATAATGGATATTCTACCACATAAATAACTTGTAATTATAAGAAGTTTATTGCTGACTCAAGTACCAAAGATTGACAAAACGACCGTTATTAACATAAATAATTACATAATGTTCATAACATGGTAATAAGTGATATAAAAGGAATAATAAAATTGAAAAAGGTTCTTAAGAAATTATAAATTAACTCTAGTTTATTATTTATGAGGTTTAATAATGGTCGAGTCAAGTCGGACACGAGGTAAGGGAATTTCTTAACCCAATTTCTGTTCTTTGGGTTAATATCCTACTTTCAAATTATGTCATGATATTATTATGTACTATATTGTATTTGTACTTTATTTATGTGTACTTATAGTGAATACACATATTATATTTATTTTATTTAAAAAAATGATCTTTGTAAGGGACTTCGTCTCAATCTCCATTCATTGAGGCATATTTTGTTTTATACACAAATTTCTTTTATATGGTGTATAAACCCCTTTGACTTTTACATTTATTCAAAAGGAATATTTTTATATGAAGAATTTTACTAAATTACAAAAAGTAATGTTTTTCTTGTCGTACGTATGCGGCAACAACGACTTCTCCACCACCGTGACCATTATTTGAGTTTCGGCTTCCTCTACAAGCCAATTTTTTTTAAATGAAAAATAAATAACAAGTTTTAATTTTCTTTTATTTTGGTATTGAAAATGGTTTTGATAATGTTTTTATTATATCAATGTGTTTTATTGATATCTTGTGATTGAAATGTGGAAATGTTATGTTTTCTTTATGCATGTTTTATGTGATATGATTATGTTATGATTTATGATATGTTTAAACCTGTTCATATGAGGAATGCATTGGAATTAATAAGTGACGGGTGGAGCTCGCTATAGCTCCTCGATGCATCAGTAGGTCTCATGAGACAAAGTAGTGTCTTGGTACGAGGCCTTGACAAAATCTTATTTGTAGTCTTGGCACGAGGCCTTGGCTACGTGGTTATGATAGTCTCGCATTATGCATTCCATCATTATGAAAGTGGTTATTGATATTGCATGTGATTATTCGACTAGTAGAATATCCATGTGAATAAGTAAATGGCATTATTTCATTTTATTTTTTCCATATTATGCTGAAGTTAAAGTTTAAAAGGCTTTTGTTTTAGTTATACATTGCATTAATTGTTTATGTTTATTTATGAAATTTTCCACTATATTGTTATCCTTACTGAGCATCTGAGCTCACCCATTTCAATGTTTTAATTTTTACAGTATGTGATGAAGTATATTATGAATGACCTGCAGGGATAGTATGAGGGGATATGAAGACAGGATGTTTTTTTAGTTTTGTTTTACTTTATGATGTAATGTAAGAATTATGGATGTATCTAGTGTTTCCAAGGATACTAAAATAATCGGTCTTTCGAGACATGATATTTTGTGATCATTCCAATGTTATGCAATAATGCACCGACTCTGGGTAACTAGGGTCGGGGCGTTACAAATCCCCTTTTACTTGAGAATCCAAATCATCGTGGAACCTCAATGTCCTTTGGAACTGAAACTCATGGAGTGCACTAAGACTGCATGCATCCTCATCCAACTCTGTTGGAATGATCTGTTACTCTATGGGGGGAGGTGATGCTACCCGCCCACTTGGAGGAAGGGGTCATAGGATGGACCCTAAACTGAGGCCTCATCACCCATAAGATCATTTTCATGAACCAGAGTTGGTATCCTGGCTAGATTTCGTTACGAAGGAATTCTGAAAGTTATCATAGAGTACCACAGTCAGATGAGCACATATATATATAAATAGTGGGGAGATGATTCAATAAAAATAGCCAATGACTCAATCATATATGATTCATGTACCATTGATCCCTATAACAAATGTCTTAGCATGCCGAGTTGACAAGTAGGTAGTCAAGGTCATGGTGAATGGATACATCGTCTGCCGCACCATCATTGGGTTCTTTGGCCTAAGATTCGTACTCGAGACACCTCATCACTATTTCCCTAAATCCCAACCAAATCATCTTAAGGTGAAATATCCTAACAACACCCCAAGGAATGAACTTGCTTTGATACCAATATTTCATGACCCAACCCAACCCATGACTTGATCTGAAACTACCCCAAGCCCGCCTCTATAGGCAAGGGGGTTTCGAAAAGTACCGAAGGCATAACTAACTTGGGGAGGCCTTTGACTAAGAACCTATACACATGCACAAATCCAACTCAATACAAAAGTGTAGAGGGGAAGAATAAAAGATGCAACACAGCTATAAAGTAAACTAAGCATCCATGAACATCTAGATAGTACAATAGAATGGTAGTGTAAACTGAAAAGTAAAAGGGTAAAAATACATGCCCAACTAGGAATATATCCTAACCTAAAAAAAATGTAAAAGTAAACAGGTGAAAGAGTGAACAACTCCTAAATCCAAATCTATGACTACCGTATGCGGTCTAAGCACCCAGAATCCCTAAGCTTTTTTGTAGTCACGATCAACCTATCTTTCATCTATATACGACACATCATGTGTGAGAAAATCCCATGAAGGGGTGAGTATAAGCATACCTAGTAGGAAACTCCAAAATCTGTATGGGGATCAATAAGAGATAAAATATAATAGGAAGATAGTAGATAGAATAAAGTACAATGAAATAGTACAACTCAACCCAATAAGAGAGTGAAAATAAGATAATCCAAACACAAGGGGCTAAACACAGTGAGTAGATGAACTACTCATCGAGTCTTCACCACCTATATCAAGAGAGTAGACTCATCCAACCATGAGAATATAAACATAGAAATAATTTGACATAACCCATGAATATTCACCTCCCTTGGAAGAAGAGTATCCAAATCTAATGTGTGAATTTAGAAGAAATAATATATATATATATATATATTTTTTCAGTCAAAGAAGCTGAAATGAGAGAGTAAGGGAATCTCCATATCATAGCTCAGGAAGAAGAGTACCCAACAGTTCTAAAATTCTAACAATGATTCCCAACAACCCACATGTATACCCTAAACACACAAGTCTAAGGAACTCGTTTAACACACTTTGAAACTATCTTCTTTGGGTGGCAGTGACTTGCCCACACAGTTTTTGGACATGTATAAAAAATGTGTCTCAGTGGGGAAAGCTTTCCCCTTGCTCATGATTCCAAATCTATGTAAAATCTCACCTCATCACTGTGTCACACAGCCGAGGAGTAAAAATCTCTAGGTAGAGGACCCTTGCCCTAGTACGATAGGAGGGTTCTACTCTGATAGTCGATGGAGGACCCCTGCCCTACCCAGCAAGAGGGTTCCACTCCAATTGTTGATGATCCATGCCTAACCCAACAGGAGGGTTCCACTCTAAAAGTTATCTAGGACCCATGTCCAACCTAGATGAAGGGTTTCACTCGATATTTCAATGACTCTTGTCCAACCTAGATAGAGGGTTCCACTCTAAAAGTCATCGAGGACCCATGCCTAGCCCAACTGGAGGGTTCGACTCTAGAAGTCGTAGATGATCCATATATAGCTTAACTGGAGGGTTCCACTCAGGAGTCTATAAAGGACCCATGCCTAGCCTAGATGGAGGGTTACACTCTATAAGTCATCAAGGACCCATGCCCAGCCTAGCTAGAGGGTTCCATTCAGGAGTCTCTGATGATCTCACGTGACCACTACCATCATCGGACATCATCTCAGAAGGTGTTGTTCCTAGAACACTTCACATCGCATCTTTAAATCCACAATCAAGAGAACTGTCTTGTTTTTTGCAAAAAAAAACTTAGGACATGCTACTCACAGGCCAAAATATGAGTTCAAATGAAGGAGATATGGAGGATTAGAGTTTGTTTAAAAGAGATTAAGGGGTCCAAGATGTGTGAGGGGACCCACATAGCTTGTAGTTCTGCCTCACAGCCTAGCCCTATTCCTGTCCTACACATGGATCCATCCCATGTAATAGTACACACAATATAGGTGGACTACACAACGTGTATAGGATAACCGGGACCAAGTCTGTGTCTGCTAGTCGTGTCTGTGTACCGAACCTCGTGTTCGTGTACTTAGGTACATGGAATGTGGCTTCACACAGGATTTCTCCCATATAATCAAGCCATGTCCATATACTTGTACACAAACTCCCACCCATGTGGTATGCCACATGGGTTTTTCAATTGGGATAGGGTACATGACATGTAAGGGAGGACTACATGCAACATCATCCTTAACTTTTCTCAAACACTAGCGCCACTGCTGATGGGGGATACACACCATGTGTTCATACTTGAACATGGAGTGTAGTTGGGTTTTTGATAGAAATCCTATATTTGAAATATGGGCTTGAATCTATCAACATCACTTCAAATTTGACGCCATATTAGGCCAAAATAAGTGGATCTAACTGTAGATCATGGATCTTGTCCATCGTTTGCTGGAAAATGACCATCATATCTATGATTAGTTTATCAAGACATTCTCATTTTGTTGATCCATCATGAATTTGGGGTTCTAATCAAGCTTGGTACCTCCTGGCAAGGTTGAGCTGGGACCGTAGGGATCCAACCGGTGAAGAACGTGAAACAACAAGGGAGAAAAGCACAAAAAACCAAGGTTTTAACATCGTTGACCAAACCTTATTGGGAAATAATCAATAATAGGCATACTAGGGTTAGAAAAAAATTTATTAAACAATTTAAATTCAGTACATAAGCTCATGAAAAGCCCACAAGTGGCACTGATCCAAGAACGAGAGTGAATATGCTCAATCATTTAATCAAAGGGAATAAATAGCCAAAAGATGAGTCCTACCTCAATTACGAATTAGTCATTGATGAAGAATGCATTCACCAACAATATGAGAGTAGCTTCTATATTAGTTGTATCCTAATCTGATCTGATATGGAATTATGTCATCATTTGTTGAGATCATCCAATATAGGAGGAATAGAGCTCTCGTCGCCAATATCAAAGTTATGTGGACAACCCTAGAAAATTCTCCATAATAGTGAATTTATAGACTTTTAATCTAGTTCAAAGTGATTTAACTAATTAATTTAACAATTAATTATTCCACTGATCGTACCACTAATGAGCGAGGGGTCCGAATGTCGCATACCAACTCAATTTATGTTGGACTAGGATAAAAATAATGTTCTTATCTCAACTATGGTCTCATATTTATAATTCAATCTACCACTTAAGAGTTACTAAATTTTCTTTAAGAAGGTGCTCATGCAAATAAAATATACTTAACATTTTTATAAAATTAATTTCGGGAACACCAGGCCTCAGAATCACACTTCATCTCAGCACCTAGCTCTGGAAATATATATAGAAATATTTCAAAGTATTACAAGGAAAAAATCATGTCTCTACATTACTGGGGTCTAGTTCATTACAATTGGTTTTAGAGAAAGTTTAGTAGAAACATTGGGAATTAGATTTTGGAAAACATAGTTTAGGGATCATAACCTTATGATATAATTTGAGGATAAGTGTAGAATAATATTTTAATGTTTTGTTAAGGAAGATATTATGTTATTTTTCCTAGAAATACGTCCCTATTTGGATACTAAAAGTGAATGTGGTTCTGGAACAGAGGTACCTAGGGGTAATAACTCTGAAAAGGGTGCATTAGGCTAGACCCAGTCATCACTTAGTGAATGAAAATGGGCCTTAATTTACACCTAGTTTGACACTATCATGGGATTTTCTTAGGATAATTCAAATTTTATTCACAAACCATGACAAAGGATTTGAAAATTAAGATATACCTAAAGAAACCATGTTTATGATTATGATATTAGCTCAATATAAAATTTTAAATTTGTGTTAAGTATTTAAATAGTTTTGGGATTGTACATTATGTTTCCTAATGATATGATCTAATCTACTGTATTCTATCATTTAGAAATTACACCTAGCATAAGGAATGAGAATATCACTAATGAACATGGTATAAAGAGTAAAAATGATCATATATTTTATGGTATTAAGAAAATCTTTCGAAGGGAACTAATCTTTAAAACATTCTCATCATATGAGGACATAATATAAAGTTCTAGAAAGATAAATAAAGAATTATATATTTTTTATATCTTTGAAGGGAAGCAAGATAATAAGAGGATGATAGAGAAAAAGATCAATAAAGAGAAGAAATAAAAGAAAGATTTTCCAACATGTGATACATGTGGAAGGAAACACCTTGGTACATTCTTAAAAGGAATATGTGTATGCTTTAATTATAGATAGAAGACCACCATTCTCATGATTTTAAGGGAAATATATTTTTTTCAATGTTCAATGATTCAATTGTAGGTATAAAGGGCATAACAATTATGAATTCCCCAAGTTTCAAAGGAATATACCTTAAAATAAGCTAATGAATCATAGCGAAGATTATTCTTTTACCACATAGAAAGAGTAATGATTAATGTTCTTGTGTTTGGATTCAAGAATTATGTCATTTTAGTATTTTGTAAATGATATCCTAGTTATAAGAATTATTAAATATATAAGGATTGTATTGTAGTTATTTTTCATTAAGGATTTGAAAGCATATGTTAAATGATATTGATGAACAAGAAAAATGATTTAGTGTCAAGTTGAACTATTTATAAAACACATTATTAGGGGAAAGATAACCCTTAATATGTTCCTGATATCAAGATAATGATGTAGGGATAAGATATGATTGATATGGATAAAGTAAATTGGATAGCATTGACTACCTTGGAACTGATTAATGATTTGTTTAAAAAGTTGTTTATACTATCATTGATTGAGTTAATTTCTTTTTGTATTTAAGGAATATATCAACTAATCTATGTTTTATTCAAGTAATAAGGAATCATGTAGGTTTTCAATAAGGTTTTATGGAAACTCAGGTTATTACCATGTTTAAAGAAAATACATGATGAAGGTATTCACATGTTTGGTATTTGATAATTAATAACTAATTCATGTTGTTTGAGAGATTAATGATAAGTTCATTTTGGAAATTTAGTGACCTCCTTTCTAAAGTTTTGGATCTTAATCTTTTGTAAGGGTCATAAGGTTAACCATTTATGAAATGGATAAAGTTGAAATTTGGATGAGTATTTAAAGATTAATGTATTATATTGGATATCTTTTTATAACCATATTGGTTTTGAAAAATAGTTAGAGATACATGGAAAGAATTTTCACTATTTTGTGGATATTACAATCTGTTAAAAGTGAATTTTAGTACTTCAAGAATAAAAAAAATTCATATTTGGATATTCATTTCTTAGGGTAAGTGATGAATTGTAAATTTAATAAAACAAAACCAAAGGATGAAATCGTGTTTATGAAATAAAAACATATCAAGTAAGTATATTTACATGTAATCTTAGACAGTAAAACAATTCCTCAACTTTTGGAAAAATATATTGAAGCAAAAATGTTATCCTATTACCTTCATATATGATCAATCAGATATAATTTTAAATCATCATAGATTTATGGTTTTTAGCCCCTTAATTTTCCATTGATCATTCACTTTCTTTTTCTCAATTAACTCTATCAATATCTATAATTATTTATGCTTTTCTTCCATGTCTATGTTTTCATTTCCCACCTATGTTATCCTATATGGAAACCTAGTTATGTGTTATTCTATATGACATTCATACTTCATTTTCTATATTATTAATAGGATGTTTTATTAACCCTTTTATTAAATGGGGTTTTCAACAATGGTATTTCCAAATGTCAAACCCTTGATTATAGAGATCATGTTTAAATTGCGAGGATGCAATTTATTTAAGTTGGGGAGAATGTAAGACCACAAGATTTTAAAATATGAACATTGTTTTTGATAGCATGTATGTTATGAAAAAATAAGATTATAAGAAAATATAACACCCAATAACTTATGAAATATTTATTTTTAAATAATTTAAATCCACTCAATAGCTTTCATTACATGTAACACTGAGTTAAACTTGCATTACACGCAACACCAAGTTTAAACGAAATGTGGAATATTATTAAAATATAATTATTTAATATAATAGTTATCAACTATCCATTATAATGACAGGTATGAATATTAATAACTAAATTATGAAAATTTTGGTTATCTATTGATTAGAAATAAAATAAGAACCATTTAAAATAAAAATAAATATTTTTTGAAAAACTTTATTTTTTCTAAAATACGGTTTAGTAATGCTTTGCGTGCATGTTTTAAAATTAATTTTTACCAATTTTAGAAAATTTGTTTTAAAAAATAAACTTCATATTTAAAACTGGGTATTATGATGAATATAAAGTATATATATGATATTTATAATATAATTATACCTTTTTACTCATTATATCATATATACCTTTTTTTACTTTCTATTCCATAAGAGATACGATAACATTCCTCATATGTACGGAAAACTACTGCCTTGTGAATCAATGTGATTCATTTTTCACTAACGCTCTACATAGAAGGCGATACGAATAAATTTAATGATTATATGTAATATAAATGACATGATTATGATATTCATGAAATATTTATCATTTTTAAGAGATAATATATGTATATATATATATATATCTATATATCTATATATCTATATATCATTTTATTTCTTTCCCTTTCACTCATGTAAAGATGATAACATCATTCATGTATGTGTGGACTACCACCTTCACGAAGCGATGTGACTCTATATTCATCACCAAAAAAAATGAATGATATATAAGTATATTTAAATAAAAAATATTATATATATTATATTGTGACAATTCTTTAAAGATAAAATATTACTTACCTTCTTTTCATAATGATCATTGAAAAATTAAAATGTTACTCACGCGTACATACAACCTACTATCTCTATGATAATAAAATACTTAATTTTTCATAACCATAATTCATGATTGGTTTTAAAAGTATAATTTATTTATAAATATGATAATTATTTAATGATTATTATTCTGTAGATGATGAAACTATATAATATGCATAATAAATAAAACATTTTAATGGAAAATAACAAATGAGAAAACAAGGAAATTAACACCCAAACAATGAAAATAATAAAAGATTATAAGATGTTATAAAAGGATCATATATGATATTATAAATATTAATATGGGTATTTTGTAAGTTAATGACATGTTTAAAACCACTATACACGAGGTTAAATTATGTTCAACCAAAAGGAATCATGGGGTAAGGGATTTTATCTCAATTTTATTTCACTGAGAAATATTGTAATGTTATGCACCTAAGTTTATTTATACAATGTATGAACTACCCCTTTAACATGTAATATCATTAATACTTCATTATTCATGGTATTTAAGTTTTAATTTGAACTATTTCATTCAAGTGGGTTTGAATTAAAATTTACCAAGTGGTAAATAATTTCAAAACTTAATTTCTTTTCATTGGGTTATATTACTTCTTCATTGTTGTTGATATTCTAAAATTATGTGTATAATGAATTTTGATTATATTATGTTGTATTTCCAATTGTTTTATTTGTATTTAAAGTTGATACACATAATCAATCAATCAATTAATTCTCACTTCAATGTTATGATCATTGTACGGTTTTATTTCACAATCTCATTCTAATTGAGATTGTTTATTCATGAATTTCAGCTAAAGGATATTATTTTATAATTTTATAAATAAACTCATTCTATTTTATTATTCTCTGTTTATTCATGATATTTTCATTTAATATTTCTATTTTCCACTCTTTAGTACTTAAAATAATTTAGGAAATGTTTTTAAGAAAATCCAATTTCATTTCTCTCTTTGGTTGGAAATCTGTTTTCTTCTAAAACCATGTTTTATAAAAATCCTTTTAAAAACGTTTTTAAAATTTTCAAAATGATTTATTAAATTAATTTTACCCATTTTTAATTTTTACAAAATTTTCTCAAAGGAATATTATGTTATTTTCAAAACAATTCCCATTTGGATTTTATCAAAAATATGAAAGGAATCTTCTTATCATTTTCTAAACAAGGAACTTTCCTAACCATTTTACAACAAAAAAGGAATGTTCCTTTTAACTTGTATGGAATGTATATAATTATCCCACATCAATTCCTTGAATATTATTTTACAAGTTTACAAGGAATTTTTAAATAATTTTTTTCCTAATATTTTAGAAATTCTCTGTTTTTAAAAGTGATTTTTAAAGAAAAAGATTTTAAAAATCTTTTATGTTCTAAAAAGTAATTTTAAATATGAAAAATATATTTTCCTTAAGATTTTTTAAATTAATTTTTATTCATCAATAAAACCAACCCTTTATTCTTACTATAATAACTATATGTTTAATTGATACCATCCTTATTCTTCCTCTAGATGGTTTATGATCATTTTGACCAAGAAAAGTATTGAAATTCACTTTGTTGATTAATATTTTCGTTATTAACTTTTCCTTGAAATATTCTCTTAGTTGATCATTAGACATTAAGCTTCCCCTAAATATCCATATTATTTTTCATGGATATGTTTATTTCCTAAACTATATACCATTATTTACATATAGTGTTTACTTTGAACATTATTCGATTTAATGGGGAAATATTGATAAATCTGTATCCTTTACAAAATACATATATTTAATGATAATGCATATTGTTCATTCTTTAATATATGAGGAATGCTGTGGAAATGTAGTAATGGGTGGGGACTAGAATTTATACAGTCTCTCAATGCATCAATAGGTCTCATGAGACAAATTATTTGGCCAACTTAAATGGGTTTCTACCTGTAGTTTTAAACCGTCTTGTGAAAGGTCTTGATAGTAGATGTTTTCATATGCCTGAGACATGATGTCTAATAATTAAGTGTTTCCTTCATTAAGAATTCAGTTATCTTATTATATATGATATTTTCTCTATGATATTATCTCTGGATGCATTTCATTCATAGTTTATTGATTAAATTACATGTGTTCTAAGTTATTTACCTTGCCATATTGATTATGCCTTATCAAATTATTTAAATAGAATGTGTGTTCAGTAATTTAAATTTATTTTTTTATTATACTTATTTATTCATGATATATTCCACTATACTTAAACCTTATTGAGAATTTGATCTCACCCTTATTTTATTTACTTTCCCTAAGTTATGAAGATGAATTATTTGAATGATTTTCAAGGATACTAAGAATTTTATTTTGCATTCCCAATGTAAAATGGGTATTATGTATGTATCTAGTTCTCAAAAAAATTCCAAATTTATTATTCCCTGAGGATTTGATTCTTTTTATCTATTCTAATGTTATAAAGTAAGACACCGGCTCTGGGTTACTTATCATGACCTGACCCAAGTCGGGGCTCGAGCTGCAACTACCCCAAGACCACCTCCATAGGCCAGGGGGTGGTGACAAGTGTCGAAGGCATAACTAATTCAGGGAGGCCTTTTCCTAACAACATGTATGTAGTTTCTAGGTGCAGTGGAAGTGCAGGATGGGCATGTACCCAACTTTGCAAATTTCCATAATCAATTATTAATCCAGGATCAATACGATGATGAATTCCAGTATCCATGAAATTCAATAAAATATAAAATACAAAGGAGAGAATAAAGAACCAAGAAGAGAGGATTGACATATTTTGTTTATAATTAATTTAATTAAATCATAGAATTACCTTAGGTGATTCTTTCTTCGTTGATGTGTCTGACCATGACTCTGAGGTGCAACTTCATTCAGATGTAGAATCCACGGATATTAATCCTCTAGTGGTGATCCACATGTGCTCCACATATCTCCAGTTTTCACTGAAGGAGTCTCCGGGTTCTGGCACGGAAGATACTTGTGCTTGCGATGTCTTCCTTCGATCGCCTTGAGAATCACTTCCAAAATATTCTCTTTGATCTAGTGGAGGAGGATATCTCTCGTTCTTGAGAGCGTTCTTAGAGAGGGAAGAGTTCTCTAGGCTCGAGAGATTTTCTCCAAGGATGTTGTGCACACAATGATTGGTTTGCAGGTTGAATGACCCCTTGGTTTATATAGAGAATAATAATATAATGGAGGATTTAATTCACTAGGTAATAATAAATAATTAGCACAACTAATGTTACTTAATTTATTATTCCATGTGAAAACCCCTTGTAAAATAATAATAGAAAAGCTATTATTTCCATGACATGTGCTTAACGAATTTAATTCATCGGATAATAATAAATAATTAGCACAGGTGATGTTAATTTATTATTATATGTGAAAACCCCATGTCAAATAATTATATCAATGCTATTATTTTCATGACACATGTTTAAATTTCACATTATATTTAAATATTATTTAACCAAATAATATTTAATATTATTTCTCACTAGACTAATAACTTGGTTCACAAATCCTTCTTAATATTTAATGGGCTTTAAATAATGACTATTTATTTATTAAATAAATATAACTCTATTATTTTAAAATAAATAAATATTCTATCTGAAATATATTATATCAAATAATTAGCAATGAAATAAATTAAATTAGACATACTTTAATAATTATTAAACCACAATCGGGAATAATATTTATTCAACTTGTTAAATAAATAAATTATTTAACTGAGATACTGGCTACACTTAGTGTGTGACCCTCTAAGCTTCTTTCTCATTGGAATTAGGAGGGATTGCCTAAAGTTCAAGATTACTATCTAGCAACAGGTGAAGGAGCCCAAGAGAAATAAGTTGTTTTCACAATGAAATTTCACCTTATATGAATGCTTACCATGTAATATAATCCTTTTGTCCTGATATCTCTTGCCAAACGGGTTGCAAGTAAGTGCCATCAACCCATGTGCTTAATTTATCATTATTTGACTTCCTAGAATTGAATTTTCCCAGTGAACACCATGGAAATGGATTTAGTTAGGATATATCATTTCCATCAATTGGCCTAAGATATCTATTTCCGTAGAAGTGAAAAACCCTTTATCACATTATTCATTAATGCAGTATTACTCATGATGTACCCAACATATCCTATCTTTCTGTGAACATCTATCATTACGATTTTTGTCAATAAATCTAAGTGCATGAGTCATAATACCCATTAATAATAATCTTAAAGTCTAAAGATCAATACACATGTCCGCAGATAGGAACATCCAATGACACTTATGAATGTGGATTTCCTACTGGTGGGTCTTTTTTCTCATAATATCCTCATGGATATTACCAAGGGAACACACCATGAGAAGGTGCCTCAAAGTTTCATGAGTCCCCACCCCTAATAGCCTATATCATTTATGTCCCTTAAAATTATATCATTCATCCATAGAACATATATTCAAGAATAGTGTCATGGAACTTTCAGGTTCTCATCATAGCAGGGATCTTCTATGACCTTTTAGTGTGACAACTATTCTTAGGACATTATCACATACTATATCACATATAATAATAATCATGATGTGATAATGAGTTTATTAATATTCATACAATGAATACAGGTTTATCATAAAGTACCAAGAATTTTGTTTCTAGGGCACCAACTCCAACCGACTCCCACTTTCACTAGAGCCAACTGCTAACAACCTTCAGTCTGCTAGCTCTCACATGATATTAATGCTTATGTTGAGATAGGTCTTTAGTCAAGGGGTCCACCACATTCTCTTCCATGGACACTCCACTCACTGAAACTTTACCCCTTTGATAGAAATTCCTCAAGAGGTGATATTTTCAGAGTATGTTCTTTATCCACTAATATGACCTTGTCTCTTTTGAAAGAGCCACCAATACAGTATTATCACAATATAATGTACTGATATCTTTAATACTAGGCACCAAATTAATCTCCTGGACAAAGTTTCGAATCTAGACGTCTTCCTTGGATACATCATAAGCCTCTATATATTCGGACTCCACTATAGAATCAACAACAATTGGTTACTTTGAACTCTTCTAGATCACAGTTCCTCCATTGAGATAGAAAACATATCCTGATTACAAATTTAGATCATTTTGATCTATCTAAAAACTAGAATCAACAAACCCTCTGATTACAAGCTCATCTTCTTCTCCATACACTAGGAACATATCCTTAGTTCTTCTCAGATACTTAAGGATAGTATTGACAATAGTCCAATGATGTTCTCCTTGATCTTCTTGATATCTTCCTACTATGATCAGTGCATAGGAAACATCAAGTCTAGTAAATAACATGGAATACATGATGGAACCTATCTCTGAATATTACTCACCCTATCTTTCTCATATTGTGTATGGGGACACATTTTCTTGGAAAGATGTATACCACATGACACTAGAACTAATCACCTCTTGGATTTTTCCATACTAAATCTATTTAGTATCTGATCAATGTATGTACTTTGACATAGTCCAAGAAACCTCTTGGATCTATCACAAATGATCTTGATCCCTAGAATGTAGGCTGCTTCGCCTAAGCCCTTCATAGAGAAGCACTTGTTCAACAAGTCCTTGATTGACTACAAGATTAGTATGTCAATTCCAATAATAAATATTTTGTTAACCTACACTACTAGGATAATGATCACATTACCATTAAACCTCTTGTAAACTTATGGCTCACATTCATTCTTAATGAAACCAAATTCTCTTATGGATTTATAAAATAAAATGTTACATGACATGGATGCTTTCTATAATATAAAAATGGATCATTATAAATTTCACACTCTTTTAGAATAACCTGGTGTCACAAACCCTTTTGGTTGTGTCATATAGACATCTTCCCGAAGGTTCCCATTAAGGAATGCAGTTTTAACATCCATCTTCTAAATCTCATAGTCATGGAAAGCTGCTATGGAAAGTATGATTCTTATGGATTTAAACATGGAAACTGATGAAAAGGTTTCATCATAGTCAATTCCTTGATGCTGTTTAAAACCTTTAGCCACTAGCCTTACTTTATAGGTACTAAGTTGACCTTCCATGTCCAGTTTCTTCTTGAATACCCATTTACACCCAACAGGATTTATATCAACTGGTCCATCGAACAGAACCTAGACTTGGTTTTGATACATGGAATCTATCTCATAATTCATAGCTTCTAGCCATCTTGCAGCTTTTGATATCTACACTTCTTCCTTGTAGGAGAGAGGTTCATCATTTTCCAACAATAATTAGTCACCATCCTCAGTGACAAGGAAACCATATCTTTTTGGTTCCCTTACATCTCTTGTGATCCTATGTAGTACTTGTGTTTTAGGAACTACCTATTCCATGGGGACCTATGAAACTTGTTTCTGTACCAATTCTTGTGTATCTTGAAAATCAAATTCATCAAAATCAATCTTTCTCCCACTATCCTTTTTGAGGATGTGATCCCTCTCAAGAAAGACAGCCTGTCTAGCAATAGTCACCTTCTTGTCTGAGGGGTTGTATAGGTAGTATCCCTTTGTTTCCTTAGGATACCCTATAAAGATACACTTCATGCCTCAGGGTGCTAGTTTGTTTCCTAAGAGAGACTTAATAAACACCTCACATCCCCATACATGTGTATGCGACAAAGTGGGTTTCTTTCCACTCTATTGGTCAAAGGGAATCCCATTTTCTACCTTAGTTGGTACTTGGTTTAATGTGTATGCCATAATTTGAAATGAATATCCCCAAAAGGATAATGGAAGATCTGCACGACTCATCATCGAACTTACAATGTCTAATAAGGTACAATTCCTACTTTCACTAACACCATTCCACTATGGTGTATAAGGTGGAGTGAGTTGAGATAGAATCCTAGACTCCTATAAAAGTTCGATAAACTCTTGGTTAAGATATTCTCCATCTTGATCTGATCAAATATTCTTTATCTTATTACCAAACTGATTCTCTACTTTATTTTTGAACTCTTTGAATTTCTCATAGGACTCAAACTTATACCTCATTAAGTAGAAATAGCCATATCTACTCAAGTCATCAGTAAAAGTAATTAAGTAAGAATATCCACCTCTAGCTTCTACTGGAAATGGTCCACACACATCAGTGTGCACCAATCCTAGAAGCTTTGTATCCCTTTCACCTTTTCCGCCAAATGGTAGTTTGGTCATTTTCTCTTGTAAACAAGCGTGACATCTATCAATTGGTTTTAGCTTGGAAGAGTCACTATTGGAAAGCGGGATTTTCCCAACACTTATATACCAACGGTTCTGGAGAACCGTTGGTATAAGTGTTTTTTACCAACGGTTTTAACAAACCATTGGTAAACAATGGTTTTGTGAAGGCTTTCCCAATGGTTTGAAGAAACCGTTGGGAAAGCCAAATTTTTTTCATCTTTTCCCAACAGTTTTTACAAATCGTTGGGAAAATTCATGTTTCCCAACGGTTTTTACAAAATGTTGGGAAAGTTCTCCTCAAATAGATCCAATTCCAGAGGCCCCCGCAGCACGACACAACATTCCCCAATTTTTAGAAGCCGCGGTGCCCAGTGAACCCTAACCTGATTTCTTTCATCTGATCGGCTGCAACTCCATCATCCAGGTTAGATTCTTTAAACCTCTTCCCAAATACAAGCTCTCTTCCTCCGATTTCCACATTTATTTCAATATCTCAAAAGATCACGTCATTTTTCCTATTTTAGGGATTTTCAAAAATTTTAAGATTAGTGAATCAATGACTAATATTTGGAAATTGACGTTTTTAACAAATTTATTTGATTTGTGTATAATTAAATGTTGAGTTTGAGTAATGTATTAAATAAAATCATAACGCGGCGTTCATTGTTTTGACCTTCATTTAAGGTATGATTAAATTCTTTTATCGGTAGATTTATCAAACTAATAACAAAAAATTATTTTTAATTATATATGAATATTTTCAACATATAGGTGTCATTATGATACCATTCATACCATGTGGGAGTTATTTTTTCTAAAATGACACCAATGATTTATGGGTCCTCATTTTATAAATTGAAACTACATAAGGGTTATAGCTTCAGGGAATTCATTGATTTTGTGAGTTATACATTCCTAGGGAATGGTTGAAAACATAGAAGTTTACATGAACCTTATTATTAATCATTGATCGATGAATCAAGAAGTCATTAGCTAGATTAATAGTCATACGAGTTAATCAAACTCTAGAGAAAATTACTTATATGAGATATTATATACTTGGATTCATAGGGATGATGATCCAATAGAATGTACTAATTGGTGTGAAACTATGATAGTGAAATATAGAGCTAGAACACATTTGTTCATGTGGCACCTATCATGTTGTTAAACTATTGAAATGGAATTTTTTTATATGTGAGATGTAAAATGACATTCATGGGTTATTTATAATTTATAACGGCCTAAATTTATAGATAATACATAGTTTTTTTGGTACAGGGGGGATTACATTACAAAAGGACCATGTCATTTAACACCAATAATTAATTTATTTTTTAGATAATATTACTATTTCCAATGAAGTGTGTGACTGTGACTAGAGAGATCATCACACATACATCTAGTGTAAATCTATTTTAACATAATTTTAAGTTGTTTCATTCTCCTCTATATTCATTTTGGTTCCTAGTAAATGTATTTTTTGGCTACATCTGCAACTCATCTTCAATAGTGGATTGAGTGTGTGCCTTGGGATGATTTATCCTCCCTAGTAAATGAAGAACAAGTCACTTATAATATAGGTAATGTTCTACAGAATGTTTACTAGTGAATCCTTTAATTTGAGGGATCATAACCAAAAAAATCAATAGAATATGGTTAAAACATTTTATTATAGCTCGTGATGATATCAGTTAGGAATCCTATTCATTCAGACAATAATGATGATAAAACCTGTTTATAGGTTGTCATTGATCCCCAAAAATATTCTAAGGATTTGAGTGTGTGATAGACCCATAGGTAATAATACTTATAAGGCATTTCATTACTATAAATTAAGTATAATGTTTTAATATCAAGATACTTAAAAAAATTAAAAAGAATTCAATAATTAGGATTGAATTCCCTAATTTATCTAGATTTATCATAGGGTTCTGTGGTAGTAGGAAATTATGTTTGGTTAATGCTGACATGGCAGTAGGAGAATCTATGCTATTTCAAAAGAACTCATCTATTAAAGGTTTGAAAATTCCTCTTGGACAGCTCGTACCCCACTGAACAGCCCCCCACCCTTGTTGACAACCCGCCCACCCCACCCCCGGACACCCGCCCACCACCCCCCGGACACCCCGATCCCCCCGGACGCCCCCACCCCTTGGAAAGCCCCCTCACCCCCTTGACACCCCCGACCCCACTGGACAGTGCCACCACCCCCATGGACAGCCCAACCATCCCCCATGGACAGCCCACCCACCCCCTGGACAACCCGCCCACCCCCCTGGACACCCCAGACCCCCTGGACAGCCCCGCCACCCCCATGGGTATCCCTCCCACCCCATGGACACCCCGTACCCCCTGGACAACCCCACCCACCCCCTGGACACCCAACTCACCTCCTTGGACAGCCCGCCCACCCCCCTGGACTCCCCCTACCCCCTTGGACAGCCTGACCACCCCCGCGGACAGCCCGCCCACCTGGACACCCCAAACTCCCTAGACAGCCCCCAACCCCTGGACACCTCCGACCCCCCAAACTCCCCCACCACCCCCTAGACACCCCACACCCCCCTGGACACCCCGCACCCCCCTTGGAAAGTCCCACCACTCCCCTAATCCTTATCCTACTCCTCATCATGATCTACCTGAAGAAGTTAAAGTATAAAATTCATGTACTCACAACAAGATCCTTAAGGATTATGTATTCCTTGATCCACTTCCAATATCTTACTGGGAAATCCTTGAATATAGGCATTAGAAATTCTGTATCTTATTTTCTTATATACACTGTATTTTGTTGTATTTCTTAATATGATTCTCATATAGAGTAATGTGTCAGTTATGATTTTATATAAAGTAAACAATTTTCATTTACCTAAATATTTTTTTGATTAAACTTCAATATTATTGAATTGATTTAAAATTACTTATTGCAATTTTTTTACAGAATGGATAGAAGTTGGATGTACGAAACTGATCGTATTTCAACCGATTTTCAAAATAATTTGAACAGCTTTCTAGATTTTTCATTTGACAAGGCTTCAGATAGTGGTCGCATACACTGCCCATGTTTTAATTGTGTTGGAAGACCTTGGTTGAGTCGTGAAGCAGTTAGATATAATATAACCAAATATGGTTTCCAAACAAACTATTATGTGTGGTATCACAATGGAGAGAAAATGGAATCTCAAAATGTTGATGATCCAAATGATAGGACTGAATTGGAGAGTTTGATATATGATCGGTTTCCATTTATTCGGCATCATGAGAAGGAAAGGATGTCCATCCAACAAGATTTCAATACAAGCACACATGATGCGTCCAATGAAAATGATGATGTTGATAGGGTGAAAAAATTGAATGATGCTGCAACGACTCCAGTATATCGACAATGTGGTAAAATGAAAAAGTTGTAATTTTTAATCCGATTGTTTCATGGGAAAACTATGTATGGGATTTCAAATACTACAATTGATTACATTCTTACCTTCTTGAAGGACTTACTTTCAGATGATGCAGATATTCCCTCAAACCACTATATGGAATGGAAGTTAGTTGATGAACTTGGATTATCAAAAAAAAATTCATGCTTGCCCGAATGATTGCAGCTTACTTTGGGAGGAAACTGCTGAAAGAAATGGTTGTATCAAATGTGGAACCTCCCGATGGAAGCTAAAAGATGATGGAACACCATCTCGTGTGCCACAAAAAGTAATGTGGCACTTTCCATTGATCCCCATATTACAGAACATTTTCATGTCTGATGAAATATCCGTAAAAATGAGATGGCATGACACCGAGAGAAAAAAGAATAATGAAGAGTTGGTTTACCCTACATATGGATTTTCATGGTAAATATTTGATGCTCGATATCCTGAATTTGCAGCCGATGTGCGTAATGTGAGACTGGGTCTTTTATGTGACAATTTTAATCCATTTGGGAATATGATTACTTCGCACAACACATGGCCTATTTTCATACATTTATAACCTTCCCCCTTGGTTGTGTATGAAAAAGCCTTACACTTTCTTGAGTATACTGATATCTGGACCTTCTGATCCCGGAAATGATATAGATGTATACATGAAACCTTTAATAAAAGAGTTGAAACTTCTTTGGGATGTGGGTGTGCCCACATACTATGCATGTTCGAAAGACATATTTTAGATGCGTGCTGTGCTTATGTGGATGATTAATGATTTTCCTACTTATGAAATGATGTCTGGATGGAGCACAAAAGGAAAATTGTCATGTACTGTTTGTATAAAGAATACTCGATCAAGAAGACTGAAATATCGTCGTAGTTTTAGTTTTATGGGACATCGACGATTCTTGCCAATGAACCATCCATATAGAAACAATCGTCGAAGATTTGACAATACCATGGAGAATGATGATCCACCTCAGTGTATGTCTGAAACTGATGTGCTTAATGAATTGAAAGATTTCAGTTATTCATTTGGGAAGGGTGTAATGAAATCTAGAAAGAGGAAAAATGTTTCCAATGATACATGTTATAATTGGAAGAAGAAGAGTATATTCTTTGAGTTGTCGTATTGGTCAACCAACTTGTTACATCATTGCTTAGGCGTAATGAACATTGAATAGAATATATGGGAAATGTTGCTTTAGATTCTTCTAAATGTCAAGGGGAAGACAAAAGATGATTTACGATCTCGGCGTGACTTGGTAGATTGGGGGATCAGACTAGAATTTCATCCTATCTGTATCAGTGAAAATAAATGGAAAGTTCCATTTGCTTCTTATGTGATGACACCTGCTGAAAAAAATCAATTTCTGGAAGTGC
The DNA here is from genome assembly GCA_963277665.1 of Viscum album. Classification (NCBI taxonomy): domain Eukaryota; kingdom Viridiplantae; phylum Streptophyta; class Magnoliopsida; order Santalales; family Viscaceae; genus Viscum; species Viscum album. Next base: position 1,481,341,030 of record OY728141.1, on the reverse strand, counting down.
TAGAGAATATTAAAGTTCCAGATTTCTATTCAAGCAATATATCAAAACGGGTCAATAGAAAAGAGTTGAAGCTGAAATCTTTGAAGACTCATGATTATCACGTCCTTTTGCATGAGTTGATTCCAATAGTAATACGTCATCTCTTGTCCAATAATGTTAGAGTCTCAGTTATTTGGTTGTGCTATTTGTTTAGAGATCTTTGTGCTAAGAGTTTGTCCAAATCCTTCTTGCAAAAACTGTTGGCAGAGACACCATTAATTTTGTGTGTGTTAGAGAAAATATTCCCTCCATCATTTTTACATGCATGTTGCATCTGACTGTCCATCTTCCGAACAAAATACTTCTTAAAGGACCCATTGCTTTCTGTTGGATGTATCCAACTGAAAGAAACATGTGCACATTGAAATCATATGTTCGGAACAAGAATTATCCCGAAGGTTCTATTGTGAACGGTTACTTAGCTCAAGAATGTATGGATCTCTGTGCAATGTATTTGTCTGATCTTACTACAAGAATAAACAGACCAATGAGAAATGAAGAAGAACAGTATGGGAAAATTGAACCCAGTTTTCCATCACTTCCTCATACAGGAGGAATTCTGGGATCATATACATTGATGACATTAAGCCTTGAAGAGCAAGAGATGGCACATCGCACATTGTTGTTCAATTGTGATTTGTTCGATGAGTATATCAAGTAAGTAAATTGTACATGTATCTCTTATCTTATCTATTTTAATTTTAAATATTTGTTAAACTATTATTATTTTTATCTATAGGGAACATAAAGAATTGATATATAGAAAGCATCGTTCTTTATCTTTGAGAAGGAAAGAGACTTTACATAGCAAAGGGTTTTCTGCTTGGTTGAAATTGAAGGTAAAAATATTTCTGTAATAACTAAATAAAAATAATATTTAATTAACTTTACTATTTGTTTATATTTTAGGTATCGAGTTTTCCTACAGACTCTGTTTCTGAGGAAATAAGAGCTTTGGATTTTGGTCCTAATACCATGGTTTGTGCTTGTAAATCACTTGTGATAAATGGATACAAATTTATTATCACTGAACGAGAAAGAAACATGAGAACACAACATAATGGTGTTATGCTAACTGCCACAATAGTCTGTTATGCCAGTTCATCGGATACTAGACCTCATTCTGAAAATTTTTCTTATTATGGAGTCATGGAGAAAATAATAATTTTGGATTATTACTCGCATGGTCGAGTCACAATGATGAAATGTCAATGGTTTGATTCAATGATGAGGCAAGGCACCTTTACTGATGATTGTGTATTTCGAGTTATTGACATGAATCACACTCTTTCCACTGATGAACCATATGTATTGGCATCAATGGTGAAACAAGTTTTTTATGTTAAAGATTATCATCATCCTAAATTTGGTGTAATTATTGAAGTAAATCCCAGAATTTTTTTTGATGATGGTGATGATGAAGTTGAAACTATCCCTACTACAATTGGAAGCAATCCGTTTATTACTTATGATGACGCCAATAGCTCAATTTTCAGAGTTGATTGTGAACCCAAAGTTTTGGTGGGAAATATATAGAATCATACAGTCGTGTTCTCACCTACATGTTTCACCTACATCATTCAGAGTGTGTATCCTAGTACTTACCTTCAAAACACCATAAATTTTCTTTTAATTTATGTTTTTTTTATCAAAATGGTTTTTCTATATATTTTTTTGGGTTACACATTAGTTATCTTTTTCTAATTACTTCCATATTTGTTTTCATTGCAGAAAATGACACCCATTGAAGAGAGGCGACGGAAAAAGATGACAGATAATAATCGTTTCATGGTACAGATGGGTGTTCCTCCACTCATCCCTATTGTGAGTATTTTATTTCAAATATAAATATTTCAATAACTTATAATATCATGTGTTTACTTTTGTGTTAAACTTTTTTTCAGGATCGACCCCCTAGATGAGAGATATCTGACGAGGATCCTGATATTGCTCTCAGTAGAAAGGCTGGTGGTAGGAGGGGGTATGGTGTTAGAGATGGACGATCATCTAGTGGTCCTGGTACTGAGGCCGGTGGTACAAGGGCTCACGGGGTGAGAGTTAGACGATCCACTGCCACAAACATATATTCTTCGCCCCATTTTGATCCCGGCATGTCTTTAGGGACACACTGGATATTTAGACCTCTGATGTTTACACTACCAGTTGGCCAGACGTCTATGCCATAATCTTTTTCTTCTGGTCCATTATCTCTGAGCTATTATATTCCACATTCTTTGACTCCTACTGTGACACAGTATGTGGCTGAGGAGCATACACTGAGGGACACTCCACCTGTATAGGATATTCCTTCAGCTTCTGCACATCCAGGGACACCCATTGATCCGACTACCACAGGTATATTTATATAACTCTATCAAATTTTTATACCAAAATTTATTTTATTATAACTTGTACTGATATTATTTTTCTTTAATAACAGATTCATATATAGATAGGATGTGGGGGAGGGGGTGTACTCGCTTGCATGCGGTATGGAACCTCCAAACACAGTTGATGGTTGAATACAATGTTGATGGACAAATGATTAAGAAATCTGGGCAGGAATGTCGGGGTTTTTTGTCGACGCTAGCCAAATACTCCGATATCATTCCGGTCAGCTCTCTCTCTTGGAGACATCTGCCACATGAAGTCAAAGATAACACATGGAAACAAATATGGGTAAAAAATCTATTGGATTTAATGTAGTATTTTTTTGTATTTATATGAACTAATCTATTGGGTTTCAGCTTCAGTTTAACTTCCTTGATGGCGAAGGTGCACGACCAGTGCATTTAAAAGAGTTAGGAGAGCTTTGGAGAGCTTATAAGCATGACCTGTATGTTGGATGGTGTGATAGAGTGGGCATGGAGTTAGAGACATTACCTATCATGGATGACTACATGATAGATCAATATCTCCAAATGATTACCCATTGGGCGACTTACAAATTTAAGGTATTAATCTCATTTGAGGTATTTAAATGAGAGTTTTCATATTTTGCATTAATATAATATTATTTATTATTAAACATTATTTAGGAATATTCTGAAAAAAAAACATTGATTCAAAGCAATACCTCCACACTTTGGGGTGCACAACTATGTCAGATCATGAGAGGCAGCTGGTACGATATAGTTGTTTATAATTTTTTAAGACTTTACCTTTTTATTGTTTCCTACTAAAATTATGTGATTTATTGAATATTGAATATATGATTATAATTGAACTTTATATTGTTTCAATGTCATTACAGAAGCACAAGTTAAATATTGAAGGACGTATCCCTCGAGAAAAATTGTTTTGCTCGAGTAGAAGAAAAAAAGATGGAACTGCGGTAAATGAATCAACCCAAGAAAAGATTGTTAGTTTTTATTTGTTTATTTCAAAGTTTAATATATATTTTGAAATTTATTAATCTATTAATATTTTTAACAGGATGCTTTAGAGGCTCTTGATGCCCAGGAGCCTGACAATTTTGTGCCACATGATCATTTATATCAGGTTTTGGGAGAGGAGCACTCTGGTCGAGTACGCTACCAACCTGGTAAGAATATAGTCCCAACGAGATACTGATCCTCTCCAGGTATCCATTATAGTACCATCGAGTTGGAACAGGTCAAGGAGCATACAAGATAGTCTGATAAAAGGGTCACAGATTTGGAAGTACAAGTTCAAATGAGGGAAAAAGAATTTATGAAACTGATGAAAGCTTTATCTTCATCACTTCCACCAAAGGCTAGCGTGGCTTGTCAGACATTTATGTCGTCGATGGGTGCATTATCCAATGCACCAGGTGGCAGATCTAGTGGCGGTCGAGATGATGAAGTTCCTGGTGATGACGAGGATACTGAAGAGGACGAGGGAGAGGATGAGGATGAGGACGAGGGCAAGGATGGGGCTGAGGGCAAGGATGGGGATGAGGGCGAGGATGGGGCCGAGGATAGGGATGAGGCCGACGATGAGCATGGGGACGATGATGAGGATGATGACGAGGATAGAGATGGCGGCGAGGATGAGGCTGATGATGATAGTGGTGATGGTGATGGTGATCAGGGGAAGATTGATCCATTACATTTTTGAATTCTGTATAACTCTATATTTTTTAACCTGGTTTTCCACTCTTGGGTTTTCCTCTACTTCATAGGGATGTTGTTATCAGATCTCTTTTTTGCACTTGATTCTTATTGAATGATTAGTCTACTACCTAGACCTTTAGTATTCATTGGTACTGTGATACCCATTTTTCTATTTTGTATTACTTAGATTTCTTTGTTAGCCATGTATTTCATGTTTATGTCATTTTCCCATAGAACTGCATTTTATGTCATTTATGGCTGATAGTTTTATGCCTGATAGTAACATGCGTGGAATAATCACATGAAAATAAATGTTCTTTTTCAAGTAGTAATTGTACATTATCGATTATGTTCTTATTTTTGTGTTTTTGAAGTGAATCGTGCTATTTTTGAATTTTCATTCTGTTCAGGGGATGATTTCTGTTTTAGTAATGGTGGATCTTCTGGGGGAAGAGGTTGGGTAGGGGGGAGCGGAGGGGGCTGCTGGGTGAAAAGGGTGGGTAGGAGAAGAGGGGCATGGGGCTGCTGGAGGAAAAGGGTGGGCAGGGGGGGAGGGGAGGGGATGGAAGGGGAGGGGGGGAGGAGAGGGGAGGGGGCTCCTGGGTGAAAAGGGTGGGAAGGAGGGGGAAGGGGAGGGGGGAGGGGAGGGGAGGGGGATGTTGGGTGAAAAGGGTGGGCAGGAGGGGAGGGGTAGGGGGGAGGGGAGGGGAGGGGCAGGGGCTAGGCAGGTTGGAGGGGAGGGCAGGGAAGGGGAGGGTCGGGGAGGGTCGGGGAGAGGAGGATGATGACCGGAGGGAGGGGGGTGCTGGGGGAAGATGTTGGGCAGGGGGAGGGGAGGGGAGGGGGCTGCTGGGGGAAAAGGGTGGGCAGGGGGGAAGGGAGGGGAGGGGAAGAGGGCTGTTGGAGTAAAAGGGTGGGAAGGGGGGAGGGGAGGGGAGGGTAAGGGGCTGGGCAGGTTAGAGGGGAGGGCAGGGAAGGGGAGGGGAGGGTAGGGGAGGCGCTAGGTGATGGCAGGAGGGAGGGGGCTGCTGGGGGAAAAGGTTGGGCAGGGGGGGAGGGGAGGAGAGGGGCAGGGGATGGGCTACTGGGGGAAGGGGCTACGCAGGGGGGGGGGGGGTTCTGAGGTGGGAGGGGGAGGTTCTGCATGTCTCATTGATTTTTTTCCTTTTATTATTTTAAATGTATGTTACTTCAGTATTACTATTTCAATTTTTTGAGAAGAAATTTTGCAATCCTGTTCCAATATAATTTATGCTTTCTACTGTTGCTTAGCTGTGCAGATGCGTGGTGCAAAATTATTCAGGGAAATCAACAGTTTGGTTATTATGAAGCTCAATGTGTCTTTTGTGATGGGTATTCTCTTAAAGAAAATGACATGTCTCTTCTGCTGAGATTTATGATATGAAGTCAGCACAAAATGGTTATTGCTGAAGTGGAATCTCATTTGGGCCAACTTATGAGTTTTAAACACAGTATAAAAAATTATCCTTGGTTAGAAAGTAATATTGTTATAAGGTGCATAATATTTATCATTCATGATGTCCTCTTCAAACAGACCTTTAGGGAGGGTGTCTTCATTGCGGATGCATTTGGTTCTCAAAGTGTCTTTCTTTTGTTTAAAATGGATGTGCTTTTAAGTAAAATAAACGACATACGGAAAACCAGCCAAATGCATTCTAATTGTGTTGATACTTTAGGAAAATGATCCATGGGTCATTTGTGATGTGTACGAGTCAACCCCGCCTCAATCTGAGACGTGGTGTGTCCGGAACCACTCAAAGTGTCTCACTTTTCTTTGAAATGGACAACAGTTTAAGTAAAAACAACAACTAACATAAGGAAAACGGACCAAACACATTCGGATTCTGTTGATACTTTAGTAAAAGTATCCATGGGTCATTTGTGACGTGTATGAGTCAACCTTTCCTCAATCTGAGCCACGGTGTGTCCGGTACCACTCAAACTGTCTCAATTTTATTTGAAATGGACAAGATTTTAAGTGAAAACAACTACCTGCATACGGAAAACCGACCAAACACATTCAGATTCTATTGATACTTTAGGATAAGTTTCCATGGGTCATTTGTGACGTGTATGAGTCAACCCTGTCTCAATCCAAGGGCAAGTGTGGATGGCACCACTCAAAGTGTCTTTCTTTTGTTTAAACTGGATGTGCTTTTAAGTAAAATAAACGACATACGAGAAAACGAACAAACACATTAGGATTGTGATGATACTTTAGGAAAATGATCCATGGGTCATTTTTGACGTGTATGAGTCATCCCTGCCTCAATTTGAGGCACGGTGTGGCCGACACCACTCAAAGTGTCTCACTTTTCTTTGAAATGGACAACAGTTTAAGTAAAAACAACAACTGACATACGGAAAACGGACCAAACACATTCGGATTATATTGATACTTTAGGAAAAGTATCCATGGGTCATTTGTGATGTGTACTAGTCAAACACACATCAATCTGAGGGCCAGTATGGTCAGACCGCTCAAAGTGTCTTTCTTTTGTTTAAACAGATGCGCTTTTAAGTAAAATAAACGACATACGAGAAACCGACCAAACACATTCGGATTATGTTGATACTTTAGGAAAATGATCTATGGGTTATTTGTGATATTTAAGAGTCAACCCCACCTCAATATGAGGCGCGGTGTGGCCGGAACCACTCAAAGTGTCTCACTTTTCTTTGAAATGGACAACAGTTTAAGTAAAAACAACAACTGACATATGGAAAATGGACCAAACACATTCGGATTCTGTTGATACTTTAGGAAAAGTATCCATGGGTCATTTTTGACGTGTATGAGTCAACCCCGCCTCAATCTGAGGCACGGTGTGGCCGATACTACTCAAACTGTCTCACTTTTATTTGAAATGGACAAGATTTTAAGTGAAAACAACTACCGGTATACAGAAAACTGACCAAACGCATTAGGATTCTGTTGATACTTTAGGAAAAGTTTCCATGGGTCATTTATGATGTGTAAGAGTCAACCCCACCTCAATCCGAGGGCCGGTTTTGACGACACCTCTCAAAGTGTCTTTCATTTGTTTAAACTGGATGTGCTTTTAAGTAAAATAAACTACATACGAGAAAACAACCAAATGCATTTGGATTATGTTGATACTTTAGGAAAATGATCCATGGGTCATTTGTGACGTGTAAGAGTCAACCCTGCCTCAATCCGAGGCGTGGTGTGGCCGACACCACTCAAAGTGTCTCACTTTTCTTTGAAATGGACAACGGTTTAAGTAAAAACAACAACTGACATACGAAAAACGGACCAAACACATTCAGATTCTGTTGATACTTTAGGAAAAGTATACATGGGTCATTTGTGATGTGTAAGAGTCAACCCCACCTCAATCTGAGGCACGGTGTGGCCGGTACCACTCAAACTGTCTGACTTTTATTTGAAATGGACAGGATTTTAAGTGAAAACAACAACCAGCATACGGAAAACCGACCAAACGCATTCCGATTCTGTTGATTAGGGGTGTCCAAACCCAACCCAACCTGAATGACTCGACCCGACCCGGCTGTGTTGGGTCGGGTTGGGTTGGGTTACACAGGTATTTTGATGGGTTGGGTCTGTTTGGGTCAGGTTGAGATCGGGTTGGGTCGGGTCACGGGTTGGAAGTATAAAGACCCAACCCGACCCATCGACCCGAACTTCATTTTTTTTGCTGTTGTCATGCTTTGGTTCATGAATTTGCTCAACCCACTGCCTCTTCCCCTCCCTCTCACCGACATTGTCTTCCCCTCTACGCACCGCATGCCCATCTCCACCATCGTGGCAAGATCCAGCTGCACACCCGCCATGGATTTAGTGACCGCTGCTACTCCACCCTTGGCCACCACCTTCAAACCAGAAGCAGCGTAGCAAAAAAAAATCACCGGTGGATGAAAAACCAGAATCGATACAAGAATAAGTCACAGGCAGAATAAAAAATCCAATTGAAAACCTATTAACAGTTTCACAAACCAGATCTAAAGAACTAAAAATACTCGAATTCAAAAATTAGAAACCACACCATGACCGAATCAGATCTCCCGTCGGTGACCATCATCTGAATCCGAGCACCGCTGAACACCCTTGATGAATCTGATTCGTACCTTATTCCCTCTTCTTCTCGAGAACCCAAGCCACCTGAAGTAGAGTCTTTGTCCACACCCACCATTGAAGCGCCGTCGCGGATCAATCCTCACCTCCGCACACCGTCTGAACATCACCGCCCTCCTTCATTCATAGCAGCTGCCTCTGTTGATGAAGGTCAGATGGTCAGACCACTGCGCAATCTGTATACCTCCTTTTTGTCAAGAGATCACTTGAACCCCCCTTCTCCCACACCCCAAATCCCCCCACCCCCTCTGTCTCCCCCAAGATCACGACCCAGCTTTTTAGGTGCCCGACGAACCCGTGGAGGGTTCTGTTTATTCAATTTTTTTTCCTGGTGACCCAATGGACCTGAACCGACCTGACCCAATCTAATATGGGTTGGGTTGGGTCGGGTCTGAATGATAAATTAGCTTAGACCCTACTCGACCCGACCCGATATTTTTTGACTGGGTCGGGTCCAAAAAAGCCTCCAACCCGACCCAACCCGACCCATGGACACCCCTACTGTTTATACTTTAGAAAAAGTTTCCATGGCTCATATGTGACATGTACGAGTAATCCCCGCCTCAATCCAAGGTGCGGTGTGGACGACACCACTCAAAGTGTCTTTCTTTTGTTTAAAATGGATGCGCTTTTAAGTAAAATAAACGACATACGAAAAATAGACCAAACACATTCGGATTGTGTTTATACTTTAGGAAAACTATCCATGGGTCATTTTTGATGTGTACGAGTCAACCCCGCCTCAATCTGAGGCACGGTGTGGCCGACACCACTCAAAGTGTCTCACTTTTCTTTGAAATGGACAACAGTTTAAGTAAAAACAACAACTGAAATTCGGAAAACGGACCAAAAACATTCAGATTATGTTCATACTTTAGGAAAAGTATCCATGGGTCATTTGTGATGTGTAAGAGTAAACCTCGCCTCAATCTGGGGCACGATGTGGCCGGTACCACTCAAACTGTCTCACTTTTATTTAAAATGGACAAGATTTTAAGTGAAAACAATTACCGGCATACGGAAAACCAACCAAACGCATTCAGATTCTATTGAAACTTTAGGAAAACGATCCATGAGTCATATTGACGTGTAAGAGTCAACCCCACCTCAATCCGAGGTGTGGTTTGGATGGAACAACTCAAAGTGTCTTTCATTTGTTTAAAATGGATGCGCTTTTAAGTAAAATAAACGACATACGGAAAACAGACCAAACGCATTAGGATTGTGTTGATACTTTAGAAAAACGATACATGGGTAATTTTTGACGTGTAAGAGTCAACCCCACCTCAATATGAGGCGTGGTGTGGCCGAAACCACTCAAAGTGTCTCACTTTTCTTTGAAATGAACAACGGTTTAAGTAAAAACAACAACTGACATACGGAAAACAGACCAAATGTATTCAGATTCTGTTGATACTTTAGGACAAGTATACATGGGTCATTTGTGACATGTAAAACTCAACCCCGCCTCAATCTGAGGCACGGTGTGGCCGATACCACTCAAACTGTCTCACTTTTATTTGAAATGGACAAGATTTTAAGTGAAAACAACTATCGGCATACGGAAAACTGACCAAACGCATTCGGATCCTGTTGAAACTTTATGAAAGAGATCCATGGGTCATATGTGATGTGTAAAGGTCAACCCCGCCTCAATCTGAAGCGCAGTGTGAACGACACCAATCAAAGTGTCTTTCTTTTGTTTAAATTGGATGCACTTTTAAGTAAAATAAACGACATACGTAAAGGAGACCAAACGCATTCTGATTGTGTTTATAATTTTGGAAAATGATCCATGGGTCATTTGTGACGTGTAAGAGTCAACCCCGACTCAATACGAGGCACGGTGTGGCCGACACCACTCAAAGTGTCTCACTTTTCTTTGAAATGGACAATAGTTTAAGTAAAAACAACAACAGACATACGAAAAATGGACCAAACGCATTCGGATTTTATTGATAATTTAGGACAAGTATCCATGGGTCATTTTTGACGTGTACGAGTCAACCTCGCCTCAATCTGAGGCACGGTGTGGCCGGTACCACTCAAATTGTCTCACTTTTATTTGAAATGGACAAGATTTTAAGTGAAAACAACTACTGGAATACAGAAAACCGACCAAACGCATTCAGATTCTGTTGAAACTTTAGAAAACTGATCCATAGGTCACATGTGACGTGTACGAGTCAACCCCACCTCAATCCGAGGCACGGTGTGGATAGCACCGCTCAAATTATCTCTTTTGTTTGAAAAGGACATCATTTTAAGTGAATACAACTGAAATTTACACTCATCAACGATAGTCACAAACTCTTTTTCATGAGTTGGGTAGTTTCACTCATGGGGTCATAAGTGAAGAGACTCCTAAGAAAATACCTTTTCACTATATATTATAAACAATACAAGTTCAATGCAAAATTCATCACAAATCATTACATACCCAAATCTAGGATCAGAAAAAAGGGATATGAGCCAATTTCAAACTCTTATTCAACTCTAATAGGTATTTCTCATACTATTCTGCCTATTAGATTTTGATGGGGAGGTGGGGGGGCTGTGATGGTTGGGGGGTTGTGCAGGGGTGAGGTGAATTACTATCGGATGATTGTTGTCATATGAAGATTGAAATAGGGAATTGTAGTACATAACATGGTTGGAAGAATTTGATGGTTTTATGTGTTTTTTGTGCTATTTTTGGTTTTTTTATACTATTTTAAGTTTGTATGTGGTTTTTATGATATTTTTTATGCAGGTGTAGTTGTATAGTGGAGGGGCTACTGGAGGGGGCTGCTGTGCAGCAGTTCTGGGAAAACTCAATACCAATGGTTCTAAACCGTTGGTATAAGAGTGCTGGAATTCTGGAAAAACACTATACCAACGGTTTAGAACCATTGGTATAGGTGTTATGGAATTCTGGAAAAACACATATACCAACGGTTTAGAACCGTTGGTATATGTGTTCTGGAATTTTGGAAAAACACAATACCAACGGTTTAGAACCGTTGGTATAGGTGTTCTGGAAAATCACATAATCACATTACCAATGGTTGAAAACAATTGGTATAAAAATTCTCAAAAAATGCAGTACCAATGGTTATAAACCGTTGGTATACATTGGGAGAAATTTAATAAAACAATATACCAATGGTTTAGATCAAACCGTTGGTATAAGGCTTTCCTCAAGGCTTACTAACCAACGGTTTGGAAAACCGTTGGTATAGGCTATACCAATGGTTTTCCAGCCTATACCAACGGTTTAGAACCGTTGGTATAACCTTCTTTTCTAGTAGTGAGCCTAAATAACTATCTTGATAGAGCTTTGTTAGGCGCTTCTCATTTACATGACCAAGGCGATGATGCCACAACTGGGTGTTGTATGAGTCATGTGAACATGGTTTTTTATCAATTTCCAACACTTGGTTCTCGTTATTCAATACATACAAACTATTATTTAACTGTTCCATACCATAACATATGTTTTCCTTATAAAAGTAACAAAATTTATTTCTGAACTTGAAAATAAATCCATATGTATCTAATCTTGATATAGAAAGTATGTTCTTGGTAACACTGGGTACATAATAAAAACCATGTAAAACCAAAATCATTCCCATTGGAAATGTGAGGTAGTAGTCACCAATGGAAAGAACATCCATCCTCACACCATTGGCAGCTCACAAATCCACCTCTCCTTTGGAAATTTTACAGAATCTACTTGGTTCCTACATTTGAATATAGTTGTGATACCCAAAATCTATATCTAATACCCAATGTGTAGAAATGGAAAGATTGCACTTGATAATGAACATACCTTTGGCTTGCCCTTTCCTATGGGTACAGTTCTTCTTCTAGTGGCCTGAATTGCCATATGAAAAGCATACTACCTCCTTTTCCTTACCCTACCTCTGGATATTCTTCTTCTTGGTCGAATGGTGCTTAGAGGCTTTATATTGTTTATAAATCTTAGGCCCATTTTCTTTGTACTTTCTCTTCCTATTAACCATAATAACTATGAGTTTTTCACGACCCAAGTCCTTATCAACTTAGAGAATCAGGGTAAGAAGCTCCAATAAAATCTTCTCATTATTGATCATATTATAATTCATAATAAAACTAGATAAGAACTTAGGTAGTGATGATAGTATGATATCTGTACGCAACTCATCTAGGAATTTAATCCCTAAGATGTTTAGATGCTCAATGTATCCAATAAGCTTGACTATATGCAGTCCAGCTGGCGTAGACTCTCAAATCTTAGTAGTGAAAAAAGCATTGGAGATCTCATACATCTCCTGTCTTGCCTTCTCTTTATAGAGATCTTAAAGGTGAGACATCATGCTATAAGCATCCATTTCCTCATGTTGATTCAAGATCTCATTGGTCATGGATGATATCGTAAGGAACTGAACATCCATAGTATCATTCATATATTTCCCATACAAAGCGAGTTCCTTATCACTCACCTCATTTCGAGGTGAAACTGGTAAAGGCTCTTCTAGCACATAAAGTTTCCTCTCATGGAGAAGGATAACCCGAAGGTGCCTTTGCCACTCTTGTAAATTAGTACCAGTGAGAAGGTTTTCCTTCTCGAGTATGGATCAAAATGATATGTGTGATGTCATTTTGATTTTTGTTTCTAAAAATTAAGATGAACATAGTTTTAGTACTTTATCTAGATAAATATTTACAAATAAATAAATTAATATCTATTAGTATCCACTATTTTTTTTGAAACCTAATAGCCCTCATCATTGTCTTCTAAATATCCTGTTGCTTGGATATTCTAGCGACAAGGATCCATATTTCCCTTAGAATTACCCCAACTAGGGTTGGTCAAGAAACTTGAAAGGTTTTAGGTAGGCATTCTAAATGCCAATTTCATTAACTCACAACTCCTTAATCTGTTGAGTGGACTCCCCAATCCTAAAATCCTTAATTTTGGATTTCTTCAACCTTTTCCTCTCAGTTACACCAAGTTCTGTTAGGGAAGTCAACCCTTGATGTAAACTAAGTTAAGTCAACCCAAAACTTCAAATTATAATTCCCTGATAATTGAAAGCACCCCAACTTGGTTTGGTCAAGCACTTTGAACTATGGTTTGATTCTATCCGAAGTAATGGATGGGTATACCAAATTAATATTTAATTGAGGGATTTTATCCTTTATTTTTAAATTTACACTTATTATCTTTTCACATGCTTGTTAATATTAAGTGGGATATACTTAAGTGATTAACCATGTATAGAAAATATTTACGCACAATCCATTTTATTTTAGTTCCATCTTGTATACTTTTTAGTTCATTAATTATGTGATCACATCAAACATCCATAATGAATAACCATAAAATTGATAGAAATAAATAAAGGGTATGATCATATGATTTACTTTTGGTTAGTTTATCTAGCGGTTGGTAAAATAACCCTGACCTAGGGGAGAAACACCTTCAAACTTTAAGGTTAATGTTTACAACTTTCCACCTATCCACCTTTGTATCTCCTTGGATTGTTTTGCCTTGGCTCCTAACTTGAACCACCTCCACTAGTTTGGGATCTCCATCCATTAAATATGCCTTTAACTCACACATAAGTGAGGGGTAAAAGGGGGTTTACATAAAATAAACTATGGGAACATAGGCCCTACATATTAATGAGGAAAAGGCACACATGACAACAATTTTAATTTAATAAATAAATTAAAATGGAACCAATCACATACAAAGGTCTAGTCTATCTCATTATCAACCATATACATTTAATGAATTACGCATTTAATAAAACTAGCATTCAATTCTTTAATAGTTCTTATTAAGATAAATTATGCTTGAATCGATTAATCATTATCTTTAATTAATCAATCCATTTTATCTTAATCCTTTTATGAATTTCCATAAGATTCTCATTCATAGACTTATACATAGCTTGTACCTTGGAGTCAACCCAGTGAATACTCATCAAAAACTACCCAACATATATTTTTACTAGTATACACTTTATTCTTGGTGACATGTAGCATGCACACAGAATTATAATTATTATACAACTCATAAATGATGTGAAAATATTCGAACATTACACAGATGTTAATTAAATATATATATATCAAACACCTATAACATGTTGTGTCCCAACTTTATACCCACATGAAGGTACATATCTCAAGGGTTACCATAATATAATACTAAAATTTTAAATCAGCATAATCTGGAAATAGTACACGACATGTAGATCCGACCACACAACATGTACCTTCCTCACTATCTATCCAAAGAAAACGCCTAGGGAAACAGCGTGTGAGGTGTATATTATAAATATTCATAGTACACAATGTGTCCAGTGGGCTACATGCTTTGTAGACGCTGTGTTACATGGTCACCAGCCGGGCAAGCCGTGTATGGGATACAAGAATTGACCCTAACTCAAATGGACTACACACCACGTCTAGTGGGCCACACGACGTGTAGTCCAGATGACTATGTTCCAGTCTTTCCTGTTCAACACATAGTGTAATAATTAACTACACCACGTGTCATTAATGCACATGGCTTGAGTAATTTCCAAATTAATCCTGATGCATTGAACATAAATACACAACATGTACATTCGACTACACAATGTTTAATCTTGTGTTATTGACTAGAAAATAAAAAAACATATGTTAATTACATTTTAATGGTATTAAATGTTCATTTTTGATCTTATGGGTCTGATTTAGTGGATTTTAATTTTGAACATCCATTCTAATCATTTGTGCACTTCATGCCTAATATACACCAATTTAGGCCCAATGATTCATCTGATTTCAAGGAATGTAATTATCCATATTTTAATTTTATATTTTGGGAAAGGGATATAAACATAAATATGAACATTTTTCATCCAGGGATCAATGGAGGATTCATAAAGTATGATGATGATATTTGGCGATAAAAGGAAATAATTCTAGAGAAGGCAGATTGGACACTAGCCCATTGATGAGAATGTGGGGCCCACAATACAAGCCCAATGAAGCCCAAATTTTGTGGGACACTATAAGAAATGTATAGTAACAAATAGTTTTTCATAATCCAGTGCTAATTATGCCTCCATGGTGGTTATTAAGGTAGACCAAATAAAATATCAAATTATGGGCCAGAATATACAGCCCAAAATGTTATCCCACTAAATTGTCCATAACTCCCAATAAAAAAATCCCAATGGGTCCAACTTTTACATGAGGTTAGGAGACATATGGGGATCCATTTTCTTATTCTATGGAACACTCTAATTCGGCCATCTAGAATTTCCTTTCGACGTGTATGTTCGGTAGATGCAAGCTGGCTTTCACTTCAGGTGAAAGGCGGGAATCAATTTTTATCCATTACTTTCCACCACCCTAAGGCCTAAATTAATTTAATAATTGAGAATTCATTTATTTAGGATCGTCCTAAGGCTTTCCAATTTCCTATTTAAGGCAGTGGTAATGATGGGGAAGACATCTCTTGTTTTTTGTAATGTTATTATGCCAATGTTTCGTTGTAATGCTTTCAATTTCCATGTAAGTTTATTTGTTGTATTTATATGTTCTTAATCAACATATTTATCTTCTAATATTACCATTTATTTCATTAGAGATATATAATCACAAAGAAAAATGATATATCTATGTTGTGGTGAATTAGTTCACACGTAGGTGTGAATTTCATTCACACACACAGAGGAGTGCTCGTTATTTTCGCGGTTTAATTTTCTTCAATACAATTCTTATAAGCCATATTCTGCCCACCATTGAGAGTATACCATCAATAGAGGTCTAAAACTTTAATGGGTTGATTGTAGAAAGATGAAAAGGATAGATTGAATGTTATTTTATGAACTAATTTTTGTTAAATGGATAATTAATTCAAGACTTCCATTCTTCAGTTATTTCCACTCTTCATCTTTACTGTGTTGAGGAAGATAAATCCAATTACTAAAATGACCATATACCTTGGAGAGATTATGAATTTGGTTCTATAAGTGTGTAGGGGATTAGTAATTTATTTTAGTTAGCATAAAACAAGAAAATTATGAAGGTAGTGTTATTTTGAAGAATGTATTCATCAAGAATTAATAAAACAAAAATTGTTTAAAGAAGTAAAATTCATTCAATTCATCCTGAGCATAATCCTAAGATCAACCCATTTTCATTAAATTTAATTCACTTAGGTTTCTTAGTGTTATTAAAAACTATCTAAAATCAAAACCAAGTTGGCCACTTCATAGCCAAAAATCCATCTCATAGGTTTTGCATCTTAGGTATCTTCTTAGGTCTCAGTGGATTCAACAACCCAAGCTAGACTACAAGGACCATTCTACCTTCATATCTTAGGTAAATTTGAGCGTGAATCAAATTTTGGAACCATTTATGGGGGCCAAGTAAGTACCTTAGACCAAAACCTTCTTTACTCACCCCATTCTTCTATTCTCACCCAATATCTCTTATCTTGTCCCTTTCTCACTTTTTTACCTTTTGGTGCATGTCCACCTACACCCACAATAATTCAAACAGAATAGTTAGGGTGGAAATTCCTAGGATATGGGAGTCAAGTGAACCTAGGGGATTGTTTCCATTAGATCCTAATCTTCTTGATACTCCAGAATCAAAAATTGAATCAATTCTAATGGAGGGTCTTCCAATAAATAAAATTGTAAATCCTATGGGAAATCAAATGCAAAACCAAAATCAAGAAGCTCCAAACCTAGGGAATGTAGTCTATCAAACAATGAATGAATACCTCACTCCAATTTGGACCAATTCCTCCTCATGCATTAGACACAATTACCTAGGAGATTCCAACTACACCTTTAAACCCCATGTCCTAAACTACCTTCTCACATTATATGGAATGGAGTCCGAGATTCCCTACATTCATGTTAAGGAGTTAAATGACATTTTAGAAACCATGTGTCCCCCAAATCAACTAAAATCAGCTAATATGAGGATATTTACTATTTCTTTAAAGGATCAAGCTAAAAATTGGCTAAAAAATTTGAGACCATCATACATCAACTCTTGGGACCAATTACAAAGAGAATTCTATAAACAATACTTTCCCCACCACAAAAAATTACACTTAAAAAGAACATCCATTTTTTTGAAAAAGAGGGAGAGTCATTCTATGAAACATGGGAGAAGTTAAAAGAAACCCTAAACATGGTTCCACATTATGGTTTTTCTATACCTGAATAATTGAGAATTTTTTATGAAGGGTTGGTCCCAGGGAACAAACAATTCACTGACATGATGTGTAATGAAACTTTTAAAAACAATGCCCCAAATGATGCTTACGAGTATCTGGAAAGCCTTGCTGAACAAAACCAAACATGGAGAACTTCACCTTATTCTGAAAACCCACAAAGAACTACTGGAATTCATACACTTAGAGAAGAGGAAAGCCTTAGGGCTAAACTCACATCTCTCTCTAAGAAGGTGGAAGAGATAGATCTTAGGAATTCCATGAAATCGAAACAATAGTCCTTGTTTGTAGAATTTTGACAAACATGAACATAAGACATACAACTACCCAACCATTCCATCCATCAAGGAGGTTATTTTAGGAGGAACCCCAACAGAATTAAATGCTTTGAACTTTCAAAAGCCTCAATACCAAAACACCTTCAACCCAAGGTATAATGACCACCCAAGCTTCTAATGGAATGATAACCAACAACCTATCCAAACATAGGGACAAAATACGCACCCCCATAAGAACTACCAAACCCATAACCAATTCCAAACCCAACCTATCTGATACCAACAACCACTAGTCCATTTTCAACAAACCATCACAACTCCAAAATATCCCCCTGGGATAAACCAATCTTCTCAATCACCAACCCAAACTACTCCACAAAGCCTTCTAGAACAACTGTGCAAACAAATGGAAAGGATGAACTTGGAAGTCTCTTCCTTAAAACAATAACTTAAAACCATCAAAACTAGAAAGGCACCCATGCCTACAAAATCCATTCCACAACAAACATTAAGGGTAGATTCAAGTTGCACTCATAAAACTCATGAACAATTAAAGGCTGTGAGAATTTTAAGAAGTGGGAAATAAATTGAGAAACCTGAAAAAATAAGTCAGAAACCACGTGAAGCTTCAAAATCTAATGAAAATTCAAATGAACCCCAAGATCAAATTGAGGAAAATGATAAAAATGTGAAAGAAACAACTCTTAAAAAAACAACCCCATAACCTGCACCATTTCCTCAATGCATGAGGGGGAAAACCAAGCCTGAATTGAGTGAAACATTGAGGGAAATATTCTCACAAGTTAAGTTGAACATTCCCCTTCTTGATGAAATCCAAACCATACCTACCTAATCAAAGTACCTTAAGGACTTGTGTACTTTTAAAAGAAATTTTTTATATAAAAACCAAGTCCTTATGGCTGCTAATGTGAGTACCACCATTCAAGGGACCATTCTGCTTAAGTTTAAAGAACCGTGTTTCCCTTACATAAATGTTGAACTAAGAGAGAGAAAAGTTTTCAAGGCCTTGTGTGACCTAGGTGATAGTTTCAATCTCATCCCCTATGCTGTGTACTGCCAGTTAGGCCTAGAAGATCTCCAACCCACACCTGTCACACTTCAACTTGCTGATCATAGCATTAGGGTTCCAAAGGGAATTTTAAAGGACATTCTGGTAAAGGTTGAAAACTTCATCTACCCTATTGACTTCATTATCCATGACTACCATCCAAAAATAGAAAAAAAGGAACAAACCCCAATCATCCTTGGTCATCCCTTCCATGCAACAATCAAATCTGTTATCTGAGTCTAAAATGGGAACATGAGCATCACCTTTGGAAACATGAGTCTAGACTTGAACATCTATAATGGAAGCTCAAAAATAGGGGATGACAAGGAAGTTCATGAATTAAACATGATAGGAATAATTTATAATGAATCCATAGAACATCAAGGAATATTTGATGGATGTTTAAGTCAGGATGAGATTGACTTCCTTTGTTCACATGAAGGAAGTTTATCTCATTAGCTTGAATCATTTTCAAATTACTCTTATGATGAAGTCTTAGGTCCAACAATCAGTGAAACCTTTCAGGAAACCACTTTAATGGAGACCAATCTAACTTCCTTCCCTAAATCTGATCAAGACAATCTAGTAGTTGAAAATTATATATATAGGGAATCAATCCTATCTAAAACTCTAGGAAACAAAATTGATCTTGATCCAATGTCCCAATCTTTAGTTGAAATTATGAACCAACCTGATCTTGAATTGAAGGAAATTCCTACTGCACTCAAATATGCCTTCCTAGGGGACAATAAAAAAAAATCCTATTGTAATTTATTCTTATCTTGAAACCAATTATGAGAGGATGATTCTAGATGTCCTTAGAAAACATAAGAAAGCCATTGGTTGGACCCTATCTGATATTCCTAGGATTATCCCACTTATTGGGACTCATAGGATTGTTCTGGAATCTGATTCAAAGCCATGTCCTCAACCTCAACGATGAATCAATCCTAATATCATGGAAGTAGTGAGAAAAAAACTTCTCAAATTGTTAAAAGTTGGTATCATCTATCCCATATCTGAGAGTGAGTGGGTGAGCCCAATCCAAGTGGTTCCAAAAAATGATGGAATCATGGTGATAACCAATGAGGATGGAGAGATTCTTCCAACAAGGGTGAGTAGTGGATGGAGAGTCTGCATCAACTATAGGAAGCTAAAATCATTTACCAAGAAGGACCATTTCCCCTTACCATTTATTGACCAAGTTCTTGAGAGAGTGGCAGGTCATGCCTTCTACTGTTTCTTAGATGGGTACTCAGGGTATAATCAAATTGAGGTCTCCCTAGAGGATCAAGGGAATAATACATTCACATGTTCATTCAGTACCTTTACTTTCAAACGCATTCCCTTTGGGTTATGCAATGCCTTGGGAACCTTCCAGCGGTGCATGATGGGAATATTCTCAGACATGGTATGGGATTTTATTGAGGTCCTCATGGATGAATTCTATGTCTTTGGGGATACATTTGAGGGATCTCTTAGGAATGTGGAGAGAGTTTTGTCCAGATGTGAAGAATTTAATCTAGTCCTAAACTGGGAAAAATACCATTTCATGGTTAAAGAGGGACTAGTTCTAGGCCATCTAGTCTCAGGTAGGGGGATTGAAGTTGATAAAGCCAAGTTTGACATCATTCTTCACCTTCCATCACCCAAAAATGTCAAGTAAGTGAGGTATTTCTTAGGACATGATGGTTTCTATAGAATATTCATCAAGAACTTTAGTTAAATCTTCCACCCCCTTTGTGATCTCCTAGTAAAGGATGCTCCATTTGTTTGGACAGAAAGCTGTGAGGGTTCATTCTCAACCCTCAAATCCTCTCTCACCTCTCCTCCCATTATAAAATCTCAAAATTCAAACCTTCCTTTCAAACTTATGCGTGATTCCAGTGAATTTTCTGTAGGATCTATGTTAGGAAAACATTATGATAAAATTCCATTTTTCACTGCTTATGCAAGAAAATCCTTAAATGATGCCCAAATCAACTACACCACCACTAAAAATGAGTTACTTGATGTTGTGTTTTCCTTAGATAAGTTTAGGTCCTACCTCTTAGGGTCCCCCATAATTGTGCTCACTAACCCTTCTGCACTAAAATACCTCTTCCAAAAACAAGATGCCAATGCTAGACTGATTAGGTGGGTCCTTCTATTACAAGGATTTGACCTCACAATCAAGGAAAAAAAGAGTGTTGAAAATGTTTTACCAGATCACCTCTCTAGTATGGAATTCAAAGACAACTCAAATCACCTTTCTGTGTCTAATTAATTCCCTAACGAACACCTATACTCTGTGAGTGGCTGCCCTTGGTATGCCGACATAGCCAATTTCTTAGTTACAGGAGTCATTCCAAAATTATTAGGGACTCAAGGTCGAAGAAAATTTCTTTATGATGCTAGAAAATATGTGTTTGATGATCCATAACTCTATAAGTTCTACCCTGACCAAGTCATTAGGAGGTGTGTCCCAGAATCTGAACAAGAGTCCATCCTTAAATCCTGTCATAGTGAGGCATGTGGAGGTCACTTTTCCTCTAAGAAAACATCTGCTAAGA
Organism: Viscum album; assembly: GCA_963277665.1. Classification (NCBI taxonomy): domain Eukaryota; kingdom Viridiplantae; phylum Streptophyta; class Magnoliopsida; order Santalales; family Viscaceae; genus Viscum; species Viscum album. Next base: position 1,481,319,661 of record OY728141.1, on the reverse strand, counting down.
TTATTTAGTGTGGTCTCTTATAGACCACCCTCTCAAGGGACTCCTATACATTTTTTCAAAGCTTTCCTAGGTGTCAACAAGTAGGGTCCATCACAAAAAGGAATCAAATTCCACTCAATCCCATCTTAGTGGTTGAAATATTTGACTGTTGGGGAATTGATTTCATGGGTCCCTTCCCAAACTCTAGGGGATATATTTACATTCTCTTAGCTATTTATTATGTCTCAAAATGGGTTGAGGACATTTCCAAAAAATCCAATGATCATCAAACTATGATTAGATTCATAAAATAAAAAATATTCCCTAGATTTCGAATTCCTAGGGCTATCATTAGTGATCATGGAACTTATTTTTGTAATCGTCCATTCTCATCACTCATGGAAAAGTATGGAATTTCTCACAAAGTGTCCACTGCTTACCACCCATAGAACAATGGCCAAGATGAGTTATCCAATCGAGAAATCAAGAAAATTCTTCAGAAAACTGTTAATCCATATAGGAAATATTGGTCAAGAAAACTCTTTGATTCTCTTTTGAACTATCGAACGACATTTAAAACCATTTTTGGAATGTCCCCATATAGGTTGGTTTATGAAAAATCATTCCATTTACAGGTGGAAATTGAACATAAGGCTTTTTGGGAAATTAGGAAAATGAATTATGACCTCTCATTGGCCGAAAAAAAAGGAAATTAGATCTCAAGGAACTTGGGGAACTTAGGATGGAGGCTTATGAAAATTAAAGTATTAATAAAGAAAAAGTACAAGCCTACCAATATCTAAACCTTAAAACCAAACACATTGAATCGGTAAAACTTGGTCTTTTGTATAATTCTAAACTTCACTTACACATGGGAAAATTGAGGTCTAGATGGTCAGGTCCATAAATAGTGCATAAGGTGTACCCCCATTGGGCTATTGAAATTCAAGATCCCACCAATGGTCAAACATTTAAAGTTAATGGTCATAGAGTAAAGCCATTCATGAAACCATTCCAAAAAAATTAAGTTGATGAAGAATTGTGTGAACCTACCGTAGATGACAAAAATAATTAATCGATTTGGATTCCAAGTCAAGATAATGACATTAAAAAAAGCGCTGCATGGGAGGAAACCCATGGTTTTTAAGTTTCCAATAATTTTTTTGTTTTAATCAACTTTATATTTCAAATAGGATTATTGGATCATTTTGATATAATTTTTTTTCTACCTCAGATTGTTGACCTGTTCTTCTCTTATGAGTATGAATGGGTATGAAAGGGGAGCACTGAATTCATCCATGTCATGTGGTGTGATCCCTTAGTACTACATTACCCAGAAATTAAAAAAAAGACAATGTATCATCAGTTTATTTAAAAAAAAGGAAAACCATAAAAACGATGAGACTTGGTATTAAATAAATTTTTGTGTTGTTTGTTTTTTTTGGTTTGTTCTTGTTTTTATGGTTCAGGGACTATTTTTGGGTGATACATATTCAATCAAGGAGGTGCCTACATCTCCAATGAGAACAAAGAGTGATTTGAGTGCACCACAATCATCATTATGAAGCCACCAGGTGAACTTGTTCCATGCCCTTTCCAATTCATTCCCCCACCCTATTTCTCCTCTATTTTCTTTTTATGAAACTAGGGATAGTTTCATTCTAAGTTGGGGGGTGTGGAAACAAACTGTTTGTTAAAAAATAAAATTAAAAAAAAAGTAAAATTCCTTTATCATTCATATAATAACATCTTTTCTCACATTAAAACTACATAGCAAATATTTTTTATTTCCTTAACTCTTAATTTAATTCATGATTAAGTTTACAAGCATTTATTTTGGAAGTTTGGTTGTCCAATGAGAATTTTCATCATTTTTATTTTCATCTATTAAATCAAAATTCCACAATGCACATCCTCTAGACTGTGGGGTACTAATTTGAATTCTCAGGGTCCCATAATAAACAACATAGGCTGGTTTGATTTTTATGAATAATATTGGTATTCAAATTTTTTTTGCATGTAGAGCAATGGATTGATAAAATGTGAGGATTTAGGTACTTGGGGATCGTGACTCCAGAGTTTTCTAGCCTGGAGTTTTTCACTTTATCTCTATTTATGGTAATATGAATTTGTTCTTGATCAAGTTAACTCGAGATGATGCCAGAGTATGTGGGATTCACTTGGTTCCCTAAGGCCTTTGAGCCTGGGAGTCATCGACAAAGTCTTGCTACATGGGTTAATTTCATTAACTCCAATCTCATTTATAATGGCAACATTGCAAAAAAAAAATCAAAAAAAATCAAAAAAAAAAGAATGATGAATACTCATATTAGGATTAATTTTGATTCCACCTAGCACTTCCATGATTTCCCCCTTGAATGAAAATGAACCCTCATATCTATTGTGATTCACAACACAACATTTCACCTAATTGAGTTGGATGAAGTATGATGATGGATTTGATCAAAGGAATGGGATTGGGATTGGGATCTACTTTTAAATTTATCTTGTCTTATATTATTTTGATAGTTTATAAAGATATATTTGTGTGTAGTTTACATTGTGAGCACTGTTTGTTATAATATGCCTGGAAAAAAAATTCAAATATAATCTTTGAATTATTTTCTCGGGACTAGCAAATATCAAGTTAGGGGGTGTGATTAGAAAATAAAAACACATATTTTAATTAAATTTAAATGGTATTAAATGTTCATTTTTGATCTTATGGGCCCAAGTTAGTGGATTTTAATTTTGAACATCCACTCTAATCATTTGTGCACTTCATGCCTAATATACACCAATTTAGGCCCAATGATTCATCTAATTTTAAGGAATTTAATTATCCATATTTTAATTTGATATTTTGGGAATGGGATATAAACATAAATATGAACATTTTTCATTCAGCGATAAATGGAGGATTCATAAAGGATGATGGTGATATTTGGCGATAAAATAAAACAATTCTGGAGAAGACAGATTGGACACCAGCCCACTAATGAGAATGTGGGGCCCACAATACAAGCCCAATGAAGCCAAAAATTTGTGGGATGCTAGAATACATGTAGAGTAACAAATAAATATTTATAAGACAATGCTAATTCGGCCTCCATGGTGGTTATTAAGGTGGTCCAAATATAATATCAAAATATGGGCCAGAATCTACGGCCCAAAATGTTATCCAACTAAATCGTCCATATCTCTAGATCCTTAACTCCAAATGGGACCACATTTTATAGTAGAAGACATATGGGGATAAATTTTCTTATTCTATGACCCACTCAAATTCTTCCATCTAGAAGTTCCTTTCGATGTGTATGTTTGGTAGATGCAAGCTGGCTTCCACTTCGGGTCAAAGGTGGGAATAAATTTTTATCCACTACTTTCCACCACCCTAAGACCTAAATTAATTTAATAATTGGTAATATATTTATCGAGGCTTGGAATAAGGCTTTAAAATTTCCTATTTAAGGCAATGATGGTGATGTGGAAGACATCTCTTGTTTTTTGTAATGTTATTATTCCAATTTTTCGTTGTAATGCTTTAAATTTCCATGTAAGTTTCTTTTTTGTATTTCTATATTATTAATAAACATATTTCTCTTCTACTCTTACCGTTTATTTCATTAGAGCTCTATAATCACAAATCAAAATGATATCTATGTGTTTTGGTGAATTAGTTCACACGTAGGTGTGAATTTCATTCACACACACAGAGGAGTGCTCGTTATTTTCGTGGTTTAATTTTCTTCAATCCAATTCTTATAAGCCATATTTTGCCCATCATTGAGAGTATACCATCAATGGAGGGCTAAACCTTTAATGGGTTGATCATAGGAAGATGAAAAGGCTGGATTGAATGTTATTTTATGAACTAATTGTTGTTAAATGGATAATTAATTCAAGACTTCCATTCTTCAGTTATTTCCACTCTTCATCTTTACTGTGTTGAGGAAGCTAAATCCAATTACTAAAATGACCATATACCTTGGAGAGATCATGAATTTGGTTCTATAAGTGTGTAGGGGAATAGTAATTGATTTTAGTTAGCATAAAACCATAAAATGATGAAGGTAGTGTTATTTTGAAGAATGTATTCATCAAGAATTAATAAAACCAAAATTGTTTAAAGAAGTAAAATTCATTCAATTAATCCCGAGCATAATCCTAAGATCAACCCATTTTAATTAAATTGAATTCACTTAGGTTTATTAGTGTTATTAAAAACTATCTAAAATAAAAACCAAGTTGGCCACTTCATAGTCAAAAATCCATCACATAGGTTGTGCATCTTAGGTATCTTCTTAGGTCTCAGTGGATTCGACAACCCAAGCTAGACTACAAGGACCATTCTACCTTCATCTCTTGGGTAAATTTGAGCGTGAATCAAATTTTGGCACCATTTATGGGGACCAAGTAATTACCTTAGACCAAAACCTTCTTTACTCACCCCCATTCTTCTATTCTCACCCAATATCTCTTATCTTGTCCCTTTCTCACTTTTTTTCCTTTTGGCACATGTCTACCTACACCCATGATAATTCAAACAGACTAGTTAAGGTGGAAATTCCTAGGATAGGGGAGTCAAGAGAACCTAGGGGATTGTTTCCATTAGATCCTAATATTCTTGATACTCCAGAATCAAAAATTGAATCAATTCTAATGGAGGGTCTTCCAATAAATAAAATTGTAAATCCTAGGGGAAATCAAATGGGAAACCAAAATCAAGAAGCTCCAAACCTAGGGAATGTAGTCTATCAAACAATGAATGACTACCTCACTCTAAATTGGACCAATTCCCCCTCATTAATTAGACACAATTCCCTATGAGATTCCAACTACATCTTTAAACCCCATGTCCTAAAACACCTTCTCACATTCCATGGAATGGAGTCCGAGATGCCCTAAATTCACATTAATGAGTTCAATGACATTGTAGAAACCATGTGTCCCCCACATCAACTAAAATCATATAAGATGAGGCTATTTCTTTTTTATTTAAAGGATCAAGCTAAAAATTGGATAAAAAATTTGAGACCATCATCCATCAACTCTTGGGACCAATTACAAAGATAATTCTACAAAAAATACTTCCCCCCCCACAAAATAATTACACTTAAAAAGACTATCCAATATTTTTTGAAAAAAGAGGGAGAGTCATTCTATAAAACATGGGAGAGGTTCAAAGACACCCTAAGAATAGTTCCACATCATAGTTTTTCTATACCCGAACAAGTGAGAATTTTTTATGAAGGGTTGGGCCCAGAGGACAAACAATTCATTGACATGATGTATAATTGGAATTTTAAAAATAAATCCCCAAATGATGCTTACGAGTATCTAGAAAGCCTTGATGAACAAAACCAAACATGGGGAACTTCACCTTATTCTGAAAATCCACAAAGAACTACTGGAATTCATACACTTAGAGAAGAGGAAAACCTCAGGGCTAAAATCGCAGCTCTCTCTAGGAAGGTTGAAGAGACATATCTTAGGAAAGTCCATGAAATCCAAACTGTAGACCCTGTTTGCATAATTTGTGGCAAAAATAACCATAAGACATACAACTACCCAACCATTCCATCCATCAAGGAGGTTCTTTTAAGAGTACCCCCAGTGGAAGTAAATTCTTTGAAAATTCAAAAGCCTCAATACAAAAACACCTTCAACCCAAGGTATAATGACCAACCAGGCTTCCGCTAGAAAGATATCCAACAACTTATCCAAGCACAGGGAAAAAATCCATACCCTCATCAGAACTAAAAAACCAAAAACCAATTCCAAACCCAACCTATCCAATATCAAAAACCACCAGTCCATTTTCAACAACCCATCCCACCTCCAAAATATCCCCCTGGGATAAACCAATCTTCTCAAGCACCAACCCAAACTATTCCACAAAGCCTTCTAGAACAACTGTGCAAACAAATGGAAAGGATTAACTTGGAAGTCTCTTCCCTAAAATAAGAACTTAAAACTGTCAAAATTGGTAAGGCATCCATGCCTACACAAGCCATTCCACAACAAATAGTAAGGGGAGAGTCAAGTTTCACTCAAACAACTCATGAAAAACTAAAGGCTATGACAGTTTTAAGAAGTGGGAGATCAATTGAGAAACCTGAACAAATAATTCAGAAACCATGTGAAGCTTCAAACTCCAATGAAAATTCAAATGAACCCCAAGATCAAACTGAGGAAATTGATAAAAATGTGAATGAAAAAACTCTTCAACAAACAACCCCACAACTTGCACCATTTCCTCAATGCATGAGGGGGAAAACCAAGCCTGAATTGAGTGAAACATTGAGGGAAATCTTCTCACAAGTTAAGTTGAACATTCCCCTTCTCGATGCAATCCAAACCATACCTACCTACTCAAAGTACCTTAAGGACTTGTGCACTTTTAAAATAAAATTTTCACATATAAATCAAGTCCTTTTGGATGCTAATGTGAGTACCACCATTCATAGGACCATTCCTCCTAAGTTGAAAGACCCGGGTTTCCCTTACATCAATGTTGAACTAGGAGAGAGAAAATTTTTCAAGGCCTTGTGTGACCTAGGTTCTAGTGTCAATATCATCCCCTATGCTGTGTACTTCAAGTTAGGCCTAGAAGATCTCCAACCCACATATGTCACACTCCAACTTGCTGATCGTAGCATTAGGGTTCCAAAGGGGATTTTAAAGGACATTCTGGTAAAGGTTGAAAAATTCATCTACCCTGCTGACTTCATTGTCCTTGAAAACCATCCAAACATAGGAAAAAATGAACAAACTCCAATCATCCTTGGTCGTCCCTTCCTTGCAATAATCAACTCTGTTATCCGAGTCCAAAATGGGAACATGACCATCACCTTTGAAAAAATGAGTATAGAATTGAACATCTATAATATAAGCTCACAAATAGGGGATGACGAGGAAATTCATGAAGTAAACATTATAGGAAGCATTGATAATGAATCCATAGAACATCAAGAATATTTGATGGATGTTTAAGTCAGGATGAGATTGACTTCCTTTATTCACATGAAGGAAGTTTATCCCCTTGTATTTAATCATTTTCAAATTGCTCTTATGATGAAGTTTTAGGTCCAAGAATCAGTGAAAACTTTCAGGAAACCAATTTTATGGAGACCACTCCAAATTACTTCACTAAATCTGATCAAACCAATCTAGTAGCTGAAACTTCTACATGTGGGGAATCAATCCTATCTAAAACTCTAGGAAACAAAATTGATCTTGATCCAATGTCCCAATCTTATACTAAAATTATAAACCAACTTGATCTTTAATTGAAGGAAATTCCCGCTACACTCAAGTATGCCTTCATATGGGACAATCAAACACATACTATTGTCATTTCTTCTTATATTGAATCCAATCATGAGAGGATTCTTCTAGATGTCCTTAGGAAACATAAGAAAGCCATTGGTTGGAGCATATATGATATTCCTAGGATTATCCCACTTATCGGGACTCATAGGATTTTTCTGGAATCTAATTCAAAGTCTTTTTGTCAACCTCAACGACGAATCAATCATAATATCATGGAGGTAGTGAGAAAAGAACTTCTCAAATTGCTAAAATCTGGTATCATCTATCCCATAGCTGAGAGTCAGTGGGTGATCTCAATCCAAGTGGTTCCAAAAAAGGATGGAATCACGGTGATAACCAATGAGGATGGAGAGATTCTTCCAACAAGGATGAGTAATGGATGGAGAGTCTGCATCGACTATAGGAAGCTAAAATCATTTACCAAGAAGGAACATTTCCCCTCACCATTCATTGACCAAGTCCTTGAGAGAGTGGCAGGTCATGCCTTCTACTATTTCTTAGATGGGTACTCAGGGTATAATAAAATTGAGGTATCCCTAGAGGATCAAGTGAATACTACATTCACATGTCCATTCATCACTTTTTCTTTCAAACTCATGCCCTTCGGGTCATGCAATGCCCCTGGAACTTTCCAGCCATGCATGATGGGAATATTCTCAGACATGGTAAGGGATTTTCTTGAGGTCTTCATGGATGACTTCTCTGTCTCTGGGGATATATTTGAGGGATGTCTTAGGAATGTGGAGAGAGTTTTGTCCTGATGTGAAGAAATGAATCTAGTCCTAAATTGGGAAAAATTTCATTTCATGGTTAAAGAGGGACTAGTTCTAGGCTATCTGGTCTCAGGTAGGGGGATTGAAGTTGATAAAGCCAAGGTTGACATCATTAGTCACCTTCCATCACCCAAAATTTTTAAGGAAGTGAGGTCTTTCTTAGGACATGGAGGTTTCTATAGGAGATTCATCGATAACTTTAGTTCAATATTCCATCCCCTTTGTGATATCCTAGTAAAGGATGTTCCATTTGTTTGGATAAAAAGATGTGAGGGTTCATTCTCAACCCTCATATCCTCTGTCACCTCTCCTACCATTATGAAATCTTCAAATTGGAACCTTCATTTTAAACTTATGTGTGATTCCAGTGATTTTGATGTAGGAGCTGTGTTAGGAAAACATTGTGATAAAACTCCTTATGTCATTTATTATGAAATAAAATCCTTTAATGATTCCCAAATCAACTACACCCCCACTGAAAAGGAGTTACTTGATATTGTGTTTGCCTTCGAAAAGTTTATGTCCTACCTCTTAGGATCCCCAATCATTGTGTTCACTTACCATTCTGTACTAAAATACCTCTTCCAAAAACAAGATGCCAAGGATAGACTAATTAGGTGGGTCCTTCTCTTATAAGAATTTGACTTCACAATCAAGGGAAAAAAGGGTGTTGAAAATGTTGTAGTTGATCAACTCTCTATGATGGAATTTAAAGACAATTAAAATCACCTTTCTATGTCTGATTCATTCCCTGATGAACACCTATACTCTGTGATTGGATTCCCTTTGTATGCCAACATAGCCAATTTATTAGTTACAAGAGTCATTCCAAAATTCGCAGGGACTCAAGCTTGAAGGAAATTCCTTTCTGATGTTAGGCACTATGTGTTTGATGATCCATACCTCTATAAGTTCTGCCCTGCCCAAGTCATTAGGAGGTGTGTCCCAGAATTTGAACAAGAGTCCATCCTTAAATACTGTCATAGTGAGGAATGTGGAGGTCACTTTTCCTCTAAGAAAAATTCTGCTAAGATTCTTCATTGTGGTCTTTTCTCGCCCACCCTCTCAAGGGACTCCTACACATTTTGTCAAAGTTGTCCTAGGTGTCAACAAGTAGGGTCCATCACAAAAAGGAATCAAATGCCACTCACTCCCATCTTAGTGGTTGAAATATTTGACTGTCAGGGAAATGATTTCATGGGTCCCTTCCCAAACTCTAGGGGATATCTTTATATTATCTTAGCTATTTATTATGTCTCAAAATGGGTTGAGGCCATTCCCACAAAATCCAACGATCATCAAACTGTGATTATATTCATAAAATAAAAAATCTTCTCTAGATTTGGAATTCATAGGGCTATCATTAGTGATCGTGGAACTCATTTTTTCAATCGTCCATTCTCATCACTCATGGAAAAGTATGGAATTTCTCACAAAGTGTCCGCTGCTTACCACCCACAGACCAATGGTCAAGCTAAGTTAGCCAATTGAGAAATCAAAAAAATTCTTTAGAAAACTGTTAAACCATCTAGGAAAGATTGGTCAAGAAAACTCTCAGATGCTCTTTGGGCCTATCTAGCCACATTTAAAACCATTTTAGGAATGTCCCCATATAGGTTTGTTTTTGGAAAAGAATGTCATTTACCAGTTAAAATTGAACATAAGTCTTTTTAGGCAATTAATAAAATGAATTATGACCGATAATTGGCCGGAACAAAAAGGAAATTCGATCTCAACAAACTTAAGGAACTTAGGATAGAGGCTTATAAAAATTGAAGGATCAATAAAGAAAAAGTACAAGACTACCAATCTCGAAACCTTAAAACCAAAAACACTAAACCAGTAAAACCTATTCTTTTGTATAATTCTAAACTTCACTTACACCTAGGAAAATTGAGGTCTAGATGGTCAGGTCTATACATAGTGCATAATGTGTACCCCTATGGGGCTGTTGAAATTCAAGATCCCACCAATGGTCAAACATTTAAAGTTAATGGTCATAGAGTCAAACCATTCATAGAACCATTAAAAAAACATGAAGTTGATGAAGAATTCTGTGAACCTACCCTAGATGACGAAAATAATTAATCAATTTGGGATCCAAGTCAAGCTAACAACGTTAAACAAAGCGTTGTATGGGAGGAAACTCATGGTTTTCAAGTTTCCAATCATTTTGTTGTTTTAATCAAATTTATATTTCAAATAGGATTAATGGATCATTTTGATATAATTTTTTTTCTACCTCAGACTATTGATCTATTCTTCTCTTATGAGTATGGATGGGTATGAAAGGGGAGAACTGTATTCATCTGTGTCACATGGTGTGATCCCCGAGTACTACCTTACCCATAAATTAAAAAGAAGACAATGTATCATCAGTTGATTTAAAAAAAAGGAAAACCATAAAAATGATGAGACTTGGTATGAAATAAATTGTTTTTTTGTTTGTTTTGTCTGGTTTGTTCTTTTTTGTATGGTTCAAGGACTATTTTTGGGTGATACATATTCAATCAAGGAGGTGACTACATCTCCCATGAGAATAAAGAGTGATTTGGGAGCACCAAAATCATCATTATGAAGCCACTAGGTGAACTTGTTCCATGCCCTTTCCATCTCATTCCCCCCACCCACTTTCTCCTCGATTTTCTTTTTAAAAAACTAGGGATAGTTTCATTCTAAGTTGGTGGGTGTGAAAACAACTGTTTTTAAAAAAAACAATGAGAAAAAAAGTAAAATTTCTTTATCATTCATATAATAAAATCTTTGATCACATTAAAACTACATAGAAAATAATTTTTATTTACTTGACTCTTAATTTAATTCATGATTAAGTTTAAAATCATTGATTTTGGAAGTTTGGTTGTCCAATGAGAATTTTCATCATTTTTATTTTCATCTATTAAATCAAAATGCCACAATGCACAACCTCTAGACTGTGGGGTACTAATTTGAATTCTCAGGGTACCATAATAAATAGCATAGGCTTGTTTGATTTTTATTAATAATATGAGTATTCAAGAAATAAAAAAATAAATAAAATAAAATAAAAATAAAAATTTGCATGTAGAGAAATGGATTGATTAAATGAAAGGCTTTCGGCACTTGGGGAGCATGACTCCAAAGTTGTCTAGCCCTAATTTTTTCACTCTATCTATATTTATGGTAATATGACTTTGTTTTTGATCAATTTAACTCGAGAAGATGCCTGAGTATGTGGGCTTCACTTGGTGCCCTAAGGCCTTTGAGCCTGGGAGTCATCGGAAAAGTCTTGCTACATGAGTTAATTTGATTAACTGCAATCTCAATTACTATGGAAACATTGCAAAAAAAAGAATGATTAATACTCATATTTGGATTAAATTTTATTCCACCTAGTTCTTCCATGATTTCCCCCTTGAATTAAAATTAACCCCCATATATATTGTGATTCACAACACATCATTTCACCTAATTGAGTTGGATGAAGTATGATGATGGATTTGATAAAAAGGAACGAGATTGGGACTGAGATCTGCTTTTAAATTTATCTTGTTTTAAATTATTTTGATAGGTTATAAAGATATATTTGTGTGTAGTTTACATTGTGTGCACTGTTTGTTATAATATGTTTGAAAAAAGAATTCAAATATAATCTTCAAATTGTTTTCTCGGGACTAGAAAATCTCAAGTTGGGGGTGTGATTAGACAATAAAAAAACACATGTTAATTACATTTTAATGGTATTAAATGTTCATTTTTGATCTTATGGGCCTGATTTAGTGGATTTTAATTTTGAACATCCATTCTAATCATTTGTCCACTTCATGCCTAATATACATCAATTTAGGCTCAACAATTCATATGATTTTAAGGAATATAATTATCCATATTTTAATTTGATATTTTGGTAAAGAGATATACACATCAATATGAACATTTTACATTTATGGATAAATGGAGGATTCATAAAAGATGATGGTAATATTTGGCGATAAAAGGAAACAATTCTAGAGAAGGCAAATTGGACACCAGCCCACTGATGAGAATGTGGGTCCCACAATACAAACCCAATGAATCCCAAATTTCATGGGACACTATAAGACATGTCGAGTAAAAAATAATTCTTCAGAAGCCAGTGCTAATTTGGCCTCCATTGTGGTTATTAAGGAATCTCAAATAGAATATCAAAATTTGGGCCAGAATCTGCAGCCCAGAATGTTATCCCACTAAATCGTCCATAACTCCTGATCCACAACTCCAAATGGGCCCAAATCTTACATGCGGTTAGGAGAAATTTGGGTATCCAGTTTATTCTTTTATATCCCACTCTAATTTGGACATCTAGAAGGTTCTTACTACATGTCTGTTCGTTGGATGCAAGCGGGCTTCCACTTCGGGTTAAAGGAGGGAATCCATTTTTATACACTACTTTCCACCACCCTAAGGCCTAAATTAATTTAATAAGTGGTCATAATTTTTTTTAGGATCGTCATAAGGGTTTCCAATTGCCTATTTAAGGTAGTGGTGGTGATGGGGAAGACATATCTTGTTTTTTTTAATGTTATTATGCCAAATTTTTGTTGTTATGCTTTCAATTTCCATGTAAGTTTCTTTTTTTGTATTTCTATGTTGTTAATCAACATATTTCTCTTCTAATCTTACCATTTATTTAATTAGAGCTCTATAATGACAAATCAAAATGATATATCTGTGTTGTGGTGAATTAGTTCACACATAGGTGTGGATTTCATTCACACACACAGAGGAGTGCTCGCTATTTTCACGGTTTAATTTTCTTCAATCCAATTCTTATAAGCCATATTCTGCCCACCATTGAGAGTATACCATAAATGGAGGGATAACCCTTTAATGGGTGGATCGTAGGAAGATTCAAAGTCTGTATTGAATGTTATTTTATGAACAAATTGTTGTTAAATGGCTAATTAATTCAAGACTTTGATTCTCCAGTTATTTCCACTGTTCATCTTCACTATGTTGAGGAAGCTAAATCCAATTACTAAAATGACCATATACCTTAGAGAGATCATTAATTTGGTTCTCTATGTGTATAGTGGATTCATAATTGAGTTTAGTTATCATCAAACTAGAAAATGATAAAGGTAGTGTTATTTTGAAGAATGTATTCATCAAGAATTAATAAAACCAAAATTGTTTAAAGAAGTAAAATTCATTTAATTAATCCCGAGAATAATCCTAAGATTAACCCATTTTTATTAAATTTAATTCACTTAGGTTTCTTAGTGTTCTTAAAAACCATCTAAAATAAAAACCAAGTTGGCCACTTCATAGCCAAAAATCCATCTCATAGGTTGTGCATCGTAGGTATCTTCTTAGGTATCAGTGGATTTGACAACCCAAGATAGAATAAAAAGACTTTTCTAACTTCATATCTTGGGTAAATTTGAGCATGAATTAGTTATCTAGATAGAATCGTCAGTTCATCCTGATGATATCCTCAATTTAATTTTAATAATAAAATTATTCATTTATGTTAGACCTGTGAGAAAATATAAGAGAGTAATAGATATAAAAATATATATTACAAGAATGATTAAACATGAATTGAAAAACTAAATTATTAAAGTGTAAATAATAAATTAATTATTTAATTAATTATAAAAAAATATGACTGATCTGATACCACTTGTACGTTCCGGACACAATGGAAGCGCATGATGGGTGTATACCCAACTTTGAAAATTTCTATAATCGATGATTAATCTAGGATCAATATAAAAATGAACGCCAATATCCATGGAATTAAATCAAAGATAAAATAAAAAGTAGAGAACCCAGAAATGAGAAGAGATGATCGACATATTTTGTTTATAATTAATTTAATTAAATTATAGAATTACCTCTAAGGTGATTCTTTCTTCGTTGATGTGTCCGACCATGGGTTTGAGGTGTAGCTTTATTTCAATGTATAATACAAGGATAGGAATCCTCTAGTGGTGATCCACACGTGTTCCAGGTATCTCCGGATGTTGCCGAATGAGTCTTCGGGTGTTAGCATGGAAGATCCTTGCACTTACGATGTCTGGCTTTGATCGTCTTGAGAATCACTTCCAAAATGTTCTCCTTAATCCGGTGGAGGAGGATCTCTATCATTCTTGAGAGTGTTTTTGGAGAGGAGAGAGTTCTATTGGCTTAATATATTTTCTCCAAGGATGTTGTGCACACAATGATTGGTTATCTAATGAAATTATCCCTTGACTTATATAAACAATAATAACATAATGGGAAATTTAATTCACTAGGTAATAATAAATAATTAGCATAGGTTCCGTTACTTAATTTATTATTCCATGTGAAAACCCCATATCAAATAATAATAGAAATGATATTATTTCTATGACACATGTTTTACTGATTTAATTTAGTAGGTAATAATAAATAATTAACACAAGTTCCATTACTTAATTTATTATTCCATGTGAAAACCCCATGTCAAATAATAATAGCAGTGATATTATTTCTATGACATGTGATTAAATTTCATGTTATATTTAAATATTATTTAACCAAATAATATTTAATATTATTTCTCACCGAAGCCATAACTTGGTCGCCAATCCTCCTCAATATTTACTAGGCCTTGAATAATAACTATTTATTTATTAAATAAATATAACTACATTATTTTCCGATAAATAAATATTCTATCTGCAATATATTCTCTCTAATAACCAGCGATGAACTAAATTCGATCAGGAATACTTGAATAATTATTAAACCAAAATTGGGAATAATATTTATTCAACTTGTTAAATAAATAAATTATTTAACTGAGATACTAGCTACACTTAGTGTGTGACCCTCTAGGCCTCTTTCTCATTGGAATTAGGTGGGCTTGCCTAAAGTCCAAGATTACTATCTAGCAATGGGTCAAGGAACCCAAGAGAAATAAGTTGATGTCACAACGACATTTCACCTTATATGAATGCTTACCAGGTAATATAATCCCTTTGTCCTGATATCTATTGTCAAGCGAGTTGCATGTAAGTGCCATCAACCCATGTGCTCGATTTATCATTATTTAACTTCTTGGAATTGAACTTTCCTAGTGAACACCATGGCCATGGATTTAGTTAGGATATATCATTTCCATCAAAGGGATTGAGATACCTACTTCTGTAGAAGTAAAAAATATTTTCTGACATTATTTATTAATGAAATATTACTCATGATGCACCCAACATATCCTGCATCATTGAGAACATCTGTCATCACGGTTTTTGTCAATAAATCTAAGTGTGTGAGTCATAATACCCATTAATAATAATCTTAAAGTCTAAGGATCAATACACACATTCATATATAAGAACATCTAATGACACTTCTGAATGTGGATTTCCTACTGGATGGTCTTGTTCTCATAATATCCTCCTAGATATTACCAAGGTAACACACCATGAGAAGGTGCCTCAAAGTTTGATGAGTCCCCACCCATGATAGCCTTTATCATTTGTTTTCCTTCAAATGATATCATCCAGACATAGAACATATATTCAAGAATAATTTCATGGCACTTCCAAGTTCTCATCATAGTAGGGATCTGTTATGACCTTTTAGTGTGACAACTATTCGTAGGACATTATCGCATACTATGTTATGTAGAAGATAATCATGATTTGATAAGGAGTTTATTAATATTCATCCAATGAATAAAGGTTTATCATAAAGTACAAATAAGTTGATTTCTAGGGCACCAAATCCAACAATGTATACATGCACACATCTAACTCAATGCAAAAGTACAAAGGGGAAGAATAAAAGATGTAACACTGCTATAAAGTTAACCAATCATGCATTAACCTCTAGATAGTACAAGAGTATAGTAGTGTAAACTAAAAATTAAAAGGGAAAAAATAAATTCCATACCAGGAATATGTCCCAATTGAAAAAACTAGAAAAGTAAATAGTTAAAAGAGAGCCCAGCTCCTGAATGCCAATCAACAACCATTGTACACGGTCCAAACGACCAGTATCCCTAAGCTCCTCTATAGTCACAGTTGACCTATCTATCATTTTCATAAGACATAAAATGTGTGGGAAAATACCATGAAGGGGGGAGTAAAATAATACCCAGTAGGACACCCTGAAAGCTGAAGGGGAAGTAATAAGAGATATAATAGAAGAGGAAGACAATAGATAAAACAAGGTACAATGAAAGAGTACAGCTCAACCCAAAAAGAGAGTGAAAGTAAGATTTTACAAATACAAGTGGATAAAAATGGTGAGTAGATGAACTACTCATCCAGTCTTCACTACCTATGGTAGGAGAGTATAGTAATCCAAATATGAGAATATAAACATAGAAAGAACATGTCATAACCTGTGCATCTTCGCCTCTCCTAGAAGGAGAGTATCAAAATCTAAGGTGTGAATCCAGAAGAAATAATATATATATATATATATATATATATGCTCACTCAAATAATCCCAAATGATAGAGTAAGGGGATCTTCATCTCACAGCTTAGGAAGAAGATTACCCAACAGTTCCAAAAGTCTAACAACAATGCCCATCATCCCATGCTCCTTCCCTAAACACACAAGTCTAAGGAATTCATTCACCATACTTTGACACTATTCATTTTGGGCAGAAATAACTCACCCATATGTTTTCTAGTCGCATCTCTATGGGGAAATCATTTCTCTTCATTGTGAGTCCAAATCTATTTCAAACCGCACGTTGTCACTTTGTCACATAGTCGAGGGGACACAATCTATAGGTAGAGAAACCATACCCTGGTACGATAGGAGGGTTCCACTCTAATGGTTTATGGAGGACCCATTATCTTCCAAGAAGGATGGTTGTACTCTGATGGTTAAATACTCATGCCCAACTCAGATAGAGGATTCCACTCTAAAAGTCACCAAGGAACCATGCCCAGCCCAGTTAGAGGGTTCCACATGGGAGGTTGAGGACCCATGCTCAACCTAGTTGGAGGGTTCCACTTGGGAGTCTGTAGAGGACCCATACCCAGCCTAGCTGGTGGGTTCCACTCTCTATGTCATCGACGATCCATTACTAGCCCATCTAGAGGGTTCCACTCTAGAATTTATCGAGGACCCATGCCCAGTCCAGCTAGAGGGTTCCACTCGGGAGTCTCTATTGACCCCGTGCGACCACTGCCATCATCAGGCATCACCTTAGAAGGTTAAATGCCCATAACACTTCACATTGTATCTCCAAATACACAACTAAGGGCACTATCACATTCTTTGTGAAAAAACTCTTAAGATAGACTACTCACAGGCCAAAATATGAGTTCAAAAGAAAGAGATACAGAGGTTTAAAGTTTTCTAAAAAATGATCAAGGGGTACATGATGTGTGACGGTCCCACACAGTGTGTGGTCCTACCTCGAAGCTTGGTCGTGTCCCTATAAGGTACACAACTATATCCCATGTAGTAGTATAGGTCATGTATGTGGAATACATGGCATGTCTAAGCTAACCAAGATCGAGTCCGTCTCTGCTCACTGTGTCTGTATACCAGACCCAGTGTCTATGTACTTAGGTACACAATATGTGGCTTCACACGGGACACCACTTGTGTACTCAAGTCATGTCTGTGTACTTATACATGAACTCCCTCCCATGTAGTCTGCCACATGGGTTGTACAACTAGGATAGGGTACACAGTGTGTAAGGGAGGACTACATGTTGTTTCATACTTAACTTTTCCCAAAACCTAGAAGCACCACTGAAGGGGGATACATGCCATGTGTTCATCCTTGAACATGACATCTAGTCAGGTTTTTGACATAAATACTAGATTCAAAATTCAGACTTGAATCTGTTAATGTTACTTGAAATTCGGTACCATCTTAGGTCAAAATAGGTGGATCTAACCATTGATCATGGATCTCATCCATTATTCACTATAAAACATCCAACAGAGGTTTTAGGGGGTTTCCTCATCTATTCCACATGCCGCCACACCTATACTCATCAATCTCTTGATGTTTAAAAACCAAATCAGTCATCCTTGCCTCATAATGAGCCCAAATCTTTGATCGGTTCATTAAATTGTTCCCATTTCATCGATATATCATGAATCTAGGGGTTCAATCAAGCTCAGTACCTCCCAACAAGGTCGATTTGGGATTGTGGGGATCCAAATGATGAAGAACATGAAGCAATGAGGGAGAAAAGCACCAAAACCAAGGTTTTAGCATCATTGTCCAATCATTCTTGGCCAAAAATGAAGAACATACATACCAGGGTTAGAATAACGTTGATTAAAAAATTTAAATATGGTATATAGGCTCATGAAAAGGGCAAAAGTGGTGAAGATCCAATAACGAGAGTGGGTTTGCTCAATCATTTAATTTAAGGGCGCAAAATACCAAAATGCATGTCCTACCTTGATTACAGATCGATATTTGATGAAGAACACATCCGCTAAAAATCTGAGAGGAGTGGTTGTGTTCATTGTATCCTAATATGATCTGATCTGAAATTCCATCATCGTTCATTGAGATCTGCCAATGGAGGAGAAATAGAGCTCCTACTAGTGATATCAAAGTTATGAGGCCAATCCTGACAAAGTTTCCATAATAGTGAATTTATAGACTTTTAATTTAGGTCAAATTTTATTAATTAATTAATTTAATAATTAATTATTCCACTAATTGTACCTCCAACAAGCTAGGGGTATGAACATCACACATCGACTCATTTTATGTCATGAATATGGTAAACACCACATTCCAGACTCAACCGTGGGCTCGAATTTCTGATCTGATCTACTGTTTAAGAGTTATATTGTTTTATTTAAGAATCCACATGTGAAATATAAAATATATTTAACATTTTTATAAAATTAATTCTTGGAACACCAGGCCTTGGAATCACACTTCGTCTCAGTATCTAGCTCTAAAAATATATATAGAAATATTTTAAAGTTTTACAAGAAAAAAACTTGGCCTCTGCATTATTCCCTCCTTCAAGATTTTCATCCTAGAAAAAAAACTAGGTAAAAAAACTACAGATACTAAGGCCGAACATGGCTCTACTACTCCCAGGAACTCTCCTGCACATTTCCATGCTGCCCCAACACGTAAACCAAAGAGATGGTTCATCCATGCAGGGTCCGCTCCTACTGATCCTCGATCACCATCAGGTGCTATAAAAGGTGGCTCCTTCCTCGATGTCCATCTCACTCCAATCGACAATTTGTGTAGGTTCATTAATAGATCTCCTCAGTTGTGACACATGGAAGACACGGTTCACCCGATCTAGTTATGGGTCTAGGGAAATGTGTTAGGTGACCTCATCAACCCTTTGTACGATCTCGAATGACCCAATAAACCTCAGTGATATCTTGCCTCCCCAGTCGAACCTCCACAATCCTTTCCATGGGGAGACTCTCAATAAGATATGGTCTCCCTACTCAAGCTATAAGGCCCCACGATGGTGATATGCATAAGATTTATTTCTACTTTGGGATGTCCTGATCATCTCATGGATGACTTTCACTTTCTCCATCGTTATCTATACCAACTATGGCCCCACCAGTGATATCTCCCCGATCTTTGTTCAGAACAAGGGTGACCTAAAGGGTCTCCCATATAAGGCCTTAAAAGGTTTCATAATTATGGTAGAGTGGTAGTTTTTATTGTATGCAAACTATACCAAGGGAAGGTGATCCTTCTAGCTCCGTCCAAAGTCTAACACACAAGCCATCAACACATCCTCTAGCGCCTAGATAATGTGTTTTGTCTACCCATCAGTTTGGGGGTGCAAGGATGTAATCATCCCCATGTGGTTCCAAAATGAATCTTGTAGGCCTCTCTAATATTGTGATGTAAACCACCCATCATGATCAGAGAAAATCATCTAGGACACACCATGAAGGTAAATAATCTACTGTATGCAAAGCTGCCCCAAAGTCTCCACCAAACTCTGATTCCTGATAGTGAGGAAGTATTCCAACTTTTTGAGTTAGTCATAAATCACCCAGATGGAGTCATGGACCTTCAATATGCATGGTATCCATGTGAAAAAGTCTATGGATATGTCATCCCACTCCCACTTCAGGATCTCAAAGGGCTACAATAAGTCTGCTAGAACTTGGTGCTCAACCTTCACCTACTAATAGACGAGGCACCGGGATATGAACTCATCTATGCTTCATCTCATGTTGGACCAACAAAATTTCCACTAAAGATATCTATACATATTTACCACACCGATATGTACAACTAGGGGAGAATTGTGGAAATCCTATATCACCTCCTCCCACATCATGATTAGAACCACTATTTACCCCTAGAACAAGATGACATGATTCCATCCTTAATAATATCCATCTGGTGCATCACCTATAGATATATGGTCATGTAAGACTTCACAGTTGATGTCTCCTAACTAGGAATCTATCACATGCTCGAGAAGTTAAGCATTCAACACCATTCAATGAAGAAAAGTGGTACCCTCCTGCTCCATTAGGGTTAGCTGCAGGGAAGCTCATTGCTCTAAAGCTTCCTGCATTAATCGAGCCTAAGGATTCCTATTAAGGGAATATGATACAAATTTTCTCTTCCTTGTAGTATAGACTATCTCAAAGTCATAGTTCTATAGGAACTCCAACCAGTATCACTATCTCAGGTTTAGGTCTCTCTAAGTGAAGATGTACCTGAGACTCTGGTGGTCTGAGTAAATCATAAAACGCTCTCTTAGAAGGTAGTGTCTTCACATCCTTAGGAAAAAACTACTATTGTCAGATCTAAGTTGTGATTTTCATAGTTCTGCTCGTGGGGTATCAACTACCTCGACCCATATGTGATAACTACCTAACGTTGCATTAACACACAATTGAGACCAACTCTTTAGGCATTACAATACACTACAAACTCAACGTGTTCCTCTATAGTCTCAGCATTGGAGCACTCATTATCCTCTACCTAAAATCCTCAAAGACCCTCTATCACTTATCAAACTAGGTAAATGAATTCCCTTTCTACATTAGGGTGGTCAAAGGGGCTGGTATTCTGGAGAAGTCATCCATAAACCTCCTATAGCACCCTATAAAAACAAGAAATCTTCACACCTCTAACATGTTCTTGGGTGGCTCTCAAGAAAGTACTGCATTGATATTTTCTAGATCCATGACTAAACAATGATTAGAAATAAAATTCCCTATAAATTTAACCTCATAAATCTAGAATTGGTGCTTTAAGATATTTCCATAAATCTGGTTCTCTCAAAGTAAGTCAAAAACCATACTTAAGTGCTCTTCATGCTCCTCCTTTGATGTATCATAGACAAGTATGTCATCAATGAAGAGAATGGAAAATTGGTCCAAGTTCAACTAGAAAATCTGGTTCATCAAAGCCATAAACATGGCGGGGGAATTTGTCACACCAAAAGGAATCACTAAAAACTCATAGTATTCATAGCGACATCCAAAAGACAAATTTGGAATATCATCCTCATGAAACCTAAAATTGTGGTATCCGGACCTGAGATTGATCTTTGAAAACCATTTAATGCCTTGAAACTAGTCAAAGAGGTCATCAATACTCAGCAAGGGGTACTTGTTCTTTATCGTGGTTGGGTTTAGGTAATGATAATCCACGCAAATACATATGCTCCCATCCACCTTTTTCATAAACAATATTGGAGATACCCAGGGGGAAACACTAGGTATGATGAAACCCTTATCTTGAAGGTCCTCCAACTGTAATCATATCTCCTAGATCTTGGTAGGTTCCATATGATATGTCATAGAATATTTCAAAAGCAGTGCCATGATTCAAGTCAATGCAAAACTCCATTTCCTGCCTTAGAGGTAGTCCCAGGACATCTTTTGAGAAGATGTCTATATAATCCTCCACAACTAAAGGAACCTAGATTCCTGAATAGACTTCTTCATTAAGGGCTATACTTTCCAACTGATGGGTAATGGGATGAAACCTCCTACCCATAGAACTCACTTTCCCTGCCATGAGATCTCTCTCACCAGAAAAAGAGAATCTTATCTAATCAATGCGTAGGCATATGACTAGTCTACGTTGATAGTAAATATGGGTTTGGACCATGAATAGCCATTCCATACCCAAGTTGATGTCATAGGGTTCTATCGTAATGACTAAAATGTCTCACATGAACCTCTCTCCATAAAGTGATAGCTTGCTCTACCGACAGATAGAATATATAGAAGAATCATTCCCTATAAGAACCTCATGACAAAGCTATTGTGCTAGTGACTCAATTGGGAGCACCAACTCTCATACTAGGAGTAGAGAGATGAAGTAATTACTAGAACCTATGTCTAATAAAATGGAAGTAAGAGTAGAATAAATATAGATCGTAACTCTGATAATCTCGTGTACTACAGGATTATAGATATCCAAAGCATGCTAGTGTCCACAGCCTTGGCCGCTAGCTCCCTGATCCTGACATGGGATTCCTGGTGGTGGTGGGGGAAGGATATCCTAGCATCTCTCTACACCTGCAGCTCTTTCTACTTCTCTTATAGGTCCATCTCCCTGGGGACCACCCTGTCCACATCTGGGAGATCCCTGATCACAGTGTTGCCTCTGCCGTGGTGGTCCATCATTTATCTTCTTATGCTACTTAGCACGTATGGTCGGGAAGTAATTCGCCATATGACCTCACCTTTCACAAGTAAAAAAAAACACCCCTCTATGGGTTTTCTTGATTCTCTATGATTCCTATAATCATACACCTGAGTTTATTCATGGAAGGATCTTCTATGCTGAGATCCTGGTGCCTGGCATCTGCTAGATGCTGCTGACAACTTAGCTCTGTGTCGCCCTTTGCTAGATCCAGCTGTCTGGAATCTCTCTAAAATAAAGATATATATAATTAGTGCCCACTCTATCACCCCATCATAAGTGGAGATTCACAAGGGCACAATGCTAACTTAGATCTCTCTGTTAATTCCCTACTCAAACTTCGGTGCTCAGAAGTATCCATCTCAGATCATGTCAAGAGAGTACCACATAAGGTTTGCAAACCTCATTGCATACCCATCCACCATCATCCCTCCCTACCGTAACTCTAGAATCTCCTTAATCCTAACTGAGCATAATTTGTATGTGTATTAATCCTCATGGAACAACTATTAGAATTCCTTACATAAGAGTGTTGACTCATCATGCATCTACTAATAAGGCTCCACCAGTTCCCAACTACTCCTTGGAAAAGGCTAGCTATCAATGAAACAACCTGATCCATCAGTTTCCAGATGATCATAAAGATATAAAACAAAAACTCTAGCCATTCCTCTTTTACTTGAGAATCTAGCTCATCGTGGAACCTCAACGTCCTTTGGCGCTGAAACTCGTGGAGTGAGCTAAGCCTGCATGCATCCTCATCCTACTCTATTGGAATGATCTGCTACTCGATGGGGGGAGGTGATTCTACCTTCCCACCTGGAGGAAGGGGGTCACAGGATGGACCCTGAACTAAGGCATCATCAACCATAGGATCATTTTCATGAACAAGAGTTGGTATCCTGGATAGATTTTATTGTGAAGGAATTATAAAAGTTATCATAGAGTACCATAGTCAGATGAGCACATATATATATAAAAAGTGGGGAGATGATTCAATAAAAATAGTCAATGACTCAATCCTATATGATGCATGTACCATTGATCCATACAAAAAATGTCTTGACATGTTGAGTCGAAAAGTAGGTAGTCAAGGTCATGGTGAATGGATACATCATCCGCCGCACCATCATTGGATTTTTTGGCCTAAGATTCATACTCAAGACACCTCATCATTATTTCCCTAAATCCCAACAAAATAATCTTAAGGTGAAATATCCTAACAACACCCCAAGGATTGAACTTGCTTTGATACCAATCTGTCATGACCCAACCCAACCTGTGACTTGATTTTCAACTACCCCAAGACCGCCTCTATAGGCCAGGGGGTGGCGAAAAGTACCAAAGGCATAACTAACTTGGTGAGGCCTTTGCCTAAGAAACTGTACACATGCACAGAGCCAAATCAATGAAAAAAGTGTATAGGGGAAGAATATTAGATTCAACACTGCTATAAAGTAAACCAAGCATGCATGAACATCTAGACAGTACAAGAGAACAGTAGTATAAACTGAAAAGTAAAAGGGAAAAAATACATTCCCAACTAAGAATATATCTCAACCTAAAAAAATAGAAAAGTAAACAGTTGAAAGAGAGAATAGCTCCTGAATCCAAAGACATGACTACCATATGCAGTCTAAGCACCTGGTATCCCTAAGCTCCTTGATAGTCATGATCAACCTATATTTCATCTACATAAGACAAAACATGTGAGATAAAATCCCATGAAGGGGTGAGTATAAGCATACCTAGTAGGACGCCCCAAAAGATGAAGGGGGAGAAATAAGAGATAAAATAGAATATGAAGATAGTAGATAGAATAAGGTACAATTAAATAGTACAACTCAACCCAATAAGAGAGTGAAAATAAGATAATATAAACACAAGGGGATAAACACATTGAGTAGATGGACTAGTTATCTAGTCTTCACCACTTATAGAAAGAGAGCAAAGTCATCCAACCACGAGAATCTAAACACAGAAATCATGCGACATAACCCGTGCATATTAACCTTCCTTGGAAATAGAGTATTCAAATATAAGGTGTGAATTTATAAGAAAGAATATATATATATATATATATATATGTGTGTGTGTGTGTGTGTTTGTGTTCAGTCAAAGAAGCCTAAATGAGAGAGTAAGGGAATCTCCATATCATAGCTCAGGAAGAAGAGTACCCAATAGTTACAAAATTCTAACAACGATGCCCAACAACCCACATGTCTTCCCTGAACACACAAGTCTAAGAAACTTTTTTAACACACTTTGACACTATCTTCTTTGGGAGACACTGACTCACCCACACAATTTTTGGTCATGTATCAAAAATGTGTCTCAATGGGGAAATCTTTCCCCTTGCTCATGAGTCCAAAGCTATGTAAAATCGCACTTCATCATTGTGTAATAGAGAAGAGGAGTCAAAATCTCTAGGTAGAGGACCCATGACCTAGTACGACAGGAGGGTTATACTCTGATAGTCAATGGAGGACCCATTCCCTACCAAAAAAGAGGGTTCCACTCCAATTGTTGATGATCCATGCCTATCCCAACTGGAGGGTTCCACTCTAAAATTCATCTAGGAACCATGCACAACCTAGATAAAGGGTTCCACTTGAGTGTTCAATGAAACATACCCAACCCAAATAGAGGGTTTCACTCTAAAAGTCATCAAGGACCCATGCCCAGCCCAACTGGAGGGTTCAACTCTAGAAGTCGTAGAGGACCCATAACTAGCCTAGATGTAGGGTTCCACTCGGGAGTCTATAAAGGACCCATACCTAGCCTATATGGAGGGTTTCACTCTAGAAGTCATCAAGGACCCATGCCGAGCCTAGCTGGAGGGTTCTATTCAAGAGTCTCTGGTGATCCTGCGTGACCACTACCATCATCGAGCATCATCTCAGAAGGTGTTGTTCCTATAACACTTCACATAATATCTTTAAATCCAAAAACGAGGGAACTGTCATGTTTTATACAAAAAACACTCAGGACATGCTACTCACGAGCCAAAATCCGAGTTCAAATAAAGGAAATATGGAGTATTGGAGTTTGTTTAAAATATATAAAGGGGTCCAAGGCATGTGAGAGGACACACATAGCATGTGGTCCTACCTCATAACATATTTGTGTCCATGTATGACACATGAATCCATCCCATGTAATAGTACTCACCATGTAGGTGGACCACACAATGTGTCTAGGATAACCAGGATCGAGTCTGTGTCCGCTGGTCGTGTCCGTGTACCGAACCTCGTGTTCGTTTACTTAGGTACATGGAATGTGGCTTCACACAGGATTTATCCCATATACTCAAGACATGTCCATATAATTCTACATAGACTCCCACCCATGTGTTATGCCACATGGGTTATATAATTGGGACAGGGTAAATGACGTGTAAGGGAGGACTACATGCAATGTCATTCTTAACTTTTCCCAAACCCTACCGCCACTGCTAATGGGAGATACACACCATGTGTTAATACTTGAACATGGAGTGTAGTTGGATTTTTAATAAAAATACTAGATTTGAAATATGGGCTTGAATATGTCAACATTACTTCAAATCAGACGCCATGTTAGGCCAAAATAGGTGGATCTAACTATAGATAATGGATCTTATCCATTGTTTGTTGGAAAACAACCATCAGATATATGATCAATTTAACAAAACATTCTCATTTTGTTGATCTATCATGAATTTGGGGGTCTGATCAAGCTTGGTACCTCCTGGAAAGGTCGAACCGGGACTGCAGGGATCCAACCGGGGAAGAACATTAAACAACAAGGGAGAAAAGCACCAAAAATCAAGGTTTTAACATTGTTGGCCAAAAATTCTTGGGAAATAATCAAGAATAGGAATACTAGGGTTATAAAAACATTTATTAAACAATTTAAATCCAGTACATAGGCTCATGAAAAATCCACAAGTGGCACAGATCCAGGAATGAGAGTGAATATGCTCAATCATTTAATCAATGGGCATAAATCACCAAAAGATAAGTCCTACCTCAATTACGGATTAGTCATTGATGAAGAATGCATCCTCCAAAAATCTAAGAGTATTTTATATGTTCATTGTATCCTAATCTGATCTGATCTGAAATTCCATCATCATTTTTCAAGATCCTCCAACAGAGGAGGAAGAGAGCTCTCATTGCCAATATAAAATTTATGTGGCCAACCCTAGAAAAGTATCCATAATAGTGAATTTATAGACTTTTAATCTAGTTCAAAGTGATTTAATTAATCAATTTAATAATTAATTATTCCACTGATTGTACAACCAACGAGCGAGGGGTCCGAATGTCTCATACCAACTCAATTTATGTTGGACTAGGGTAAATATAATGTTCCAAACTCAACTGTGGTCTCATATTTCTGATTCAATCTACCATTTAAGAGTTACTAAATTTTATTTAAGAAGTTGTGCATGCAAATAAAATATACTTAACATTTTTATAAAATTAATTTCATGCACACCAGGCCTCAGCATCACACGTTATCTCAGCACCTAACTATGGAAATATATATAGAAATATTTCAAAGTATTACAAGAGAAAAATCATGTCTCCACATTACAGGGGTCTAGGTCATTACAATTGGTATTAGAGAAAGTTTATTAGAAACATTGGGAATTAGATTTTGGAAAAAATAGTTCAGGGATCATGACATTGTGATATACTTTGAGGATAAGTATATAATAATATATTAATGCTTTGGTAAGGAAGATATTATGTTGTTTTTACTAGAAATACATCCCTGTATGGATACTAAAAGTGAATGTGGTTCTGGAACAGAGGTACCTAGGAGTAATAACTCTGAAAAGGGTGCATTAGGCTAGACCCGATCATCACTTGGTGCATGAAAACATGCCTTATTGTGCACCTAGTTTGACAATATCATGGGATTTTCTTAGGATAATTTAAATTTTATTCACAAACCATGATAAAGGATTTGAAAATAAAGATATATTAAATAAACCATGTTTATGATTATGAGATTAGCTCAATATAAAATTTTAAATTTGTGTTAAGTATTTCAATAGTTTTGGGATTGTACATTATGTTTCCTAATGATATGATCTAATCTAGTGTATTCTATCATTTAGAAATTAAACATAGCATAAGGAATGAGAACCTCACCAATGCACGTGATATAAAGAGTAAAAATGATCATATATTTTATGGTATTAAGACAATATTTCAAAGGGAACTAATATCTAAAACATTCTAATCATACGAGTACATAATATAAAGTTATAGAAAGATAAATAAAGAATTATATAATTATTATATATTTAAAGGGAAGCAATATAATAAGAGGATGACATAGAAAAAGATCAATAAAGAGAATAAAGGAAAGAAATATTTTCCAACATGTGATACATGTGGAAGGAAAAACCTTGGTACACTCTTAAAAGGAATATGAGTTTGCTTTAATTATAGAGAAAAGGCCTCCATTCTCATGATTTTAATTGAAATATATTTTTTCAATGTTAAATGATTCAATTGTAGGGATACATGGCATAACAATTATGAATTCCCCTTGCTTCAAAGGAATATAACTTAAAATAGGCTAATAAATCACAGCCAAGGCTATTCTTTTACCACATATAAAGAGTAATGATTAATGTTCTTGTGTTTGGATTCAATAATTATGTCATTTGAGTATTTTATCAATGATATCCTGGTTATAAGAATTATTAAATGTATACGGATTGTATTGTAGTTCTTTTTAATTAAGGATTTGAAAGCGTATGTTAAAAGATATTTATGAACAAGAAAAATGATTTAGTGTCAAGTTGAATTATTTATAAAACACATTATTGGGTGAAAGATAACCCTTAATATGTTCCTGATATCGAGATAATGATGTTGGGATAAGATATGATTGAAATGAATAAAGTAAATTGGATATCATTGACTACCTTGGAACTGATTAATGATTTGTTTACAAAGTTGTTTATGCTGTCATTGATGGAGTTATTTTTTTTGGGATTTAAGGAATATATCCACTAATCTATGTTTTATTCAAGGAATAAGGAAGCATGAAGGTTTTCAATAAGGTTTTATAGAAACTCAGGTTATTACCATGTTTGAAGAAAATACATGATGAAGGTATTCACATGTTTGGTATTTTATAATTAAGAACTACTTAATTTTGTTTGAGAGATTAATCATAAGTTCATTTTTGAAATTTAGTGACCTCCTTTCTAAAGTTTTGGATCTTAATCTTTTGGAAGGGTCATAAGGTTAACCATTTATGAAATGGATAAAGTTGAAATTTTGGATGAGGATTTAAATATTAATGTATTATATTGGATATCTTTTTATAACCATATTGGGTTTTAAAAATAGTTAGAGATAAATAAAAATACTTTTCACTCTTTTGTGGATCTTACGATCTGTTAAAAGTGAATTTTAGTACTTCTGACATAAAAAAAAATCATTTTTTGATATTCATTTATTAGGGTAAGTGATGAATTGTAAATTTAATAAATCACAACCAAAGGATAAAATTGTTTTTATGAAATAAAAACATATCAAGTAAGTATATTTCCATGTAATCGTAGACAGTAAAACAATTCTTCAACTTTCAGAAAAGGATCTTGAAGCAAAAATGTTATCCTATTACCTTCTTATCTGATGAATCAGATGGAATTTTAAATCATCATAGATTTATGGATTTTATCCCCTTAATTTTTCATTGATCATTCACTTTATTTTTCTCAATGAACTCTATCACTCTCTATAATTATTTATGTTTTTTTCCCATGTCTATGTTTTAATTTACCACCTATGTTCTACTATATGGAAACCTAGTTATGTGTTATTCTATATGAGATTCGTACTTCATTTTCTATATTATTAAGAGGATGTTTTATTAACCCTTTTATTATATGGGGTTTTCAACAATGGTATTTCCAATGTCAAATCCTTGATTGTAGAGATCAAGTTTAAAGTGAAAGGATGCAATTTATTTAAGTTGGGGAGAATATAAGACCTCAAGATTTTAAAATATGAACATTTTTTTGATAGCATGTATATCACAAAAAATAAGACTATAAGAATATATAATACCCAATAACTTATGAAATATTTCTTTTTAAATAATTTAAATCCACTCAATAGCTTGCATTACACGCAACACTGAGTTTAACTTTCATTACATGCAACACTAAGTTTAAATGAAATGTGGAATATTATTAAAATATAATTATTTAAAATAATAGTTATCAATTATCCATTGTAATTACAGGTATGAATATTAATAACTAAATTATGAAAATTTTGGTTAACTATTTATTAGAAATAAAATAAGAACCATTTAAAAGAAAAATAAATGTTTTTTTGAAAAACTATATTTTTTCTAAAAGAAGGTTTAATAACACTTTGTGTGTATGTTTTAAAATTAATTTTTACCAATTTTAGAATTTAAAAAAAATAAACTTCATATTTAAAACTGGTATACCAAAATTATCTTGGGGTGATTTTTTTTTGTGTTTTTCTGAAAAGTTTCATCTTTCAACGGGTAGTAAAAAATACTAAATTTTAATTGAAAACCACCTTTTCATTTAAATAATTTATAATTTTTAATTATATTTTTAATTGGTTTTGATGTAAAATTAGTTCAAATTTATATTAAATAATCCAATTTATGTCATTGTAATCTTTTTCATATTGAATTTCTATATAAAAACTTTGTAAACTTTTGAACATTTTCTCTTTAAAAACCCACTTTCTCGTCATGTCAGTGGGATTAATTTTATATTAAAATTTTACAATTATGTGAATTTAATTTAGAAAAATTTATTCCATATTTTTAATCATCATAATATATAATTTATAATAATATCAACTACATTTTGACCAAAATGAATAGTGAAAACAACAAAAATTAATTATCATAGTTAACGTAAAAATGGATTTATTAAGGGGGTTAAACTAAGAAGATAAGGGATAAAAATGACCTAAAAACTTATAAAACACCCAATATATGACCATATTTAGACCTTATCTCTTTTAGGTTCTATAATTTTCCATTTTGGAGTCATGTGACATGATAAATACCTGGGTATTATTGAATCTTTTCAAAACATTACAAGCGTACCACTCACCTCACTTATAAAAGGCCACCTACTCTCCTCTCTTATTCACACATTAACTCACTTTTGGTTCATAAAATACCTTATAAAATATCTTATAAAATTCCCTCACTCATCCTATAATCCTTAGTTTTTTAATAAATCGAACCTTGGAAGGATTTTGTGCAAACCTAAGGAGGATACCCGGAGAAGAGGTAGCATTCTCCAACAAATGCTTTTATTTTATTTCTTTATCCCCCTCATTAAATTATTATTTAGCCATGATGATATAATAACCTAAGTGTATTCAACATACTAGGATTTTTTTATAATAAGTTCATGAACTATAACCATCTCCACTTCCATCAAATGGATTATGAAATCATCATTTGTGTGTACGGTGGACTACCACCTTGTAAACTGATGTCATTCATTTTTCCATTACCACCTCACAATGTTGGGTATAATGATGTATATAAAGTATATATATTATATTTATAACATAATTATACCATTGGAGTCATTATATCATATATAAATTTTTACATTCCATTTTGTATGAGATATGATAATGTCGCTCATGTGTACAGAGGACTACTGCCTCACAAAGCGATGTAATTCGTCTTTTAATAACACTTTACATGGAAGGAGACAAGGATAAAGTTAATTATTATATGTTATATACAAGAAATAATTATTATATTCATGTAATATTTATCATTATGAAAAAATAATATTTATATATATCATTTTCTTTCTTTCCTTTTCACTCATATATAGTTAATAATATCATTCGTGTACGTATGGACTACCGCCTTCACGAAGTGATGCGACTGTCTTTTCATCACCAAAAAAAAATAACGATAAATAAGTATATTTAAATAAATAAAATTATATATATTATATTATGATAATTATATAAAGATAAAATATTAATTACCTTCTTTTCATAATGATCATTGAAAAATATAAACGTTACTCATGCGTACCTATGACCTACCATCTCCAGGATCGTAACGTACTTCATTTTTCATAACCATCATTAATGATTGGTTTTAAAATTATAATTTATGTATAAATATTATAATTATTCCATTATTATTATTCTATAGATGATGAAACTATATAATATGTACATGAACCATATCATTTATGGAAAAGAATGAATAAGAAAGCAAGACAATTAACAACCAAAATAATGAAAATAATGAAAGATTATAAGATGTTATAAAAGGAACACATATGATATTATAAATATTAATATGGTTATGGTGTAATTTAATGACATTTTTAAAACAACTATACATGAGGTTAAATCACGTTCAACTAAAATGAATTGCAAGGTAAGGGATTTCGTCTCAATTTCATTTCATTGAGTCATATTGTAATCTTATTCACCTAATTTCATTTATATGATGTATATATTTCTGATTTTACATGTAATATCATTAATAATTCATTATTCATAGTAATTAAGTTTTAATTTAAATTATTTCATCAAATTGGATTTGAATTAAAAGATACAAAGTGGTAAAAAATTTCACAACTCAATTTATTTTCATTGGTTTATATTACTTCTTCATCATCATTGATATTCTAAGATTATATGTATAATGAATTTTGATTATAATATATTTTATTTATATATTTTATGTGTATTTAAATTTGATACACATGATCTACTCATTGATTAATTCTCACTTCAACATTATGATCATTGTAAGGGTTTATTTCACAATCTCATTCTAATCGAGATTATTTATTCTTGATTTTAGTTGAAGGAAATTATTAGATAATTTTATAAATAAAACCATTCCATTTTATTATCCTATAGTTATTCATTATATTTTCAAGTAATAATTCCATTTT
The DNA here is from genome assembly GCA_963277665.1 of Viscum album. Lineage (NCBI taxonomy): Eukaryota > Viridiplantae > Streptophyta > Magnoliopsida > Santalales > Viscaceae > Viscum > Viscum album. The sequence continues at coordinate 1,481,287,024 of OY728141.1, read as the reverse complement.
ACCACTCTTTGGTACTTAAAATATTTTAGAAAATGTTTTTAAGAAAATCTGACTTAATTTCTCTCTTCAGTCGAAAATTTGTTTTCTTCCAAAACCATGTTTTTTAAAAGTGTTTTAAAAAATGTTTTTAACATTTTTAAAATGATTTATAAAAGGTATTTTTACCCATTTTTACTTTTTAATTTTTTTTCCAAAGGAATATTATGTCATTTTCATAACAATCCCCATACGGATTTTACTAAAAATGTGAAGGGAATCTTCTTATTGTTTTCTAAACAAGACACTTTACTCACCATTTTTTAGTGAAAAAGGAATGTTATTTTTAACTTATACAACATATATGGAATTACCCACCATCATATCTTTGAATATTCCTTTAAAAGTTTATACAAAATTTTTAAATAAATTTTTTCCTAATATTATGGAAATTCTTAGTTTTTAAAAGTGATTTTCAAAGAAAAGAATTTTCAAAATGATTTATGTTTTAAAAAATAATTTTCAAAATGAAAAGAATATTTTTATCAATATTTTTTTAAATAAATTTTTATTCATCAATAAAAATAACCCTTTATTCTTAATTTAATGGGTATATGTCATATTTATACCATCATTATTCTTCATCTGGATGGTTTATGATAATTTTGACTAAAAAAAGTATTGACATTCACTTTCTTGATTATTTTTTAGTCATTAACTTTCCCTTGAAATAGTCACTTACCTATGATCATTGGACATTAAATTTACCCTAAATATCCATACTATGTTTCATGAATATCTTTATTTACTAAACCTTATACCATTATTTACATACAATGTTTACTTTGAAAGTTATTTGATTTATTGGGGAAATATTAATAAATTTGTATCCTTTAATAAATAAAGATATTTTATGATAAGGAATATTGTTGATGAATTAAATAAATTATTCGATATATAAGGAATACTTTGGAAATGCAATGACAGGTGGATCCTAGACTTTATATAGCCCCTTGATGCATCGACAGGTCTCATGAGACAAATCAGTTAGCCAAATTAAATGGGTTTCCACCTGTAGTTCTAAACTGTCTTGTGAAAACTCTTGATGATAGATGTTTTTATATGCCTGAGACATGATGTCCAATAATTAAGCATTTACTTCATTAATAATTCAATTATATTTTTATACATGATATTTTTCACCATGATACTATCTCGGTATGCATTTTATTCATTGTTTATTGATTAAATGGCATGTGTTCTCAATTATTTACATTACCATATTGATTATGCCTTACCCAGTTATTTAAATGTAATGTGTGTTTATTTATTTACCTTTACATGTTGATTATGCTTATTTATTCATGATATTTTTCACTATACTTAACCCTCACCGAGCATTTTAGCTCACCCTTATTTTTTACTTACCCCTGGTTATGAATTTAAATCCTTTGAATGAGTTTCAAGGATGTTGAACATTTTATTTTGTTATGTTTTATTTTTTATTACCAATGTAAAACATGTATCATTTATATATCTAATTATCTAAAACTACAAAATTTATCGGTCCTTTGTGATTTTATTTTTTGTATCTATGCCAATGTAATAAAGTAAGACATCAGTTCTCAGTTACTGGGGTCAGGGTTGTTACATTAATAAAAAAAGTAATAGGGTGAAAATATTATAATGAGTGCATTATAAGCATATGATAATTATATAATAACTAGACATGAAACATTATAGAAGAACCCCCCATGATACATGGTTATAATTTTGTGTGTCATTTTTTATTCCATGCTTTCTATAACATGTTTCATATTAAATTTAATTCCATCAGTTTTTCTAAAATTAATAACCTATTAAACTACTAATATGATAATAAAGCATGCTTAAAGTTTCCATGATGTGTGATTCTTAAATCCTTTACCAAAAAATTTTCCTTTAATATATTCCATTTCATTGACTAAAATGAATTGTTTTGGATCCATACTTAAATGAAAATCTATTCTTGTATAAGTTTTTATTCCATGTGTTGCCTTCCACTCATAATGTATCAAATGAATTTGTCAAGTATTTATTGTGAGTATAGGTTTTGTTCAACTATTTTTGTAATTCCTGAAAGAAGATAAACATTCTTAGTGTTAACCCATTAAAAATTTAAATATTTTCTCATAAATATACTCATTTTATTTCCCCTTTTTAAACATGGCTAATGTTTTGTGATATTGAAGTATTTGTGTAATATACATCAAATTATAAATTCCATTCTATTTATTATTATTAGAAAATAGATAATCATGCGTAAGGATGGGGTATATATTTTTTATTGTTGGAAACAACTCTAAAGTTAAATAATATTTATGTGATTTTTTTTGAATACTAGCACAAATTTTTTCCAATCATGTTTTGTGTTGATAATTTCATACCAAAATATGGAAGTAAAATCACATTCTCTTAAATATAAATGGATTCACGTTTCATTGGTAGTATGATGTTAAATGGATGTTAAGTTTAAGCATGTCAAGCATGATATATGAGGATAAAGCATGTACAAATTCTCATTTGAGAGAATACCTAAGTAAAATTGTTGAAGTATAATATATGATGATTTCTTCTAAATGAATTTAAAGAAATTAAGAATGGGACATTATGTACTATTTATATAATGATTGTATTGAAACATTGATATATTTTTATTGAAAATATGTTTTTCTAAGCCATAAATAGACACTCTAAAGGCTGGTTAACATAAAGTGTTTCTATAATAAAATTTATTTATGAATATTCTATGTTGTTTGTTTAAAAATCAACATGGAGTGATTTTTTTCCTAAAATACATTCCCCACCATGGTGTTTATGTTTCTTCTATGTTCAGATTAATGAAATCACCTTACATAAAATTTAAATAATTTAAATATGGTGATGAAAATAGTTGTTTGTAAACCTGAAATAGAGAGATGATATTCTAGATAACCACACTTAGTTTATGAGAAAATAATGATAAAAGGGTGATTAATTGATATTCATTATTGGTTGGGTTTTATATGGATGTATGTGTGAACTTTATTGTGGTTTTTGTGAATTTAATTTGGGAATTATTGCGGCTAGTAGATTATTAAGACGTGTTGGGACATAGGGTTGTAGTTGGTGTCCTGGGTGAGTATGAGATGTCTAACCTCATGTTTATTTGTTTAAAATTGGTTTAGATATGTTTGAAATCCTAAAGTTATTAATCTTATGTTATTTTTGTGTCCTGATAGTAGTTTATTCCTATTTTAGAGGTATCTCCTAGGGGAGTTCTAGTTGGGGATGTTATTTATATTTCTTGTAGGTTGATTTGAATTCTCAAGGATGATAATTTTTTGAGAGGTCTCTAATGTAAGGGTCTAGGATTTTCTGGACCCTTGATTTTCCTTTTTCATGTTCCTTGAGGGTGTTCAAAGTCTATTCACTATTATTTTTAATATTCTTTAATTGAAAATTATTATTTTTTCTAAATTTTTCTTTACCCTTATGAGAGACCCCCTCCTTACATGAAGGTAGATCTAATCTGCATAGGAATATTACGATTTCTCGTTATTGTGTAAAGGTAGTTTCTAGCTTGCGTAAAGTTTATCCCATTTATCTCAGACATGGGTCATCCTTGCCTTGTGTAAGGGTTATCCTTGCCCCGTGTTAGGGTAACCCACTGTATAAAGGTTTATCCATAGCTCATATTAGGATATAGATACGTGAATTTCTTTGCATAAATATCATCCCGACCTCACATAAAGGTAATATAATTGCATGAAGGAAAACCCAATCTCACATCAGGGTCATCACATGAGGATCCTCATGCTATGTTCATTTATGTGAGGGTCCTCCCTTGACTTCATAAAGGTTGTTTGAACCTACCTCTACATAGATCATCCCCTATTGTATACAATTAATGGGGTTTTTATAGGAAATTCCAATTTCCTTCTAGATTTAGTCATAAAACTCATTTTTATTTAATAAATAGAAATTATAATTAAAATTAGGGGATTTAATACCATATATGAAGGGAATGAATATAATATTTGACTTATTGAAATTTGGGAAATTCAAATGGGTCATGCAGGGGGGAATAAACCCAAGACTAATTTTATGAGAATTAAAAGGGGGGATTTGAACGATTTTTATAGAGTATCTAATATAATATCCTATTTTGAATTTTAACAATTAGAGTTTTTTTCATTCAAGTTGTTCCTTGTTTCTCCCAAACATGGGTGACTGAATATTTTTCATTTCAAATTTGGAAGTCCCTATAATTCACTAGAGCCCTTCACACATCTCCCAGGCTCGTTCTTGTCTATCTCACCTCCTCTCTCTATTTTGTGCAATGTGACTTGAAGATTTCCATGAGGTAGGGTGTTCAATACATCTCTATATTATTTTTTGGTTATTTTGAGGTTATCATGATTTTTATTTCCATTGGGTAATTAGCATGAATCAACTTAAAGAAGAAAAAATAAACAATAATAATGAAGAATAAAAAAATTCATGTTGTGCCTAATTTTGTGTGTGTTTGTATCCCTGTGTTATTTTTGTATTTATCCTACTGTAATGTTATTTAAAATTAAATAATATGAATTTTTAAAGATAAATATGGTATTAGGGATGGGATTTTTTTGGAATAATAAATGTATGAAATCTATTATTCCTATGATGATGAAAATGTTATTTTATCTAAAATTAAATAGAATTAATTATTAAAGAGAAATAGGATGGTAAGGGAAATGAAATAATTATTGACATAGAGTACAAATTTTATTCTAATATTGGAATGGTATTAATTTCTTTGTAATTTAAATAGCATATATTATATATTGTGCTGTTTTTATAAGCCCCCTGTCTATTGTGAAATCATTTTCCATTGAAAATATGGATTGTTCTTATGTTGTGTACAAGAATCAATTCACATAATTTAATAATAATTAAATATGGTAATTAAATTAGTTATTTAGATTAATTAGGACCTGAAATATGTTTGATGTTGGCCCAAAATATTATATGTCTAGAAGCAAGATTGTTGATTGTTTATATATGGTTATGGATTTGATGAATGGAGAGGTTATGGTTGGTTATTATAGTGATAGTAATATGATCGATTATGGAAAGGGGGGGCCGGTTTGGGTGCATGGTTGGCATGATGTGTGGGTTGTGGAATTTGAGATGATTGGTAAGTGATGTGGGGATTTTGTTAGAGATTCCTAGTGTCATGGGATGAAATGGAATTAATAAACACAAAAATTGTAATGTGGTTGAAATAAAGTAGTGTCGGGTTGTTAATTTAATTTGGAAAAGTGATATGGGTTGGAATCAAATAGATCCAGGTTGTACTTGAAATGAAAATGTTTGTAATGAATGGATACCAGAATGGAATAAACGTGGGTGATGGCTGTAAAGTGGGTTGTAATTAAATATGGAATTAAATGGATTAATGTATGTAATATGGCTGGTAATAATAAATTTTTAAATATCATAATAATATGATTACTTAGGTAGTTTTAAATGCTTATAGTGGCTATTTTTTATAGGAAACTGTGGCCAAATGAGTTATAAAGGAAATACTAGTTATTAATGGGTAATGTTGATCTAATGGTGAGATAAATGAGTTATTATAGGGATGTTTGTATACACCCCTATACCAGGTGTTGTGTGTGGCTATATATCCTTGTATTTTCTTGTGATTTATATATGCACCCCACCTGAGTGGATTATTATTTACCAACACCCAAATGCTTTAGAGGGTTATTTCCTCAACATCCAGGTTGGTGAGAGTGGATGATTGACAACCCCCCCTCTCTCGTTCTCCCATTAGATATAGTATATAGAATAATTGGTGTGGAACCTAGTAATGGTACAATTAGTGGGGATTCCTGGTAATGATACAATTAGTGGCAATTCTTAGTGGTGATGTTATTTAGTAGAGTCCATGCATGGTAGGAGGATAGAATGAGGTTGATATACTAAATGTTCACAATAACCTACTACTATTGGACTATGATGAGATGGATAAAAAGGTGATTAAATTTAGATTATGTGTTTATTGGCATAGGTTGAGAGATGCATTTTTCCTGATATGATTAGGATGATGATATGGAAGGGATTGGGGCACAAGATGTTTGATGTTGGGGAGTGGGAGTGGAAAACTAGTGGGGAAATGGTTATGGGAATATGATTATTTTCTTCTGATACTATGTTCTTATATTTTGTATAATACTTTGTGAGTGAGCCTTGGTGAATTTGGGAATGGATAGTTAACCTTGTAGGTGCATGTTGGTTTTGATCTTTACTCACCAAATCATTAGTATGATTTTCTCACATTTTCATGAGAGGTATTGAGGAGGATCCTACTAAGTATACATGTAATTACCACCCTTATATATATATATATTTCAAGTGATAAGGTGGGTTTTGGTGACCAAGTTAGACTATAATATCTTAGAGTTGTGATTTGTTGTTGCTACTACCACCTAGTAGTATTTTGTACTTTTTTTGGGGGACCTCTTGTATTTTATTTCATACATTATGGGATTTTATTATCATGGGATCTTGGTTTATTTTTATATGATGTGGTTTTGGTTGGTTTTTCTCATCTTATCTCCTATCCTAAATTTTTTATATTAAGGGAAATGCCTCCCATTTTGTGTTTTATACACTCAGTGCTAGTCATAAACCAGTGGCCTATTAGAGGAAGGCTTAAAAGATTACTCTCTCTCTATATATATATATATCTCTTAATTTTCCGGCCAGTTAGGATAACAGTAGAATGTGAAAGAGTCATAGGTATAAATGAAATATATCTTAACATTGATACATAAAGGTTTTTTGTTTTTAATTATAAGTGAATAGTAGATCATCCCTATGAGATGTAAAGTCACTTCGCCGAAGCAGCTCAATATATAAGAATACCCAGGTCAATATGTAAAGGTCACCCTCACAACCACAATGATATGTAAGGGTTTATGCCTTTAACACAGAGATGAAAAAAGTGATATATAAGGGTTTTTGAAATAACATGAGATTTTAGTATTAATTTCTCATTAAATAAATATTATTTTTAATAACTTTTTTCACACACAATGTTGAACCAAGATGAACCACAATACATTTTATTAAGATAAACTTTTATGAATTAAATATGACCATTATAATATAACTATTTAATTCAAAGGTATAAGAAAAGGTTACCATATTATGAAATCTATTTAAAAAATAAAAATTTCATTTTTAATACCAATGAATTGATAATATTCAATTAGTGAAGACAAATAACCAATAAGATCATTTTATGCTTAAAAATATATCTTTCTATAAATTTTATTTTTATACACTATGAATTTTTATTTTAAGAAAATAAATATATCATGGTTAAATTATAATAAATTATATTGTTGATAAGAATAATAAATTAACACTAATTTAATTATTAATTGATAGGGAATAAGAATAAGAACAATTAATTTTCCAATAAAAATAGTTTTTCACTATATTTTATGTTTCTATTTAAATTTTAAATTACTAAATTTTAGAATTTTAATTTCATAAAATTAAATTAATTTTTGGACTTATAATTAAAATATTATATTAGGAATAAATTTTGGTATTTTTTAACAATATTTATTTTTAAATGAATTAGTACAAAATACCGTTTTTACAAATACTAAGACTTTTATGAAATTATTCGGATATAATAATGACTTAAAAATTTATGAAACCATTTCCTGATAAAATGCGTATTAAATAATTAAAATTATTCATTTAGAATATTAATTTTAATTTAGAAATCAATGATTGAAATTTTGTAACCAAAGTAATATTTTATCTAAAAACTATTTTTATGTGTTATACACTTATTTTATTAAAATTATTTTTTATAAATTTTAGAAACTCAATATATTAAAATGGTTTTCATATTTATAATAATAATATTCAAATTATGTGATAATTATAATCTCAATTTTATTCATAAAATTAATTTATTAATGTTTAAGTTAATTACCACGATAATGATACAAGGGTTATATTCAAAAGAATTGTTTTTACATGTGTTTACATAATTCTTATATAGGTAAATTAAGTTGATATATTTTATATAATGAATCTAATATATATATATATATATATATATATATATTAATACTCATTTAATTAGTCATGGATATGAAATTAGATTAAGAACACTTAATATTTTAAAAATATTTTTCTACAAAAACAATTTTTCAATAAATTATATGTTTTAATTTAAAATTTAATTTTATTATATTTATAAATTGAATTATATTAAATGGATTGAAAATTTGGAATCAATGCATCAAAATTTTTCAAGAGGGGTCCTTTTATATTTATAGTAAAAAAATTATCACCCTGATTAACTTTTAATCAAGGTTATTAAGGGTAAAAATGAGTAACATAATGTGGCTCAATTTATACTAAATTAACTAAGAAAACAAATTTTAGAAGAAATTTTTTAGGTTTTAAATTCATACCAACATTTATCATCAACGTTTCCTCACCTAACTCACCTAACTCCCATTTTATTCCATCCTTACCCCTCACCCACCATTAAATTCTATTGAAAGTCTATCTTTTTCACCTATAAAATGTGATCACTTCCACCCTATTAAAACCACCATATCCTTTTGAATTACTCTTTAAAAACTAACCATTTTACCTCTATTAGAATCATATTACACTTTTTTAATCCTATTGTTACAATAAAGTGGGCCAAGTCCTCTATCTAAGTGAGATATTTCAAGAGAATACTCAAACTCTCAACGTGAGTATTATTTACTCCCTAACTTTCTCTTATCTATTTTTCTCATCAAAAATGCTCCAAAAATATTATAAAAATATTAATATTAAAATAATGTTTTGTTTTTAGTTTTATTAAGTTTATATTAATACTTAACTTGTTATTAATATATAAATTTTATTCGTAAATAATTACCAAAAGAAGCTCCTCATTGATTTTGTCTTCATGAATAGTGACTAAAAATCTCATGGAATGAAATAATAACTTTATAAATATTTATAATTAATATATTTAAGTAAATTTTATAATATATTAATGATGAACTTGGTATCAAATAATGATAATCAACATCGAAATTTTAAAGCATGTGTGGAACAATCAAAATCGCTAATGTTTGATGAAGAAAATAAACAATAACTAACTAATAAATTAATAATAAATGATTATAATTTAATATTATATAGGTTAATACATATTAATAAGGTTATAAAATATGTTATTAAGATAATTATTTTTATTATAAATGATTTTAATGATCTTTCATAGAAGTCGAGAGTAAGAGGTAAGGGTTTCTCGTCTCAAAATTTACTTCTTTGAGACATGTTCCATATCACGCACCTATTCTACTTTATATGATGTATATAATATATATTTTATATATTATATCATGATTATATTTATATCTATGGTATTTAAACATCAATTTAAATTTCTCTCTTTTAATAACATTTGATTAAAAAGTTACTAAAGCCATAAGGGTTTTCATCTAAATTTCCCTTCATTAAGTCATGATTTCATATTTTGCACCTATTATTATTTTACATGGTGTAATTAATGAAATATTAAATTATTTAATTATAAATCACCCTCAATCATGATATTTACAAGTAAATTTCACAATCTCTCTTTCATGTTCTTCTGATTCATATATATTCCAAGTTTTAATGGGTTTTCTTATCTCAACTTTCATTCTCGAGACATATGCCATATTCACCATTTATTTTATTTTATGTGATGTATATACTACCCTTTGGATTAATTTCATCATATATTTCATGAAATTAAAGGTATTTACAAATATATCAAAATTTCTATTTTCAAGGGTTTTTCAATTTAAGTGTTTCCAAATCTGTAAGTGTCTTTGTTAACTCAATTTCCATTCCTTGAGTTATGATCATTTTTATTGAGATATATACTTATAAGTTGGGTAAAATTTATCCTATGGTTTAATTATATTTAAATTAATCTCATGTTTATGTATATTTTTATTTTTTTCTCATGAACTCCTTTTTAAGGGGTTGTTACCTCAATTCTTCTTCATTGATAGATTTTTTTCTTCATAAAAATATAAAATTGTTAAGAACAATCCTTATCCTATTTGATGGTTGATTATCCTACATATACATATTATTTCTTTTCCAAAAAATATTTCCTTTCTTATTTAGAACCCAAATATGGATTATCTCACGTGTTCTTTTTTATTTATCTTTACCTTTTTCAAAATAAAGTTTTATCAACCTTTTTACGATGTGGGATTCAATAAAGGTATTTTAAAATATTATGAAGGGACTTTTCTTTCATGATCATATATTTTATCTTGAAATATACATTTCCTATGGAACCATTATTTATTTTTCAAGGATCCATTATTGGTATTTCTTTTAAAGTGGTATTTTAACATGTTTTTTATGTTACTTGAAAAATATTTTTGAAGGTCACTCGCTACTTTATATTTTAAAACAAGGTTAAAAATATTTTATGAAATATCTTTTCATTATTACGCTTACATTTTACTCTTTACCTCCAAAATATCTATCTCATTTTGAGTAATTTTTTATAAAACTACCTCTAAATTCCCTTTCTAAATGCTCCTTTTGTATTCATAAAAAATGGTAAAAAAATAGCATGTCTACCTTTAATTAATACCAATTCATATTATTATTATGCATGGACTAACTTCTCTTAAGTGAAAGAGGAGGAAATATATTATTAGATAGAATCAAAGTTAAAATAACTATATGGATAGGTTCTTAAGATAAGGAATCAAAAGATAATACCAATATAATATATCTGAGTATCATATGAATAGAAGCTAGAGTATAAAAAAGAAGAATAAGTGTAAGAAGATATTACCCCCTTATTTTCCAATTTTAGGAATATGAGGAGGGTGATAAGTAACTACTTTATGATCTACTATCTATCATATCTCTTCTATTTTAGAAGAAATAAATGAATTATAATTTCTAGATGATACACATGTGGGAGATCAAAATGTTTTGAATACATACTGGAGTAACTTTTTAGAAGGTAACATGCAAAATGAATCTCCCATATTTGAATAATAATAACCAATACCACTTTACCTTTCTCTATATCTTGAAGAATATACCATTGAGGTGGTGACATTTGAAGAGAGATTAGAGGATATTGACCACCCACCTTTAAATTTTATACCACACATCTAGGAGGTACTAATTAAATAAGAATAATTGATAACTGAGCTAATATAGGGAGATAGTCTATTCTCATACTAATTTGTATCAAATTTTATTGAGAATTAATTAAACACTAACTCCCACTATTCTGAGTTTACATATCTAGATACCCATGTATTTCACTAGAGAGTGAAAATCAAGAATAATATTCACCTATAGAGGGACACAAGGAGCTCCCCAAACCCATTGGACATTTATTTAAGAGTGTAAATGAGGATTTACCCATGGAATAACCTAAGGATATAGAGCACCAAGATGAATGTAATGAGGAGGAATATTTAGATTTAAAATCATCCTTCTTAAATTTAATTCAACATGAAATGTTTACTGATTCCCCTTTTTATGAAACTACTGATACAACATTAATAGAACATGCACTGAATAAGAATCCATAAAAGAAATGGAAGAAGAAACTAAGGAGGTAAATTTTTCTTTATTAGTGTCGATGTACTATAATCTAACTAAGGAGGCCTCAATACTTAGTTCAAGTGGAAAAGTAGTATAAGAACAAGGATGTAGTGGATCAACTCACATAATCTAAATCCACCTTCATATTAGAGATAACAACTATTACTTCCTGACTAGTGGAAAAAAACACCTATTACCCACTTGGGGGTATAAACCAATATCTTCTTTCCCTTTATATTTATTTTTATTTATTTTTCTTTCAATAAATTTCTCATGTTTTCTATTTTTTTATTATAAGTTTTCAGAATTTATAAACTAGGAGCTTAACTCAAGCTACCCTTTCTAAATAGTTTCGGTTGTATCTCTCATTCATTATAGTTTATCAGCCTTATTCTTTTAATTCTATATGAGTTAAAATAAAGGTAGTTGAATTTATATCTGGGGGAGTGTCAAAAATATTTTAGTAGTTTTGTTTTTGTATTTTTTCCATTTTTTAGTAAATTTGAGCTTCAATGAATATTCATCGTCAATTCTGACTCTGGAATTAATTTTGAGTGAGTCTACTTGAATGTTAATATGAAAAGTTTTCTTTGAATATAATTTTCAATAATTTTCATGAGTTTTGACCAATTTTTGAGATCCATGTCCAAGAAACACCGACCCAAATTATTTTTCCAATCTTGAGAGGTATTCTAAATCCATTTGACATATTCTTTGTAATACCCTCACCTTTTTGAGAGAAACTTGGATTTTTTATGATAACTAGAACATGTGATTATTTTTCTTTAAAATATTTGGATTTAATAAATGATTTTTATATGATTAAATAATTTATTTGGATAACTATATTTTTATCTTAAGACCTAACATGTACATAAATCATTGTTAATCCCTTGGAATCCATGAATTAACTTACATGTTTAAGCCACATTATATGATGATTTATCCTCACCTACCTTAACTTGTAATATATTTTAATTATTATTTCAATTTTTAGTGTGGGGGAATGGATTTTCATGTGTGTTATTTGGGAAGTATCTCATTAGTGGGTGTGTAAGGCATGTGTCAACATTCTATTAATTTGAGAGAGGAATGAAAATGAGTAAGTTCTATCCATTGAACTTTATTTATTATAATCTAACTCTATTAAAAAAAGGAAAAAAGTAAAAAAAAATAAAGGATATGGGATTTAATTCTATATCATGCTACTTTTATGACCCATGACCCAATCAAAAATAAAAAGGACATGAATTTTAATTCATTTACAACATTTTTTATCATATCATATTCCTTGAAAAAAGTAAGGAAAAATCAAAAAAGGTAAGAGAATAAGGATAAATCCATTTATTGAATTTATTATTTGACTCATATACCATGCCATTAAAAGGGTGTGTTTTATAAAATATTTGTAATGGGGAATTTAATGAAGTTTATTCCTTATAGTTTCACTTTAATATTCTTTTAATTACATCTAAGAGTTTTACCTCTTCTTTTCAGCCTTTGAGATTTTATATACTTTTACCCACCAACCCTTAGCCACAAAATCACATTGAAATAGACCTCATGATTAATTATATTTTTATGTATCATGGGGTTGATAAATGAGAATTATTACAAGGTTATAATGGTACATGCATTTTAAAAATTATGAGCATAACTCTATATTAAATTTATCTTGAGTGAAGAGTGACATGAATTTACATTTGAGGTAGGATGTGATTGGGTCATAAATGAATTATTGATGTTAAAAAAAATTAAATATGATAGAATAAAATTAAAGGAACTTGTTTTTCATAAATTATACATGATAGATTTTATTTTGGAAAAGGTATTGGAAAATTCTCTCATTATTTGTTTTTATGTGGACTTTGATATGGATATTTAATGATTATCTAGAGTACAATATTTAAGTATGGAAGAATTGAAAAATCTTGATATTTCATTTTTTACTTTTCAATTTAATGATTTTATTCACACCATTTTATCGTTTTTAGGTAAATTATCACATATTTAGTTTATAGGAATATTTTGGGATTTATTATGAAAATGAACTAAATTCACGATTTTAATTGATTTTAGTAATAACTCAGATTTTGTTTCCTTAAAAAAAATTTAATTTAGGTCAATTTTGATGTTTAAGTTGTTTTTTCTCGAAATATGGAAGAATCTAAAAGTAATATGGTGAATTTACAGAAGATACATGAATTTTCCAAGTTTTTCCAGAAGCAAAAAAGTTTGGAAGCAACAAATTCCATAAGTAGTAAAGTATGGAAGTAGAATAGTCCCGAATAAGGAGAGGGATTGTTAAATAACTAAAAAAATATTAAATATATAAAATTAACTAGCTAAATAGTTTTTTAAAGTAAAAAAATCAGAAGATTAATTTTTGAAGTAGGAGGATGAAACTTTAGAAGATTGATTTTTTTACAAAATAAATAATATGTAAGAGTTCCTAGTTGGGATGCATAATATTTATAGGTAGAAACATAAGAGTTACCTACACAAATACACATTTTTTTCATTTATCTTTATAAGTGAAGATAAAAGCACCCATATGATACATAAGGTTACTCCACTAAAAAAACTCAATATGTAAGAGTACCTAGGTCAAAATATAAAGGTCTCCCTCATAACCATGATGATATGTAAGGGTTTATGACTTTTTTCATATGTATGAAACAAATGATATTTATGGAATTCTATAGTTGTGTATTTATGAAATTTGGAGTTCCTATATGATACATAAGAGTCATATTAGGTGAAGACCATGCACACCAGTTGTCCCATAATGTATTCTTAAGCCTTCCCAATGCACTCTCAAGTCCTTTTAATGCCATACTAAACTCATACCTAATATTTGTAGCATGCATATTGATATTTTCAACCAAATAATGATATTTTCATATCTTATATTGACTATGTGATATTGATCAAGGGGATAAGAAGGATACATGAACATGGAGTATATTTTAAGGGATTAGAAATTCAAAGAGAGGTTAAATTATAGTTTAAAGTCAATGCCACATGAAAAATTCCTCTCACATGCACGGCATGTGTGGGATCTGATATCATACACGCATTAAAGAGCCTTGCTAATACCTATAAAAAGGACTCATTTATCTCATTATAAAGGGTTCAATTTTTTTTGATAACATAGTTAGATTTTGGGATTCAAAACCCTTGCCTCTCATTAGGGGAAATGATTATAGTTTACTTTTTTCACAAATTTTATTTTTTACTATAATTAATTTTTTATTTTAATTCATGTGTTTTTTATTTTTCTTTCTTCTATAATTTTATTTTTACTCTATACTGTGATCTATAATACTCATTATGGTGAATAAGTAACCTAAGTCTTGGCCTTGGGGGAGGTTTTATTGGCATTCCCAAATCTCAACTATTTATTTTTTAATATTTATTTTTTATTTATAACGAGGTAGGGAGTAGTGTTATAGTCCAGTGTGGTGATTTTCCACCTCTAAATGGAATGATTCTCAATATAACTATATTACCTTCCAAATATACATTCCCTCCCTTATCTTTAATATATCTTATAATGATGGAGTTGAGTTTGGTTGAGAGATGAAATGAAATATGATGAAGCCGGGTTTTGGAAGGTGTCACATACTAGATTGAGGCATGATCATTATTCTGGAATATTAGAGGAGGTAAGATTTGGTGTGATGAAGAGATTTACTAGGCATGATAAGTTTCTCACTCAAATTAGGGGGTAATAGTTCATATAAAATGGGATAAGTTATCAAATATAATTTATACAATGTAAATGGATAATGAAGGAACTCGAGTAGCCAACCTTAGAACCAAGAAATTTCTTATTAACACTTATCCTAATTTTTATTACTTTCTTATATATTTCATAAATTTTTCATAAACACCAAAACCCACTATTTTCCATGATTTCATAAAATACAAAAAATACCAAAAACATAATAAAGTTGTAGAAATTATGAATGATCCAACACAAGATCTGTGAAATACCACTATAGTTACCCACTATGTTATACTAGGATTAGTATAAATAATATTTCATACACCATATGATAATTATTTCAATTATATAATTGACCCTACCCATCTGATAACATTTCCAATCTATAATTTATATCATAAAACATACATTCATGAAAATATTAAAAAAACATTTATAATGTGTATCCATATTAAATGATAACCCTTGAGTAAGAAATGTAAGTCTTATTATTATAAATCCATAGTCAAAGTTAGGAAATGGTATCTTCATTATAATAAAAACCATTCATTGTAGTGTTTTATGAGTGAGGATTTTCTAAATAAATGCCTCTATTTTTTTAGTGGTGGTTATTTAAAAGTATTTACTATTTAAACCCTAATATCCACCTACATTTCCTATATTCCTCTTTACACTATTGAACGATCCTCCCTCTCTCACATAAACCTATCACTGCCCCATACCCTATCATCCTTACTCTTTCTGAAAATATCCCCTCCCCTTTTACTTCTTCCTTCAAACCTCCTATTCTCTTTCTTAATCCCCCCTTCTATTTATTCACAATAACCTCTTTTTCTTTGTAGCGGGTTCTCCTTCTCCATATTCTGCTGCATAAACCTATTCCCCTTATATATATGTTACTTATAGGTACAAGGTAAGTTTATGAAATCTATATTATTATCCTATATTTATTATTTTATGATTTCAATGAAATCTATGAGATTTACATAGGGATTTCAAATTGAGGATTTATGTATTTTTATTATTGGGATACATAAGTTTGGTTTTATTATGAATTGAGGATTTATGGGTTTATCTTGCTGGCCTATATTTACATTTTTAATTTATTTTTAATTTTATTGATGAGGGTATATTTAAATTTTTAACTTATTGATTAATTTTTAGTTAATTTTATTATTGGGTCATATTTACGTTTTTAATTTATTATTAATTCATTGTAATTTTTTTGATTGTTACTTTTTTAATTTATTCCTAATAAAGTTTTATTTTTAACATTATTTTATTTAATTATTTTCTGTTATTTTTTATACATATATCTATTAATATGGTATAAATGGGTAAAATTTGGATTAATTTACCCTGAATATACCTCAATATGTTAAGGGGTTGGAGGATTTTTTATAATTTTCAATTGAAAATCGACCTATAGATGGATGAATAAGATGTAAATGTTTTGATTTTTATTTCACAAGATGGTTGAAAAGACATGAATTTTATGACCACTTAATATTGAAATAATTTCTTGTTGTATATGTGGGATGGATTTGTATTGGGGAATTGAACATTGCAAAAAGTTTAACATAGGGATAGCATCAGAATGAACAATATACCACTCTAATAGTGGAGAATGAAATTAAAAACTTGATTAACAATTATTTCAGAACTATATCATAGTATTATGAAGATTACAACATATTAGCAGGGCCAATTTCTGATTTTATAAATATTAATACAAAAGATGAGAATAATGAGCAACCAAATGATTTTATGAATCAATTTAGGATGAAAATTATTAGTTTCATGAAGGATGTAGAAAATATTCAAAATTTTACTTTCTATTGAAGTTGTTCCATATCAAGTGCTTATGTAGAATTATAGATAAAGAAATGTCGATGATATTATAGTTGCTACATGATACATTTATGGAATATAAGATCATTGAATCATTTTATGAGACAAGGAATTTTTTTAACAAGTTTATCTCAATTATATAAAGATACATATATGTCCCAATTACTTAATGTTGTTTCAGGGATAATATTCAGATAAAGAAGAGTGTAAAATACATCATACTTCTAGATGGAAATAGGTGAATTATGATAAAATTTTGAATGAATATACCATGAATATGAATATATATATAAATAATATGAAGGTTTTATATTAATTTTTATTAAAATCATAATAAAAAATATTGCTCATGTATTTTAAAATGATAGAGAAAATTAAGTGTCATGCCATATGAAATAAGAATGATAGTTTTATAATAAATCTAAGATATTAAAATGCCTATAAATATTTTTATTTATTTATATATCCAAATTTCTCTTCATATCCTATAAATGTGAGTTTGGGATTGAAAATTTATGGATTTAGTCAATTCAAGACTCTAATTAAAACTTATAACAAATGAAATGTTATTTTAATCCCTTAAAATCTAACTCAGTGGATTTGTATATGAAAAAATCCTTTCATTATTTAGATGTCCATTCTAGGAAAAAATGAATGGAAATGACATAAATGTATACCTTCATCCTCTTATATTGGAATTAAAGAGTTATGGGATAATGAAGTAGATTCATATGATACATTGATAATTGAAATGGTCAAAATGCATACTAATATAATTTCAAAAATTATAGATTTACCTTTATTATGAATAATGTCTGGTTGGAACACTCACATTGGAAAAAAAAGGTTTAGTTTGTAACTTTTTCTTATATCCCATAAGACTTACATATAGTAGAAAGTATGGTGTTTTATATTTCATCATCTTTCTCACCGTTGGGGTTTCTCTAAGAGAATATCAAAGGAGGGGAACTTGATGTATGATCCTCTTTAGAGAATAATCACCCCATTTATTGTTTGATATCATTTATTTATTCTTTGTGATCCTATTAAATTTGTTCATTTGATTAGTGTCTCAGTTTTCATGCTTTTGGATGGTTTCCCCCTTTTGGTCCTTGGAATTTTTGTCTCTCAATATTATATGCATCCAACCATCTTCTTATTTTCTCCACTTTTTATTTATTACTTGGATATGTCATTCCCTAGGACCCCCCCTGAATTTTGAATCCCAATTTTTGTTATACCTTTGTGTTCATAACTGCATCGATCCCTACCCAAAAATTTGATTCGTTGTAGGGTATCCCTAGTCCCTTATTCAGTGATCTTCTTGGTCTATTTGGTAAGAATCCCTTCCCAAAGTGGAATTGACTCATCCTTGTTTGTTTTGAGGAACATGGATCTTCATATAGGGTTGAAATTTGGTGTGTCATTTTCCTTAGAATAATTTAGCGGTGGATCTAAAATAGTGGTGGGTTTTGTTGGTGGTTTTGTTTTGGTATTCTAGGCATTGACCTTAGTTTGTTTTCAACTAATATTGTGTATAGGTAAATTGAAGATTTTACTTTGGTGATTGATATGATGATTGTTGTACATGATTTTAGTGTAAATATTTCCAAATCAATTGGATGTTGTGATATAGTTGAAATTTTCATGACGTTGTTCTAGTTTATTCTTTTTGGTGGTTTTACTAGTTGATGTTTATTTCTGAATGTGATGCCTAGATTTATTGAGATGAATTGGAACATATGGATTCTTTTTCAGTAATATTTTTTGTTTTATATTAGAGATGGATAGATTTTAGTGGTTTTTTTCCTTTTTTATGATGATAATTTTATTATTCTTTATGGATTAGTGATTAGTGATGGGTAAATATGAAAAAAATTGGGTTTTTGTTGGTAGTTTTGTTGGAGTTGTTTATTTCTAGAAGGTTGGTATATATGATGATGGAGGTGCTTGGGTGACATTATCATGTCTAGTTAAAGGAAAATGGATCAAGGTGATAATTTCATTGGGAAACAATGGTGATGTTTGGACTGAGGCATTGATTCACATGCCTTTAGTTCATCCTAGTGATTTAAATTTTGAAAATTAAAAAAACCTTGTGTCGGGTTTTTGGTTTTGAATTTGGAATATTGTATTTTTTTGGTATATGGTTATTTGGTTACAGAGGTTCCCACTTGACCACTTTAAAGTAGTTATTCTGAAAGAACCCATATTAGATTATTTTACAAGCCAAAATTTAATAAACAAAATGATTTTGAGGCCACCACTAAAATTTTAATCAGGTTTAGAAATATTATAATAATTATCAACTATTGATATACAATTTGGTAAAGAGTATCAGTTGAACATTTTTTAGAAAGGAGTTCAAAGCTCATTAGACACATTTGGTACAAAAAAATAGAAGAAATATTTTTCAAATTACCTTATTGTAAATTTCAATTATTACATCATAATCTTGACATTTTTCACATTGAAAAAAATGTATATGGGAATTTGGTTTTTAAAATATTGAATGAGTAGGTAAAATAAAAATATAATCTTAATGCTCGCAAGAACTTGGAATAAATAAATATAAAGTGTGATCTATGGGAAAATGATAATGTAATATATCTTTTAGTAGTTTTTTCACTGAAAAATCAACAAAAATATGTTTTCCTTCTAAGACTGAAAAATTTGAAAGTAATTGATGGATATTCAAGTAAAATTTCAATATGTGTTGAATTAAAACATTATAATTTAAATGGGATTAAAATTCATGACTCACATATTTTCATGGAGTTATTATTACCTTTAGTATTTTTTAAATTGTTACCTGATAAAATAAAAATAGTTTTAATTTAGTTTTTTACATTCTTAAAAAAAAATTGAGAAAAATTTAAATCCTATTAAGTTAGAAAAAATTCAAGAAATAATTGTAATGACACTTTTTAATTTATAGATGATATTCCCTCCATTATTTTTCATTGTAATGGTTCATCTAACTTTTCATTTTACTAAGGAAGTTAAAGTTTGAGGTCTCATACATTATCAATGGATGTATTTCATACGTAGGTATTTTCATCTTACTTACTAATTATTAATACATTAAAGTTTTCATACTCATTACATTTATTGTTTATTATACTATGTTATTTTTTTTAATTGGTATCTAGGCCATTTGAAGTCTTTTATGAGAAACAAAGCTCAACCAGAAGGCTTTATTGCTAAAGGTTATATGGATAAAGAGTGTCTCACCTTTTTTTGAGGTATTTGGATAATATTAAAACATAATCTAATTAATTTTTATGTGTTAATGATAACATAAATCAATTGTAGTCCTATAGTAAATTAGTAAAATTTTTAAAGTTAGTTCTTAAAGTTTAGAAAATATTACTAGTTTCATTGACATAAATATAGTTTTTACAAGAACATAGATATGTTATACTCAATATTGATATTTAAAATCCTTTAATTGAATAATTTAAGACACAAAAAAAGAGATAAATTTATCTCCAAACACGAAATCAGAATGAAATAACAAAATCTGTTAACAAAGAAATTATTGATTAAATTTCACATCATGTAAGATCATAATTAATCTCATATTCATAATATATTGATATAATTATCTTATGTAACTAATAATATTTTATATTTATAGATGTAGATCATGAATGTTGATTATCGAGTTGCAGTGCCAAATTATTTGACATATTTGGCTCGAATAACTCTAAAGTAGTGTAGGAGATTCAATGATTATAATATAAATGTTTTCAAGTTTTGAATAGTATTTCATGATAAGGTTTTGAAAACAAAAAATAGTTAAATCTTTACAAAATTTTCAAATTTGGCATACTATGGAAATTTGATTGACATTATCAAATTAAATTATCATGAATATTTTTTAATTGTGTTATTCAAATGCAAGTGGTTTGATATTTATAGGGGTATAAGGATATATCCGCTATAATTTACTTATGTTAACTTATCTAGGTTGATCAATACTAGCGAGACAAAAGAATATGATCCATATATTTTAGTATCACAGGATAAAAATGTTCTATTATGTGGATGATGGAGTTGATGAAGGGTGGAGTTTTGTAGTCCATGTCAAGCCAAGAGACTTGTAAGATATGGATGATGAAGTTAATGATTTTTTGTGACTTTGAACCCTATTATAAATAGGACATTGATTTATATATCTATGATGATTTTGAAATAGTTGATCTTTAAAGGGAGGATGAAGATGATGAAATCATGTTAATAATAGAGGATGAGAATAATATGGTCAATGATGAATTAATTGATTGTATGACTAGTCCTCATTTAACTTATTTATAATTATTTTACTTAAAATACATGAATTCAATTAATCTATGTACATCATTTTCAAAACATTTTCTTGTTTTATATCATATATCTTATTCTAACTTGTTTTATATAATTTTTGGATGCAATAATTCTAAAAAAAAATGATTTAATGATACAAGTAGGTCTTTTCACAACTCATATTTCATCAAACCCATCTGATACACTCCTTGATTTCAGTATGACCCCTTTATATTTTCAATACTTAACTCCAATAAATTTACAAAAAGGATTAAAATATACCACTCCAAAATAAAATAACATACTTAACTCCCTATGAATTATTTTTTTTTCTAATTCACTCTATCTTATAAATTTCTACATTATAAGGTTTTATTTACCACACTAAATAGTCCCACTATCATCACCTAAATACTAATTATCACTCCTAATACCCAATTAAAACTACCCACTAAAAATTCTATCAAATACTGCTACTTGAAAAAATAAACGTAGGCTTGTACACCTATAGAATATCTCAAGTCCAAGTCAGATAATCAATTTAAGATATTTTTAATAAATTATAATAAAAAATATAATTTTCAATATAGTTATCAACTATAGAAATGTGTATTATAATTTCTCACAAAATGATTCTATATTTACCGTTAGTGAATTTTAATTTATGTTTCTAAATACATAATCACCCCAAACCAATCTTAGATTATTTTTTTAAAATACCACTGCATAAATTTCTTCTAATTGAGGGATATTGAGGGGATTAGATAGAGAAACTTGGGAGTGGTCATAGACTTATCATATGGTCTCATAGTTACCATCATGATGGTATTGGAGGCTGACCATGATTGGTATGTAATTGTTAATGTGAAAGAATAATTTATTGTATCTATATACTAATTTTTTCATTTGAAATGTATGATGTTTCTATAGATGATGTTAGAGGCTTGTATAGGTAGATCTTGAGGGAATTAGCATGTGAGATGACATCCCTTTCTGTCATGTATCATGATTGGTGGAACATTATCATCACTTGGAAAAATGATATTTTTGATAAATAAGTAAAAGTAATTCAAAATAAATATTTCTAATTTTTTTATTTGATATTGTTCTTAAATATAAGATTGATTATTTTTCCTATCTATTTTAGGGCATGAATGTGATTATTCCTCCAGACATTACATCCTTGATATGATTGGTACTAAATTTGTTACATTTATTCTTATATGTTTATACTATTATGATAATTCTTCTAAATATATTTTATATGAAAAATATGTATTTAAAACTAATTTATATTGAAAATTCCATTCGATACAAGCATCAGATGCATAAAAGGCTATTTTTTCAACATGAACATCAAGAGCATGGATCATATGTGGGCATCCAACTTGACTTAGAGGGATAAAATTAATATTATATCCCTCTGTTCATGTGTTTTATATTTGTTAGAAAAATTATGTATGCTAAATTTGCAACATTTGACTAAAAAAATAGATTTATGTATTTAAAATATTATGTGATATAATGTTTATAATTATTGTATTTTTTTTGTTTTGTTTGATTATTAAAATAATTTAATTCTATATGTTTTAGATATACATATATTTTTAATTTTAGGTACTAATGTATAGAGATTTCTCTTGTTCCATGTTAAATTTTATTGGTGTTTTGTAGTGGTTTAAATGCCTGCAAAATAAAAAAAGTGCTGCTAATTATATTATGGTGGTTTTAACTACCACTATCTATTGATAAACCATTTATAGATATTGGAATTCACTTAAAAACAAATGCATGGATATTTCATGGTGGTTATAAGAACTGATAATAAATGAAAAAATATATAACTAAGCTAATCACTACTAAATATTATAAAAATTTCAGAATTTAAACCACTAAAATCATTATAGAAATGGTTTTAAAATCACCACAAATTATAGATTCACAACGATTCTGAAAGATTGATGCTAATTAATATCTGACTCAAGAAAACACAATGGTTTGATAAAATTTCGCAAATCAATTAACACTGTATAATTCATAGGACATGTGATCTTTCTATAGGAAGTCATAGAAGTTGAGTGATGTAACTCCCCGACCCTAGTTACCCAGAGTCGGTGCATTATTACATAACATTGGCATGATCAAAAAAGATCAAAGTATCGAAAGACCGATTAGTTTAGTAGCATTGTAAATACTAGATATATGCATAAGTATTACATTACATCATAAAGTAAAAACTACTACAACAACATCTTGTCTTCATATCCCCTCATACTATCCCTGCAGGTCATTCATAAATTACTTCTTCACATCCTGGGAAAAATAAAACATTGAAAGGGGTGAGATCATATGCTCAGTAAGGATAACAATATAGAGGAAACTTTCATAAATAAGCTTAAACATTTAAGGAAATGTATAACTAAAACAAAATATTTTTAAACTAGAACTTCGGCATAATATGGAAAAGATAAAATGAAATATTTCCATTTACATATTCCCATGGATATTCTACTAGTCAAATAATCACATGAAATATCAATAACCACTATCATAATGATTGAATGCATAATGCCAGACTATCATAACCACATAGTCAAGGCCTTATGCCAAGACTACAAAAAATATTTTGTCAAGGCCTTGAGCCAAGACACTAGTTTTTCTCATGAGACCTACCGATTCATCGAGGAGCTATAGTGGGGCCCACCCATCACTTATTAAGTCCAATACATTCCTCATATGAACAGGTTTAAATATAACATAAATATTCGTATTAAAACTAGTATACGAAATGTCAATACTTTCTCCATAAACCATGAATGGTATAAAAATAACACATCCATAGTCAAACATATCACAAAACTTTCAATACAATATGGAAGTTTTGTATCATAATAAATCAACTTCAAATAAACTTAAAATCCATCAAAGGATGTAGACATATATGAAATCAAAACTATTTTGAGAGAAATATCTCTTTTTCTTAAATCATTTAAAAGTCACATAATTATAAAATAAAACATTTACTTTGAAAATTTTATTATAACCTTATAAGGGAAGCTTCTATGATTTTATAACGGTGGAAAATAGCCGCACCCACTATAAAAGTTAAAAAAAGACATTCTTACCTTAATTCTGTCGGAAAGGTTAAAATGGACCTTGTTTGGAAAACGACAGAAAGATTCCTTTATAAAATTCTTATAAAAATTCAACAAGGGTATAAATGACTTTATCCCATAGTCTTTAAAATATTAAGAATTATTTGAAATACATTTTTATGAAACATGTATGTGGATTATAAAGAGGTCCCAGTAGATAATTACGTATAAACAACCTTAGATAATGAATAGATTGTGAAATAAACCCTTACCTTGTACTTTTACTTGGTCGAGGGTAGGTTAACCTCCTGTATAATAATGAAATAATTGTTATTAAATTATACAAGAATCATTTAAATTAATATGATATCATATATGATCTTTTAACATTGCCTTGTTAATAATATCTTAGTATTATCCTTGTTTCGGGTGTTAACTTACTCATTTTCTTTTATATATTTTGTTACGTAAGTTGTGATTGTTATGGATAGGTTGTATCTTATTCATATTCAGAATGATATAAAGTTCTTAAACATTACTTTTAATCATAAAATGAGAATTAGTCTTGAATGGATACGATGGGGAAGGAATCTCATCGCGTTCGTGGAGACGGTAGTCTGTACGTACGCACGAGCGACAATATCATTATTTTGATATTAAAATAATATATAATTGGATGATATATCATATATACAGAATCATTATCATGTTATATTTATTATTTACATGAATTAAACATCATTATTATACCCATCCAAATAATAATTTATTGAATAACAATTACACCACGACATGGAGACAGTAAGCCGTACGTACACACGTATGGTGAAGTGTCATTAAAAGGATGGATAGAATACTGAATATGGTTGTACCATATTTATAATAACATCATAGTATACTGGAGTTATTATTTTATAATGTAAATAACAAATAAAGAATAAGTTGAAAAAGAAAGGAACTTGAAAGAGGGTGGTGAAAACATTACCTCTTCTTCGGGTTATTCCTTTTGATTTGATCAAAAGGGCTCCTTAGGTTGGCTTTCTGACTAAATGAAGGCCTATAGTATGAAGGGAGTATATTTTAGAGGGTATTTGGGCAGAGTTTGGCTGATCCCAAAGGCTTTGAAGGTGTGAAATTTAGAGAAGGGGGAGTGCCCTTTTATAAGAGGGGTGAGGGGAACCATTGGAAAAGCTAGAAATATTATTTTATAATAAATTCATATTCAGTATCTAAGGTCTCCAAAGTGGATTATTTAAAGGTTAAGGCGAGGATGGGTCGAAATCCTTTCAACCAATAGATTTTAGACAGGTTGGGGTCACTATATTAACCTTGTCATTTATATTTAACTCTTAGTTAATTAGTTTGACACTTATTATGTCTCTTTGTATTTTTATATTATATAGTCAATAAACATACTATAAACTTCCAAGAGACCCCCAAGTGGTCCATTAATGATAAAAATATCATTATTTAAGTCTCTTGGCCCAAACTTAGATTTTAAGAAATAGAATATAAATTAATAATATAATATTTTTTTAAAAAACTCTTTTATGTCAATTTTGACACTATTGGGTATTTTGTTTTTGATAATTTCATAAAAACATTATTACTTCGAAAAAAATTTATATAATTAGTCCTAATATGTCATATTAACCCAGAAAATTAGTTTAATTCATAAAAAGTCTCAAATTACATTTATTTTGATATTTATAATATCAATTATTTTAATATTTCATTAATTAGGTAATTACTGCATCACCATTGAGTCATAAATAAATTAAATTATTTAATGTCTAAAAATTATAAATAAAATACCATTATGTAGGAAATATTTTTATATTTATAATTAATATTTAAAATAGAATTTATCTTATGTATAACCCTATATTAAAAATGTTTTAGTAATTAAACTTTGATTTTAACTATTTTAACTCTTTGAATTAAATAATAATAAATGTCCTAATCTAATCCAAGTGGACCTAAATGATAATATTTTATTCCTAAGGTTGTTTTTGGTCTATATAAACTTGTCCAATAGAATTAGGAAATGTGTTAGGGTAATATTAATATCATTTTTACCCTTAATTATTCTATTTACTTTTAACTGTGGTAAATAAAAGTAAAAAGTTACTATTCATAAAAAATTATTTTTATCTTATTGAACCACATTTTACTCCTTTATATTAACTGTGTCTATTGGATTTTTAAAATTCCACTCACAGAAGCGCTAAAATTAAGTTTTATGTGAATTTCCAAATTCTCCTAGGAGGTGGGTAAAAGATGGTGAAAAGTTCCATAAAATTTTTATATATCTAAAATTATTCTAAAATAACTACAATTAATTACATTGAACTTATATAGGTATTATGTATCTATTTTGACCTTAATTAAATTTAAATAAAAATTCGGTTTTAAACTATAACTCAGTGTTTTTTCACTATTCATCAAAAATTGAATGTTTTCAGAAAAATACCAAAAATTCACCCTAAGGTAATTTCAATATTCCAAATCCAAAATTGAAGTCCATTTTGAAAGAAAAAATTTATAAAATTTAAAAAAGTGGGTATTACTATTCATAACGGCTAGTTTGATTGGTTGTGGTGTGTGTTAGAACTCGAAGTTGCGTACAACACACGCTACTGTATTCTTCAAAGGGAAGCATACCGTGGAATATTGGGGTGTTACATTCTCCCCTCCTTCAAATAATTTTGTCCTCAACATTTCTAGAATATTATTTCATAAAAAGACTTGGGTGGTTCTTCATCAGAAGTTCCTCAGGTTTCCACGTTTCCTCTTCCATCTTATGGTTTCTCCATAGAACTTTTACTAGACGAGTCGTCCGGTTTCTAAACACTTGTTCTCTTGTATCAATAATCCTTATGGGATCTTCGCAATAAGATAGATCGGGTTCCAGTTCTAATTCCTCATAGGTGAGTACATGTGTTGGGTCAGGCATGTATTTCCTTAACAGTGATACGTGGAACACATCATGAACTTTGGAGAGACTTGGCGGCATTGCGAAACGGTAAGCTACAACCCCAATTCGTTCTAGAATTTCGCAAGGTCCGATATACCTGGGACTCAATTTACCCTTCTTACCAAAATTTATAACTCCCTTTTATAGAGATACTTTCAAGAAAACAAGATCTCCTACCTGAAACTCCAAATCCTTCCTTTAATTATCGGCATAGATCTTCTGCCTACTTTGAGCTGCTTTGATGTGGTTTTGGATTGCCTTTACCTTTTCCATCATTTCCTCCACCATTTCTGGGTCTACAAGTTTCCTTTCCCCAACATCATCCCAACATGTTGGTGTGCAACATCTCTTTCTGTATAAAACTTCATATGGTGCCATCTAAATACTTGAATGGAAGCTATTATAATAAGAAAATTCTACCAGAGGTAAATATTGATCCCACATATCCTGAAAGTGAAGTGAGCATGATCTCAACATGTCTTATAAGGTTTGAATAGTTTGTTCTGATTGTCCATAAGTTTGGGGGGTGGTAGGCAGTGCTCAAATGAAGTTCAATATCCAGGGCTTTCTGAAGACTTTTCCAGAATCTTAAAGTAAAACAGGGATCACGATCAGAAACAATCAATAGGGGTACTCCATAAAGTCTCACAACTTCATTAATATATAGTCTTTCTAGACGTTCCAGTGGTAGATCTTCTCTTATAGTAAGAAAATGTGCTGACTTGGTAAGACGATCAACAATAACCCATACTGCATCGTTCCTTCTATGAGTCTTTGGTATTTCCATGACAAAGTCCATCGTGATATTATCCCATTTCCACTCAGGTATGGGAAGAGGTTGCATGACTCCTCCAGGCTGTTGCCTTCCGGCTTTCACTTGTTGAAAAACCATACATCTTGACACAAAATCAGAAATCTCCCTCTTCATGTTGTCCCACAAAAAATGTTCCTTCAAATCTCTATACATTTTGGTGCTCCTATGGTGTATAGAGAAATTGGAACTATGAGCATCATCTAAAAATTCCCTTTTTAGATCAGGTATATCAAGAACACAAAGTCTCTTCCCAAATTTAAAAATTCCTTCTTCATACACAAAGTCTCTCAATATTCCATCATTCAGAACTTTAATCTTCTTTTGAAACTTTTCATCACTGGTCTGAGAACTCTTTATCTTTTCTAGTAAATATGGTTTGGAAACCATCTGAAAAAGTATCGATGTTTCACCTTCCATGGTAATTCCCATATCCATCTTCACTAGATCCATGAAAATTGGATCCCTTTAAATTCTCATATTGTTCAAAACTCTATGATATTTTCTGCTCAAAGCATCTTCCACCTTATTTTCCTTCCCCGGGTGGTAGTGTATAGTGAAATAATAATCCTTGAGTAATTCAAGTCATCTCCTTTTCCTCATGTTGAGTTCTTTCTGTGAGAAAATGTACTTCAAACTCTTGTGATCAGTGTAAATTTCATATTTTTCACCATATAAATAATGTCTCCATATCTTAAAAGCAAATATTACAGTAGCTAACTCAATATCATGAGTAGGATAGTTTTGATCATGAATTTTTAGCTGTCATGATGCATAGGCGATAACCCTATCATTCTGCATAAGGACACAACCAAGTCCTTTCTTCTATGCATCACTATAAATAATGAATCCATCATTCTCTGATGGTAGAGTCAATATAGGATCATTGAATAATATTCTCTTTAGTTCTTCAAAACATTCTTCACACTCTTTTATCCAAACAAATTTAACCCCTTTACGTTTGAGCTTCGTTAATGAGTTATCCAATCGGGCAAAATTCTAGACGAAATGCCGATAATAACCTGCTAAACCAATAAAACTGCATACCTTGTTTATACTCGTTGGTGCTGGCCATTCTTGTATTTCCTTGGTCTTAGAAGGATCAACATATATTCCATCTTTAGATACAATATGTCCAAGAAAAGAAATCCACTGAAGCCAGAACTCACACTTGCTAAACTTCCCATATAATTCATGTCTTCTCAGAGTCTTCAGGATAAGGTGCAAGTGATTTTCATGATCTTCATAGCTTTTGGAGTATACCAAGATATCATCAATAAATACCACCACAAATTCATCAAGATATTCCTTGAAAACTCTATTCATTAGATCCATGAATACAGAGGGTGCATTAGTCAATCCAAAAGGAATTACTATAAACTCGTAATGCCCGTGCCTGGTTCGAAATGATGTCTTCAGAATGTCTTCTTTATTCACACACAACTGATGATATCCATATCGAAGGTCAATCTTTGAAAAGTATTTATATCCATGCATTTGGTCAAATAAATCATCAATGAGAGGTAGGGGATACTTGTTCTTTATTGTTATAGCATTGATCTCCCTGTAGTCGATACATAACCTCATAGATCCATCTTTATTTTTAACAAAAAGAACAGGGGCTCCCCATGGAGAAACACTAGGGATAATAAATCCCTTATTACTCAATTCCTCTATTTGTTTCTTTAGTTCAACTAATTCCACAGTGGCCATTCTATAAGGGATCTTCGATATAGGCCTTGATCCAGGAATTAAATCAATGGAAAACTCAAATTCTCATTCTGGAGGATATCCTGGTAAATATTCCAGAAACGCATCTAAATATTATTTCACAATAGATACATCCTCTATTTGAACATTCCTTTCCTCACCCACAGTCATTTCATTATCTTCCTCCCCAATAATTGAATTTTGTTGAGCTACTGGGGGTGGATCTAGGTAAGAATTATGTGGTGATGATTCCTCTCTAAAGATAAGGTGTTCCTTATCATCATCATCAAAAATAGAAATCTCCTTATTATTACAATAAATTTTTGCTTCATGGTCTGAAAGCCAATCCATACCGAGGATTATATCAAATTAAATCATAGGTATGACGATGAGATCAGTGGATAAAGAACATTTATGTGATCTAATGGGGACTGATTCACAAAACTTTGTTGCAATGATACTTCTCTTGGGAGTTTTAACTGACAACTCCCTTGTTAAATCAAATTGTAAATATCTAATTTTCTTAGAAAACTGGGAAGATATGAAACAATGCGATGATCCAGAATCAAATAATACATTTTCTAAACTTGAGGAAACCATTAAATTACCTGCCACCACGTCTTTCAGAGATTCTACCTCAACAGTAGTGATATCATAAGCTTGGCCTTGATCCCTTGGACTTTTTTGAGGTAATTTCCCCTGATGCTTAGGACATTCATTGTCATAATGTTCCATCTCCCTGCAATTGTAGCATTGGATATCGGTAGCTTCCTTCTTCCCCTTGCAATCACGAGCTTGGTGGCCTTTTTCACCACACTTGTAACAGAATCCCATTCCTTTTAAGCAAGTACCAGGGTGTTTCTTCCCACATTTACTGTAGGATGTATATTAAACCTTTCCCTTCTTCCCCTTATTTCCATTTCCATAGTGATAAGTAGATCTATTCTTCTCCTTATTTGCTTTAAAGTCATAAGACCTAGAGAATTCCTTTTCTGTCTTGATAGCACATGAGACAATATCTTCATACAAAGAGAAGGTTTGTGAGACTAATGCTCAATGAAGAAACGGTTTTAACCCATCAAAGAAATGATCAATCTTACTTCTTGGGTTACGTATATAATCTCCAGCATACCTTGATAACCTTGTAAATTTATCCTCATAATTTGTGACATTCTCATCCTCCTTTTATCTGAGACTTAGAAATTTCCTTTCCATATCTGTTCGATGGTCACGAGGAAAGTATTTTTCTAAGAAAAGTTCTTTGAACTCCCTCTATTAAATATTTGATACTTCTTTTTCATCCTTTGTGTTTTGAATCAAGGACCACCATTGATCAGCATCTCCAGTGAGGTAGTAAACTGCCATGATAACTTTTTCCCTTTCACTACTCCCCAAAGCCTGAAATATTTTCTCTAGGGAATTTATCCATTGCTCATCTACTAAGGGATTTTTACTCCCATTGAATGTTGATGGTTGTTCCCTCATGAAGCGATCTAACATTGATCCTCCATGCTGAGGATCAGGGTGCTCCATACGGGTAAGGTTATTATTCATAACCTGAGTGAGTTGTCCCAGTATGGTGATTAGCTGATCATCACTAGTTGCATCACCAGATCCACTATAATTATCTTGATCAGGAGGGAAATACCTACATGGAGTGCGTGCATTGATACGGTTTCCATTTCTTCCACTAGGCGCCATTTATAAATAATGGCATAAACTAGATCAGTTTATGAATCAAAATACATAATTCCATACTTGTAAAACACTTAACATAAATTGAACTATTTATGGATATAATCCATAATCATAAAAATGTTTTATTTGAGGAAGTATATACTCATAAACCCTTCATAATGTTTTGTAAAGAAAATGATAATTATCCTAAGCATATCCCCCGGGAGTGTCGTAACCAAGAGTACAGCAAGGCCCGTTGTCGTGCACTAGTTCCCGTTCGAGTCTAGCTCAAAGTGGTGTTTTTGGGTTTTACCCCTAGGTACATCTGTGCCAGAGCCACCTCTACCTACTCATATCCAGACAGGGATGTATTGCTCATAAAACTCACAAAATCTCTACAATACCAAAATTCTAGGAAGTTCTTCTGTACCAATCCTCAAAGTCTATCTTAGGGTTATGTGATATAATTAGAGTTTATCTAAATATAGCTTCCAAGGTTTGTACTAAACTTCCTCTGATACCAACTGTAATGCCCTGACCCCAGTTACCTAGAGTCAGTACATTATTACATAACATTTTCATGATCACAAAAGATCAAGTCTCGAAAGACCGATTAGTTTAGTAGCCTAGGAAACACTAGATATATTCATAAGTCATACATTACATCATAAAGTGAAAACTACTACAAAAACATCTTGTCTTAATATCCCTTCATACTATCCCTGTAGGTCATTCATAAATTACTTATTCACATCTTGGGAAAAATAAAACATTGAAAGGGGTGAGCTCAGATGCTCAGTAAGGATAACAATATAGCGGAAACTTTCATAAATAAGCTTAAACATTTAAGGCAATGTATAAGTAAAACAAGAGCCTTTTAAACTATAACTTTAGCACAATATGGAAAAGATAAAATGAAATATTTCCATTTACATATTCCCATGTATATTCTACTAGTCAAATAATCACATGCAATATCAATAACCACTATCATAATGATGGAATGCATAATGCTAAACTATCATAACCACATAGTCAAGGCCTTGTGCCAAGAATACAAATAAGATTTTTTCAAGGCCTTATTCCAAGACACTAGTTTGTCTCATTAGACCTACTGATGCATCGAGGAGCTATATAGGGCTCCACCCGTCACTTATTAAGTCCAATGCATTTCTCATATGAACAACTTTAAGCATAACATCAACATTCATATTAAAACTAGCATACAAAATGTCAATACTTTCTCCATAAACCATTAATGGTATAAAAATAACACATCCATAGTCAAACATATCACAAAAAAATCAATACAATATGGAAGTTTTGTATCATAATAAATCAACTTCAAAAAAACTTAAAATCCATCAAAGGATGTTGACATAGATGAAATCAAAACTATTTGAGAGAAATATATCTTTTTTTGAAATCATTTAAAAGTCACATAATTATAATATAAAACATTTACTTTGAAAATTTTCTTATAACCTTGTAAGGAAAGTTTCGAAGATTTTATAACGGCGGAAAATAGCCGCACCCACTGTATAAGTTAAAAAAAAGATATTCTTACCTTAATTCTGTCGGAAAGTTTAAAAAGGACCTTGTTTGGAAAACAACAGAAAGATTCCTTTATAAACTTCTTATAAAAAGTCAACAAGGGTATAAATGACTTTATCCCATAGTCTTTAAAATATTAATAATTATTTGAAATACATTTTTAAGAAACATGGATGTGTATGATAAATAGGTCCTAGTAGATAATTATGTATAAACAATCTTGGATAATGAAGAGATTGTGAAATAAAACCTTTCCTTGTACTTTTACTTGGATGAGGGTAGGTTAAAATCCTGTATAATGGTGAAATAATTGTTATTAAATTATACAAGAACCATTTAAATTAGTATGATATCATATATGATCTTTTAACATTGCTTTGTTAATAATATCTCAGTATTATCATTCTTTTGGGTGTTAACTTACTCATTTTATTTTATATGTTTTGTTACATAAGTTGTGTTTTTTATGGATAGGTTGTATCTTATTAATATACAGAATTATAGAAAGTTCTTAAACATTACTTTTAATCATCAAATGATAATTAGTCTTGAATGGATACGATGGGGAATGAATCTCATCGCGTTCATGGAGACGGTAGTCCGTACGTACGCACGAGCGACAATATCATTATTTTGATATTAAAATAATATATAATTGGATGGTATATCATATATACAGAATCATTATCATGTTATATTTATTATTTACATGAATTACACATCATTATTATACCCATCCAAATAATAATTTATTGAATAACAATTACACCACGACGTGGAGACGGTAAGCCGTACGTACGCACGTATGGTGACATGTAATTCAAAGGATGGATAGAATACTTAATATGGTTGTAAAATATTTATAATAACATCACAATATACTGGATTTATTATTTTAGAATTTAAATAACAATTAAAGAAGAAGTTTAAGAAGAAAGGAACTTGAAAGAGGGTGGTGAAAACATTACCTCTTCTTCGGGTTCTTCCTTTTGATTTGATCAAAAGGGCTCCTTAGGTTGGCTTTATGACTAAAAGAAGGCCTCTAGGATAAAGGGAGGATATTTGAGAGGGTATTTGGGCAGAGTTTGGCCGATCCCAAAGGATTTTAAGGTGTGAAATTGAGAGAAGTGGGAGTGCCCTTTTATAAGAGGGGTGAGGGGCACCTTTGGAAAAGCTAGAAATATTATTTTATAATAAATTCATATTCAGTATATAATGTCTCCAAAGTGTATTATTTAAAGTTTAAGGTGTGTATGGGTAGAAATACTTTCAACCAATATATTTTAGACAGGTTTGGGTCACTATATTAACCTTATCATCTATATTTAACTCTTATTTAATTAGTTTGACACTTACCATGTCTCTTTGTATTTTTATAGTATATAGTAAATAAACTTACTATAAACTTCCAAGAGAGCCCCAAGTGGTCCATTAATGATACACCTATAATTATTTAAGTCTCTTGGATGATACTTAGATTTTAAGGAATAGAATATAAATTAATAATATAATATTTGTTTTAAAAACTCTTTTATGTCAATTTTGACACTGTTGGGTATTTTGTTTTTGATAATTTCATAACAGAATTATTACTTCAAAAAAAAATTATATAATCAGTCCTAAAATGTCATATTAACCTATAAAATTAGTTAAATTCTTAAAAAGTCTCAAATTACATTTATTTTGATATTTATAATATCAATTATTTTAATATTTCATTAATTAGGTAATTACTGCATCACCATTGTGTCATAAATAAATTAAAGTATTTAATGTCTAAAAATTATAAATAAAATACCATTATGTAGGAAATTTTTTTATATTTCTAATTAATATTTAAAATCGAATTTATCTTATGTATAACCCTATATTAAAAATGTTTTAGTAATTAAACTTTGATTTTAACTCTTTTAACTCTTCTTTGAATTAAATTATAATAAATGTCCTAATCTAATCCAAGTGGACCTAAATGATAATATTTTATTCATAAGGTTGTTTTTGGTCAATATACACTTTTCCAATAGAATTAGGACATGTTTTAGGGTAATATTAATATCATTTTTACCCTCAATTACCCTATTTACTTTTAACCTTGGTAAATAAAAGTAAAAAGTTACTATTCACCAAAAATTATTTTTATCTTATTGAACCACATTTTACTCTTTGATATTAACCGTGTCTCTAGGATTTTAAAAATTTCACTCACAGATGTGGTAAAATTAAGTTTTATGTGAATTTCCAAATTCTCCTAGGAGGTGGGTAAAAGACGGTGAAAAGTTCCATAAAATTTTTATATATCTAAAATTATTCTAAACTAACTCCAATGAATTACATTGAACATATATAGGTATTATGTATCTATTTTTACCTTAATTAAATTTAAATAAAATAAATAATTATTTAAATAAAAATTCGGTTTTAAACTATAACTTGTCTTTTTTCACTATTCATCAAAATTTGAATGTTTTCAGAAAAATACCAAAAATTCACCTTAAGCTAATTTTGATATTCCAAATCCAAAAATGAAGTCCATTTTGAAATATAAAATTTATAAAATTTCAAAAAGTGGGTATTACTATTCATAACGGCTAGTTTGATTGGTTGCGGTGTGTGTTAGAACTCGAAGTTGCGTACAACACACGCTACTGTATTATTCAAAGGGAAGCGTACCGTGGAAGCTTGGGGTGTTACAAGTGACCCACTCACTTCTCCAAAATTTCCCTTTTGAACTATATGAACTTAGCATTCCATCATAGGAACATTAGAAGATTGTGATTGTAAGGATTTTTCTTATGATTTAACTACATTGATTTTTTTGGGAAGAAACATTATAATCATGAATGGTTTATAGGAAGGTCAGGAATCTACTTATGATATGACCATTAGAATATTCCCACTTCAATGAATGGATATAACCTTCCAGAAGAAGATCACCAAATGATACACAATGGAACTCAATTTTTTAGAAGGACTCTATCAACTAAGTGTATTAGAAGTATAAATTCTTTTCACCCTCCCCACCACACAATGATGATTCTTTCATGTGAATAAATCTCATAGAAATACATTAAAAGTAGCTAAAAAATAAATGGATGAAGATAAAATATAGTAAAGAAAACAATGGATTAACATGAATTGGAAAAAGAGCACTACATGCATGGGAGAAACACTATTGGTTCATTTTACATTACAATTAGAAATAAAATTACAAGGATTAAAAAATATATTAATAAGAACAAGTAATCTACCCAAGCTATTATGATTTCCTTAATCTCTTCTTGATCTATCCTGTATCTATTGTTAGCACTGAAGTCCCATACACTTATATAGTAAGTGTCATTAGGTCGACCTGTTGAACCTACTTCCCTTGAAATTAGATATAACTTGACATGACCACTTTATCTTAACACAAAACTAGTGGCTACTTTTCTTTGTTGAACTTTTAAACCTTCGTTTCTCCATCATAAGATACAAATTTCCAAAAGACCCACTAACCCCAGAGAGATTTTGCTGCCATTTTCTATACACCACAACCAATCTAATTTTCAATGACTGAACATTTATTCACCTAAATCCATTGAACTAAATCTGATGAACTAAATAAAATTCACATACCAATAATTTTCTACATGAACACTATTCTAGGGAACCTTTATCAACTCTCTAACACTTTGAAAAAATAATCACCCTTACTCTTTCATAATAATCAGTGTTCCTCATACTCCTTCTATTCACCCAAGTTCCACTAAGGCATGATGCTGCCTCAGAATTTCTTGAACTATCACCATGATAAACATATTTTTCAGATTTTGGATTCTAGTTATATTTCATAGATCCAACTCCCTATCATATAGAAAGTTTTGGTTGAAATGATACTTCAGGTCAATATGATTTATTTTTTGCATAAAAAATAGGATTTCAATCTAAGTGGATTGTACTATAATTGCCAAAAAATAGAACTACACCTTGTTGAGCTCCTTTAGTAAAGGTATCATCCAAACCATTTCCTTCTCATCTTCTCTTGTATCTATATAATCTGCTTCCATTATTCTCAAAATAATAATTCAATATAGACTTTATATCCAACATACCATTATTCCTCTATAGGTAAACAAAAATATAGTTATTCTCTTCCAGGCATTTTAATCCCTAGTGAAATCAACATCAACATATCTATACAAAGGGTCATTTTTTCAATAACACATAACTACATATTATATTTATTTTATCTAGTGGATGATCCATTTCAAAACCTCCCAATATTACTTTCTGGAATTTTACATGAATCATATTACAACTCTCAATAAAAACACAATGTCATATTGAGTATAAATCATTTCACACATCATGCTTCTGACCACTGATGCATATGGAACTTTCTCCCTACACTATCTCGCTTATTCCATTACTGGTGATTGTAACTTAGATAGTTTGAAGTATCCAAAAAGAGGGGGTTAATGAGGGATTAAATCTGATCATTCCAAATATTTTGATGAACTGATGAATGCACTATTTTTGGGATAACACTAAATCTCTAGCTATCTTATCCATCTCGATTCCCATACCCATATCTTCTTATCACATCTAACATACTTCATATTAAATCTTCTAGAAAACTTACACTTAAATTTTCAAATCCATTAAATCTCCAACCCAGCAACAACATACCATATATATAAGTGAATTATTATGAATATCCCATCTTTCAATTGCTTCTGGTAACAATAATTATCTGCATTGCACCTCACGAATCCTTATTCTAAAATGAATGTGCCAAACTTAAGATTCCATTTTTTTGGTTCTTACTTCACCCCATAAATACTTTTCCTCAATTTAAAAACAATATTTTAGTTCCCATATTCTGTGAAACCTACTGGTTTCTTTATGTAAATTTATTACTATAACTCACCATGAAGAAAGGTCATCTTTACATACATCTGTTCTAAGTACAAATCTTCTGATGTGAACATATTCATAACTATCTAGATAGGTGTAAATTTAACTACTGGTGAGAATATTTTCAAGAAATCAACTCCATTTTATTGAAATCCCTTTTCCATTATCCACGCCTTTAAATGCTTCTTTCCATCATCAAATCCTTTCAAACGGTTAACCTGATTGTTTTCAAGTTCTTGTTTTCCCTATGATAAGTCATTAAATTCCTAAGTTTTGATAAAATTCAATAAATACATATCTTCATCCATTTATAACCTCCATTTTATAGCATCATGAAGTGTATCTACCTCATATGGGCTCTCTAGATCTATATTTTCCATTAGAAGAAGAAATTTCATATCATCCCCAAACCTCTAAAACATTCTTCTAACTCTAGTTGATCTATTCAAATCAGTTGTCTACTTTGCACTACTAAAATTTTCTCTAAATCCAGGAGACCTAACTTTTAATTCTCCTACTTGAGATTCAATAGTTTTTTAACTTTCTAGCACATCTTCCACTGGCCTCACCTCTAGACTTCTGGTGCTTCCATTATAGTTATATAGATTTTCTTCCCTTTTAGTGTTCTCACCTAGATTAACTTACACTTAGATAGTTGAGTATTTTACTTAAACTTCTTCCACCTCCAAGTTTATGTCCTTCCACATAACTCCTTGGTTAAAGTGAACATCTTAACTCTTGATGACTTGCCACTTGTCATTATACCACATCCAAAATCCAAAAATTTCATCACCATATCCAACTAAAAAAATTATTTAGATTTTTACTCAAGATTTTATCAATCATTAACATCAATATACATGTATTCTAAACTTACAAAGACTTTAAGGTGGCTAAATTATGGTCTTTTACCAGACCATATCTCCTTCATAAGTTCCTAACCAACCATCGATGCTCGACTTATGTTGAAAAGTTATACTGTCATTTTGAGTGGCTCTACCCAAATTCCCATGAACATTATAAAGTGAAACTTCATGCTTTAAGATTTTTATACCAAAGTATAATTCATACTCTCCGACACACCATTTTACAATAGAGTTCTAGACACTATATTTTCATTCCTTATTCCCTTTTTCTTACAAAAGTTCTAAAAGTTTTATTTGGTTTGTTCACCATCATTGTTGGAATGTAGGTATTTCAAATTTCAATCACAATCCATTTCTACCATATATTTTCATTGAATAAAATCCTAAAATAATCAAACTTATGATTTATAAATTAAACCCAAATTTTACTTTTAATATCACCAATACAAGCTAAAAAGTAAAGACAACCTCTGAGGGACTAAACAAGTGTAGTTCCCAAAACATCTAAGTGAACTAGTTCCAACTTCCAAGCTCTGTGATTCCACCCATCTAAATTAAAGAAAACCATTATCTATTTCCCCAAAAGAAAACTTTCACACCTTGAAATTTCCATGTGATCAAGATTCAATATAACTTTAGCTATTAAAACTTTTATGTTATTCTTATTGAGATGACCGAACCTGTAATGCCAAATCTATAGATCTTATAATGATGTACTTTTTTCCATTTTAATATAATATATTCTTCTAGTAAAATAAATCATCACATCCTTTAATCCTATTGAAACCACTATGTATCCTTGAGTCACTTTCTATATTCCAATCCAAAGAAATTCCCATAGTCTTATTCATCAATTTTTCATACATAAATTATTTCTTATGTTGCCTAAGGATATGTCTAGGTTCTTTCATATTTAAGAAACACACATTCCTCATCCAGATATTAACATCTCCTTTTATAACTATCTCTAGATATTTATCTTCTACCAAATATACCTTTTTGAACTTTCTAGATACATAATTCTCCATGAATATATACTAAATTGTTGAATGGAATAATGTACCATGATTAAGCACCCTTTATTCCACCAAAATATTGACACCAAGAAATAAGTCACTCCCACCTTTCATAGTGATAATGGAATTTGAGCTTCTAGAAGTTATTGTTCTTTATGATATATCTTTACATCTCCTATAATCCTCCTTAATGTGTCCCTTCTTCCCACATTTACAACATGCAGGACCAGGACCATCTCACTTTCCAAGACTATTACCTTGAAGATTATCTTTTGAATATTTCTTTTAATAGATATTCCATTGAGGTGATCACCACCTTCTGTTAGTATTAAGTGAACTAACAGATAGTGGTTGGACTTCTTTCCACCAGTGATTCTCATCCTAGACTAGGTTTTTCATATCCACAAAAACCAAATTATTCTTTCTACTATAATTAATAATAGAAGTAACCATTTCTTCCCAACTCTATGGAAGTGATGATAGTAGAATTAGTATCCATACATCATCTGTGAATGTTACCTTCACTAACCTTAGATATCCATAGATTAGGTTGAATTTATTCATATAATCTTCCATTAGTATAACTTTCTATAACCTTAAGCTAAACTATCACACCCCAGCCTTGGATACTCTTTTATTTTATTCTTTTATTATTATTGGATCTTTTTGGTTGAGGTTTGGTTTGATCTCTGGTTTAAAGTTTTTAATTTTGGAAGTTCTAGATGGTTTTTTTTCCTGCACATGGTTAGAACACAGTTTGGGAAAACCGTACGGCCTTGCCCAAGTAATCATGAGACCCGTGTTGGGTGTCCAGTAGTGATGCACACAGGTTGCACATGGTTTTGAAAACTGTGTGGTAAATTTATGTCTTGGTTTTGTAACCAGATAGTGTAATTTATCATAGTTGGTTCACAATTTGGAAACTGTGCGGCCAGACCATGTGGGGTTCCCCTCCTTATCCAGTAGAGGGTGCACGATTGGCACATGGTTTACCAAACCATGCAGCTAAACCTTGAGTGCATCCCAAATTTTTAAAATGATAAAATACCTAATCTACCCTCACCTCTTTTTATCCTTAAATCAAACCCCTCCCTCCTTGGTCATTTTTAGCACATGAGAGGGTCTCTAAACCCCTATCCCTTTGATTTTCCTCCATCCACAAACCCATATCCAAGATTATAAGGTAAGTTTTTAGAGTTTTGTCTATTTTTCTCTTCTTTCTCTATTTCTATCTTGGGTTATTTGGGCTTCCTTGTGGTGTTTCCCTCTTGGAATAAACCTAGGGGTTAGGGTTTTTGCATGATTCGTTTCCTTTGGATATAGGGTATGAAGATCATTCCTTAGGGTGTTCTCTTCCTTCTCTCAGAGTTTCATTGTATATGAACTCCATTAAGGTAGGTGCTTCCATTATTTTCCTTTATAATCCATTCCATTTTATTATTGGGTGCTTCTAATTAATTTATAAATATGTTTTTCATGCTTGTAATGCATTTGGTTAATTTATTATAGTGATTTCATATTTTAAAAAATAGGAAAAAATGGCATTTGAAGAACTCATTTTATTTTGATTATAAATATATACACATAAGGTGTTCTATGAAATGTAAATTGGTTTTTGAATGGGTTTCATTAAATATTTCTATGTGTTCATATGTGAATTTTTTTGATAAAATGTTTCTTGGTTCCTTTTTATAAAATTGAATGGTTTGAGAGAATGTTTGACCTTGGTTATATTTTGGTGGTTTAATTTGATGGTGACATGATATTTTTGTACAATTTGTGTTTCTTTAAAATGGTTTGGGTACGTTATTGGGATTCCATAAGAGTTCCATTGAATGTGGTAACATCCACATGTGAACGGAGTGCACATGTGGGTGTTTCAACAAATGATGATGACCTTGTTTAACTTAAAGACTTATTTTTCAAAACACTTAACCCTCTCATCATACTCTCTTTATCAATTCTCATTAATCCTCAATGCCTTCTAAATAGTTTCATGGTTTCAAAATAAATGTAGAATGGTTTTGAAATGATGTTTGAAGTTATATCTCATTGGGAAATTTGGAAAAAAGATTGGCATATAAATGGTATAAAGGCCCATTTGGCACCTTGATCATCTTGAGTGATTTCATTTTGGGTTGAATTGATTTTTTACATCATTTTGGAAATTTTTGTGAATGTATTTAAAATGAATATGGTTTGAAATTATAAATTCTTGGTTGGAAACTTGTATGTTTTGAGAAATGATTTGAAAGATTGTGTGACAAAATTTGAAAGCCTGATTAGCATTTTATAAATGTTTTGATAAATGATTTGAAATTTGATACAATGTGATGGCCCGATTGAGACTTTTTCTAATGTGATATGTGATGAGAACCCCTATAGACAATTTACTTATATGGGTTATCAGATAAGTGGGGTCAATGTTTGGGGTAGGCAAGTGCAGTGATAACAGGTAAGGTGAGTCACACATGTGAGGGACTCCTACTTACACAGTATACTATTACCATGGGTTTACTTGGAATATTTTAAAGGGTCAAGTGATTGTTTCTTGTAAACCCTAATTAGATGGGCTGATACCCCCTTGAATTGATAGGGATTGGTGGAAAATTTCACTGTATTTGTCATTTTAAGGTGGCCAATTGGTTATAGACTATGAAGCTGCACCATATGCTAGTAGGTGAGTTTGACTCAAGTATGTCCAGGGATAGCTCTAGGGATGTTTAGAAAATTACCATGGTTTATATTTGTAATTGTTTATTTATTTTTCTATTGCATGTTTAATATTATTCTTGATATTTTTATCTACTTATATTGGTTCCCTTTATTTTCTGCATGACCCTAATTTGGTTACTTGAATGGATTTAGTGGTTGGGTTTGTTTTTAAAGAAAAATGGTTGTGGAAAGTGAAACTAATTTTTGAAATGGAAAAATGCATGTATTGTTTTAAAATAGGAAGTTGTTGAAAGCTATGTTTATTTTATTAAAATGAACTAAAGTCCTATTTTTATATATGTATTTTAAACTAGTGTTAATGTAATATTTTTTAAAAAAGTAAATGTATGGATTCTGTGGTGGTTACCTAATAAGACATTAATATCATACCCTACTTGTACCATTCGGTGTCGGTATACCTGAGTTATTTTTCAGGTTCAAGTTCCTGGTTTGAGTGCTCGCATTGGAGCAGTTTGGTCTTATGGTTAGAGGTGACCAAGAGGTCACATGGAGATCATGTTGGTGTGTTCGGTCTCAGTTTGTATTTAGTCTCTGTTTTATCTTTCAATTTTTGTATTTGGACCAGTTTATATATATATATAATTATTAAAGATTAGTTATTATTGTTTTTTCTTCTTGTTTGGTTTATTTTATTGATCATGTTTTATTGGGAA
The DNA here is from genome assembly GCA_963277665.1 of Viscum album. Taxonomy (NCBI): domain Eukaryota; kingdom Viridiplantae; phylum Streptophyta; class Magnoliopsida; order Santalales; family Viscaceae; genus Viscum; species Viscum album. The sequence continues at coordinate 1,481,243,486 of OY728141.1, read as the reverse complement.
AAATCATTCCCATATTAATTTTTTTGATCCCTGACACTAGTTTCCAGTCCGTGGGGATCAGGAACACCCTTCAGGCCATGTAATGGACTGAGTTAGATATCAAGTTGGATGAAACTCCGGCTTGGTTCATGAAAAAATGGTATCATAGCAGGCCCTTTTTATTTGGGGTGTTAGGTAGTTGGAGATTGGGATTATCGGGACTTGAGAGGTAGGTACATGAAGAGCGTCACAAACTCTTGCTCATTGTGATCCTTGAGTTTCCACAGGTAGTCCAATATTTGAGTCTTTTATCTTTGTTTTGGATTGAGGGATGAAAATAGAGGCGATTTAGTGTTATGTCATGATATCACATGGATTAGTGACCCATTTGGAGTCTAAGTACATGGTTAAATCTCGTCATAGTTATTATTTCTTACTTGGGGCATGGAACACTACCATTTCATCGGGTTAGGAATGAATACTAGATCCTTATTCTGGTAGTTTGGTGTGAGTTATGTCTTGTCTTGGACTTAATTTACGTGAGTAATATTTTAAAATGAAAAAGGTTTTTGAAATGGAAATTATTTATTACAAATTATTTCAAATTGGAAAAATGGGTTTTAAAGGAAGGTGTTTTGGACTAAAAATCTGGTAAATTCTTGGGTTTTAATAATGAAATGATAAGCATAACCCTTAGTACTCCTTATGAATATTCACATATGAAATGGTGTGTATGGAAAGTGTATATGGGGACTTGTGTGTGGATGATGTAAGGTGATGTCGATGGACACATATGTGATGGTTCATAGGATTCAATGAGTGAGTGTTTAAAATTAATGGTTCAAACTTGTTTTTCTGAAATGATTTTTGAAAAAGGGAATCTGTTTCATTTTAAAATGTGGGTTTTTTATTATGAATAGTGAGTTATATTTTGTGAAATATGGATTTTTTATTTTGAAATTATCCTTGGAAGAATGAATTTTTGAAATTAAAATGGAAGTGGTGATTTTTGAAAGGATAATTTTTTGTTTTGCTTGTATGTGTTTAGTATGTGAGCCAGTTTTTTTAGCCTGAGATGGTATCTTGGTTGTGTTTTTGTTGGATATTGATTTTTGGATTTGTGTTTTGATATTGTTTAGACTATGCCAACCAGAAAAGTATCCAAAATTTCTAGTGAGTCCTACCCAATTTCTGATTCTTTTTAGGTTTTTGTAGTCTATTGTGGTGATCAAGGTCTATTAGAAGCAAGGGGATGGCTTGAGGAAGTTGAAAGTGTCTTTAGATCACTAGGAACTCCCAAAGATATTAGATTATGTGTTGTTCTAGGATTTTTTGAGGGTATAACTTTGAATGAATGAGTGATGTTTTCCCCACCATTGATGCAAGTTGGGATGAGGTGGTAAGTGTTTAAGTCCATCTTTTTATGATGATTTATACTTGAGGTGGTGAAGATGAAGAAAAGGGAAGAGATCATGAGTATTTAGCAAGGACAACCGATGGTGAAGGCCTATGTTGACCACTTAAAGGAGATGGTTTCCTTTTCTTTGGAGGTAGTGTCACAAGATCTATTGAAGGTATCTCTTTTCATTAGGGGATTTCATCCAGAGATCAAGGAGAAATTCCTCTCCTCCAAGGATATTTGTTTTGAGGAGTTGGTGGACGAAGAATTTTTAGCTGATTTGATTTTTAGAGTGTACAAAGTTGGTAATCTGGTGTCTCTTGATGCTTGTGAATGTTCCCTCATCTAATAAGGAGTGCATTCTAGAGGAAACTGTATTTTAAAATCCCCCTTCATTGGTCCTAGATTCCAGTTCCTTAGACCATTTTCTTGTGCACCACCAGTGTGGCTGGTCCTAGAATTCAAATCCATCTTGTCGAAATCATCCAAAAACTTGTAATCGTTGTGGCCATTTGGTCCATCTAGAGAATATTTATAAGAATCATATCCTGAATAAAAAGTCTTGATTAGAGGATTTTATCACCGAGGTAGTAGATGCTTTGGCCATCAAGGCTCCAACCACAATCCTTGGAGTGAAGCTGACACATAGTCAAGAATTTCCATGGGTGTGTGGGGATCCTTGGACCAAATTTATCTTTTGTGTTGGGGCAGATACGTTCAAAGTTCCCTTTTTTTGTTTTCTTTATTATTGTAAGTTCATCGTTTCATTATAAAAGTATGATGTACTTGTTCTATCGTAACCTGAGTAGTTTTTTATCTGAATGTGGCTCTTTGAATTAGTTGTTCTTCTTTGATTGTGATTAGCCCATGTTTGGGTTGGTCATGGTTTTAGTTGTGCTCATTTTGATATTCTTGAGTTGGTGGAATTTATGGGTTATAGTTTCAGTTTGTTTTTTTGGATTGAGTCCCTTTCATGGGTTTCCTCTAGTGTTGGGAGTTTAGTTTGTGTGGGAAATTTTCAGTTCTAGTGGTGCTGTTGTTCGGCTTGTGCAGAGAAGTTAGAGGCGTTGGTCTAATTTGGGAGTTTCTATTTAAGTTTCGTTGTGTTGTGGGTTAAAATGGTTATCATGTTAGTTGAGTTATTGTGGTGGGGAGAACCTTTTTATGTTCCCATATTTCTTTTCATCCTGTGGTTTCCTTTAGAGATGGTCAGGTGTGACTTGTGGAGTCAAAGGTCACCCCGAGGTTCATATTTCCTTTGAGTTTTGATCGGGCATGGAATCAAATTCCATTGATCTTTTATTTTGGTGACTTTTTAGGGGCATAAAGTGCCTATGGTAGGGAGAATTGTCACACCCTAACCTTGTATACTCCTTTATTTTATTATTTTCTTGATCTTTGATCTTTTTGGTTGAGGTTCGGGTTGAGCGCCAATTTACATTTTTGAATTTTGGAAGTTATGGGTGGGTTTTTTTCCTGCACGCGATTAGATCATGATTTGGGAAAATTTTGCAGCCCTATCCAGGTAATCATGAAACATGTGTTGGGTGTCTAGTAGTGAGTTGCATAGGTTGCGCATGGTTTGGGAAACTATGTGGAAATCATGCAGCTTGGTTCTATAACCAGACAGTGGCATTCAACTTGGTTGGAATATGGTTTTAAAACCATGTATCCAACCCGTGTGGGGTAACCCACCTTATCCATTAGAGGGTCCACGATTGGTGCACAATTTACCAAACCATGCACGTAGCCCAAATTTTTCAATTGATAAAATCCATAATATAACCTCCCCTCTTTTTTCCCTAAATCAAACCCCTTCCTCCTTAGTCATTTTTGAAACATGATAGGGTCTCCAAACCCCTCTCCCTTTGATTCTCCTCCCCCCATGGACCCATCTCCAAGATTCTAAGGTAAATTTTTAGGGTTTTTGGAAAATTTTCTAGGCTCTCTCCCTTCCTCTCTAAGTTTCTTTAAGTTTCCTTGTGGGGTTTCCCTCTTGAAAAAACCCTATGGGTTAGGGTTTGTGTTTGATTCATTTTCCTTCAGATCTAGGGTGTGATGATCATTCCTTAGGGTGTTATCTTCCTTCTCTAAGAGTTTCATTACATCTGCACTCCATTGAGGTGGGAGTTTCCATTATTTTCCTTTTCGATCCATTAAATTTGATGCTTGGGTGATTTTAATTAATTTATAAATATGTTTCTCAGTCTTTTGATGCATTTGTTTAATTTCTTATGGTGCTTTCATGTTTGTAAAATTTGGAAAAAAAATTATTTGAATAAATTCTTTTACTTTGATTATAAATGTATGCACATAATGTGTTCGATGAAATTTCAATTGGTTTTTAAAGGGGTTTCCTTAAATATGTCTATGTGTTCATGTGTGAAAAATGTTTGATAAAATGTTTCTTGGTTAATTTTTATGAAATTGAATGGTTTGAGATCATGTTTATCCTTGGTTATATTTAGTGGTTTAATTTGATGGTGACATGAGCTTTGTGTGTAAGTTTTGGTTCTTTAAAAATGTTTGGGTACGTTATTGGGATTCTATGAGTGTACCATTATATGTGGTAACACCCATATGTGAACAGAGTGCACATGTGGGTGTTCCAACAAATGATGATGGACTTGTTTAACTTAAATACTTATTTTTCAAAACACTTAAACCTATCCTCATCTATTTATCAATAATTTTTAAGCCTCCATGACCTATAAATGGTTTCATGGTTTCAAGATAAATGGATAATTATTTTGAAATGATGTTTGGAGTTACGGCTCGTTTGGAACTTTGGGAAAATGTTTGGCATCTCAATGGTATAAACTCATTTGGAACCTTGAGCATGTTGTGTGATTTTATTTTGGTTTGAAGTGGTTTTTCACATCATTTTGGAAATTTTTGTGTGTGTATTTAAAATTAATATGGTTTGAAATTATAAATTCTTAGTTTGAAACATGTATGTTTTGAGACATGATTCGAAAGCTTGCATGACAAAATTTGAAAGCTCAATTGGCATTTTATAAAGGATTTGAAAAAAAAAATTGAAGTTGATGTGATGTGATGGACCGATTGTCATTTTTGATAATGTGATATTTGATGGGAACCCCTATATATGATTTCCCTATATGGGTTATCAGATAGGTGGGGTTAGTGTTTTGGGTAGGCAAGTGCAGTGACAAAAGGTAAGGTGAGTCACACATGTGAGGGACTCCACCACCAAAAATACGATTTTTTTATTAATCCCAAGCAACCCCATACATAACACCAAAAACAGAAAAACAAAAACAAAAACAGAAACAAACTTGGACCCCCCTACGGAGGGCAAAAATAATGTAGTCCTAGTGCATCTCCCCTAATCAGATTGACCCCCTCAGGTCTAATTGGCAACGCGTTATCCACCCAAACTGAAATATCCCCCGGAGCTGCAATAGAATCAAAGTAGTCCGCAACCTTGTTCCCTTCCCGCCAGGTATGAGTAACCCTTATGTCGTTCCCCATAATCTCCCTGCACTGTCTGATAGTATAAGAAATCCTCCACGGCATCGTACCCTGTCCATGTAATGCATCATGTATAATTTTCGAGTCAGTCTCTATTTGCTCCACCATCAGGCCTTTGTCCAGACACACAGATATCCCTGAAAGGACCGCTAGGGCCTCTGCCTGCACCGAGTTCCCCCTCCCGTAGTGCACAGCGAAATCCAACAACACACTACCACCGTCGTCTCGAAGCACCCCACCACCACGCATATTCCCTCCCGCGCATGCCCCATCGACGTTCAGCTTTAGACCGCCCACTGGAGGAATCCATCGAACCCACGACCCCCGCCTCCTGAAAGTCTCTTCCCCACCTCCCATCCCCTGGGATACCAATCCCCGTAACGATGGAACGCTCTTCCCAAACCTCGCCGTTTTCACAATATCAATCAGCAAACACCTTACCCTTGCCACCACCGCCCTCCCAGTGGATGCGCGCCCCTCATACCTGGCTCGGTTCTGCGCATCCCACAGAACCCAGCACCCAGCATTGTAAAACACTGATCGAACCTCTTTATCCTCCACGTTGCCACCACCCCCCTGCAACCACAAGCCCGAGAACTGCTCCCAGGTCTCAACATGCCCAGAGTACCCTATGAGGTTTCCCAAAAAAATCCAGACCACTCTGGCCCATTCTCCTGCGAGAAAAATATGCTCCATACTCTCCTCCTTCCTTCGTTTGTAGCACTGACACCCAGATGCTAGACTAACGCCCAGGCGTTTGATGTTCTCATCCGAAGGGATGGCATTTTGCATGATCCTCCACGTTAAAAAATTCATTTTCAAGGGGACCTTTCTGCTCCACTCCACCCCGCTTCCCACCTCCTGCGTCTACTGGACATTGGAACTCCTGCGGAAATCTTTTAGATTGAACTTACCCGAAACTGAGGGCGTGAAGACGCATTTGTCCCTCTCATTGTTAATGACCACCGACTCAAAGATTCTCCGTGACTCCGCATCCAGCACCGCGCTAAAAAACAGAGGGTGACGCTTTGCCTCCCTAAACGAGATCATCGGGGCCGGGCACCCCGGGAACGCATGCACCCTCCCTGACCAGTTTCAGTCCCAGAATCCGACCCTCCCCTCCCCTATGATCCACTGAGCATGATCCCTCAACACTGGGACGATATTACACACCTCTGCCCACATGGAAAACCCTCTCACTGGGATGTCAGCGGAACTATCCTCGTACCTGCTCCGCATACACCTGCCACACAGCGTCTCTCCCTCTGTAATTTCCCAGGCCAGCTTCGCACGTACTCCATGCACCATATCCGCCATGCAATGAACCCCGATCCCTCCTTCTGTGATCAGTCTCTCCATCTTCCTCCAAGAGACCCACTGTCTCCTCCCCTCCCACGAGGCATCCCAGATGAAACGTGCGAGCACCCTATCTATGGACTTAATGACCCCCTTGGGTACGTTAACCGCCACAAGTGCATGCACCGGTATTGATGCCAGTACACTGTTAACTAAGGAGATCCGACCCCCGAAGGATAGGAAGTGATTTTTACAATCCGTAATCCGGGCCAACAACCTGGCCACAACCCTGTCAAAATCCCTATTCCGCAACCGACCAGTAGACATTGTCGCTCCCAGATACTCCATCGGTAAGGACCCTCTCCCCATGCCCAACTCTGTTCTCACCGCATCCAACCTGTCGTCTCCACACGAAGCCTCCAGATAGAAACAGCTCTTCTCCCAGTTCACCAGCTGTCCGCTCCACTTACAGTAATCCTTCAGAAATTCATTAAACTTCCTTACAGACCTCATTCCAGCATTCAAAAACACAATAGTATCATCCGCATACATGAGGGACTCTCACTTACATAGTATACTATTACCATGGGTTTCTTGGGTGTCTTTTAGAGGATTGAGTGATGGTTTCTTGTCAAACCTTATTAGATAGGTTGGTAATACCTTTAATTTATAGGGCTTAGTGAGATATGCCACTAGATTGGTCAGTTTAGGGCGGCCAGTTTGTAATAGAATATGGAGATGCACTGTATGTCGGTTGGTGAGTCTGACTTGAGTACGTCTAGGGATTACTCTAGATATGTTTAGGAAATTCCCGTGGTTATTATATATAATTTTTTTCTTATTTTTATACTATATGTTTCATATCAGTCTTTCTAATTTTATCTACTTGTATTGGTTCCCTTTATTTTCTGCATATCTCTGATTTGGTTACTTGAATGGATTTGGTGGTTGGGTTTGTTTTTAAAGAAAAAGTATTGTGGAAAGTGAAACTTATTTTTGAAAAGGAAAAAAACATGTGTTGTTTTAAAATGGGAACTTGTTAAAAGCCATGTTTTCTTTCATAAAATTAACTAAAGGCCTATTTTTATATATGTATTTCAAACTAGTGTTAATGGACTATTTTCAGGAAAGGAAATGTATGGATTTTGTAGTGGTTACCTACTGAGCTATTAAGATCACACCCTACTTCTACCATTCAGTGTCGGTAGACCTGAGTTATATTTCAGGTTTAGGTTCCTAGTTCGAGTGCTCGCGTTAGATCAATTTGGTCTTATGGTTGTAGGTGACCAAGAGGTTACATGGAAATCATGTTGGTGTGTTTGGTCTTAGTTTGTATTTAGTTTATGTTTTGTCTTTAAATTATTTTATTTGGACCAGTTAATATATACATACTTATTGAATCTTAATTATTATTGGTTCTTCTAATTGTTTATTTTATTTTATTGATCATGGTTTATTAGGAAAAATCATTCCCATAGTGATTTCTTTGATTCCCAACACTAGTTTCCAACCCACAGGAATCATAAACACCCTTCAGGCCATCTCTCAGACTGAGTTGGATGTTGGGTTGGATGACACTCTATCTTGGTTCGTGACATAAATTAACTTCATATCATAAACACTTTGTTCTTCATTATAGCCTTCTTATACATATCTTCTTGTGCCTTTATCAATTTAACTATTATTTTCTTTTCTTAGATATCAAAGGAAACATTCCATGTTAATGAGATCGTAAATAGTTGTAGTGTCTTTCTATCCAACTGTTCTAATTCCAAATTTTACATTTTCTCTAGATGAACACCTAAAAGTGAAACATCAAGTTCCTTTTGAGTCAGATGATCCTCCATCTATATCTTCTCAATGCTAAATTTTTTCCCATAAAACTTATCGATTGAACCTTACCACCATCCGATACAATTCCTTCCATTGATAGCAAACTCACATTGAGAAATAATAATAAGGAAAGAGTGTGATTGTTAGAACACTAAAACAAGATATTTTATTGATACCAATTATTGGGAATCCCCTTCAAACCTTCTTCTGATAATACCACTAGAAGATTCACACTCCAAACAACAAATGTACTCCACTAGAAGAAGACCATCATATGATATGTAGAAGAACTCGGTTTTCTAGAAGGACTCCCTTGAATAAGGGTACTGGTAGTAGGAAGTCTTCAAACCTAACTCAATGCAAAAAATCAATTCTTGCACTCAAGAAAATATAACAAGAATACATTCAACGTAATGGAAAAAATCAATGTAAGAATGTAAAATATAAAAAATAATACAAGGTATTAACATGCTTTATATAATGATTCCTACATGCATGGGAGAAACACTACTGATGTTTTTTACATTATAACTAGAAATAAAAGTATAAGGATTACAAAGTAGATTACTAAGAACAATTAATCTACCCAATATCTATTAATCTACTTGATATATTCTTAATATCTCTCATATCACTTGTTAACACTTAAGTCCCACACACTTATATAGTAAGTGTAATCTAGTCAACCAGTTAAACTCACCCCCCTAAAATTACAGACTATATAATATGATCACCTCAACATGGATACCAAACTATAAAAACCTATATTTTTATAAAATTTTGGAAATCTATTGATCTATCAGAAGATACAAACTTCTAAACAACTCACCACCCTTTAAGAGATTATTTTATCTCTATCTATACACCACAAACTCTCCATATTCTAGTGAATAAACATATGGTGACCTGAATTTATTAAACTGAATATGTTGAACTAAATATAATTCACATCCCAACAAAATTTAGTGCTATATTAATCCATTAAAAGATATTTCATTTCCATAGAATCACATATGTAAAGGAACTTTATAATTGAAGCTTGATTCATGGGGTCATTTTGGCTTTTTTACGACTTATGAGAAACACATAATGAAAATAGATGGTTAAAATAATTCCAATAATATATCCAAATTATGATAATATACCATATATAATATTTTATAATCATATTAAATGAAGGTTTAAAATGGTTTATAACAAAATAAATATAAAATGATATTAAAAAGAAATGAATAGGAATCTTTTACTTCTTCATGGTAAAATATTTGAAAATGATATAAGGAGAGTGTATGGATAATACCTCATGGATAATATATTAAGGTAATAATAATACCATAGAATAGTAATCATGTAAAAATGTGAATAAAGATTTTAAACTATTTAAAAAAATCATTTTTAAAGTAAAGAATATGATTCCAAATTCTTTACTTCAGCATGGTAACAGCTTGGAAAAAGATTATAATGAGAGTTGAAGAATAATATATCATGAAAAAAGGAGTTTAATATTATTTAAATAGAAAAATATCTTCATAAGAACAAATTTCTGAAATATTTTATAACAAAATAATTTCACTAGGAAAAATGAAGGGAGGGGAATAAGAACCCTTTCCTTACTCAAATTGTTTGCTTAAAATCATCCCTTACAACAACCAAAAATCTTCAAGATTTAAATGAACATAATGAGAGAGACAACTTGAAAAAAATATGAATATATTATTTAATATTTTTGTTTATAAATTATAATATAGGTTGATTGATTATAGGTGCGGTGAGCAGAATTCGATGTAATTAATTATTAAATATTTTATAATTCCATTATATCAATAGTTCTACTACACCCATAGTTCCCCATTACCTACCTTAACACTCCAATATAATTTTAAGTAAATAAATTAGTCCAATAGCACTAAATTATTCTAGTTTAGTCATGATTACATGTATGTGACGTCATATTTACCATATGTTACTGTATTTCACCATTTTTACCATATTTTACTATTTTTACCAAAAAAACACAAAACTTCACCCCTTTCTTAATTTAAATGAAAAAATTATAAATATATAATCCATTTTATCAAATTAATCCTCTAAATATGTGATTTTTAAATATAAATAGAATATTTAACAAAAATAAATTATTCTGATAGAAGAATTTTCATTACTAAAATAATTTACATATCAATACCACCTCAAACCCTAGATACATAACCATTATGAAACCAAAATAATCCCTAAGGATAAGGTGTGAAATTATTGTACTTTAATGGGGTGGTTAGACTAATGTTATTTTAGTGGTGATTTATACTAACTTAAACTTCTCCTACAAAATATTTTATTAAAACCTCAATTATTGAAGCTCAGCTTGAAATTAATCTAAGGAAAACCCTAATGATCCTACCTCCTTCATAATCTCTGATAAACATGACTCATATGGGATGATATTACTAGTAAAATCCATGGATTATTTTTTTTTCACTAATTAACTTAAGATATTACACATGTAATATATATTAATCCCCACAGTTATATTCTCAATAGTTATGATGACCAAAAATCATAACACTCAAAAATATATTGACTTTATATAAACTCATTCTATAATATAATAATTCTTATAAATAAAAATAATTTTTTCACCATGTCTATTCCATGTATTTTATTATTTTTATTCTATATTTTACTTGTAATAGTTGTATTATTTATAGGGTATTACGATCCAGGATACATTTACATTATACTCACATTATTTATTTTTTTATTTTCCATTCATATATATAAAAATATTAATAAATTTGTACCTTTGATTTGTATTACATCATTATTAATAGTGAAATGTTTATTTCTATGTATTTCTCAGGTATTACATCCCACCTTATAAAAATTTCATCCTCGAAATTTTAAATTGTACCTGATTAAGTGAACACCTATGGTTACTTATTATTCATTACTTACTTATAACCCCATGGAACTTTCTTAATATTCTGGTTCCTCAAAATAACTTTCATCAATCTAGTTGTTCATTTTGATTACACTTGCTTCCTCTGGCTAAGAATCTTAATTAGATCCTCTATCTATAATATATCTGGTTTTAGTTGTACCTATTAAATATGAAATATTCATGATGGATATAGAATATAATTCCTTAATAGAGATACATGAAAACATCATGAACCTAGAAAAGTTTTGGTGGTAAATATAATTGATAGTCCATCAATATTATTTACTCTAATGTTTCAAAGGGACCAAAATAATCTGGGCTTAATTTCCCTATATTTTAAATCTCATGATACCTTTTTAAGGGTTTATATACAAGAATATTCAAAGACTAACATAAAAATATAAATATTGACATAAATTGTCTACATATCCATTTTCCCTATTATGACCCACTTTGATGTGTTGTTGGATCACCTTAAAAACCTCTATGGTCTTTTCAATCAACTCTGATACTTTTAACTTACACTCTCCAACTTCATCCCAATAATATAGAGTTCAAGATTTATTCCCATAAATAGCCTCATAAAGTTCTATATCAACGCTTGAGTGGTAACTATTATTATATAATAATTCCATAAAAAGAAGGTGTTGATCCCAATTTCTATGAAAATCAAGTGAGAATGACCTTAATATGTCTTTTTAATGTCTACACAATCCATTTGGATTTCCCATCAATTTTAGGGTGGTAATTAGTGATAATATATTTCTCTGCACTTAATGAATATTGGATAATACTCTAAAATTTTGAGGCAAACCTTGAGAATCATGATAATAGAAAATAGAGATAGATGAACCATGAATGCTCACCACTCCCCTTATATAAATCTTAGAAAGTTTTTCAAAGTAAGTTTCATCTATTAATTCTATGAAATGTGCTGAATTTTTCAAACAATTAACCACCAACCAAATAGCATTTCCCCCCTTTGATATCCTTGGAAGAATAGTGAAAAAATATATTGTGATATTTTCAGAATTTGATACCAATATTTTCAATGGTTATATTATTCCTTTAGGTAACATCTACTCAACTTTTACTTACTGGAGAACAATATATATTAAAGTATAGTCATCAGTTTTACATTTCATATTATCCCACTAATAGTTATCCTGAATACCCCTATACATCTTGGTGCACCTAGGGTGAATAGAGAAAGTAAAGTTGTTTTAATTATCTAGTAAATACCTTTTCATCCTAGGTATTGATGGAACACATAATATCTTACCAAATCAAAGTACTATATGCTTGTCAATGTTAAGCTCAAGAAACTTCCCACCTTGTATAACTTCAATTCTTTTCATCAATATAATACAATCTCACTAAATTCTCTTGATCTTATCTAGAAATGATGGTTTAGATACCATATGTGAAAGATATGAGGCCATTCATTCCTCTCAAATCCAATGTCACTAGATCATTGATCATATAATTTTACTTCATCCAAAAAGTAGAGAGATTTATGAAACCCTTCAGACTCAAGGCATCAACTATCTTGTTCACCTTTCTAGGATGATAATGATTGGTGAAATCATAATCTTTTAATAACTATACCCATCACCTATGTCTAATTTTTAAATCATTTTGTGTGAATATATATTTATGAATTGTATGGTATATATATATATATATCACAACTTTCCCCATATAGATAATAAATCCAACTCTTTAATGAAAATATTATTGCAGCCAATTCCAAATCATAGGTTGGATAATTCTTCTCACGAATATTTAATTATTTATATGCATATGATATAACTATTTCATTGTACATCAAGAAACAACTAATACCCTTCTCATATTCATCACTATAGGTGATAAATACTTCACCTATAGAAGTAATGGTTAGTACGGGTGCAATAACCAAGCTTCTCTTAAGCTCTTAGAAGATTTCTTCAAACTCCATAGTCCATGTAAACTTATACCCATTTTGGGTTAACTAGCTTAATGTGTTCAATAATCATGAAAAATTATTATTAAAGAATTGATAATACCTGACTAGACCAAGAAATATATATATATTAGTCATAGATGAAGGGCTAAACCATTATTTTACGAGTTTAGTCTTTTAATGGTCAACTGAAATATCTTCACTGGTGATAACATGCCCAAGAAATTCCAATTTATATAGTAATAATTAACACTTATTAAACATGTCATATAACTTATTCTTTCTCAAGGATTGTAAAAAAAATCCTAAAATAGACTCCATGCTACTCCCAAATTTTGGAATAAGTAATAATATTATCAATAAATACTACCATAAATTTTCCAAGGTAATCCTTAAAGTCTTTATTCATTAGATCTATAAATACAATTGGAGAATTTGTTAAACCAAATAAAGTTATCAAAAATTTAAAGATTCCATACCTATATTGGAATGAAGCCTTTAAAATATCATAATTTATCACCTTAATTTATAGATATCCAGATCTTAAGTCAATATTAGATAAGTATGAGGCACTATGAAGTTGATAAAATGGATCATCAATTCTTTGAAAGTGAATTTTTTCTCAATTTTAATTCCATTAATTTTTTGATAACCAGTAAAAAATATCATAGATCCATCCTTATTTTTCATAAATAAAATAAGATAAACCCAAAGAGACACACAAGGATGGATAAAACCCTTTTCTAATAGACATTTCAACTACTTTTTTAAATCCTATAGCACAATTGGATCCATTCTATATGCAGGTTTTTATATAGTATGAGATCCAGAGTCTTGATCAATAAAAAAATCCACTTCTAAATATAGGGGAGGTCCAAGAAATACTTATAGGGATACATATATAAATTATTATATAATGGTTATATCCTTTATCTTTATTTGGGAAATTCATCCATACCCCTACCTTTCAAGTAGTATTTCCATGTCATAAGAAGATTTTAATTCATGAGTTTCATCCCCTTATTACAATTAAATATTAATTCTAGGTTAGTTCAAGTGATCAAATGTAAAAAATTTATTTCGATAGTTTATACTATCCTTTTATGTTTAGATATAGTATATACCAATAATAATATTAAATTAAATTAAGAGAAGAACTTATAAATTCATATGTAATACTTACATAGAAATAATAATAGGGAAGTCTCTTTATAATTGGGTAGTAACCAATGCACCATTTGGTATTACCACAGACAAGTCAAGATTTAAACTTTGAGGTGAGTAATTTATATATAAAAATAATTTTCATGATATTAATTAATGGTTTGATCCAAAATCAAATAATAAAAAAACCACTATTGAGTAAATGGATATAGTCCCTCTGACAACATCATTGTTTTGTTGCAAATCTGTTATTATAGTAGCAAATTATAAAGCTTCACCTTGAGACTTTGGGGGTTGAGGATATTAATTTCCTCCATTTATCCTTTTATTTGTACAATTATAATCATTATGAACCTCCTCATTTCAATTTAAGAATTTGTAACAAACCAACCTAGGTTGACACAATGCATTACCCGAGCTAGCCCGCCACACAGTTTAAAGCACGTTCCCGATCTCCATAGGATGGAAACAAGCCTTAGGCATAACCAACTATCATTTGGGAATGGTTTCTCCATTATTAAACTGGAATGACCCATCCATAAAATAGTATGGCCACACCAACATCACCATATTCAACAACATAAGAAGGAGATACAATAAACAAGACATACATCAAAACAAAGCATTCCATAATTAAACATGAACATAATATCTCAAAAATAAAACCCAAAACTCAAAAGAATGGGTACAATAAAAAACAAGGAATACACATACAACCCCATGGATACTGAACTTAAAAATGACTACACTAAGATCCAATTTATACGAGACCACATATCATTCACTAAACATCGGACAATGATAATCAAGAAGAGACACCTTAGAACATGGTGCCCTTGACTTTAACTGTGTCCTTCAAAATGAAATCTAAAAATTCTCAAGAGGGTCTAATAAGGGTGTGAGAAAAAAAATCCTAATAGTATAACACCATGAATCTATTCAAGTCTCTCACCCATGAAAACCAATAAACTAGTTTGAAAACATTTTCAAAACTAGATCACTTTTAAAACATGCAATTTTCAAAACACCTTTAAATTCCCTTTGGTTTTCCATTTCAAATGAAACCAATTTTCTAGAAAAATTTCCAATAGTTGTTGATAAATAAACATATCCACAAGGAATAACATGCTCAATATCACAATAAAGGCATAAACTAGGGAGAGAATAACATCAACAACATGTAAACACATCAATATAAAATGGTAATAATGTATCTCTTCACATAAAAATGGAACTAATCAAATACATGAAGTGTATAAACCAATCTAGAATGATTAATGTGAACCTTGGGATTTATTCATCAAGATTAATGTGAGTGATTAAATAAGTATGATAGCTACCTAAGAAAATGAATTCTATCATAGTCTTCCTCAGTCCCAACATGGAATCTCACATGGTCTTCCTATCCAAAGGCTCTTATGGTCCCTAAGTAACCAATTTGGAAGATCGCACGATCCTCCATCTAATAGCTCATATGGATACTCGTAAGAAACAAAATGGAATCTCACATGGTCTTCCCTCTGAAGGCTCACATGGTCCCTCAAACAAACCCCTTACTTACACCCCAGTTAAACCATGTGTTACTTCGTGCCAACACATCCACATGAAATTTCACATAATAAGAAATCTATAACATAATCCATTTAAAAAAACATGCCCAAATTTACCAAAACACCTTTTCCAAGGAAAAACCATTTATAAGACACTTTAAAAATCCTTTAAAACCCATAAAAACCCTTTGAACCATTTTATCAAACACTTGGTGGGAATATGAGCCATAACCATTTAGAAAACCTAATTTAAATACCCAAATTTCCAAATAAATCTATGAAACATACCAAACATGGAGTAAACATAATGAATGAATAATTTAAATGAAAATTTAAACAAAAAAACAAAGAAAATTAGAAATTTAAAGGTATTTCATAGAAAAATCCCTTAAATAGAGACACTTACCTTTGATTTGGTCCAGAGCTCATAACTCTTGATGAATACCACCTAAAAAAGGTAAAACTAAGACTCACATACCGAATCCAAAAGATAAAAAACCATTTACCCCATCATATATCATATATTTAAAAAATAACACCACTAGGGTTTAAAAAATCTAAAAATATGAAAAAAAGGTCTTGAGAAGGGGGAAAGAAGAATAAACCTTGAATAAATTAACTTACCTCAAGACAAAACTCCTTGAATACAATATAAAACCATCAAGGAAGGAGAGGGATAGATCCACCACAAAGGGATAAGGGTTTCACATGATGGGGGAGGATAATGATTCCTAATATCATAAAAACATAATAATATTATTTTGGTAAAAATACACTTTTTAAGTGAGTTGGATAGGGACACATGGTTTGGCCGTATGGTTAGGAAAACTATGTACCAACTATGCAGGGATACTATCCCCCCAAAATTGATCCACACGGTTTCCCCTGGGGTGTTTCAAGGTTTAAATAATAGTTCAAAATTGTATTATCAAGAACCAAAGACCCACTCACATGGTTACTGCATGACTAGACAAACCATGTGCTAACCATGAGCCCTAGTCTATTTTCCCCAAAACTCCTGTTTTAATCCCCAGTACCTGAGATGTCCAAGATCACATTAAAGAGTAAATAAAACTCAAAGTAAAATTTACCAATGACCTAGATGGTGTCAAAAACTCCCCACCATGACACTTTCTACCCCCATTAAGTCCTTAAGATTTTCTAGAAGAAAACAGGTGAGGCCAATACTCCCTCACCTAACCTTATTTATCCCATGTCTCATGGATATCGCCTCTATATTTCAAGAGAATATGGACCAATGGGATCAATTTACCATGGATCACCTTGTTATAAACATCCATGATACAAACAGGCTTCTTCACTATAGTGGTATCATCTATAGCTCCAAATATTACCACTTCAGCACATGAGAGGGGTTTGGGTGGTATCTCTTTAGCTATGGGGAAAACTCCAACTAATAGGATATCTTCCCAAGATAATAACCCATATGAAAAAAAATATGAAGAAACAACCAACCACTAACCTAGAACTCTAATGGATGACAATAATGGTCAGGATACAACTTTTTTTGACTCTAATATTTCACTAATCATCTATTAATCATCCACACTATCTTATTCATCTTCTATATGAGGCTCTATCCAACTAAGGAACACTTTACTACCTCATCCCAGTACAATGAGGATTGGAACGACTGCCCATACAACACCTCAAATGGGATTATCTTGATCGAATCATGATAGATATTATTATATAAAAAATCATCCAATGATAGGTTATTCTCAAAAAAAGTCCCAAAATCAAGCACACATGCTTGAAATATATCATTGAGAGTATGGATAGTCCTCTCAGATTAACCATCTGTGTGTGGGTAATATGCGGTGCTCAATTTCATATGGGTTCCCAAATCCTCCTAGATTCCCATACAAAAGTGAGATGTAAATTGGGCATCCTAGTCCAAAACTATCATAAATGGAAATTCGTGAAGACAAATGAAGCCTTGAACATATAAGAATTTGAGGTCCTCCAACTTCGTTGACTCCATTTTGGGTATAAAATGGGATGATTTTGTTAGATGATTGATAATAACCCATACATCATCTTTCCCATTCAAAGAACAAGGTCGTATGATCATGAAATCCATATAGATATCATCACACTTTCACACAGGCATGAGAAGCATCTACAACAACCTGGATGGTCTTTGATGACCAGAATTTATCCTATAGTAGTTCATGTACCTAGAGATAATGTTCGCCACAACACATCTCATCCCAGGACACCAATACCTTCCCCTTAAGGTATAAAACATCTTGGTATCCTTTAGTTGAATGGCCCAACTAGAATAATGTGCATCCTAAATCACCTCCTACTTTAGGATCAAAGGAACTACCAGCTATTTTCAAAAGAGAAGAGATCCATCAGGATACTAAGACTAATCACCCAAGGTCACCCCACCCTAATCTGCTAGCACCATGGATTGGATACCTACTCAGTCCTCACCCAATCGACGAGGGTATGGGTAACCTACACACTATCCAATAACACCTTCCCTATATCCTCCTACACATACATCCTCATATCAAAAAACAAACTCATTAAATACTACTCCACTACTAATTCTCAAACTACCTGCATTGGAAGTTTCTTTCTTAATGTATCGACGACCACATTTCCCTTCCCAGGCATATATGAAATCTTGAAATAAAAAATTTGAAGGTATTACTCCCATTGTCTCTATCTCAATTTTAGGTTCCTCTGTGTGAAAATTTACTTCAGGCTCTTATGATTCAAATACATTGTAAAATGCTCTCCAAATAGATAATGTGAGTAAAAATTTAGCACATGAATAAAAAATTCTAATTCTAGATCAAGGGTGGGGTAATTCCACTAATGTGGGAGTAGCTTCCATGAGACATAGGACACCACATGGTCATTCTAAATCAAAAAACAACCTAAAACCACTCTAGAAGTATAAAAAACGTAGTATAGACCATCCTAGGCTCCAAAATAATCAATACAGGTGTATATGTCATACGGGCCTCCAACTGCTCAAAGAAACACTAACACTTCTCATCCCACTCAAACTTCACCCTTTTCATAGTCAAATATATCAAAGGAGAAGCTATCTTGGATAATTACTAAATTAAACTTCTATAATACCTAAACAATCCCTAAAATCTATGAATTTAAAACATATTCTTAGGCTTCTCCCAAGACATGACTTCCAAAACTTTATCTGGGTCCACTGAAAATATATCCTCATAAATCACATGGCCCAAAAAACGTTACTTCCTAAATCCAAAACTAGAACTTGGTCAACTTATAATATATAGAATTATCTCTAAAAACATCCAAAACAACCTCTAGATGGCTATAATACTCCTCATGTGTCTTGGAATAAACCAAGATGTCTCCTAGAAACACGACTATGAAGGATTCCAAAAAGCAATGGAATATCTAGTTCATAAGTTCCATGGAAATATATATATCATTAGTAATCCCAAATTGAATAACCAAATACTAAAAGTATCTATATCGGCTTTGGAAAGTGGTCTATGGAACACCCTCTTCCAAAAACCTCAACTGGTGGTACCCTGATCTCAGATCAATTATAGAAAACCTACATTTCACTTTGATCAGGTCAAAAAATCATTAATCCTAGGAAATAAGTATTTATTATTTACAATAACCTAATTGATATTATGATAATAAATGCAAATTAAGAGGCTACCATCTTCCTTATTTTAAAATGGTACCAATGAAGCTCCTTGTGACATGTTTGGAAGAATAAAACCCCTTCCCTCAAGTTCTTATAGATGAAATTTTAGCACCTTCTGCTTGGATAGAGCCATCTGATAAGATGACAATGAAATTGGGATTATACTGAGAAGTATATTGATGGTAAAATCAACCTCCAACTGGGGAAAAAATCTAAAAAAATCCTTTTAAAATGCATCTAGGTACCTATCCATGACCACTGAAAGTTCACCTATTGAATCTTTCTCAACATCATCTAAAAACAACTTGGAAAACTAGCATGTGATCACCCATACCTTTGAAGTAACTGGTCCCTCCCTCCCCGAATACAGATCCCACTCACCCTGAAAGACGTGAGTGCTCCTGTCAAGAGTAAGAAACTGGACCCTACAATGATAAAAATTAACCATTGCCTGGAATTTGATCAATTAATCCACGTGGATAATGAGGTAAAAACATCCAATTCAAAAACAAGGAAGTCCCAGATGACTTCCACACTAGCTAGTACAACATGAAACTCAAGGAACTCAAGACCTTTCTCCTTCTTTCTACCAAATGGTGTTAGAAAATCCATATCATACAACATAAACTCATTTTTGAAACCCAAATAATCAATTATATTAAGTGAAAAGAAATAATGGGATGTGCTAATTTCAAATAAAAAATTTCACAAAAGAAGAAATAAACACCATATCTCTAATGGTGGATGACCTAGAAACCGAGTCCTATGGAATGACCTATGCTACATGAAGTTTCCCTAGATCAGACCCACCCTGATAATTCTTTCCTTGGTGAGAAACTCCTTTACCAGAGATCCTCTACCCTTGGAAGCCTCTGAATGCACCTACGATCCCTTAAAAAAGGTGGATCCCACAATACTCCCCCATAAAGACAACTAATAGAAGCACTGGATATGCCCTGACTACCAACATAGGTGGCACGTCCTTAGAGTATCTGGGAACTTTGTCCTGGTATATCCCACATTACTATAGTTATAACAAAAAACCGATCTATACCCCATAGGATCCAAAAAACATGAACCTATCGACTATTGGACACTCTTTCCACTACCTCTCTGAGACTCATCCTACTTCTTCTTTTACCTTGAATAAGAACTCTAGATATCTCCCACTAAAGGAACACCATTGAGACCTGAAGTTCTAGGAAAATATACATCTTCTATATTTTCCTTTTCAACCACCTCTGAATAGGTCTAAATACAATGAATGATGAGCATAGATATTATATTTAGCCTCAAGCCCATCTCAAAGCACCAAACCTTGAGGTAATCATTCATGAGGAGATCTAAAGATACATGAACCAAATCAGTAAATTTGGTGACATAATCAATCACCAAATGATCAACTTACTCCAACTTCAGAAACCCATGGACCTTCATCACTCTCAAGTTCCCTAAATATATTTTCTAATTAAATTCCACCTTAAATGTGGCCTATTTGATGTCATCATACTTTTCTTAAATCGTCATCAACCCCCACCACTTTATACCCAACCCTTCTAGAACATACATAGAAAATACCACCTTGGGGGTCTTAGGGCTCTTCAAGAACTCAAATATACTCTTTATATGATCTAACCACTCCTCATACTTATTGGGTCCCTTGTTTCTATGGAGCATCAGTGGATTCTACCACAAAATTCTTGAGCATGGTCTATGATCTGTGTCTACTCAGGACCACTAAATTAACCCATGGTTTGGATAATATAAATCATAAAATCTAGAAAAGATAAATCAATAGGAGGGTTCACTAGTGGGGTACTCTCCTCGACAAACTCTCTATGCCTGTACAATGTCCTTATAAGAGTCTTTTTCTACAAGACACAAAACACAATCTTTGCTTGGCATGATTCAATATCAATCCATTACAAACAAGAAAAAATAAACCCTTATAATCTGTATCAACAAGAATCCTTAACACCATAAGACACTCCAAATAAAAGGGGAGAAAAACATCATCAAATAAACCCATAATTGAGCTGAAAACATAACCACAACCCCAGAACACCCATGGTAACTCAAGGCTCAACACAAAGAAGAGTTTTCCAGACACTCTCTCATTCCTACCTCTTGATTCCTGATGGTCCTAGATCCAAAATACTACTGAAAACCAAATAAAAAATCCCTTTGATACTATTTTGTAATGAACCAACCTGGGTTGACCCTATGCGTCGCTTGATCCAGACTGCTACATGGCCCTAAGCATGTTCCCAATCACTATGGGATGACGATAAGCACCGAGCATAACTGACTATCACTTGGGAATGATTTTTCCACTAAAAAAATGACATGACCCATCCATAAAATGAGACTTCTAAACCAACATCATCAGAGTTAATGAGATAAGAAGCATATACCATAAAAAAAGAATACGTCCAATAAAATCATTCCATAACTAAACATGAACATGGTATCTCAAAAATAAGACCCAAAACTCAAAAGAATGGGTAAAAGACAAAAAAAATTCTATAAATATAACCCCATGGAAACAAAACCTCAAAAATACTCCAACAAGAGCCAATCCTTGTGACACAATGTCTCATCCACAAAACACCGAACAATGGTCATCAAAAAGATATACCCTAGAACATGGTGTCCTTGCCTTTACCTATGTCCTGAAAAACAAAATATGTAAATTCCTAAGAGGGACCAAGAAGGGTGTGAGGCAAAAATCCTAGTAGGATACCACTATTAATCTATTTAATTATTTCACCCATGTAAACTAATAAACTAATTTGAAAACATTTTCAAAACTAAATCACTTTGAAAACATTCCATTTTCAAAACACCTTTAACATCCCTTTGGTTTTCCAAAAAAAATTCAAACATGGATCAATAAATTAACATAGTTACAAGGCATAAAATGATTAATATCACAATCATGGAATAAAATAGGGTGAGCATAACATCAAAAACATGTAAGAACATCAATATAAAATGGGCATTATATATCTCATCACATCAAAATGGAACTAATCAAATGCATAGAGCATATAAACCAACATAGTATGAGTAATGTTCAACTAAGGCTCTAATAATTGGGACTAACATGAGTGAGTAAATAAGTATGCTATCTATCTAATCAAATGGAATATCCACGATCTTCCGCAGACCCAACATGGAAGCTTACATGAATTTTCCACCCAAAGGATCTTATGATCCCTTGGTAACCAATTTGGAGGCTCACATGGTACTCCCTCTGATGGCTCACATGGCCACTCAGATAAAACAAAATAGAACCTTTCATGGTCTTCCCTATGAAGGATCATATGGTCCCTTGAACAAAATCCTCACTCACACCCCAATTAACCCATGTGCTGCTCCATGCCAACACATCCACAAGTAAGTGACCGCAACAACAAAGCTATAACATAATCCTTTTCATAAACAAACATGTCTAATTTTATCAAAAGAAAATTCTCAAGATGAAACCATTTCTAAACCACTTTATAAATCCTTTTAAACCCATAAAAACACTTTGATCTATTTTATTAAACACTTGGTGGGTATACAAGACACACCTATTTGGAAACCCCCCTTTAAATATCCAAATTGCTAAACCAATCCATGAAACATACCAAACATGAAGTACCCATCAAACATGAATCATTTAAATTGAAATTTAACAAAATAAACCAATGTCAGTCATAAATTTAAAAGTATTTTATGTAAAAAACCCTTAAATAGAGACACATACCTTAGATTTGGTCCAAAGATCATCTCCATAGATGAAGACAACCCTGAGGAGGTATAACCAAGACTCACACACTTAATCCACAAGTGAACAAACCATTCCCCCCATCACACACCCTATATTTGGATAATTCCACCCCTAGGGTTTTACACTTCAAAAAAATGGAAGAACAAGGCTTGAGAAGGGGAAAAGAAGAAGAAAACTTGAAGAAATCAACTTACCTCCAGCCAAAACACCTTGAATCCAAGAGAAAACCATCAATGAAGGAGTGGGAATTATCTTCCACCAAGGGAGAAGGGCTGCACACGATGGGGGAGGATAATGAGCCCCAAAATCATAAAAACCCAATAGAGGTATTTTCGTAAAAATACACTTTTTAAGTGAGATGGACATGGATGCATGGTTAGGAAAACCATACACTAATCACGCAAGGCTACTATCTCTCCCAAAATCAAGATACACAGTTTCCCCTAGGGTGTTTCATAGTTTGAGAAACCATTCTCAAACCATGTGAAATTGCACTATCAAGAACTACATCCCCACAGACACAGTTACTATATAGTTAGATAGAACATTCACTAACTATGAACCCAAGTGTGTTTTCTCCAAAAGTACCATTTTCGACCCCTGATACCTCTGAACTCCAAGAATTCAATCAAGAGTAAATAAAACTCAAAGTAAGATGTACCATGGATTCAGTGGGCATCACAACATCAACCCATAGGTTTATGATTTTAGAAAACTTTATTTTCTTATTAATTGGTCTTAGAACGACCACTCACTTACCCTTTATTGCTTACTTTTCTATATTTATAGGTTATATGACCATTCTTTACACATTTAAAACACTTTTTTGTTCCTTGTAAACAATTTCTTGAGTGGTTCCTTCCACATTTTTATCATGCGGTATATTGATTTTTTTCTTCTATGCTCTTTATTAAATTTTATTCTAGTATTATTCTCCCTTTTATACTTCTTATTAAAGGCTTAATAACCCCATCAACTATTTGATACCTTAGTTTCCACCTTTTCAGCAAAACTGAAAATTTATTCATAATTATTTAACTCTTGAATTTTTAAAGATTTATGAAGAATTATATTTAGTTAGTTATAAAATCTATTAATTTTTATTTCAAGATCAATGAAAAATATAAATTCATACTTGTAACACCTAGAGATTTTAAATTATATATTCCTTTAAGACCTAATGTGTTTAATAGCGTGTAACACAAACGATACAAAACCACAACGAACCATGGGATAATATATAACCATTAGAATGTAGATATTGAATTAGTGGGAAACAATATATGTAACTGAATTATTAAATATATTTAAAAATAAAAATAAAGGTCATTATCCATACTAAGACATTGATAAATTAAATTAGTGTAACTAAATAACAATTATGACTGATTTATTCTTTAAAATGAAACCTTTCTAAAAATCAACTTTTTATATGTTTTTTAAGAAACTAAATATATT
Source organism: Viscum album (assembly GCA_963277665.1). Lineage (NCBI taxonomy): Eukaryota > Viridiplantae > Streptophyta > Magnoliopsida > Santalales > Viscaceae > Viscum > Viscum album. The sequence goes on along the minus strand of OY728141.1, from coordinate 1,481,218,969 downwards.
ATGTATAAAATATATTGCTTATATAAATAATATATTAAAAAAAATTTGATTAGTAATTGATAATAAATAAGAATAAGAATAATTATTTAAAAAAAATAATTTCCTATGAAAATGATTTTCATTATATTTTTATGTTTTTAATAAAAAGTTAAATCCTAAAATTTTAGAATTTTAATTTTATAAAATAAAATTCATTTTTAGAATCATAATTTCAATATTATATTAATATGAACTTTTGGTATTTTTTTGTAATAATTGTTTTTTCGGTGAATAGTGAAAAAATATAGTTTTTACCAAAACTATACATTTTACAAATTTATCATTATATAAAAAGACCTATAAATTTATAAATCCTTTAAATTAATCAAATATTTATTTAATAAGTAAAAATTTAAATTTTAAAATACCATTATGAATTTATAAAACCTATGTTTAACATTTTATAAACTTAAGTAATATTTTTCATTAAAAATGTTTTTTTGGTTCTTACTTTAATTAAATATTATTTTGGTAAATTTTGGTTTTAGATTAATTTTAAAGAACCATAAAATTTATTTATTTTGTAATCAATAAATTTATATCATGAAAATAAAATAAATTGATAATTTTACCCTACAAATAAATTTTAATCTTAAAAATTAACTTTTTCTAAAAATGGGTTTTTACGCGTGACATACGCTAGTGCTAAAATTGAATTTTCATACACATATAAATTTTATCTGATAAAATTTATTTAATATTTTTAATCATTAGGTAAAAATTATTTAATAATATCCACTTTATTTTTATTCATTAAAAGTAAATTACCTAGGTAAAAACTAGTTACCATAGTAAAACAAAAAATGGTAAGGTGAACATTTTAAGAGTAAAGGTATTAATTTTTTTTAAAACATGTTTAAAAATGAATTATTGAGATATTATTTGCCTTATATCATACCCAAATCAATTATTTTCCATCTTTGGATCCACTTGACATGTGAAACATGTGCTCTCTTTATATTAAGTTGAAATATTTACAAAAATTGTCATTCCACCACTTATAAAAGGGCCATCTCACCACCCCTTAAATACCACTAAAAAAATTATTTTTTGTCTTTAAAATATGCCCTTATTACATATCCAATAATTCTATTTCAATATATTAAGCTTATGGACATAAGAGATTAGCATAATCCCTCCCTTTCCAAGTAGTCCTTTAAGGGAAAGCCCAAGTCCTCAACACGAGTACTAATTTTCCCTATTTTTTTATTTTCTATATTACTTTTACAAATATATTTTTCTCATTACTATATATTGAAACTGATATTGTTTGTATACTTAATTTTATTATTCTAAGTTAATACTTATTAACCACCTTTCCCCTTTTTCCTTAAGGAAAAAAAAAATGACATTCGTGCATGTGTGTAGACTACCACCTCCATGAAGCACCATGTTTTGTTTTCCTTAACCACATTACACAGATGATCATAATGTTGAATATAATTAATAATTATTATATTTATAAAATATTTTATATTTTAAAAATATAAAACATTTTATAAATATCACATATTCTATGGAAAATTAAATCATTAACCATACATACGTGCATGATACCATCTCTATGGAATGATTTATTTCTATTTATTTCTATTCATTAGCCTCATTAATTAATGGTAATAATAATGTTTTTAAAGGATTAATATTATATTTATTAATTTAAAAATGTTTTTAAACATAATTGGGCAACCTATTAACAATATTATCAATAAAAAACCATGAAAATTCAACCTTCTAAAAGATCTATCAAAGAGAAAAAATGATTTCTTTATAATATGTGATAAATTTTTATGGGTCATATTATTATTCAAATTATTTCCAATTTTGATACATCACACTAAATAACATTAAATAAGATCATTATGATTATTTTATAATGATATTATAACTAAATCACTTCATAATCATCCATTAATTATAGGATGTTCTTGTTTAGGTTTGTTTAACCACCTACTTGAACAATGTTATAAATTTAAATCATGGATGAATATGGGATTTAATTTATAAAAATATTTTATATAAATAATTAAATAATTATGTTACTTTATTTATGTAATGATAACATTAATATGAAACTTATTAGTTAAGATACCAATGTCCGTTTGTGCAAAATCATCAAAATATGCTCATCATCGATTTCATCTTTAAGGATAGTTACTAATACACCTATAGAAATAAATTATAACATTATAAATAATTTTAAAAATTAAATTCCAATAACTTTTATTATCTAGTAATGATGAACTTTGGATGAATAATTAATAATGATTATTACAGCACTAGTTTAAAATAATCAAGATTACCCATACCTGATATCGAAAATAGATAATAACTAATTAATATACATGTCGAGAATAATTATAAATGAAGTTTGTAAAAGGTTGTAGATATGAAACAGTTTCTAAAATGGTTGATTAAGATAGTTTTTTTACAGTATGCTAGAGTGCATTTTGACTAAGAAGGAATTAAGGTAACATTTGTGCTAACTCAATTTTCTTTCATTTAGATATGAACTTTATTATTGAAATATATTATTCCAAGTTTGATTTATTTTACATAATTAATAATTTTTATTTTATTTAAAACTTATTTTTTGGGGCTATTAAATTCTTCCTTATAACTTCATTATTAAATGATTCTTACCTCAAATATTATGTCACCAATAAGGATTTCCTTGTCTCAAATTTCATCCCTTGAGATATATTTATTATTATAAACTATTTTTCCTTTTTATGGTGTAGATACTACCCCTTTAATATTTTTTATCATGATACTCTCATTATTCATTTCATTTAATGTTCCATTTTAAATTATATCCTTCAAGGGGGTTTGACTCAAAAGTTCTTAAGGTTATAAGGGTTTATTTGTCTCATTTTTAATTCCATGAGACATGTTTGATATTGAATGCCATATTTTCATTTATATGATTTATTCATTTCCATATTTCCTTTGGATATAATTAATATCTTTCATTTAATTATATTTTAATTTCATGGTAATCCTCTCACGTACTTTTGATTCTTATGTTACCATTACCATAAGGGTTTTCCATCTTAATTTTGCTTCATTGAGATATGATTCATATTCACCACTTATTTCCCTTTTGTGGTGTATATATTATTAATGTAATAACTTCTAAATCCTATCATACTATTTTCTTTTGGGGGATTAAACTTACGAAAATCCATCACTGCCTTTATCATTCCAAATCATCCTCTATTACAACAATTTTTTTCCAATGCCTTTCCTTTATGAAATCTCAATATTTCATTCCTTTTATTAAAGGGTGTTCGCCTAAATTTCATACATCAATTGATTTGAAAAATTATTGGCTTAAGTATATACTATTACTCTATATGGTGTTATCTTGATGGATTTTTATATATAAAGAAATTCCATTTATTGATTTGGGAAATTATTGGCCTAACCATATACCCCTTATACGGTGTTAGTTTGAGGGGTTATTACATAGAAATCTATTCCATTTATTGATTGGGAAAATGTTGAAAATATATATAATTTTCATTCCAATATAAATGTTTATTTATTATTAAGTAATATTGGTTATGTATTTTATATCTTATTCATTCCTTTATATGATGAATTAATTAGACTTAATTAGTGATGGGTGGGACCCATAATAGCCCCTAGATGTATTGATATGTCTCATGAGATAAACTATCTTGGAAATTATTGTATATAAATGCCCCTAAAAAATATTTATTAAACATAGGTCCATGAAAGTAAAATCATGATGTCTAATATAATGATGTCTTGTCTTAGTTAATGGAATTAGATATCCAACATTATATATTTCATTGATAAGAAACCAATTATTATTATACATGCATTTATTTATTGAAATTTCAACCATGGACATGTTATTCCCATGGTTTCTTTTGATTATGGAATTATTTTTATTATATATTCCTTATATAATATTTAGGTTCATCTTATGAAAACTTATTATTTTGATTTTTATCGCTTATCTTTACCCTTACTGAGCATTTGAGATCACCCATTCTTATGTTCACATTTCTCCAGGTTATGAAAAAATGTATTACAGGTGATATGTCTAACAAAATTGATTGTTTATCGAATTTTTTTGGGAGATGTTTAAGTCTTATTATGGATTAAATAATTTTTTATATAATGGAAAAAATGTTCATTTGATGAGATATACATGGGATTTTTTAGTTAAATTTTTCCCTAACTCTCTAAAACTCTAAACTTAAAAGGTCCATTAAATGTATATGACTCAATATTTTTTTGGTGATATTGTAATTATTGATGGTTAAAATTGGGTTTATTTAGTTCATTTCAAATCCAGCATATAAAGATGGTGTTTATTTACATCTGATTCTAGGAGTGCGGTTCTGGGGCATCATAGTTGGAATTAAAGGAGGGTTTAGATAACTTTATAGATTAGGATTTCAACAGTTGAGGATAATTTATGAGTTATAAATGTAATTAAGGGTTGATAAGTTAAGTTTGGTAATGATTTAAAAGGTATAGATAACACTTTAGGTTATTTGAGGCAATATAAAATATTTTATGGATTGGGATAAGGTAACTTTAGTGAATAACTTAAGGATAAGTATAAGTATAGGATAACATCCTGAAGTTTTGAGAAAGTAAATATTGTGTAGTTCTCCTAGGAATTAAATTTTTTTATGGAAACCAAAAAGTGGGTATGATAATTTCACAAATTTACTTAGGGGTAATCACCCAGAAAAAGGTTGGTTGAGCATTGAATTGACCTTCAAAACTAGTGCATGATGATTGGGAATAGGACTACACACCTAGATAGATACTTCAGTGGGATATTCATTGATTAATTCAAATTCTATTTACAAACCATTATAAAGTATTTGAAAATATTAAGGCTAGAAAAACTAATAGGGAATGACTATAAAAAAATATTAAAATGTAAAGATTCATGAGTTAAGTTACATATTAATTGATATGTGATTTTTATGGATAAAGGTTAATAAGAACTTTGAGAGTATAGGGTTTAATGATTTTCTGGATTAGAATATTTTAAGAAAGTTCATGATAATTTTTGGGCAGTTCTTTTTGGTATTAGTCTAATAAGTATAAGAGAACCTAACTTAAAGAAAAGTAGATTGAACTAAAAGTATCAAAGAATGAAATGAATGTTTCATTATAATATAAGTCTTATAATTGAGTTTTCATATTCATATGTTCATTTACTATTATTTCATTGATAACCATTTTGGGTTTAGTATTTTGTTGAAATAGGATCACAAAAATTAATCTAATAAACATATGCACCTCGAAACCACTATGTATTAAAATCAAATAAGTTAGCATACTTAAATGGTTGAGAATATTATTATATGATTTTTATGATGGAAAAGGTGAGTTTCTTAGTCTTACTTGTAGGTAACAGGGTGCTCATTGGAAGCAGATGGACTAGGGATTTAAAATTTTATCAATGGATTAACATAAAAACACCAAATCTTGAAACACACTACACAATAAGAAAATTAAGGATCTTGAATGTAGGAATTAAGAAAAAAATTAAATTTTATAGTTACTTCGTTTGATTTAAAATAACATTCAACAACCACTCATCATCAATGATTTTCACTTGAAGTAACTGAATGCATATCCCTTTAGATCATCCACACATGATTATAAATCCTATGGGTACACCGTTCATCGATATTTGGGTGCTATCATAGAGAATCAATGATCCCTTCAGTGTCCCATCAATCACTGCTATTTTGTTCCTTCAATCCATATGGGTGATCTTGGATCTATTTCTTGGATCATCCACTTCTATCTCTAGAACATGGGAGAGATGAGATATAAGCTCTAAAATTCATGTGATGAATACTATGCCAAATGAGATCCTCCTTTTACTTATATATTGAGGTATTAAATTCTCATAAATGGATTATCAACCCCCAAATATATAATACCCTCTAAATAATTCATAAATGACATGTTTAAACCAACTAATTGTGTCATAAATGTCATGTATATTTTTATCACTCACTTTTTAATAAATTATATTTTCCAAGTATCATTTTGGGATATTGTATGGATTATTTTTGAGACTAGGTGATGAGAAAAAATGTGATTCCAAGGTCCAGTATGTCTAGAATAAATGATTGAAATATATTAAATATATTAAATAAAATGTTTGTGTAGTTTTCCTTAAAAATAGAATAAATTCTAAATGAGTTCTTGAATCAAAAATCATATGGAACCATTGATTTCAGAATGTGGGGTTTACCTTAGGCGCAACATAACCTTTTTTGGCATAGAGATTTTTTGGAAAATTCATTGCGGGAGTGAAATAAATAAAATAATTAATAAAATTATTTTATTTTTATTCTTTTGATGCAGCGACTAGTGATTCTTTAAGTATAACATTATGGTATAATTCTAGGGTTAGTCATATAATCCTAGATCTATCAGAGAGCCATTGGAGAGAGCATTGGAGGATCTCTCTCAGGTAAATATCAACCAGATCATAGATTAGAGATCGACGTGCAATGAGATTTAAGATCTCACCAATGACAATAATGTCAACCATTTCTTCATCAATGATCGATCCATCTTGAGGTAGGATGTTTTTTGTGTTTGGATTCTTTCTCCATTCTTAATTCCTACTGAGAACATGAATTAATCAACCAACAAATTGATTTGTAGTTCGGTCATCATGCAGTATTGGTTTATTTGTAGGTTTATTTTGGGATATTCAATTGATTTTTATTGATTATTCACTTATTGTTATAATGAAAATTAATTGAGGCCAACATGAACATTTGTATTGGTTCATTCCTCGTGTTTTTGGATGTGCATTTCTCCCATATTTCTTCATTTATCATAGGTATTATTCGTTGACCTATGGTTCAACATCCATTAAGGAAATTAATAATTATACACCTGTTTCTTTGCAGAATAATTAGATATTGTAGAACTGGGATCAGAATGACATGGTGATGGTGTGAAGATGGAAGCAGTGGCATATTGGATGGTTTTGGATAATTGATTTCATGTTCTTTAGTGAGCAATAAAGAATAGAAAATGAGGACAATTTAAAAATGAATCAAATGGATGAAATCCGGTAAATGAAAATCACGAGGTTTAGTTGGGGTAGATCCTTGATTTTTGATAGGATGAATCTAATAATTTAGGTGGCGGTGGTGTAGAAGTGTGCGGAAGGAAGAACCAGCAGGTTCTGGAAATCTCGATCCACACAATGTGTAATATGAGATTACACGGTATGTGGGTCCCTCTTAGAGGCGGTTAGGGTTTTAGGAGAAATTTAAGGATCACACGGTGCATTCCCCTATCACATGGTGCATGACCTATCTTTGGTGGCTCAGTGTGTACCTTAGAGGGTACATAGACACAGGCTAGAGTATACAGTCACGAGCATGCTATGTACTCCAACACAAACACGACCTGGGAAAAAATATACATGGGATAAACCATATACCGGTACACAGGATGAAGCACATGGGAATAAGCATGTCGTGTACTTATACATGGACATAGACACATTCCATTTTACATTGGTAGGACTTGGGGTTGAAGGGAAATGGAATGTAACCCTACTACATGCACTGTACTATTTAAAAGTTGGATTGGAGCCCTTTTCCTTTATATATTAGACAAGTTTCATTAGGGTACATGCCCCATATCCATTCCCTGAGGGTTAGTATAGAATCACCTTCTATACATAGTACAAAAATCCCTTAATAAGTACTTCTTTGATAGAGTTGTTGTAATCCTTCTATGAGGACCATAATGAGATCCTCTATTCATCTTTGTGCCCTATGTGAAGTTATTGGTATCATCATGACCAAAACTATGTGGGAACCAATCATCTATTTAGTAGGTTAATCTAGATTGAGTTGTTGGTATACCCATGGCCTTGGGAGTTATCCTCATTTGTGTATCATATATATTCAAACTTTTAGTGTGTACTTCTTATGGTGAGACTCGACAAGCACTACCTCTTGGACGGATGTCATCAATATTATCATACTCATGGAGTGTGTTCTCATAGATGAGTGCTATGTGTAACCTTTGACCTATAATCCTAGGATTAAATTATATTTTCAATTTACCTTTAGACTGTGCATCTTATTGAGTATGTTCGTATATTCTTATTATATGTGTTGTAGACATATACTTGTTTAGATCTGATTTTTATTCCTTTTTTATATTCTTTGTGGTTTTGGGTTGTCCTGATGGGTATCATTATAGTCACCCTGCATGGGATTTCCCCCCACATGTCATCTCTTGTGACAATGCTTGACCTTTTGATAGGGTCCTAGACAGACTAGGACCAGATGGTGATTAGTGAGACCAGATAAACCAATTTGTGTTCCTGCAGCATCTTGACAACATTCCCCAATATTAATTTCAGTTTGGAATTTTTTTTGAGTCTTTCTGGTGGGATTTTATTTGTCCCTATTTACTTCCTTTTAATTACCATCATACTATAGGGGTAAGATTTAGATGTATGCATGCATGGTTGTTTAGTTATTTTTACATTTTAGAATTTTATGGGTTTGGAGATGTGTGTGTTTGTATAGGTACTTAGGCTAATACCTCCCATGTTAGTGATTTTCCTACTCGATACTAGTTTCCATCCCTTGGTCTATTGAAGGTGGGATTGGGGAGTCGTGATATGAGCTTTATTGGTATGGGTCATGATAGAGTGGTATTAAAGTAGTCGGTTCTACCTTAGGACTAAAGTCTATGAGATTGGTTTGGGGAAATAGTGTTAAGTGCTTTGAGTTCAAATTTCAGGCTAGGGATTCTAGTGTTGATGCAAAGGTTGATGTATCCATACACCAGGAATCTATTCACCTACTTTTGAACTTGGTACATGAGAGCACTAGTTGCAGGGAAAAAATGGTACATGCATCATATAGGAATGGGTTGAGATTTTCATGTCCTTATTGAGTCAACTCTCCAGATATAATCATTGAACATGGTAAATCTTGTTTACTTTTAGGATGTCTCTATAATGTATTCTAGTTAGGATTCAACATAAAAATCACAAAGACGATCCCCTCAGTGATGGGGCATTGATACAAGGACCAGTCTTAGAGATGTTACCTCCAGGTGGTGCACCAGCTATACCACCACTTATAGAGCAGCCAATGGTACCTACATTACTAGTGGATGAGGTTCACAGGTTGAGCAAACTTCATGATTTTCAGGTAAAAAGGCCCCTCAGATTCCAAGGTGAGCCCGAACCACAAGAAGTTGAGGAATGGATTGAGCCGGTGACCTGAATTTTCTACCAGGTCAGGACACCAGCAGATCAGATGGTGGTCTTGGTAGTGATACTTCTTCATGGATCAACATGATGATGGTGGGGTTTGGTGACCCAGTCTTACAATGAGGTTAATCTATCATGTTCATAGTTTGATTGTCTCTTTAGAGAGGAGTTCTCTCTAGCTACGTTGAGGGGTGTATGTATCCAGAAGATTCTATATCTCCAAAAGGGTAGCACAATAGTATCAAAGTATTCATCGAGGTTTACCAACCTCTCTAGGTACTTGATGGATATGGTTCATGGCCAGTTCTTTAGGGTTTGAACCTTCAAGTGAGATAAGTATAGAGATATCCAAGTCAGTGTTATCACTATATGAATTCCTACCCATTTTGGGTTTCTAGAGTGATATTTGGTGGTTGAGAGTTTCTTGGCTGAGCAAACACACCCATTGGTTGCCGGTAGTGGGAAATTAGAAGAAGAGACCTTAGAAGTGGGTAGCCGACATCAGTATCAGGGACATAGATGTGTGATATGTTTCAAGAGGATGTCCTAGGACATAGAATCTATGGTATGAGGATCATAGGATGGTTTCATTCATCCCAGAGAGAGGAAATGCTACTCATATGATGACAGGGGGAATCTTTCCCAAGATTTTCCAACGTGTTGCACGACTAATAGAGAGGCCATGGATGGGACACCAAGGTAGAGACAATGGTAGGAGCGGACGATTCCATATGTTAGAGGTCATGGAAGAGGATCTATGAGAGTATAAGGATTTAGTAGATTCTTTGACTTATTACCACCCCCCCCCATGTGGTCCACTACAGGCTTAGGGAGCTGGAGGATAAGGGCAGGGAAAACTATAGGTTGTTGAGGCTTATGACCCAGAGGCTTAGAGAATGATATGAGTTATGATATGTGTATTTTATACCTTAGATAAAGTACTGATTGACAGAGGATCTAGTCATTCCTTTATTGCCACATATCTTGTCCAAGGCTTAGAGATTCTAGTTAAGCCCTTGTCTTGGCTCTTGCACTTGGAGACTCCTACTAGAGATGGATTAGAAATCACACACTTGTGCTGAAAGTGTGACCTATCCCTTGGAAGTGAGAGTTTCTATTGGGATATCTTTATAATAGTGATGAGGCATTACGACATCATCTTAGGTATGGACTAGTTATCGACAATTCATTCCCAAATCAATTATTTTAGGTGGATAATGCAGTGTGTATGTAGCAATGGAACTGGGTTTTCCTTTGGGGTTGAAATAGAAAACCAGCCAGCATAAGATAGAGTCATGCATAAGAGGTTGTAACCAATTAATCACCAGTTGGATAGCATAACCCTTGGTGCAGTGGATGTTATGAATTTTTAGTTTCCTATAGTGGTGGTAGAGTATGAGGACATCTTCACTGAGGATGTTCCAGGTTTACCTCCCCACTGAGAGATAGACTTATGAATTGATATATAGCTTGGGATGTCCCTGATATCTACAACATCATATCAAATGGCTCCTATGGATCTTTGTGAGTTGACGGTGTAGTTGGAGAACTTGTAGAAGAAGGGATTTTTTAGACTAACTGTTTCACCCTAGACATACTTGTTTTTTTTCTAAGAAATAATAAAGGATCTTGAGCTTGTGTTTAGACTACTAGTTCATGAAGCATGTGATTGTGAAGAAAAATTATCCACTACCAAGGACGGATTTCCTCTTTGATTAGTTGAGAGGGGAATGATGGTTGAACTCAGGTCAAGATATAACCAGTTATGAGTACGGGAAGTAGATATATCAAATACAACATTCATATGTTGTAACATCCTGATTTTTAAGAAAGAAACACTATGTTCAATAACATACATGATACACTACATCGAGCTTAAACGAACAACTAAATATTATTATTTAAATGTTACCATTATAACATAGATTTTATAATGGAAGGAATGAATAATATCAGTTGAATTATAAAAATATAGTTTACACATGTTTAAATAATGATTCATTGGTTACTAAATTTATTAGAAATGGAAATAAAAACCAATTGAATATAAAGGATGTGTTTTTATGAAAACCCATTTAAAAGAAAATAATTATGTTTATAAAATCATATCACTCTTTATGTATTTTTATTTAATGAAAAATATGTGTTCAATGTAATGTTTTAAATTCATATTATATGTTTTCTAGATATTATATAAGAACAAATTCAATTTTTTCAGATAAAAGAAGTATTTTTCTAAAAATGCAGTTTTACCGCCTTTTGATGGAGAACCATTTTAAAATTTAGTTTTAACACCTTTATATGTTTTATTTGAAAAAATAAACATCTTATTTAGAATCAAGACAACAAAATTTACTTTTTATTATGTTTTGATAATTTTCTGATAACTATCAAGTTTTGATGAATAGTAAAAATACACTAAATTTTAATTGAAAATAACTATTTTCCATAGAGATAATTTATATTGTTAAATTATATCATTTAATGGTTTTAAAGTATAAATAAAATAAATTTTTATCATTTAATAAAATTTTGGTAATTGTAAGTAATTTCACATTGAAATTAGATATAAACACACGTCAATCTTTTGATGGTTATTACTTTTTAAAAACCCATTTTATTGTTTTGACAACAGGAATTAATTTTAAATTAATTACTTCAAATTGTGTGTTTTGAATTTATAAAAATGGATTCCATATTTTGAATAATAAGTTACAAATTATGTAAATAGGTATCTTTTATTTTTGTACATTATGAATAGTAACTTCAGTAATTATTTTTAATTGCCGATGTTAAGGGTAAATCCAGTAATTAAGGGTAAAAATAAAATTATAAAATTATCCTAACACATGTCATAATTTTATTGGATGAGCTAGTTTAAAGATTATAGTATAATATTCTTTAATTAAATGGATATATATTTCCATGGAAGCTGGTATAAAGTTTCTCATAGAAGCTTGTTTAATTAAAAGTATAAAGCCTCCCATGGAAGATATTATAAAACTTCTCAAAGAAGCTTGTTAAATTAAAAGAACTAAGCTTCCCATGGAAGAAATTTTAAAGATTATCATAGAATATTATTTAATTAAATGTACAAATCTTCCTATGGAAGCCAGTTTAATGCTTCTCATGGAAGCTTCTTTAATTAAAAGGGTAAAACTACCCATAAAAGCTAGTTTAAAGCTACTCCCACACTCATGTTTTTAATAAGTATTAAATTTGTAATATGAGTTTATATAAGTGATATATTCAACTATAAATAATAATTATAAATATTAAAATATTTCATACATCATGGTATTTTATTTATAATTTTTAGATATTATATAAATAATCTTATTTATGACACAATGATGATGCAATGACTACCTTATTAATGAAAGATTCAAATAAATGAATTTATAAACATTAAAATAAATTTAATTTGAATATTTTTATGTCATATATGAATTCTATAGATGACTATGACATTTTAGGATTGAGTTAATGTATTTTGTTTTAATTTATAAAGTTGTTATGATTTTTTTGAAAAAGTCAAGTATGAATAGTGTCAAAATTGACATAATTCATAACTTAAAATATAAAATAGTTTATTAAATGTTTTAAAATTCCTAAAAATATAATATTCTTCCAAATGGTTATGATAAGTACAAAAATTCATAAATGGCACTTTTGTGGGTCGTTTTACATGTTATGATAATTAAATTAACCCACAAAGTGTAAATAATAAAATATCGTGGTAAGATTAAAAATGGTAAAATAAAGGTTAAACAAAAAATATAAGGGGTAAAAAATATTCAAAACTTGTCTAATTTTAATTAGGTGATGGATATACGACCCAAAATTATCTTATATTTTAAATAAATGAGTTTGGGACCATTATAAACCGAAAAGAAATTTATAATAAAATAATATTTCAATACTTTCCTAAAATACCCATCCCCCCTCTTATAAAAGGACACCACCTCTGCCCACTTATTCACACCTCTCAAGCCCCTTGTATAATACAAATTTTTCCCAAATAATCTCCAAACATCCCTCCCTTCCTCCTATAATCCTTACCTTTGGCATAAGACAATTCAAGAAAGCATTTTGGCTCAAATCAAAATAAGTTACCCGATTTATAGGTAATGTCTTCTCTCAAGTTCTTTTCCTTTATTTTCCTTCTCCACTACATATGATATTATTATTATATAATTACATAAAAAACATATATCATAAATATAGTAGTATGTTTTTATGATAAGGATTCAAAGTAAACTTACACACACCTCAATCTAATGGATACGAACATACTGTTTCTGTGTACGACAAACTACTGTCTCACGAAACGATGATTGTTCGATTTTCTCATACCACCTATAATGGTTGTAATTATGATGTAAATGTATTTATATATGATATATATTATATTTATATTTTCTCTATTATTCTTTAATTTTTATTTACAACATACCTTTATGCTTTTCATGATGTGTAAATACGATAATTTCATTTGAGGAAGTGCGGACTACCGCCCCCTCAAAGTGATATGACTCATTCATGATATACATGGAACATATAAAGGATGGTTTTGTTAAAAATATGAAACATAAATTAAATAAATATAATACTGGTATTATAATATAAAATTATATCATTTTATTATTATTCTTTTAATATGAAAAAGAAATGAAAGTAGTGTTCATGCGTATGTATGACCTACTGTCTCCATGAACGGTGCATTTAATTTATTATCTCCAAATTTTATGGAATATCATAAATACATATATACTGAATATATATGACATTTAAATCATGAATAATATTTTTTAGATGATTAAATTTTGACCACATGGACAATTTACATCGAAACAAGATCATTTTTGGCTCAAGTACCCAATATCGACAAAACGTACGATATAAACTTAAAATAATTATATAATTTTTATAACATGGTAATAAGTGATATAAAAGAAATAATAAACTTGAAAAGGTTTATTAATCAATTATAAATTAACCTAATTTTATTATTCAGGAATATAAAGAATGAACGAGACAAGTTGGACTCAAGGTAAGAGAACTTCTTAAACCAATTTATATTCTTTTGATTGATCTTTTACTTATTGATTATGTCATTCTATGATTATGTGAAAAATTAATTTTGATATATTATCTTGTATTTATACTTTTTTATGTGGATTTATAGAGAATACACATAATCAATCTATTTTATTAATAACATGATCTTTGTAAGGGAATTTACCACCCTTCTCTTTTCAAGCACTCTTTTAATGTTATGCCTTCTTAATTTCTATTTTCTTATGATGAGATTTGTCATTAAATATTCCCCTTACTATAAATATTATTTAAGAATGATGAGAGGCCCCTTTTTCTATTTCAATCAACTCATTTTATAAATTTTTAAGTGATGTCGTTTGGCTGCTAAAATTTCATAAGGAAAATCTTAACTCAATCTCATTCCATTGAGTTAAATATCCATGTCATTGGTTTTGTTTTTCCAAGAATACTTGTGAATGAAATTTGATTATTTTACATTGAATTTCCACTTATATTGGGTTTATTTATATTTTTCACACATAATTATGTCATTTATTTGTCCTTAATCTAAGGATACGATCTTTGTAAGGAATTTTGTCTCAATTTACATTTCATTGAGACTTATTTGTTGTTATGCACCAATTCACTTTTATATGGTCTATATACTTCCCTTTGACATATTATATCATGAATATATTTATTCTCATGATATTATAAGTTTTTTTAATGTTATTATTTAATTATTTTTATTCAAGTATTTTCTCAAAAGGACTCTTTAACTAAAAAATCATTTTAAATGTTTAAAATATTTAATATTCTAAATACTTATCTTTAATTTCCATGTTTTCAAAATTATTTTTAAGGAATTATTTATATGGACATGAATTTTTCAAGATGGTAACTCCTTTAAAAAGTTTCAAAGTGGTATGGGACACTTTTATTCAAACATATTCTTTTTAAATGTTTTAATTACTTTTAAAAAGAGGATTGATTATGTCAATATCTTGAAATGATATCTTGTTATTAAAATGTGGAAATTTTATTTCTCCTTTATGCTTGTTAATGTGTTATTATTATGTTATGGTTCTTGGGAATTGCTTAAGTATACAGGTAGTTCCGTGATAAACCAAGAGAAGGTGAGCCCGTGATAGCTCTCCAATGCATTGGGTAATGTGGAAGAGTTAAACGTTAATGTTTGTCCTAAGAGATTTAGTTAATATACTATGATGGATATTCCAAACGTAACAATTAAGGTTACTCCTTATGTAACTATGAAAGCTACAATGTAAGTATGTTATGGATTCCACAAGTTACCTTTATGATTTATGATTTCTACGATTTATTCATAAATCTTATGATTTCATGAGGAATGTTAAATAGATTATGTTTTATGAGTGAAAAGTTTGATTTCATTAATTTGTATGTATTCATGGACTAATGTTTTATTTCCTTACTTTTTTAAACCTTACTGATATTTTTATGCTCATCCCAAGTTTTTGAAATGTTTTTCACAGGGTATAAGGAAGGATGATAGAAATGAAGAATTCAAGAATATTTTTATCAATAAAATAATTCTTGTTTTATTTAAAGAGTTTTATTATTGTGAAAAATTTGATAGAGTGGAAGTTTATACTTTGTAATATTTGAGATGTAATATAATAGTTAAGGACTAATTCTCTAAAACTCTAAACCTAAAAATACCTGCAATGTAAAATAAAGTAAATTCTTGATCAAAAATAAATATTATGTAATGTTTAAGGTTGTGGCCTTATAGATGTCACTATGGTCACTATGAGTACTTAGTGATTCCCTTTGGTGTAATGAATTCCCAACAGTGTTTATGGGACTCATTAAATAGATATTTTAGCCTTTCTTAGACCGGTTCATGGTAGTCTTCTTAAATAATATCCTTGTGTACTCAAAGTTTATGGAGAAGCATGTGAGAAACTTGAGGGTAGTTATAGACATACTCATAGAGCACCATATTTACAAGAATCTCTCAAAGTGCCAGTTCTAGATTTAGGAGGTCTACTTTTTGGGACATGTTATCTCAACAGATGTAGTGGTAGTGGACCCAGGCAAGGTCAAGGTAGTGTTATATTGGGAGCCACCCAAGAGCATGATGGAGGTGCATAGATTCCTTGGTTTGATAGGATATTACCGGATATTCATACATAATTTCTCTAGGATATCAGCACCCATGATATCTTTGACCCAAAAGGGGTAGCCTTTCTTGAGGATAGAGAGGTGCCGGTAGAATTTTCAGTAGTTGAGGCAGAGTTTGACGAGTACTCCCGTCTTGATAATTCCATAAGAGGGTGTCAAGTACGTAGCGTTCTATGATATATCAGGAATAGTGCTTGGTTGTGTTCTGATTTGGAAGTAAGTGGTGATTTCTTATGGTTCATGTCAGTTGAGACCAAATGAGCAGAACTACGCGACCCATGATCTTGAGTTAGTAGTGGTAGTCTTCTCACTAAATATGTGGCGACATTACTTGATGGGAAAGCGGTTTATCATCTATTCTGATCACAAGAGTCTCAAGTATATCTTATCTCAAAAGTATCTTAACTTGAGATAGAGGTGATGGCTATATTTACTCTAGGATTATGAATTTGAGATTGTTTATACTCCTAGGTAGGGGAATGTAGTAGAGGATGATCTCAGCAAGAGATCTTTTTTGCAGTTTCTGGATGAGGAATCAAAGTATTTGGCCTCATTACAGTTATCATTTGTGGATGGAGATGGAGTATCTTACCTCTAGTCTATGGTTGTTACCCCTATTCGTTTACAATGAGTCAGAGAGTCACAACTTGGGGACATCGACTGTAAGGTCCTACGTACTCAGATATCCATTGGAAATGCTCCTGATGGATTTTTCTGAAGGTGGGGAGCATGTCATTATTTTTAGAGGATGTATGATGGTACTAGTGATGTTGTAAGAGGATGTTCTAAGAGAGTTTCATACATATATTTTAGAGGTTCATCTATATGTGTAAAAGATGTACGAGGACCCCCGACATTAATTTTGGTCGTTTGGGATGAAAAAGGGAGTTGCATAGTTTGTCTCTTAATGCCTTACTTTTCAGCAAGTGAAGGCTGAGCACCAAGTTCCAGCGGTTTTAGCTCAAGCCCTTGGGGTGCCAGAGTGGAAGTGGTATGGGATATCTATGGAATTAGTTATGGGCTTACCACATATGTCTAGGGGACACGATTCCATCTAGGTGATCATAGACCGAATCACTATGTTGGCCCACTTTTTATCCATTTGAGAGTAGATTCCAGTAGAGATATTAGAAAACCTCTATGTGCAAGAGATAATCCAATTCCATGGATTCCCCTAAATTATTATTTTTGACCCTGATGCTCACTTCACATCTAGATTATGGAAGGGATTTCAGGAGGTTTTTGAGACCGAGTTATGCTTTAGAAAAATGTTTCACCCCCAAACTGATGGCTAGATAGAGCGGACCATTCAGGTTTTGGAGGATATGATGAAATATTACATGTTATATTTTGACCATAGTTGTGAAGATCACCCACAACTAGTGAAGTTTGTGTACAAAAATAGCTAACATTCCACCATTAGTATGACACCATTCAAGTATTTGTACAGAAAGCCCTACAGGTCACCACTTTACTGGACTGAACCAAGATATTCAGAACTCATGGTCCTAGAGTTGGTGTAAGAAACTATCGAGAAGTTTCATATCATCTAGGATTGGATAAAGACTACACATATCCTATAAGGCCCCGACCTTAAACCTTACTTAATATTGAATTAAATTAATAATTCACATCGAGGATCTTTTCAGGTTTAGAGTTTTAGAGAATTAGGACATAACTATTACATCTCAAAAGATTACAAAGTAGAAACTTATACTAAGTTTCCATAAAATAAAAACTCTTAAAAAGAAACATGTCTAGTTCCATGTTTTAGATATCATGACTTTTCCTTGATCCCATCCTTGACCTTATTCCACTTTAAATCCTATGAAAAACATTTCAAAAACTTGGGGTGAGCATAAAAAGCTCAGTAAAGGATACACAAAGAAGGAAAACTGTTAGTTTTTCAAAGCAACAAGTAAACCATGTAAACTTTATAAAAGTAATACCTTTCACCTTTAGGAAGTAGTAAAAACTCTTCACTAAATAAAATATCATTACTTACCCTTTGGTAACCAAAAGATTACCATAAAACCCATATAAAGAACACATAACATATAAAGGTAACTTGGGGCATAAACATACTTAAATGGAATAACCATACGGTCGACTTCCACACATACTTAATGGAATATCCATACGGCCAACTTCCATACCTAATGCATTGGAGGTTATAACGTAACCACCCGTCCTGGTATTCACGGCACCACCCGTCATATGGTTTATCACATAACCAGCCATAAAATGTCCAAGTACCATTATTACACATAAAATATTGCAAATATAAACATTTCAATAACAACATTTCATTTTCAATCAAAATAAGTAATTCCAAGATATTGAATTAATCAATCCATTTTCAAAAATCATTTAAAAGAGATTTTTGAATCAAAGTGTCCCATACCACTTTGAAGCTTTTATTGGAATTATAATTTTAAAAAATTAATTTCCATATAAATAAATATTGAAAATCATTTTGAAAACATGGACATTAAAGATAAATATTTAGAATAATAAATCTTTAAAACATTTAAAACGATATTTTTGTTAAAAAGTTTTTAACAAAATGAGAGACTCTTGAATACAAATAATTGTGGGATAACATTTAATCCGAACTTTATAATATCATGATAATAAAGGTATTCATGATATAATATGTCAAATTATATTATACACCCCATATAAGAGTGAATTAGTGTATAATAACAATGAAGTCTCAAAAGAAATGTAAAATGAGATGAAATCCATTATAAAGAAGGTATCCTTAAATTAAGGATAAATCAATCTCATAATTATGTGTGACAAATATAAATACACCCAATATAAGTGGATATTAAGTGTAAAACAATCAAAGGTCATTCACACATATTCAAAGGATGACATATTCAATAACTACAAGTTGAACCCAAAGAAATCGAAATTGGGTTAAGAAGTTCCCTTGGTAAAATTCGACATCCTAACGGCGTCACATAAAATTTTACAAAAAGGGTTGATGAGAGAGATAAAGGGGATATAATCACTTGGAAATAAGGATATAGAAGAAAATATCCCAACATAATAGTATGTGAATTAAAATACATAACAAAATAAGTCTTTAAAAAAAAGGAGGGTGAAAGGTCCCCTTACCGAGTTGGGTAACTTTCGAAACGTACACCCCAAGGAAGAAGGGTCATACAATGAAGATATAAATACCCATAAATGAAATTATACTACAAAAAATTGTATAATAATGGGAATTACATACACCAATCAAAGGAAATAGTGGCAAGGTATCATAAATGTCACGGGAATAAAAGTGAGATGAAAAATCCCTTACGAAAACTCGGCTGCCTAACGACGCCACTTAAAACTTCCAAAAATGGATTTATGAGATCAAATAGGGTCTCCCATAATATTAAAATAAAACTTAAAGTATGAGGAATATAGAATAACATCCCAAAACATAAGAAATATGTGCTTAAAAGAAATGACATAAAAGAGAGTACTTAAAAAGAAAGAGAGAGGTTGGATCCCTTACCTCGGGTCTGACTTGACTCGATCATTCTTTAACGTCCTGAATATTAAACTTGAGTTAATTTCCACTTGCTTAAGAAACTTTTTCAAGTTAATTATTCTTTTTATATCACGTATTTCCATGTTATAAGCATTATTTAATCATTTAAGTTAATAATGTTTGTTTTGTCGATATTTGGTTCTTAAGTCGAAAGTGGACTTCTTACAATTACATGTTGTTCGTTTGGTCAAAGGTTCATTATATCCAGAATGATATTCATTATTTGGATATCATATATATCATATATATCCATAATATACAAGTATTTATAATATTACATAATCATTTAGAGGTAAGAAATGAAATGCACCGTTCATGGAGACGGTAAGCCATACGTACGCATGAACGCTACTTTCATTTCTATCTCATATTAATGGAATTAAAACCAAATGATAGGTATGTATATTTTAATTACACAATTATATTCATCATTTATATGTAACATAAATCATATATAATAACTTTAAATCCATCCTTTATACACCCCACATATGGCATTAACGAATCAAATCACTTTGAGGGGGCGGTAGTCCGCACTTCCTAAAAAGAAATTATCGTGTTTACCCACAATGGAAACCATAAAGGTATGCCACAAAAGAAAAATACAGAAGCTTAAGTAAAACATAAACATATTATATATCATATATAAATATAGTGACATCTTAATGTCCACCTTTTAAGGTGTTATATGAGTGTTGAACAATCATCGTTTCGTGAGGTAGAAATTCTCCATCCACAGAAATAGTATGTTCTTTAACCATTAGATGTAGGTGTGTGTAAGTTTAGCTCTAATGATTCTTATAAAAACATCCTAGTATATTTAAGATACTGGAGTAGTTACAAAAGAAAATAATAAAAATATTTTAGGGGGTTGGAGAAGCAAAATAAAACAAAAGAACACAAGAGAAGACACTACCTTTAAATCAGGTAACTCTTTTTTATTTGAGCTCAAAGGATTACTTGGGAAGACTTTTTCCCAAAGTGAGGCTTCTAGGAGTAAGATAGGGATTTGGAGAGACAAAATGGGCAGAGATTGGCCGAACCAAATGCTTGATAGGTGTGGGTAAGGTGATAGTGGTGGGGGCCTTTTATAAGAGGAGAGGAGGGGCACTCTTGGAAAGTAAAGAAATGTTACTTTATTTTAAAATGATTTTCGGATTTAAAAGGTCCCACATTGATATAATTCTAGGATAAGGTGATAAGGGTTCCAAATATATCCATACAATAGGTTTTTGACAAGTTTAGGTCTTAGATTTTACATTATCTTTTCATTTTATTTAAATCGTTAAATAATGAGGTAATGCTGCATCATCATGATGTCATAAATAATTTAATTTAGTTAATGTCTAAAAATTATAAAAAAAATACCATGATGTAGGAAATATTTTTATCTTTCCAATTAATATTTATAGTCAAAAATCCGACTTGTATAACCCCATATAAAAATTGTTTTAGTAAAACAACACATGTTTGTGACATTTTAATTTTAACATTAAATAAAAAGGTATTAATGTCATTTTCCTACCAAAGTGGATAAATGGGGTCCCCAAGTTGACCCATGGATTTTCTTGGTCGTCCATGACACATCCAATTAGGTTAGGACATGTTTCAAGCTCATCTCATATTATTAAAACATTATTTTTACCTTAAACTACACTAATTACCTCTAATCGCGATTAAAAACTTAAAAGTTACTATTCACCAAAAAAATATTTTAATCCCATTGAACCACATTTTACTTCTTAATGACAACCATGTATGTCAGATTTTTAAAATTCAAAACACAGAGGTGGAAAAGTTTCATTTAAACGAAAAAATCAGTTTCTTTAACTACCACTTAGTGGTTTCACTATTCATCAAAAATTGAAGTTTTTCAGAAAAATACCAAAAATTCACCCTAAGCTATATTTGATATTCAGAACTAAAAAATGATGTCTATTTTACAAAATTCAAAACATATAAGTTTCATTAATTAATTTAATAATTAATTCCCGCTGTCAAAACAAATAGCGTGTTTTTAAGAAACAATATCTATTAAAAGATTGACACTAGTTTAAGTCCAATTTCAAAGTGAAATTAATTCCAATGACCAATATTGGATTAAATGGTAAAAATATATTCTAATTTTACTTTAAAAACAATTCAAAATATAATCTAATCATATAAATAAATTAGATTAAAAAGAGGTTTTGAATTAAAATACAACATTTTTCACTATTCATAAAAAATGAACTTTATCGGAAAGATACCAAAAATTTACACAAAGTAAATTTTGATATCTAGATTCTATAGAAGAATTTTATTTTGTCAAATATAACACATAAAATTGTCAAAAAGTGGATTTAAAAGAGGTTCGCCATCAAAAGGCAGTTAATCGACCTTCTAAAGAATATTAGAATGTTTATGCTTAAAATCGAATTCATTCACATTTTTAATCCACTAACATTTATTGTAAAAAGTAAAAATATTTGACAAACATATATAATCATTTTGTATTTAGTTCTGTTTATTCCCTCCATTACAACAGCTAGGCGTTATAGTGCAACGTAAGATTTCAAAGGAACTCGTTGTTGCATATTGGGTAAGCCATCAAGCATAGTGTTCCCTTTAAATTAATATTAACATTTTATTCAAAAATAGGGATAAATATAAAAATGTCATATTCTTTATTTACCTGGGGTGTTACATATCCATCATAAGTCTTATGTGGACAGACAAAATATTCCTTTGGAGTTTGATGAGGGATACCATGTGTTCCTATGGGTTTCACCTCGACATGGACTATACAGATTTTTCTAGGGTGTAAAAATATATCTAAGGTTCATTGTCCATTTCCAGATATTGTGTAGAGTTGAAGAGGTAGTGAACCATTTAGCTCTACCTCTATAGTTAGACCGAGTACATGACATCTTCCATATTTCGCAGCTAAGGGGGGAAGTGCATTACCGATCACATGTTATCGAGGTGAGTTGGACATTAAGGATAAAGATACCTTTATTGAGTACCTTATAGAGATTGAGGATCATCAGGAGAAGATCCTTCATTGGTGATCGATTCCTTTAGTTATTGCCTGATGGCATCATGAAAATCTTCAGGAGAGCACATTGGAGTTGGAGGCTCAGATACATGCTCAGTACCCACATCTCTTTGCGTTTCCACTTGTTTTGGATTTTTGGGGATGTAAATCCCCAAGGTGGGGAGAATATAATGACTCATATTTTCCATGTATCATTTTTTGATATTATATGGATTATTTTCAAGACTAGGTCCTAAGACAGCGTGCGATTCTGAGGCTCGGTGTGCCTAGAATAAATGTTTGAAATATATTAAATAGGAAACATGCACAATTTTTCTAAAAAAGTGGAATAAATTATAAATGGGGGACTATATCATAAATCCAAAGGAACCATTGAGTTAATAATGCAAGGTTTACCCTAGGAATGACATAACCTTTTTCAGCATAGATAATGTGTGGAAAATTTATCGTGAGCATGAAATGAATAAGATAATTAATTAAATTATTATTTTTTATTTTATTGATGAAGTGACTGGTGAGTCTTTAAGTAGAATATTGTAGTAGAATTATAGGGTTATACACATAACCCTAGAGTAGTTGTAGAGTCATTGGTGAGATTTTTGAAGGATCTATCTTAGAAAAACATAAACTGGATCATAGATCGGTGATTGATGTGCAATGATATTCGGGATCTCACTAATAAAAATGACATAGAATCATTCTTCATTAGAGATTGATCCATCTCGAGGTAGGACATTTTTTTGTGTTTCGATTATTTATCCATACTTAATTCATATAAATAATGTGAATCAATCAACCAATATATTGATCTGTGGTTTGTTCATCTTGTGAGATGGGTTTATTTTGAGAGATTCAATTGATTGTTATTGATTATTTTATTGTTGTTCGAATGAAGACGGATCGAGGCCTACACAAACATTGGCCGAGGTTCATTCCTCATATTTGTGATTGTGAATTTCTCCCATATTTATTCATTTGTCATGGGTGTTCTTTGTTGACCCATGGTTCGACATCCACCAAGGAAATCGATCATTGTGCATCTGGTTCTTGGTTCAATGATTCGATATTGTAAATATGATATTAGTACGACGTGATGGTGGTGTGAAGATAGAAGCGGTGGTGTATTTGATAGTTTTTATACCCACTTTTATATTCTTTTTCACGCAATGAATAATGAAGAACGAGACCGATTTCCAAATGAATCAAAGGGCTGGAATCTGGAAAATTTCCATGGTGAGGTTCAGATGGGGTAGATCCTTGATTTTTGGTAAGATAATGTTGAGATCTGAGGTAGCGATGGAACATATGCACAAGGAAGGAAGAACCAACAGGTTATGGAAATCCTGATCCACATAGTGTGTAATCTGGGATTACACAACATGTGGGTCCCTATTAGTGGTGGCTAGGGTTTTGGTAGAAATTTAAGGATCACATGGTATGTGATCCTCTCACATGGTGTGTGACCTCTCTCTAGTGGCTTGACATGTAACTTAGAGGGTACATAGACACAAGTTGGATCACACGGTCACCTTGTGTACTCCCACACGGACACGACCTGGTCAAAATGTACATGGGTTAACCCATGTATTGGTACACAGGTATAAGTACAAGGGCAGTAGCATGCCATGTGCTTCCACATAGACATGGACATGCAATGTTTTACACGAGTAGGACCTGAGGTTGATGGGACACGACGTGTAACCCTAATACACATTGTTTACTATTTAAAAGTTGGCTTTAAGCCCTTGTCTTATGTATCTTGGTCAAGTTTCATTAAGGTGCATTCCTTATATCCATTCCATGAGGGTTAGTATAGAATCACCTCTTACACATATTACATTGATCCTTTCAGCAGGACTTCTTGGATATAGTTGTTGGAATCCTTCCATGAGGCCCGAAGTGAGATCCTCTATTCATCTTAGTGTCCTAGGTGGAGTTCTTGGTATCTTCATGACCAAAAATATATGGGAACCAATTCTCTACTTAGAAGGTTAATCTAGATTGATTTGTTGGTATACCCCATGGCCTTGGGAGTGATCCTCATCTGTGTATTACATATCTTTATACTTTTAGCGTGTACTTATTATGGTGAGACCCAACGCTCACTACCTCTTGGATAGAAGTCTTCAATTTTATCAGACTCATGGAGCATGTTCTCCTAGATGAGTGTTATGTGGAACACCGAGCTGGAATCCTAGGCTAGCATTATGGTTTTAACTTAACTTTAAACTATGTGTCTTGTTGAGTATATTTGGATATTATTTTTATATTTCATGTAGACTCATACCTATATAGATTTGAATATTTTCCTTTTTTGTATGTTTTGTGGTTTTAGGGTGTCCTATTGGGTATTGTTATACTCACCCCTATATGGGATTTTCATGCACATATCTTGTCTTGTACAGGTGCTCAAACTTTTGATAGGGTCCTTGATAGACCATGACTAGATGGTGCTTAGTGAGACCATATTTATTGAGGTGTGTTCCTACATCATCTTTATAGTAGTCCCAAATATTAATTTCAGGTTGGAATTGTTTTCATACTCTATTTAGTGGGATTGTATTTATCCCTATTTACTTTCCTTTACTTCCTATCATACTTTAGTTTTGGGATTTATATGTATGCATGCATGGTTGTTTATTTGTTTTTACATTTCAGTATTTTAGGGGCTTGGAGATGTGTGTGTGTGTGTATTTACTTAGGCTAAGGAATTCTATGTTAGTGATATACCTACTCAATGCTAGTCTCTAGCCCCTGAACTATTGGAGGTGGTCTTGGGGATTCATGACATGTGCCCGATTGGGAGGGTTGTAACACACTTGTAATATATTAAATATATTACATGATAAAATATATTCATTAACTCAAATCATTATTACTGTAAATATTAAATGAATATTTAATATTAAAACAATATTCGTTCGTTATTTTTTTTTTCATGTATTCACTTAAATACTTGTAAATACATTAAATTAATAAATTCAAACCCAATTATTATATACTTGAATAATAATTAATTTATTAATTTATTGGTGATCATTTATACTTAGACATCTCCCGGACCTCATTGTGGGGACCACCATGTCCTATAATCCTATTCACAAGAATATGAAAGAATTTTGAATACGATAATTAGTCCCTTATCTCAATTGTAGTGAGTACTAATCATAGACCTGGATTGGATACTAGTAACCCAATGATCCCCCAAAGATGATAATAAATAGTCATAGAAATGACAGCCTCCTATGAACACATTCTATGTAATATAATCTCTTTATATTGTGATATCTTAAAAAACATAATGCAAACTTGGTACCATCATCGTTTATTAATTTATTATTCATTGACTTTACTATATGAACTTACCTTCTTCTACCATGACCATGGATTTATCGAAGGTTCTACCATCGTGATCAATTGGGCTCAAAATACCACTTTCTTCTAGAAGAAAAAAAATATCTTGATAATTCAATCGATGTCATGTTGTCAATGATGCACCCAATGAAAGCTACCTCACCACAACATAAATATCATGGTTTTTATCTTGAATCAAAGTAATTGATCAAATTTTATACATTGATAATGATCTCAAGTCACAATTCCAATACACATGCCCATAAATAGGAATTACCAATGACACCTAAAACACATGGTGTTCCCATTGGTGGTTCAGTCCTCATGATCTCTTCTTCTCAAGATAACCAAGTGAGAACTTCATGAGAAGAAGTGTCAATACTTATGAGCCCCAATCACTTGATAGTAACACATTATCAGTGTCTTATCAACACAATGTTTCTTGACTATAGGAAATAAGTTTAAGATTATTGTCATGGTATCTCTAGGTTCTCAATATAGCATAGTAACTACTATAACATTTTTATATGAAATTTGATCTAAGAAAATTACCATATAAATAGTGGATGAAAAAATATCAATGCTATTATGGTAAGAATACATCATGCATAACTCATTGTATACATGATATGGTAATCAAAAATTACTATTCAAGTTGAGTCTAAGGCACTCAATTTTATAACCCACCCACTTAAACTAGAGACAACTTGCTAACGATCAACCTGTTAGTTCTCACATGATGATATCATGCTTCTATTGAGTTATGAATCTAGTCATTGGGTTTTCCGTGTCTCAAATATGTGTCTAATTTTCTATTTGTTACTTAAACTTCTCGAATAATATTATTTAAGATATAATATCCTTGAGTATATTCCTTTTTTACTCTATCTAAACTTGAACCCTTTTCTAGTACCATTATAGTAAGATTTTCATATTTTATATTATGATAATATATTACTTTATAGATGTGATTTTAAGAAATGGAATAAATCATTGCATATTTTACACTGCTTATTCAGTTGCATCAGAGGCCACAACACACTTGATATTTATATATAAGGATTCTTACTCATTAACTTATCCTTCCTATGATATTAGACCATATTGATCAAAAAGAAAACTACTTTATTTCCCCTCATAACTAGTGTCCCTTCTTCTTCACATACCAAATACATATCCCTTGTATATTCTCAAGTACATCTAGATAGTTCTAACTGCTTCCTGTGAAGTTCTCCTGGATATAACTAATATTTTCCTACCATAAATTATATGTTTCCAATATCATATCTAGTACATAACATGACATATGTTATTGATCAATCATAGAAGAATATATAATTCTAATCAGTATTATAATATCCTCCTTTGTATCATACATATTCTTTAGAGAGATTTATTCCATGTGATGTTGGTAACAAATCTCCCTTAAATTGTTCTGAATTTTATTTTTTAAAATACCTTGTCATAATATGTACTTTGACTAGGTATAAGAAACCCATTAGATATACCTTAGTATATATTATTCCCTATAACTTAGGTTTTTACTTTAATTAAATCTTTGAAGAGTTAATTTCATTCTATTCTTAACTAACTATAATACTAAAAAATTATTTTCCATATGTTATCAACATATTATACTTATAAAATAGTGGCTCTCCCACTAACCTCTAATAAACACATGTAAATAATTAATTCTAAATGAATATTCTACGATCTTGTTTCTTAATTCATTCCAAAATTGGATTTTAATAACTTGAATCCCTTTATTGGCATTATATGGTGTCACCAAATATTTTTGGTTGTATCATATAGATACACTCTAAGAAAGGTGGTCTTGAAATCTAATGGATAATAAAATGATCATAGAAAGTAGCTATGACAAGTAAAATTCTAATGGATTTAACATGATACTTGGAGAAAATGTTTTTTCATGGACTATGTATATAAAATAATGTATTTTGGCTATTAATCATGCCTAATTTGTCCAAACTTGACCATACATGCATTGATTCTCTTGAGTACCCAATGAAGTATTAAGATTTGAAATATTCAAAATACTAATCACCTGTACTTTAATACATGGTATCCATTATTTAATTTAAATTAAAATTATTGATCTTATCTTTTATCAATTTACTAAATACTAGTATGAATCTTCATTCTCAATGAATAATTTATCACTCAATATAGTGAATATAAAACCACCAAAATGGTTTTAACCTTCCAGTATAGAACGTGTCTCTAAAATATTCATTTTCTATAAGATCTTGTGATATTTTTTCCTATGATAACTAGATGTACATCTATAAGATTGACTTATCCAAATTTGATCTTTCTCCCACTATCTCAAATAGATATGTGTACCCATTTTCAAAAATATAGTCTAACACTTGACTATAACTTTTCTATCTCTATAATTTTAGTATTGTCCTTAAAAAAATCAGGATAATTTCTTTTAGATGAACATTATGATTTTCTTGATGCAACTTTGTCTATTGACTTATCCTTGACAAACTCTTTGAATCCAAACACATTCTTTTATGAAATAATGGATTTATTTTATACTATAACTCATATGAGATCCATTTTTCATTACAGTTGTCATATGGTTATGGGGTAATACCACTATTTAAAAAAATGTATCAAAAATATAATCAAATATTTTTTAATGAATATTAATATCATTGTTGATTCTTATTTTACTAACATCATTACTCTAATGTGTATACAGAAATGTGTATTTAGGAATTAATCTATTTTAAATTTTAATTATCAAATTTTCCATGTAAGACTTATTTTCATTCTGCCTTACCAACATCATAACTTTTATGTTTATAATAAAATGTGAGTTTAGGAATAAATTCACTCTACATTTTCACAGTCGATGAATGCTTGGTCAAGATATTCTTTGACAAAGGTCCTGACACAACTCATATCTTCTAACCATGCATGTTTTGTAATTAACTTTTACATTTCTTAAACCTCTTAAATGAACCTTATGTAGTAAATTTACCTCTAGATTTAACTTATAATAGTTCATGCTCTCTAGCTGAAATAATTATGAAATTTTTTTGGCTTACCTTTTTTTTATAAAGGTTTCATTGTCCAAAACTAGGTAAGTAAATGTGTTGATAATACCTAAGGTATTTTACTCCAAAGTGTCTAAAAAATATATTGTCTATATCTTTTAAAATTGATTAGTTTTACTAGATAAAGTATTATATTTCCACAACTAGGTATGTTTGAGTTTAATATTTTATATTCATCAGTTATTGCCAATTATTCAAGCATTAATGAACTATTAGCTGAGTATGAGACATCATAAACAACATTTATTCTAAAAATGGAATAATGTATCCTTGTATCCAATGGAAATGTGAGATAAATGTTTTATTAATACTCAATAAAAGTTCAACTATAATCATTAATATTTGTAATTATAAGTTGTGTACTTATCACCTCTATCTTAGAAATCACCCTTTCTCAACTGCTTGGGAAATTCACCTTACTTCTTGTAATGTTTCTATACTTACTTGGTTACTGTATTTGGAAAAAATTATGTAAAACACATTTAGTATATAATATCCAAAAATTAAAATATAAAAAAAACATACATTTATGAATATAAAATTATTTTAAGCCTCTTCTTACTTCTACTTCAATTCATTACATTTTATATTCCATAGACTTATCTCATGACATGAAAAGTAAATACCCTCATGTTTTTTGATCTACCACTTTTCTTTGAAGGATGTTTTAAAGGTTCCTTTAGCATTACACTTTCCATTGGATATTTTTCTTTGTCTTTTAACTTTTTCACCATAAGAACTAAAGATTAATATTTCTTCAAGTTCTTATCTGCTTAGTGAACCTTACCCAAAAGGTAATAAAGTTTTTTATCCATATTTTTGTTTTATAATCCTATATGAAACTGGAGTAGTAGTATGATAAGGATATATGAATGAGATTTATTGAAAGATCATGATTCATCTTTCAATTTACACGTATTCAGTATAATCATCATCTCATCCATTTCTCACTTTACTTTCTCCTCAAATGCTTCTTAAAAATGAGACAATATGTGAAACCATCCATTTCTTAATGTTTTTTTCACAAAACATCGGTCATTGATGAATTTAATATGAATTAACAATTAAATTATCCATAGATGTGTCTCTTGCAAGTGTATTTATCACCCTCACTTCCTGAGGTGGCTCAACAGGTAGTGGGAACTCTAGCACATAGAATTTCCTTTCATATTGTAGTACTTTGTGAAAGTAATTGTAATGTACTTGGAAATTGGTGCTGGTTAGGAAATGTTCTTTATCTGGAATTAATCCTAATAAACTTGTGGTATTTCTATCCAATATTCTATAAAATAAAATTTTAGAAGGCAAGTAATTTATATGGATTACCAATTATACATTATCGATTAATTAAATCATTAGATGCCTCTTAATATTTTATTGAATCCTAGAATCCCTCACTACTAGATTCAGAAGACCCATGGAAAGGATCCCAGAAACCTCTCCTTATATTTTAAGTTATGTCTATGCCACTACTTATATAGTTTCAAGGTAGGTGTATAACTATCCGACCACATTAACTCATGACTCCTTGAATTGTTGAGTAAATTCCCAGATTCTAGAAATTATAACCTTTATTTACTCAACACTTTATCTATAAATATTCAACAAGATAGTTATGACTATTACTTTTTTTTCAACTTTACTTAATTCAATCCATTGTTCTTATAAGAACTCCCTAGTAGTATGAGACACCCTCAACTAGGGTTGATGAACAACTTGTACGACTGATTTTGTTCAAATTTAAATTATGGAAGACATTACTACTTAATATTTCATTGATATTTTTTATAATTTCTTGAAAAATAAAATAATCGTATATTAGATATGAACATACTATGTGATTTTACTCACAACATGACCATGCAGTAAATAGAAAACATTCACCCTACCTTAATTTTTTATTTATGCATTTAGTTTATTATTTTATGTGATCAACTAAACTATTATATTCATAAAATAATAATAAACCATGCATAAATTAAATAAAAAACTTGAATGATCTTGACCATTTACAATTGGTTGATCCATTAAGGGTAAATAGATCAACCATGACCCTAAGGGTAGAATACCCGAGTCATGTCTAACTCCTATCACAACTCACAACCCTATCTAATATATCCAAATATTTTCTGGAATACCACTTATTCTCAGCATGGTTTGTGTCTTAAAACATCCTTAACATTATACATAGACTTTAAAATGCACAAAATACGTGAAAAATAATACTCATGAATGTGTAGACCCATATATATGTAAAGAGTGGAAAAATGATGCTTAGACCATTAAAATACATTTAATTATTATAATCCTCACACATAATTATAATACTAAATTAAATAAATCAAATTCCATGCATAAATTGGTCTTTCAATGATCAAGATCAATTAATGGGTGAAAAACATGTGATATAAAATTAATTTATCAATAAATTTTACTTGAGGGAATTTTTAATGAATTAAAATAATTTTATATAATTTTATAAAATTTTAATTCATAAAATATTAATTACACGGTCCTAATTTTTTTAGCACATCCCAAAAAAAAATTCTTAATTTTCTAGTAGCCTGGAAACCACTTAAAAGGGGTTCCTAGTGGGTCAGGCTTGGCCCGAACTAACCTGGCCCGGATGTTGGACCAATCGATGGTAGCACCCTACGCGACTGCGTGTGGGGAGAGGTGAGGGGTTGGGTGGCGGGAAGGGGGGGTACAAAACCACCTCTTCCTTTAAAAAATGTTTTTAATTTTTTTTTATAAATATGCTTCTCGTGTATGTGGGTGGATTGAAAAAAATGGCCCCCCATTTGGGGGGATTGGTGGTTCATGGGAGCGGTGTGGCCACCCCCTTTGAATATATTTTTTCATCTGCTGGTTGTAGGCATGACTAGTCACCCCCTAAATATTTTTTTATTATTTTTTAACTATGTTGAATGGACATACCCCCCTTATCTATTATTTTAATTTTTTTCTAGTTTTTTAAAGCCTAAATTTAGGGGTTTTTTTAAATATTCCACAATTATGTGGAAACGTTTTCTAGATGGAGAACCCTATTTCAGCTCCTAATATCTTGATGGAATGCTGGGATTCACCAGAAACCTTTACCGAAAAAATATTAACACACCCACACATGAATATATATATATATATATATATGTATGTTCTACATATTTTAAAACCTGTGAAAAATAGTTTCAATCTGATTTAAAACATCATATGGTTGTAACATGATCGTCTTTTATTAAATCAAAGCTCGGTTTGGTGAAATAGAACTATGATGATGCCCTATAAATAAATTTAATGAAAAATTAATCCCCCCTTAGCTTAAACCATCGTGCAAGCACTATGATAACAATTATAAGTACTGGGGCATGTAGTGGAAGTAGATTAGTAAGAGATTTAAATTTTTACCACTAGATCAATTTAAAAACATTGAATTTGGTGATGCGCCACTAGGTAAGAAAGCTGAGGATATCATGTGAAGTAATTAAACACAAAAATTAAACTGAACAATTACCTCATTCAATTTGAAGGTGCGTTTAACAACCGATTTTCGTCATTAATCATCACTTGAAGTAACTAAATCCAAATCCCTCTAGATTATCTAAATTAACTTAAAAAGAATATGAATTTTCTATTCATTGATATATGGGTGCTAGCATGGGGAATTGATGAACCCTTTAATATCCCATTGATCGTTGCTATGTCGTTACTTCAATCCACAAGGGTGATCATGGATCAATTGCTTGGATCGCATACTTATCTCTCTATGATGTGGGATAAATGAGAGAGGAGATATCAAATTCATGTGATGGATATTATTCTAAATGATAGCCTCCTCTTACTTATATAGTGAGGTATAAAATACTTGTAAATGGCCCCTCAACCCCCAAATATGTAATACCCACTAAATATTTCATAAATGATATGTTACGATGGACTAACTATGACATAAACATTATTTATATTTTTATCATTCACTTGTAACATATTTAATATATTACATGATAAAAGTGAGTCCTTAACATGACTCTTTATTCCTGAAAATATTAAAGAAACCTAAAATATTAAAATAATATTCATTCGTTAAATATTTTTCCCATGTATTCAATTAAATACTAGTAAATAAATTAAATAAATAAATTCAAACTCAATTATTCTAAACTAGAATAATGATGAATTTATTTATTTATTGGTGATCATTTATACGTGGACATCTTTTGGACCCTATGGTGAGTCTCGACATGCCATATACTCCTATTCAGAAGAATAGGCTAGACGTTTGAATATTCTAAGTGTGTGACCCTCTAAGCCCTTATCTTGTAGTAGTTAGTGTTACTCATATTCCATGAGCAAAGTCTAGTAACCCAACTAGGATCATAAGAATATAATAAACAATCATAACAATGATAACTTCCTACTAATACATGTCGTGTAATATAATATCTTTGTATCATGATATCTCATAAATTAGGATGCATACTTGGTGTCATAATCCTTTATTGATTTATTATTCATTGACCTTACTTGATGGACTTAACTTCTTATACCATGGCTATGTATTTACTGAAGGTACTACTATCCTGGTCAACTAGGCCCGAGATATCATTTCCTTTCAGAAGATGCAAATTCTATCTGGATCATTCAATTAATGTCATACTATCAATGATGCACCCAATGAATGATATCACACCACAACATAAATTTTAGGGTTTTTGTCTTTAATAAAAGTATGTAATCAACTGGCATACATTGATAATTATCTCAAGTTAAGATGAGAATACACATGATTATAAATATTAATTTCCAATGACACGTAAAACATGTGGTGTTCCTAATTTGGGGTCACTCCTCTAATGGCCCGAAGGCCTTCATTTTTTATTGATTTTTTGATAATCCACCTTTCAAGTGCGTACCTCATGAGAAGAAGTCCCAATGCTTATGAGCCATCATCACTAGATAGTCACATATAATCTATGTCCAATCATCATGATGTTTTTAAACCACTGTACATAAGTTCAATATTACTATCATGGTATATCTAGGTTATCATTATAGACTGGGAACTACTATAACCTTTTGATGTAACATGTAATCTAAGGAAATTTTCATACAAATAGTGGATGTAGAAATATAAAAACTATTATGGTAATAATATATCATGCATAACACACTATATACATCATATAGTAATTGAAAATTACTATTCAAGTTGAGTATAGGGAATCCACTTTTACAACCTTTAACCAAAATAGTGAGGTTGATATTTTAATAGAAATTAAATCTTGATACTGTTAGCTATTTTCATTAGTGAGTGATATTTATCGATGATATTCTAGTATATTCTAGAAGTTATGAGGATTATGTAAAATATCTAAGGATTCTTTTACAATAGTTTTGATTTAATGTTTGGAAACATATATTAAATGGTATCAATAAACTTAAAAAGTTATTTTATGACAAGGTTATATTTTTTGGGGATAACTATTAAAGAAAACATGATTGAGGGATGGATAACTCTTAGGTTTGAAATAAGATTGAAGTTTAGATAAAAAGGGTTGATTGATTTTAAAAAATTAAGTTAGACAGTATTAGTAACCTTGGAATTAATAAATATTTAATTATATTTTTGGTAAATTTCATCGTATTTTTGGGATTGTGGTATATATTGGATTATGTGTGATCTTATAACCTAGTGATTAATATCATTTTAGGGTTAAAGAAAGTGTTAATTTCTAGAAGAATATATGGTTACACCATGGATTAATGTCTTATAGATTCAAATGGTTTTGGGAAAGATGTATTTTAGAGAATGTATGATTAGGACATATACAAACTTGAGTTTATAATTGAATGAAAGATTAATATTCTTTGAGTAAAGATTACTAACTAAATATGGATTAATAGAGTAAGGTTAGGGTTATAGTAGAATTTATATCATGAATGATTAATATGTTAAGAATACCATAACCTACTTTCATCAGTGAGTAATAATTAAATTAAAAGGATATAATTTATTTAAGGGGTAGAATATAAAACCCATAGATTTTAAATTATATATTAATTTAAGACCTAATATTTTCAATAACATGTGATACACACAACATAGAACCAGAATGAACTGTGAGATAGTATATAGCCATTAAAATATAGTTGTATAATTGGCGGATAAAAATAGATCCAAAAAATTATAAAATATATGTAGAAATAAAAATAAATCTCATTATCCATGCTAAGGTATTGATAAATTAAATTAGTGTATCAAAATAACTAATATTATTTATTTATAATTTAAAATGAAACCTTTCTAAAAATAAATTTTTATGTGTTTTTTTATGAAAATAAATATATTTTTGATAAAATATACAATTTTTATGAATAATATATTAACACCAATTTGGTTAGTAATTGATAGGAAATAATAATAAGAAATTTTTATATTTTTTTAATAGTTATTTTCCTATAACACTAGTACAAAAAGTATTTTTCATGTCAACTTTTTCACATTAGTTATTTATAACTGATGTGAAAAGGCCATGTATATTACTTTATCATGTTGGTTATTTGATAACCAATGTGAAAGAAAAAGTATCCTGATTTATCAACTCAGTTATATAATTACCAACAAGATAAAGTGGTTTTTCCATGTCAGTTATATAATAACCAGCATGATAAATAAATTTTCATTTCTTTATCAAATAAATTGTTTTATAACCAATATGATAAAGTAGATTTTTCATGTCAATTACTATATAATTGAAATGATAAAATAATAAAAATTACTTTGTCACATCAGTTATACAATATCTATTATGATATACCATTTAAAATTTTATGAATTTCCATTTTGAATCATTTTGGTGTTATTTAATCTCGCAAAAGAAAACTAATTTCTCTCACGTGGAAGCCCAAACCCCATTTATTCAATATAATGGTCTCCAATATTGGTTTTACATATTTACAAGTCCTTGTATTTAATTGGTCTCATTGTTTTACATTCGATCTTCTTGTCTCTCAACTCTCAAGTAAGTCATACACAACAATCCTCACTTTCAGTCGTTCAATATCGTAGATGCCTTAAATCTCATTTTTTCAATTTTGTTTACTCAAATATCACATTACCAAATTTATAAACCCTTAGGTTTCATCATACTCATTGTTTCACATTCTCATATAGATATTCTCATCGTGAATCTTGGATTACCATCTTCATATACCTTAGTTATCTATTGATTTAAGTGAAAAGGTGTGGAGTTAATTATATCTTAATTTTATATGTTAGATAATAAATTTTGACATTATATCTTAATGTTATAGTGTTTATACTATAGGTAAGTGTTTTTTCACTGAATTGTTTCATAGATGTTTATACCTAATCTCATCTTAAATTTCTGCATTAAATCTCTAAATTTTTCTTATTTGGATGATGTTTTTGAATCATTCATTATTTATTCATACACTACAATGTATATGGATAAATTTCAATTATCATTATGCATTTACTACTGACTTATTAATCTTAAAATGTAATGTATGCATACATTGAAATTTTCATACAGTTCAATATGAAATATCCTATAAGTAGTGTATATGAATATCAAAACTTTTCATGTGATGTGAGCATATTATTATCTTAAAAAATCATATATTAAATATGCAGTCTATATATTATGAGTTACTATCAATATAATGTTGAAATTATTGTTGAATACGAAATATGAACTATCAATTGGTTTCTTTATATATATTTTTAATATTATAATAGATATATGTTAGTTTTTGACTCTATTTGGACTAATTAACCCACATGGTACAAATGATAATAGAGATTGATGCACTACCTATCCCCAGACATACTTTATCCCCAGCCATTCCTTATCCCCATTCATACTTTAGATTATATTAATTTTTAAATTTATATTATTATCCCACTATATAGGTAGAGTTTTTCAATGTTATATTTTCATAGAATTACACATGCATCACATGGTAATCACACTAAAAACAATTTTCTCCCCATAAATTTGGATTTTTATTATATCAAATGAAGTGTATTGAAATATTTAAAATATGGGTTATTAGTGTGGTATATTCAAATAAAACATGTTTTCATAGAATACATAGTACATAATATTATTTGCATAATTTTCATAATACACTAGGCATAAATAATATATAATATTAATTCCACACACATATATATGTGATGTATTAAAAATTCATCATTATGTTGTTTGAACTCTAATATATGATTATATTATAGTATGAATTAATTTTTCTTCTAATAATAGTATGTTTTTTCATGAAAAAAATTGTTAAAAAATTTGATGAAGAATATTAAAATAAAAATGGAAAATACAAACTTGATTTGGATTCTAGTCAATAATATACAATTTCAAGTTTTATCTAATTTCATTTAGAAGAAAATAAAAAATAAGCGATTAGTCTAATTATATTTTCTTTTGAAAATTACTTCCATGAATTTATTTCTTTGTTTTATCAATTATATTTAAACTTATATTTCATTATTTCTTATAATTTATAATTATACTTTTCAAATATAAAGATATATTTTTTAATTTTTTTTGAATTTTTGTTACTTTCAAATTATGAAATCTTTGATATAAATTTAAACCTGGTTTGAATTGAATAACTTATTCTCACTTTTATCACCACTATATTCTTTTAGCAAGATATTTATTTTTGATATTTTTAATATATAATAATGGGTTGAAGTTGGATTATGACACTTCGAATAAGTGATGAATATGAGGAAGATGTTAATGTTTTTTTGTATTTTTTCAAAACAAAATGTTCTAAACAATGACATGTTTTTTATCCATGCCTAAAATGTTTAAATATGAAGAAGTTGAAAAGTATAGAGATCAAATATAATTTAATTTTTCATGGTTTTAATATGAGTTACAACACTTGGATTTTTCATGGTGAAAATGGGTAGAATTTTGGATATATTTATGATGATGATTTGAAATATGATAAATCTAATAAAATTGATGAAATGATTCATGATATTGAAGTAGATAAAATTGAGAAAGAACCAATAATTGAGCATCTATATGGTGATGTTGTAAAACCATTTTATCCAGGTTGTATGAAATTTACACTGTTATTGATGGTGTTAAGATTGATTGACTTGAAGGCGAAACATGGTTGAAGTGACAAGAGTTTTATAGACTTGCTACAATTGTTAAATTATATTCTTACTAAAGACAATTATCATCTAGATTCACATTATAATTCAAAGAAAATACTATGCTCAATGGGATTAGGGTATAAAAAAATACATGCCTGCTTGAAAGACTGTGTGTTATATTGGAAGGAATATGAATTTCTATCAAGGTGTCCTAATTGTGGGATGTCACAATATAAGTTTAAATAAAAATTATATGCTGATTTAGCAGTTACAATGACCCCTTCCAAGTAATTTTGGTATCTTCCTATAATTATTATTTTAAAACATTTATTTTTAGAATCAACATGATGAAAATAGGTTAAGATGGAATGCAGATGAGAAAATATGTGATGGAAAATTATGGCATCCATCTAATTTTCCACAGTGGAAGAAACTTTATTAGTAGTTTACTATATTCAGAAATGAATTTAAAAATATCATACTTGGACTGTGCATGGATGGAATGAATCTGCATTGAATCCTTAGTAACACACATAGTTCATGGCCTATTTTATTGGTAATTTACAACTTATTTCCTAATTTTTTTGTGAAGTGAAAGTATGTCATGTTGATTTTAATTATCTCTGGACCAAAACAACCTAGAGATGATATTGATGTTTTCTTTTCACCATTACTTGATGATTTGCAACTCTTATAGAAGGATGGTATTAGGTTGTATGATTCTTATAAAATAGAATATTATAAACTATATGAAATAATTATGTTCACTATAAATGACTTCCCAACGTATGATTTTTTTGGATATAGTGTTAAGGGTCATAAAGAATGTCCAATTTGTGAACAAAAGACTTCATATTATCAATTTTATCATGGGAGAAAAACACTATACATGGGTCATCAAAAAATTTTGTCTATGGATCACTCTTATAGAAGATTAAAAAATGCATTCAATGAATAAAAAGAATTTGATATTTCTCCAAAACCTTTATCCACTGATAATTATTTTTAGAGGGTGAAAAACATTTATGTGACATTTAGAAAGACAAATAAATCTATTAATGATAAAAATATTTTGAATAAATGGATAATATTTTTTGAGCTACCATATTGGCGATATCATGAGGTTAAACATAAAATTGATGTCATGCACATGGAGAAGAATATATATGATAGATTTATTAGAACATTGTTAGATATTAAATGAAATACTAAATATAGTTTCAATGAAATATTTTACTTACTCTCAATGGGAATATGTTTTGAGTTAGCTCCCACTCCCAATAGAAGGTGAACATTCCTACCCCAACTTATCATACATTTTCCAAGAGGGAGAAAATTAGTTTTTTTCAGTGTCTTCATGATATCAAAGTTCTGTAGATTTATTCTTAAAATGTAAAAAAAATTGTGTCTTTAAAGGATATGGAGTATATTGGTATGAAATATCATGTTTATAATGTCATGATGCAACAACTCCTACTAGTTTCATTACATAGAATATTGCCCATTTGTGTCAGAATGACTATCATGAAGGTTTGTTATTTTTTAAATTCAATTTCTAATAAGGTTATTGATCTGAATTGTTTTAAAAATTTGGAGAATGAAATGGTTTCTATACTTTTTCAATTGGAAATGTATTTTCCTCCATCTTTTTTTGATATCATGGTTCATTTAATGGTTCATTTTGTTTGAGAAATAAAGTTTTTTGGACCTATATATCTATGTTGAATGTATCCTTTTAAAGGGTATATGAAGATATTTAAGGGGTATATTAATAATTCATATCAACCTGAAGCCTCCATTGTTGAGAAGTATATTTCTAAGGGGGTTTCATATTTTTTTACAAGGTGCTTTTATGAAGTGAATAACCTTAGTTTGCCTCCATCTCTCCATAAATGAGTTAATTATGGGGGAAAGGGGATTCGTGGCTTTAAAGTCAAATCGTTGACAGGTGAACAGATAAATAATGTACATTTATACTTCTTAAATAATATATATGATGGTCAACCATATATAACATTTCATATTAATTTGTTTAAACAATGTTATCCTTAGAAGAAAGATATGTGGATTTTGAATGATCATAACAAAACTTTTTTGACATGGTTTAAAGAGACTATGTTTGGTAGATCAGATGCATTAGAAAAATTGATATGGTTACTGGGTGGTCCAAGTTTAAATTTTATAACATGGTTTAGGTATGAAATTAATTGTTATACATTTTATACAAAATATTAAGACAACAAAAGTGCAGTTCAGAATAATAGTGTATTAGTGTTCTCATAAGCAATGCATTTTTTGAGTGCCAAAGAAAAAAACCCAATTTTCATATCAAGTTCATATTATGGAGTCATTAAAAAAATATAGTAGGTTGATTACATTAAATTTCAAGTTCCATTTTTTAACTGAAAATGGTTTATTAGTAGTAGTATTGTGAGACGTGATGAATTTGGAATGACACTAGTTAATCTAAATAGATTGAAATACACAACTAATCCTTTTATAACAAAAACACATGAAAAAATAATTTTTCAATGTTCTTAATCAATCTGATATGCATTGGTCAATATTTTTAGAAGGAAAAAATAGTATGTTGGTGATGATAAACTTGACTAAGATGTTTATTTATGTGATATCCCTACATCCATGGATATATTAATAGATAATATTGATGAGCATGTCATAGAAATGGTTTGTGCAATACTGAATGATCATGATGAAGAAATTTGGGAAAACAATCCTTTAGTACATTTATAATATTACAGGTAACATATTTTTATTTCTTATTTATTTTTTTAAAATTCATAAAATTTTAGATATTTTGATTTTAGTTTCTTTATTAAAACATGTATTATAACTATTAAGTTAAATTTTTTGTTTATATTATTTTAGTTTTGTTTATTTTACCATATTTACCTTTATGTAACTTATATATTAATTGATTTTGTTGAAAAATAATTATTTTAAATATAATATGTTAAATAGAATAAAAAATATTGTATAATAGTATTGAAAAACTATGCTTTTTGGTGTAAAAAATGATTTATTATGTTGGATCATGTTTACTATTCACTCACCATTTTTGGATTTGTTTTCATTCATTTTTATGTCATTTCATATCTCATTAATGTTGTTATGATTTTATTTAACTATAAAAAAATATGAATAAATATGTATTAATTTAAATTTATTTAACTTTTTTGTTTGATAATTCTTCATTTTTCATTTACATTAGTATGTAATAGTTCAATTTGTATATTTTTGTACTAATTGTTTATTTCTTTGATTTGTAGGATAATAACATATCAATAAACTAATCCACCAAATACTTATAGAGATGATCATACTCATACCTCTGGGGAGGAATGTACACTTGCCACTCTTGATGAGCCTCATCCTTCTTTATAAGAGAAATATGCTCCCATAGAGGCAAAGAAGAGTTTAGGGGTTGGTAAACATGGAAACAAACATTTATCAAAATTATCAATTGCTCGTAGCCAGGACCAGAGGATATTGGTAGAATTTGATGGTAATGATATTTCAAGAGGTCAAAATTAAAAAAAAATCAAGACTTTTATATCATTGCAGGCTAAAATAAAAGTCAGTATTTTAATTGATGATTGGAGAAGTGTTGAAAAATTGACACTATCTCACTTGTGGGAGACTATTTTGGTAAGATAATTTGTTATTATTTTATTTATCTTGAAATTTTTATAGTAATATATGTTTTTCATCTTCTTATCAGATGAAATATGATATACCTGATATTAGAGGAGTTAGGAAGGAAATGTTTTTCATTGGCTGCTAGAAGATGGAGGGATTTTAAATCAACCCTCACATCAGATTTCATTTTTGGGAATAATAAACTTCATAATCAATGAGATATATATCCCTTTATATATGAAGATAAATGGAAGCAATTTGTTGAAATTAGAAGACAAGAAGCATTTTTGGTATGTGTAATGTTTCCTTTTAGAAGTTTGTTTGTATTAATGATCATATTAATGATTTATTTGTTCTTAATTTATATCAATTAAGGAGATATCATTAGGAGATCCAATCTAGAAATTTATACCATCATACTTTATCTTAGATATGGTATATGTTATTGGAATAACAAATGATGGCTGAAAATTTTCAAAAACTAAGAGTTGAGTCTTCATGCTCTATAGAGGTTTCCCTTCCATCCCCTCGACTAAACATGAAAAATGGAAGAGGGGTCAGATGAGAAAAAAGGACAATATATTACAAAATAATCAAGGGTTGTAGTTGATAGTATTGTAAGATGTTTACTTTATTTATTTATTTAATTTAATTTAATTATTTATATATTATGATTCATTACAGATTTTTCAAATATTTTATATAGGATTTTCTTGAGGAGAAGAGAATATAAGAGTCTTTTTAGCTGAGGGTAGGAAGGAAATATTCGATATAGGATTGGGAAATACTGAACACCTGAGTCATTTATGAGGATACTCAATATTTGTACTGGTGAAAAAAGCATTTCCACATTCTACAGCTTCTTCAATGGACAATGTTTATAAAAAAAGAATATTTGGAAGCTGAAGTTTAGGATATTCATGTGATGATGGAAGATGGGATCATATCTTCGGTATAGTTAATGTTTTCAGACATGTAAATATAGTTTCAAACTACAGCTCCCACTCCTGCACCTCCACCTGCAGAACCCACTTCTTATCCAACTCCTACACCCCTCCTCCACAACTTCCTAGTTATTGTGAGTTATATGTTGATGATCCCTAGTATCATATTATTGCATATGGGATGATATTTTATATTTGAGATACCATTCATCATCAACATATTGAGATAGAGCATCGCAGGGTCCCTGTACATGATATTACAAATAGAAAAACTAAAGTACCATTACCTACAAATTAAGAGAGTAAAATTGAAAAAAGTATTGTCCACTTTCTATTTTGTCCATATAGACTTCTTAGACATATTACCATAGAGGTATGTATATATTTTATATTTTATTTAATTTTGGTATTAAATTTGTTTTAACATTTTAAATTTTATATATTGATCTATTTTTTTATAGGAATACTTTAAAGGTAAAGAAATGTTGTGCAGATAATAACAAATACAAAGTGTTATGACTTTAGATACAAATTCTAGTAGTCTTGATAGATTTTAAACATATTCAATTTTTTTTATGTTTATGAGAATCCAATTTAAGATAGTGTTTTTGGGAGTGTAATTAATGTGGTGCTTTGGAAAAATGATATCACGGAGATTGTAATTAGAGATCAGTTGGAATCAACATGATGTATGTTTTTTACATGTAAGTCTTAACATAAATATTTATGTACATTTAATTTATTGAAAATGTATACTTATGTTTGTTTTTTTATTAGGTATATTTATAAAATGTGTAAGGATCATGAAAATATAGATGTATATGGATTTATGGACCCATAGTTTATTTAACTAATAGTGATGATAATGAATGAAGTAGAAAGAACAGTTTATATTACAGAAAGATTTCAAAAGAATGCAATTATTCAATACGGAAAGCTGCCTTATC
This sequence comes from Viscum album, assembly GCA_963277665.1. Classification (NCBI taxonomy): domain Eukaryota; kingdom Viridiplantae; phylum Streptophyta; class Magnoliopsida; order Santalales; family Viscaceae; genus Viscum; species Viscum album. The sequence continues at coordinate 1,481,174,715 of OY728141.1, read as the reverse complement.
TTAAAGATTATGAAATATATATCTCACAGATTTTTATATATATTTTAACATAATAAACACTAATATTAAATTTTATTTTATATCATTGGCCATTAGATATTATGTTTTTTTGTACAAGGGATAAGTTAATTTACTGGTTATGATCTATCCATGGTGAAGTGTGAAAAAAATTTAAGAATTAATTGTAAACATAAGTTTGAATTTTTTTAATACTTTTTTATGTTATAATAAATTTTAAATTAATTTCATTCATATTATTTTCAATCAGGGCATGAAATTTCTTCCCAAAGACCATAAGAAAGAAGAGTGCCAATATCAAATATGAAAAAGAAACGGTGGATTTTCATTTATAATTAGAAAATTTTGGATATATTACTTAATAATTTTATTTCTAATTTAAAAACTCATTTAAATAGAATTTTCATAAACAATAAGGCATAAAATAATGTGAATATTATGTGTTAAGATTTATGTATAAAATAATTTCAACTGTGATAGTTATGAAGTTCCACCAGATCATATTTCTTTATAAACCTTTCCATAACATTTCATTCATTTTATTCATAATAAATGTTAAATTATTTAATTTCAATTTGTAACTTTTTTATAAAAATCATCCTTATAGTGAACTGAAGTCAATATACTAACAAATTGAATGGGAAAATCATTTTACAGGTGTGGTTGGATTCTAGTTTGTTTGTACTATATATTGAAATTTTGAAAGTTGTAATTGTAAATGTGTTTAGATGGAAAAATAATTTTATAGTTGTTGTTAGATTTTCTTTTATTGTACTATATATTTTAATTTTTAAATTTGTAATTATAAATTGGTTTTTTTGGTTGTTTTAATGATACTTCTACTTGGTTTCTACTAGTTTTTCTTCCTGTTTCTCTTCTGCTCTATAGTGGAGAGGAGGGTTGAAAATAAAATTATTAAGAAAATGGATTTTTATGTTGGTTATCACATAAATAACATAAAAAAACCCTTAATTTCATTGAGTTTTCATGTCATTTTTTTGATAATAGATATGGAAAATCTATTAATATAGGATTTTTATTTTAGTTATCTCATAACCGATGTGAAAAATGGGTTTTTTCATGTCGGTCATAACATAAGCAACCTAAAAACCCAATAAAATAATTCATTTACAATGTAATTTTTTTTAAATATTGTTAAAATTTTATTTACAATGTCACCTGCAATAATGTTTCTTACAAACTGATGTTAAAAAGTAAGAAAAAACGACGTGAAAACCCATTTTCTATACTAGTGTGAAAACAATTTTCATTATATTGTTTTTTGTTTTTATTTAAAAGTTAAATTATAAAATTGTAAAATTTTAATTTTATAAAATAAAATTCATTTTTTGATTCATAATTTAAATATTATCTTAATATGAATTTTTGAGCTCTTTTTGAAATAGTTGATTTTTAGGTAAATTGTGAAAATATAGTTTTTACCAAAACTATAAATTTTATGACATTATCATTATATAATAAATACTTAGAAGTTTATAAAACCTATTAATTGATAAAATATGAATATAAAGTCTAAAAATATACATTTTAAATACTATTTTTTATTTATAAATCCTACGTTTAACATTTTATAACCTTAAGTAATATTTTTCAATAAAAACTATTTTTTGGTCTTTACTTTAATTAAATATCATTTTGGTAAAATTTAATTTTGGATTTATTTAAAATACAAATATAATTTTTATAATAAACCAATTTATATCATTAAAATCAAATTTCATTAATAATTTCACACTACACATAAATTTTAATCTTAAAAATACACTTTTTATAAAAATTAGTTTTTATGCGTTACATGCACTGGTGTTAGAATTGAGTTTTTACTCACATATAAAATTTATATAATAACATTTAATTCATATCTTTAATCATTAGGAACAAATTATATAAGAATTTATATTTTATTTTTAGGCATTAAATGTAAATTACCTAGGTAAAAACTAGTTACCATGGTAAAATAAAAAATCGTAAAAGTGAAAATTCTAAGAGTAAAGAACTTAAGAAAAATGTTTAAAAAATGTGTGAAAATTAATTCTTGAGGTATTATCAAATTTATTTCACTCCCAATAAATTATTTTTTCATTTTATAATCCACTTGACATGTGAAACATGTGCTCTCTTTATATTAAGATGAAATATTTAAAAGAATTTCATTATCAACACTTATAAAAGAGGCCTCTCACCACCCCTTAAATACCACTTAAAAATTAGGTTTAATCTTGAAAATATACCCTTATTCCTTACCTTATAATCATTTTCTACTATATTATTCTTATGGTCAAAAGATATTAGCAAAATATCTCCCTTTCTAAGGAGTCCTCTAAGGGAAAGCCCAAGTCCTTAACATGAGAACTAATTTCTACTAATTCCTTTTATTTTATGTATTAATTTTTCAAATATATTTTTATAATTACTATATAAGTACATAATTATTGTTTTTATATTTAATTTTATTATTCTAATTTAATAACTATTAGGCTTCTTTCCCATTTTCCCTTAAGGGAAACAAAATCAACATTAATGTGTATATGCGGACTACCGCCTCCACAAAGCATCATGTTTCATTTTCCTTAAGCACCTTACAAAACTGTTAATAATGTTGAATTTAATAAATAAGTATTATATTTGTAAAATATTTTATATTCTAAAATTATTCTCCCATTCTATGGAAAATGAAATCATAAACCATGCGTACATGCAAACTACCACCTCTATGGAATGATTGATTTCCATGTTTTTCCTTTCATCACCACTTTTCATGAATGGTAATAAAAATGGGTTTAAAGGATAAATATTATTTTTATAAAATTATTAAGGTTATTTTAATATAATTGGACAACCTATTAACAATATGATCAATAAACAACTATGGTAAATTTAACCATCCAAAAGAGAACTCTAAGATAAAAAAAATGATTTCTTCATAATATCTAATAACTTCATATGAGATAAATTATTATTATAATTATTTAAAATTATAATATATCACAATAACAAATACTAAATAATGAAATTATAATTCTTTTATAATTATATTACAACCAAATCACTTCATAATCATCCATTAATTATGGTAAGTTCTTGTTTTGGTAGGTTTAACCACCTACTTGAACAATGTTATAAATTTATATCATGGATGAATATGGGAATTTAATTTATTGAAATATATGATATAAATAAGAAAATAATTATTTTATTTTATTTATTTAGTGGCAATAATAATACTAAATTCATTAGTTAAGATACCAACATCCGTTCATTCAAAATCACTGAAACATGCTCATTGTTGATTTCATCTTTAAGGATCGTAACCAAAAATCCCATCGAATGAAATTATAAAATTATAAATAATCTAAAATAAAAAATTATAATACCTTTTATTATCTTTTAATGATTAAATTTAGGATAATAATGAATAACAACCCCACTATTATGAAACTAGTTTAAAATGATTAGGATTACTCATGCCCGATATTAATAATAGATAATAACTAACTAATATAAATGTAGATATTAATTATAAATTAATTGTATAAAAGGTTATATATATGAAAAATTTATGAAATGGGTGATTAATATAGTTTTTATATGGTTGGTTAGAGCCCATTTCAACTTAGTAGGAATTAAGGTAAGGGTTTGTGCTAACTCAATTTTCTTCTATTGAGTTACAAACTTTCTTATGGAACTCTATGGTTCCAAGTTTAATTTATTATACCTAGTAAATAATTTTTATCGAATCCCATACTTCTTTTTTAGGGTTCTAAAATTCTTCTTTATAACCTCATTATTAAATGATTCTTACCATAAATATTATGTTACTTCTAAGGGTTTTTTGTCTCAATTTTCACATCTTAAGACATATTTATTATTATACACCATTTATTTATTTTATATGGTTTATATAATTCAAATTTAATATATTTTTATCATTATACTCTCATTACTAATGGAATTTAATGTAAAATTTTAAATTATATCATTCAAAGGGGTTTTTACTCGATAGTTTCTAAGGTCATAAGTGTTTATTTTTCTTATTTTCAATTCCATGAGACATGTTTGATATTGTACACAATATTTTAATTTATATATAATTTTAACTACCCTATTTCATTTGATTATAATGAATATATTTTATTTAATTATATTTAAATTTCATGGTATCCCTCTCATTTTCTTTTAATTCTTACATTACCATTACTGTAAGGGTTTTTTCTCTTCAATTTTTCTTTATTCAGATATGATTTATATTCACTACTTATTTCCCATTTGTGGTGTATATATTAGTCATGGAATACCTTATAAATCCTCTCAAACTAATTTATTTTGTAGGATTAAAATTGAGAAAATCCATCACTACCTTTTTCTTTCCAAATCATCCTATATTACTTGCATAATTTTTATTCCAATGCATCTCCTTTATGAACACTCTATATTTTATTCCTTTGATTTAAGGGTGTTCTCTTAGATTCTATAAATCAATTGATTTGAAAAATTATTAACTTAAATACATTCTATTACTCTATAAAATGTTATATTAATGGATTATTACATAGAAATATATTCCATTTATTGATTGGGGAAATTATTAACCTAACTATATACCCCTCACTCTATATAGTGTTAGTTTGAGGTATGATCGCATAGAAATCTATTCCATTTATTTATTGGGAAAATATTGAAAATTCATAAACATATTATTCCAATACGGATGTTTATTGATTATTAGGTAATATTGGTTATGTTTTGTATATATTATTAATTACTTTATATGATGAATTCATTGGACTTAATTAGTTATGGTTAGGGTCCAAAATGACCCCTTAATGTATTTATAGGTCTCCTGAGACAAACTAGCTTGGGTATTTTGGTGTATTCCTACCTAGAACAAAATATTTCCTAAACACAAGGCTTTGAAGATAAGATCACGATATCTAAGATCGTGATACCTTGTCTTGGGGCATGGAACTAACTATAAAAAATTAGGTATTTCATCACTAAGAAACAAATTAGTATTGTCCATGTGTTTATTTATTAATATTTCAACCATGAATGTGTTATAAACATAGTTTCTTTTTTATTATGGTATTATTTTGATGATATATTCTTTCCATATTATGTATTATTATTTTATGCTCGCTTTTGTTTACGCTTAATGAGTGTTTGAGCTCAACCCTTCTTATGCTTCCATTTCCCTAGGTTATGAATACATTTATTACACATGATATGTCTAAAAAATAGCTTGGGTGAATAATTTTATCGGAGACATTGAAGGACTATTATAGATTGAATAATTTATTATATAGTGGAAAAAATTTCCATTTGATGAGATATACATGGGATTTGTTAGTTAAAAGTTTTTCTTTAATATCTAAAACTCTAAACCTAAAAAGGTACTTCAAATGTAAGTGACTCAATATTTATTGGTTATATTGTAATTATTGATGGTTAAAATTGGGTTACTTCAGTTCATTTCAATGCTTATATATAAAAAATGTGTTTATTCACACCAGATTCTAGGAGTGCAGGTTTGAGGCATCATAGTACCTTGTTAATCAAGTGATGTTAACTTCATATGTTTAAATGGATTCATCATAATTTTTATTTAAATCAAATAATTATCAATTCATATTGATCTGTATAATTCAAGGGAAATATTTCTAAAGGAATAAACTATTTAAATCATCCCATAATATAGATTCAATCACTTCTTCATTATTTTTATTTTTCATTAATTTACACCACTAATTAACTTCTCCTTCAAGATGATAAATATCTAGAACAACTTTCCACTATTCTAAGCATTCCACCGTAACAAATATATTTTCTAATGACAATATCCACCATTTCACCACATGTGGATTCATAGACCCACTAGTTTATTCCACCATAGTGGTATTTATCTCATGAATTACTCAATTTATGGTGGTTCACATCATAGTGATGAAGTCCACTCCATATGGTTATGGTTATTATCCATAATCTTGGTCATTTTCATTAATATAGCAATAATGTTTTCAACATTATCCCCCATGAAATTTGTTTTAACATTAATAAAATTATTACATTGACCATTATCTCCAAATTGGGCATTCTTATTAGTGAATCTCCTTTAACCATCTTATAAATTTAAAAAAACATTATTATAAACTTAATAAAGTTGAATATGAAATTATAACCATATACTTTTATGATGGTTCATTATAACTAAGTGTTTTCTCCAAGATTTTATTTTTGAATTCACAAAAATAAAAAAAATATAATTTAATAACAAATGAGATTCCCCACACCCATACTCCCTAATATACTTCCTTACTTACATACAATCATTACATAACTTAAAAAATCATTACATTTAAATACTTCCCATAATCTTTAAGTTTAGTGTCTTTGGGAACTAAGACACAAATACATAAAAATTAACACACAAAAATTTATGTTATCATCTCTAAGATATATTTATCAACCCATAATTTGTTTCTCATCTAAAATATACTTGTTTTATTTATGATTTGGGAAAAAATAAAATGGGTGAGCTCAGATGCTTAGTAAGTGTAATAATAAGCATGATATCATTTCAAGAAAGATAAATCCATAAAACATGAAATAATCATAATAAAGATAATGATACATAAGGAAGGCATAATAAATAAGGAAATAATGATATATAAGTAAATAATGTAAACTGAAACATCATAAATATGTGGTTAAAAGACCTTTTATGGAAAGGATACCTACCCATACCTTGATATCAAAATGGATTTGATGGCAAGGCTACTTGCTAATACCATGATACATAATGACTCTGTTAGAAAGGATGATTTCCAATTACATAATATCTAAATGGATCTAATGGAAATTATTTCCACCAATACCATGATATTATAATTCCTTTTATGGAAATCTTATCTAATAATACCATGACATATAAATAGCTCCAATGGATAGCCTACCCACTAATAACATGATATCATAATCATATCATACACATAATATCTTAGAATATTTAAAATTTCCCAATTTATTAAAGGGGTATATAACTGGGCCCACCCATATGATAATGTTCCCAATGTATGATGCATAACTTAAAACACACATTAATAAGATCATACACATAAAACATTCATAATGTGTAACCACATTCAATGATAACACATGAGTAATAAATTTAAGTATTATTATTATAAATCCATAATCAATGGAATTTAATGGTATCTTGGTGAATACCCATTAATTGGAATATGGGATTACAAAATTATTCACAAGGTAGGGTATATGCTAAAGGCAACCTCTTCAACATTGTTTCAATGAGTTTCATAAATGGATTTGTCAATGTAACATTCTAATGCATCACTATAGAAGGAGAAGACAAAGACATTTTTCTATTGGGAATTTAGTGGATAATACACAAGACATGTGATATTTACATGGTAATACATAGAGTTCGAGTGACCCACTCACTTCCCTAGAATCACCCTTCCTAACTACATGCCCTTATATTCTTTCATCAAAAATGAATTTTTTTCTTATAATTTAATTACATTGTATGTTTTTTTATAAAAAATACTATAATAATGAATAGTTGATAAGAATGAAATAAAAAGTCAATAATGGATAAATACCTTAAAATATATTTAATTTCCATGATATTATAGGTTCAAAGGAACTTGGGAGGTGAAACATGGTTTACGAGATCTTTTTGGCTTGGTAAATGCTTATGAGAAAGGTATAATGAAAATAAATGGGTAACATGATATTGATAATATAACTAAAGGATGATAATATACTATATATAATATATTATAATCCTAAAAATAAAGGTTTAGAAAGGTTTATTATAAAATAAACATAAAATGAAATTAAAGATAAATGGATTGGAATCCTTCACTTTTATATGGCATGACCTTTGAAAACAGTATAAGGAGAGTGAATGGATAATACCTTAAGGATAAAAGATTAATGGAATGATAATACCATATAATATAAATCATGAAAGCATTTGGATAAATATTTTAAGGAATTTTTAAACAAAATAATTTCATTTCAAAAGTAAAGAATATGATCAAGAATTATTTACTTTGACATGGTAACAACTTTGGAAAAGGGAATAATGAGAGTTTAAGAATAATATTCCCAGAAAAAAAAACATAAAATGGATGGAAATATTTTAAAAATATAATAATATTATCATAGGAAAGGAATTTTAAAATCAGTTATAATAAAATAATTGCATTTGGAAAAAGGGAGGGATGGGAATAAGAACTCTTACCTTACTTGAACTTCTTAACTTAGAAACACCCCTTATAACCACAAAAACTCTTTAATATTAAAGAGATATATATAGTAGAGATACATTTATAGAAATACTCATAGATAATTTTATATTTTTATTTATAAATGATAATACAAGGTGAGTATTTATAGGTGTGGTAAGTTTAATTCCATGGAATTAATTATTGAATATTTTATAATTCCATTATCTCTAGTGCTCCACTACACCCATAATACCTCATTACGTACCTTAATTATCCACTATAATGATTAGAACAAACATTTGACCAATATAACTAACTGGGTTGAGTTTAGTCATATTTACATATATATGATGTCATATTTACCGCATGTTACTATATTTCACTATTTTTACCTTATTTTTGTATTTTTATAAAAAGTTACCAAATCTCACCCATTAAATAATTTTGATGCACTAATTAAAAATATGTAATCCATTTTATCAAATTTATCCTCCAACTATGTGAAGTTAATATTTTAAATATAAATGTAATATTTAACAAAAAAAGTATCTGGATAAAATATCTTATCACTAAAATAAATTACATATTAATACCAACTCAATCCCTATATTAATAAACTATTATGATTCTAGTATAATCCCTAAGGGTAAGTTTCATAATGATTTTACTTCCATGGGGTATTTCATCCAACATTTATCTAGTTGTGATTTCTAATAACTTGAACTTATCGCATAGAAAATTTCACATAAACCTTAAATATTGAAACTTAACTTGATCTTGGTCTAGATAAAACCCTAATGATGTTATCACCTTCCTATGATCTAATAAATATGCCTCATATATGATATTCCTACTATTTGAAGCCACAAATTATCCTTTTTACAACAATTATCTTAAATTATTACCCTAATAATATACATTTATCCTAATGGTTATGTTATGAATGATTATTATTCACAATGATTATAATTCTCAATATTCATATCCAATTTCTATAAAATAATTACCTCATATAATAATTTTTATTTAAAAACATATTTTATTATCATAATTTCTATTCCATGACTTGTATTACTTTTCTATTGTAATTTAATAATAATAGAAATGATGGTTATAGGGAATTATGATACATGGGACATTTACATTGTAATATTTTTTTATATTTCCCATTATTAGTGAAATTACTACAGGATCCATGCACAAATACCTGAGTTGGGGGGGTGAACCGGGTGTGAATAAAATTTTACAAAATTCTAAATATTCTTTTAATATTTTACCTCCTTTGGTATTTGAACCAATTTCAACAGTTAATAAAAATAGATGCTAGTGTTTTACCATCATTCAACAACCATCTGAAAATAATTAAAGGAATTTAAATTACAACACACAATGTTTTTACAAGGTTTTATCCCTCTTGGGATTCCTACTCCTTATCGTGCTTAGTATGTTCAAGTAACAAATTTTCCACTATAATATTATAATCAATATAAGTGGATTAAAAAGAGATTGTACTATACCCAATTATTTTCTCTACACTTTATAGGTAGTTTGGTATCATCCAAGACAAAAGACACAACAACCAATTATGGTCTTATTTTTCAGTATCCCATTGCACTTCAGAATCCTTACTGGTATCTCAAAAAACTTTAGGCCTTTTAAGTATATATTAAATAATAACTAGATGTAAAAAAATAAATTATTTAGATTTATTTTCTCAATACATAGTATTTTAATGCCTTTGAATCTTCAAGAATAGCAGCATGTTCCTTACTCTCTGCTTATGGAACTACTTTATGATCTAGCTTAGAAGCTATTCACAAGCTTGAATCACTCTTGATCTCTTGTGATTTTCAGGTATCCAATATCTCCTAAAATATACAGGCTCGACATCCTGATAATAATAGCAAAAATAGTGTTAGTATTTATCTTAGATATTCATATTTATAAGATTTTTCAATAGTGGGTGTCATAGGATCTTCTTCTTCTCTTTATCTCTTCTTAGATACCCTAAATTAATTTTAAAATTAAATATCATATTTCTATTATTCTTCCTCAAGATTTATTATTTTCTATCAAAACTCCCTCCCTAACCTATCATTGTTTTTTATATTTCTTATTAGTTTTTATATGTATTCACCCATCATTTTCTTTATATATATTTGATATAGAAAACCCTAATCAATTTGGTGTCATTACTCCCCAGTTCACTTTTCCTCAAAATATTATACATGGGTATATCCCATGATATATATTTCCTTTAACATTTATTTTCATTTGGGGTTGTCCCCATGCTATTGATTATTATTTTTTCCTAAAAAAAATTCGATACTATAACACTAAGAATACCTTTTTTAATTTTATTTCAATTTTTACCGCAACTGAATATGTATTCATTTAATATACTAGTAGGATTTGAGACTCTTATTCTAAAAAACATTCCAACAATATTTTAATATAAAAATACACTTAAAATATGTATGAAAATTATACAAAAAAAATTTATATAGTGTGTCATATCTCTTTGCACCTTGAGATCTTCTGAAATAGAAATACATCTTCAACTTTAATATTTAAACTATTGAAATTCATCTCAACTCAAACTCTAATTACTGAGATAACTCATCTTGAATTATAACCCATTTGTGATATTTAGAACTATGAATCACAACATAAGAATCAACAAGTTTAATTTACAAATTTTATCACCAAAGTTAATTTTTAAATATTTTTATTTGAAAATTAACTGATAAATAAAACACTGATTCTTACTTCTTCTTCTTCTTCGTCTTCTTCTAATTTTATATTCCTTAAATTAATTCTTAAATCATGGATTAATAAATCATCATGATTTTTAGAACTTTAAAGAGTATCTTTAGGATCATAAAGCATGATTTATTCTTCAAAATTTTCAATTATGGAATTCTTAGGTTTCTATCCTTATACATTCTCAAAATTTCACAATGGATTAACCCTTACGGCTTAATCAATGACCCTTCTAGTTCAATGAATTTTCCAATTTTTCAGTTTCACTCAATTTATAAGGGTAAATTACCATTATATATTTTTCCTTTGTCAAATTACAAAATAAATCCAACAATGTAATTGTAAATTAATATTATAGTTTGGAAGTTCTACCTTTATAATTTTGGAAAATAGACCTTATGGTTTTAGAGTTACCTTTACGGTTCTTAGGAATGACCCTTACGAGTTCTTAGGATATCCCTTATGGTTTTTATATTTACATTTATGCTTTCTTAATCATCCTTTTGAACTTAAGAATCATCCCACCCCTTTTTCATTTTTTGATACTTCTAGTACAAAAATGATCCTTACACTTATAGAGATAACTTCACACCTTTTCCAAATTTATGGTCAACTGAACCAGGTTACTCTTACAGAATTTTACTTATCCAAATATTTAGTATCATCATAGGTTTTTCAGAATTATTTCAAATTAATTTAGAATCACTTTTATGCATATCTAATCCTTATGAATCACTTCAAATCACTTGAGAATAAATTTAAATAATTGTGGTAATTATCAGTATAATTACAAACTCCCTTTCAATTGTTTCTAAAATATTTTATAGAATATAAATACTCAAGTGGTGAATTTAAAATATGACCATTTATTTTAAAATTCCATCTCTAATTCAAATTGATCAAAACTTCATCCAAGTGTGTTGCATCACTGATTCTAATAGTCTACTTTCCAACAAAAACATTGGATGAATTCTCCACAACTCAACCAAATTCCTTAAAACATAAAACCTATTTTAATCCATGTAACTATCAAGTACAATATAGTTCAATATCCAACTTCTCACTTTTAGTATATCATGTTGTATAAAACACTTTTCCACCTTCAATACTTGTCTTTCACATGAAGAACAACTCATCAATCATTTGATATTAGGGGTTTCTCACCAATACTTTTACAACATAAGACACTTCCTTTTCATGTTTAATGGAAGAAACTTCTTGATTGGGTGGATCCTTCCTCCATTTCCCTGCATCATCATACACCTATTAACATGATCACTAATAATCATTGATAATAAATACATCCAAAACATACCTTTGGAAACTTTACTTAGCTATATTAGTCTTAATAAATCTATATATTTTATTTTTATTACACAATTAATAATATTGAAATATTTATTTCTATGGATTTATCAATTATTATACAAAAAACACCATTACCATTATGCATGATTCATTTATTTTATATAACTTCAACATGTTTCCATATATCTAGAAACTATAACACTAAATACATAAACCTTTCCATGATACTATCACAAAAAACCACTGACACTTCTTCTTATATCATAGAAATGGAACATACCAAAACCACCACCACTACTATAACAAGACAACAGTATAATTATCCATCATAATAACAAACAAGGAAACTCATTATTGACAATTTGTTAATTATTTATCATTTTATACTCACTACAAAAATATTAATCAACCAATCTATATTTCCAAATTATTCACTCCATTACCTTATTTTAATTCATTAAACCAAGTTAAAATATGTTTATTATATCAATAAAAACAAATTTAAATCATATAAACATGCTAATACAACAATCAAGAAGTAAATAACATAAAGAAGATAAAAAAACATGTAAAAAATACACAATACTCCTCACCAATTTCATTTCAATTATTCATATTTGATTAGGTCAATATAATATCTTCACCCAAATAAAACCCAATCATGATAATTCCACGTCAACAAAGAAAATAATAAGAGATAATTTGAATTTTCCACCTCAAATTAATCTTGAATGACACAATGCCAATAGAATAAGGGAAACTAAGATCAAACACTAAAAAACCAACATGAATCCTTAAACAACCTATAATACACCAATCCCCTATAACCTTAACACACGAAATATGACCCAAGAACCCAAAGAGGAAGTGTAAATAAGAAAATAAAGTATAAAGGAAGAATTATCTCAACAAAGTGAATCTGATCTCTTGGAAGGGAGATGATCGAACACTAAATAAAGGACATTTTAGGGCTTTGGAAAAACCACTAGGGCTACTAATGGTCAAAAGTGAGGAAAATAAACCATGTAGAAATTTTATAACTACTCAAATTTATAATAAAGAAAATATTATCACAACACCTTAGTGTTACGATGTAATGATGTTTGATCAACCATGCCAATAAAAACCATAGAGAGAATCTCCTTATCTATCCCCCATAACCCTCAACCAATGACCATTAAATTTCGATAAAACCAAGGCACATTACTTTGTAATTATACCCATTATACTACAATAGACATAATCTCAAATTTTACAACATAATCATCTTTCTCCAACAATCTCACAACCAAAATCCCACTTAAATTCAAAATCCTCAAATATACATCATAAAACAATGATAAAGAACAATGACATAACTCATTTCCCACAAACTCAAGAAGTAACATGAAAATATCATAACCTAAATATTTATCATGTAATATAACTCATCAAGCCATAATTACCTAAATCAAAACAAAACTATCAAGACATGATATCCAAAGGTAATACCACTTTATCCATACCACTCATCAACAAATCATAGTGCAACACTAGCCTATTAAAAATGATTTATTTACCTTTACAAGTTTTTTATTAAAATAAAATTATACTATACCAATATCCTCTAAAATCACTCTTATCATTTCCAACACCTCAAAACCATAAATTAGAGTACTGAGAAAATCAAATAATATACATTAAATACATTTCAATAATTCTTATCCTTGATAATAAAAACTAAACCGAAACAAAAAAAACAACCTCAAAGACAAAAAAAACCTCATGAAATATCTATCAATAAAGAATATATCTATCAAGAAACAAAAAATGTAATACAAAGGAGAGAAAAACAAATTCAACCATATCAATATAAAAATATCAACATCATAGAAAGAATAAAAACTCAAAAAACTTTGAATTCTGAGCTCACATCCACATCTCTTACTCCCACATGAATTCCTTCAATACACAATTCCTACATAAGAGATGACCTAGAGGAATTACACATCATTGAATTATTTTCAATTAATGATATTGAATCTCAATAGACTAATCCATAAACGTCATTTCATGCTTAATATCAAACTCACCAAAATCAATGACATAAAAGTCATCATAGATATATCTCTAAATCTATGACATGTGAAAGGAATCATAAACCCAATACATCTATGAAGGAAGATAAAATTGATATTACACATCACCAAATCACCATAACACCTTGAAAGGTCCAACAAATTATGGGGAAATATTACTACCTTTACTGAACTTTCACCACCCATAGTAAGGAAAAACCTTCATAAATACATAATCCCTAACCTCAAACTCTAGAGGTATCCTCCCCTGATCAATATAATATTTTTAACTATCTTAAGAAGCTTTCATATAATTACAAATCATATTCACTTTTCTTTCCATACTCTACATTAAATATGGTCCAAGAATCACTAACTCTCTAAACCCAATCTTGCACAAAGTAGATCTAAAATCCTATCCATACAAAACCTTAAATTAATCTATACTAATAGAAGAGTGATAACTGTTATTATAGGAAAACTCAAACAAAGGTAAATGTTTTTCCTAAAAACATCCAAAATCAAGAACATATCTATGAAAAATATCCTCCAATTTCTAGATTGTCTTCTTTTCTGGCCATTTTTAGAGGATGGAAGCTAGTGTTAAGGAATAACTGAGAAGAAAAAGCATGATGCAGAGTCATACACATTCTCAAGGTAAAATTAAGATCTCAATAAAAGATGGTCATATGAGTAATCCCATAAATCTACATCACATATTCCATATAAAGTCTCATTAATGCATCAATCTCAATAAACTCCTTGATCACCAAGAAATTTGATAAATTCATCAACCTATCCATAATCAACTAGATGGTGCCACATAAAACCAATTTACGAGGAAAATTAATAATAAAATTCATAGATGTGTCTTAATTTACTAAGGAATATCCAATGGATGTAGTAAACCACCTGGAATTATATTCTTGGATTTTACTCACTAACAAACAAACCACCAAGACATGAAGTTATCCACCAACCTATTCATCACTAGATACCAAAATTGATACTTCAAGGAATGATTCATCTTGGATATATCAAGATGTATAGCTAGAGGTATTCTATGAAACTCATGTATAAAAACAAATCACATTACAAACATACAAAGAGATTCCCTAGAAACAACCCCTAATGCTTACCATCCTTTGACCATCCCTCAAGAGAATATCTAAATATAACATGATATCTTTATACCTCCACCATATAATCTCATAGTTGAGACTCATCCACCTATTAGAATAAGTAATAATTCACTCTGATCTGATATAGACAAACTCCACTATTGACTTCCTCCAAATTCAAATTCTAAACTACAGTCTCTCCCATTATCATCCACTCATATCCATTCTCTTGAGAAACATCTCCATAAGAATTCTTACTTAGTGCATCAACTATTAAATTTCCCTTACCCAAAGTGTAAGAGATATTGAACTCATAATCTTATAATAAATCCACTTATATATACTGATGTAAAATAAAATACTATTGAAATAATATATATTATAGGTTCTTGTGATCTATGAAAATCACAAAATGCTCATTGATAAGATAATTACACCATATATTTAGAGAAAAGACTATATTTTTAAGCTCTAGATCATGGGAAACATAATCACATTCATGAGGATGTAATTTCTAAGACCCATATGAGATCAAAACTCTCATATATAGCAGGACACAACTTAGACTAAGATAAAAAGAATCATAAAAAACTTGAACATAAATCCTTATTATATAAACCACATAATATAAGAACTGACCAAATTTTCTTTTAGGTAATCATACATCACTTGACACTGATACATTTATAAAAAATATTGACCCTTTATAGTAAAAAATATCAAAGGTGATGAATTTTGAGAGAAATTAGATATGAACATCTTATAATAGCCAAATAGACCAATGAAACTATGCACCGATTCAAATTTATTTAGAGCCCCCTACCAAGAAATAACTAATTAAATATTTAAAGGATCAAATTTCAATCACTACTATAACTAACATGACCAATTAAACGAACCTCACGGGTCTATAACTTGCACTCAGGATAGATTCTCATATAGTTTATGCCATTGAAGAACTTAAAAAGAATCCCTTAAATAACTAAAATGGTCCTCCTATGTTCTAAAATAAAATAGGATATTGTTGATGAATAATACTATAAATTGATTTATAAACTCATGAAAACTAAGTTAATTAGTCCTATCAAAATAGTTTGAGGTGTTCATGATCATGAAAGTAATCACTACGAACTTGGAGTGTCTATAGTGACACGTGAAAGCAGTATTCAAGAAATAATCCTCCTTCACCCTAATCTGGTGATGCATGAACCATAAATTTATCTTAAATAATGATCTAAATCTATTCAAATGACCAAAAAAATTCATCAATACTTGGGAGGATATAACTATTCTTCATCGTCACCCAGTTCATTTGATAATAATCGGTGCATAGATATAGACTACCATCTTACTTCTTACTGAATAATGTTAGAGCACCTCAAGTAAAAACACTAGACAGGATGAAAACCTTCTACAATAGGTCATTGATCTAAATTAAAAACTCTCATAAATCTCAAGGTTTCAACCTATTATAAGATATGTAAATTATAGAAACACCATGTTACAACTATATACCAAACTCGACGTCAAATCGTGTGGGGGTGCTATAACTTATTTAGGAAAATAATTAAAAAAATTCATCAATAACTCTTGGGAAATCCTTAATCCACACTTACACTAAACCAAGCATCAACTCCTCTAGCTGAGAAGAAAGAGGATCCAAAAACCAATGATCCATCTGATGATCCTTCTCTCCAAAAAACTCCCCACATCTTCCTTATAAATAAAATGAAACAACTCTCCTATAATAGAAATTTATGAAAATTTATATAGAATAAAAAATCCATGAAAAGGATGAAATCATATGCTTGTATGTAAAATATGAAGAACTCTCCCATTCACTGATGCTACCCCATCCTTAGCTCACATCCTTGAATCACCTTAAACATAGAATACTAACCTACAATTGGTGTATACAACACTAAGGGTGGTATAAGGCTATCCAAATTGAGTTATAATTCTTGGAATATGGTGGGTGAAATAAAGGAGAAAGAAAATTAAATATCAATCAAATCATAAACCAAGGAATAATAGATACAAATGATACCTCAAACGACATTTTTTTCTACTAAAACTGACATCTCTATGGAATAAAATTGATTGTATCCCCCTTCTCTAATTTTATACCCCTGATTACATCTACTACCATGTTAATACTCAACCCTATGTCTCTAAGTGTGGTGAATGTCCTAAGGTTATAATATACCTTCTCCATTACCCCTCTATGATATAATATCATGAATACCATACTGTTTTTGATAAGGCCTAGGAGGAAACAACTACTATGGTTGTATCTAGAATTGGACACCAACCCCACAAAAACTTCTAAGAAAGGTTGAACACTAAAATTATTGATTACCACACTCTTTAATAAAAATTAAAACTGAACTAGTGATCTTAGAGGAAGCTTGAGAATTACCAGCTCTAGAGAAATGAGAGAAAGAAATCTCAAAGAAAATTCATGCTAGTTAAAACCTCAACTGCCTAGATAAATAAGAGCTCCTGTCTATAACTCCACTCTCTAGGAAGTTTATATTAATTCTCTCTCAAGATAAACCTATCAGTACTAATATCTTATCTACCACCCCATCATTCATCATTACCTCAAAAAATGAGGGTAGTATAAAAGTTCTGACCTACTACTAGATAGTTGAGTATAAATCCTCCTCAAAATGATGTACCTTATGACTACTAAATAAGAACTTTAACAACGCTAAAATTTTCCATTGTGAGTGAAAAAAAATTACTAACTACCAAAGAGAAATTAAATGACCTATGGTTTTATCAGTGCTAGGAAAATACTAATAAAGAGATCCTTTGTCAGTGCTAAAAAATCACTGATAAAGGGTGCCTTTATCAGTACTAAAAATATCACTAATAAAGGGACAATTCATCACCACTTTTCTTAGTCAGGATTAAGGACTCCTTTATCAATTCTTTAAATAGCTCTGATAAAGGATACCTCTATCAGTGCATTTAGTAGCGCTAATAAAGGGTCATACTATAGTGTGCTGTTAAATTTATAGTACACTATAGTAGCAGAAACAACAACAAAAAACAAGTGAAAATACATATTTTAAATGAAATAAAATATTCAAAAAAATATAAGAAAAAAAACTACATCATAGACATTTCAATTGATTTGTAAAATTACATGATTAAATAAAAATTATCACCACATTCAAAAACATTAATCTTCCTTTGTATTTGGCCCTCAACCCCCACTCATGGTATTATAAAAAAACCCGCCCCAAATTGAACAAAAGAATGAACCTATATAATAAAAAAATTCTTATGTTAGTAATACTATAAAAAAATAAATTAAATAGAAAGTTTCAATTTTAAAATAAACTTTGATTCATACCAATAACACTATGTATCATATTGAGTTACGATCGATTCTTGCATGTCACACCATTTCTTGTTCATATTCAAGAATTATCTCTTTAAAAATTAACTAAATAAGTATAACATAAAAATGATAATGAAATTAATTAATTAATATCATATAAAATGATGAGAAGACAATATGATCTCATTTTCTTGGTTTTGGCGATGTGATGCACATTTTAAACTAAAATGGCACTTATATATTAAAAACATGCACTTTGAGTTGTACCAACCACACCATGTGTAGGATTGATGTGAGGTCAATTTCTATATGTCAAAAATAAATTATGGATCATTTTTATAGAGTATATAAACAATTCAAATTATTTTTTTTAGTTTTGAGTATGTCACTTATGTTTTTTTTCTAAAATGTCATTTTAAAATAGAAACACATACTTTGAGTTATATTGGTCACATCATGAGTCATTTTTACTTGATAATAATTTATACATGTCAAAAATTACTTATGAATCATTTTTCTAAATTATCAAGATAATCTAATTAAAGTTTCTTGATTTTTAGTGAGTGACACTTTTTGAACTTAAATGTCAATTTTAAACTGATAACAAACACTTTGAGTCATACTGTGAACATTTTATATCAGATTGTGGTGAGGCTAATTACTACATTTCAAAAATGAATTATAGATATTTTTCTTAAAGTATCAGAATAATCTAAAACCGTTTACTCAGTTTTGAGTATGTCTATTATCTTTTTTATTAAAATTAATTTCAATTCTAAATAAAAAGATACACTTGGAGTCATACTAGTCACACCATGCATCAAATTGAGGTGAAGATGATTCCAACATGATGAAAAATACTTATGGATCATTTTACTAAAGTATCAAAACAATATGAATGCATCTTTTTGGTCTTGAGTATGTCACTTGTATTTTTTACTAAAATTTCATTTTAAACTGGAAACACGCACTTTGATTCATATTGGTCACATCATGTGTCAGTTTTATGTGAGCTTAATTTTTACATGTCACAAATGACTTATGAATCATTTTAATAAATTATCAAGATAATATGAGTGTGTTTTCTTAGTTTTCGGAGAGTGACACACTTTTTGAACTAAAATGTCAATTTTAAACTGATAATAGACACATTGAGTTATATTGGGCACACCGTGCATTATATTGAGGTGTAGATGATTTATACATGTAAAAAATTACTTATATATCATTTTCTTGAAGTATAAAAACAATCTAAATGCATTTTCTTGGTTTTGAGTATGTCACTTTTATTTTTTACAAAAAATAATGTCAATTTTAAATAAAAGGTCACACTTATAGTCTTATCAGGAACACCATGTATCATATTGAGGTTTAGATTATTACTACACATTAAAAATTACTTATGGATCATTTTCCTAAAGTATCAAAACAATCCAAATGCATTTTCTTAGTTTTGAATATGTCCCTCTTTTTACTAGAATTAATGTCAATTTTAAATAAAAATACACACTTGGAGTTATATTGGGCACATCGTGCATCATATTGAGGTTTGGATGATTATTACACATTAAAAAATGACTTATGGGTCATTTTACTAAAGTATCAAAATAATAAAAATGCATTTTCTACGTTTTGAGTATGTCACTTGACTTTTTTAATAAATTTATCATCAATTTTAAATAAAAAGAAACACTTGGAGTCATACTGATTACACCGTGCATCAGATTGTGGTGCAACTGATTCCTATAAATAAAAAATGACTTTTGGATCATTTTACTAAAGTATAAAAGCAATATGAATGAGTTTTCTTGGCCTTGAGTATGTCACTTCTCTTTTTTAATAAAATTATTGTCAATTTTAAATAAAAAGACACTTGGAGTCATACCAAGGACATTATGCATCGAATTGAGATGTGGTTGATTCATACGCATCATAATTGACTTATGAATCATTTTCCTAAAGTATCAAAATAATATGAATGCATTATATTGTTCTTTTGTATGTAACTTTTATTTTTTACTAAAATATCATTTTAAAATTAAAACACACACTTTGAGCTATACCAGTAACGTTGCCTGTTGGTTACATGTGAGACTAATTTCTATATGTTAAAAATGACTGATGAATCATTTTATTAAATTATCGATATAATCTAAGTGTATTTTCTTTATTTTTAGTTATTGAAACACTTTTTGAACTAAAATTTCAATTTTAAACTAATAAGAGACACTTTGAGTTATACTGAGATCACCATGCATCATATTGAGGTGAGATTAATTTCTAAATATCAAAAATGAATTATGGATCATTATACTAAATTATTAAAACAATTTTAATGCATTTTCTTAGTTTTGAGTATGTCACTTGTCTTTTTTACTAAAATTAATGTCAATTTTAAATAAAAAGACACACTTTGAGTCATACCAAACACACCATGTATCATATTGAGGTGAGGATAATTCCTACACATAAAAAATAGATTATGGATTTTTTTCCAAAAGTATCAAAACAAATTGAATGTTTTTTCTCAGTTTAAATTATGTAACTTGTCTTTTTTACTAAAATTAATGTCAATTTTAAATTAAAAGACACGCTTGGAGTCATACTGGTAACACCGTGCATTGGATTGAGATGTGGATGATTCCAACATATAAAAAATGACTTATGGATTGTTTTATTAAATTGTAAAAACAATTTGAATTCATTTTCTTGGTTTTGAGTATGTCACTTGTCTTTTTTACTAAAATTCCATTTTAAATTAAAGACACACACTTTAAGTCATACCGGTCACATCGTATCTTAGTTTAATATGAGACTGATTCATACACATCAAAAATGACATATGAATTATTGTACAAAATTATCAAGACAATCTGAGTATGTTTGATCATTTTTTAATGAGTGATACACTTTTTGAAATAAAATGCCAAATTTAAACTCATAATGGACACTTTAACTACTAGAATTCTAGATATTTGCGACGGGATCCCGTCACAAATAAGTTTTTGCGACGAGGTCCCGACGCAAATAGCCCGTGGGAGAAAACGGCATCGCAAAAAATATTATTTGTGATGGGCCCATTGCAAATAATATTTTTTGGGATGGGCTACTTCACCGTCAAAAATAAGTCTCTGATTATATACTTTATATATATATAAACTTTTTTGTGGTGGGACCGTCGCAAAAAGTATTCGCGACGGGCCCGTAGTCTCGTCGCAAATACTTTTTTTTAAAAAAATAGACTATTTGCGACAGGCCCATCGCAAATACTTTTTGCGACGGGTCCCTAATCTCATCGCAAATACTTTAAAAAAAGAATTAGACTATTTGTGACGGGAACCCATCATAACAGATCCCGTCGCAAATAATAAATAAATTTTTTAAAAAATAAATTTAATAAAATTATGATTATGGAAAAATTAATTTTAATATTATTAAAATAATTAAAATAAAAATATATTAAAATTCTAAATATTAACAAAAAAATATAAAATAATCATAAAATAATAATAATAATAATAATAATATTATTATTATTATTAAAATAAACAAACATTAAAAAATATAATACTGAAAAAATATATTTAATAAAATTATGATTAATGAAACAATAAAATTAATATTATTAAAATAATAAAAAAATAAAAAAAATAAAAAAAATATTAAAATTATCAATATTCACAAAAAAAATCATAAAATATTAAAAATTAAATTATATAATATTCACACCAATATAAAAGACAGAAACTGTAAATAGTTCATATTACAACAAATGTTAAATTCAAATGTTTTTAACATAAAAAAACACTGGGGGTCATCTTCTAGAGGAGGTGGAGGAGATGAAGGAGATGGTGGAGGAAACTTTATCCCCAAACTACGAGTCAGATAGCGCATATACTCCATCTGCTCCGGATGTTGTTGCTGCCATCGACGCATCTCCATCCCCAAACTATGAGTCAGATTCTTCATTGTGATTTCAGTGTGAGAAGGATGAAAGTAAATGAGCTGTCGGAAAAAAGAGCCCCCTTTTCGTCGATGAATCGTCTTCTTCCAACTGTCACCACCTAAAAACATTATAAAAAATGTGATCCTATGAATACATATCAAATCTCATGTATATGATATTGAATATGCCTATGTAGCAGCACATTTTTCATAATGTTTTGAGTCGGTGAGAGTTGAAAGGAGAAAAGTCATCGAGAAAAATGAGTGTCGTCAATCCACTAGAAATTGTGCCAAGTTCTTAAAATTTATTAAAATTTATTAAAATTTATTAAAATTTCTTTCTAATTATTCTTAACTATTCCTAACTAATTATTACTATTTATTACTAATTATTACTATTTATTAAAAATTATTTCTATTTATTACTAATTATTCCTATTTATTACTAACTATTTCTATTCATTACTAAATATTTCTATTTATTACTAACTATTACTATTTATTACTAACTGTTACTATTTATTACTAACTATTACTATTTATTACTAACTATTACTATTTATTACTAACTATTACTATTTATTACTAATTATTACTAATTATTACTAATTATTTATATTTATTACTAATTATTCCTATTTATTTCTAATTATTGCTAATTATTTCTAATTATTTCTAAGTATTCCTAATTATTAGTATTTATTCGTAATTATTAGTAATTATTAGTATTTATTACTAATTATTACAATTTATTACTAATTATTACAATTTATTACTAATTATTACAATTTATTACTAATTATTATAAATTATTCCTAATTATTATCAATTATTCCTATTTATTACTAATTATTCCTAATTATTCCTAATTATTACCAAATATTCCTAATTATTCTAGTTTATTACTAATTATTTCTCTTTATTACTAATCATTGCTAATTATTGCTATTTATTTCTATTTATTTCTAATTATTCCTAATTATTACTAATTATTGTTAATTAGTAGTAATTATTGCTAATTATTAGTAATTCTTGCTAATTATTAGTATTTATTCCTAATCATTACTCATTATTCCAAATTATTACTATTTATTTCTATTTATTCCTAATTATTTCTAATTATTCCTAATTATTGCTAATTATTTCTATTTATTCTTAATTATTCCTATTTATTCTTAATTATTCCTATTTATTGCTAATTATTCCTATTTATTGCTAATTATTCCTATTTATTCTTAATTATTACTATTTATTCTTAATTATTCCTATTTATTCTTAATTATTCCTATTTATTCCTAATTATTGCTAATTATTGCTAATTATTCCTATTTATTCATAACTATTCCTATTTATTCCTAATTATTGCTATTTATTCCTAATTATTGATATTTATTCCTAATTATTCCAATTTATTAATAATTATTCCAATTTATTAATAATAGTTAAATTTATTACTAATTATTACTAATTATTACTAATTATCAGTATTTATTAATAAATATTACTAATTATTACTAACTATTACTAATTATTAGTATTTATTAATAAATAATACTAATTATTACGAATTATTACTAATTATTAGTATTTATTAATAAATATTACTAATTATTACTAATTATTACAATTTATTAGTAATTATTAATGTTTATTACTAATTATTACATTTTATTACTAATTATTACAGTTTATTACTAATTATTACAATTTATTACTAATTATTACATTTTATTACTAATTATTACAATTTATTACTATTTATTACAATTGTTTACTAATTATTACAATTTATTACAAATTATTACAATTTATTGCCAATTATTACAATTTATTTCTAATTATTACAATTTATTGCTAATTATTAAAATTTATTACTAATTATTACAATTTATTACTAATTAATACAATTTATTACTAATTAATACAATTTATTTCTAATTAATACAATTTATTACTATTTAATACAATTTATTACAATTTATTACTAATTAATACAATTTATTACTAATTAATACTAATTATTACAATTTATTACTAATTATTACAATTTATTACTAATTATTACAATTTATTACTAATTATTACAATTTATTACTAATTATTACAATTTATTACTAATTATTACAATTTATTACTAATTATTACTAATTATTACAATTTATTACTAATTATTACAATTTATTACTAATTAATACAATTTATTACAATTTATTACTAATTATTACATTTTATTACTAATTATTACAATTTATTACTAATTATTACAATTTATTACTAATTTTTACAATTTATTACTAATTATTACAATTTATTACTAATTATTACAATTTATTACTAATCATTACAATTTATTACAAATTATGACAAATTATTACTAATTATTACAATTTATTACTAATTATTTCAATTTATTACTATTTATTATAATTTATTACTCATTACTACTATTTATTACTATTTGTTAATAATTATTAATATTTATTACTAATTATTACTTTTTTATTATTATTTATTACCAATTATTGTTAATTACTACAAATTTATTATATACATTACTAATCATCGTTAATAATTACTAATTACTACTAATTATTAAAAATTAATACTAAAAATTTCCATTTATTAGTATAAATAAATAGTCATGACAAAACAATTTAAATTCAATTTAATTACAACTAATCAACAATAATAAAAATTAACATTAAAAATTGAAGTAAATAATAAATTAAATAAAACATAAATACCTTTAAACTTGATTTGTTATTGATGTAGACAGCTTCAAATCTTCTTCATGACCAAAAAAATTAACTTAGAAAAAATTTCCCTCTGAAATCAGAGTTTAGAGAGAAACAAGATCTAAAAATTGAGTGGAATGAGAAGAAAAACAGATGAAGGTATATATAGGTTAGATTATTTGCGACGGGTATCCCGTCGCAAATAGTATCTTTTGCGACAGGACCCGTCGCAAATACCTAAACCCGCATTAATTACTGTCGGCGGTTAAAAAGTTATTTGCGACGGGTCCTGTCGCAAATAAGCCCTGCCGACACACCTTTTGCGACAGGAGGACATCCCGTTGCAAAAAGCTATTAACCGCTGTCGGGTATTTGCGACGGGGAGATCCCCCCATCCCAAATAACCTTCGCGCGGTTTGGCGCGCTACCCGCGCCAAACCTTTTGCGACGGGACACGAAATCCCGTCGCAAATAATCAGTTATTTACGAGGGGTTGTTACCCCCGTCGCAAATAACCTCTTGGATGGACTTTTTGCGACGGGATTTATTCCCGTCGCAAAACTCCTTTTTCCCGTAGTGTTTGAGTTATACTGAGTACATTGTGCCTCATATTGAGGTACAAAATATTCCTACACATCAAAAAAGACTTATAGATCATTTTCCTAAAGTAACAAAATAATATGAATGTGTTTTCTTGGTTTTGATTGTGTCACATTTATTTTTTACTAAAATCAATGTCAATTTTAAATAAAATGATAGAATTAGAGTCATTATGGTTACACCATGCATCGAATTAAGGTACAACTGATTCCTACATGTCGCAAATGACTTATAGACCATTTTCATAAAGTATAAAAACAATACGAATGTGTTTTCTCAGTCTTGAGTATGTCACTTGTGTCTTTTACTAAAATTAATGTCAATTTTAAATAAAAAGACATAATTGGAGTCATATCGGTCACACCATTTGTCCGATTGAGGTGTGGCTGATTACTACATGTCACAAATGACTTATGGATTGTTTTTATAAAGTATAAAAAAATATGAATGTTTTTGCTCAGTTTTGAGTATGTGATGTGTGTTTTGAAATAAAATATAAATTATAAACTAAAAATACACAATTTGAGTCATACTAAGAACACCGTGTATCCGATTGTGGTGCAGTTGATTGAGTATGTGATGTGTGTTTTACTTTCAACTATCTATATAAATACAAAAAAAATAAAGAACATGTTATCTATTTTGTGGCCTATTGCAGATAGCTAAAATCAAACTATGACTTCCCAAAGTATTTGTGAAAATAAATAAATAATTATTAGATAAAAATGATAAGGAAATTAACTTTAAAATAATAGATAAAATGATAAAACGTTAACTAAATAAGTTGTAGGAATCCACATTTTTAGGAGGTCTATATACATTCTTGACCCATTTCCTTATTTCCATTATCTCAGTTGTAGTCTCGAAGTCCAATCTCTCATGGCCACAAGCCGCTTCGAACAAACCACACCAACTCGATCAAAAGAATAAAAATATATAAGAAAAAAATTATTATATTAGTAATACTATAAATAAATAAATTAAACATAAATATGAAACAATACATTAATAAAATGTCAATTTTAAATTGAAACCACATAATTTGAGTTATATCAGGTACATTGTGTATTAGATTGAGGTATGATTGCCTCCTACATATCGAAAATGACTGAGGTATAATTTTCCTAAAGTATAAAAACAATCTGAATATGTTTTATTATTTGTGAGCATGTCACATGTCTTTTTTTCTAAAATTCCAATTTTAAAATCAAACCACACAATTTGAGTAATATCAGTCACACCGTGCATCAGATTGATTGGCGGTCAATTATGACATGTGAATAATTAATTATAGATCATTGTAATAAAGTTTGAAAATAATACGAGATCATTTGATCTTCTTTTATTATTTGATGTATGTTTTAAAATGAAATGAAAATTTTGTATTGAAAACACATACTTCAAGTCATATCGACCACATTAGTTGTCATATTGATGTGTGGTCAATTCCTATATATGAAAGATGAATTATGGATTTTTTTCCTAAATTTTAAAAACAATACAAGATTTTTTTTTCTTATTTTTAACTATTTGATGTATGTTTTAAACTAAAATGGAATTTTTGTATTCAAAACACATACATTGAGTCATACTGGCCACATAGTGTATTAGATTGATGTGTAATCAATTCCTACACATCAAAAATGACTTATGAATCATTTACATAAATGTTGAAAACAATCCAAACTCATTTTCTCAGTTTTGAGCATGTGATGTGTGTTTTAAACTAATGTATAAATTTTACAAAATAATCATCAGATAAAAATGATAAGGAAGTTAACTAAAAAATAGATTAAATGATTATAAAATCAACTAAATAAGTAGTAGGAAGTTACCTCTTCATGATGCCTGTATTTTTAAAACCTTGTATTTTTCCCATTCGTTTCTAAATAAATTGATTTCCTCCATTATAATTTTACTTGAGAAACATATCAGAAATAATATATAAGCATTATGATACTAATTATTGACACCAAAAATATATTTATAAGGTCTTTGGCCACACTATGTCACAAAAATAGAAGGTAATAACCTAAATTTAATGTCAACAAACATTCTAACACAATGTACACAGCCCACTCATCTCTAAATAAATTTACTTCTTGGTTTGAGTATAAAGGTTTCCAAAAATCTTCATTATACTAAGAAAATATAGACAAACAAATGATTAATATTTTTTTAATGAAATGGTAATTATCTTTGGGAATTACCTATTTGAGGATTCTTTTCTTTTCATGGTTTATTATCTCTATCATAAATTTTCAAATATAATATCCATAATAATTTCCATTATATTTCTTTAGATACTTTAGAAACATTCATCATAATAAGTAATTTTTTTTAAATATGTTTTTATATTTAAATATTTCTATATATACCTTAATATATTTCCATTTTAAGTAATCCACAAAATTTTTATATTTAGTCACTGACTTCATGACATGATTTGGCCTATATTTATTGACCACCTAATAATAAAAAATATATTGTTAAAACACTTTCTGAAACATATAATTCAAAGTTTATCTATAAAATATTGATTATAGTGTATTATAAAATCACAATACACATCATGTGTGGTCATTATGTTGGATATCCATGCATTAGATCCAAAAAATAAGTATTTTGGGTATCCAGATTGAGTGTGATTAGTATCCAGATCCTCCTAAAATAACAAAACCAAATAAGTAATGAAAAAAATAAAAATATATTTTATGTGATTATATTGAATAGTTTTACCCATGCATTGTAGGCATTAAAAAGAGTATGTTGTCTATTATTTTTTTCTCAAACACATCATTTATCTCATATTTTTTATTAACAATTTTTTTCTTCTCCAAAGAAGTTTTTTTCATAGAAATTATATAGGGATTAATAAATCTAAATCATGCTTCACAAGGTTTTCCCTTTATATAGTAGTAATATAAACACATATAGAAAATATGAGTAGTTATTAACTTTAGTAAACATGTCAGATAATTATTTGGATAGACGTATTATCAAAGTGTACCTTATGTATGTATTTTCAACTGAAACTCCCAGCCATTCAAAATTGAGAATCTCATTTATACTCTCGATACCAAAAATGTCTGTAATGAAAGTTCCAAATATTCATTTTTAATATGGAATGTAAGAAATATTTTCATCTTTACATGTGGTCTCTATATGAGGTTGTAATTATAATAAATGTTGTAGTGGAACTGGCAGTGAGAAGGTACTCCTGGAAGGTCCTTTTGATTTCTTGGTTGATTCACTAGATTATCTTGATATGAACTTCCATTTAACTATAGATTTATCCATATGTAATACCATACCTCACTTTAGACCTTTTCTCATCAACTGTTTCAGTTTTTTCATAAGAACAAATTTGTTAAAGATATACCTCATGTATCTTTATAATATTTTACAGCCATGCTATGAAATTTCTAATAGCATCATTGATTGTTGTAATATTCGAATCATCAAGAGGAATAGAAAACTCAGTGGTCAGATATTGATCTACCTAAATCCCCACTCTCATGTGATCTTTTGGGAGTTATTTATTACATATCTTGTCTCCTAGGATATTATACACCGTACCCCCTACAACAAGTTGGTGCATGGGTGTTAACAAATTGAAATCACATAAAAACTGACCCTGTAGGATTTTAGTAATATAAAGTTATCAGAAGTTATTTGATTCAGATTTAGGAGAAAGAGTAATGAAAAAATTTATTACCTCGGTTCAGGTATGTTGTTGAGGAAAATGAATTGCCTCAAATTTAGCAGGGTTATTTGGTTCCTTATGTGCAGATATTTATTCCACTGCTGGTTCACATTGACCTTTTCTCATACATTGGTCTGCCAAAACAGATTGGAAAATAATATCTTGAAAATCATCTATTTGTGACTACAATCCTTTTATCATATTATATGTATCTTCTTTTGGTTTTGTTTTCTCAAAATATTTTTGAGGAGATACTCCAAAACCTAATCATCTAACATGACAATATTGTTTCAATCACTTGAAATCCACTAAACTAGTTTTTCTTCTAGTATGATCACTACAAATTATTGTGTCTAAACTATATAAAAACATATGAACATAAATAGATATTTATATGTAATACTATTATAAATCATACAAAATTACTATTATGTCATACTCACATATGTTTCCCATACTATTTTTGTGTTTTCATCAACTAGTTTACCCTTCTTATTTATGTGAGCCTCCTTCCATAGCACATAACATGGGATGAAAGTGGATTTGGATTTTGATTCATCAATTTTCATAAAAAAAATTAAAATATGTTGTTTCATATCACATTAAACTTTTATTTTTGATTTAAAATATATACCAATTCTTTTTCTAGTGAAGTGTACCCCATCCTCACTTTGTGATAAGGGTACATTGGTTTTGATGCACATTCTTTATTTTCATAAATCTTTTTTTGTTTCATAAATTAACCATTTTGAATCAAACTGGAAAAAATAAATAATGTCAAATAATATAATATCGAATAAAACGCACTTGAAATGATTTCTCATCATGATGAATGATGAAAGAATTCCATGTTTCCTATTTTATAATGTGGGAATAAGTAATTGGTGGGTGGGGATCTACTTTCCCCTCATCATCCCTTAGATGAAATTTGGTAAGAATAGTTCCAAAGCCTCTATGTGATTTTATAGTGTCTATTAAGACATATTTATTATGGAATTTATCTAAAATAAATGACCTCTATAAGGAATAATGAAAATTAAATCAATATTTTATTATATATTTTTTGGTAAAATAAATAAAGTTTATCATAACATTACAATTATATCTTCCCAAAGGGTTTATTTCATTATAGGTTAGATATGGAACCATGAATATATATCTATTTTCACATTCATCCTCATTGTGACCCCAACATAACTAATCAAAATTGAATTTTTGGGATTAACAGTTTTGTCGTGTTGATTCCAGCCAACCTCAAATTTTATTCCCTTATTGACTTGATAATTTTAGTCAACACTATGATGCTACATAATTCTTATTTTTTTCATCAACATGCTATTGATCCCCTAATAATTTTATAGTTTCTGCATCAACAGTCTGTTCTTCCTTGGGATTGGTAACATCATCATGCGCAGACGACATTGTCTTCATGAGAAGTCAAACATTTAATTTAGATTATATTAATATAGTATAAAATACATAATATTATGAGTAAAGGCATAGTATATTAAAAAACACTTTAACCTTCCAATTGAGATATATTTTTTAAATTTTGAAGGTATTTGGATCCTCTATAAAGAATCCAAATCCCCTATTTGCATTCCCCTATAACGTATAAGTAATTGTATATATTGAGACCTCCATGAATTTATTGTTATCACCCAATGAAATGGTCGTCCTCAATTGAATTTTCATATGACCCTATAATTAATTTAGTCACCAATAATAAAATTGACCAATTATTGTTTTCTAGATATGAGACATAAAATACTTTCATTTCTTGTGATTCCATTATGAATGGCTCATCCTTTTCTCCTTCCACGATGAAATTCACATTCACAAATCCCATTTCATCAACTTTCACTGCACTCCTATTTTCAACCCATATGCAATAGAAAATCCGCACTTGAAATGTTGTATAATATAACTTGTATATCTGTTCAATAATAACAAAATATGAAATATTCACATAAATTAGATTTCTATCCTTAGAACTTGATATGTTCATCATTTCATCTACAAGCAAAATTCCATTATTTTTCATTGTACTACAGTTATTGTGTTATTTTATATAGAACTTATAACCATTGATTACAAACCTAGTATAATATTTTTCATTTTCATTTTCCCCTGGATATCCATTAAAGTCATTCGGAAATTGAACTCATATTTTCAGATAACTCCTTATAAATATAATCTCAAAACCATCCTATAAACTATTGATTATGTGTATATATCCTTTATCCGTTGATGGATTCAAATATATAAGAATTTCTTTTTGGTCTTCAATATATGGATCAAAATATTCACTATTATGTAAAATGTAAATGTGTTCTTGCTCTTGCATTGTGATGGTAATTATAAAAAATCTCTTCCATAAATCCCATTTCCCATAAGGTGCCTATTGTGATGAGAATTTAAGAGACCAATGATATCAATATCATTATTTCTACAATATATCCTTCTATCTGAAATTGATTCTTGAAATAACCTTTCAAAATATTCATATGTCGTTCAATGGGGTACATCCATCTGTAATGGATATGACCAGATAGTTGAAGCTCCCTAACTAAGTGAACCATCAAGTGTACCATTATATCAAATAATGATGGTAGGAAGAACATATCTAATTCACATAATACCACTAAAACATATTTATTCAGGATTGGAAACCTCATCGGGTCTATAACATCACTGCATATATCTTTGAAAAAGAAGTAGAGTCTGGTTAATGCATGTCATACATTTTTAGTAATAATTCCACGCAAATCCAGGTGCATTAAATCTTGAATCAAAATATGATAGTCATTTTATTTTAGTCCATGTAACTTAAAAATTTTCATTGAAATGAAATTCTTAATATTTGATGAATAACCCTATAGAAATTTTACACCGTTAAGGAAAATAAAAAAATTTAATTTTTCCTATCTAGATAGAGTGTAAGTTGCTAGAGGAAGAAAAGTCCACCCTTTACCCTTCAATGGTTCCAACTCTTCTCTTATCCCCATGACAATCATATCCAACCTATCCTTGATGCTGTCTTTTTTTTCAAGAACATTTAGTAATGTGACAATAAATCTATAAAATACATTGTTTTCTACATGCACAAAATCAAGAAAATTTCTAACATATAAACAATTATAAAATGTTAATTTAAAGAAAATTGATCTATTTTTCCAACCTAATTTCATAAGGTTTTTTTAAATGGTTTACTAAAAATAGTATAAATATTTTTTACTTTATTGAACATTTGATCACCTGTTAGTGGTGACGGTGTTGTACCATGTTCAATATTCCTATCAAATGTTGTCATCCAAGATCATTATTTCTATCATCAAGGTAAAAAAAAATTATGTCCTAAAAATATAGTATTCAAGGAATGTTTAAACTAGAATGATTGTGTGTATTATTCACAAATGGTACACCCCAACATTCCTTTAATGCTATAGCCTAACAAATTTCCCTAACCAGGAAAGTAATTTATTATCCCATAAAACATAGCCCTCAATGTGAATTATTCACTTTTATGAGAATCATACATTGTGACACCTATATCCCACATTAATTTTAGATCTATGATCAATAGAGAAAAATAGACCTCAATATTATTACCAAGTTATTTTTGTCCAGATATAATAAAAGACAACATAATGTATTTGTACTTCATACATAACCCTAGAGAAAAGTTATAATTTACCAACATGATTGGATATATACTGTGATTACTACTCGATTCACCAAAATGATTTATTCCATCTTTAGATAAGGTGAGAAAAAATTTTCTTGGCTCATTTACAAATTTATAATTCTTGTAATCAATTTTATTCCATGGAGGAGAGTCTATTGCATGACATAGGTTTCCATCTTTAATTATTGTATTTGTATGCCATGTCAATTTTATTACTATTTTCTAACATCCATATAGTGTTCTAAACCATAGAATGATAGGAAAGTACCATACAAATTTTTAAGGACTTGATTCATCTTTCTTGTATTGATCCATGCCACACTTAGGGAATTTTATGAGTGATTCATGGTCCTTACGAAACAATATGAAATCATTTCGACAAGAATATATTTTGAGATATCATGACCATTGAATGTATCATTTTTTTAGAATCATATGTTTGAAAAGGAATTTTATTTTCTTTTGGTATCATATCATTCAAGAGGCAGAGCAGTTCTGTAAAGATGGTGTCACTCCATCTACTGCCATATTTAAAATTATATAACTTCAATACAGCTGATAATGTTGTGTATGTAGTAAAATTGGTATAAAATGGTATCTTATCATTACTATTTAACTTCTTAAACAAATTTTGAGAATCATGAAGGTCATCTTCAATTTCCATTGTCATTTATTCAATGTGATCTCTATCACCATTTACACTGGTATTCATATCAAATTATCTATAAACCATAGTATCATCCTAATCGGTATGCACATTCAATTTTCCCCATGTTTAGTAAAAAAATTATAGATCTGATCTATTTTGTGAAAAATAAAATTTTCTTTGAACTGTTCTAGGCTAATTTTTATCAAATAAAAACAACATAAACATGGAAAAATGGTTTTAAAAGGGTCGTATGCATGATCTATTACAAACTTGATGAACTCTTTAACTCCATATTCATACTCGTTTTTCATATTATTAGCATGCATCTATTTTAGATTCATATGCATCCTATTAGGTTCATAAAAACTTAATTTTTATAAAAAATAAATAAATACACATAAGATATTCATAATCAAAGATGAAAGCTATAGATAATTATAATAAAGGGAACCCAAAATGATCAATGATACCTAATATGGGATGACTAATACTTATAGTAGTTCAATAAATATAGGTGCATGTCCATAAGAGATGTGGGATGAGTCTCAAGAAACAAAATTCAATAATAATTGTTCAGAAGATGAAGTTGATGAGGATAACAATTATCTCCTTAAATCTAAATGTTCTCGGTCTGGGAGTTGGTGAAGAACCATACAATATTTCTTAATTTATTTCCTAAAGGTGAAAATTTTCTCAGGTATACATTTTCAAATTTATGTCATTCAGATTAGAGAAAAAAATATTTCTATTATATTGAGGGACCAAGATGAATTCACATTACTCTAGTTCATGGAAATTAGAGTAACTTTTAGTCTATAGAACAAAGAGAAACTCAACTTTGGATTGGTGAGAAAGAGCACACAAAATAATCTCAACACGTCACAATATACCACCGTATTTAAAATGAATTTTCTAGGTCAATTTATAAAATCACTCACTCATTTTTTAATACCAACCCCATTTTTTAAAAAACATTTTCCTAATTAAATATTGAAACCAACCGATTTACAAAATACTTTGTAAGAGACCAAAACCTTTAAATTAAAACATCTTAATTTAAAATACTAAATATCATCTCAAAACCACTTTCAAAATTCAAATGGATTATTTTTGAATTTTTAAAACCCCACATGAAATCCGTTTTTTTAATTCTACATGAAAATTGACCAATTTTTTTCAAAACATTCAATGGTATACAAACCCCCTTTTCTATAAAAATCGTTATCATTAATTGAAAAAATTTAAAATCATATTCAAAAACCATCAATAATAAAGTAAAAGTTTAAAACCATTTCTATGGAAATATTTATACTTTTAAATGTTTAAAACTTTAAAATTTCACTTTGAAATCACTTCATGAGTTTTAAAACACCGAATCCATTTTAGTTAATTTGAAGAGGAAACTTCATTTTTTCATTTGAAACCCCAATTTAACATGTAAAACCAAGTTTCTTTTTTCAAAACTAAAATTTAAAATAGGCATGTGCATAAAAATGCTAAGTAGGACACCACACAGTCTAAAGTAAAGCTGATTATTAAAAATTTCATAAACATTTTATAAAGCTGGAATGAATAAAACATTTTTTAGAAGACAAGAGTAAATTAATAATTTAAATCCTAACACCATGGTAAAAGATTTCTCAGGTAATTTATGTTAAGGCTTAAGTATCCTCACACTCTCAGTGATCATAGCTACCTAGTACACACATTACCCTAGGTCTACGATCCTAGGGGGTATGATTACACTGCTAAAAGTGTCTACCAACCATACCAATGTTTAGTTAGTGTTGTAATTATATATTCCATTATTAGGTATAAATAAACATTCCTTACATACCCTCCTAAATACAAAGGTTCCTATGAGTTTGTTTCAAAATTCAATCAAGAGACTATTCATTTATCAAAAAACTAGTTTCATCCAATATCACATAAGAATCCAAAAATCCAAGCTTTCACATACCACAAAATTTATTAAAGAATCAAAATCAAGAAGGTTTTACAAATATTTATAACATTGAAAACTATTTTAAAATATATCACGAGGTGTTATAAAAAGTCTATGTGTGATATTAGGCTTAGTTTTGTTTTAAATTTATCTGAGTGTGAGTTGAATTGGAGGTGCTCTAGTATTCAGGGTGAGAGAACAATAGAATATTTGGTGTTTTTTTGGAAATTATCCAACCATGAATTTACACCAAGTTTAAATTGTGTACATTTTTGTGGGAATTTAAAAGATCATGGGATGATTTGGGTTGTTTAGTAATTATGAAAGAGCGATGAGATAACATGTCGATGGGTGCATCTGAGCATTTTCAGTGAAAATTTAGCTAGAGGAGGACTGAATAATTTTTTTTTGCATGAGATTGGGCATGGTGATATGGAAACCACATCGTGTGTTTTTTTCATATTATATATTTAAGATTGGTTTATTGTGTAAAGTATGTTAAACATGTTTAGTTGTTTTAAAATTATTTATTCTATAAAATTAATGTTTGGAATTGTGTTCATTAATTATTTACATTATTTCATTTATATAAGTTCATTATTAGAAATTATATAAGCTCAAAATCATTTTAAGATAGATAAAGGAATGTAGCTATCATATGTCTGGGTTATGTTACCTCACTTTATTTTGATAAAGTAACCTGAATATTCACATGTAGTAGACCTTTGTTTAAGAAATAAAATTATTATTTGGTACATATGTATGTTCTCATATATTGATTACTTTTAGTAATCATGAATTTAGTTTTAAAACATGATTTTAAATAAAATTAATATACTTAGTTAAGTGTGACCTTTTATACATTATCTTGTATTACAAAGAAATTCATTTCCTTTCACAGTAACCTAAATGAATTATAAGTCAATGAATAATACTTACACTTGATTTAGTGATTGCATCAGTGATAAGATAATGGATGTGTTGATTAAGTGGTAAGGAATGATTTGTTATTACAACTTATTAAGTATCATCAACTTGTTTGATTTTAAATGTAAAATAAATAAATTTTTAACACTAAATGTGTGTGTCTTTTTAAAGAATTATGTATGGATTTGGTTTATTATGATAGATCATTGTTTATAGTTAATTCTATGTTTAATACTTTACCTAGTTTAATACTAGGATACATTAGTTATTTACTATTCCATGTTTAGTACCTTGTTTGTCTTGACATTGGTGAGATTTAAACTATACATACACCACAACTTATGCCTTGTGTGGATTGACATAAAGGTATTTTAAAAGTGATGATTATGCATCATTTGGATTGATATTTATATGCTCAATTATTTTATATATTATATCCCAGTAATTAAATAAAAATTAAATATTTTTATCATTAGGAAAACCACTTTAAAGGTTTTGTGGGAACCCTCATATAAATAACCACACACAAAAGCACCACGACAAATAAAGAGTCTTCCCAAGTGAGAATGTAATAAATACTAAAAAACCATACCAACCAAAAGATATACAACCTACCAAAATCAACCACATACAGGAATAGTAGTATAATTCCAAAAATAAAATGCACAGTGAATAACCAAGTAGGTCTAACCAGATCCCACACAAGAACATGCTTAAAATTTTGGGAATTAGCAATGTACAGATTTCACAACTTGTTGCACTAGGATAGAAAAAATAAGAGGAAGAAACCAATTGTAGGCCTACAATTCCTAAGACCATCTCCAACCCACAATACTAAAATATAGTAACCTATTCTCTAAAATAACATATATAGAGTGAAATAATATCCAACCGGTGCATTATTTTTTAAGATATAATTTTCATAGTACAAAAATAAATACAAATTTGAACTAAAATAAATAGGAAAAATGGGGTAAATCAAAAAAAATATCAATACTATAGTGTATCACCAAATATGGAACCACACTGTACCTCCACTTCAAAATAGTGAAAGGAATGACACCTGGTTAGAGTATAATACCTGCACCATTTTAGTGTTTTTGTGCTAAAATATCGTGGGTTTGAGATGATATAATAAAGGAACCCAAACCAATTACAAGGGGCTTTTTGAACTCAAAGGGGGATGTTTTGATCATCCCAACTTATGGAATCAATACGAGTCAAATGAGAAGGAGTAGATACTGTAACGACCCAGATATTTATAGAATAATACATTTTAATATCTAATAATATTTATGAATAAGATATTAATTTTATGTTAAAGGGGACACTTTTTTCGATAGCGTACTTGACATGCAACAACGGGTTTCTACGAAATCATACGTTGCACACAACATTGAGTTGTACCAAAAAATAAAACAATAATAATATTGTTATTTTAAATGGTAGTTAATTCCTAGCCGTTAGAATGGTGGGAATAAATGGTATCAACAAAAGTTTGAAATATGTCTTACACATGTTTAAATAATTATTTATTTGTTACCAAATTTATTAGAAATGGAAATAAAATACAATTGAATATAAAGTATGTGTTTTTTATGAAAACCAATTTTAAAAGAGAATAATTGTGTTTATAAAATCATATCACTCTTTATGTATATTTATTTAATGAAAAATATATGTTATATATTAAATTTAATGTTATAAATTCATCTTATATGTTTTCTAGATATGATATATGAATAAATTCAATTTTTTGGATAAAAGAAGTTTTTTTCTAAAAATGCAGTTTTGTCGACTTTTGATAGAGAACCCTTTTCAAATTTAGTTTTTGACACCTTTATATGTTATATTTGAAAAAAATAAACTTTTTAATTATAATAAGTAAATAAAAATTTACTTTGGATGAATTTTTTACACTTTTCTGATAACTATCATGTTTTGATGAATAGTAAAAATATGTTAAATTTTAATTAAAAACAACTTTTTCCATTGAGATAATTTATATGGTTAAATCATATTATTTAATGGTTTTAAATTATAAATGGAATATATTTTTATCATTTAATCCAATTTTGGTCATTTTAAGTAATTTCACTTTTAAATTGGACATAAACACATGTTAATCTTTTGATATTTATTACTTTTTAAAAGCCTGCTTTTTGGTTTTGACAATAGGAATTAATTTTAATTTAATTAATGAAAATTATATGTTTTGAATCTAGAAAAATTGATTCCAAATTTGTAATCAAAAAATCCAAATTGTTTGAATAGGTACCTTTTATTTTTGGACATTATGAATAGTAACTTCGGTAATTATTTTATTTACCATGGTTAAAGGGTAAATCTTGTAAATAAGGGTAAAAAATAATATTATAATAATATAAAACTATCCTAACACATGTTATAATCCTATTTTATGAGATATTTATGACCATGGAAATAATTGGGTAGATTTTTTGACCCCATGGATTCACTTGGGAGTGATAATGACATTTTATAAGAATTAATTTAAAGTAAAGAGAAAAATAACATAAGCATGTATCTTTTACTAAAAAAAATTTATATGGGGTTATATAAGTGATATATTAGACTATAAATAATAATTAAAATATAAAAATATTTCCTACATCATGGTATTTTATTTATAATTTTTAGACATTAAATAAATAAATTTAATTACGACACAATGATAATGCAGTGATTGCTTCATTAATAAAGGATTAAAATAAATGATATTATAAATATTAAAATAAATGTAATATGATTACTTTTATGAAATAAAATAATTTTATGGATTATATTGACATATTATCTTTTTGTTTTAAGTAATAAAGTTTTTATGACTTTAAAAAAAATCAATTACCAAATTGTGTCAAAATTGAAATAAATGGGTTTTTAAAACAAATACTATTTTATTAAATTCTATAATAGTACTAAATATATAAGATTCCTAAAAATGACTTATATAATTTTAAAATTTTTATTAATGATACACTTATGGTTCTCTTATCATTTTATAGTAAATATAGTAACCATATATTATGAAAATTCAAGAAGACATAGTAAGAGTTAATGTTTTTAACTAAGGGTTAAAGCTAAAAGATAAGGTTTATTTTGTGCCCTAAACTTGTATAAAACATATTGGTTG
The DNA here is from genome assembly GCA_963277665.1 of Viscum album. NCBI lineage: Eukaryota > Viridiplantae > Streptophyta > Magnoliopsida > Santalales > Viscaceae > Viscum > Viscum album. Next base: position 1,481,134,477 of record OY728141.1, on the reverse strand, counting down.
AGAGGATATAGACCTAAAATCATCTTATATTTGAAATAAATTAGTTTGGGACCATTTGAAACCGAAACTCATTTTATAATAAAATAATATTTCAATACCTTCTTAAAGTGCCCCTCATCCCTCTTATAAAAGGTCATCACCTTTACCCACTTACTCACACCTCTAAAGCCTCTTGGATCATAAAAATTCTACTCAAATAAACTCACAACATCCCTACCTTCCTTCTAGAATCATTTCCTTGGGCATAAGGCAATTTAAGAAAACCTTTTGGCTCAAATCAAAAGGAGTTACACGTTTTAGAGGCAGCGTCTTCTCTAAAATTCCTTTACATTATTTTACTTCTTCAATGCATATTCTATTCTTATAATTTGATTAAATAACAAAAAATATATCATAATTATATTAGTGTATTTTTATGATAAGTATTCTAACTACACTTAAACACACCTCCATCTAATGGATACAAACATATAGTTTCTGTGTACGGTGAACTACTACCTCAGGAAACGATGATTATTCAAATTTCCCCTACCACCTCTCATGATGGACATTATGATGGAACTGTATTTATATACGATATATATTATATTTATATTGTCTCTATTATTCTTTAATTTTTATCTACAACATACCTTTATGCTTTCCAAGATGTGTAAATATGATAATTTCATTTGAGGAAGTGTGGACTACCACCCCCTCAAAGTGATATGAATCGTTCATGCTATACATGGAATGTATAAAGGATAGTCTTATTAAACCTATGATACCTACATGAAATAAATATAATAACATTATTATAATATAAATTTATATCATTTTATTATTATTCTTTTAGTATGACAAAGAAATGAAAGTAGAGTTCATGCGTACGTACGACCTACCATCACCATGAACGATGCATTTTATTTCTTATATCCAAATATTATAGATTATTATAAATATATATATAATTTATATATATGATATTTAAATCATGAATATCATATTTTAGATGATTTAATTTTGACTACATGTATAATTTATACAAAACAAGTTCATTTTCGAATCAAGTACCGAAAATCAACAAAACGACCGATATTAACTTAAATAATTATGTAATTTTTATAATGTGGTAATAAGTGATATAAAAGGAATAATAAACTTGAAAAAGGTTCTGAATCAATTATAAATTAACTTAAGTTTATTATTCAGGAAGAACAAGGAACATACGTGATGAATCAGACTCAAGGTAAGGGACGCCATCTCAATCTCCTTTCATTGAGGCATAGCTTGATGTTATACACCTTTATTATACTATAAAGTGTATATAAAACCATTTTACTCATTATATCATGAATTTGTATATTATTTTGATATTTAGAGTTTTGATTAATGTTATTCCTTATTTATTTTTATTCAAGTGTTTCTCAAGTGGAAAAGGTCTCTTTAACTAAAACATCATTTTTAATGTTTTAAAGATTTATTATTCTAAAACCTTATATTTAATTTCCATGTTTTAAAAATGGTTTCTATGAATTTAGTTATATAGAAATGAATGTTTTAAAATGTAAAATTTTTTAAAATGTTTCAAAGTGGTATGGGACACTTTGATTCAAAATTCTCTTTATTAAATGTTTTAAATGGATTTGGAAATGGGTTGAATATTTATATATCTAAAAATAATCTCATGTGTTTATAGTGTGGAAATGTTATTTTTCAATTATGATTGTTTTATGTGTTATTATTATTAAATGGTACTTGAACATTTGACGGGTTTTTATGTGATAAACCATGATAGGTGGTTACAAGATAACCCAAATGAAAGGTGGTTCTGTGATAAACCAATGACATGTGGTTACATTATAACATCCATTACATTGGGTATGGAAGTTGGCTGGATGGCTATTCCATTTAGTGATATGTGTGTAAGTCGACTGTATGTTTATTCCATTCAAGTATGTTTATGTCCCAAGTTACCTTTATATGTTATATGTTTTTTTCTATGGGATTTATAGTAATATTTTGATTATAAAAATGGTAAGCAATGAGATTATATTTAGTGAAGTGATTTTTATACTTCTTAAAGGTGAAAAGTATTAATTTATGATAATGTTTTCATGGATTACTTTTTTTTGCAAGACAAACAGTTTTCATTCATTATGTATCCCTTACTGAGCTTTTTATGCTCATCTCAAGTTTTGAAATGTTTTTCAAAGGACATAAATAAGAATAGAGTCAAGGATTGGATCAAGGAAAAGTTATGCTATTTAAACATGAAACGATGTCATGTTTCTTTTTAAAGAGTTTTTGTTTTATAAAAAAATAGAAAGTAAGTAGAAGTGTCTACTTGTAATATTCAATTTGTTATGTATCAGCTATGCCCTAATTATCTAAATCTCTAAACTTAAAATGATCCTCTATGTGAATTAAAGTAAAATTACTGACTTATCTCAAGATTAAGTAAAGTTTAGGGCCGAGGCATTATAGTTGGTATCATAGGAAAGGTTTAGAAAATTTTGGATATTAGGATGTTTTCTTAAGGGCTAGTGATATCATCATGGGTTTATAATTTTAAGGTAGATCATAATTTCAATGTCTTAGAAACCCATTTTCAGGATTATGTTATTTCATGGAGATTAATGGTATTTTTGGAGACATTCACCTTTGAGTAAATTATGGGTTATTAGTTTTTGGGATGAAAAAAGTAAGGTATGAAATAACCTTTGAGGTTAAAACAAATTATAGTTATTTTTGAGGATTTTATCTCATAAGAATTATATAGTTTTTGAAAAAGGACAACATGAAGACAGTGTGACAACCCATCACGTCGGGCAAGGCTTTGGAAATCGAACCCACAACTAGAGTGTGATGGGCCTTTATCACCTTCCACTGGCCTACGTGAAGTCCTTGGTTTGTATAAATTATTCTTTATAGTTAAATTATTTTATGGATCAATAATAAGTTGATTTTTAGAACTTATGTTTTATCAAATTGATATCCTTAGTATAGAAAAACGATTTGGTGATTAAGTGATAAATGTTATTTCAGAAGACTTTTTCTTTTTTGGGAACACTATATGCCTAAGTAAAATAGAATACTATGGGATTTCATTTGTGGAGTAATGGTTGAAATATTATTTTGGAGAATATATGTTTTTATTGTGGACATATAGTGATTTGGGATATTTATGGAAATGATTAACCAATCAGAGAGAATATGTGATTATATTAATTACTTTTTAATATGATACTTTAAGAGTAGTCGATGTTATTTGGAGATAAATGTTAAGATTTATCATGGAAGACTAGGTGATCAAATCCTTATTAATTTTTGGGTTTTAATATTTTTTTTGATTAAATTTAAGAATTTTAAATATAATTTTTTATTATTTATTTGGTATTTTTTGATCTCTGGGGTATTGTTTATTGAATTTTAGAGATTAAGAGTAGTATTTATTTTTATAAAGGATTACCCTTTTGGGGGATTATTTGATCTTGTACTGACCATTTTGGTTTTTGTTAATGTTTCAAAATAGGATGAATATATAGTTTATCTTTTTTGGATTATGAGATTTTCTAGAAGTCAATTCTAGTGCTTCAGGTGTGACCAAGTCATCTTGAATACTCATTGTTTGGAGAAAAGATGAGTTTGTGGTAGAAATTTACTAAAGTATGAAACTCTACTTGAAAAGTAAGTATATTTCCTTATGTTCTTAGTCAATATCATAAATAAAATCCTCATCTTTATGAAATGGATATTAAAACAAGAAATTTTGTTCATTTACTTTTCCTACTAGGAAATCAAATACTGTTTAACCCATCACAAGTTTGTGGTTTTCTGGTGGTTAACTTTCTCCTGATCATGTTTTCTATCACTCTCAATCAGAACAAGATCATTAGTTTTTCTTCCATATCCATGTTTTTATAAATCCTAGTATGTGTTATCTTGGGTGACCTTTTTACTTCTCTTTATTTATTTTAAAGTGGCAGTTTTATTGACTCTTTTTCTGTTGTGGGATTTTCAATGAAGTTTTTGAGCCCAATTTTAAAATTATGGGGATGCAATTTCCAAAAGGGGGGAATAATGTAACAAATCAGGTATTTATATAATAATAAATTTTCATATATATTAATATTTATGAATAAGATATTAATTTTACGTTAAATGGGACACTTTTTATGATAGCATACTCGACACGCAACAACGAGTTTCTCCGAAATCTTACGTTGCACACAACATTGAGGTATACCAAAAAATAATACAATAATAATACTGTTATTTTAAATGGTAGTTAACACCTAGATATTGGAATGGAGGGAATGAATAATATCAACTGAATTTTTAAATATGGCTTACACATGTTTAAATAATTATTTATTGGTTACCAAATTTATTAGAAATTAAAATAAAAAACAATTGAATATAAAGGATGTATTTTTTATGAAAACCATTTTAAAAAGAGAATAATTGTGTTTATAAAATCATATCACTCTTTATGGATTTTTATTTAATGAAAAATATATTATATATATTCAATTTAATATTTTAAATTCATCTTATATGTTTTCGAGATATTATATATGAATAATTTCAATTTTTCTGATAAAAGAAGTATTTTTCTAAAAATGCAGTTGTACCACTTTTTGATGGAGAACCCTTTTTAAATTTAGTTTTTGACACATTTATATGTTATATCTGAAAAAATAAACTTCTTATTTAGAATCGGGAAATCAAAATTTACTTTGGATGAATTTTTTGATATTTTTCTGATAACTATCATGTTTTGATAAATAGTAAAAATACGCTAAATTTTAATTAAAAAAACTTTTTTCATCGAGATAATTTATATAGTTAAATAATATTATTTTATAGTTTTAAAGTATAAATTGAATATATTTTTATCATTTAATCCAATTTTGGTCATTGTAAGAAATTTCACTTTTAAATTGGATACAAACACATGTCAATCTTTTGATAGTTATTACTTCTTAAAAACCCGCTTTTTTGGTTTTGACAATAGGAATTAATTTTAAATTAATTAATGCAACTACTATATTTTGAATTTGGAAAAAATTATTCCATATTTGAAATAATAAGGTCTAAATTGTGTAAATAGGTACTTTTTTATTTTTGGACATTATGAATAGTAACTTTAGTAATTATTTTATTTACCATGGGTTAAAGGGTAAATCTCGTAAATTAGGGTAAAAAATAATATTATAATAATATAAAACTACCCTAACACATGTCCTAATATTATTTGATAAGATATTTACGACCATTGGAATGATTGGGTTGATTTTGAGACCCCATTGATCCACGTGGGAGTGATAATGACATTTTATAAGAATTAATTTAAAGTAAAGAGAAAAATAACATAAACATGTATCGTTTACTAAAACAATTTTTATATAAGTTTATATAAGTGATATCTTTGACTATAAATATTCATTATAAATATAAAAATATTTACTACATCATTATATTTTATTTATAATTTTTATACATTAAATAAATAAATTTAATTATGACATAATGATGATGCAGTAATTCTTTCATTAATAAAGGAATCAAATAAATGATATTATAAATTTAAAATAAATTTAATATGATTATTTTGATGTCATACACAAATTTTTTGGATGATATTGATATATTATATTTGAGTTAATTCCTTTTGTTTGAAGGAATCAAGTTTTTATGACTTTAAAAAAAATCAATTACGAAATAGTGTCAAAATTGATATAAATGAGTTTTTAAAACAAATACTATTTTATTAAATGATATAATAGTCATAAAAATATAATATTCATAAAAATGACTTATATAATGTTAAAAATGTCATTAATTATTCACTTATTGTTCTATTGGCATTTTTTAGTAAATATAGTTACCATATATAATGAAAATTAAAGATGACATGGTAAGAGTTAATGTTTTTAACTAAGGGTTAAAGCTAAAAGATAAGGTTAATTTTGTTCCCTAAACTTGTTTAAAACCTATTTATTGTAAGTATGTCGACCCAAAATAATATTATATTTAAAATAAATTAGTTTGGGACCATTTGAAACTGAAAATCATTTTATAATAAAATAATATTTCAATACCTTCTAAAAGTGCCCCTCCTCCCACTTATAAAATGTCCTCACATCTACCCACTTACTCGCACCTATCAAGAATATTAGATCATCCATATTCTTCTAAAATAAAATTTCAAAATCCCTCACTTACTCCTAGAAGACTTACCTTGGGAAGAAGTAAATTCAAGAAAGCCTTTTGGCTCAAATCAAAGGGAGTTACACGTTTTTGAGGTAGCATCTTCTCTAAAGTTCATTTCCATTATTTTACTTCTTCACTCCCTATTCTATTATTATAATTTGATTACATAAAAACACCAGTATCCTTAATATACTAGGATTTTTTTATGATAATGATTCAAACTATACTTACACACACCTCCATCTAATTGATACGAACATACTGTTTCTGTGTACGAAAAACTACTGCCTCACGAAATGATGATTGTTCAAATTTACCCTACCACCTCTCATGGTGGAAATTACGATGGAATTTTATTTATATATGATATATATTATATTTATATTTTCTCTATGATTCTGTAATTTTTATTTACAACATACCTTTATGCTTTCCATGATGTCTAAATATGATAATTTCATTTGAGGAAGTGTGGACTACCGCCTCCTCAAAGTGATATGACTCGTTCATGCTATACATGGAATGTATAAAGGATGATATTATTAAAACTATGATACATAAATGAAATAAATATAATAATGGTATTATAATATACATTTATATCATTTTATTATTACTCTTTTAGTATGACAAAGAAATGAAAGTAGTGTTCATGCGTACGTATGACCTACCGTCTATATGAACGGTGCATTTCATTTCATATCTCCAAATGTTATGGAATATTATAAATACATATATATTGTATATATATTATATTTAAATCATTTATATCATTTTTTATATTATGTACTTTTTAATACATGTACAATTTATAAGAAAATAAGTTCATTTTCATCTCAAGTACCAAAAATCGACAAAATGATCGATATTAACTTAAATAATTATGTAATTTTTATAACATGGTAATAAGTGATATAAAAGAAATAATAAACTTTAAAAGGGTTCTGAATCAAGTATAAATTAACCTAATTTTATTATTTATGAAGAAAAAGGAACATACACGATGAATCAGACTCAAGGTAAGGGACTTCGTTTCAATCTCCTTTCATTTAGGCATAGCTTGATGTTTTGCACCTTTATTAGCCTATAAAGTGTATATACAACCATTTGACTCATTATATCATGAATTTGTATATTATCATGATATTTAGAGTTTTGATTAATGTTATTACTTAATTATTTTTATTCAAGTGTTTCTCAAGTGTAAAAGGTCTCTTGAACTAAAACATTGTTTTTAATGTTTTAAAGATTTATTCTTCTAAAACCTTCTATTTCATGTCCATGTTTTCAAAATGGTTTTTATGAATTTATTTATATATACATGAATGTTTTAAAATGTCAAATTCTTTAAAAAAAATTCAAAGCGGTATGGGACACTTTGATTCAAAAGTCTCTTTATTAAATGTTTTAAATGGTTTTGGAAATGGGTTGAATATTTCTATATCTAAAAATAATCTCTTGTGGTTACAGTGTGGAAATGTTATTTTTCCTTTATGATTGTTTTATGTGTTATGATTATTAAATGGTACTTGGAAATTTGACAGGTGGTTATGGGATAAACCAATATTGGTGGTTACATGATAAACCAAGTAATGGGTGGTTCCGTGATAAACCAAGGATGTGTGGTTACGTTATAACCTCCAATGCATTGGGTATGGAAGTCGGTTGTATGGCTATTCTGTTTAGTGATATGTGTGGAAGTCAACCGTATAGTTATTCCATTCAAGTATGTTTATGCCCCAAGTCACCTTTATATGTTATATGTTTCTTTCTATAGGATTTATGGTAATATTTTTGTTATAAAAAGGGTAAGCAATGAGCTTATATTCAATGAAGTGATTTTGCTACTTCTTAAAGGTGAAAAGTATTACTTTATGATAAAGTTTTCATGGTTTACATGTTTTTGCAAGACTAACATTTTTCATTCCTTATGTATCCATTACTGAGATTTTTATGCTCATCTCAAGTTTTGAAATTTTTTTCATAAGACATAAAGAAGAATAGAGTCAAGGATGGGATCAAGGAAAAGTTATGTTGTTAAAACATGAAACAATGTCGTGTTTCTTTTTAAAGAGTTCTTTTATAAAAAAATAGATAGTAAGTAGAAGTATCTACTTGTAAAATTCAAGTTTTTATGTAATAGTTATGACCTAATTATCTAAAGCTCTAAACTTGAAAAGATCCTTGATGTGAATTAAAGTCAAATTATTGGCTTATCTCAAGATTGAGTAATGTTTAAGGCTAGGGCCTTATAGATACCCTAAAATTGGGACCCACGATAGCATTGAGCCAAGAAAACATAGTAATAAGGAAACCCACGGAACCCGAATAAGCAATCAATGAGAGAGGAGGAAAAAAGAATAACATACATTGGATTTGAGGCTTGATTCATCTAAGAGAAAGTCGTGGAGGAGCACTGACAACAATAGAGTTATGTGAAAGTTTGAGAATCACGATAGAAATAAGTGCATTTAGGGTTCTTTTAAATAGATTGGGGAGGGTTTTATCAGCACTTCCAAAAAAGCACTGATAAAGATACTTTTTATCAGTGCTAAATTAATAAGCATTGATAAAAGATATCTTTATTTGTGAATTTTTAAAACTGATAAAATCCATCTTTATATGCACTAAACTTTTAGCAGTGATAAAGATTCCTTTTATCAGTGCTTTTTTAGTACTGATAAAAGGTATATCTTTATCAGTGTTATAGAAGCGTTGATAAAATCATCTTTATCAGTGCTAAAATTTTAGCACTGATAAATGATTTATTTATAATTATAATTAAAAATATTTGTAAAAATATTTAAAAATATTTGTATATGATTATAAATGTATTTATATCATTATATATATATATATATATTAAATATATTCATTGTTTAAATATATTTATTATAATTTTATAATTATTTAAATATATAATTATTTATTTATAATTATATAAATACTTTTAAAAAAATTATATTTATTTATTTATAATTAAAAATATATGATTTCATAAATATAGTAAATATACATTTATAAATATATTTATATATATATTAATAATTATTTATTGCTAATTATAAACATATTTATATCATTATATATATATTTATATAGTTATATATATATATTTAATAAATAAATATAAATATAAATATAGTAAATATATTCATTATTTAAATATATTTATTATAATTTTATAATTATAAATATATTTATATCATTATATATATTTATATAATTATATATATATATATTTAATAAAAATATAATAAAAATATTCATTATAATTTTATAATTATTTAAATATATAATTATTTATTTAAAATTATATAAATAATTTAAAAAATAATAATATTTATATATTTATATCATTATAAATATTTATATATTTATATCATTATAAATATTTATATATTTATATCATTATAAATATTTATATATTTATATAATTATATATATAATAAATAAATATAAATATAAATTTACATATAATAAATATATTTATTATTTAAATAAATTTATTATATTTTTATAATCGTCTAAATATATATAATTATTTATTTACAATTATATAAATACTTTTTTAAAAAAATAATATTTATTTGTTCATAACTATAAATATATAATTTAATAAATATAGTAAATATACATTTATAAATATATTTATTTATAAATATATTTTTAATATTATTAATGAATATATAATTTTAAATGCATGCATGTTAAAAATAAGTGAAATTAAATAATTAAAAATATGTACACTTTAAATATATTGAAAAAAAGGATAAGTTTTATTAATTAAATATAAATTATTAACAATATGGATATATATTGAAATAAATATGAATACATATTGAAATTATTAAAACATGGTAAATAAATAAATATAAATAAATATTATTAAATTATTAAATTCCAAAATAAATAATATTCAAAATGAATAAATAATACCTAACGGTAATATTATTAAAAAATAAAAATAAAATTTACCGATTAAAAACATAATATATTAAATGTATCATGTTACTAAATGAAATTATAAAATGAATACTAAAATTTGAAAAAATTATATAAATATTAGGTGTTTGTGTTTCTATATAATATTTCATAAATTATGTAAATATTTATGTGTGTGCATTATATATAAAAATACATTAATTACGTATATGTATGTGTAAAATCAATGTAACACATGTTTGATATATATTAAATTGAAAAAAAAAACAATATTCTATTAACGTCCATTACTCGATACAATTCATTAGTATTTTTAATTAATATTAATTCTTAATTATAAACCATTCTTCACTAAATATATGAATTATTTAATGTGAGCATAAATATTTTTTATTATAAAAATAATGTTTTCAAAAATGTTATATATATTGATATATTTATATATATAGAAATATATATGAATATATTTCTATATTAAATGTATTAATGAATAATTATGTATAAAACCCATTAAAAATGAATAATACATTAATATGATTTTAATTATTACATTTTATTCATTATATATATATATATATATATATTTAATATATATATATTTATTAATATTTATAATTAATATATATATATATATTAAACTTAGTCATTTTTGTTAATAATTGTTTCTCTAATATTTTTTTAATAATTATTACAATTTATTCATTTTTATTTTTTTTAATTATTACAATTTATTCATTTTATATATCTATATCTAATATATAATATTTATTAATATTTATAATCCATATATATGTATATTAAATTTAATCATTTTTATTAATAATAATTAAATAAATATTTTTTTAATATTTTTCACAAATTACTCATTTTTTAATTTTTTTAATTATTTCATTTTTCCATTTTATGAATCTATATTTAATATATACTATTTATTAATATTGATAATTTATATACATGTATATTAAATTTATTCATTTTTATCAATAATTATTTTATTAAAAATTTATTAATTTTTTTTAATTTATTCATTTTTAATTTTTACTTGTTTAATTATTTCATTTTATTCATTTTATACATCTTTATTTAATATATAATATCTATTAATATTTAATATATATATATATATTAAATTTATTAATAATTATTTAATTATTTGTTTAATATATATTATTTTTTTAATTTTTTAATTTTAATTTTTTAATTTTTTATTTATTTCAAATTTTTTATTATTTTTAACACTTGTATTTTTTTATTGGGTTGTATAAAAAAATTTACTAAAGGACCGGGCTGGGCCCTATAAGATTAGAATATAAAGGTGGACGAAGGGATGGGTTAAGTATAGGGTGGGCCAAGGCCCACGAGGGCCTAAGGAGGGCCCATATAAGTGTGTGTAGTGTATGCAGGATTCCATTCCTATATCAGGGTCCTAAACCATGGATGTGATGAAATTATATATAAAGGAGCGCTCTCCGGTGTGCTATTTCGATATGGGACTCGCTCGGTGATCGAGACCTTTATCAACTCTAATAATAAATCACTGATAAAGGGTACACTTTATTAGTGCTAAAAATAAAGCGTTGATAAAGGGTACCTTTTATCAACGCTAAAAAAAGTGATAATAAAGTTAATCCTTTATCAGTAAAAAATCACTGATAAAGGGTAGCTTTTATTAACATGTTTTTTTTAGCATTGATAAAGGGAACCTTTATCAGTGCTTTTTTCAAACACTGATAAAGACCAACACTGTTAAAGGCTTTTTTTGTACTTGTGTATTCACATAATCAAAAGATGATTAGGATAATGAAGTAGAAGGTTTATAAACTATACTTTGAATTCTATTGTGCTAGAGATCCCCCATTGAAGGGTGAACAACTCCTACTGTTGCACCACCTTTGATGTTGAGAATAGAAAACCACCTTATAATTGACTAAAACAATTCTCTTATGACACCTCAAACTCATCACAATCAATAAAAAATAGAACCAAACATTGATGGGTTACACCTCTCAACAATCTAATAGCCAACAAAATCCAATTCTCCTTCCTAATGGGAATCAAACCAAAGGAATTCTTATAAATTCCTAAACACATCAACATAGTTTGATTAAAAATGGTCCCCTCATACTTTAAAAGACAATGATACTAAATCTCTCACAAAACTTTCCTCTAAAAATCATTCTCCTTGGGACCAACTCCTCTATGATCAGTTGGAACATACTATTATACCTCACCAACCTAGACCACATGAGGTTTCTTTTCACTACCCATCTCTACAACACAATATAAGAACTCTTAAACCTAGGTATGGAATTAATTTAAGGCATTTAATTAAATTCAATTTAATTTACCTCGAATCATATTACTTAATTCAAACACTAGAACAAAAAATCACGATTCTTGTGCCAAACCTATGTCTCTAACTCAAAATCTGTATAATCTCACTTTAGTATGTTTAGTAATTTTAAGGTCCTTTTATCAGATCATAGGGGCCCTATCTATATCCTATACAGTATCATTTTCCTAAATCACATGATAATCTTGAATGATTCCATTTCCCTACCAAAACATTGAAATCATAACCAATTCTTAACTCATAACTCTATTCTAACTCACAACATGGCTCTAATACCACTCTATCATGACCCAACGCAACCCCAACAAAACCCCTCCTAATTCAATAGCGAAGGAAAAAGTAATCCCTAAAGACCACCTCTAACTGGCCATAGTTTGGTGACTAGCATTGAGGGTATAAAATCCACATATATGAAGTATTACACTTTATAAAAAATATGAATGATATAAAGTAACCATTCGTAAATTTTAGTGATAGTATAAAATAAAACCCATAATACTAAAAATATTCATGAAATTTCACACAAAAACAAAATACAATATCAAAATAAAACAATTCCTAAAATAGTAATTCCAACTACAAATTTTAACTACATCACAAGTTAGTAATGTCCATCTCGATCAGTAACAAATTTTTACAAATCAATAAATTCAGTAAATAGAATTAGGAGTGAGCATTGTAACATCCCAGGTAAATAAAGAATATGACATTTTCATATTTATTAATATTTTTTAATTAAATATTAATTTTACTTTAAATTGGATGATATTTTTAATAGCGTACTCAATACGCAACAATGGGTTTCTTCGAAATCTTATGTTGCACACAACTTTGAGTTATACCAAAAAATAATATATTATTATTATTATTTTAAATGGTAGTTAACGCATGACCGTTGTATTACCAGGAATGAACAGAACTAACTAAAACATTATTACACATGTTTATTAAATGTCTTTACATTTATCCAATAAATTTTAGAGGCTTAAAATAAGAATGAATCTGATTTTAAGTATAAATACTCTAATATTCTTTAAAGGGTAAATTTACCGCCTTTTGATGGAAAACCTTTTTTAAATATATTTTTTTCACTTTTATATGTTATATTTGACAAAATAATATTATTATTTAGAATTGGGACATCAAAATTTACTTTGGGTAAATTTTTGGTATTTTTTTAATAAAGTTAATTTTTTAATGAATGGTGAAAAATACCGCATTTTAATTTAAAACTGCATTTTCATCTAATTTATTTATATGGATAGATTATCTTTTTAATTGGTTTTAAAGTGTAATTAGATTATATTTTTACCATTTAATCCAATTTTGGTCATTGTAAGTAATTTCACTTTGAAATTGGACATAAACAAGTGTCAATCTTTTGATAGTTATTATTTCCTAAAAACATGCCTTTTTTGACAACGAGAATTAATTTTAAATTAATTTCTACCACTTATGTGTTTTGAATTTGAAAAAATGGATTCCATATTTGGAATCATGAGATCCAAATTGTGTAAATAGGTAAAAAAAATTAGATATAATGAATATTTACATTAGTAAATATTTTTTTAACTATGGTTAATGGGTAAATCTGGTAAATAAGGGTAAAAAGATAATATTATAATAATATTAAATTACCCTTACACTTTTCCTAACCCTATTTGATGAGGTATTTCCGACCAAGGTCATTCTTGGGTCGATTTTGGGACCCCATGGAGCCACTTGGGAGTGATAATGACACTTTATATTAATTAATTTAAAGTAAATACAAAAGTAACATAAACATATATCTTTTTGTAAACCAATTTTTATATAGGGTTATATAAGTTATCTATTCAACTATAAATATTAATTTTAAATATAAATAAATTTCCTACATCATGGTATTTTATTTATAATTTTTAGAAATCAAATAAATAAAATTATTTATAACACAATGATGATATAATGTTTACCTTATTAATGAATGATTTAAATAAATGAGATTATAAAATTTAAAAAAATATCCAAAATTCGTCCAATTCTTATTGGATGATTTTATTTCTAACAAGAGTCATCTTATCTTTGAATTTAATGAGTTTTGGACCTTTTTAAACCGAATATGAGTTTATAATAAAACAATACTTTCAAACTTTCCTAAAGAGCCCCTCCTCCTTGTAAAAGGCCATCACCTCTAACCCATTTCTCACACCTCTCAAGACCCTTGTATCATAAAACCTATGCCCAATTAAGCTCCCAACATCTCTCTCATCCTCCTAGAATCCTTCTTCTAGGCAGAAGGTGTAACGACCCAAAATTTCATTAATGGAAAATCCCTCTTGATCCAGTTAAATGTTTCTTTATGAAAAAAAAATGCTTTTATAAGATGTCAACTTCTTTAGTTTTACGTTAAGATTTGTGACCGTTACTTTTATAGCCGTTGAACAGTGATCATCTGGGTAGTTTAAATATAAGGCTTTAACGAACCAATTTTCTACTCAGACAAAGGAAGCGATGGCCTCATCCAGTAGAATTTCCCCTTACGAAGCCCATTTGTCGGAGCTCGGAAAGGAGGTGGCGTCTTTGGGCTTTTCCCTTGACCAAGCCCAAGCTGAGCTTCATCAAGTCAAGCTCGAACGTGATCGTCTACGGGAAAAATGGAGGTTGATAGAGATCACCACTCGAGCGATGTTATCCGAGCAACCCCAAGAGTCTGTCACCATCGCACACCTTACCCTTAGGTCTTATGCGGCTATTTTAAGGGGTTATGTAACAAATAAGTAGCACCATGTTCATGTACATTATTTTTGTATATAATAATGAATATAATTTCTAGTCATTTTTGATGCATTGTAATTAGTTTTTAAAGTACAAATGATGTTTTTAGTTATTATTTAATTAAGAATTATATTTTATTAAATTAAAGGATTTTTGAATTAAATAATATTTTAATAAAATATTATTATTAATATTAAATTAATTTTTATTAAATATAAATGATCTTATAATTTTATGAATGCAATTAAAATTTTTATTAAGGTTTGAAAGCCATTTCTGTCAAAACCCGTGAAATTTTTATAAATGTCGGTTTTTATTTTAAAAGTGAAATTTCACATATTTAGAAAATTATTTAGATAAAATAAATATTATTTTTGGAATCAGGATGTCGAAATTATCCAACGGTGAATTTTTCATAATTTTCTGAGACAGTCAAATTTTTGGGTAAAAATTAAATACCATTTAAATATATAATGTGTTTTATGACATCATAATGACCCAATGGTGGTGTAATAAAATACCATAATCCCTATTTTCGGCCAATATGTGTTTTATCATTAAAATAATGAGGTTTTGGGTTTGTTTGAATCACTTTTCAAAGCATTAATGGAGCCCTCAAGACTTATTCAACACTTTGCCTTTTTAAATTAATTTCCATGGGAGTGTGACTCACCTCCACATAAGCAACCCTAATTTTTTAATAAGTTCGGACCTTGGCCTTGTAAAATATTGTTTTCCTCTTTCCTTTTCCAGAAACCATGGGCTAATACCATGGGATGGTTTGTGGTTTGGATTATTTTAATATAAGGGGTCCCAAACCTAAATAATAAAGAATTCTCTCACCTTTCCTATATAAACTCACCCAAGCTCCCACTTCCTCCTCACTCAAAGCCCTTGAAGTTCGTCCAACCTCTGCCCTACTCTCTCTAGAATCCTCCCAAGGTGCCCCAAGCTCCCAAGAAGCCTCTCACAAGCCTCTCTCTAGGCTTTGGAAGCACACTTCCAAGTAAGGGTTTTTCTTCCTTTCTCATTTTTGTCAATTTTCTTTAAGTTGTATTGCCCTTTTAATTTCATTTATGAATGTTGGGGTATGGTTTCGCACCTCTCCCATACTGCCCTCTTATTGTTTTAATTATGGGAGACCCCTTTCTCTCTCATTAAATGCCTCCCATGTACACCCGTTACTATACCGAAATTCCGAAAGGAACCTTTTTCTCGTCTTCTATATTCAAGCAATACTTTTGTATCATGAATCTAATTCCATTTATATTGTTGGGACATGTATATATATGATCTCCTTACTGTCCATTACATGTAAATATGATGAGGAACCCCTTTCTCTCTCATCAACCTTTTTTATGAATTCTTATGTCACGCCGTTACGCTGCCGAAATCGCACCAATTTTCTAAGCCAATGTCTTTGTGTAGTGAATACCATGCCCATTTCTCCATCAAGGGTATTCACCTTTATGCACATATACGTATTGATTGTAAAGTTTCATGTATGAATTCCACATTCCTTTATCGTGGAAGAAATGATTATGTTTTATGAATCCATGTTTTATGATCCATGTGGCACACTTATGCATGAAATGAAATGTTTAAGAAGGGTGCGCCCTGATAGCGCTCCAATGCATTGGGTAAAGTATAGTATCATGATACGTCATGTGCAATGAGTGTTGACTCATGCTAATTCAAGTGCAACGAGGGTTTACTCGTGCTTCAAGTGCAATGAGGGTTTACTCATGCTTCATGTGCAATGAGCCTTGGCTCATGCTAATTCAATGTTAAGTGTTGTTGCCACATTTCCATGTTATGATTATCATGCTTTATCATGCCTTTATATTCATGTCTCTCTTATGCTCTATTGATATGCCTATTTCCTAACATGTATTTTACTCCTCATGTTATTCATTATGTACTCCCTTACTGGGCTTTATAGCTCACCCTTTTCTTATGCATGTCCTCAGGTTATCCCATGCAATGCTAAGTACGAAGGAATGTAGTGGTCATGTAAAGGAAGTTTTCAATAAGGATGTTGTATTTCAAGTTTAAAGTTTTTATGTAATGATCCTAAGCCCCAAAGACACTAAACCTCTCGATCTTCTTTGTTGTATCAACTGAAGTTTTATGTAATAAAGCATGTTTTAGTTGTAATAAAAAGCAGGGTTGTCATAGTTGGTATCAGATGATAGGTTTAGTTATTTTTGGGATTAGGAAACCCTAGTAAAGCCTTAGATACAAGACTAAGCATAATAAAAACATCCCTAAGTTTTGGTAAATACTAAGTAAGTGGTTTATCAAACAAATACATCCCTGTCTGGATACGAGCAGGTAGAGGCGGCTCTGGCACAGATGTATCCTAGGGGTAAAACCCGAAAACACCGCTTTGAGCTAGACTCGAACGGGAACTGGTGCACGACAACGGGCCTTGCTGCACTCTTGGTTACGACACTCCCGGGGGATATGTTTTGATAAATTCACAATCTTAGTATGAACCCTTATTAAGGGAAAAATGCCCCTAAGGATATATGTTAGAAGGAAGATCATGAAAAGCCTGGATTGAATCCTATAGACTCATGAGTTAAAGAGATTAAAGTTTATTTATAAGTCATCAACTTTTGTCTTTGGATTACCCTTTATGTGTTACCCCTAACTTTCCTTTTATTCCAGCCAATGGCCGGTAATAGGAGAACTCGGGCTAACAACCGTTGTGAAGATCAGTGTGATGATTGTACTTATGAGATGCCCAATCCAATGGGAGCGGGAATCGCGAACTTTGTCACGCTTCTCTCTCAGCTAACTCAAGTTTTGAATAGAAACACTGGTCAAGAGGAACGTTCAACCCCCCCTAAGAAAGAAAAAGTCGCTATTAAAAGCTTCATGAGACAAAGGCCTCCTACTTTTAGTGGATCATCCGATCCCACGATTGCTGAACAATGGATCAACTCCATTGAAAAGATATTCTCCATCCTCCAATGCTCTGAAAAAGAGAAGGTTCTCCTGGTGGCTTATCGTATGGAGGGTGAAGCTGATCAATGGTGGACGTTGATCAAAAATACGAAGCCTGAGGAGGAGATCGAGGCTTTGGAATGGAAGGTATTCCGGAAGATGTTTTTTGATAAATATTTTCCACGCACCCTCCGTCTTAAGATGGAAAGGGACTTCCTTTCCCTCAAGCAGAAAGATGAGGAATCTGTGGGAGCGTACGAGGCAAACTTCACAAGGCTTGCACGATACGCTTCCGGCTTTGTCGTTACCCCCGAATGCAAGGTTGATCGCTTCTTTGGTGGGCTGAAGCCTAGCTTGCGGAAAGCATTAGCGATCCGTGACTTCGACAGCTATGAGGAAATTGTCCGATGTGCCCTCAAGGTTGAAATGGAGATCGTAGAATCACAGGGGTATCATGGGGACAAGAAGCGGAAGGTGGACTTCAATGCTGGTGGTCCGATGGATAAATCCAACGGCGCTAAGAAATTCCAGCACCCCACTTGCCAAAAGTGTGGAAAGAAGCACCCTGGAAGTTGCCTTAGGGGGGACAAGAAAATGCTTCAAGTGTGGAAGAGAAGGGCACCTAGCTGTTAACTGTCAGCAAGAAGGACCCGCGGCTGCGACGGAGGGGAGGAACGCTCCGTTTGAACCTCAACGCGTTGTTCAATGCTTCAAATGCAAAGAACTGGGTCACTTTGCGAATCAGTTCCCTAATCCAAGGGTTATCGGAGGCAATCAACAACCTCCAAGACAGCAAGGAAGAGCTTTTGTCATCACTTCTGCCGAAGTGAACCCCGACAACGAAGTGGTGACAGGTATGCTAGTTATTCATTCAAGAATAGTGAACGTACTTTTTGATTCAGGTTCTACGCATTCTTTTATATCTCAAAAGTTTAGTAGAACAATCCCTGCACCACCACAAATCATGGAAGTAAAGATGTCGGTGAGTACGGCAAATGGGGCAATCATTGCATCCCATGAGTATAAGTCCTCCCCTGTTATAATCTGTGGATTGAATTTCCCGGCGAACCTCGTCATACTCCCTTTGGTGGAATTTGATGCAATTCTTGGCATGGATTGGCTTTCCTTATATAGAGCCAACATAAATTGTCGGGAGAGGGAAATCACACTCCATATGGAGAATCGACCCCCGATTCTTTACAAGTGTCAGGAGGAAGATGAATCTCCTTTAGCTCCATCATCTCAAGCATGGATATTACTGCCTTATGAGCACGCATATCTGGCTCAGATGATTGAGTCCAAGGAAGAAACCACCCTTGAAGAAATGCCTATTGTGAGGGAATTCGCTGAGGTATTTCCCGAGGAACTTCCTGGTCTTCCTCCAAGAAGAGATGTTGAGTTCTCAATTGAACTTATACCTGGGGCGCTACCAATATCCAAGACTTCATATAGAATGGCTGTGGTTGAGCTTGAAGAACTGAAGAAACAACTACAGGAGAATCTGGATAAAGGGTTTATACGCCCAAGTGCATCACCATGGGGTGCACCAGTCCTCTTCGTCAAGAAGAAGGATGGGTCAATGCGGCTTTGCATCGATTATCGTGAACTTAACAAAATCACGATAAAGAACAAGTATCCTCTCCCAAGAATCGATGACTTGTTTGATCAGCTGCGTGGAGCACAACACTTCTCCAAGGTCGACTTGCGGTCGGGATATTATCAAGTAAGGGTGAAGAAGGAAGATATCCCCAAGACTGCTTTTCGTACAAGGTACGGGTACTATGAATTCATAGTAATGCCTTTTGGACTCACCAATGCTCCAGCAATATTCATGGACTTGATGAATAGAGTCTTTATAGATTACCTAGATAAATTTGTGGTAGTCTTTATAGATGATATTCTAATATACTCCAAAACTAAGGAGGACCATGAGGAGCATTTAAGAACTGTACTGGAGACTTTGCGCAAGGAGAAGCTCTATGCCAAGTACAGCAAGTGTGAGTTCTGGTTGAAGGAGGTCTCATTCTTGGGCCATATCATCACAAGAAATGGGATATCTGTGGACCCCT
The DNA here is from genome assembly GCA_963277665.1 of Viscum album. Taxonomy (NCBI): domain Eukaryota; kingdom Viridiplantae; phylum Streptophyta; class Magnoliopsida; order Santalales; family Viscaceae; genus Viscum; species Viscum album. The sequence continues at coordinate 1,481,114,203 of OY728141.1, read as the reverse complement.
CCAAAACAGATGCAATTGAGGGATGGTCGAGTCCAACATCGGTAACTGATATCCGTAGCTTCTTGGGGTTAGCTGGATATTATCGACGATTTGTGAGAAACTTCTCACGATTGTCCAACCCTCTTACCAAGCTAACTCGAAAGGGAGTAAAGTTTTCTTGGAGTGATGAATGTGAAGAAAGCTTCAAGGAGTTGAAAAGGAGGCTTATCACTGCACCTGTGCTCACTTTACCCACAAGTGGGGAGCTTTTTGTGGTATTCAGTGATGCTTTGAAGAAGGGCTTAGGATGTGTGCTGATGCAGAATGATAAAGTGATATCCTATGCCTCAAGGCAGTTGAAAATCCATGAGCGAAACTATCCAACGCATGATCTGGAGTTGGCGGCGGTGATCTTTTCCTTGAAAATATGGCGGCATTATCTCTATGGAGAGAAATGTGAGATATATACTGAACAAAAGAGTCTTAAATATATATTCACACAGAAAGAGCTTAATATGCGCCAGAGAAGATGGATAGAGATCATAAAGGATTATGACTGTTCAATACATTACCACCCTGGGAAGGCGAACAAGGTGGCGGATGCCCTAAGTAGAAAGGATCCAGCAATTCTATCAATGATGAGAATTGAGAAGGATCCAATCTTCTTAGACTTGATGAAGATGGACGTGGGAATCATAAAGAAGGGAACATCATCAATCCTTTCACAAATTATTGCTCAACCATCTCTTTTGGAAAGGTTAAAGGATGCTCAAAAGGATGATGCGAGAATCCAAGAAAAAGTGGAAGCTATCAAAAAGGGAAAATCCTCAGAGTTTAATGTTAATGAAGAAGGAATTGTGCGGTTTGGGAAAAGACTATGTGTCCCATCAAGTTCGGAGCTGAAGAAGGAACTTTTGGATGATGCACATAGTTCAAATTTCTCTATTCACCCAGGGAGCACAAAGATGTATCGAGATCTCCGAGAAAACTTTTGGTGGGATAATATGAAGAAGGAGATCGCCCAATATACATCAAAGTGCCTGGTGTGTCAGCAAGTGAAGGCAGAGAGGCAGAAGTCTAAGGGGATGATGCAACCATTGCCCATACCAGAATGGAAATGGGAGAACATCACCATGGACTTCGTCACTGGACTTCCAAGGACATCCAAAAGCAACAATGCAATCTGGGTTATTGTGGATCGTCTTACAAAGACTGCACACTTCATTGCTATTCGAGAGGATTTCTCTTTGGATCAACTGGCACGGATATATATTAAGGAAGTGGTACGGTTGCATGGAGTACCACTATCTATTGTGTCTGACCGAGATCCAAGATTTACCTCTAAGTTTTGGAAGAGTCTTCAACATGCTCTGAATACTGAACTGAACTTCAGTACGGCCTATCATCCTCAAACTGATGGCCAATCCGAGCGGACAATCCAAACACTTGAGGATATGTTGAGAGCGTGCTCAATGGACTTTAAAGGAGGATGGGATCAACATCTTCCTCTAGTTGAGTTCTCTTATAATAATAGTTTCCACTCGAGCATCCAAATGGCACCATATGAAGCCCTGTATGGGAAAAGGTGTAGAACACCGGCATGTTGGGATGAGGTCGGTGAACGTAAGCTGCTTGGACCAGAAATGGTCGAAGAAATGGTGGAGAAGGTGAAAACCATTCAGCAGCATATCAAGGCAGCCCAAAGTCGACAGAAGAGTTATGCAGATAATCGTCGATGAGACCTTGAGTTTAAAGTCGGAGACATGGTGTTTTTACGCATATCTCCGTGGAAGAAGGTCATGAGGTTTGGAAAGAAAGGGAAGTTAAGTCCAAGGTACATCGGCCCATTCGAGATTCTTGATCGTGTTGGGGTTGTGGCCTATTGACTAGCACTTCCACCTACTATGGCCAAGGTGCATGATGTCTTCCATGTATCCCTCTTAGGGAAGTACATACCAGACCCTTCACATGTACTCTCTTCCGAGGTGGTACAATTAGAAGACGATCTTTCTTATGAGGAGCAACCAGTGAAGATCTTAGATCGTAGAGAAAAAGTTCTACGAAATAAGACAATGCCCCTCGTCAAGGTGTTGTGGAGAAACCACAAGTTTGAAGAAGCAACTTGGGAGTCGGAGGATATGATGAAGCTAAGTTACCCACATTTGTTTTAGTGTGGGAAAAGGAAAATTTCGAGGGCGAAATTTCTTAAGGGGGGAATGTTGTAACGACCCAAAATTTCATTAATGGAAAATCCCTCTTGATCCAGTTAAATGTTTCTTTATGAAAAAAAAATGCTTTTATAAGATGTCAACTTCTTTAGTTTTACGTTAAGATTTGTGACCATTACTTTTATAGCCGTTGAACAGTGATCATCTGGGTAGTTTAAATATAAGGCTTTAACGAACCAATTTTCTACTCAGACAAAGGAAGCGATGGCCTCATCCAGTAGAATTTCCCCTTACGAAGCCCATTTGTCGGAGCTTGGAAAGGAGGTGGCATCTTTGGGCTTTGCCCTTGACCAAGCCCAAGCTGAGCTTCATCAAGTCAAGCTCGAACGTGATCGTCTACGGGAAAAATGGAAGTTGATAGAGATCACCACTCGAGCGATGTTATCCGAGCAACCCCAAGAGTCTGTCACCATCGCACACCTTACCCTTAGGTCTTATGCGGCTATTTTAAGGGGTTATGTAACAAATAAGTAGCACCATTTTCATGTACATTATTTTTGTATATAATAATGAATATAATTTCTAGTCATTTTTTATGCATTGTAATTAGTTTTTAAAGTACAAATGATGTTTTTAGTTATTATTTAATTAAGAATTATATTTTATTAAATTAAAGGATTTTTGAATTAAATAATATTTTAATAAAATATTATTATTAATATTAAATTAATTTTTATTAAATATAAATGATCTTATAATTTTATGAATGCAATTAAAATTTTTATTAAGGTTTGAAAGCCATTTTTGTCAAAACCCGTGAAATTTTTATAAATGTCGGTTTTTATTTTAAAAGTGAAAATTCACATATTTAGAAAATTATTTAGATAAAATAAATATTATTTTTGGAATCAGGACATCGAAATTATCCAACGGTGAATTTTTCATAATTTTCTGAGACAGTCAAATTTTTGGGTAAAAATTAAATACCATTTAAATATATAATGTGTTTTATGACATCATAATGACCCAATGGTGATGTAATAAAATACCATAATCCCTATGTTCGTCCAATATGTGTTTTATCATTAAAATAATGAGGTTTTGGGTTTGTTTGAATCACTTTTCAAAGCATTAATGGAGCCCTCAAGACTTATTCAACACTTTGCCTTTTTAAATTAATTTCCATGGGAGTGTGACTCACCTCCACATAAGCAACCCTAATTTTTTAATAAGTTCGGACCTTGGCCTTGTAAAATATTGTTTTCCTCTTTCCTTTTCCAGAAACCATGGGCTAATACCATGGGATGGTTTGTGGTTTGGATTATTTTAATATAAGGGGTCCCAAACCTAAATAATAAAGAATTCTCTCACCTTTCCTATATAAACCCACCCAAGCTCCCACTTCCTCCTCACTCAAAGCCCTTGAAGTTCGTCCAACCTCTGCCCTACTCTCTCTATAATCCTCCCAAGGTGCCCCAAGCTCCCAAGAAGCCTCTCACAAGCCTCTCTCTAGGCTTTGGAAGCACACTTCCAAGTAAGGGTTTTTCTTCCTTTCTCATTTTTGTCAATTTTCTTTAAGTTGTATTGCCCTTTTAATTTCATTTATGAATGTTGGGGTATGGTTTCTCACCTCTCCCATACTGCCCTCTTATTGTTTTAATGATGGGAGACCCCTTTCTCTCTCATTAAATGCCTCCCATGTACACCTGTTACTATGTCGAAATTCCGAAAGGAACCTTTTTCTCCTCTTCTATATTCAAGCAATACTTTTGTATCATGAATCTAATTCCATTTCTATTGTTGGGACATGTATATATATGATCTCCTTACTGTCCATTACATGTAAATATGATGAGGAACCCCTTTCTCTCTCATCAACCTTTTTTATGAATTCTTATGTCACGCCGTTACGCTGCCGAAATCGCACCAATTTTCTAAGCCAATGTCTTTGTGTAGTGAATACCATGCCCATTTCTCCATCAAGGGTATTCACCTTTATGCACATATACGTATTGATTGTAAAGTTTCATGTATGAATTCCACATTCCTTTATCGTGGAAGAAATGATTATGTTTTATGAATCCATGTTTTATGATCCATGTGGCACACTTATGCATGAAATGAAATGTTTAAGAAGGGTGCGCCCTGATAGCGCTCCAATGCATTGGGTAAAGTATAGTATCATGATACGTCATGTGCAATGAGTGTTGAATCATTATAATTCAAGTGCAACGAGGGTTTACTCGTGATTCAAGTGCAATGAGGGTTTACTCATGCTCCATGTGCAATGAGCCTTGGCTCATGCTAATTCAATGTTAAGTGTTGTTGCCACATTTCCATGTTATGATTATCATGCTTTATCATGCCTTTATATTCATGTCTCTCTTATGCTCTATTGATATGCCTATTTCCTAACATGTATTGTACTCCTCATGTTATTCATTATGTACTCCCTTACTGGGCTTTATAGCTCACCCTTTTCTTATGCATGTCCTCAGGTTATCCCATGCAATGCTAAGTACGAAGGACTGTAGTGGTCATGTAAAGGAAGTTTTCAATAAGGATGTTGTATTTCAAGTTTAAAGTTTTTATGTAATGATCCTAAGCCCCAAAGGCACTAAACCTCTCAATCTTCTTTGTTGTATCAAGTGAAGTTTTATGTAATAAAGCATGTTTTAGTTGTAATAAAAAGCAGGGTTGTCATAGAAGGAAATTCAAGAAAACCTTTTGGTTCAAACCAAAGGGAGTTACCCGATTTAAAGGTAACGTCTTCTCTTAAGTTATTTTATTTTATTTTCCTTCTCCAATCCCTATGCTATTATTGTTATTTTTTACATAAAAAAACCAGTATCCTCGATATACTAGGTTGTTTTTATTATAATTATTCTAACTACACTTAAAAACATCTCCATATAATGGATATAGAACATATTGTTTCTGTGGACAACAAACTACTGCCTCACAAAACAATAATTGTTCAATATTCTCCTACTACCTCTTATGGTGGCCATTATGATTGAACTATAATTTTATATTATATTTATGATATTTATTTTATCTCTATGCTTCTTTATTTTTAATTTTCAACATACCTTTATGCTTTCCATAATGCGTAAATATGATAATTTCATTTGAGGAAGTGCGGACTACCGCCCCCTTAAAGTGATATGACTCGTTCATGCTATACATGGAACATATAAAGGATATAATTTATGAAATTAGGTAACATATATAACATATATATTATACTTTAATTTTAATATACCTATGTATCATTTATTTTTCATTATTTTAAAAATGAAAAAGAAATGAAAGTAGCGTTCATGCGTACGTACGGCTTACCGTCTCCATGAACAGTGCATTTCATTTATTGTGTCCAAATGTTATGTACTATTATAAATACATATATAATGGGTATATATGATTTATATGATATCTAAATCATTAATATCATTCTATATATAATGGATTTTTAACCACATGGACAATTTGTAATTATAAGATGTTCATTTTGTTTACTTAAGTTCCGAACATCGACAAAATGTCCGATATAAACTCAAATAATTAATAAATGTTATAGAAAGTTAATAAGTGATATAAAAGGAATAATAAACTTGAAAAAGGTTCTTAATCAATTATAAATTAACTTAAGTTTATTATTCAGGAATAACAAGGAACAAACGAGTCAAGTCAGACATGAGGTAAGGGGTTTTTATATCACTTTTTATTCCCGTGAGATTCATACTATATTTGCCACTATTTCCTTTTGTGTGGTATATGTACTTCCCATTATAGTATTATTTGTGTAATATACATTAATTTCTGGGTATTTACATCTTCATTTTATGATCCTTCTTTCATGGGGTGTATGTTTCGTAAGTTACCAAATCGGTAAGGGAACCTTTCACCGTACTCTTTTAGTTGAAGACTTCTTTTATGTTATGTCTTTAAAATTTCCATTTTCTTATGTTGGGATATGTTATTATATATCCTTATTTATTTACATTTTATTTCAATGTGATGAGAGATCCTTTTCCCTATTATCATCTCATTTTCTTAATTTTTAAGTGACGTTGTTAGGCTGCTGAATTTTTGTTAGGGAACTTCTTGACCCAATTTCAATTCTTTGGGTTAAACTTCTACTTCTTGATTATGTCATGAAATAAATATGTGTGAATTAACTATGATTTTTTTACACTTAATATCCACTTATATTGGTGTATTTATATTTTTCACACATAATTGTTTCATTTATTTATCCTTAATCTAAGGATACGATCTTTGTAAGGGACTTCGTCTCAATTTACATTCCATTGAGACCTATTTGTTGTTATACACCAGTTTACTTTTATATGGTGTATATGATTCCCTTTTAGATATTATATCATGAATCACCATATTATCATGATATTATAAGCATTGTTTAATGTTATTCTGTAATTATTTTTATTCAAGTATCTTCTCAAGTGGTAAGGGACTCTTTAAATAAAACATTGTTTTAAATGTTTTAAAGATTTATTCTTATAAATATTAATCATTAATGGCCATGTTTTCAAAATGGTTTAAATTATTCATTTAGATGGATATGAATGTTTTAAATTAAAGTTCCTTTCAAAAGTTTCAAAGTGGTATGGGACACTTTGATTAAAAAATCTCTCTATTGAATGGTTTTGAAAATGGTTTGATAAAGAATTGATTATGTCAATATCTTGAAATGATATATTGTGACTACAATGTGTAAATGTTATCTTTCCTTTATGATTGTTTTATGTGTTATGATTACGGTTCTTCAGCATTTTTTACGTATACAGGTGGTTCCATGATAAACCTAGGGTGGGTGAGCCCGAGATAGCTCTCCAATGATTTGGGTAATGTGACGGAGGTAAACGTTAATGTTTCTCCTAAGAGATTTAGGGAATATACTATGATGGGTATTCCAAATGTAACTCCCTATGTAGCTGTGAAAGCTAAAATGTAAGTATGTTATGTATTCCACAAGTAACCTTCATGATTTATGATTTCTGTGTGTTATTCATAAATTTTATGATTTCATAAGGTATGTTATAATTGAAAAGTATGGTTTTATTGATTTGTATTTATTGATGGATAATGTTTTCATTCCTTATTTTATAACCCTTACTGATATTTTTATACTTATCCCAAGTTTTGAAATGTTTGTCACAATACTTAAAGATGAATAGGGTCAAGGATGGGATCAAGGAAAAGTCATGTTGTCTAAAATATAGAACTAGGCATGTTTCTTTTTTTAAGAGTTTTTATTTTATAAAAAAATGGAAACTGAGTAGAAGTGTCTACTTTGTAATTTTTGAGATGTAATGTAACTGTTATGGGCTATTTCTCTAAAGCTCTAAACCTAAAAATATCCTCAATGTGACTTCTTGATTTAACTCAAGATTACGTAATGTTTAAGGATGGGGCCTTATGGTTGGTATTAGAGGTCAGTTTAGACAACATTAGAGATTAAGAGTTTTCCTTAAACACATGGTTAATCCCTATGTCTTTTATTTTAGCTAAATCCTTGTTTTATAAATTTTTTAGATTAGGGAAATTCGGTTACAAATGGAAGAAGGAGGATCTTAAACAACATTACTATCTCTTCTTGATGATGTCCTTGTAATAATTATTGCAAAGTCATGTTTAGATGATTGTGAAACTTTTTCTAGCATTCGACTCACTTGCAAGCAGTTGTTTGAGATATCAAACACCTACACTATACCTATATATCATCATGGATCATGGGTTGTATTTAATCAAATATTATTTTCACAATATTATCATATTTTCAAGAAAGGTAAATATTATCAAGGCATTTTCAAATATTTTACCTTATCACAAGATTTTGAAGCATATTATGATTTTGAAAAAGGGGGATGAAGAAGGAGAACCTTGAGCAACCTATTTATATTTTATTTTGAAATATAGTCTCTCATCACGTACTTATGGTATTTTAGAAAAAACCATTGATTGAAAGTTTCAACTCAAACTCAGTCCGACTGTTTTATAAAAATCATGTTTTATCAGAAGTTTTGAAATTATATGTCATACATGATTATTTTAAGAAAACTATTTTTCTATGAACACCCATATGACCCAAGTTATACAAGGATTATTTGGATGAAGGAAGAAAATGATTTTAAAGGATATATAAATAATTGTTGCAATGCATGGACCTTCTACCTACGTGAACAAGATGATGATGAAACCGTATGGACACCATGATGAAGGTATGGTGTTCTTTCTATTAGGAATGGTTTTATTTTATCATATGGAGGTGAAAAAAAGTACAATATATATAAGGCTTCATTAATTAACATGTTAAGGTCTTAATGTGTTGAGATGAAAATGAAAGTTATAAGAAAAACTTTGAGGTTAAAACAGGTTAGGGTTATTTTTGAGTTTTATAAAAAGGAAAAACAGTAAGATGGGTGACAACTCATCGCGTTCGGAAAGTCCATGGGAATCGAACCCACAACCAAAGGGCGACAAGGGTACATCGTTTACCACTGACCTACGTGAAGTCCCTGGTTAGTATGAATTATTATTTTAGTAAAATGATTTTATAGATCAAGAATAAGTTGATTTTGGGAACTTATGTTTTATCAAATGGATATACTTAGTATAGAAAAATGATTTGGTGATTAAATAATAAAGGTTAATTTAGAAGATTTTTTCTCTTTTGGAACATTATATGCTTAAGGGAAATAGAATACTATGGGATCTCATTTGTAGAGTAATGGTTGAAATTTTATTATGGAAGAATATATGTTTTTATTATAGACATATGGAGATTTGGGTTATTTATAGAAATGATTAACCTATCATAGAGAATATGTGATTAGGTTAATTATACTTTAGTATGAGACTTTAAGAGTAGTCGATGTTATTTTGAGATAAATGTTAAGATTTAGCATGGAAGACTATGTGATCAAATCCTTATGAATTTTGGGTTTCAAACTTATTTTGGATTATTTTGAATAATTTTAAGGAAAATTATGTATTGAATGGTCTTTCTTTAACTTTTGTTACTTTTTGTTGAATTTTAAATATTAAGAGTCATATTTCTTTTTATAAAGGATTATCTGATCTCATACTAACCATTTTTTGTTTTGGTTAATGTCTAAAGATAGGGGAAATATATAGTTTTTCTTTTGTGGATTATGTGATTCTCTAGATGTTGATTCTAGCGCTTCAGGTGTGACCATGTCGTCATGAATACTCATTGTTTGGAGAAAATATGAGTTTGTGGAAGGAATTTATTAAGGGATTAAACTCTACTTGAAAGTTAAGAATATTTCCTTATGTTCTTAGTCAATCTCATAAATAAATTCCTCAACTTTATGAAAGGTAAATTAATATAAAAAACATTATCTGTTAACTTTTACTACTAAGGAATCAAAGACCGTTTAACCCGTCATAATTTTAAGGTTTTCAGATTGTTAACTTTCTCCTCATCATGTTTTCTATCACTCTCTATCAGAACTTGATGGTTAGTTTCTCTCCCATATCCATGTTTTCCTACATTGAATCCTAGTATCTGTTATCTCATGTGACCTTTTTTAATTCTCTTTATTTCTTTTAAAGTGATAGTTTTATTGAATCTTTTCGGATGTGGGACTTTTAATGAAGTTTCTGAGCCTAATTTTAAAATTTTGAGGACACATTTTCCAAAAGGGTGGAAGGATGTAACATCCCAGGTAAATAAAGAATATGAAATTTTCATATTTATTAATATTTGTGAATTAAATATTAATTTTACTTTAAAAGGGATTCTATGTCTAATAGTGTAATCAACACACAACAATGGGTTTCTTGGAAATCTTATGTTGCACAAAACATTGAGTTATACCAAAAAATAATATAATGTTATTATTATTTTAAATGGTAGTTAACGCATAGTCATTGTATTAGTGGTAATGAACATAAATAACTAAAATATGATTACAAATGTTTTTTAAATGTCTTTACATTTATCCAATAAATTTTAGAGTCTTAAAATAAGGATGAATCCGATTTTAAGCATAAATACTCTAATATTCTTTCAAGGGTTGATTTACCACCTTTTGATGGAAAACCTTTTTAAAATCTAGTTTTTTTAACTTTTATATATTATATTTGAAAAAATAACATTCTTATTTAGAATCTAGACATAAAAATTTACTTTGGGTAAATTTTTGGTACTTTTATGATAAAGTTAAATTTTTAATGAATAGTGAAAAATACCGCATTTTAATTCAAAACTGCATTTTCATCTAATTTATTTATATGTTAGATTATATTTTTAATTTCTTTTAAAGTTTAATTAGATTATATTTTTACCATTTAATCCAATTTTGGTCATTAGAAGTAATTTCACATTGAAATTGGACATAAATAAGTGTCAATCTTTTGATGGTTATTATTTCTTAAAAACACGCTTTTTGTTTTGACAACGGGAATTAATTTTAAATAAATTTCTGCCACTTCTATGTTTAGAATTTGGAAAAATGGATTACATATTTGGAATCATGATTTCCAAATTGTGTAAATAGGTAACTTTTATTTTTATACATTATGAATATTTACTTTAGTAAATATTTTATTTACTATGGTTAAAGGGTAAATCTGGTAAATAAGGGTAAAAAGATAATATTATAATAATATTAAATTACCCTTAAACATGTCCTAACCATATTGGATGAGGTATTTCTGACCAATGGAATCCTTGGGTCTATTTTGAAACCTCATGAAGCCACTTGGGAGTGATAATGACACTTTATATTAATTAATTTAAAGTAAAGAAAAAAGTATCATAAACATATATATTTTAGTAAAAAAAAAATATATGGGGTTATATAAGTTATCTCTTCCACTATAAATATTCATATTAAATCTAAAAATATTTCCTAAATCATGGTATTTTATTTATAATTTTTATACCTCAAATAAATAAAATTATTTATGACACAATGATGATACAATGTTTAACTTATTAATGAATGATTTAAATAAATGAGATTATAAAATTTAAAAAAATATCCAAAACCTGTCAAACTCTTATTGGATGATTTTATTTCAAACAAGAATTATATTATCTTTTAATTAAATGAGTTTTGGACATTTTGAAATAGAAAATTAGTTTATAATAAAATAATACTTTCAAACTTTCCCAAAGAGCCCCTCCCCCCCCCCTTATAAAAGGTCATCACCTCCAACCCATTTCTCACACCTCTAAAGCACCTTGTCTCATCCGAACTCTTCCCAATTAAGCTCCCAACATCCATATATTTCTCCTAGAATCCTTATCCTAGGAAGAAGGAAATTCAAGAAAACCTTTTGGTTCAAACCAAAGGGAGTTACCCTATTTAATGGTAACGTCTTCTCATAAGTTCTTTTATTTTATTTTCCTTCTCCACTCCCTATGATATTATTATTATTATTTTACATAACAAAACCAATATCCTAAATATACTAGTTGTTTTTATGATAATTATTTAAACTACACTTACACACACATCCATATAATGGATATATAACATATTGTTTTTATGGATGGTGAACTACTGCCTCACGAAACGATGATTGTTCAATCTTCTCCCACCACCTCTTATAGTGGCCATTATGATGGCACTGTAATTTTATATTATATTTATGATATTTATTTTTATCTCTATTCTTATTTATTTTTAATTTACATCATACCTTTATGCTTTCCATAACATGTAAATATGATAATTTCATTTGAGGAAGTGCGGACTACCGCCCCCTTAAAGTGATATGACTTGTTCATGCTATACATGGAACGTATAAAGGATGGAATTTTTTAAATTATGTAACATATATAAAATATATATTATACTTGAATTTTAATATACCTATGTATCATTTATATTTCATTATTTTAAAAATGAAAAAGAAATGAGAGTAGTGTTCATGCGTACGTACAGCTTACCATCTCCATGAATGGTGAATTTCATTTCTTATGTCCAAATGTTATGAAATATTATAAATACATATATACTGGGTATGTATGATTTATATGATATATAAATAATGAATATCACTATGTATATAATGGAATTTTGACCACATGGACAACTTGTAATTATAATAAGTTCATTTTTTTACTCAAGTTCCGAACATCAAAAAAATGTCTGATATAAACTCAAATAATTAATAATTTTTATAGCAAGGTAATAAGTCATATAAAGGGAATAATAAACTTTAAAAATATTTTTAATCAAGTATAAATTAACTTAATTTTATTATTCAGGAATAACAAGGAACAAATGAGTCAAGTCGGACATGAGGTAAGGTGTTTTCATATCACTTTTTATTCTCATGTGATTCATGATATATTTGTCACTATTTACTTTTGTGTGGTGTATGTATTTCCCATTATTGTATTATTTGTGTAATATACTTTAATTTTTTGGTATTTACATCTTCATTGTATGATCCTTATTTCATGGGGTGTATGTTTCGTAAGTTACCAAATCGGTAAGGGAACCTTTCACCGTACTCTTTTAGTTGAAGAATTATTTTATGTTATGTATTTTAAATTTATAGTTTCTTATGTTGGGATATGTTCTTATATATAGTTATTACTGTAAATTTTATATCAATGTTATGAGATACCTTTTTCTCTCTCATCAAATCATTTTCTGAAATTTTAAGTGACACCGTTAGGCTGCCAAATTTTTGTTAGGGAACTTCTTAACCCAATTTCAATTCTTTGGGTTAAACTTCTACTTCTTGATTATTTTATGATATAAATACGTTTGAATGACCTCTGATTTTTCTACAATTAATATACACTTATATTGGTGTATTAATATTTTTCACACATAATTATGTCATTTATTTATCCTTAATCTAAAGATACGATCTTTGTAAGGGACTTTGTCTCAATTTACATTCCAATGAGATTTATTTGTTGTTATACACCAATTAACTTTTATATGGTATATATACTACCCTTTGACATATTATATCATTAATCTCTTTATTATCATGATATTATATTCTTTTTTTAATGTTATTCTGTAATTATTTTTATTCAAGTATCTTGTCAAGTGGTAAGGGACTCTTTAACAAAAACATTGTTTTAAATGTTTTAAAGATTTATTCTTATAAATATTTCTCATTAATGACTATATTTTCAAAATGGTTTAAAAGATTCATTTATATGGATATGAAGGTTTTAAATTAAAGTTCCTTTCAAAAGTTTCAAAGTGGTATTGGACACTTTGATTAAAAAATATCTTTATTAAATGGTTTTGAAAATGGTTTGATAAAGAATTGATTATGTAAATATCTTGAAATGATATATTGTGACTGTAATGTGGAAATGTTATCTTTCTTTTATGCTTGTTTTATGTGTTATGATTATGGTTCTTGGGAATTTTTTATATATACGGGTGGTTTCATGATAAACCTAGGGTGAGTGAGCCTGAGATAGCTCTCCAATGCATTGGGTAACATGATAGAGGTAAATGTTAATGTTTCTCCTAATGGATTTAGGTAATATACTGTGATGGTTATTCCAAATGTAACTCCCTATATAGCTGTGAAAGATACAATGTAAGTATGTTATGTATGACACAATTTACCTTTATTATTTATGATTTCTGTGTGTTATTCATAAATTTTATGATTTTATAAGGTATGTTATGATTGAATAGTATGGTTTCATTGATTTGTATTTATTTATGGGATAATGTTTTCATTCATTATTTTATAACCCTTACTGAGATTTTTATGCTCGTCCCAAGTTTTGAAATGTTTTTCACAGGGCTTAAAGATGAATAGGGTCAAGGATGGGATCAAGGAAAATTCATGTCGTCTAAAACATGGAACTAGACATGTTTCTTTTTTTAAGAGTTTTTTTTATGAAAAAAATGGAAACTCAATAGAAGTTTATACTTTGTAATTTTTGATATGTAATTTAATTGTTATGGCCTATTTCTATAAATATATAAACCTGAAAAGACACTCAATGTGAATTCTTGATTTAACTCAAGATTAAGTAATGTTTAAGGCTGGGGCCTTACAAGCATATAATTGTACTCAATAGGTTTATCCATATAAATTTTCATGATAATGTGGAAGAATAATTTTGGCATAAAAAAAGTTATACTCTATAATTTTCCATGAAATTCATGATACAATACTAATTCAAACAACCCAATTCAAGTGTAAGAAGAAGAGTGTATCCATGTTAAAAGTAGATGCAAATGATATTCCCATGTTTAATATAACTGTTAACATATATAGGGATGTATATTTTTCAAAATCATTTCCCATTTAGATGATGTGGTGTTGAGAACCACCCACTATAAGAAGACTATGTATTTCATTCGTTGGTGACAAAAAGGGGTGTGAAAACCATGATACTAGTGTTTAAAAATTTTATAGTCACTTTTTGTAGTTATAAAACGCCTTTTATGGGGTATCCCATTATCTAGGGGCATATTTTTCTTCACAAAATTCTATTTGACTACTCATGGAGCCAAAAAAGACTCAAAGATAAAAAAATTATGACCATTTTAAGTTGGGATTCATTTTTAGTATGAAATAAGTTGATAAAGGGCAGATTTGTATGAAGTATTAAATTGGTTCGTGAAGCAAGTTTCCATTCATTAAGAACCCAAGACACTCAAAAAGTAGCATTCCATTACCTCTTGTAGTTTTTGATAGTGAAAAAATATTCCTACAAGTCTACTATAATTGTTATGTGATCCTTTATCATTTATAATAATAAAGAGGGGATTTAGGGCCCACTGTGTACTCCCTTTATGAGCCATAATCATTTTAGACCATGCTACATGACCATGAATCTCCTACATAGCCACCCATTTTGGGAAAGTAGTTATTATGGGTTTTCTATAAATACCCCATAACCTCTAAAAAATACATACATAGAGTCATAGTGGAACAATGGATAAACCCTAGAAGAGAGACTTAACACTTTTGGAAACTCAGATAAGACACAAATTGTTAGCCCGTAAAGGAATCCCTAGGTAACTAGGGAACCAAAAAGATGAACCAAGGAAGGAATTATCTTGTAATTCCACTTATTGAATGAGAGGTCCATGAGTCCCCTTTGCAAATGAGGCCCATAAGGCGCATTTGTGAATGAGAGGCCTATGAGGTCATTTTTTAATCATCATGTAAATTTTTATTCAAAGGAAATAGAAGATACAAGGTAGCCAAGGCCCAAAAAAGTAGGACAAATAAAGTAAAAGACTAAGGGGGTCTAAAATGGTGGAGATCGAGGGCATCACCTATGATAATATTAACCCCTTCCGGCTTTAGACTATTAAGATTGTGAAAGACTAAGCATTCATCACCAAGAATTTCCATCGAGGCTAAGCAGTATTCCACCTCATTTCCATCCCTCCAAGTATGATATACCTTGATATTATCTCCCATAATGACACAACATTTTATAATGGTGTAAATAATAGACCAAGGAACCTTGCCCAGACCATGAAGGGCATTGTGCAGGATCATCGAGTCTGTTTTCGCTTCCCTGATGTCCAAACCTCTCTCCCTACAAATTTTCAGACCATTGAACATGGCCATGGATTCTTCCTAAAAAGATAAACCCTGAACAATCCTAATTGATAAGGATAGAGTGACTAACCCACTATCATCATGCACAACCCCACCACCACGAATGGCACCTGAAACACAGGACCCATTGCTATTGAGATTCAAGCCCGCTAAAGGGGGTTCCATCGTACCCATTTTCCCATGCGATTGATGTTCTCCTGAGGGGAATGGTGAGGACCAGTAATGAAGCACTGAAAGGATGGAGCCTCCATCCAATTATCTAGATCCATGACCAAGTCGATGATCAGACTTTTAACCCTAAAGAGAATCAGGCGGCCAGTTAAGACTACCTCATCCTGGATCCACTTATTAAGCACTTGCCACATGCACCAGCACCCTGCCTGCAAGATTAAGGTACAAGAAGACCTCTCCATACCTCCGTCACTCGATCCATGATACCACCAATTGAGGAAGGGCTAACTATCAATGCTCAGAGTGGAGATAGTAGTAAATTACCACCTTCTACTGGCACCCCACCATGGACTATCTAACTTGTATCCGATCATTTCATGAAGCATCCTAGATAGAGAATTAGGCCTCATTAATATCTTTAATTCCATAAAATTAAGATAATTAGATATATAAACCTAAATTACCTTCATAGATCCATTTTTTCAAGTTCAAAACCACAAAAAGTTCAAATCTAAGATTTCTCCCAAACCACTAGACTTGCATGATCAGGTCATTGGGTGTGTTAGAGTGACTTCCTTAAATCATGTATTATCTTGATAAAAATGAATCTATTTGGTTTTTATCTCAAACAAATAGGACCCTTAGGGTAATAAAAATTACTCTCTAATATATTATGACATATTTCTCTTTAAATACAATTAATTTCTTTGATAGTTTTGGATATATGCAACCTCGAGGGTAAATAATCTATAATATAGTATACCATTATAACTTATTTGTAAAATTAGAAGATTAAATAAGAATAACAAAATTTGGAAAAAATTTGTTTAAATGTTTTAGATAAATAAAATATACTGATAAATATGTACTTATTAAATTCATTATATGCTTTAAAAATACAATTTTCCCAAAAATCATTTTTATTGCTTTTTTGTGAGAAAATAATATAGTTAATTTCTACCAAATTTATAATTTTTTTTTGAAAAAATGAACTTAATTTTTTATATAATCATGTAAAAATTATCTCGTATTTAATTTTTGATAATTTTCTGAAAAAAATTATTTTTTTCGATGAATAGTGAAAAATACTGATTTTTATTAAAAATTGCTTTTTCATTTAAAGAATTTAAAAAGTTTCATATTGTTTTAAAATGGTTTTAAATGTAAAATTAGTTCATATATATTATTAATAATCTTATCATGTTCATTAAATTAATTTTATGTTGTATTTTGGTATAAAAACTTTTTATACTTACAAAAACATTGTTTCTAGAAAACTGCTTTTCATCGCGTTTTGCAAGTTTAATTTTTAATTAAATTGTACTAATTATGTGAATTAAATTTAATAAAATGGATTCCATATTTTTAATAATCATAATTAATATTATTCAATAAGGTCAAATTAATTTTTTATTATAATGAATAGTAAAAATAGTAAACATTTGTCACCGCAATTAAGGTGGAAACAAGTTTCTATGGGGGTAAGGTTAAACCACAAGATAAGGGTATTTTTTATAATTAAACATTTATAAATCCTTTTTTGGACATTTTTTGATGTCATCCTATCCAAACTATTAATATCTATCAATTTGGAAGCATTTGTCTTGAATTTGACAATATTATATTTTAATATTTTAAGAAATTCCAAATGTGTCCTCTCCCCCACATATAAAAGGATTCTCATAATTTCTCTTATTTACACCACTTTGAGACATATATCTCAACAAAACCCTAAAATAATATCTTCTAAACCGGCCTATAAATGAATTATATGTTTTTTCTTCTTAAAATACTATTCCAAGGGTCCTTAATAAAGGATATAAAGGAGGCCTACCGAAGAAGAGGTAATCATCATACCCGACCTCTTTCCAATTATTTCTTATCATACCCCATCTAAATCCATTTTATTCATTATAAAATAATAACATTAGTATCTGTTGGTCGGAGTGGATACTCAAGAGGGGGGTGAATTGAGTTCCAATTAAAATTTCTATTTTAAAAAACTTTGTCTTAAAACCCCCAAATAAAATACTAAATTAAACTGTAGTGAATTTATATCAAAGTAAGGGTTCGGTTGGGTTCTCGAGGGATTGATTATTTCCCAGTTAATCAAAACAGAAAGGTTGATTAACTTTTGAAACCAACTTACTGATTTACAACTAATATAAACACTTGCGAATTTAATTATCAAAGTGACTTTAAATCATTTTTGGTTTTAAAGAGATTACCAGCGGAATAAAAGAATAACTTTGAAAGATATAACACAGCAGATATAACCAAGAGGTTCAATCTCAAGCCGAGACTTAGTCCTCTCAAAAGCTTTTATAAAAAGATGATCCACACCCTGGATCGGGGATAACAACAGCAACCAGCTGTCCAGGTCCAAGACCTCTACCACAGTTATTCGTGGGAACAAACACAACAGAAACTAGCTGTCCCAGTCACACAACCTCTACCACTATCCCAGTGGGAAATAAAATATGTAAGAGTATTGAGTGAGGATTTACAAATCCTCCAGTTTGAGTACAGGAGACAGTGTGTGTGTAAAACAGAACAGATAACACACACTGCTCAATATGTAAAAGGATAAATCACAGAGCAAATAGTTAGAGTTTAGAAATGGCTCTAGTGATTTGTCGTGCAGTTCTGGACTCCTTTGATTGATCAGAATTCGCTCTGAGTCCTCTTCTGGTTTTTGTCTGGAAAACAGAGTATCGTCTGTTTCCTTGACTTCCAGGTTCAGAGATAGAGAAGAAGTAGTCGATGAAGTTCTTGTTTTATGATCTCGTTCTCATCTCTTCACTAGTTTGCATTGATGAAAGAGTTCCTCATGTAAGTTCAGTCGTCTCTTTTCATTCACACCCAGTTTTTCTTTTAGCACACCTTGTGGTCTGTCTATTTTTCTATGTATGTCTCACTTCTTCTTGTATTTCTTCTCATTTTGCAGTAGCACATCCTTCCTCTATTTAAAGCACGTGCTCTGGCAAAGGAAATGATTTCTTTTTGCAGGTAAGAGGTATGGTTCCCTGACATCCAACAACACACATTAAATAAATGACAGAGCATTTAAAATATTCCTAATATGACCGTTGGTTAGATTAAATAAAGATAAAGAAATTCAAACAGCTGTTTATGACTATCAGTGTGTCAAGGGATCGGTGGGTCATTAGCATCGGTGAGACATCTTCGGTGACTCATTCGATCAGCATCGGTGAGACATCTTCGGTGACTCATTCGATCAGCATCAGTGAGACATCTTCGGTGACTCATTCGATCAGCATCAGTGAGACATCTTCGGTGACTCATTCGATCAGCATCGGTGATACATCTTTGGTGACTCATTAGATCAGCGTCGGTGAGACATCTTCGGTGACTCATTCGATCAGCGTCAGTGAGACATCTTCGGTGACTCACTCGATCATCATCGGTGAGACATCTTTGGTGACTCATTCGATTAGCATCGATGAGACATCTTCGGTGACTCATTCAATCAGCATCGGTGAGACCATTTTCCTTTGATATGGATCGGTGCGACCGTTGTCCTTTGATATGGATCGGTGCGACCGTCGTCCTTTGATCTAGAGGACTTCCAGAATACTTGTAAAACAATAACAAAGAGATAAAAACATGATACAACCAATATACACAGATTCATTTAGATATTGTGATTATGAGAAATCCAACCGGATTAAGTAATTGATGATTTGTGATTATTAAAACAGCAATCATAGGAAGAATTCAACAATCTTCCAAAGGGCTCAACAATCTCCCCCTTTTTGATAATTAAAACTCTTATCCAATCACAAATCTTAGCCATTAATAAATATAAGATATCATCAATAATAAGGCATAATAAGAATAAAAAACATAATGAGATATAAATATCCCCCTGAAATTAGGCCTGTTAAATACTTATGCAAGCATTGACATACAAAGATATAAATCTCCCCCATATCTCCCATAGATCCATAGATATACAGAGATATAGATTTATCCCATCTCCCCCATATCTCCCATGGATCCATAGATATACAGATTTCTCCCCCTTTGGGATAATCAAAAAGGAGGGAAAACAGATAAAGAAGAGATTAAAAGACGGCAGCAGTGCGAATAAAAAGAAAAGAGAATAAAGTTCATAAGACATCATAGTACAATCACAACAGGGTTCACCCTATCAACAACAACACACAACTATTACTGGGGGTGTAAAGGGGCTTTGCCCTTGTCGGACGGATCAATGGTGGGTAAGTTGGAAGGCCTGTAGGAAGGTTGAACTGGGCGAATTTGAAACTGTGGTAAAACGACTCTGGAGGTTGGAGGAGAGGATGCCACCGGAATTTTCTATGGAGCTGTAGGATTTGGTTGAGAAGATTACTGAGGAACTGGTCGAAGACGAGAGAGAGCTTGAGCAATAGAGATCTGATTTGGAGCAACATCAGAGGCACCGAGAGGGTAAGCAGTAGGAAGCACAACGGCAGTGGCTTGTGCATTCAGATAAGGCTTCAAAGGATTTATGAAATTATGAATAACTTCTGCACCATACTGCATAGCCTTCTCAAAATCATCCTTATTTTCCATGAACCATTCCATTTTTGGAGTAAAATCTTGCAACTGTCGAACTTGATTTTTGAAAGCTTGAGTGACTGGAGGTAGTCTCAGATTTTCAGCTAGCACTTTGAAATTCGCGGTCATCTCATGCTTGGTATAGATTTTTGAAAAGTAGTGATCAACATTTTCCTTGATTTCTCTCTGAGCTTTAGTGGCATCTGCTGAATATACTGTTACCATCTTATGAATGTGATCACTGCGCTCCTTCATCTTCCTTAACGAGTCCAAATCAAGAACTTGCCTAATGGCAGCCAATTCATCATGCACAAACTGATTCAGAGCCTCTAGCTCATGAGTAGTGATCTTGGTTACTTTGGTTGTACTAGCTTGAGCAACTATCTGAGTTATCTCAGCCTTCAACTTTCTCAGATCAGACTTCTTAAGATGTTCAATCAGATTTCGCAACACTTCCATCATACCAGAGATGGTGGATCTAAATTCGTTGGATAAAGAAATTAACCCAGATTGTAGATCCTTTAGAATCTGATTTAGAGAGGCTATGTGTATGCTAATAAACTCACTAGTATTGGCCAGGTCTGGTGTAATAGCCTTTGCAATTTCTTCTCTGACTGTGTCTCTCACAGCAGTAAGCAACTCCCTTTTTAACTTGTCAAAATCAGACTGAGAGATAGTAGAACTAGAGAGATGAGCACCAGCAGCATCAACAACATGAGCAGACCTTGCCCCAACTGGTTGGCTTTCCATCATAACCGCAGTAGATTCTGATTCTTCTTCTTCTTCCTCAGAATACTCTAAACCCAAAACAGAAAAACCAGGGTAATAATCCCAGACAGCAGCACACAGAGTATATTTCAGTTTATCATAACTTGCTTTTCCATTGTTTTTAAGAGATTATCTCTTGCCATTGGCATCTGTTTATGGTACAGTTTGATGTGGTTCCGTTAGAGGTACAGCAAGACCATCCACCGGTCGGTTATCACCATCATCATCATTATCATCATCATCATCATCTCCATTCTCATTTCCATTCTTCACAGAAACTTCACTGTCAGATACTTCAGTGTCACTAGATTCTTTATCACCAAGAACTAGTTCTGATTCAGGTAAGGGTAAAGGTGGACTGGCAGGTCCAAAGTATATTCGTCTCTTAGGACTCACAGTATCAGGATCACTCCTATAATCAGGAGATGACATACTACCTTCTTCTGTTTCAGCGTCTTTCATCCCTTGTTTACCAGACTCTTCAGTGTCTTTATTCCTTTCAACATTTACTTCTTCTTTGTCATCAGAATAAATTGGTTCCTCATACGATTTCAAACCAGGGTCTCTCAAACCCTTCAGCCTCTTTCCATGATCAGTGGGATTGTAGGATTCATACAACTTGTCCTCATCAGCAACCCAGCATTTTTTCCATGGGTTCCAGTTTATTTTCATCCATTTACAAATTTCTTTGGTAATACAAAAAGCACTATCAGATTCAGCTATCTCATCAGCTTCATCAACACATTCCAGACTTTTTAACATAGCAGAGATCATTTTGGGATAGAACAGGGTAGTGGCTTTCTTATAAGGTTTCACCATGTTGTACCTCTCGTACCCCTCGTGGTTTAATTTTCATGATCACAATCACTCACTTATTTATCTAATCTTGTTTTAAGTATTTTTGGATGATAGGCATGATTTCAGGTTGCCAAGGAATTGGGCCAAGAAAGAAAGAAGGCAAAAGTGGACTGAATTTCAGTCCACCGGCCAACCGGTGGATGACCACCGGCCAGCCGATGGAGCCTGGACAGAAGGCATCCCCTCTGTCCAGACCACCGGCCAACCGGTGTCCCACCACCGGCCAGTCGGTGGAACCCAGACAAATAGTGTCAGCTACTGCCTCAGCACCGGCCAATCGGTGGCCTCCTCACCGGCCAGCCGGTGGTGCCTGAGCCCGAGCCCTCTCCTTTTTCAAAGCACCGGCCAACCGGTGGCCTAGCACCGGTCAGCCGGTGGAGCCAGTCGAACTAGCTGTTGGGCTTTGACCAGACTTGTCCACTTGCCTCCCAACAGCTCCGAAGGCCTCTCCAACGGCTCCGAAGACCCCCTAAGGCCATTTGAGGGTTCCCCCTCTATAAATAAAGGACTAGTAAGCCCCGGAAATGTAAGAAAGCCCACGGGACACATTTTACATCATTTGGCAAACCTCCGGCGGATTCCTTCAAGGAACCTCAATTGCTCCAATCCATTTCCACATCCAAGGAGCACCACCATAGAAGCTTGGGAGCGCTCTTCATCAACTCCAACCAATCCATTGGTGCCCAAGACTTCTCCACATTACGGTTTTTCTTGTTTTATTATTTTGAGCATCAATTTGGGTTTGTGCCTACAAACCCCCATTTCTTTCTCTCATCCTCTCTTTGGGTTTTCACACCACCTTCAAGGTGTGAAGAGGTTAGTCAAGTCTTCCCTTTAAAAGGCTTGAATCAAAGGTGAGCTAGCCTTCACCTGTAATAAGGCTAGTGGGTTCTTTCTCAACCATTAAAAGCAAGTGGGTTCTTGCTCAACCATTAAAAGCAAGATGTAATAGGTTCTAGACTACCTTAAAGTCTAGTGGGTTTCTTGCTAAAACCATTAAAAAGCAAGCGGTAGTAAATCTCTCAATGATTGAGTTGGGAGCGGAGACGTAGGCTTTGGTTTAAGCCGAACTCCATTATCAAGCTTTGTGTCTTGCCTCTTTTATTTCCGCTGCACCTTTTACTTTGTTTTTAAATTGTTAATTATTTTTTTAAAAGGAAATTCACCCCCCCTCTTGCCATCACTCTCCGCCCAACATTTGGTATCAAAGGAAAATTTGAGTAATACCCTAACCGGTTTCAAATTAAAGATCCATTGTGATGGCTTCATCTTCTTTCTCCCCCGAAGGTTATTCTTTGGGTCGTGCTCCATTCTTTGATGGAACCGACTACACTTATTGGAAAACCCGCATGACCACTTTTCTTAAAAGTATAGGTTATCCTATTTATAAAATTGTCATGCATGGTTATTCTCTTTCTACTCTCGATGAATCCAAATGGACTCAAGCCGATATTAAAAATTTCGAGCTTGATGGCAAAGCCATGAACGCTCTTCATTGCGGCCTTGATCGTAATGAATTCAATCGAGTTTCCACATGCACCTCATCACATGAAATCTGGAAACTTTTGGAGGTTACCCATGAGGGGACCAACAAAGTTAAGGATACTCGATTGGATATGTATCGCCAAGATTTTGAAAGTTTTACCATGCATCCATCCGAATCTATTTCTGAAATGTTTACATGTTTTACTGATGTTTGCAATGGGAGAAAGTCCCTTGGTGATGATGTGTCTGCAGAAATGATGGTCAAGAAGATCCTATGGATCCTACCAAGCTCATGGTCTCCAAAGGTGACGACAATCCAAGAAGCAAAAGACATCAAGAACATGCCGGTCGAAGAGCTCATCGGATCCCTCATGACCTACGAGATCACCATGAGGAGGCAAGCTGAAAAGGAAGGAAAACCGATCAAAGTTCCAAAGAACATCACCTTCAAAGTTCAAAAAGAAGAAAGCTCCTCCTCCTCATCGTCTTCCTCTTCAAGCGGCGATTCAGAAATGAAGAATCTTGCCCGCAAAATGCACAAATTCATGAAGAAGAACAAAAAGAAGAAATCCTGCAAGGCTCAACCCAACGAAAAATCCGACCCCGAGGTAACATGTTACGGGTGTGGAAAGAAAGGCCATTACAAGCTCGATTGTCCACTCAACAAGAAAAAGGCCAAGCAAAAGGAAAAGAAGAAGGCATTCAAGGCCACATGGAGTGATAGCTCCACATCCTCCTCCTCCTCCTCCTCAAGTGACAACGGTAAAAAATGCCTAATGGCATTTCATGAGGTATCATCTTCCGACTCCTCATCCTCTAGTTCTTCAAATTCATTTAATCATTTATCTTATGAGGATCTCCAACATGCTAGAGATCAATTGGAGGAAGGTTTTCACGAACTTTCTTCCAAATTTATTGCTTTAAAAAAGAATTTCAAAAAACTCTCTTCTGAAAAGGAACAACTTCTCAAAGAGAAGGAGGAGTTGTCCCTCAAAGTCCAAAACCTTCCCGATGTTGATTCTATGGAATTAACAATCAAAGATTTAAGGGAATCTCTTGCCAAGTTCACCCAAGGTGAACAAAATTTAACCAAATTGCTCGGTTCCCAATGCATATCTAGAACCACCGAAGGGCTTGGCTATTCCAAGCAAGCTTCCTCTTCCCATGCTCCAACTATTTTTGTAAGGGGGAGCTCCCAATATAAATTTTGAAACTATTGTAAAAAACCCGGGCACTTAATTTATGAGTGCGATTGCAAAAATGCCCGGTATGGAAGGCCCAAAACCATTTCCTTTAATGATGAATTTTTTAGGAGAAGACCCGCCACAAGAAAAGTATGGATTGAAAAATCCCTTTTAGCGAGTCTCTTCGGGCCAAAATTTGTCTCGGTTTTAAAATCCTCTCCCTGGTGATTTGTTGTTTTTATTTAGGGGGAGTTAGGATCGTTTAAGCCTTTTTCCTTTATATTCAAAACTTTCATTCAAAAATTTCAATTCAAAACTTTCATTCAAAACTTTCAATTTCAAAACTTTCATTTCAAAATTTTTCAATTCAAAACTTTCATTTCAAAACTTTCAATTCAAATTTCAAAAATTTCAAATCTCTATCTTGTTTTTCAATCCTTCACTCAATCAAGTTTTATGCCCCGTGCTATTTTGATAATCACAAAGGGGGAGAAATTCTTGGTTGATTGGGGGAGAAATCTTTCTCTCATGCTTTACTTTTCATTTTATCCTTTAAAGCATGCCTTTCATTTAAGTCTTTTACATTGCTTGTTTTGGTGATTGTGATCATCAAAATAGGGGGAGATTGTTGTACCTCTCGCACCCCTCGTGGTTTAATTTTCATGATCACAATCACTCTCTTATTTATCTAATCTTGTTTTAAGTATTTTTGGATGATAGGCATGATTTCAGGTTGCCAAGGAATTGGGCCAAGAAAGAAAGAAGGTAAAAGTGGACTGAATTTCAGTCCACCGGCCAACCGGTGGAAGACCACCGGCCAACCGGTGTCCCACCACCGGCCAGCCGGTGGAACCCAGACAAATAGTGTCAGCTACTGCCTCAGCACCGGCCAACCGGTGGCCTCCTCACCGGCCAGCCGGTGGTGCCTGAGCCCGAGCCCTCTCCTTTTTCAAAGCACCGGCCAACCGGTGGCCTAGCACCGATCAGCCGGTGGAGCCAGTCAAACTAGCCGTTGGGCTTTGACCAGACTTGTCCACTTGCCTCCCAACGGCTCTGAAGGCCTCTCCAACGGCTCCGAAGACCCCCTAAGGCCATTTGAGGGTTCCCCCTCTATAAATAAAGGACTAGGAAGCCCCGGAAACATAAGAAAGCCCACGGGACACATTTTACATCATTTGGAAAACCTCCGGTGGATTCCTTCAAGAAACCTCAATTGCTCCAATCCATTTCCACATCCAAGGAGCACCACCATAGAAGCTTGGGAGCGCTCTTCATCAACTCCAACCAATCCATTGGATCCCAAGACTTCTCCACATTACGGTTTTTCTTATTTTATTATTTTGATCATCAATTTGGGTTTGTGCCTACAAACCCCCATTTCTTTCTCCTATCCTCTCTTTGGGTTTTCACACCACCTTCAAGGTGTGAAGAGGTTAGTCAAGCCTTCCCTTTAAAAGGCTTGAATCAAAGGTGAGCTAGCCTTCACCTGTAAGAAGGCTAGTGGGTTCTTGCTCAACCATTAAAAGCAAGTGGGTTCTTGCTCAACCATTAAAAGCAAGCTGTAATAGGTTCTAGACTACCTTAAAGTCTAGTGGGTTTCTTGCTAAAACCATTAAAAATCAAGCGGTAGTAAATCTCTCAACGGTTGAGTTGGGAGCGGAGACGTAGGCTTTGGTTTAAGCCGAACTCTGTTATCAAGCTTTGTGTCTTGCCTCTTTTATTTCCGCTGCACCTTTTACTTTGTTTTTAAATTGTTAATTATTTTTTTAAAAGGCAATTCACCCCCCCTATTGCCATCACTCTCCGCCCAACACACCATTCCAGCTATGTGCACCATTAGATATCTACACAAATTGATCTTCTCATGGGTCTTTAGTAAAAACAACAGAAAAACATCCTGGTATCTTACAGCAGCAAAATCTCATTTCCTGGAGCAAATTTGGTGCTGAATAAACTTAAAGAGAAGTCTACATTCACCGTCCAGCTCTGATGCTATGATTCTCCTTGACTCTCTGTTTCTAGTCAAAAGCTCTAATGCTAACTCATAAGAGAAATACTTAGTGGTTGGAGGAATGTTTCCAGCATAATCCTCATACCGACCCTCATGGGGTACATTAAAACATTCAGCCCATTGTTTTGACGAAAAAGATATTTTCTTTCCTTTCACTACCGAAGAAATTCTGGCAGCCTCGACACCATCTAAAGTAACTTGTAGATTTATATAATACTCATGCACTAGATTTGGGTAGTATACATGAGTGTTGTCTGAGAACCAGGCTTTCCATCCTTGTGAATCTAAAACTTGTAACAATAGCGACTTACTTGTCAAAATCCAGGCGGAGCTGACTTCCTTTTCTATAGCAACAATCCGAGTTTCCAGGTTCGGATTTACTGATCTTTGAGTGGTAATACTCGACTCGCCTCGAGCATGATTTGAAGGTTCAGGACTTTCTGATCCTTTGATCGGTCTCTTCTGCTTAGCCATTTGATAATTCTGGGGAAAGCAGGAGTTAGAAGGTTCGAAGTGGAGGAGAAGAGAGAAAATAAGGTTTGGCGGGAAAGAAATGAAAGGTCGACGGTTTGGGGAATAGGAATAGTCGCGTATCATTTATTTCATCATTTAGGGTTCCCATAATAAAGATAAAAGTAGTTAATTAATCACAAAGTAAAAAGTAATATAAAGAAAGATCGGTTTCACAGATCAGTTTCACAGATCGGTTTCACAGATCAGTTTCACAGATCGGTTTCACAGATCAGTTTCACAGATCAGTTTCACAGATCAGTTTCACAGATCAATTTCACAAATCAGCTTCACAGATCGGTTTCACATATCGGTTTCACATATCAGTTTCACAGATCAGTTTCACATATCAGTTTCACAGATCAAGTTCACAGATCAGTTTCACATATCAGTTTCACAGATCAGTTTCACAGATCAGTTTCACAGATCAGTTTCACAGATCAGTTTCACAGATCAGGTTCACAGATCAGTTTCACAGATCATTTGCACAGATCAATTCCACAGATCAGTTTCACAGATCAGTTTCACAGATCAGTTTCACAGATCAGTTTCACAGATCAGTTTCATAGATCGGTTTCACAGATCGGTTTCACAGATCGGTTTCATAGATCAGTTTCACATATCAGTTGCACAGATCAATCATACACAATTCTTGTTTAATAAAATTCATTCTTTCAGAGCATAAAGACTTTGTAAAAATATCAGCTAATTGATGTTTAGAACTAATAAATTCTAGAGAAATATCACCTTTTTGATAATGATCTCTTATAAAGTGATTTCTAATATCAATGTGCTTAGTCCTAGAGTGAGACACAGGGTTTTTAGATATGTTGATCACACTAGTATTGTCACAGTTAATTAAAACTTGTTTAAAATCAAATCCATAGTCCAATAAGGTGTGTTTCATCCACAGAATTTGTGCACAGCAACTACCAGCAGCAATGTATTCTGCTTCAGCATTAGACAATGCAACTGAGTTCTGTTTCTTACTACACCATGATACTAGCGATTTTCCAAGTAAATGACATGTTCCAGATGTGCTTTTCCTATCTAACTTGCATCCAGCAAAGTCATCATCTGAATAACTAGTTAGGTCAAATGATTGTCCTTTTGGATAAAACAAACTTAAATTCACGGTATACTTAAGATATTTAAAAATCCTTTTAACAGCCAGTAAGTGTGATTCTTTAGGATTAGCTTGAAATCTAGCACACATACACACACTAAACATAATATCCGGTTGACTAGAAGTAAGATAAAGTAAACTCCCAATCATACCTCTGTAATTAGTTTGATCTACTGGTTTACCAGTTTCATCTATATCCAATTTACAGGTGGTACTCATAGGTATATCACTTTCCTTAATACTATCCAAACCAAAATGTTTTAATAAATCCTTAGTATATTTACTTTGATTTAGAATAATTCCATCTTTAGTTTAAAAAATTTGAAAACCAAGAAAATACTTAAGCTCTCCCGTTAAGCTCATTTCAAACTCATTTTTCATAACCTGTGAAAATTCAGTACATAAAGAATTTTTAGAAGATCCAAAAATAATATCATCAACATAGATTTGTACTATTAACACATCTTTTGAAATCCTCTTTATAAAAATAGTGGGATCAGCTATTCCTTTTGTAAATCCTTTTGAAATAAGAAAGTTTGAAAGTATTTCGTACCAAGCTCTTGGAGCTTGTTTTAAACCATGTAAAGCTTTAGAAAGTTTAAAAACATGATTTTGAAAATGAGGATTTGAAAAACCAGGTGGTTGTTATACAAAAACATCTTCAACAATAAAACCATTTAGAAAAGAACTTTTCACATCCATTTGATATAACTTGAAGTTCAGATGTGATGCATAAGAAAGTAAGATCCTAATAGCCTCTAATCTAGCTACAGGTGAAAAGGTTTCCTCATAGTCAATTCCTTCTTCTTGATTGTAACCTTGTGCAACTAGCCTAGCTTTGTTTCTAATGATGTTTCCAGATTCATCAACTTTGTTTCTAAACACCCATTTTGTGCCTATGGTTATAGTGTCCTTAGGTCTTTCTACTAATTTCCAGACTTTGTTTCTTTCAAATTGATTTAGTTCCTCTTGCATAGCCATTACCCAAAATTCATCATTGATAGCATCATTGATATTTTTAGGTTCTAGCTGTGACAAGAAGGCTTGATGTTCAACCTGATTTCTAAGAGAAGCTCTAGTTTGTGTCCCTCTATCAAGATTTCCTACAAAAGCATCTAAAGTATGATTCTTCAGAATTCTAGTTGGTCTAGAAAAGGTAGGGCTCGAGATTTCAGGTTCATCTAAAGGTTGAGGTTCAACAGAAGCAAGGTCTGGAAAATTTCCAAAACTGGATGTTTTAACTACAGGTCCACTGTTTTTATCATTAAGGTTAAAACCAGAGAGATCATCTTCAAGATTTTCAAGAGAGGTCTTAGGTTCATGTGGATCAGTTTCATCAAATTTGATGTGAACAGATTCTTCCACACATTTGGTTCTCTTATTGAAAACTCTATAGGTTTTACTGGAAGTTGAGTAACCTAGAAAAATTCCTTCATCACTCTTGGATGAAAACTTATCAAGATTATCTTTAGTGTTAAGAATAAAGACTTTGCAGCCAAAAACTTTGAAGTAGTTAACCTTAGGTTTCATATGGTTCCATAACTCATAAGGGGGCCTCTTAAGAACAGGTCTGATCAAGAATCTATTAATAACATAACAAGCTGTATTTACAGCTTCATCCCAAAAGTAAATGGGTAGGTCATACTCATTAAGCATAGTTCTAGCAATTTATTACAGGGTTATATTCCTCCTTTCTACTACACCATTCTATTGAGGTGTCCTAGGGGCAGAGAAATTGTGACTATAGCCACTGTGTGAGCAGTAAGATTCAAACTCATGATTTTCAAACTCACGACCATGATCACTTCTCAGGGTTTTAATCTTAAGTCCACTAAGGTTCTCTACAGACTTGGAATATTTAACAAAGTAAGAACAAGCTTCACTTTTGTGATCTAGAAAGTATACCCAAGTATATCTAGAAAAGTCATCTACAAGAACATAGACATAATTCTTCCCATTTAAACTAGAAACTCTAGAAGGTCCAAATAAATCCATGTGAACCAACTCGAGAGGTTGAGAAGTTGACACTTCTTTCTTTGATTTACTGCTGGAAATTCAAGTTTGGGTAGGTCTCTAACTAAGTTCTTCCTAGCAAGTTTTCTAAGTGAATGCACATTGTAGTGTCCTAATATTCTGTGCCAAAGCCAAGACTCTTTATGAAAAGCATTTAAACAAGTAATATTTTTCTTAGCTAAAGAATTTAAATTGACAGCATAAACGTTTTCACTTCTTAAAGCAGAAAACACTAAAACATTTTTAGAGTTAAAAACATTGCAAGAATCATTTTCAAATTTAACATAAAAACCATCATCACATAACTGAGAAATACTTAACAAATTGTATTTAAGTCCATCAACAAATAAAACTTTAGAAATTAGTACTGAGTCAGTGTTACCAATCTGGCCTAAGCCGATGATTTTCCCTTTAGAATTATCACCAAAGGTGACAAAACCTCTATCAACTCTGACTAAGATTTTAAAGCATGAGAAGTCTCCTGACATATGTCTTAAACATCCACTGCCCAAGTACCAGGTCTTTTTACAGGAGCTCTTTAAGTAGGTTCCCTACAAAACAGATTTAGATAGGAAATGATTTTGGTACCCAGATCTTCTTGGGTCCAGACAGGTTAGCCAATAATACTTTAGGTACCCATATTTGTCTAATGGGTCTCATAGAATTTCTAGAATCAACAGATTTGGAAAGATAAATATTATTAGATCCATTACTATGAATATAACTCGTTGAAGCATATGAAGTTCCAGAGCTAGCTACATTCTGTCCAGATTTAGGAATGAATCTAGTTCTGGTAATCTTCTTTTGTCCAGGTTGGTATCCTATACCAGTAGTGTATCTAGGTGCTATTTGCTTACCTGGCATCTGAGTAAGAGTATCTTTACCATTTGTAAATTTCTCTAAGTCTTTCTTGAGTTTCTCATTGGATAATTTTAGTTCAGTGTTCTCTTTAAGCAACTGAACATTCTTTTCCATTTCAATATCAAGATCAGATTTATGTTTAATAGTTAAAGCATACTGTTTCTTTAAACCTTTGTATTTGTCTTTCAACTCATTACAGGTTTCTTCTAACATATCACAATATTCAAACAGTTCAGATTTAGAAATGTTATCACATTCAGAATCATCTCCAGAATAATATGAATTAGAAGTAGGAGTTTCTGAAGTTACCTCAGAAGGGTTTGTCATAAAACACATGTTTTCCTTGTTTCTGTGTTCAGTTTCAGAAACTTCAGATTCACTAGAAATGTCCTCAGAAGCACTCCAATTAGCCTTCGTGGATTTCTTATACTTTTTATCCTTGTATTCATACTTCTTCTTGTATTTCAGCTTTGGATAGTCTGCTTTTATGTGTCCCTTCCTTTTGCACTCATAACAGATAACTTCATCTGATTTGTCAAATTTCTTCCAATCCTTTTTCCAATGTCCCTTGTTGTCATACTTACCTTTGCAGTTTGTCTTTCTGAAAAACTTCTTATTCCTATAAAATTTCTTAAACCTTATAGCAATGTGAGCCATCTCAGCATCACTGTCAGAGTCACTCTCACTGTCTTCATAGCTTGAACTTTCATTGATAGCTTGAAGCTTTTCCTTATCCTTATTCTTTGAGGTTGTAGTTTTGAAGGCAACAGACTTCCTTCTAGGTTCATCATCTTCTTCTTTGTTCACTTTGAGTTCTTCTTCATACATCATCAACTTTCCAATTAGTTCCTTGACTGTTAGTTCACCAATGTCACATGATTCTCTAATGGAGACAGAGGTTCCTCTCCATCTTTTAGGTAGACATCTCAAAATTCTCATGATTTGTTCCTTTGCTGGAACATCCTTTCCCAGAGAAGTCATTGTGTTGACAATTTCATTGAACCTGAGATACATATCAGAAATGGGGTCATCAGGCTTCATCTTAAAATTATCATACTTAATAGTATAAGTGTTCAATCTCATCTCCTTAACATTAGTTGTTCCTTCATGAGAAACATCTAAGGTATCCCAAATCTCATATGCAGTTTTACAGGCATATATTCTATTAAATTCTTCATCTCCTAGAGCACAGTATAAAGCATTCATAGCTTTACAATTATTATTGTAGGCTGTCTTAGTAGCTTCATTCCAAGTAGTTCTAACAGTAGTAGGAATTTTATATTCAGATTCTATAACAGTCCAAATATCAAAACCCATACTTTCTAAATGAATTTTCATCTTGATTTTCCACTGAGCATAGTTAGTGCCATTGAAAAATGGTGGTCTATTGGTAGCAACACCTTCAACTCTATTATCCATGATAGCTTACTTAAGGAAAAGATTTTAAAGAGATAAAAATTTAGAAATAACAGAAATTTTAAGAACTTTAAGATACAAAAAAAATTACAGTTGAAAAATAGAGTACTTTAGAATATATTTAAAATAATCCTCTGATACCAATTGTTGGTCGGAGTGGATACTCAAGAGGGGGGTGAATTGAGTTCCAATTAAAATTTCTGTTTTAAAAAACTTTGTCTTAAAACCCCCAAATAAAATACTGAATTAAACAGTAGTGAATTTATATCAAAGTAAGGGTTCGGTTGGGTTCTCGAGGGATTGATTATTTCCCAGTTAATCAAAACAGAAAGGTTGATTAACTTTTGAAACCAACTTACTGATTTACAACTAATATAAACACTTGCGAATTTAATTATCAAAGTGAATTTAAAACAGTTTTGGTTTTAAAGAGATTAGCAGCGGAATAAAAGAATAACTTTGAAAGATATAACACAGCAGATATAACCAAGAGGTTCAATCTCAAGCCGAGACTTAGTCCTCTCAAAAGCTTTTATAAAAAGATGATCCACACCCTGGATCGGGGATAACAACAGCAACCAGCTGTCCAGGTCCAAGACCTCTACCACAGTTATTCATGGGAACAAACACAGTAGCAACTAGCTGTCCCGGTCACATGACCTCTACCCCTATCCCAGTGGGAAATAAAAGATGTAAGAGTATTGAGTGAGGATTTACAAATCCTCCAGTTAGAGTACAGGAGATAGTGTGTGTAAAACAGAACAGATAACACACACTGCTCAATATGTAAAAGGATAAATCACGGAGCAAATAGTTAGAGTTTAGAAATGGCTCTAGTGATTTTTCATGCAGTTTTGGACTCCTTTGATTGATCAGAATTCGCTCTGAGTCCTCTTCTGGTTTTTGTCTGGAAAACAGAGTATCGTCTATTTCCTTGACTTCCAGGTTCAGAGATAGAGAAGAAGTAGTCGATGAAGTTCTTGTTTTATGATCTCGTTCTCAGCTCTTCACTGGTTTGCATTGATGAAAGAGTTCCTCATGTAAGTTCAGTCGTCTCTTTGCATTCACACCCGGTTGTTCTTTTAGCACACCTTGTGGTCTGTCTATTTTTCTATGTATGTCTCACTTCTTCTTGTATTTCTTCTCATTTTTCAGTAGCACATCCTTCCTCTATTTAAAGCACGCGCTCCGGCAAAGGAAATGATTTCTTGTTGCAGGTATGAGGTATGGTTCCCTGACATCCAACAACACACATTAAATAAATGACAGAGCATTTAAAATATTCCTAATATGACTGTTGGTTAGATTAAATAAAGATAAAGAAATTCAAACAGCTATTTATGACTATCAGTGTGTCAAGGGATCGGTGGGTCATTAGCATCGGTGAGACATCTTCGGTGACTCATTCGATCAGCATCGGTGAGACATCTTCGGTGACTCATTCAATCATCATCGGTGAGACATCTTCGGTGACTCATTCGATCAGCATCGGTGAGACATCTTCGGTGACTCATTCGATCAGCTTCGGTGAGACATCTTTGGTGACTCATTTGATCAGCGTCGGTGATACATCTTCGGTGACTCATTCGATCAGCGTCGGTGAGACATCTTTGGTGACTCATTAGATCAGCGTCAGTGAGACATCTTTGGTGACTCATTCGATTAGCATCGGCGAGACATCTTCGGTGACTCATTCAATCAACATCGGTGAGACCGTTGTCCTTTGATATGGATCGGTGCGACCGTTTTCCTTTGATATGGATCGGTGTGACCATTGTCCTTTGATCCAGAGGACTTCCAGAATACTTGTAAAACAATTACAAAGAGATAAAAACATGATCCAACCAATATACACAGATTCATTAAGAGATTGTGATTATGATAAATCCAACCGGATTAAGTAATTGATGATTTGTGATTATTAAAACAGCAATCATAGGATGAATTCAACAATCTTCCAGAGGGCTCAACAGTATCCTTTATATACTAAAATTTTATTATGATTATCTAACCACCATTATTCACCCTCTTTTCCATCAAATGGGAAGTGAAAGTATGGTTCGTGAATATGTGTGGATTACCACCTCCATGTAGAGATACCATTAATTTTAAATCACCATCATTCATGGATGGTTATTATGATCATTTTAATTTTTATAAATAATATTTATGAAATAATTATTCTTATTTAATTATAATATAATATCTCTCTTTTTACCTTCTAATCCATTGGAAAACAATAAATTCACTCTTGCGTACGTGTGGACCACCACCACCATGAAACTATGTGAATTTTTTCATTTCTACTTTACATGGATGGTAATAAAGATAGTTTTATATATATGATATATATGATATAATTATTATTATTTAAAGATGAATTATTATTTACCTTTCTTTCATTCTATCTGTCAAAAAGTGAAAACAACGTTCATGCATATGTATGACCTACCATCTCAATGAACGGTGTAATTCATTTTTCTTTATCTAACTTTTATTAATGAATCTATTTATCTATATATATTAAATATATATTATATTTATATCATGATTAACACTTTGGATATTATTTAACCTTGATCAAAGTATAGGTATTGGAACTACTGAACTAAAATACTCATGAAAAATGAAATCGTTAACACCCAAAAACGTCGATTTTAATAATGAATTATTAATAAATGGGTGTTAAAATTTTATTATTGGGCCATATATGATATTATAAGTATTTAAATGAATATTTTATATAATTATAATAAATTTAAATTTATTATAAATTAGGTTAGAGCACTTTTAAGGAAATTCAAACTTGAGGTAAGAGATTTTTGTCTCGCTTTTATTTCTGTGAGACACATGCCATATTCACCACTTGTTTCTTTTATGTGGTGTATATAATTCTCATGAATTTATTTTATGATTATTATAATTAAAATTATTGGGATTTAAATATAAATATAAGTTTCTCTCTTTAATTAATTTTTTATTCAAAATTTACCAAAGTAGTAAGGGATTTATTTTACAATCTCATTGTTTATCTAGATTGTTTATGATTAAGTTTTCAATAATGAAATTTTATGAACTATCTCTCAATAATCCCATTAATTTTATTCTTCTATGATTATTTCTATATATTACATGTTTTACTTTCTTTTTCTTCTCTTTAAGTACTCAGAATATAGAAATAATATTTTTAAAGAAAACTGACTTTATTCTTCTCTTCAGTAAAAAACCCTTCTTCTTCCATATATATGTTTTCTAAAATGATTTCAAGAATTTTTTTCTAATATACAATTATTTTTTAAATTAATTTTTAAC
The DNA here is from genome assembly GCA_963277665.1 of Viscum album. Classification (NCBI taxonomy): domain Eukaryota; kingdom Viridiplantae; phylum Streptophyta; class Magnoliopsida; order Santalales; family Viscaceae; genus Viscum; species Viscum album. The sequence continues at coordinate 1,481,078,203 of OY728141.1, read as the reverse complement.
CATGATTTAATTTTAAGAAACTAGTTTAAAATGAATCTTGTTGTCATTTTTTGAACAAGGTACTTTTGAATTTTTACTAAAAATGTGAAAGAAATATTTGTTTTAACATATACGACATAAACGAAATTTCCCACCATCATGATTATTAAATTATTTGAAGCTTACATTACAAGTTTCCAATATTATTTTCAAATAAAATTTATTCCTTAATATTTGATAATTTTTTAGATTTTAAATAATTTATTTTAAAATAAAAAGGCTATTTTCCTTAAGAAATGTTCCAGTGATCTTTTAAAGATAATTTTCATCTGTGATAACATCCTTTGATGTTACTTATGATTTACTGGGGATATGATCCAATTATACCATCCAATTTCATTATTTTTATGGGTTATGATGATTATTATTTAAGTATGATTCTATAAAACTTGTTTCTTTCCCATGGGTTAATTAAGTTATGTTGAAACTCGTTTATTTTCCATGAGTTATACAATGATTTAATGATATAATTTTTATGAAACTCATTTAATTTCCATGGGTTATGATATTATGAATGTTTTATAATATTTTGGAAAACATATATATGATTTTAATTATGTGATAGGTGGGAATTAAATTATATATCCTTCCAATTAATTGGGTAAAAATGGATATCTTATGAGATAATGAGGACTAGAATGGGGAGTAAACCTAGTTCAGTATGGCGCTCTATCCACTATGATTTTGTTAAGAGTGAACCTTGACTAAGGATATGATTTAATGGGGAGTGAACCTAATCCACTATGATATTATTTTTAGTGATCCTTAAATAAGGAAATTATTATTTTTTTCTTATGTGTATGCCACAAAATTTTGTCTTATGCCAATGTTATGCTCTCATGGATCATGTTTTTTGACTCCTTTAAGATTCATGTATTATAAACTACCAGGATTTATTCCATGACTCAGGATTATGATATTTGATATATTGGTAATGGTTTTAAAATTTTAAGCGCACGTTCTCATACCATTATTCTCATGTTATATTTAACTGATTATTGATATCTCTATTATTTATCCATACTTGAATATAAGCTCACCCTTTCTTATTTTTCCTTTCCCAAAATTATGAATAATGTTTTTAAGTATGATATGTATAAGAAGTTTCTAGTTATGAAGAACTTAGTGGTAGATTATGTAGATCTATTATGAATGAGTTTTTTATGTATCTAAGTTTCAAAAGACACTAAACCTATATGTTTCTGGTGTGAATCGCAATGTTATGTATTAAATATTAATCTAATAATATTAATATTTATGTAAGAAAATTATGGGTTACTATGATAAATATCATGTATTATATTGAAAATAATGTCTCTTATAATGAGTATACTGGTGAAACCCCTCTCGTCTCATGCTAAATAGCTTGGATGACCCATATAGAACACCCTATTGGCCCTAACATCAAGTTTCCTATCTAGACTACTTAATAAGATATGAGTTTTAGGGCCTCCACCTTAGTTATAATCCCTAACCATGTTCTTAAAGATGATTTCGTCACCATAAATAATCAGTGATCTAGGGACAGAGAGAAAGGGCCTTAGGTCACCTCCATTCCTATTGTCTCTAAACACAGATTAAGAAACATATTCCAAATCCCCAATATTTTTCATATGGGGTCTTATACCCCATGGGTTCAGTATTCTAATTCCAATCATCAAATATAGGTAATTGGAAACAAGTAATTGGCATCCCATGCGTAAGCCCCAACTTATCCTCATAGAGTTCTATCCTCTATGAATCCTACCTCAAAGGGCCATATTCTTTGTAATCCATCATTCCTCAACGGTCCATATTCCTTATGAGATGAACCAAAATGGGAATCCCATGAATAAAACTCACTCAATACTATATTTTAACCCCTTATGCAACATGAAATTTCTTATTTCAAAACATAAAACTGCATGAAAATGTCCTTACCACATGACATTAAACTGCATGGTACAATACTGTCACACAACCTTATATTGTGCAAATAAAACAATGCGGTATTTGATTCATGTTGATCAAGATACTCTGGATGCCTCTCTAATGTTCAAATTTATCATCCACAATCATATTTCCAATATTCCATATTCCATATGAAACCTATGTATTTACTCAACTATACTCATTGTGAGTCACACCATTTCATTTCATTAGTCCATATTCCTTGATGAACTACATTCTTAATGATCCATATTCCCCTATGATTCCATCATAACTTCTCCTATTTAGTTACTAACAAACACAATAAGCTAATAAGGGTCGTCCATATACAAGTCCCATGAAAATCATTATTAGGAACCCTTCCCCTATAAGTATACTCCGCATGAATCTAAACTACTTGGAAGTGTTCATGGCTACATTCACTTTAAAGTCACTACTATAGTCTTTGTCAAATTACCTTAAAAGGTATGACATGTCCCATTAAGTGTCATCAAACAATGTGGGTTCTGATTCTCTTAATTGGGATATGTAAGAATCCATGTCAAGGGATCTATCCCAACACCCTAAGCACCAACCACCTCCTTAGATGGTGATGAACTCTAGAGTGCCCAACTGTGTGGATTTAAACCATAGTATCACTAATTAATAATATAAATATGAAGAAACTCTAATATGTGTAAATTTTTATGTCAATGGAGAACCTATGATACATATATATATGGTTACATTGATGAATAACCTCTCATATATAAAAATGATCACACTAAATACTGGGTTTTGATCATATCATTAACATGGTGGTAATTAGTCCCACATTGGTTTTTATTAAGGATTCATAATCATATATTAAATCAATAAGAGATTCTAAAATTAGGAAATAATTGTAACATACCAAGTAAACAAAGAATATGACATTTTCATATTTATTAATATTTTTTAATTAAATATTAATTTTAATTTAAATGGGATGTTATGTTCGATGGAATATCTGATACGCAACAATGAGTTTCTTTGAAATCTTACACAGCACACAACGTGGAGTTATACCAAAAAAAATAATATAATAATATTATTATTTTAAATGGTAGTTAACGCATAGCCATTGTATTGAAAGTAATGAACATAACTAACTAAAATATTATTACACATGTTTGTTAAATGTTTTTTCATTTGTCTAATAAGTTTTAGAGTCTTAAAATAATAATGAATCCAATTTCAAGCATGAATACTCTAATATTATTTAAAATGTCAATTTACCACCTTTTGATGGTGAACCATTTTTTTAATCTAGTTTTTGTTACTTTTATATGTTTTATTTGAAAAAATAATATTCTTATTTAGAATCGGGAAATCAAAATTTACTTTGGATTAAATTTTGGTATTTTTCTAATAATGTTCATTTTTAATGAATAATGAAAAATATTGCATTTTAATTCAAAACTACCTTTTAATATAATTTATTTATATAGTTATATTATATTTTTAATTGTTTTTAAAGTTTAATTAGATTATATTTTTACCATTTAATGCAATTTTGGTCATTGGAAGTAATTTCACTTTTAAATTGACATAAACAAGTGTTAATATTTTGATAGTAATCATTTCTTAAAAAACACGATTTTTGTATGAGATATTTCTGAGAACGGGAATCCTTGGGTCGATTTTGGGACCCCATGGGGCCACATGGGAGTGATAATGACACTTTATATTAATTAATTTAAAGTAAATACAAAAATGACATAAATATATATCTTTCAGTAAAAAAAATTTATATGGGGTTATATAAGTTATATATTCTACTATAAATATTCATTTGAAAGATAAAAATATTTCCTACATCATGGTATTTTATTTATAATTTTTACACAATAAATAAATAAATGTAATTATGACACAATGATGATTCAGTAATTACTTCATTAACAAAGGATTGAAATAAATGATATTATAATTATTAAAATAAATTTATTTTGAACCTTTTTATGCCATCCACGAATTTTAGAGATGAGTATGACTTGTTATATTTGAATTAATGAATGTTTTTTGAAAGAATAAAGTTTTTTTGGATTTTTTAAAAAGTCATGATATGAATAGTATTTAAATTGACATAAATGAATTTTTAAAAAAATATTATTTTATTAAATTATATAATATTCCTAAGAATATAATATTTGGAAAAATGTCTTAGATAAGGTATAAAATTTCATTAATTAACCACTTGTGGTTATATTGTCATTTTATAGTAACTATATTAACCTTATAGAGTGAATACACAAGAAGACATGGTAAGAGTCAAATTAGTTAACTAAGGGTTAAAGCTAAATGAAAATGTTAAATTTGAAACCCAAACTTATCTAAAACCTATTGGTTGAGAGGATTTAGAATAATAGTCATCTTAAATTTGAATTTAATAAGTTTGGGACCTTTTGAAACTGAAATTTAGTTTGTAATAAAATAATATTTTCAAACTTTCCTAAAGAGCCTCTCCTCCCTCTTATAAAAGGACACCACTTATAACCCATTACTCACACATATAAAGCCCCTTGGATCATCCAAAATCTTCCCAAATAAGCTCTCAAGATCCATATCTTAAACTTATAAAACTTACCTTAGGAAGAAGACACTTCAATAAATCCTTTTGATTCAAACCAAAGGGAGTTACCCGATTTAAAGGTAACGTCTTCTCTTAAGTTCTTTTCTTTTATTTTACTTCTCCAACCCCCTAAACTATTTTTATTTATTTATCTTATAACAACACCAGTATCCTCAATATAATATGTTTTTTTATGAGAATTATTTAAATTATACTTCCACACACCTTCATCTAACGGCTAAAGAACATACTGTCTCTATAGACGGCAAACCACTACCTCACGAAATGATGATTGTTCAAATATCTCCAACCGCCTCGCGTGGTGGACATTATTATGTAACTATATTTATATATGATATATATTTTTTATATTTTTTCTATATTCTTCTATATTTTTCATTTATAACATACCTTTATGGTTTCCATAATGGGTAAATACGATAATTTCATTTGAGGAAGTGTAGACTACTGCCCCCTCAAAGTGATATGACTCACTCATGCCCTACATGGGACGTATAGATGATGGAGTTACTAAAATTATATATTATATTATACTAGAATTATAATATACCTATGTAACATTAAGTTTCCATTCCATTAAATATAAAATAGAAATGAAAGTAGTGTTCATGCGTACGTACGGCTTACCGTCTCCATGAATGGTGCATTTCATTTATTACCTCCAAATGTTATGTACTATTATAAATAAATATATATAATGGATATATATTATATATATGATATCTAAATCATGAATATAATTTTGGAGATAATTGAATTTTGACTACATGAACAACTTGTAATTATAAGAAGTTCATTTTTGACTCAGGTATCAAATATCGACAAAACGACTGTTATTAACTCAAATGATTATGTAATGTTTATAACGTGGTAATAGTTGATATAAAAGGAATAATAAAATTTAAAAAGTTTATTAAGTAATTATAAATTAACTTTAGTTTATTATTCAGAAGATTAAATAACGAATGGGTCAAGTCGGACATGAGGTAAGGGACTTTGTCTCAATCTCCTTTCATTGAGGCATATTTTGATTTATACACAACTTTATTTTATATGGTGTATAAACACCTTTGGATTTTAATTTCATTAAAAGGGAATATTTTTCTATGAATCATTTTACTAAATGAAAAAAAATAATGTCTCTTTTAATGTATATAGTGACAATGACCTTTCCGCCGCCGCGAGTATTATTTGATCTTTGACTTCCTTAACAAGTCGTAATGTTTTTAAAATAAAAATAAATACCATAAATCTTTTTACGTATTTTGGTCTTGAAAATGGTTTTGTTAATGGATTGATTATGTAAATATATTGAAATTATATATTGTGATTGCAATGTGGAAATATTATCTTTCCTTTATACTTGTGTTATGTGTTATGAATATGTTATGGTTCTTGGGAATTGTTTATGTATATGGGTGGTTCTGTGATAAACCTAGGGTGGGTAAGCCTGAGATAGATCTCCAATTCATTGATTAACATGATGAAGGTAAACGTTAATGTTTCTATTAAGAAATTTAAGGAATATACTGTGATGGGTATTCCAAACGTAACTCCCTATGTAGATGTGATAACTATAATGTAAGTATGATATGAATGCCACAAGTTAACTTTATGATTTATGATTTCTATGTGTTATTAATAATTATTATGATTTCATGAGGTATGTTAAAGATCTTATGTTTGGTATGTATTTATAGACTAATGTTTTCTTTCTTTATTTTATAATACTTACTGATCTTTTTATGCTCATCCCAAGTTTTTGAAATGTTTTTCATAGAACTTAAAGATGAATTGGGTCAAGGATGAGATCATGGAAAAGTCATGCTATCTAAAACATGGAACTATACATGACTCTTTTTTTCAAGAGTTTTTATTTTATGAATAAAATGGATACTGAGTAGAAGTGTCTACTTTGTAATTTTTGAGATGTAACGTAATAGTTATGGCCTAATTCTCTAAAACTCTAAATCTGAAAATATCCTCAATGTGAATTATTAAATTAATTCAAGATTTTGTATTGTTTATGGTTATGTCCTTATTGTTGGTATCAGAGGAAAAAATGTTATATGATTTCTTTTATCAAAAGACTTTTACCCAACCACATATTTATGGTATTTTGGTGGTTAATTTTTTGTGATCAAGTTCTTTATCACTCTCTATTAATCTATGAGAGTTAGTTTCTCTTCCATATCCATGTTTTTATACATGGAATCCTATTATGGGTTATATTAGGTGACCTTTGTACTTCTCTTTATTTCTTTTAAAGTGATAGTTTTATTGACTCTTTCTGATGTGAGACTTTTAATGAAGTTTCCGAGCCCAATTTTAAAATTGTGAGGACGCAATTCCCAAAAGGGGGGAAGGATGTAACATCCCAAGTGAATAAAGAATATGATATTTTCATATTTATTAATATTTTTTAATTAAATTTTAATTTTAATTTAAAGTTTATTCTATGTTTTATGGCGTACCCGATACGCAACAACGAGTTTCTTTGAAATCTTACGTTGCACACAATGTGGAGTTATACCAAAAAAATAATATAAAAATACTATTATTTTAAATGGTAGTTAACGCATAGTCATTTTATTGGCAGAAATGAACAAAACTAACTAAAATATTATTACACATGTTTGTTAAATGTTTTTACATTTATCCAATAATTTTTAGAGGCTTAAAATAAGAATGAATCCAATTTCAAGCATGAATACTCTAATATTTTTTAAAAGGTTGATTTACCGCCTTTTGATGGTGAACCCTTTTTAAAAATATTTTCTTTTACTTTTATATGTTATATTTGGAAAAATAATATTTTTCTTTAGAATCAGGGCATCAAAATTTACTTTGGATGAAATTTTGGTATTTTTCTGATAATGTTCATTTTTTAATGAATAGTGAAAAATACTACATTTTAATTCAAAATTACCTTTTAATATAATTTATTTATATGGTTATATTATCTTTATAATTGGTTTTAAAGTTTAATTAGATTATATTTTTACCATTTAATACAATTTTGGTCATTGGAAGTAATTTCACTTTTAAATTGGACATAAACAAGTGTCAATCTTTTGATAGTTATTATTTCTTAAAAACATGCTTTTTGTTTTGACAACGAGAATTAATTTTAAATTAATTTATTCAACTTCTATATTTTGAATTTAGAAAAATGGATTCCATATTTGGAATCAGGAGGTCCAAATTGTGTAAATAGGTAACTTTTATTTTTAGACATTATGAATAGTAACTTCAGTAAATATTTTATTTACCATGGTTAAATGGTAAATCTAGTAAATAATGGTAAAAACTGATATTATAATAATATTAAATTACCCTAACATGTGTCTTAACCCTATTTTATGAGATATTTCCGACCAAGGGCATCCTTGGGTTGATTTTGGGACCTCATGGGGCCACTTGAGAGTGATAATGACACTTTATATTAATTAATTTAAAGTAAAGACAAAAATGACATAAATATATGTACTTTAGTAAAACAATTTTTATATGGTGTTATATAATTTATCTCTTAGACTATAAATATTCATTTGAAATATAAAAATATTTTCTACATCATGTTAGTTTATTTATAATTTTTATACATTAAATAAATAAATTTAATTATGACACAATGATGATTCAGTAATTACTCCATTAACAAAGGATTCAAATAAATGATATCATAATTATTAAAATAAATTTATTTTGAACCTTTTTATGCCATCAACGAATTTTAGAGATGCATATGTCTTGTTATACTTAAATTAATGAAGTTTTTATGAAATAATCAAGTTGTTTTGTATTTTCTAAAAAGCCATGATATGAATAGTATTTAAATTGACATAAATGAGTTTTCAAAAAAATATTATTTTATTAAATGATATAATAATCCTAAAAATCTAATATTAGGAAAAATGACTTAGATAAGGTTGAAAATGTCATTAATGAACCACTTGTGATTCGATTGGCATTTTATAGTAACTATATTAACCTTATAGAGTGAATACACAAGAAGACATGGTAAGAGTCAAATTAGTTAACTAAGGGTTAAATCTAAATGATATGGTTAAATGTGAACCCAAAACTTATCTAAAACATATTGGTTGAGATTATTTAGAATAATATTCATCTTATATTTAAATTTATTAAGTTTTTGGACTTTTTGAAACTGAAATTTATTTTATAATAAAATAATATTTTCAAACTTTCCTAAAGAGCCCCTCCTCCCTCTTATGAAAGGACACCACTTCTAACCCATTACTCACACATCTCAAGCCCCTTGTCTCATCATAACTATGCCCAAATAATCTCACAATATCCCTATCTTCCACCTATAATCCTTACCTTATGTATAAGGAACTTCAAGAAATTATTTTGGTTCAAACCAAAGGGAGTTACCCAATTTAAAGGTAACATCTTCTCTTAAGTTTTTTTTCTTTTATTTTACTTCTCCAACCCCCTGAACTCTTTTTATTCCTTTATTTTATAACAAAACCAATATCCTAAATATAATAGGTTTTTTATGATAATGATTAGAACTAAAATTACACACACCTTTATCTAATGGGTAAAGAACATACTGTTTCTGTGGACGGTGAATTACTGCCTCACGAAACGATGATTGTTCAAATATCTTCAAACGCCTCTCATGGTGGCCATTATGATGGCAATATATTTATATATGATATATATTATGTTTAATTTTTTCTATATTTTTCTGTATTTTTCATTTATATCATACCTTTATGGTTTCTATAATGGGTAAATACCATAATTTCATTTTAGGAAGTTCAGACTACCACCCCCTCAAAGTGATATGACTCGTTCATGCTATACGTGGGACATATAAAGGATGTAGTTACTGAAATTATATATGATATTATATTTTAATTATAATATACATATTTATCATTAATTTTTCATTCCATTAAATATAAAATAGAAATTAAAGTAGTGTCCATGCGTACGTACGGCTTGTCGTCTCCATGAACGGTGTATTTCATTTCTTACCTCTAAATGTTATGTACTATTATAAATACATATATATATATATATACTGGATATATATGATATATATGATATATATGATATATAAATCATGAATATCATTATGTATATAATGTAATTTTGACCACATGAACAACTTGTAATTATAAGAAGTTCATTTTTGAATCAAGCACCAAATATCGACAAAATGACCGTTATTAACTCAAATGATTATGTAATGTTTATAACATGGTAATAAGTGATATAAAAAGAATAATAAACTTGAAAGGGGTTATGAATCAAGTATAAATTAACTTTAGTTTATTATTCAGGAGATTAAATAACGAACGAGTCAAGTCGGACATGAGGTAAGGGACTTCGTCTCAATCTCATTTCATTGAGGCATATTTTGATTTATACATGAATTTATTTTATACGGTGTATAAACACCTATTAATTTTCATTTAATTCAAAGGGAATCTTTTTCTACAAGTCATTTTACTAAAAAAAAAGAATGTCTCTTTTAATGTACACAGTGACAATGACCTTTCCGCCTATGTGAGTATTATTTGATGTTTGGATTCATTAACAAGTTGTAATGTTTTTAAAAGAAAAATAAATATCATATACTCTTTTTACATATTTTTGTATTGAAAATTGTTTTTTTAGTGGATTTATTATGTCAATATATTGAAATGATATATTGTGATTGCAATGTGGAAATGTTATATTTCCTTTATGTTTGTGTTATGTGTTATGACTATGTTATGGTTCTTAATAATTGTTTATGTATACAAGTGGTTCCATGATAAAACTAGGGATGGTGATCCTGAGATAGCTCTCCAATTCATTGGGTAACATTAAGGAGGTAAATGTTAATGTTTCTCCTAAGATATTTAGGGGATATAGTGTGATGGGTATTCCAAACATAACTCCCTATGTAGCTGTGATAGCTACAATGTAAGTATGATATGGATGCCACAAGTTAAATTTGTGATATATGATTTCTATGTGTTATTCATAAATCTTATGATTTCATGAGGTATGTTAAAGATCTTATGTTTGGTATGTATTGATGGACTAATGTTTTCTTTCTTTATTTTATAATCCTTACTAAGCTTTTTATGCTCATCCCAATTTTTTGAAATGTTTTTCACATGACTTAAAGATGAATAGGGTAAAGGATGAGATCAAGGAAACATCATGATTTCTAAAGCATGGAACTAGACATGACTCTTTTTTTCAAGAGTTTTTATTTTATGAAAAAACGGATACTGAGTAGAAGTGTCTACTTTGAATTTTTTGAGATGTAATGTAATAGTTATGGCCTAATTCTCTAAAACTCTAAACCTGAAAATATCCTCAATGTGAATTATTAACTTAATTCAAGATTATGTATTGTTTAAGGCTGGGTCCTTATAATAATTCCCCCATAAAAGGAGTGGATCCCAAACTCCCATATTCTTGAGCAAAACTTATTTCAAACCATTGTATGTAAAAACCCTTGTGACCACTTTCCTTTAGAAAGTAGGTCTGCAAAAATTCCAAGAAATCATGAATTTGACACTCATCAAAGTTTCCAACATAAGCAGAATGGTGGACTTGACTTTAATCCTTTACCCATGAAAGTGGTTGATCGATCATGATTTTCCTTGTGATACTATATTAATGGGTTTTCTTGTTTGTGTTTGTTGATCCCTTTAGGACTTATAAAACCTTTATAGAACTCCTTTTGATCCAATAAAATGGTATCATTGAATCAATAGACACAATAATTATCTTCCTCAATGGCTTTTACCACATCAAGTAGGAGGAAAATCTCAATGATGTAGAATCTATAACACTACGTGGCCAATGTACTGTTGTGAGAGTACCGTCTCAATGGAACTATCCCCACCTAGGAAGAAACCTGAGAGAAACATCAAGTTATTAACCCTCATAGATCACCTCATCAATATAGAACTACGATAAAGCTAGTGGTTCTGATCACCACCTCTAATCATTTTAGAAGCCCTTATCTAGAGCGAGACAATACCTACCTACCTTATCTGAGGGATATGGAGAAAGAGGATAACTGAATCCTCATTATGGTCTTAGAACTACTTTAGAGGGATCTTGTTGACTATCAACTCCACCAATTTTTTGTGGCCTCTATTCCTCATTAATCATTTGAGGAGGCCTCACATGACATCCCAACCATGATCATTATAACAACCCATATCTTTAATACACATTAATTCATTTTTTATTACATAAATTTACAATTAATAAAATAAAAAAATAGAATGGCCTAGTGTCTTTGGGTAATTAGATACATAACATAATAACTTAAATAGGTATATAATTAAATCATTTAAAACTCCTTAACATGCCCTTAAAATTCCATTATTCTTCTAAAATTGCATGAAATAGCATAGGGACGTACATAAGAAAGGGGTGGGTAATAAATCCTAATAAGGGAATAATCAAAGCATAAAATGATGAAAATAATACATGTTACTCAAGGGGAATATCAAGGTGACATAAAATGGGTGATAATAAAAAACATGAACATCAAATCATGATATAAGATGATAAGATCAGGGCAATATAGGAATGTGGAAACAACATAAAAAATTACATCATAAGCATAAGTCAAGGATAACTTATGATACATCATAACATTGTGTGCTTAGGATAAAATCCCATGAACCATACATGGAATCACATGTAATAAAAAAATTACCCAAGGCATTGTAGGGCTATATAATTCTAGGCCCACTTGTCACATTCATATTATGTATATGCATTTGTGTGCCACATATATCATTCAATGTAAGAACATATTTCATTAAATTTAATCCCATGATTAAGGAGTTATGGTTAAATAAATGGAATTAACAAATCAATAAAGTATAGTTACATCTATATGAATACCCTTGAGTATAAATGGGATGGGTATTAACTACACAAATGTTTGGTATGGAAAATTGTACGATAGTTTTGGCAGCATAATGAGTGTTCATAAAGATTCATGGAAGGGTTTAATGGGAGTGAAAGGTGAAATATAATTACTTGGTAATCATAAGGATAGTAAAGGGTTGTTTAAAAACACATTAAACCACGAAAAATTAGAAATAAAAGGGCATAACTCAAAGAAAGTACTTGAATAAAGAGGTGAAGGAGTGAATCCCTTACCTTGAGAGGGTGTTTCTAAAAGTTTGAAAGGAGCTTATTAAGAGATTGGTAACACATTGGGAAAGATTTATATAGGTATAGGTAGAGTAAATTAATGATCAATGAGTTTTTAGTTAATAGGAGTAGGATTTTGGGTGGGTATTTATAGAAAAATAGATGGAAAATGTTTATTAATTTCCAAACATAGGTTTTAAACTCTATCTAATAAAATAATAAAAACCACAAAACTTCCCATGGTTTTACAATGGTTTCTACCAAATAGGATTGGTTTTAAATATTTTATAGGTTTAAGAATTGAAAATATTAAAATAATACTATTGGTGATGTGGAAGTGAGTCATGCTCATAAATAATTGATTCAAAAACCTTAAAATATAATATAGGTTTTGGAGGATTCATTAAGGGTTTATAAAATAAATAAAATAACTTAAAACATTATTTTAAATGGGAAACATATTTTTAGTCATGTATTACCTTTATAGTACTTATTATATCACTTTTGGGATATTATTATGCCATAATATATACCGTATATTTATATCGTATTTAATTTTTACAAAAAAAATCGATTGCCTTAGAAAATTATGAAAAATTAACCATTATATAATTTCAAAATGATGATTTAAAAAATAATATTTATTTTATGAAAATAATTTTCTAAATATTTTAATTTAAACTTTAAAAATATCATCATTTATTGAAAAAATACTAGTTTTTACAACAATAACAGTTTGCTGACCCTTATAATGATTATATTGGATTTCATTAAATTATATTATCATTCATATATAAATATTATTTAATAATATTATTATATGAAAAAATAATTATTTCAAAGTTCTTGAATTTATCAAAAAGAGTATTTTAATTAAAACCATTCATTTTCCAAAAATACAATTTTGGTTTCTTCATATCAAAATCAAATTTTCATCAAATTATATATAATTGTGATAATGAAAAGAGTTAAATATAGTAATTATTTTACTAAAAATGAAAAAATATAAATTCATACTACTAGGTTATAGATACATAACCCCTTATAACGCCAGTGTACTTCCTAAGGGGAAGGTGTTCTTGATGGGGCTTTCTTAGGGTGGTTCGCCAAACATGGTTTAGGCTATGATCTCGACAAGTTTGAACTTATCCCATAAAAAGTTTTGTTCATGCTTCATTTGTTGAATTTTAGATTGTGATTGGCCAAGGGAAAATCCTGGTGATATCATATCAATCAGAATATCTAATAAATGGGCTTCATAGGGTATTATCCTACTAGTCAAGTCTATCACTCCTTTTGTCTGTGAAAATGGATTTATCATAACCCTTATTATATACTAATATTAATGATCATTGTACAAAAACTATGTTATCAATGGTTAATATTATTAATGATATTTTAAATCTAAAAAACTATATTTTATAATTGGTCCAAAATAACCAAAGTAGTGCATGTGTTTTCTATAATTATATTACTTAATAAGTCATTTATTCATTAAAAAATCTAATTTAATTTATAGAATTTTTGGTCATTACATCATTTCCCCCTTCAAAAATTTCACCCTTGAAATTTTATTTCCTACACTAAAATAGATTAGGGTACTTCTATTTCATCACCTCTTCTAGTTTCCAAGTTTATTTCTCAAACTTATGGTTATTCCACAACACTTTGACCAGGTTAGTTGTCTTATTTCATAGAAATTTGTATCTAAGATATAATATTTTCACCAGATGCTTCTTATATAAAAGATCATTATCCAAGGGTACTACCTCTAGATTTAGTACATGTGAGGGGTCTGACATGTACTTCCTCAAGAGGGATACTTGGAACACATTAGGTACTTGGGATATATTATTTGTGAGTGCTAGTTGACAGACCAAAACTCCAATGTGATCAAGGATCTCAAAGGGGATGATATATCTTGGAATAAGCTTCCCCTTCCTCCCAAACCTCAGGAATTTCTTCAATGATGATATACAAAGAAACACCTTATCTTTGGCCTTAAAATCTGGGTCTCATCGATGATTGTCTGTATATATTTTCTGTCAACTTTGTGCATATTTCAAATGATGTTGAATGGTTTTAAACCCTACCTATTATCTCTTGGATAAGACTCAATCCCATAAGCTTCTACTCTCCAACTTCATCCCAGAATATTGGATTATAACACCTCTTCCCATACAAAGCCTCATAAAGTGCCATTTTAATGCTAGAATAGTAGATGTTGTTATATGAGAAATCCACCAAGGGAAGGTGTTGATCCCAATATCCATGAAAATCCATTGAACATGATCTCAGCATATCCTCTAGAGTTTGAGTGGTTCTCTTAGAATGACTATCCGTATGAGGGTGATAAGCAGTACTAAAACTCAACTCTATATCAAACACTTGTTGAAAGATTCTCCAGAAGTTCAAGGTAAACCTTGGATCTCGATTATATGCAATGAAGAGTGGAACTCTATCACTACAAAAAACATCAATTAGCAATGTTTTTTTACATTAACGACATATATAAATGTCACTAATTTATATACCAATGTTTCTAAAAAAACGTCGCTAAATAAGGTGTTTCTAAATTAATGACATTTATAAATGTCGCTAATTAACGATGATTATAAACATTGTTAATTGGAGACATTTATAAACATCGTTAAATTAACGATGTTTATAATAATCATTGTTTAGCGACACCTTATTTACTGACATTCTTAGAAATATCGGTAAATAAACATCGTTAAAATAGCGATATTTATAAACATCGCTATTTAGCGACACCTCATTTACATACATTTTTTTAGAAATATCGGTAAATAAATAGCACTAATTTAGCGATATTTATAAATGTTTCTATTTAGCTAAACCTCATTTACCAATGTATTTTATTTTTAATTTTATTTTTAAATTTATTATTTTTTTTACAGCAAAAAAATACGGATGTTTTCTAGAAAACGTCGGTAGTTTTTTTTTGAAATTTATATTTTTTATTTTTCAAATATATAATTTTTTTACAATAAAAAATATAAATTATCCACCACACCTCCTCTCACCCCTCCCTCAATCACGCTGCACCCCACTCCAATCAAGCACACACCCATTCCTCCAACGCCCCTCGCCCACCTCCATCTGCTTAAATATAAAATTGTATTATGTGATATTTAAATATATATAAATAGATTGAATTATTTAAAATAATATATATATATATATATAATTTTATATATTAATATACATATATTAACATACACATATATATTTACACACACATAAACACACACACATATATAATCATATAAATATACACATATACATATATATATATATATATACATACATACATATATATATATCTATATAAACATACATGTATTAATATTATATATTAATATACATATATTAATATATATATGTATCTATGTTAATATTTTACATATACATGCTTATTTATCTATATATGTTTATATTTTATATTATATATATGTTTATATTTTACATATATATATGTTTATATTATATCTATATGTGTGTGTGTTTATATTACATATATATATATATATATGTTTATATATATGTGATTATATATATATATATGTTTATGTGTGTGTGTAAATATATATTTATATGTATACAGATATATATATAGTCATGTTTTAAAACACAGGTAAAAATGACACTAAAATAGATACTAGAAAAGTTGGGGAAAACCTCTTTATTAATAAAGAAAAAAACACACAAACACCTTTTATGGGAAAAGGAGTAACCCATAACAACACATGTCCCAAGGTCGCATAGACCCAAGCACAAGGCTTCACAGAGTCCCATGCCCCTAAAACCCATTTCAGATCAGTGCAACATAACCTATTACAGTGGCCCGAAGCCCAGAGGGACAGAGCCCATTACAAAATCAATGTCAACCCAATGAATTCCATCCACAATCATTGCTCAGAGCCACACTGCTATCGTGACCGCCAGGAAACCCCGCGGATTCTGACGAATGCACGACCCTGCCACAACCAGATTTGTGCACCGCGCTGGTCCGGCCGTCGGATTTGGAAACACCACCGCCCCCAAACACCCATATATGACTGCACCAAACCTTCACCGCCTCACAAATCCATCGCAACCAAATCCATGCTCACCCTGAGCACCACCACGCCAAGAGCCGATGACGCCACACAAACCCCATCACCTGCGTCCAAGACCCCCACCTCGCGTAACCCTGTGCAAATGGCCCACCACCCCTATTATCGCTAAGGAACCAGAGCTGGAGAGGAGAGAGCTGACCATATTTGGCGAGACAACCACATGGTTGATCATTGACTACTGGCAGAGACCACGACGAGAGGATCCACACGCCGTCGAGAGGATCCGCACGCCGCCGAGAGTCAAGCTCGACGCCAGGAACCCTGGTCGTTGAAGCTTCCGTGCAGAAGATGAGGGTCGCAACCAAAGTCGCAGCCCAGTCACTAAAATAGATATATTTTCTAAAAAATGTGACTAAATTTAAGATATATATGTGTTTATATATATATGTTTATGTGTGTGTGTTTATATATATATATATGAGATATATATTTATATATATGTGTATGTGTTTATATATATTAATATATATATATATATATATATATATATATCTAGATATATGTGTTTGTGATTATATATATGTGTCAGTATTTAAAAAATTAATATATTATATATATAATTTTATATATTAATATACATATATTAATGTACATATATTAATATACATATATTAATATATATATATATATATATATGTTTATATGTTTATATTTATTTATATATACATATATATTATAATATATATATGTTTATATTTTACATATATGTTTATATTTTATATTATATAAACATATGTTTATATATGTTTATATGTTTATATATTATATTATATATAAGCTTATATTTTATGTGTGTATATATATGTTTATATTATATTATATATATATATATATGTTTATATTTTATGTGTTTATATATGTCTATATTATATATATATATATATATATATATATTATAAGTGTGTGTGTGTGTGTTTTTATATATATATATATTTATATGTGTGTGTGTATAAATATATATGTGTATGTATACATATATACATATATATAATTATATATATTTATTTATCCATGTTTTAAAACAATGGTAAAATGTCACTAAAATATCCACGCCTTTAAATTTAATGTATATTTGTGTTTTTATATATAAATATTTGTATCTATATATTTGTATAGTTGTGTATGTGTTTATATATATACATATATTTATATGTTTATATATATGTGTATGTGTTTATTTATATTAACATATATATATCTAAATATATATGTGTTTATATATATATATATATATTTATATATTTATATGTTTATATACATGTGTCTGTGTTTATATATATTAATATATAAATATATATATATATCTAAACATACGTGTCTATGTTTATATATGTCTATATATATATGGGTCAATATTTTAAAAATTAATATTATATATATAATATATATGTAATTTTATATATTAATATATTTTAAAAAATTAATATATTTAAAAATTAATATTATATATATATATATATATAATTTTATATGTTTAAAAAATTAATATATTATATATCTATATATTTTATATTTTATATTTTATATATTATATATATGTATATTATGTTTATATATATATATATATATATGTTTTATATTTTGTATTATACACATATGCACATATATGTATGTTTATATATATGTATGTATGTTTATATATATATATGTTTCATATTTTGTATTATACATATATGCTTATATATATATATAAATATATATATGCTTATATATATATATGCTTATATATATATATATGTTTATATATATATGTATGTTTTTATATATATATATACATATGTGTGTAAATATATATGTATATGTATACAAATATATAATTATAATTATAATTATAATTATATATATATATATATATAATTAGCCATGTTTTAAAACACTAGTAAAAATCGAACTAAAATATCCACATTTTCTTAAAAACGTGACTAAATTTAAAATATATATATGTTTTTATATATAAATATATTTATATATAATAAAATATATTAAGATGGTACAATATATGTGTATATATATATATATTTATATATTTGTGTGTGTGCTTATATATATATATATATATATTTTATTTTTATACACACGTGTCTGTGTTTATATATAGTAATATATATATATATATATCTAAATATATTTGTCTGTGTATATATATGTATATATATGTGTGTGTCGACATTTAAAAAATTAATATATTATATATAAAATTTTATATATTAATATACATATATTAATATATATATATATATATATTATATTATATATGTTTATATTTTATGTTTATATACATATGTGTATATTTTATATTATATACGTCACACCCCGCTCCATCATTTATTTTATTTTATAATTTTCTTTGACTTTTAAAATTTTGTTGGGCTTCGGGTTGAGTCTCGGACGAAAAAAAACTTTTGAGTCATGTTAAAAAGTGCGCATTTTTCAGCTGACGTCGCTGAACACCCGGGTAGAGCGCATTTTGAGTTGACGTTGCTGAGCGCCCAGGCAGAGCGCATTTTGGATACCCCGCGCAGCGCCACTTAGACATCGGCACGATTCGCGTGCCTCCGGAAAATTAAAATGAGTAAAGATTGTGATTTATCGTGTTATTTAAAATTTTTATTGTTGGTAATAATTTTATAATTATTATTAAAGAAGAAATGATAAATATTATCGTTATTATTATTATTATCGTTAAGTTATTATAACAATTATTATAAAAGTTGTTATTAATTGTATCATTATGTTATTAATATTATTATTATTATTAAGTTTTATTTATTTTATTTAGGTTTTATTTTAAGCCTTTATTTATTTGTTTACTTATTTAATTTTTTCCCCTCATCTCTCCTCCCCACTTCCCCTACGCGATTCACCTTTTCCCCGTCCACTCTCACGAGCCCCCCCCTCCCTAACCCTACCTCGCGCCTGGTGCGCACCCCACCCAACCCGTGCGAGCTCCTCCAGTCGCCACACCCAACCGACCTTCCTCCCTCCGGCAAGCTCACCTTCGGCCGGCGCACCCCCCTGACGACGCCCTCCTCTCACCTTTAGCACCTCACCGGCGCACCCCCCCCTTCCGGCCGCGCAACCTGGCGGCGGTTCTTCATCCAACCGGCTACCCCCTCTGGCGCGCACAACCCTCCTCCTCCGACCCTTTCCGACACGGCCTCCCCTCCGATACTTACTTGCTTCTCCCCTCGGTTTAGGGTTCTACCATGGGTAGGGTTTTGATTTGAGGGTTAGATTCCGGAAATTAATGGTCCGATTTTGATGATTAGGGTTGGAATTAGCTTTTCGTTAGTGCGATTAGACTGCGTTTGGGTTTTGGCACCGATTGTCGGAAGTTTCGTCGTGGATTTGAGGTAGGACCCCTTGCACATACCCTTTAAATTAATGAATAGTTGATTTCTTGTTTTTCGCAGCATCATTGATAGTTAATTAGGGATCTAATATTTTTTAAAAAATTGTTTCATGTGAATTAGGAAGTTTTTGTATGATTATTTGTTTGCGCGGTATATGTTTGTGGAAATTGTGCACGCTATTTATTTGTTAAATATCCCGGTTGGCTTTTGCATGTGTTTTAAAATTTTTAGAATCAAATTATAGATGCTCGTGTTATTTCAACAAATCTTTAAACATTTTTCTTAGCTTTAAAATACCCTTAATTAGTTAGTTATAGTGTTTTTATATTTTTAGAACATGTTAAAAATAGGTTTCAAAATGATTCTTTGCATGTGCCTATGTGAATTTATACCAAATGTGTTTGATAAAATATTATGTTTGAAATTATGGTTCATTTGGTATTTTTTTAAATGATGTTTTGTTTATATATATATATATATATAAGATTGGAGTACACAAACGCCTTTGGCCTTTGAAAATGTATTTTAAACTTAAATGGTGAATTGGTGTTTTTCCAAAATGGATTTCCAAGATGGTTCGACAAGAGATTATTTATATTTTGTGTGAGTGTTTTTGGTATAATGTTTTAGAAAAAAAGTTTTATAAATTGTTTGGAATTTGCGAATCATGTTTTGGAAATGTTTTGAGGCGCACTTGGTTTAAAAATGGTTTTTTTGACATGTGGAATATTTTTATTAAGTTGTGTAATTTGTTATCTTGATTGTGCAAGTAGTGCGTGTTCTGATTTTGTGTGTTGCGAGTGCGCGTTTGATTATAAGGTGGGAATTTGAACAGGTTTCGAGTGTGTAAAGTAGTGAGTTTCTCTTTGGAGTTGTTTTATAAATTTTAAAGTGGTTTATTAAATAGTACAAACGATGCGAGTTTTGTTTCGAAAGTAGGTCGAGAGGGTTCCTTTGCGCTATTTGTTATTTTGGATTGTTTTAAGTCTGTGTTCATGTATTTTAGTTATCTTTGTGGTTGCAGTGCGTTGACATGGTTTTTCCATGGTCCTGCGATCGTCAGCTTGCGTGTCCTTGCGCGCCGTGCGAGGCGTGTCGCGTCGTCGTGACTGGTCTGCGAGTCGAGGTAGGTCCCCCACTGCACTTACCTTTAGATTTAGAATTTATTAATTTCTTGATGTTTTATTAATTTTAATAAATAGGGAATAATGTAAGAGAATTAATTTTCATATGATTATTTGTTGTAGAAAGAGCCGTTTATTTTATACACGACATTTGAAACATTTTCTTGACGAGCGGACACCCAGTATTGAAAGAATGCATGTTTGACCTTTAAACATAATTCACAGAATTTCAAATGTAGTTCTAGTTTTAAAGATAAATGATTTCTTCTGAACAAGTGTTTTGGGTTTTCTCAAGAAATGAGGTTTTTCTTTAAAATTGGTGAAGACCCGTTTGACACTGTAGTAAAATAAATTATTTTGGAAAGCCCACTCATGGGTGATCTTTGGTGTGCGTTGATTGCGTGAGCTGTATGTGATGTTTTTGCATCGTGACTGATTGATTTACATTGTGGACACACCTCTTTTTATTGCTTGTGTTGACATGTGAACCTGACACAGTGAGTGAATCTTCTGAGAACGATTGCCGCACTAGTTTAGATTACGTAGTGGCTAGTGGCCCCATAGCAGGGGAATACTGAGTTATTGCTGCTGTGGGGATTGGGCCTCTCGGTTAGGCCATGTAGGACTATGCCGAGTGTTAGGGTGTTATGACGTCATCGAGTTAGGGCATGCCTTCAAGATGAGTCACATGTATAGTATGTTCTAGATTGTTCACGAGCTCCTAGGTTCGATCCATGTTTCCCTTAGTGCTTATTTGTATGTGGCGGACGATTGAGGTGCCTAGTTCGATTGTAGGTCCTCGTTTGCTACTTCCCCATTGCCCTTGTTTTGTGTGTGTGTGTTGTGTGTGGTTTTTCTCTTGATTGAAAACTAAGTTTTAGATTTTATATTGGTTGTGAAAATGTTTTAAAAGTGTGATGCATATGTTCCTTCAAACATTAAACTTTTACTTAAACTAAAAAGGGCAATGGACTGTTACTTGCTTTAGAAAATGAAAGTGTGTGTAAAAACCCATATTTTATACAATGTAGTTCAAACTTGAAATTAATAAACTCTTTATTTAAAGGTAGTGCTTTCGGGATAGTTTGTTGGGCATGCCTACTGAGTTTTAATACTCACGCCTATAGTGTTTTCTTGTTTTTAGTTTCTGTTGCAGGTTGACTTGAGCTTGCTCGCCGTAGGTGAGAGTTGGTAGTAGTTTGGTTAGCGACTCTCAGGGTTGCGAGGAGTTTTAGTCGTGGTCAGGTTAGTTTGTTGTTGTTGGTCGTTTTTTGTGTTTATTTATTTTTGCGTTGTTATATTTTCTTTCTACTGCTTTATTTATTTTATCAGGCGAAATCGTTCCCTCTTGCTCTCTTTTGATTCCCTGGTGCTTGTCGCCAGCCCAGGAGGATCGGGAACGCCTCTCGGGCCATGTCACGGGCCGACTCGAGTGACCGGTTCAGTGTCGACCCGGGTTGGTTCATGAAAAAATGGTATCAGAGGAGGTCAGATCTTGAGCGGACCTTGTTTTTAGAGCGCCCATCGTTATTTGAAGCTTTCATGGTAGGAGGAGTAGAATTTTCGGGACTCGAGGCGTACGGATGAGAAGGACGTCATGAACCCTTGCTCATTCTGAACCTCAGGTTACCATGGGATGTCCGAGTTATTAGTGTCTTTTGGTTTTTCATATGGTTTGTTTTGTATTGGGAAATGAAATGGGAGCTGGGCAAGTTCCCTCCGTGAGTTCGCAGGGCCTGGAAAGCCATGTAGAGCCAGAGACATTACCCTAGAGTGCTCCTTGTGACGGTGGCATGACTGGCATATGGCCGCCAACCATATATCTGAGTCACCCATCATCACTAGTTTCCCCCTAGTGAATCATTTGAGTTTTCCTTCATTCTGAAAATTGTTTTGTAAGGTTTTATTTTGGAAATTGTGAAAAGTTGAAATTAAAATGGTAATGACCATGTTTTGATTATGTTCTTTGTTTCCTTGTTCCTTAGTGTTCACCACCACGACAGTTTGATGGATGCCCAAGGTGCAACTTCGGGTGGTGCGCCCCTAGCAAATCCTCCAGTTGATCAGACCATAGACTATGTTTTGGAGTTTCAGAATTTGAATCCTCCTCTATTACAGGGGAAAGAAGAGCCTCTTGTGGAAGAGGAGTGGTTGCAGAAGATTGAGAGGAAGTTCAGTTTCGTTGGGTTGCCTGAGTCGTTAAAGGTGAAGTTGACTACCTTTATGCTTGAAGACCCAACTTGGAAATGGTGGAAGTCCGTGTCTCAGAATAGGCCTCGAGAAGATCTAACATGAGAGTTTTTCAAGTCATCATTCATCCAACAACACTTCTCTAAGTTGACGAAGCTGAGGAAGAGGATGTAGTTGTGTTATCTTCAGTAGGGTGTTGAATCAGTACTGGAATTCTATCGACGTTTCATAGACCTAGTTCTGTATGATCAGTGGTTTGTTGCGAATGATCTCGGGAAGGCTCAACAATTTGAGTCTGGACTCTGACAGGAGTTGCGATCAAAAGTAGAGGAGCTCAACCTAACAACCTTCTTGGATGTTGTGGGGTAAGCCTTTTTGGCTGAAGCTGGGTTAGCAGGAGGACTTAAGGTGGTGAATCCTCCATCTTTGGGAAGCAGTGCAGAGGATGGTGATAATAAGAATGAAAAGCGACCTAATGCTATTGGTGTTGGTAGAGGAATCAAGAGACCTTCAGACCTCCAGTCACCTTCTTCACAACGCAATGTCGTGATCTGTCACCAGTGTGGTAGGCGGGGTCACAAGAGGCCGACGTTCCCGAGTGCTCCGAGACCCTGCCACACCTGTGGACGTTGGGGTCACTTGCAACGATTCTATTGTGGTGTTTCCAAGAAGCACACTGAAGCTAGACCTAGCTCATCGAAGGTCACCTCGGCCCATCAGTGGGAGTATGGCTATGTTTGGGGATTAGTTTGAGGTTTTCTCTTTGTAGTCTTTATTGGATGTAGTAGTCATCTCTTGTAGCGTTTTCCAGTGTTTCTTTTTTCCTTCAGTTGTAAGAATGGTTGTGGTTGAACCTCTTTGAAACTTTTATTTTATTAGAAGTGTGTCAGGTGAAATTATGGTTTTTGTGTTATGTTTGGGAATTTATGAATCCTGACTACGAGGCAGGAGATGCTTCAATTATCGGTGCTCTAGCCATAGGTCTCGGAGTAAAGCTGACACGTAGTCAGGAGAAACCCAGCGGTGAAGAAGGGTCTTGGTTTAATCCTAGTCTTTGGTGTGACATGGTATGTGTGTTTCCGAGGGTGTGACGTTGTTGATGGGGAGACGACAATAGTTTTGATGCTCTATCAGTCGGGCCCTTCCCTTATCCCCCCTCATGGTGGGGGTTTCGGGTGCATGTGGAAACACTACTACAAATCTGACCTATAGCCACGGACCTATAGCCACAGTTCTATAGGTCCGTGGCTATATCTTATATACTGCCACGTTAAAATCTTCATCCGTGGCTATATAAAGCATCCCCGTTTTTTCCCAAACCTATCGGGCTACTTCCCCCCCCCTCGCGATTCCTCCTCCTCGCCGCACCCTCCTCCTCCCCGAAGCCTCCTCACCGACGCCTCCTCCGCGCCGCACCCTCCTCACCGCGCCCTCCTCGCCGCGCCCTCCTCCTCTCCGCACCATCCTCGCCGACGCCTCCTCGCCATGCCCTCCTCGCCGACGCCTCCTCGCCGACGCCTCCTCCGCGCTGTGCCCTCCTCGCCGCGCCCTCCTCGCCGCGCCCTCCTCACCGCGCCCTCCTCGCCGACGCCTCCTCGCCACACCCTCCTCCAGAGACGTGGGTCACTGGGGTGGATTGGATTCCATGGCTGACTCTTCTGGAAACAGTTCCATGTTCTTGGAAGATCCTCCATGGCTTTCGACCCACGATGGAATGGATCAGAAGATTTTAGGCAATCGAGTTTGTGGGTCACTTGGAAACCCGCTCAAGATGATCGATTCAAAGAACAGGTACTTCGGGTTCCCAGAAATTGACAGAACGAAGCGACCTGAATGCAAATCTGAGGTTTCAGAAGGTGCGAGGAGGAAGAACATGGTGTGGGAGACGGAACTGGACCAGACTGGATTAGTCCATAGGAAAAGGAAGCTTCAACAGCACAATTACTCCACAGAAATGGGGGCAGCCTCCCGGTCTGACGATTTCTTCAAAACCAGTGAAAGGGCAAGCAAATACCAGTGCGCCACCTGCAGTAGGATCTTTAATTCTTTCCAAGCTCTCAGGGGTCATAGGGCCAGTCACAAGAAGATCGGGGGCTGCTTCGCTTCCAGAACCGAAAGCAGCAGAAACGCCATCGACATTGGTCAAATCTTCAACACCGCCCCCAAGAATGAAAGCTCCATTGATGGGAGCGGCCCTCTATCAATAAAGAGTCTGGGCCATGAGTGCCCGATCTGTTTCAGGGTTTTCTTGTCTGGAAAAGCCCTGGGTGGGCACAAAAGATCGCATTTCATTGGGGGCAGTGAGTAGAAAGATGACAGTCGAAGTCGATCCAATGTAAACCACAGACCGGTGCAGTAAGCGAGCGATCTACTTGATCTTAATCTTCCTGCTCCTGTTGAAGACGAAAGCAATGGAAACGATGATACAGAGTACGAACAGCGGTGGATTGGGGGCAGCCGCAAGCATGAATCACTTGTCAGCATACTCTCTGACTGAGAGATTTGAGAGTGTACAGACTTGCTCCCCCCAGGATGGAATGAATTCATTGATTCTTTTCAAATTCAAGCATTTTCAATCTCATTTTGTAAGGATTTTGGTTTCATTTTTCATTACTTTGTTTCCCGCACAATAATAGTATCCATGGCTGCAGATTCATCCTCATGCATCGGCTTTGTGGTTTTAAATACATCATGTTTGTCTTACTGAATTTCAACTTCATGGGAAAGAGTTTGCTTCCCAGTCCATGTGTCGTGCAGCTTGAGGGTCTGGCCAACTAGGGTTTCTTCCCATGAAAGCAAAAATGAGTGTGGGGTTGAAAAAAATGGCATGTGAAGTCACTGAGAAGGGAAAAAAAGGAAAGGCGTTTTAGTGATGGGGGTGGTTATGTAGTCACCCACCATAAAAACATGACAACCCATCTTGAGGAAAATGTTGGCTTAAGGAGTATGTCAACTCCTTTCACCACGGAATGAAATATAAAACCCTCTCATTATCCTACCATTTGTAGTTTGAGAGATTTAGTATGGTTTTCTTCTATAGAATCAAGCTGAATTGGAACAGAAACATCCAATAGAGATCTTCCCACCCTGTAATTGATTGAGTCGATGAACCGGCGGTGTACCCTACAAATGTTGGTCCCTATAATTTCTGTATAAAGATCTTGGGTTTCACTACTTATTTTTTAGGGGTCCCCATCATGGAATCACAACGGGACACAAAATGGGTCAAATTCTTCTTTGGGTCCCCTAAACCATTGAAAATTGGAAATGTAGTGTTTCCCAAATTTAGTGGGGAAAATTCAGATCACCCCCTTTAGGGTAAGGCTTGTTTTATAGTTGTACTAATTCCCACTATACCTCCATGGATTCTAATCAATCCATTAGAGAATCAATAGTTTTTATGAGCCCTTGAGGAATGTCTAGCTGAGAAGAAGCATGAATAGGTGAAACAATAGGTAGAGTAAAATGTGGCAGCCCTATTAGTATATGTCATGTGTAACCTATAGGGTGAGGTCTATAATGATGCTCCTAGACATGTTTTGGTTGTGTAAAAAATGTTGGTAACTCTATATTTTTTATTTCTTGATTCATGTATGTTGGTTGTTGGTACCCCATGTTGATAGGATGTTTCATCTTAATTCTAGTTGCGGTAGAGAACCCTCTTTGATAAGGTGCTCAAGTTGGGAGTACGAGTTGAGGATCTGCTTATAGAATATATCCAGCAGGAACACTACCTCAGAGAAGTTATTCATTGATTCTTCTCAATTATTTCAAATCTTCTACCTATTGAGAAAATCCATCCTCATGTGTAAGGGGTTCAACCACTTCAGTATGTGTTTGTAGTGTATCCTTAATTTTACTCTTTTCCTTGGTGGATAATATCTAAGGAGGTAATCATGGAGTGGTTGAGTGAATTCCAAATTTCAGGTAAATCATCTGAAGGTTGTAAGAATTGGATGGTCCAAGAATTATTAAACATATAGGGAATTGTTAGCTTGTCCCCCTTAGCAATGAAGGTTGTAAGAATTGGATGGTGATCAGAATTGTGCTTTACTAGAGTGACACAAGAGATGGTTTTCCAACTTCCATGAAGAGAGTGATTACCAAAGGCACGGTCAACCCTACAGGCCCTACTTCTATTTAGATTCCTCCTATACCAAGTGTATTTGGCACCAATCAGATTGGTTTCAATAAGTTTTAATTCCTCAATACAAGCTTTGAAATATCTCATTGTGGTAGCATTGGAAACATGTCCAATCTTGTCATCTTCATGTAAAATAGCATTGGAATCTCCCATTATAAATGAGGGATCTAATATAACTCTTGAAATCTCATTCATGTGTTTCCAATGAGTTCTTCGACTGATGTAATAGTAGAAAGCATAAACCATTTAACAAAAAGATATCTGACCCTCGTTAAGGAAGGTGCAAGTGATAATTTGGTTGTCCACTCAAAAAATGGAAGGATTAGTAACATTATGATGTAAAAACAAGAAAATTATTTCAATACTAGTGATATATTTCACAGAACATAGAAAAGAATAACCATTTTGGGAAAAAAAGAACCAGAAGTGATGTTATTAGATTTTATCTCAGAGATGCCAATGAAATCAGGTTTCCGTTTACTCACAAGAAGCCTAAGGCAACATAATGTTCTAGGGTTGGATAGCCCCTGACAATTATAGAAGAGGATACACATCATTGTTTCTGAATGGGGGAAAGTCCCCCTTTCTGTTATTTCTCAGTTTCACTTTTTTAATTGGAGCTTCTCAAATCTCTCTTATTGGAATGGTTGGTAGAATAAACTTTCTTTATAGTGATCTGGATCCCCAACCTAAAATAATCTTCCCTGGTCTGTAATCCTTTCATTATAGGGTATGAATCTTTTATACTAATGTTTATATGTTGAGAAGGTGTGTGCTCTGACAATTGCATAGAGAGAGCAGCCTGAGAAAATCCAGCTGCAAGTCTGTCATCCATATCAACTATTTTTAATAATTCTGAGGTAATGAACTCCAAAAGAGGGATTCAGACTGCAGATTTAAAGAAAAATAGAATATAATCCGATACCAATTTCAGCATGAACACATACTTGGGATTCTTATTCCTCTACTAAGTCTTCCTAGGATTTACTAGTAGCAGAATTGTTATCCCAGGTGACCTATTTTTAACCTTCTTTGTATTTTTTATAACATAGTGTTTGGTATTAATATTTTTCCCTTTCAGAGCATCTTTCAACGAAGTATTAATAGAGGATGGCTTGCAGAATTTCTGTACAATTCTGCACTTATCAGGGGGTCTAGGGGGGAGGGAGGGGTGTCTGGGGGGGGGGGGTCCATGGGGGGTGTCTAGGGGGGAGGGAGGGGTGTCCAGGGGGGTTTTCTAGGGGGGAGGGAGGGGTGTCCAGGGGGGTTGTCTAGGGGGGAGGGGGGATGTGCAGGGGGGTGCAAGGGGGGATGTGCAGGGGGTGCAAGGGAAGCTATACAGGGGGGGGGTGGCAGGGGGCAGGGGGTGATCCTCGCATTTGGCATCTCTCAAATAAAGAGTCATTAAACTCTTTTATTTTCTTAATCTTCACTTCCAACTGAGCATCACTGACATTCATGAATACTTTATGCAATTTCTCCAAAGCATGGATCACTTTTTTAACAACATTTTCAAACACTTTTCACATAAACTCTTTGCAATTCTTCATCATCTTGAAAAAATCTTTCATTACAGGGGTGGGGGGGGGTGTCCAAACATGCATTCTGTTTTCATTATTTTGTTTGTTCTATTGCATTCTGTTTTTGCATTCTATTTTTGATTAGTTATTATTTTTGTTTGTTCTATTGCATTCTGTTTTTGTTATTTTGTTGTTTTTAAATTTCTGTTGTTCTGGAAACATGCATTCTATTTTTTTCCATGTGCATCAACAATCCCCATGACGAGATGTCAACACAATTCATCTTGTTGATGTATACAGGTGGGGAACGATATTTCTCTACCATTTCCCAACGAATAGAGGATTCCTTGAAAAGTAATAATATCAAGTCCAGGGAAACTCCATCAGCCCCAAGAAAAAATAGTGGGGGGCAGGTGTGATTGCATTTCTGATAAAAAGTTATGGAATTTGAAACCGATGAATTATTCATGTGTAAAAGCTTTTTGAGTTTTCAATGGAAATCTCTACCTTAGATACTGGTAATGTTTGTGTTTTCCTGCAGGGTCTCAAGCAGGAAGTTATTGTTGATTTAGTGGAATAGTTCCATGCATACAAGCAAAGAGTGGTACACTTTTTTCATTTGATATATCAAATTTGGTTTTCCTGCACTTAGAATGTTATGTGTTATCTTGTGATATTTTTAATCATGGCTGCTACTAGCATCTATTCAGACTTACTAGTTTAGTTCTTTATACAGGAATCCATATCCCCTGGGAATGTATATCTTGAATATGGTATTTTATTCTCATGATTTTATTCTATGTAATTGAATCGTTTCTATACAGAATTTCATTTTTGTTGCTATGAGGTTGAGGTAGGGTCCCTCTCCTAGCCCATTTAATTCGAGAATGTTTTAAATTTCATTTAGTTGCCTTCTTAATTTTTCATGTTTATATTAAATTGCAATTCTTGAATAAGTGTTAGTTCAGATAATTGTTTCGTTTGATAAATAAGTTCTGGTTTTGTAATAAAACCCCTCCAACAGAGGTGCGCTGTCTGCGAAAACTCACAGTGGTATACCTTGCTTAACATTATTGCATTGATGTTTTCCTTATACTTGATGTTATTGTTAGTCATAAAAAACACATCGTACTTGACCCTTTTTATATCCCTGTAGGGGGTTTCCCTCTTTTTATTAAAACATTTGTTTGAACCAAGACAATCTTTAAGTGCCGTTAGAATTTTAAGATGGGTCCCATGTTGTGTGACCATGTCACATGGCATGTGATATTTAAACCCAACCAAAAGCCCAGTTCCACAGCCCATGGGTCCCACAGTACCAGTAATGTCAGATTACATGTTATGTAACCTGTGATTTTCCTGATCCCATGGGGTATTCCTCTAGGTATTCCTACACATTTCTAGATCTACAAACCTCACCGAATTAGGTATATCAGGGGTCATCCAATCCTCTAGTCATCACAGATTAGCATTCATTTCTTTAAATCTTCTGAGAAAACATCCTCTCATGCCATCCATATCATCCTATTTGAAACTAAGTGGAAGATGTTGCCCCGCGGATGTCGCTGGACTGGGCCAACACGTTGTGACCACGCTGCGGTCACGCCGCAGTCACGCCGCGGTCACGCCGCGGTCACGCCGTGATTTGGCCTTACTCCAGGATGACACCCTGCGGCAGTTACTCCTCCAGGACGACACCATGCGGCGGTCACGCCGCGGACACGCCGCGGACACGCCGCGGTCACGCCGCGGTCACGCCGCGGTCACGCCGTGGTCACGCCGCGGTCACGCTGCGGTCATGCCGTGATTTGGCCCTGCTACAGGACGACACCCTGTGGCAGTTACTCCTCCAGGACGACACCCTGCCACAGTCACGCCGTGGTCACACCGTGGTCATGCCGCGGTCACGCCGCGGTCACGCCGCGGTCACGCCGCGGTCACGCCGCTGTCACGCCGTGATTTGGCCCTTCTCCAGGATGACACCCTGCGGCGGTTACTCCTCTAGGACGACACCCTGCGGCGGTCACGTCGCGGTCACGCCGTGATTTGGACCTGCTCCAGGACGACACCCTGCGGTGGTTACTCCCCCAGGACGACACCCTGCGGTGGTCACGCCGCGGTCACACCGCGGTCACGCCGTGATTTGGCCCTGCTCCAGGACGACACCCTGCGGCGGTTACTACTCCAGGACGACACCCTGCGGAGGTCACGCCGCGGTCACACCGCGGTCACGCTGTGATTTGGCCCTTCTTCAGGACGACACCCTGCGGTGGTTACTCCTCCAGGACGACACCCTGCGGCGGTCACGCCGCGATCATGCCGTGGTCACGCCGCGGTCCCGCCACGGTCACGCCGCGGTCACGCCGCAGTCACGCCGTGATTTGGCCCTGCTCCAAGACGACACCCTACGGCAGTTACTCATCCAGGACGACACCCTACGGCGGTCACGCCGTGGTCACGCTGCGGCCACGCCGCGGTCACGGCACGGTCACGCCGTGATTTGACCCTGCTCCAGGATGACACCCTGCGGCGGTTACTCCTCCTTAGAGAAACATTGAATGGTTAGCTCTATAATTTTTCGTATTTCCTCATTCCTAAACTATATCTCCTCTCAGCGCTGCCTCTCATCCATCTTTCCACAAAATGTGCATAGCAGGTGGTACAAAGGCTCAATTCAACTGAAAACATTGGTTTGGAATTGTCTGGCATATTTTATTGTACATGTATCAGATAATATTTGTTCAGTAATTCTTCTTTTTCCTCATCCTCTTCACATGTTGTCCGAACCAGATCATCCTCATCCTCTACACATGTCGTCTGAACCGGATTAGCCTGTTGTGATGGTTCCCACAACCGTTTGACTGAATTTCACACCAAACCAAGCCCTGCTAGTGACTATTTTTCGATGCACTATAAAAATCCCATGGCCAACCCACCAAAATCAAACCAGCTATTCCAGGGCCATTTCCACTCTCACTAAAAAATCCAAACTCAAGCCCTACTACAATTCCAAGCTCCCACTTCAATTTAGCCACTATGAACTCCTTCCCAGTCCCCCACCATTTTTCAATCCACCTAGGCAACCCATCCACAACTTGACCACCAATCAGGCCTACACACCTCTCAACTTCTAAGCCACCAACCCCACATTTCCCACCAGGCATCCCACTTTAAAACCATTCCAAACCTCACCCAATTCTAACCAATTAAACCAGACCCCTTAACATTTGAAGCCCTCATCTAAATTCCTGTTCCAACTCACTTATTTTAGACCCAATCAGCCCTACCACTTCAGAAAAACAAGAGCAGCCTACTTAAAATCCAGTCCAACTTAGTTTCCTTCATGCTTGACCCCATGAGTCCACAGCCTCACCTCAACCAAATTATTAACCACATGTACACCTGGAAGCCACAAGAGGAGAGAGAAGGTTTATAGATTTTTTTGTAATATTTTATTCCATTAGAAGAGAATTTGTTGGATGTTGCCACTTGTAATGAGGTACTTAATTTCCTCTCCCTCTTTCTTCCATTAAATATTAGACAGATCCTATGTAAAAAAATCATTCTCCACCTCCAGGGAAGGAACTCTCAGCTACTGTTCTTTTGTTCTTCTTCCTGCTGATGAATAAAATTCCCCAAGTATATTGGGAAAATTTTATTCATTTTTCTTCATTTACCTCTTCTTACTTACTGCTGATTTCAGCAGCCGGATTCGGTCTTTTAGCAATAGCCCATGACATCCATCAGTTGTCTAGGGGGTCCAGTGGGGGGGGGGGTCTGTCCTGGGGTGTCCAGGGTCTGGGGGGCTGTCCTGGGGGGTCTGTCCATGGGGTGTCTAGGGGGTCCAGTGGGGGGGGGGTCTGTCCTAGGGTGTCCAGGGTCTGGGGGGGGTCTGTCCTGGGGGGTCTGGGTTTGGGGGGGTAGGTTCTGGGGGGTGTCCATGGTCTGGGGGGCTGTCTAGGTTCTGGGGGGGGGGGGGGGGGTCTGTCCTGGGGTGTCCAGGGTCTGGGGGGGGGGGCAGGACTGGAAGGGGTGTCCAGGGTCTGGGGGGGGGGGTCTGTCCTGGGGTGGGGTCTGTCCTGGGGTGGGGTCTGTCCTGGGGTGTCCAGGGTCAGGGGGCAGGGGGGCAGGGGGCAGGGGGCAGGGGTGTCCAGTAGGGGGAGGGGTGTCCAGCAAGGGGAGGGTCTGTCCAGGCAGGGGGGAGGGGTGTCCAGCATGGGGGAGGGGTGTCCAGGGGGGTGGTCCAGGGGTGTCTAGGGGTGGTGGTCCAGGGGGAGGGGTGTACAATAGTGGTGTCTATTGCTGGTATTCTTTTTTGGACTTCAACAGATTATGCGAGGACTCGGAGAATGGTCCTTCAACAGATTATGCAAAGACTCGGCGAATGGTTCTTCCACTTCTTCCTCTTCTCCCCCAAACTGTAACTCTCTCTCTCTCTGTACTGCTTGCTCTCAATATAAAAATTTACCATTGTACCTTCTTGTTTTTCTCCTCTCTCAATTTTATTCCTAACAAAATGTGTGTCCTCTGTTTCTATCAACCTTCAGCACACCTTCTATACATCTTCAACTTGTATTCCTTCCACCTATTTCGCAAATAATATGTGCCAAGAAATGTATGTTCTGTGTTGTTCTCAGTGGCTATAGCATGGTTATTCCAACAGATGAAAATTCATCCATGGCTATATGTGCGATTTGGCCAATATTCTCTCGGGCTCCTCCAACGGAACCCTCCCCGACTCACTCCCCTCCCCCGACGCACTCCCCTCCCCGGACGACCGCGCCTCCCCCCTCCCCGGACGACAGCGCCTCCCCCGACGCCGACAGACTCCCCTCCTCCCGAAGACCTCTCCTCCCCAGACGACCACGCCTCCCCCGACGGACTCCCCTCCTCCGGTCACCATTAATATATTTGAGGGCTAACTTGGATTCTCCCTTCATATCCATTTGGGGGAAATAAATATCATTTGATAACTGATGACCAGTAATGAGAGCCTAATAATTTGCCTCATCATCAGTGAAACCTTATAAAAATAGGAAAAAGTATGATTGGACGTCTTGTGTTGGTTTGATAAAGACAACCACTTGGCCTACTCAATTAAGATTGGAATTATTAAGAATTATTTCAATCGATCTTTGAAAATCACCATCAAAATATGTTTTCTAATACTCTTTGACATGATCCACTAAGAGGGTAGCCTCATTTGGGAAATCAACATTCAGGGGTAGTTCTTCAGGGGTGGATGTGTGTCCAGTGGGGATATCCAGTTGAGGCATGGGGGCTGTCCAGTGGGGTGCAGGGGGTAGGGGGCAGGGGGAAGGGGTGTCCAGTAGGGGGAGGGGTGTCCAGCAGGGGGAGGGGCTATCCAAGCAGGGGGGAGGGGTGTTAGGAAGGGGGGGGGGGGGGGGCTATCCAGGGGGTGTCCAGTGGGGCTGTCCAGTGGGGCTATCCAGTTGGGGCATGGGGGCTGTCCAGTGGGGTGCAAGGGGGGCATGGGGGACTAAGGGGGGAATGGGGGGTGCAGGGGGGTGTTCAAGGGGGCTGTCCAGGGGGTTGCAAGGGGGTGCAAGAGGGATGTCCAGGAACCTAAGCCCATGCAGGTTATGAATGTCTCTATAGAGAAAATGCAGTGCTGTCCAGATCTAGATAATATCATAAAACATCCCACAGATACTTCATAGGCACCAGGTATAACTATTTCACCACCTATAGATAGTGATCACGGTGCTATAAAATCTGTTAACTCTATTTCAAATCATAATTCCAATGTTTTGTTTAATGCAGTACTACATGAAATGCAAGCAGATTTTATCTGAGGATGAGCATGTGTGACCATGATTTCACCAAGCAGTTTGTTTAGTTGATAAACAGTTTTTCTGGTAATGTTTTCCAATTTCAAATATGTTTTATTTTATTTCCATAAACATTTTATAGTTTATTCTATTTTATTTTCCAGACTGATTATATATATGTTTTCCTAGATTACTCATATATAGCTACTTCTGAATTTTGTTTCAAGTGTTTCCCAAGTCCTACTAAGAACCTATAGTATGGGGTGGCCCTACTAAGAACCTATAGCAGGGGGCCAGTGTCCAGCAGGGGTCCAGTGTCCAGCAGGGGTAAATATGCAGGGGGAGTCCAGTGTCCAGGGGGGAGTCCCGTGTCCAATAGGGGTAAATATGATTTGGGCATCCCAAGAACTAGTTTCCAGGGGGGGAGTCCTGTGTCCAACAGGGGTACAAGGGGGATGGTAGGGGTGGGGGGGAGTATGGGTCCAGTGTCCAGCAGGGGTCCAGTGTCCAGCAGGGGTAAATATACAGGGGGAGTCCAGTGTCCAGGGGGGGAGGGGGGGGTGCTGTCCAGGGAGGGGGGGGGGGGGTGCTGTCCAGGAAGGGGGGTGTCCAGCAGGGGGGAGGGGTGCTAAACATGGTCTGTAAATCTGATGTAGTTCAATCTGTTCTAGTCTTATCTCATGCTGCTAAACATGTCAGAATTGGTGAATTGGTACCTGTTAAACCTGAATCTGGCAGTGCTGAAGATGTTGTGGTTATCAGATCAGATAAACTTGGTTATCAGATCAAGGGGCAGGGGGACTAGCAGGGGACTGACAGGGGGCCTAGCAAGGGGCAGGGGGCCTAGCAGGGGGTAGGGGGACTAGCAGGGGGCAGGGGGGCTGGTAGGGGGCAGGGGGACTAGCAGGGGGGACTGGCAGGGGGTGGCAGGGGGGGACTGGCAGGGGGCAGGGGGGGGGGGGGGGCTGGCTGGCAGGGGGACAAGCAGGGGGTGGTAGGGGGGGGGGGAACTAGCAGGGGGCAGGGGGCAGGGGGGGCTAGAAGGGGGGACTAGCATGGGGCAGGGGGGGAAAGGCAGGGGGAAAAGCAGGGGGTGGCAGGGGGAGGGGTGTCCAGGCAGGGGGGAGGGGTGTCCAGGCAGGGGGAGGGGCTGTCCAGCAGGGGGGAGGGGTGTCCAAGCAGGGGGTGGGGCTGTCCAGCAGGGGGGACGGGCTGTCCAGCATGGGGGGAGGGTTGTCCAGTAGGGGGGGAGGGCTGTCCAGCAGGGGGGAGGGGTGTCCAGTTGGGGGGATGGGTGTACAGGCATGTGGGAGGGGTGTCCAGCAGGGGGGGAGGGGTGTCCAGGTAGGGGGAGGGGGGGGGGGGGCTGGCAGGGGGATAAGTAGGGGGCAAGGGGGGGGGGGCTGGCAGGGGGAAAAGCTGGGGGGTGGCAGGGGGGACTAGCAGGGGGCAGGGGGGGGGACTAGCAGGGGGCAAGGGGGGGGGGACTAGTAGGGGCAGGGGGGGGGGGTGTCCAGCAGGGGGGAGGGGTGCTAAAAATGGTCTGTAAATCTGATGTAGTTCAGTCTGTTCCTGTCTTATCTCATGCTGCTAAACATGTCAGAATTGGTGAATTGGTACCTGTTAAACCTAAATTTGGCAGTGCTGAAGATGTTGTGGTTATCAGATCATATAAACTTGGTTATCAGATGAAGGGGCAGGGGGACTAGCAGGGGACTGACAGGGGGCCTAGCAGGGGGCAGGGGGCCTAGTAGGGGGCAGGGGGACTAGCAGGGGGCAGGGGGGCTGACAGGGGGCAGGGGGGCTGGCAGGGGGCATGGGGACTAGCAGGGGGGGACTGGCAGGGGGTGGAAGGGGGGGACTGGCAGTGGCATGGGGGGGGGGGGTTGGCTGGCAGGGGGGCAAGTAGGGGGTGGCAGGGGGGACTAGCAGGGGCAGGGGGGGGCTGGCAGGGGGGACTAGCATGGGGCAGGGGGGGGGGGCAGGCAGGGGGACATGCAGGGGGTGGCAGGGGGGGCTGGCTGGAAGGGGGGCAAGCAGGGGGTGGCAGGGGGGGTGGACTAGCAAGGGGGTGGCAGGTGGGGACTAGCATGGGGCAGGGGGGGAAAGGCAGGGGGACAAGCAGGGGGGTGGCAGGGGGTGGCAGGGGGGGGGGGCGCTGGCTGGCAGGGGGGAAAGCAGGGGGTGGCAGGGGGGGGGGGAATTAGTAGGGGGCAGGGGGTGTCTAGTGGAAGGTGTCCAAGGGTGGGGGTGTCCAGTGGAAGGTGTCCATGGGGGGTCTAGGGGGTGTCTAGGGGGGGTCTAGGGGGTGTCCAGGGGGTCTAGTGGGTGTCATAGGGCACAACAATGTGAGATTTTTTACTTTTACATCACTTCACACCAAGATTTCACTTATTTGCAGTTTACTGTGCTAGTTTTGTTTTATCTTGTTTCACCCCCTAATGTGTAACGTGAATACGTAGATCGGAAGTGGTAAGACTTGCACAATGATGGGAGACATTGAGAGAGGCAGTAAAAGATACAATGTACTAGAAAAATTCTGGTCACAGTGTGCTAGTTATGTTTTCCTTTGCATCTCTTTTCCTTTGTCTCTAGTTTTGACCAAGGAAATTCTAGGAGGAAAATTAGCATGGAGGAGAGTTTATGATAGCCCCTATGTCACTGCATAGTTCTTTTATTGTTATTTGGTTAAGTAGAGTTTTGGTTTTTATCTCCATGGAGTTCCAGGTCAGAACATGGAAATTTTTGAGGTTTCCATACTC
The DNA here is from genome assembly GCA_963277665.1 of Viscum album. Taxonomy (NCBI): domain Eukaryota; kingdom Viridiplantae; phylum Streptophyta; class Magnoliopsida; order Santalales; family Viscaceae; genus Viscum; species Viscum album. The sequence goes on along the minus strand of OY728141.1, from coordinate 1,481,040,434 downwards.
TTCATGGTTAAGGTGCATGGTTTGAGGAAAATAGTATGACCTCCATTTGTGAGGATAATTTTAAGTTCATTTTGAATTGCACACAATTTTTTAGCATGAGTTGCACATAGCCAAGTCTGAACCATGTAGCCCCTTGGTGAAACAATGTAGGATCCTTGGGCCAGTGCAGGGGGGCTGGGGAGGGGGGAGAGGTGCAGGTGGGCTGGGGTAGTAGGGGGATAGGGGGGGGGGGGGCTGGTGCAGCTGGGGGCTGGTGCAGGTGGGCTACAGGGGGGGGACTGGTGATGGTGGGCTGGGGGGTGGCAGGGGGCTGGTGCAGCTAAGGGTTGGGGTTAGGGGCTGGTGCAGGTGGGCTGCGGGGGGGCTGGGGGTAGCAGGTGGCTGGGGGGGGGGTGGTGCAGGGGGCTGGGGAGGGTGGGGGAGACTGGTGCAGCTGGGCTGGGGGTGGACTAGTGCAGCTTGGGGCTGGTGCAGATGGGCTATGAGGGGGGGGGGGGGCTGGTGCAGGTGGGCTGGGGGGTTGCAGGGGGCAGGGGGGACTGGCAGGGGGGACTAGCAGGGGGCTGGGGGGGGCAGGGGGGACTGGCAGGGGGGTGGGCTGGCAGGGGGACAAGCAGGGGGGGCTGGCAGGGGGGGTCGCAGGGGGCAGGGGGGGACAAGTAGGGGAGTGGTAGGGGGGGACTAGCAGGGGGCAGGGGGCAGGGGGGATGACATGGGGGTGGCAGGGGGGGACTAGCAAGGGGCAGGGGGGGACTAGCAGGGGGCAGGGGGGGGGGCTGGCAGGGGGACAAGCAGGTGGGTGGCAGGGGGCAGGGGGGGACTGGCAGGGGGGTGGCAGAGGGGGACTAGCAGGGGGTGTGGCAGGGGGCAGGGGGGACTGGCAGGGGGCGGGGGGACAAGCAGGGGGGCTGGCAGGGGGGGTGGCAGGGGGCAGGGGGGACTGGCAGGGGGTGTCTGCAAGGTAGTGGGGAGGAGGGCGGGGGGGGGGGGGGGGTCTGCAAGGCATAGGGGAGGGGTGCAGGAGGTGTTCAGGGGGGTGTCTAGGGGGTGTCCAGGGGGTGTCCAGGGGGGTGTCCAGGGGGTGTCCAGGGGGGTGTCCAGGGGGGTGTCTCGGGGGTGTCAGGGGGGTGTCCAGTGGGGTGTCCCGGGGGTGTCCAGGGGGTTGGGGGGGTATTTTTTTTATGTATGTGCACATATTATAGCCACGGTTTTAAACTATGGCTATTGGTTTATTGCCACGGTTTTTAACCGTGGCTACAGACCTAACTCCACGGTTTTCAACCGTGGCTATAAATCCTGTTCGGCGTCTAATATAGCCACGGTTGAAACCGTGGCATTAAGTATATAGCCACGGTTTGAACCGTGGCTATAAACCTATAGCCACGGTTGAAACTGTGGCTTTAGGTATATAGCCACGGTTTGGAACCATAACTATAGGTCTGGGCCTATAGCCACGCCAAACTTAGCCACGGTTTGAGGGCCTATATCCATGGTTTAGAACCGTGGCTATAGCCTGAATTTCAATAGTGAAAGTTATTAAGTTCGTTTAATATCATCAGTTCTTATGGTGGGGAGACCCACAATGGTTCTCACATAGTTACACCGAAATTAATTTAGGGTTAGCCCAATCCTTATGGTGGGGAGTCCGTTTGGGCCTCCCCGTGTTAGTATTAGAGTTTCTTTTCATGTATCATTTGGTGGTAGGTGGTCTCATGTGGAACCACCTAATATTGAGTTCGTCCTCTCGAGTGAACGTTGAGATTGGAGTACACCCAATGGTTTTGTTGGACTAAGGTTATAGGGATAAGTCTTGGAGGTGATTTAAATTCGTTCATTCCTTGGTTGAAACAGATGGTTTGAGTTCATCTCGGTGGCGATTAAGGTGATCTTATTTTATGGATGAGTTGTGTGTCATGGGTTTTTAGTGTCTGCTTGGATTGATCAACTGGAGGCACTTAAACTTTTGGGGGTGAGTGACACTTAAGGAGTTTCATCTTTGGTTCTTGATCTTTTTTTGGCTTTCTGAGGGAGGAAAGCGTTATGGTGAGGAGAATTTTCACACCCCGCTCCATCTTTTATTTTATTTTATAATTTTCTTTCACTTTTAAATTTTTTTTGGGGTTCGGGTTGAGTCCCGAACGAAAAAAAAACTTTTGAGTCATGTTAAAAAGTGCGCATTTTTCATCTGACGTCACTGAGCGCTCGACCAGAGTGCGTTTTGAGTTGACATTGCTGAGCGCCCGGGCAGAGTGTATTTTGAATACCCCACGTGGCGCCGCTTAGACATCGGCACGATTCACCTACCTCCAAGAAATTAAAATGAGTAAAGATTGTGATTTATCGTGTTATTTAAAATTTTTATTTTTTGTAATAATTTTATAATTATTATTAAAGAATAAATGATAAATATTATTGTTATTATTATTATTATTATCGTTAAGTTATTATAAAAGTTTTTGTTATTAATTGTACCATTATGTTATTAATATTACTACTATTATTAAGTTTTATTTATTTTATTTAGGTTTTATTTTAATCCTTTATTTATTTGTTTATTTATTTAATTTTTTCCCCTCATCTCTCCTCCCCACTTCCCCTACGCGCTTCACCTTTTCCACATCCACTCTCATGAGCTCCCCTGTAACGACCCAAACTTTTTAAATAGCATATTAACTTACTCTTAACGATTTAATGAAGATGTTAATGGTTAATGCAGAAAGAGGAGTCGATGGCTTCATCCAGTAGACTCGAACCTTATGAAGCCCACTTACCAGAGCTTGGGAAGGAGGTGACATCTTTGGGCTTCTCTTTGGACCAAGCCCAAGCCGAACTCCAGCGTGTCAAGATTGAACAGAAACGACTGCGGGAGTAGTTCAAGTTAGAAGAGATTACTACTAGGGAAATGTTATCTGAGCCTCCCTTAGATTCTCTCACCATAGCACACCTTACACTTAGGTCATATGCTGGTGTTATAAGGGGCTATGTGACGAGACCGTAGCTTATTTGTGTAATCCTTTGGGATGAATAAATTGAGATTTATTCCTTTAGTGATGTTTGTGAAATTTCAAATGTCCGGATAATTTTAGGATGTATTTTATTGATGAATTTTGGAAAAAAAGTTATTTTAAAATATTTATGTAAACCTTAAATAATTAATGATGTGTAATGTTTTTTAAAAAATGGTCTTCTGCAAAAGTGTTCAGTAAGGAATTTGGAGTCTAATAAGATCAACTTAATTTTTGATGAATAGTAAATTATGAATAGTGATTTTTCGCTTAGGATTAGTAATGTGACCAAATGGATTAGTAATTTCACTCAAAGAAAGTTTTAATATAATTTAGACACCTTGATTAAGTAATGAGATTCAATAAAATGGGTAAATAACGGTTTCATAAATTATTAATCAAGTATTAGTTTTTTTGGGTGAATAGTGTTTTTTATTTAAAAATTTAATTAAAAATAATTATAAAATTATTTTTATAAAATGTACTTTATTTTTGAACTCAGAGCATCAATATTATGTTATGGTAATTTTTGAGGATTTTTCTGAGAAAAATGAATTCTCGGTGAATAGTGTTTTAATTAAAAAGTAAATTAAAAATATTTAGAAAAATATTTTTATAAAATGGAGTTAATATTTGTAATTAGAGCATCGATATTTGGTTAAGGTTAAATTTTGGGTTTTTTTCTGAGAAAGTAGAATTTTCAGTGAATAGTAAAAATACAGTTTTAGGGTTTTGGTATGTTTAATGACATCATAACTGTGTCATGATGATTTCATGAGATATTTTAAGGGTTGGATGACCAAAGGTGATGAATTATTGTATTGGGGGCCCCATGTGGCCTAACTCCATGGTAAAGGCCATGGGAGAGCACATGGTTTTTAGAAAAGCACTTGTGAGGTGTCCCTTGGCCATTAATGCCTTGTCCCCTCACTTCCCTTATAAATACCCACCCTTTACTCCTTTAGTTTTCACTCCCAACTCTCCCTCAACGAAGTTTTGGTCTCCTTACCCCCCAAGGATTCCTCCCAAGGTGCCCCCAAGCCCTCAAGGTCCAAATCTTTGAGTTTTAAGAGTTACGTTTTAAGGTAAGGGATCCGACCTCTCTCTTTCTTTTCAAGTAATCTCTTTTATGTCATTTCTTTTATACTCCATGTTATTATGTTGGAGGATGTTCTTCTATATTCATATTACTTCCCTTTTCATGTTCATATGATGAGAGACCCCATATTTCTCTCATCAATTAGTTTTAAGAATGTTTAAGTGATGCCGTTAGGCTGCCGAATTTTTAAGGGGATTCTTTCACCCTTCTAATTCTTTTCAAAATTCTACTTTCATGTCAAGTCTTTCAAGTTATTTTTTTTATTATGTTGGGGTATGATCTCTATATATATCATACTGAACTCTTATGTTCACATGATGATAGACCCTATTTTATATTTTCAAATCATTTTGTTGAAGTTTAAGTGACGCCGTTAGGCTGCCGAATTTTCATAAGAGAAATCTAATTTTTGTCTTCCTTCCATGTTTTTAATTTCAAAGGGTATTTACTTAAAATTTCATTAACATGTTCATATATCCTTCTTATTCTGTCCCTATACTATTTTATGGGTCATTTATGAATGTTTGACCCATGTCCCCTCTCCTTTCATGTTTTTTAAAACCCAGAAACATAGTCGTTATGCTGCAGAATTTTCATCTCAAAATGCCTCTATCTTTTCTCAAAATTATTTTATGTTATAAAGTGAATACTCAAATCTCTTATTTCTAAAAGGGTATTCAAATATATATCAAAATGTTCTATTTTAAATTCTGGTATTTACATACATGAGACCCTCTTTCCCTTTCCGTGGGTTTAAAGTGACATTAAGACAATGTCTTTAAAGCAGTTTTTGAAACATTATGATTATGAAATAAAACCCATTTATTTTATGCTATATGGGTTATTTATGAAATGTTTGATGATGATATATGTGGCTCACATGATAATAAAGGAAAATTTAAGGGTTCTCCCTGATAGCGCTCCAATGCATTGGGTAATGATGTAACCACTAGAGATTACAATTTTCACGATACCTTGGTGAATAACCTTGGTAATTTTCAAATGACACCTTGGGGATGGACCCTGGTGATATGTTCATGATTGTCTATGTTAAATGATGTACCCACATCTTTAAGTTATGAAAAATGTTATTTTTATTATGAAATGCCTCATGATTTCTTTCTCATGCCTTAAAGTTCTTTTCATGACCTTATTGAAGTATCTCAAGTTTACATGTAAAATGTTTCTCTTATTTCCCTTACTGGGCCTTCTGCTTACCCTTTATTTTGATGTATGTCCCCAGGGTATGAGATGCAGTAATTAACCTAGGATGAACTTAAGGAGAATCCTTTCAAGTGTTTAAGAAGAATGTTTTATGTTGTTTTCATGTATTATGTTCCTGGTTTACAAGACACTAAACCTTAAAGATACTTAGTTTTGTGTAATGTAATGAAAGTTTATGTTATAAAAAGGCGGGATTCTATAGTTGGTATCAATGGATGGTTTAGTTATTTGTGGAAATTAGGATATAAAAACTTTAGGAAGAACCCTATAGAAAATTTTAAATATAGGAAAACTTCCTGGTATTTTGGTAAGTATTGAGTAAGTGGTTTATCAAACAAATACATCCCTGTTTGGATACGAGAAGGTAGAGGTGGCTCTGGTACAAATGTACATAGGGGCAAAACCCGAAAACACTGCTTTGATCTAGACTTGAATGAGAACTGGTGCACGATAACGGGCCTTGCTGCACTCTTGGTTACGACACTCCCAATGGATATGTTTGGTTAATCACAAGCTTTTTATGAATCATTATGAAGAAATTATAAAGAACTGTAATTGTCTAAGCATGAAGTCTTAGTTAAAAGATTCATAAATGAAATAAGTTTCTCACTAAGGTTTTATTCTTTTAGAAAATGGCGGGAAATAGGAGGAATCGTGCAGATGGTGACCGCAATGCACCATCTGCTGACGACCCTCTGATGGAAGCCGGAATGGAAACATTCATGCGAATGATGAACCAACTGACTCAAGTTATGAGTAATAACTTGAATCAAGCTGAGAGGCCAATCTCAACATGAAGGGAATAACATTTTTTTGAGTCCTTTATGCGTCAACGACCACCAACATTCAGTGGATCTACTGACCCATTGGTTGCGGAACAATGGATAAGCTCCATTGAAAAGAACTTTTTTGCACTTCATTGTTCGGAACAAGAAAAAGTCACCCTTTCTGTTTACCGCCTAGAGGGAGATGCTGATCAGTGGTGGTCACTGATCAAAAACACAAATCCACGAGGAGAGATGGAATCTATGGAGTGGGAAGAGTTTCAGGGAATATTCTTTAATAAGTATTTCCCTCGTTCGATGAGAACGAGAATGGAGAAAGAATTTCTCGAGTTGAAGCAGAAGGAGAATGAATCAGTTGGAACCTACAAGATGTAATTCACAAGGCTTTCCCGTTATACCTCAAGCTTTGTCATGGACCCTAATGGGAAGGTTGATAGATTCTTTGGTGGACTACGACCTCATCTGCAGAAAAATCTAGCCAACAGGGACTATGATAGCTATGAAGAAATAGTTTGAAGTGCTATGAAAGTTGAACTATAGTTTGGGGAGACACAGTGGTCTCACAAATCTAATGAGAAGAAGAGAACTCTAGAACCAAGCCTGGGAAGAAGTTTTGATCAGGAAAGAGGTGGAAAGAATATGTAACATGCCACATGCAATAAATGTGGGAAGAAGCATTCGGGGAACTGCTTGATCGGAAGTGGTAAGTGCTACAGGTGTGGAAGAGAAGGCCATATTTCTCGAAATTGTCATAGTGATGTGAAACCTCAACTTCCCAACACTAACGACAGAGGAAAGATGGTTCTGGCCCTACTCGAAGTCACATGCTTCAAGTGTGGACAGCTTGGGCACTTTTCTAATCAATGTCCAAATCCGAGGGCGGTGGAGGGGAATCGCCATCAACATCAGCAGAGGCCAAGGGAGCAAGGTCGTGCTTTCGCTATCACAAAAACTGAAGTTGAAGTTCCGAACGATGTGGTAGCAGGTACTCTTGTTGTCCTCTCAAAACTAGCAAGTACTTTATTTGATTCTGGTTCTACGCATTCCTTTATTTCCTCCAAGTTTGCAAGGAATATAGAATCAATCCCCGAACTGCTAGAGGTAGAGTTGTCAGTCAAGACTCCAAGTGGGATTATCCTTGCATCAACAGTATTTAGAGACTCTAGTGTTTACTTTGGTGAGCACAATATTATCGCAAATCTAGTAGTCATTCCCATGATGGAATTCAACATTATACTAGGGATGGACTGGATCTCAAAGTATAATGCTAAGATCAAATGTAGAAGTAAGGAAATCTCAGTAGTCTTGAATAAACGACCTACAATTATCTTCCAAGGAGAGATATCCTGAACTGATCCCTATCTAGAAGCACTTCCTATATCTTTCTTTATGGAGTTAATCAGTGATGATGAAGAAGGAAAGGGGATCATGCAAATAGAAGATGGTCCGATTGTTCAGGAATACATGGATGTATTTCCTTAGGAGTTACCTGGACCTCCCCCAGAAAGAGAGGTAGAGTTCTTCATTGAACTTTTACCTGGGTCTCAATCGATATCAAAGACTCCATATAGAATGGAAAATGTGGAGCTAGAAGAGTTAAAGAAACAACTCCAAGACTTATTGGAGAAGGGGTTTATTCGACCGAGTGTGTCTCCTTGGGGAGCACCAGTTCTCTTTGTGAAGAAGAAGGATGGATTAATGCGGCTATGCATTGATTATAGAGAACTGAACGGGATCACAGTGAAGAACAGATACCCTCTTCCATGAATTGATGATTTATTTGACCAACTTCATGGTGCTCAATTCTTATCCAAGATTGACCTTCGATCTGGTTATCATCAACTGGGGGTGAAAAAGGAAGATATTCCAAATACTGCCTTCCGATCAAGATATGGGCATTATGAGTTTACTGTTATTCCCTTCGACTTGACTAATGCTCCTGCTATTTTCATGGATTTGATGAATAGAGTCTTTAAGGACTACCTTGATAACTTTGTTGTAGTTTTTATTGATGATATTTTGATATATTCAAAAAGTCGTGAGGAGCATGAAGATCATCTGAGGGTTATTTTGAAAACTCTGCGGAAGGAGAGGCTCTTTGGAAAGTTCAACAAGTGTGAGTTTTGGTTAGAACAAGTGGCTTTCTTGGGGAACATCGTAACCAATGAAGGAATCTTGGTTGACCCTGCAAAGACAATGGTTGTAGAGGAGTGGCCTCAACCCACAACAGTAACTAAGATTCGTAGTTTCCTTGGTTTAGCAGGATATTATAGGAGGTTTTTGAAAAACTTTTCACGGCTTTCTAATCTGCTAACCAAGTTGACTCAAAAAGGGGTTAAGTTCATCTAGACATAGGAATGTGAGGAAAGTTTCCAAGATTTGAAGAATAGATTGGTTACTGCACCTGTGTTAACAATTTCCTCTATTGGAGAAGGATTCGTTATTTTTAGCGATGCATCTCTGAAAGGGATTGGGTGCGTCCTCATGCAAAATGACAAGGTAATTGCTTATTCATCTCGATAGTTGAAGATTCATGAGAAGAATTATCCTACGCATGATCTAGATCTAGCGACAGTTGTTTTTTCTCTAAAGATATTAAGGCACTATCTTTATGGGGAGTAATGTGATATATACACTGACCACCAATGTTTAAAGTATATTTTCACACAGAAAGAATTGAACATGAGACAAAGGAGATGGTTGGAGCTTATTAAAGACTATGATTGTTCAATTCATTATCACCCTAGAAGAGAAAACAAAGTCGCAGATGCATTAAGCAGGAAAGACCCTGTTGTTCTAGAAACAATGAGGATCCTAGGAGATCCCTTGATTAAAGATCTAGTAAAACTGGACATGGGAATTGTAAGGGAAGGGACATCATCAACCTTATCCCAAATGATTTCTCAACCTTCATTACTAGAGAAGATCAAGAAGGCTCAAAAAGAATATCCTTTGCTGCAGGAGAAGTTTGAGGCTGTAAAGGATGGGAAGTTCCCTGATTTCAATATTGATCAAGAAGGTGTATTGAAATTTCATACAAGACTATGTATTCCATCTATTTCGGAGATAAAGAAAGAATTGATGGATGAAGCTCGTATCTCTACTTTCTCTATACATCCGGGAAGCACTAAAATGTATAGAGACCTTCGTGATCATTATTGGTGGGATAACATGAAGAGGGAGATTGCTGATTACACTACAAGGTTCTTGGTGTGTCAGCAAGTAAAGGTAGAACGACAACTTCCTAAGGGGGTATTACAACCGCTACCCATACCAGTATGGAAGTGGGATAATATCACTATGGAATTTGTAACTGGTCTCCCAAAAACATCCAAAGGAAACAATGCAATATGGGTTATTATGGACCATCTCACCAAGACCGCCCATTCTATCTCTATTCGGGAAGATTTATCTCTGGATCAACTTGCCAAGATATATGTAAAGGAAGTGGTAAGGCTGCATGGGGCACCACTATCCATCGTGTCTGATCGTGATCCAAGATTCACATCAAAATTCTGGAGAAGTCTTCAACATGCTCTGAATACTGAATTGAATTTTAGTACGGCCTATCATCCTCAAACTGATGGGAATATGAAAGGACTATCCAGACACTCGAAGACATGCTGAGATTATGCTCAATGGAATTGAAAGGTGGATGGGATCAACACCTCCCATTAGTTGACTTCTCCTATAACAACAGCTTCCATTCAAGTATTCAGATGGCACCCTATGAATCTCTGTATGGAAAACGATGTAGAACTCCTACCTGTTGGGATGAAACTGGTGAGAGAAAGCTTCTTGGTCCTGATCTTGTGCAAGAAATGACAGAACAGGTTCATGCCATCCAACAACACATAAAGGCTACTCAGAGTCGGCAGAAGAGCTATGCTGACAACCGTCGAAGGGACTTATAGTTTGGTGTTGGCGACAAAGTCTTCCTTCGAATTTCTCCATGGAAGAGAGTCATGTGGTTTGGGAAGAAAGGGAAGCTCAACCCTAGGTACATTGGCCCCTATGAAATCCTTGATTGCATAGGAGCAGTGGCCTATCGTCTAGCACTTCCACCGAACCTAGCTCAAGTTCACAATTTCTTCCATATATCTATCTTGAGGAAGTACATACCTGACCCTTCGCATGTACTGAACCCAGAGGTGGTGCAACTGGAGCATGACCTCTCTTATGAGGAGCAGCCAATGGAGATCTTAGACCGTAGAGACAAGGTTCTACGAAACAAGACTACCCACCTTGTGAAAGTGTTGTGGAGGAATCATAAATATGAAGAAGCGACTTGGGAGCCTGAGGAAACGATGAAGCAAAAGTACCCTCACCTTTTTACTAGGCCTCAAGTATAAATTTCGGGGACGAAAATTCTTAAGGGGGGAAGAATGTAATGACCCAAACTTTTTAAATAGCATATTAACTTACTCTTAACGATTTAATGGAGATGTTAATGGTTAATGAAGAAAGAGGAGTCGATGGCTTCATCCAGTAGACTCGAACCTTTTGAAGCCCACTTACCAGAGCTTGGGAAGGAGGTGGCATCTTTGGGATTCGCTTTGGACAAAGCCCAAGCCGAACTCCAGTGTGTCAAGCTTGAACGAAAACGCCTATGGGAGAAGTTCAAGTTAGTAGAGATTACTACTAGGGCAATGTTATCTGAGCCTCCCTCAGATTCTCTCACCATAGCACACCTTACACTTAGGTCATATTCTGGTGTTATAAGGGGCTATGTGATGAGACCGTAGCTTCTTTGTGTAATCCTTTGGGATGAATAAATTGAGATTTCTTCCTTTAGTGATGTTTGTGAAATTTCAAATGTCTGGATAATTTTATGATGTATTTTATTGATGAATTTTGGAAAAAAAGATATTTTAAAATATTTATGTATACCTTAAATAATTAATGATGTGTAATGATTTTAAAAAAATGGACTTCTGCAAAAGTGTTCAGCAAGGAATTTGGAGTCTAATAAGATCAACTTAATTTTTGATGAATAGTAAATTATGAATAGTGATTTTTCGCTTAGGATTAGTAATGTGACCAAATGGATTAGTAATTTCACTCAAAGAAAGTTTTAATATAATTTAAACACCTTGATTAAGTAATGAGAATCAATAAAATGGGTAAATAACAGTGTCATAAATTATTAATAAAGTATTAGTTTTTTCGGGTGAATAGTGTTTTTATTTAAAAATTTAATTAAAAATAATTATAAAATTATTTTTATAAAATGGACTTTATTTTTTAACTCAGAGCATCGATATTATGTTATGGTAATTTTTGAGGATTTTTCTGAGAAAAATGAATTCTCGGTGAATAGTGTTTTAAAAAAAAGTAAATTAAAAATATTTAGAAAATTATTTTTATAAAATGGAGTTCATATTTTTAATTAGAGCATCAATATTTGGTTAAGGTGAAATTTTGGGTTTTTTTCTGAAAAAGTTAAATTTTCAGTGAATAGTAAAAATACAGTTTTAGGGTTTCGGTATGTTTAATGACATCATAACTGTGTCATGATGATGTCATGAGATATTTTAAGGGTTTGCCGACCAAAGGTGATGAATTATTGTATTGGGGGCCCCATGTGGCCTAACTCCATGGTAAAGGCCATGGGAGAGAACATGGTTTTGAGAAAAGCACTTGTGAGGTGTCCCTTGGCCATTAATGCCTTGTCCCCTCACTTCCCCTATAAATACCCACCCTTTGCTCCTTTAGTTTTCACTCCCAACTCTCCCTCAATGAAGTTCTGGTCTCCTTACCTCCCAAGTATTCCTCCCAAGGTTCCCCCAAGCCCTCAAGGTCCAAACCTTTGAGTTTTAAGAGTTACGTTTTAAGGTAAGGGATCCGACCTCTCTCTTTCTTTTCAAGTAATCTCTTTTATGTCATTTCTTTTATACTCCATGTTCTTATGTTGGATTATGTTCTTATATATTCATATTACTGCCCTTTTCATGTTCATATGATGAGAGACCCCATCTTTCTCTCATCAATTCGTTTTAAGAATGTTTAAGTGACGCTGTTAGGTTGCCGAATTTTTAAGGGGATTCTTTCACCCTTCTAATTCTTTTCAAAATTCTACTTTCATGTCAAGTATTTCAAGTTCTTTTTTTATTATGTTGGGGTATTATCTATATATATATCATACTGAACTCTTATGTTTACATGATGAGGGACCCTATTTTATCTTTTCAAATCATTTTGTTGAAGTTTAAGTGACGTCGTTAGGCTGCTGAATTTTCATAAGAGAAATCTAATTTTTGTCTTCCTTCCATGTTTTTCATTTCAAAGGGTATGTCCTTAAAATTTCATTACCATGTTCATATATCCTTCTTATTCTGTCCCTCTACTATTTTATGTGTCATTTATGAATGTTTGACCCATGTCCCATCTCCTTTCATGTTTTCTAAAACCCCGAAACATAGTCGTTATGCTGCAGAATTTTCGTCTCAAAATGCCTCTCTCTTTTCTCAAAATTATTTTATGTTATAAAGTGAATACTAAAAGCTCTTATTTCTACAAGGGTATTCACATATATATCAAAATGTTTTATTTTAAATTCTGGGATTTACATAGATGAGACCCGCTTTCCCTTTTCGTGGGTTTAAAGTGACATTAAGATCATGTCTTTAAAGCAGTTTTTGAAACGTTATGATTATGAAATGAAACCCATTTATTTTATGCTATATGGGTTATTTATGAAATTTTTGATGATGATATATGTGGATCACATGATTATAAAGGCAAATTTAAGGGTGCGCCCTGATAGCGCTCCAATGCATTGGGTAATGATGTAACCACTAGAGATTACAATTTTCATGATACCTTGGTGAATAACCATGGTAATTTTCAAATGACACCTTGGGGATGGACCTTGGTGATATGTTCATGATTGTCTATGTTAAATGATGTAGACACATCTTTAAGTTATGAAAAATGTTATTTTTATTATGAAATGCCTCATGATTTCTTTTTCATGCCTTAAAGTTCTTTTCATGACCTTATTGAAGTATCTCAAGTTCACATGTAAAATGTTTCTCTTATTTACCTTACTGGGCCTTATGCTTATCCTTTCTTTTGATGTATGTCCCCAGGTTATGAGATGCAGTAATGAACCTAGGATGAACTTAAGGATAATCCTTTCAAGTGTTTACGAAGAATGTTTTATGTTGTTTTCATGTATTATGTTCCTGGTTTCCAAGATACTAAACCTTAAAGATCCTTAGTTTTGTGTAATGTAATGAAAGTTTATGTTATAAAAGGCGGGATGCTATAGTTGGTATCAAAGGATGGTTTAGTTATTTGTGGAAATTAGGATATAAAAACTTTAGGAAGAACCCTATAGAAAAGTTTAAATATAGGAAAAATTCCTGGTATTTTGGTAAGTATTGAGTTAGTGGTTTATCAAACAAATACATCCCTGTCTGGATACGAGCAGGTAGAGGCAGATCTGGCACAGATGTACATAGGGGAAAAACCCGAAAACACCGCTTTGAGATAGAATCGAACGGGAACTGGTGCACGATAATGGGCCTTACTGCACTCTTGGTTACGACACTCCCGAGGGATATGTTTGGTTAATCACAAGCTTTTTATGAATCATTATAAAGGAATTCTAGAGAAGTGTATTTGTCTAAGCATGAAGTCTAAGTTAAAAGATTCATAAATGAAATAAGTTTCTCACTAAGGTTTTATTATTATAGAAAATGACGGGAAATAGGAGGAACCGTGTAGATGGTGACCGCAATGCACCATGTGCTGACGACCCTCCGATGGAAGCTCGAATGGAAACATTCATGCTAATGATGAACCAATTGACTCAAGTTATGAGTAATAACTTGAATCAAGATGAGAGGCCGATCACACCACGAAGGGAACAACATTATGTTGAGTCCTTTATGCGTCAACGACCACCAACATTCAGTGGATCTACTGACCCATTGGTTGCGGAACAATGGATAAGCTCCATTGAAAAGATCTTTTCTGTACTTCATTGTTCGGAACAAGAAAAAGTCACCCTTGCTGTTTACCACCTAGAGGGAGAAGCTGATCAGTGGTGGTCACTGATCAAAAACACGAAGCCATGAGGAGAGATGGAAGCTATGGAGTGGGAAGAGTTTCGGGGAATATTCTTTAATAAGTATTTCCCTCGTTCGATGAGAACGAGAATAGAGAAATAATTTCTCGAGCTGAAGCAGAAGTAGAATGAATCAGTTGGAACCTACGAGATGAACTTCACAAGGCTTTCCTGTTATACCTCAAGCTTTTTCATGGACCCTAATGGGAAGGTTGATAGATTCTTTGGTGGAATACGACCTCATCTGCGGAAGAATCTTGCCAACAGGGACTATTATAGCTATGAATAAATAGTTCGAAGTGCTATGAAAGTTGAACTAGAGTTTGTGGAGACACAGTGGTCTCACAAATATAATGAGAAGAAGAGAACTCTAGAACCAAGCCTGGGAAGAAGTTTTGATCAGAAAAGAGGTGGAAAGCATATGCAACATGCCACATGCAATAAATGTGGGAAGAAGCATTCAGGGAACTGCTTGATCAGAAGTGGTAAGTGCTACAGGTGTGGAAGAGAAGGCCATATTTCTCGGAATTGTCGTAGTGATGTAAAACCTCAACTTCCCAACACTAACGACAGAGGAAAGATGGTTCTGGCGCTACCCGAAGTCACATGCTTCAAGTCTGGAAAGCTTGGGCACTTTGCTAATCAATTTCCAAATCTGAGGGCGGTGGAGGGGAATCACCATCAACCTCAGCAGAGGCCAAGGGAGCAAGGTCATGCTTTCACTATCACAACAACTGAAGTTGAAGTTCCGAATGATGTGGTAGCAGGTACTCTTGTTGTCCTCTCAAAACTAGCACGTACTTTATTTGATTCTGGTTCTACACATTCCTTTATTTCCTCCAAGTTTGCAAGGAATATAGAATCAATCCCCAAACTACTAGAGGTAGAGTTGTCAGTCAAGACTCCAAGTGGGATTATCCTTGCATCAACAGTATTTAGAGACTCTAGTGTTTACTTTGGTGAGAACAATATTATCGCAAATCTAGTAGTCATTCCCATGATGGAATTCGACATTATACTAGGGATGAACTGGCTCTCAAAGTATAATGCTAAGATCAAATGCAGAAGTAAAGAAATATCAGTAGTCTTGAATAAACGACCTACAGTTATCTTCCAAGGAGAGATATCCCGAAATGATCCCTATCTAGAAGCACCTCCTATAGCTTTCTTTATGGAGTTAATCGGTGTTGATGAAGAAGGAAAATGAAGCATGAAAATAGAAGATGTTCTGATTGTTTAGGAATACATGGATGTATTTCTTGAGGAGTTACCTAGACCTCCCCCAGAAAGAGAGGTAGAGTTATCCATTGAACTCGTACCTGGGTCTCAACTGATATCAAATACTCCCTATAGAATAGAAAATGTGGAGCTAGAAGAGTTAAAGAAATAACTCCAAGACTTGTTGGAGAAGGGGTTTATCCGACCGAGTGTGTCTCCTTGGGGAGAACCAGTTCTCTTTGTGAAGAAGAAGGATGGATCAATGCGGATATGAAATGATTATAGAGAACTAAATGGGATCACAGTGAAGAACATATACCCTCGTCCAAGAATTGATGATTTATTTGACCAACTTCATGGGGCTCAATTCTTCTCCAAGATTGACCTTTGATCTGGTTATCATCAACTGAGGGTGAAAAAGGAAGATATTCCAAAGACTGCCTTCCGATCAAGATATGGGCATTATGAGTTTACTGTTATGCCCTTCGTCTTGACTAATGCTCCTGCTATTTTCATGGATTTGATGAATAGAGTCTTTAAGGACTACCTTGATAACTTTGTGGTAGTTTTTATTGATGATATTTTGATATATTCAAAAAGTCGTGAGGAGCATGAAGATTATATGAGGGTTATTTTGAAAACTCTACGTAAGGAGAGGCTCTTTGGAAAGTTTAGAAAGTGTGAGTTTTGGTTACAACAAGTGGCTTTCTTGGGGCACATCGTAACCAATGAAGGAATCTCAGTTGACCCTGTAAAGACAATGGTTGTAGAGGAGTGGCCTCAACCCACAACAGTAACTGAGATTCGTAGTTTCCTTTGTTTAGCAGGATATTATAGAAGGTTTGTGAAAAACTTTTCATGGCTTTCTAATCTTCTAACCAAGTTGACTCAAAAAGGGGTTAAGTTCATCTGGACAAAGGAATGTGAGGAAATTTTCCAAGAGCTGAAGAATAGATTGGTTACTGCACCTGTGTTAACATTACCCTCTATCGGAGAAGGATTCGTTATTTTTAGCGATGCATCTCTGAAAGGGCTTGGGTGCATCCTCATGCTAAATGACAAGGTAATTGCTTATCCATCTTTACAGTTTAAGATTCATGAGAAGAATTATCCTACGCATGATCTAGAGCTAGCGGCAGTTGTTTTTTCTCTAAAGATATGGAGGCATTATCTTTATGGGGAGAAATGTGATATATACACTGACCACCAAAGTTTAAAGTATATTTTCACATAGAAAGAATTGAACATGAGACAAAGGAGATGGTTGGAGATTATTAAAGACTATGATTGTTCAATTCATTATCACCCTGGAAGAGAAAACAAAGTCGCGGATGCATTAAGCAGGAAAGACCCTGTTGTTCTGGCAACAATGAGGATCCTAGGAGATCCCTTGATTAAAGATCTAGTAAAACTGGACATGAGAATTTTAAGGGAAGGGACATCATCAACCTTATCCCAAATGATTTCTCAACCTTCATTACTAGAGAAGATCAAGAAGGCTAAAAAATAAGATCCTTTGCTGCAGGAGAAGTTTGAGGCTGTAAAGGATGGGAAGTTCCCTGATTTCAATATTGATCAAGAAGGTGTATTGAAATTTCATACAAGACTATGTGTTCCATCTATTTCAGAGATAAAGAAAGAATTGATGGATGAAGCTCATAGCTCTACTTTCTATATACATTCAGGAAGCACTAAAATGTATAGAGATCTTCGTGATTATTATTGGTGGGATAACATGAAGAGGGAGATTGCTGATTACACTACAAGGTGCTTGGTGTGTCAGCAAGTAAAGGCAGAACAACAACTTCCTAAGGGGGTATTACAACCGCTACCCATACCAGTATGGAAGTGGGATAATATCACTATGGACTTTGTAACTGGTCTCCCAAAAACATCCAAAGGAAACAATGCGATATGGGTTATTGTGGACCGTCTCACCAATACCACCCATTTTATCTCTATTCGGGAAGATTTCTCTCTGGATCAACTTTCCAAGATATACGTAAATGAAGTGGTAAAGCTGCATGGGGTACCACTATCCATTGTGTCTGATCGTGATCCAAGATTCACATCAAAATTCTGGAGAAGTCTTTAACATGCTCTGAATACTAAATTGAATTTTAGTACAACCTATCATCCTCAAACTGATGGCCAATCTGAAAGGACTATTCAGACACTCGAAGACATGCTGAGATTATGCCCAATGGAATTTAAAGGTGGATGAGATCAACACCTCCCATTAGTTGAGTTCTCCTATAACAACGACTTCCATTCGAGTATTCATATGGCACCCTATGAAGCTCTGTATGGAAGACGATGTAGAACTCCTACCTGTTGGGATGAAACTGGTGAGAGAAAGCTTCTTGGGCTTGATCTTGTGCAAGAAATGACAGAACAGGTTCATGCCATCCAACAACACCTAAAGGCTGCTCAGAGTTGGAAGAAGAGCTATGCTGACAACCGTCGAAGGGACTTGGAGTTTGGTGTTGGCGACAAAGTCTTCCTTCAAATTTCTCCATGGAAGAGATTCATGCAGTTTGGGAAGAAAGGTAAGCTTAGCCCTAGGTACATTGGCCCCTATGAAATCCTTGATCGCATAGGAGCAGTGGCCTATCATCTAGCACTTCCTAGCTCAAGTTCACAATGTCTTCCATGTATCTCTCTTGATGAAGTACATACCCGACCCTTCGTATGTACTGAACCCAGAGGTGGTGCAACTGGAGCATGACCTCTCTTATGAGGAGCGGCCAGTGAAGATCTTAGACCATAGAGACAAGGTTCTACAAAACAAGACTACCCACCTTGTGAAAGTGTTGTGGAGGAATCATAAATATGAAGAAGCGACTTGGGAGCTTGAGGAAACGATGAAGGAAAAGTACCCTCACCTTTTTACTAGGCCTCAAGTATAAATTTCAGGGATGAAATTTCTTAAGGGGGGAAGAATGTAATGACCCAAACTTTTTAAATAGCATATTAACTTACTCTTAACGATTTAATGGAGATGTTAATGGTTAATGCAGAAAGAGGAGTCGATGGCTTCATCTAGTAGACTCGAACCTTATGAAGCCCACATACCAGAGCTTGGGAAGGAGGTGGCATCTTTGGGCTTCGCTTTGGACCAAGCCCAAGCCAAACACCAGCGTGTCAAGCTTGAACGGAAACGCCTGTGGGAGAAGTTCAAGTTAGTAGAGATTACTACAAGGGCAATGTTATCTGAGCCTCCCTCAGATTCTCTCACCATAGCACACCTAAAACTTAGGTCATATGCTGGTGTTATAAGGGGCTATATGACGAGACCGTAGCTTCTTTGTGTAATCCTTTGGGATGAATAAATTGAGATTTCTTCCTTTAGTGATGTTTGTGAAATTTCAAATGTTCGGATAATTTTATGATGTATTTTATTGATGAATTTTGGAAAAAAAGATATTTTAAAATATTTATGTATACCTTAAATAATTAATGATGTGTAATGATTTTCAAAAAATGGTCTTATGCAAAATGTTCAATAAGGAATTTGGAGTCTAATAAGATCAACTTAATTTTTGATGAATAGTAAATTATGAATAGTGATTTTTCGCTTAGGATTAGTAATGTGACCAAATGGATTAATAATTTCACTCAAAGAAAGTTTTAATATAATTTATACACCTTGATTAAGTAATGAGATTCAATAAAATGGGTAAATAAAGGTTTCATAAATTATTAATCAAGTATTAGTTTTTTTCGGGTGAGTAGTGTTTTTTATTTAAAAATTTAATTAAAAATAATTATAAAATTATTTTTATAAAATGGACTTTATTTTTTAACTCAGAGCATCGATATTATGTTATGGTAATTTTTAAGGATTTTTCTGAGAAAAATGAATTCTCGGTGAATAGTGTTTTATTTAAAAAGTAAATTAAAAATATTTAGAAAATTATTTTTATAAAATGGAGTCCATATTTGTAATTAGAGCATCGATATTTGGTTAAGGTGAAATTTTGGGTTTTTTCTGAGAAAGTTGAATTTTCAGTGAATAGTAAAAATACAGTTTTAGGGTTTCGGTATGTTTAATGACATCATAACTGTGTCATGATGATTTCATGAGATATTTTAAGGGTTGGCCGACCAAAGGTGATGAAGTATTGTATTTGGGGCCCCATGTGGCCTAACTCCATGGTAAATGCCATGGGAGAGCACATGGTTTTGAGAAAAGCACTTGTGAGGTGTCCCTTGGACATTAATGCCTTGTCCCCTCACTTCCCCTATAAATACCCACCCTTTCCTCCTTTAGTTTTCACTCCCAACTCTCCCTCAACGAAGTTCTGGTCTCCTTACCTCCCAAGGAGTCCTCCCAAGGTGCCTCCAATCCCTCAAGGTCCAAAACTTTGAGTTTTAAGAGTTACGTTTTAAGGTAAGGGATCCGACCTCTCTCTTTCTTTTCAAGTAATCTCTTTTATGTCATTTCTTTTATACTCCATGTTCTTATGTTGGAGGATGTTATTATATATTTATATTACTTCCCTTTTCATTTTCATATGATGATAGACCCCATATTTCTCTCATCAATTCGTTTTAAGAATGTTGAAGTGACGTCGTTAGGCTGCCGAATTTTTAAGGGGATTCTTTCACCCTTCTAATTTTTTTCAAAATTCTACTTTCATGTCAAGTCTTTCAAGTTCTTTTTTTATTATGTTGGGGTATGATCTCTATATATATCGTACTGAACTATTATGTTCACATGATGAGATACCCTATTTTATCTTTTCAAATCATTTTGTTGAAGTTTAAGTGACGCCGTTAGGCTGCCGAATTTTCATAAGAGAAATCTAATTTTTGTCTTCCTTCCATGTTTTTCATTTCAAAGGGTATGTCCTTAAAATTTCATTACCATGTTCATATATCCTTCTTATTCTGTCCCTCTACTGTTTTATGGGTCATTTATGAATGTTTGACCCATGTCCCCTCTCCTTTCATGTTTTCTAAAACCCCAAAACATAGTCGTTATGCTGCAGAATTTTCATCTCAAAATGCCTCTCTCTTTTCTCAAAATTCTTTTATGTTATAAATTGAATACTCAAAGATCTTATTTCTACAAGGGTATTCACATATATATCAAAATTTTCTATTTTAAATTCTGGTATTTACATACATGAGACCCGCTTTCCCTTTCCATGGGTTTAAAGTGACATTAAGATCATGTCTTTAAAGCAGTTTTTGAAACGTTATGATTATGAAATGAAACCCATTTATTTTATGCTATATGGGTTATTTATGAAATGTTTGATGATTATATATGTGGCTCACATTATAATAAAGGTATATTTAAGGGTGCACCCTGATAGCGCTCCAATTCATTGGGTAATGATGTAACCACTAGAGATTACAGTTTTCACGATACCTTGGTGAATAACCTTGGTAATTTTCAAATGACACCTTGGGGATAGACCTTGGTGATATGTTCATGATTGTCTATATTAAATTATGTAGCCACATATTTAAGTTATGAAAAATGTTATTTTTATTATGAAATTCCTCATGATTTCTTTCTCATGCCTTAAAGTTCTTTTCATGACCTTATTGAAGTATCTCAAGTTCACATGTAAAATGCTTCTCTTATTTACCTTACTTGGGCTTCTGCTCACCCTTTCTTTTGATGTATGTCCCCAGGTTATGAGATGCAGTAATGAACCTAGGATGAACTTAAGGAGAAGCCTTTAAAGATTTTAAGAAGAATGTTTTATGTTGTTTTCATGTATTATGTTCCTGGTTTCCAAGACACTAAACCTTAAAGATCCTCAGTTTTGTGTAATGTAATGAAAGTTTATGTTATAAAAAGGCAGGATGCTATATCCCCCTCCCTAACCTTACCTCACGCCTGGTGCGCACCCCACCCAACCCACGTGGGCTCCTCCGGTCACCACACCCAGCCGACCTTCCTCCCTCCGGCGAGCTCACCTTCGGCCGGCGCACCCCACCTGACGGCGCCCTCCTCTCACCTTCAGCACCTCACCGATGCACCCCCCTCTTCCGGGCACGCAACCTGGCGACAGTTCTTCATCCGACTGGTTACCCCCTCCAGCGCGCACAACCCTCCTCTGAAGACCCTTTCCAGCGCGACCTCCCCTCCGATACTTGCTTGCTCATCCCCTCGGTTTAGGGTTCTACCATTGGTAGGGTTTTGATTTGAGAGTTAGATTCCTGAAATTAATGGTCCGATTTTGATGATTAGGGTTGGAACTAGCTTTTCATTGGTGTGATTAGGCTGCGTTTGGGTTTTGGCACCGATTGCCAAAATTTTCATCATAGATTTGAGGTAGGACCCCTTGCACATAGCCTTTAAATTAATGAATAGTTGATTTCTTGTTTTTCGTAGCATCATTGATAGTTAATTAGGGATCTAATATTTTTTTAAAAATTGTTTCATGTGAATTAGGATGTTTTTTTGATTATTTGTTTACGTGATATATGTTTGTGGAAATTGTGCACGCTATTTATTTGTTAAATATCTCAGTTAGCTTTTTCATGTATTTTAAAATTTTTAGAATCAAATTATTGATGCTTGTGTTATTTCAACAAATATTTAAACATTTTTATCATCTTTAAAATACCCTTAATTAGTTAGTTATAGTGTTTTTATATTTTTAGAACATGTTAAAAATAGGTTTTAAAATGATTCTTTGCATGTGCCTAGGTGAATTTATACCAAATGTGTTTGATAAAATAGTATGTTTGAAATTATGGTTCATTTGGTATTTTTTAAATGATGTTTTGTATATATATATATATATAAGATTGGAGTACACAAACGCCTTTGGCCTTTGAAAATGTATTTTAAACATAAACGGTGAATTGGTGTTTTTCCAAAATGGATTTCTAAGATGGTTCGGCAAGAGATTATTTATATTTTGTGTGAGTGTTTTTGGTATAATGTTTTAGAAAAATGTTTTATAAATTTTTTGGAATTTGCGAATCATGTTTTGGAAATGTTTTGAGGCGCGCTTGGTTTAAAAATGCTTTTTTTGACATGTGGAATATTTTTATTAAGTTGTGTAATTTGTTATCTTGACTATGCAAGTGGTGCACATTCTGATTTTGAGTGTTGCGAGTGCGCATTTGATTATAAGATTGGATTTTGAACATGTTTTGGGTGTGTAAAGTTGGGAGTTTCTCTTTGGAGTTGTTTTATAAATTTTAAAGTGGTTTATTAAATAGTACAAACGATGCAAGTTTTGTTTCAAAAGTTGGCCGAAAGGGTTACTTTATGCTGTTTGTTCATTTGGATTGTTTTAAGTCTATGTTCATGTATTTTAGTTATCTTTGTGGTTGCAGCGCATTGACAAGGTTTTTCCACGGTCCTGCGATCGTCAGCTTGCGTGCCCTTGCGCGCCGTGCGAGGCGTGTCGCGTCGTCGTGACTGGTCTGCGAGTCGAGGTAGGTCCCCCCTGCACTTACCTTTAGATTTAGAATTTATTAATTTCTTGATGTTTTATTAATTTTAATAAATAGAAAATAATATAATAGAATTAATTTTTATATGATTATTTGTTGTAAAAAGAGCCGTTTATTTTATACACGACACTTGAAAATTTTCTTGACGAGCAGACACCCAGTATTGAAAGAATTCCTGTTTGACCTTTAAACATAATTCACGGAATTTCAAATGTAGTTCTTGTTTTAAAGATAAATGATTTCTTCCGAACAAGTGTTTTGGGTTTTCTCGAGAAATGAGGTTTTTCTTAAAAATTGGTGAAGGTCCGTTTGACACTTTAGTAAAATAAATTATTTTGGAAAGCCCACTCAGGGGTGATCTTTGGTGTGCATTGATTGCGTGAGCTGTATGTGATGTTTGTGCATCGTGACTGATTGATTTAAATTTTGGATGCACCCCTTTTTATTGCTTGTGTTGACATGGGAACCTAGAATAGTGAGTGAATCTTCTGAGAACGATTGCCGCACTAGTTTAGATTACGCACTGGCTAGTGGCCCCATAGTAGGGGAATACTGAGTTTTTGCTGCTGTGGGGATTGGACCCCTTGGTTAGGCTATGTAGGGCTATGCCAAGCGTTAGGGTGTTATGACATCCTTGAGTTAGGGAATGCCTTCAGGATGAGCCACATGTATGGTATGTTCTGGATTGTTCACGAGCTCCTAGGTTCGACCCATGTTTCCTTTAGCGCTTATTTGTATGTGGTGGATGATTGAGGTGCCTAGTTCGATTGCAGGTCCTCGTTTTCTACTTCCCCATTGCCCTTATTTTGTGTGTGTGTGTTGTGTATGGTTTTCCTCTAGATTGACAACTAAGTTTTAGATTTTATATTGGTTGTGAAAATGTTTTAAAAGTGTAATGCATATGTTCCTTCAAACATTAAACTTTTACTTAAACTAAAAAGGGAAATAGACTGTTACTTTCTTTAGAAAATGAAAGTGTGTGTAAAAACCCATATTTTATACAATATAGTTCAAACTTGAAATTAATAAACTTTTATTTAAAGGTAGTGTTTTGGGGATAGTTTGTTGGGCACTCCTACTGAGTTTTAATACTCACACCTATAATGTTTTCTTGTTTTTAGTTTCTGTTGTAGGTTGACTTGAGTTTGCTCACCGTGGGCGAGAGTTGGTAGTATTTTGGTGAGCGAATCTCGGGGTCACAAGGAGTTTTAGTCATGGTCTAGTTAGTTTGTTGTTGTTGGTTGTTTTTTTGTGTTGTTTATTTATTTTGTGTTGTTCTATTTTCTTTCTGTTGCTTTATTTATTTTATCAGGAGAAATAATTCCCTCTTGCTCTCTTTTGATGCTCTGGTGCTTGTCGCCAGCCCGGGAGGATCGGGAACGCCTCTCAGGCCATGTCGCGGGCCGACTCGAGTGACCGGTTCAGGGTCGACCCGAGTTGGTTCATGACAATATATATATGTTTATATTTTATGTTTATATTATATATATTATATATATATGTTTATATATATGTGTTTGTGTTTGTGTGTGTGTGTATAAATATATATGTGTATATATACATTTATATAATTATAATTATATATATTATATATATATAATTAACCACGTTTTAAAACACTAGTAAAAATGCCACTAAAATTGCCACGTTTTCTTAAAAACGCGACTAAATTTAAAATATATATGTGTTTATATATATATATATGTATTTATATAAGTTTATATATATGTTTATATATATGTTTATATATATGTTTATATATATGTTTATATATATGTTTATATATATGTTTATATATATATGTCCATGTTTAAATATACTAATATATATATATATATAATATTTAAATCGATGTAGAGAAATGATCTATATAAATATATATATTTTTAGCGATGTTTCCTAAAAAATGTCCCTAAATTAGAGACATTTTCTAGAAACATTGATAAATTAATGATGTTTTTCAAGAAATGTCGCTAATTTAACATCATATTTTCATAAAACATCACTAAATGAGCGACGTTTTTAGGAAACGTCACTAATTTAGCATCATTTTTAGGAAACATCACTAATTTAGCATCATTTTTTTATAAAATGTCACTAAATTAACAACATTTCCTAGAAACATTTCTAAATTAGAGACGTTTATCATGAAACATCACTAAATTAGTGATGTTTTCAGGAAACATTGCTAAATATAAAAATTAGCAACGTTTTTCTAAAAACATCGCTAAAAAAGCGTCACTAAATCATAGTTTTTTATAGTGTAGGCAGTCTTACCACTTCTCTTATGTATATCTTGGAGAGTTGGTCGGGAGATAAATCTTCCTTGATAACAATGAATTGTGATGACTTTGTACAATGTTCGACTACCACCCAGAAGAAGTTATTACCATTAGATATCCTAAGGAGTCCTTTAATGAAATCTATGGTCATGTTTTCCCATTTAAATACTGGTATGACAAATGGCTTCATCATACCCTTAGACTTCCGTTATTTATCCTTGAATTCTTGGAATACCAAGCATCGAGATACAAATTCTAAAATCTCCCTCTTCATGTTATCCCACCAGAAGTTTTGCTTTAGATCTCTATTCATCTTAGTACTTCCTGGATGAATAGAGAAGGATGAGATATTCACATCATATAGAAGTTCCCTCTTCAGTTTTGGTTTTGATGGGATAGATATCCAAGTTCCAAACCTTATGACTCCATCTTTAGCAATACTAAAATTTGGAATATTCAATACCTTTCTTTGTAGATCCTTATCATCTTTTTGGGCCTCCTTGACACTCTAAATAACAGATGGTTGAGTATTTATTTGAGTAAGGTAATATGAATATCCTTTTATTACTCCCACATCCATCCTTTCCATGTTCAAGAAGATTGGATCCCTTTGAGTCATCATCATAGATAGGGTTACAATATCTTTTCTACTCAGAGAATTTTACACTTTGTTCAACTTCCTAGGATGGTAATGGATTGAACAATTATAATCCTTGATTAGCTATAACCACATTCATTTGTGCCTATTGAGCTCATTTTTTGTGAATATATACTTGAGACTTTTATGATACACATACATGTCAAAATTATTTCTATAGAGATAATGCCTCCAAATCATTAATATGAAGATCACTACAGGAAATTCCAAATCATGAGTTGGGTAGTTTTACTCATGGATCTTTAATTAGTTAGAGGAATATGATATCACCTTGTCACCTTGCATGAGTACATAACCTGATCCCTTTTTGGATGTATCGTTTTGGATGAAAAATCCTTACACACAGTTGGGTAATGTGAGAATAGGTGTAGTGATTATCCTCTTTCTTAACTCTTTAAATATCTCCTCGTATTCATCAGTATATACAACCATCAATCCCTTACAAGTTGGCTTGTTTAGTGGGCTTCAAAATCATGAGAGTTTTCTCACAAATCGATGATAGTACCCAGTTAGTCTACGGAAAATACGGATCTCCATCACATCTGTTGGTCTAGGCCATCCTTTAATTTTCTTAATTTTTGAAGTATCCTCATATATTCATTTACTGGAGAAAATATTCCCTAAGAATATTAATTTATTTATCCAAAAATTTCATTTACTATAATTTTCATACAAAATTTCCTTTTGTGAGGTCTTTAGCACAAAATTCAAATGCTCCTCTTGCTCTTCCTTTATTTTAGAGTAGATAAGAATATAATCTATAAATACTACCATAAATTTGTTGAGATAATCCCTAAAGACTATATTCATTAATTCTATAAAGACAGCTAGAGAATTAGTGAGTTCAAATGGCATCACTATGAACTCATAATTATTGTACCTTTTATGAAAACTAGTCTTGAGGACATCCTCCTTCACCTTTACTTAATAATATCTTGAATGAATATCCAACTTAGATAAGTACTGAGCTCCATATAGCTGATCAAATAATTCATCAATCCATGATAGATGATACTTTTTCTTTATTGTTATTTTTATAAGCTCATGATAATCAATTAAAAGTAGTATTGACCTATCCTTATTCTTAACAAAAAAGGACTAGTGCACCCCATAGTGGATCACTTGGGAATATAAACACTTTATCCACATTCTCATGTAATGTCTTATTTTACTATTCAATTTCAATAGTGACCATTCTATATGGAGTCTTTGATATTGGAAAATCTCCAGGTATAAGTTTTATCAAGAACTTAACCTCTTGACTAGGAGGAAGACCATACAATTTAGGAAAATAATCAACACATTCCCTTATATTATGCATGGAATTAAAGATGATCTTTTCCTTAGTCTCAATAATTTGAGCAAGATATTCTTTCCCATATGGCACTAACATCTATGTTTGAGATGATGATACAAAAGGGGATTCATCCTCCTTGTAATTGTATAGGATTGAAGGGTGATTTGAGATACAGAGGGTAATTTTCTTCCCCCAAAAATTTATGTTTTCTATATATAAGGAAAGACAATCTATACCCATAATATCATAATATTCCACTAAAGGAAGTATCATAGGGTTTTCTGGGTAACTCAACCCACAAATATAGAAATGGGAGAAGTTATATACTTGGGATTCAATAATTTCACAATTTTCCATTTTCATAGTTAACTCCACTTCTATGTTTTGTGGTGGTGTTTGAATAGTTCTACTAAAAATGTGTGATATGAAAGAATACATAGAACTAGAAACAAATAGTACATTCACTATTATTAAATGAATAATTATCATAACATTCACCACATCATTGTTAGGATCCACCTTAGCTATTGTGATGGAATAATATCACCCTTTATCTCTAGGCCTTGGAGTTTTTTTCATCAATTATCTTTGACAACCCTTGATTTAGTGCATTGATTCTTATAATGTCCTTGTTATTTACAGTTGAAATACTGGACAACAAGATGAGGATAGACTGGAACATTCTTTTCTTCTATCACATTGGTGGTTTCTCCCATTATCATTCACTAACTAGGTTCCCTTCCTTACCACATATAAATAATTTCCTTGTCCCCTCCATGCATTTTCTATGATTCTTCTTCCAACACTTTTGACAAGTGGGATGTTGTACTTTAATAACACCATGAGATTTATCCATCACTCCAACAGAATTGAAATCTATTCTTCACTTCTGATCTCTTGACCCTTGAGATTCACTGACCTCTATTTTGATTTTTAGGGTACATCAGACAATTTCCTCATAGCTATCAAAGTCCGGAATCACTAAATCTCTTCATAGATTCATATCTATCCCACTAAATTAGTGGTCTAATTTACTTTTGGGGTAATGAAAAATCTAGATGAATATTTTGAAATTCTTGTGAAGTTTTATCCATACACAAAAATGGATTTTCCACCCTTTTGATTGAGGCAAGGAAACCCCTCTCCATTTTTAGTTGGAGTGTGCGAGGAAAATATTCATCATTTTTTTAGGAATTATTTTCACTCCATCTCTTCAATCTTCCCCAGGATTTGTATTTTTGATCAACATGTACCATTGATCGGATTCTCCCTCCATAGGATAAATAGCCAACATGAACTTATCTCGATCAAAGCATTGAAGTATGGAGAAGATATTTTCAATGGAGTTGATCCGTTGTTCTGTGATTAAGGGATTAGAAGTTCAACTGAAATTTGGATGCCTTTGCCACCTAAAGGTGTCAATTTTAACTTTCTATTTCTTAGGGGGGTGTTGGTTATCCCCCTTATTCACGTTTATATTCATAATTTGAGTTAATTGAGTAAGTATTGTCATAAAATTATCAAATCCTACTTCCATTAGGTTAGGAATCTCATTTAGGCATTTCCCATCACATTGGTTTTTACTCGATCCCTCATATTTCTATATATTGGCTAAAATAAAGGGAAAATTAGGGATGAGAATTATTAAACTAGTAAACACATAAAAGATAAACTATGAACATTTAAGGTTTAACTTATATATGGCCTTCATTATTTAACTTATGAATTTATAGGTTTCAATCTAAGTTATCTATGGTTTATTTCCTAGCGTAAAATTTTATATGCATTTTATTCCCTTCACAGTGGTTCATAAAAACCTTGTGAAATTAAAAAATAATATCCCACGAGATTATCAAAATGGGATTGAAGTAAGGCCTTTCATGCACTAATTTATAATTGAGTTAATTCCTAATGCACCCTTTTTGGGGTTATTACCCCTAGATACAACTATTCCAGAGCCACATCCACTTGTAGCATCTAGGCATAGATTTTGTTGGTTGGAAACCACTTAATATATAATTTACCATAATTTAGGGATGTTTTTATAAGTTTAGTATTATCCTTAAGTATTTTAATAAAGTTTTATAATCCCAATCCCTAAAAATAACTACGCTTTCCTCTGATACCAACTATAATAACCCTTATCTTTAATACACCTTAATTTATGATTTATTACATACAGATACACTCAATAAAATACCATAATATATAAATTAGTTTTTTATTTGGGTAATTAGATACATAACATTATAACTTAAATAGAAATACAATGAAATCATTAAAAATTCCTTAACATGCTCTTAAAATTCAATCATTTTTCTAAAACTGCACAGGATAATCTGGGGACGTACAAAAGAAAGGGGTGAGATATAAAGCCTAGTAAGATAATAATCAAATAATAACATGATGAAAATAATACATGTTAGTAAAGGGTCATATAAATATGACATAAAATATGTGATAATCATAAAAAATGAACATCAAATCATGATATAAGATGATAACATCAAGGTAACATAGGAATGTGACAAAAAAACATGAAATCATAAGCATAAGTCAAGGATAACTACAAAAACATCATAAAATTGTTTTCTTAGTAAAACTTCCATTGAACCATAAATGGTATATCATGAGATTAAAAACATCACCCAATGCATTGGAAGGCTATATAATTATTATCCCACCCATTACATTTATATTATGTACATACATTTGGTTGCCACATAAATCATTAAATATAAGAACATATTTTATCACATTTAATAACATTATTAAGGACTATGGGTTTTATAAATTTAATTAAAAAATGAATAAAGGATAGATACATCTAGGTGAATACCCTTGAGTTGAAATGGTTATGGGTATTCACTACACAAATTTTTGGCATAAAAATCATAGGATAATTTCAGCAACATAACAGTTGTACATAAAGATTCATGGAAGGGTTTAATGATAGTGAAAGGTAGACTATAATTACTTGGTAATAATAAGTATAGTAAATGGATTTGTAAAAATATATTACAACATGAAAAATTGTAAATAAAATTCATAACTCAAAGAAAGTGCTTGAATAAAAAGGTGGAGAGGATTCTAAAAGATTGGAAGGAGGTTATTAAGGGATTGGAAACACATTGGGAGGGATTTAGATAGGTATATGGAGATTAAATTTATGTTAAATGGGGTTTTAGTGAAGAATAGTGGGATTTTTTGTGGGCATTTATAGAAAAAGAGAGGTAATTTTTTTATTAATTTCTAAATTTAGGTTTTGGAATCTATATGATAAAATAATAAAACCCTCAAACATTACCATGGTTTTTGACCATGGTTTCTTCCAAAAAGAATTTATTTTAAATATTTTATAGGGAAAATAATAAAAAATATTAAAATAATACCATTTTTGATGTGTAATTGATTCATGTTTATAAATAATTGATTTTAAAACCTTAAAATATAATATAGGTTTTGGAGGGTTTATTAAAGATTTATAAAATTAATCAAATAACATCAAAAACACTTTATTTTAAAGGGTAAATATTTTATTAGTCATGGTAACCCATTATAATACTTATTATATAACTTTTGTGATATTATTATGTCATAATACATACCATATATTTATACCGTATTTGATTTTTACCTAAAAATTCGACTGTCTCAATTTTTTTTGAAAAATTAGCCATCAGATAATTTAGAAGTGATGGTTTCAAATATAATATTTATTTTATCAAAATAAATTTATAAATATTAGGATTTACACCTTTAAATAAAAATCCTCATTTATTGAAAAATAATGATTTTTTTGACAATAATAGTTTTCTGGCCATTATAAAGATTATTTTACACTTAATTAAATTATATTATCATTTGTATATAAATATTATTTAATAAGAATATTATATGGAAATAAAATTTATTTCAAAATTATTGAATTTATCAAAAAGTGTGTTTTAATTAAAATCAAATATTTTTTAAAAAATACAATTTTGGGTTCTCTATATAAAATCTAATTTTCATCAACTCATATATAATTGTAATAATGAAAATGGATAAATATAATCATTATTTTATTAAAAAGGGGAAAAAATAAAAATTCATACTACAAGGTTCTAGATACATAACCCCTTATTATATTAGCGTACACCCTTACGGTAAGGTGTGCAATGATGGCCCTTTATTAGGGTGGTTCAGTGAACATGGTTTATGTTGTGATCTAGATAAGCTTTAACTTCTCACATGAATGGTTTCATTAATGCTTTAGTTTTTTGAATTTCAGCCTATGATTGGTCAAGTCCATCACTCATTATATATGTTCAAATGAACTTTATCATAATCCTTATTATATACTAATATTAATGGTCACTATATAATGAATATATTATTAATGGTTAAGATGCTTACTGTCCATTTAAACTCATCATGCTATATTTAATAATTGGTCCAAAATAACCAAAGTAGAAAATTTGTTTCCTATAACTATATTACTTAATAAGGTGTTTATTCATTAAAAAAGGGAATTTAATTTATAAAAGTTTGGATCGTTATAGTCACCCAGTCTCAAGAACCGAACAAACGGTTCCATTGGGGGAAGTAAACCATTGAAGGGAGGGTGTGGGCCCATATCCCTATTCCCACCAAAGGAGCTATTTAT
This sequence comes from Viscum album, assembly GCA_963277665.1. NCBI lineage: Eukaryota > Viridiplantae > Streptophyta > Magnoliopsida > Santalales > Viscaceae > Viscum > Viscum album. The sequence continues at coordinate 1,481,008,713 of OY728141.1, read as the reverse complement.
CATATTATTATGGCCACTGGAGAGTGAGAATATATTCCTATTCATTATCAATAAAACTAAGAATATACTTGAGTAGTATTGGAGGAAGCACACTGTCATATTTTGGTGATAATCAAAGAGAAATCCCATATCCTTTCCTCCACCAATAGAGACCATTGGAATATTTTGGCAGAGAATAGAGGACTAAAGTGGGATCATATCCCCACACCCACTAAAGAGTGGCCCAATATTCTAATTCTTTTGGAAGAAGCTTTTCATAATATCCTAGAGGTAATTGAAGGGTAGACTTATATCCCTAATCAAATATTTTAGATCTTCTAGTATATCATAGAAATATTAATGGAGGTACACCATTGATATATCCCAATGGACAACAGAAGGCAGACCCATATTCTTTCTCCCATCATTAGAGAAATTCATATGTACACTCTAATGACTATTTAGGACATGGTTTATATTCTTTCTCTTATGCAGGAGTATCATTAGTGTAACCTAGTGAGGAATAAAGAACAAGTTCAGGCTCATATTCATGTTCTAACTACAATTTTAGGGAATATTCTGAAAACCACTCTAGGGAAGGTGCATATATCTTCCAAACATATAAGATATCACCAACATATCCTAGAAATCACTTAGTATAAATCCCATATTCCTACTCCCCATTAGTTTAAGGAAGGATATCATTATATCACAATAGAAACTAAGAGGAACACTCATATCCATTCTCATTTTTAGGAAATAAATTAGAATATTCCAGTGTATAGGAAGTGGTTGGATCATATTCTAGACCAATATCATAAATTTCATGGGAATAATCTAGTGGTAACATGGGAGTTTACTAAGAGGGATCTCACCCATGATAGTCATTGTCCATAGTGCATGACCCCAACTACCTAATATGGTTTTTACAAAAGGAAATCTTCCCAAAGGAAATACATGAATCAAGAGCAGGCTTATATCCCTTCCCTAATCAATGTTTATGTTATTGAGACCCTTAAAAACCAATCAATAATGACCCATTAATCTTCTATCACATCAACACAAATATAAAAAAGTTATAATTGTAAAGATCATCCCTTTGAAAACATAAATATTGATCATGTGAATTCTTCTCATGGTGCGAGTTGTGAAATTATTCTTTGCATCTAGATTGTTAGTCAGAAAAAAGTACCTCCCCTTATCAATCCATTAAATATTATTAACCATGAAGGTATCAAATATAGAAACATGATAATCCACCTTGGAGTTCCTCCTTAAGGAATATGTTGCAGAAATCATTCCTTCCACCAAACATCAAATTGGAATATACATCCTCCCCATGATGGAATATATGAACATAACCATGGAAATCCCCCCATGGAATTTACTATGAATATCCTCTAAATGGTGACATAAAACTTCAACAAGAAGGTCCCCCACTTATCAAAGATACTCTAAGAATGACCTTATATCAATAATCAATCGAGAGACTAAATCCATCCACACTAAGTTCCTCATCATTGGCTAGAGATATCTCACCTTTACCAAAGAATAGTTTGAGGAAAAGATCATCATCCACACCATATTCATACTACATATGCTTATATGCAATGTGGGAGATTATAGAAAATCATGATCCCTCAATAAGGTAATAATGAAGTGGCTATTATGGTTGGATCAAGTAGAGTAATCCCTCACAGATGATGAAGATAACTCTATGTTCTTGAGAAAAGAACTAGAAAAAGTTAATGTACTGGTCATGTCATAGCCCCTAGCCACTGAAAATGCAATATTTTTCATTCTTATTTTAATATTAAACATGATTTTATAAAATATAAATGATTAATCTTTCAATATTTAATTGTTTTTACATTTCATAGTAGGATACAAAGTTTGATAAAAAAAATGAACAAATAGAGAAAAAATAGAGAGCTATAAAACATAAGACTTTTGAAGGTATATTAAAGTTATAAAAAAGTAAAGGACAAGTAAATAACCAATTAAAAGGCTCAAAACCAAATATACACATAGAAATAGAGAAAAAAGTTATGGAAAATAGAAATTCACATCATGAATGTCATTCAAGATGTGGAACTTAAAGAATACACAACATGAAAACAAGATATGAAAAGTTTGCCCCCACACATTACACATCATGAATAAACTATTCAAAATGTGAAATATTTTGGAAATAATAGGTTTAGTATTGTACATGACATGTTTGTAATAACTTAGAGGATGTGGAACTCTCAGACAGACCCATAAATAGTGATTTTGATGGAAATTAATGGCGGGAACTCATTTTGATGACCTGAGATGACCCATTATGACTCAAGATCATTTAATAGGCCATTTATGAAAACTCAAAGGATATTAAATTCCTATAAATAAGAGTCCAATTGGGGATTCAAGAGGATGAATCAATGAGGGAAGCTTTGGATGATGGCCTAATATAGATTTATTTCCCTACTTTACTTTTTTTTATTCATTATAAAATGTATTCCCTCTCTTGAATCATCTCAACTTCCCCATACATAGCGGAGTAGTTCCTATGAGTGACTGAGAAAGGTATATTATTTACCAACTATTATGTTTGAGTTTCTACATTTAATGTAATAAACCTTTTCTCTTCCTTATACTAACCAGATTCAATTATTTATTCTATTTCTGATTCTGAATGCATCTACGCTAGGGTTAGATTATTTTTATTTCAATTGCCTTTGTCGATGGTCCATATCTACCTACTCCCAATTACCATATGTTTTATACATATAATATTAGGGTTGGGTGATGAGTGCTCGATGATCACCAACATGTGTGAAGAATTGTGACGCGACTATTTTTAATTAGGGAATAACAATTCCCAATTGGGAATTTCCTTAATTTATCAAAAGGACCTATTATAATTCCTTTCAAACAAGGAGGGTAGAATGATTGAGACTTGATTAGGAATTCCCTTAACATAACCATATCTCCAAGTATAAGAGATGAATCAAAATAGGAATCTCTCTCATACTAGCTAGCAGAAGTAGAATTGGTAAAAATTAGAAATAATGATAGTATAACACTAGGTTTTTACAAACCATTTGAGTCACCATTTTTCATCAATTGTATTCAAATTAATAAATTGAAACTACTTCCAGTATTCAATTTCTCAAACCAATAAAAAATCAATTTTCTTAAAATCAAATGAAAGTGACAAACTGTTTTTCATGCACTCCTCTATAGGAGAAAACCTAGGGTTAAATACTATATTATACTAGGTAATAATTTTTTTCCATTCCCCATGATAGGTGTGCATCAACAAAATTTTAGTATAAAACCCTAGAGAAATTTAATAAGAAATTTATACATTATCTTCACTTGAATTTTTGGTTAACTCTCTCTCATCTAAAGAAAAATACATTTTTCTTATGGGGAATATGATAACCATGTTAAGAAAATAGGATAGATCTATCACCAAATCAACTTAGCTTCCCTTTTAGGTGCACAAAACCCAATGTCAAGAAGGTGGTGTAGATATCTATAGTAGCCATGCCCCTATACCATCTAATCAATAATTCCCCACCTTATGTACACATTATAAGATAAAGTGAGCATGGAGTATTGCATTTTACCTCACTCCATAGGAAACAAAGTACACCAATGAAGACATCATGCATTTTCATTATTTTAGGCCAAGTTATAGGACCATGATCTACATATATGGGTTAATATATCTAGTATATTCTTTATATATCTAGATCCAAAAAACTGGAATACTTGATGAGAGTATTCCACTGAAAAGCTATTACTTTAGGATTCTAAGAAAGTCTAGTGGGCCACCTATACGAGGAAAGTGAATCCCTCAATTATAGAGAAAATTTCAATGTCAAGTATCTCATGTTCAAAATTATATTTTCATCTAGATCATTCAAGAAATAAGGCCTAAAAAACCAAATAGGTATTCATAATAGCTAACTTAGTGGTGATATAGAAACATCCTAAACCATTAGGGTTGGGGGAATTTTTACCACCACCACCGCCACCCCTAGAATAATAAAATCCTTAGCCGGTTAAAGATGTGATAGTCTCCAAGATATTTCAATATCATTCCTCAGTTATGGGGGAATTAATATCACAAACCCCATGAAAATCAATCTTTTATAGGTTAGGGGAAACACTATAAGAGAAGCCTTCATAGTTCCTTCCACTGTATGATCAATCCTCCTTATTGGGGGCATGTTCAATGAATATCATTAAGGATTATTTTATGACCACTTTTTATAAATAAATTTCTAGGGAATATTTAGAAGATAATGGAAGACCCCACATGGTTCTTGAGTCTAAATAGTATATCAAAAAGGAAAAAATATAGGAATATTTCAATTTTTCCATTGATAGATACTCAATTAGAGAAAAATATCCCTACCCTTATATAAATTATATAATCTATTCATCATATTATACATTGGTAAATATCATTAGCATCAACCCTTAAATTGACTCAAAGAATGACGTTGATGTAAAACAATACAGTCGGGAAGTCTTTGTCCAAAATATGGTCCACACTAAAATACTCGATGATTGTTTTCAAAAATTATATCAAAGGAAGACTCAAAACATGGGAAATCATCAAAATACCTATCTTAAAATTCCTTTTCAAGATTTATCTAAAGAAAAATGAAATATAATGTCCATATCCCACCTACCATCTAAATAAACTCATGCTCCCATTGCTAAGGAGAAGTTAGCATAATATGAGGCTAATTTAGAAGAATTAAGGTGACTCAATAATGAATTAATATAGGGAAATATTACTATTGAGAATAAATACTAGTAGGGTACCAATATTTCTCCTCTAATGGATATTACACAACTTGAGAAAACTACTCAATCCATAGGAATAGATTCTAACCAACCGATAGGCTATAGGTCTAGATAGTTGATGTATCTAAGACCAGTGGTTAAATAATATCAAGAATTGTAACATCCCAACCAAATCATTGGATTGAGAAGGACTGAAATATCACTAACCTTAGGTGAAATCCCCAATTCACCAAAGGATAACAATAAATGTCACAGGATATACAAAATAATGGGGGATGATTTTCCCTTCAACAAACAACCTGCAAATAGACCAAAATAAAAGATATGATATGACGAATGATAAAAAACCATATTGACCCAAAATATATAATCAAAAAATAATCACATTAAAAGTTTAATGGGAAATAAAATATAATTATACAATCCCAAGATAAAAATAACTCAATATAAAAGATTCAAGGAACTAATGTGGCACCACTACAGACTCTAACACTCGTGTCCCAAGATCCAACTCCAGATATTCAAGAGCACAACATCACAAAGATCTGGTGTAAAATAAGAAACCTAACCATTAATTGTATCATTAAAAAAAATTATAGTATATGTACCAAGGTTTATATTCATGGGGTGAGTATAAAAACTTATAGGCAAACCCCCGAGACTTCTCCCAAGTGCTAGTAAAATAAGAAACAAGTTTACTCTTAATTTATTTAAAAATAAAGGTTAGGTAAAAGAATAAAAATATATTAAAAATAAATATATATATCCATAAAGTGGTGAAATTATGCACACAAAAATTCACTAATGATATAAAACCATGCACACCTGCAAAATAGGAGCTAATACAACCATTGCCTGAAGGCTACTCCTGATTAACCCCACTTACGAGCGATATTCGTCCCTCTAGTACCAAGTCTACACTCAAAGACATAATAAAATGTGCCGTAATATTTTCACTATGAACATGTATAACCCATATGGCCCTTTCCATATGTATATGAACACACAATCACCGAATTCATGCTAAGTTCACACATTCAAAACCTCTATTTTGTAAATCAATTTCTTTTAATTATTTAATAAAACACCTTATAGGAACCTCCAATAATTATAAATTTAAATACCATACAAACCCAAAGGAGTTAAAATGTATATTTAAAACTTTATTTACAAATAAAAAAATAAAAAAATTATTTATCAAACAATGATCGTTCACATTTTAGGAGAAAGTGGAAAAAGAAGAGAAGCCACTTACCTTTGATGCATTTGATGTGAAAAAATATCCCACAATCTTGAAGATTAGAGTTTCCTTATATAATCCTTTAATGAATAATGAATAATATTTATCAAAATAAGATCGAACCTATAGATCTAGAAAATAAAGGATTGATCTAAGATTCCTCTTTAGATAAAACAAAAGGATCAATGAATGAGAAGAAACAAAAGGATCTTGCCTTCAATTTCCTTAATAGAATGCCCTATGACCCTTTGAAATAAAACATATAAAGGAATAAGACCACAAAAATATCATAGGGGAGTGATGGAATTTGAGATTCTAGGTTATATAATAAAAAAGGAGGGTTTTGGAGGAGTTTTCTGTATTAAAACTATTTTCAGATTTAATTATTCTCATTTCACTATTTGGCCACATAGTTTAGAATATCATACGCCAATCACATGGATCGCCTCTAACCCAAAACTCTCCACATCACATGGTTTACACATGGTGTAGAAAAACTATATACTAAACACATTCCTTACCAAAAGTTCCCTCCATCTATTATATAGTTACCAGGAGAAAACAAAATGGTTCCCGCTAACCATGATCAAACTATGTGCCTCTTAAAACCATCCCAAAACATCCCAAAACCACTCATAAGATTCCATAATTTAACCCAAAAATTATATAACTTGAAAATAAATAACAAAATAATTAAATAAATAAAACCTAGGGTGTCAAACTCTCCTAACCATGGGGATTTTTATCCTCAGGAAGATGGATATCGACGTTCACCTAAAAGAGTTTGGACTATTGGACTTTTATGAACTTTATCTCTCCCAAATTTCATCCTGAATTAAACCACGATTCCATAATATCAATACCAATTTTTTTCTACCTCACAAAAAATTTTATTTATTATCCAAAATATAATTAAGGGAATTAATAAATGTAGCATCTGATTCAAGGGTAACATGGTCCCAATCTATGACATGACTAGGGTCAGGTCAGTACTTATTTAATTAAGATACATAGAAATAATTATAGAAAATGTCAAATATTATTGTTAAGGATAAATGATATGAAATTTTACCTACACATTCTATAATCTCAAATGGCCTAATGTATTAAGTATCCAATTTTCCTTACTTTCCCAATCGGTGGTGACCCGGTCTCGGGGATACTTTCAAGAATACATGGTCATTGAAATAAAAATAAAAGTGTCATAAACAGTGATATTAATATGAATTTTTATGGATTTGGGTCATTTCCATCCATTTATTGATAATCTAGATTTTGGAAGTAGTCTCATGGAAAAGACTTGGTTCGATCAATGAAGTTTCCCTAATATCTACCCAAAAAAGCAATTATCAACATAGAAGACTATACAATGCCATGAAAAGAGACATATTTATCTTGAAATGATAATTTTTGTTATATAAAAACTCAAAAAAGTAAAATAATATTCCCATGAACTATTTAAATCCATAATATAATTATAGATCATATCTTCCAATGTATGGATCATACATTCCAACTTGAAATCTATTTGTGGATGATATACTATGCTCATGTTAAACTGAGTGATTGTAAGGATAAAAAATACCATGAAGTGAAACAAGGTTCTAATTCAGATATAATCTATAGTAGTAATCCATGCAATTTCACCACTCCCCTGATGTAGAGATTTTCCAAGTCTTCCATCATACCAGACTCTCGAATTAGAATGAAATGTGTCGACTTAGTGGTTCAGTCCACAATTAGACAAATAACATCATTATTATAAAGTATACACTTTATACTAGTAACAATGTACATAGTAATATTTTTTAATTTTAAAATTGGTATAGGGATCGAATGAAACATACGTGCTGGCCATTGGTGTTTAGAATTTACCTGTTGGCATGTGAGCATTTCATAACATAATCAACCAATTTCCATTTTATTCCAAACCATAAAAAATGGGTCTTCATTACTATTTACATCCTTTCAATACCTAGGTTAACTACCTATTTATAATGGTGATAAGTATAAATAAATCATTATTAGTATGATAAAGAAACTATGATTTGATTCTAAAAATGCAGCATAAAGTTTTCATCCACTATCAAAACCTTAATTGTCTCCCCACTATTGATTTTTGACCTCATGGAAAGGAAATATGGTTCTGGTTACTAATACTCCTTGATTAGTCTCACTAAGTTAGTAATGTGAGAAATGGGAAAGAAAACTACATTCATATTTTATTCCTTATAATCTAAATGCTTAATGGTTATTAATCCTATGAAATTCCATTGGTCATGAGGATCTATAACCAAATCATTATATGTTTTTTGACTCAAATAAACTACCACTTAATTCCCTTTTCTTGGTGTATAAATCAATTAAAAGCTAAGAATCTATAGATATTCCATCCATCAGTGTTTCCTTAAGTTCAAACACCTTCGTGAAAAATGTGTTTTAAGATTTTATGATTTGTAAACACTGTGAAAATTTAATTAAACATGTAGTAACACCATATTTTTAGTGAATGGACCACAAAATATAATTCCAGATAATGCATTGGATAATTATTTTTATGAATCTTTAACTATCTCAATCCATAAGATATGAAATGGTCTCCCTGTATGAGAATACATCCCAATCCTGATCCAAATGCATCATATTATACAACATATCCTTTCCCTAGTTCTTGAAATATAAATATAGGTTCATAAGCGAGTCAAGACTTAAAATACAAGAAGGATTTCTAGAATCCTTATTCCATTTGAATGGAATACCTTTTATTGTTAAAGAAATCATAGGAGAATAAAGCCTTGATAATTTCCAAATAAAGTGACTATAATAACATTATAATCTTATAAAAATTCATATCTGGAAAAAATTATTTGGTGGATACCAAGAAATACCTTCTTTGATCTTTTTAGGATCAAGTGATATACCTCCTTTAGAGATTACATTTCTAATTAAATGAAGCTCTTATATCTAGAAGTCATAATTAGATAATTCAGCATAAAGTTTATGATCACACAATGTACCCAATATGATCTATAAGAGATTATCATGGTCATTTTTATTAGTAAAATACACCAAAATATCTTCTAAAAATACCACAAAAAAAGTTGAGGTACTTTTGGAAGATTCAATTCATTAGGACCATGAAAACCGTAGCTTCATTTGTATGTACAAAGGGAATGGATACTTATTTTTAGTGACCATAACAAATTCAAAAAGTTTTATTTTGAACATCCTCTTTCCTAATTTAGATTTGTTGATATCCTGACTATAAATCAATTCTAGAGAATCATTCATCTCCATTAAATTGATCCGAAAGGCCATCAATCTGAGGAATAGGATACCGATTCTTGATCTTAACTTGATTTATTTAATTATATTCAAAAAATCAATTAATAAAACCATGTACCTTTTTTATAAATAGGTTTGTATAATCCCAAGTTGATGTAAATGGTTTAATTAATATTTTTATTTTTTCTATTTCTTATAACTGGAAATTTAATTCTCTCAATTCAGTTGGTATGATTCTATATGATGGAAGAAAAATAGGACGCATTACTAGAAGTAGATTGATAAAAAATATGATTTCCTATTTGGGTGGTAAGTCTAATAAATCATGAAGAAACATCAAGGTATATTCCTACTATAAAAGTAAGGTTCATAGCCTCATTTTCTTTGATAATGTCCAAAGTTATCACTACTAGCTACATATAAAATTATTTTTTGAACAATTATTCAAATACCCCAAAGTAATGACATGGTTGAGTTTATCTTAAATAGAAAATTTCTACCATTACCATACATGATCCTTCATAATATATACAAATAGATTCACCTTTATATTGGATTAAATTCTAAGGAAATATAAAATTTTATTGATCCTATTAATCTATGTTTCTACTTGTTTAGGTATTGAATCCCCCTAAAAAATTGATGGATTATGTTTATGAAATTGAAAGGTATGATCAATATATATTGGTTCTATAGTTTAACCCCCCTTTAATATAGCTTGTAACGCTTGCACATTGCTCTAGAAAAGTTCATGGTTCACCTGTGGTTTAGGTGAAACCATGTTCTCCACTACCCCCTCTTGCTGGTTACCAGGTCTTCTAACTGGTTCCATTGTTCTAAAACCATAGTAACATTCTCTAGTCATTCATCACAAGTTTTTTAATTCATAGTTATAAAGTATGTTATAGAAAAAAAATAAATGTCATAGTAAGATAATTTCAAAATCAAGTATTTTAAATAACATATAAATGGTGCAATCCTAGTGGGAAGTCTTTTACTAATGCATGATACCATATGCTCATCAGCTAAACCCACAATGATGATTTAAGGATACATATAGAAATATTTATCAACAATTTTAATACCTAAACCACACCAGTAACTTTAAGTTCAATATAAAATGGTTATATATATATTTTTATGCTATATATTTCAATTCATGACACATCATATCTCCTTAATACTATCCTAGTAGATGGACCATAGCAAACTGATACTATTTGTAACATCTCAAACTAACCCATTAGTTTGGTAAGGATTATAATTCCAATAACATTAGGTGACATCCCCAAGGAACCAAAGGATGACCATAAATGTCATGTTCTTTGTCAAATACCTGGGGACGATTTTCCTTAAAAAAATAACCTATAATCATAACAAAATAAAAGACATGATATGAAATGTGATAAAAAACCAAAATGATTCCAAATATATAGACAAAAAAATAATAAAAATAACATTGGAAGAGGAAATAAAAAATAAGTCTAAAATCCCAATACAAATAATACTCAAGATAAAATACACAAGGCACCAAGGTAGCACCACTATAGACTCCAATATTTGACAGTCACCCTGAGATCCAACTCCAGACATCCAAGACAAAAAAATCACAAATCCCCACTAGTAAAACAATAAACCTTCCCCTTATGTGTATCATGAGAAAAAATGTTGCACACAAACCAAGGTAAATATGAATGGGGTGAGTACACAAACCAATAGAAAAACCCCAAGACTTTCCTCAAATTCCACTAAAATAAGAAACATTTTAGATTATAATTTATTTAAAAAGTAAGGATAGGTAAAAGAATGGAAATATGTGAAAAAAATATATCCATAAGGAAGTTAAATTGAACACACTAAAACACACCCATAACATGAACCCAAACACATTTAAAATACCATATAATGCAACCACTACCCAAATTCCATTGCTAAACAATCCAAATCAAGAGCAGTATCCTTCTCTCTAGTCACAGGGTTTAACTTCATGGATTAATCCAATGTGACACAAGATTGGAAAAATGACCATGTTGAACCCAAATTATCATTTTAATATTCCAATAAATTCACACCCACCAAATTATTTCTAAGTTCATACATTCAAGAAATTTATTATGAAAACAAATTTCATTTAATCATTTAATCGAACAGCTTTTGGGTGTCACCCATAATTATAAATTTAAAGACAAACTAAACAAAAATAAGTTTCAATAGAGATTTAATAAGGTATTTACAATTAAAATAATATGAAATTTATTTAGAAAACAAATATCCTTCACTTTCTAGGTGAAAGTAGAAAAATAAGAGAACCCACCTACCTCCAATTCATTCGATATAAATAATTATATCATGATCTCAATGATCTAGGATTCCTGATCCATTATTTAAATTAATTCCAAATAATATTTATAAAAACAAGATATAACCAATATATCTAGTCAATGAAGTCCCAATCTAAGGTTTCTATTTATAAACAAAATTAAAGGATCTTGGACTGAGAGAAAAAATGGGTCTCTCACCTTCAATTTCCTAGATCCAATGCCTTCTGATCCATTAAAATAAACCAAAAAAATGAATAAAATCATAAAAAATATTATATAAGAGTAATTTAATTCAAGATCCTATATTATAGGATAAATAATGAGTGTTTTAAAGGGATGTTCAGGCCTTAAAACCAAATTTTGTATTTAAAAATTATTGTTGCACAGTTTGGCCACACAGATTGGAAAACCATAACCCAATCATGTAGATCACCTCTATCCCAAAACTTAACAACTCATATAGTTTCTATATTATTTTCCAAAATTGTGAACCAAATTTTAACCTACCTATAATATCCCTTATACTCTTGCATTGTAACCTAGAGAAAATTGCATTGTTTCCCCTAGCCATTCTCAAACTGTGTGCCTCCTAAAACCTTCCCAAAATATCCCAAAACAACCCAGAAGCTTCTAGAACTCAAACCAAACATTATATAAATAGAAAAAAAATTATAAAATTATAAAATAACTCAAACTTAGGGTGTTACAATATTTATATCCACTAGGGTGATAGTCATATCTATGTTAGGATAGATTCCCTAGGTTGTCTCATATTGGATTCCAACAATAAACATGAGTGTGCCGTCCATATTAGGTTCCTATCACTACCTATAATCAAGTATTTTTCCAATTTATGCTACCACTGAAACTTATTAACTCCATATAGTCCATATCCATTCAAATAGAGGCCATGTAAGGGAAACACACACTAGTGTGACAAAAACGGAAGCCGTATTTTGAGTGGGTGGATGAAAATACTCCTCTAAAGAACTTTATGAATCCAACTTTATTGATTTTAAATGGCATTAGAGACCCATAATAACATATAAAACACTATATTTATTTATTTTTCCCCATGATGGAAGTGATCAAACACTAAGAATCAACTAAGCTCAGGTGTTTCATGTAGACTCCAGGGGGACTAGCATGTGTCTAGTACAATAACCAACTATTTGGGTATTTTATAGGTTGGTATGAACATCATTGGGAATTTCTATATAAATTAATTTATATATTAATAAATATAATGATAATAAATCTATTAAATTAAAAAAATGTGTGATAATGAGAGTATATTAGATTTGTTTTTCATATAGAAGGGTTTAACTTACTCCTTGAATATTCAACTCCCACATGAATAACTACAGGGAAAATATGTAGAGAATATCTATGATGAGTTCTAGATTCCATTGATCCCATTGAAATTCATTGGTGGGTTTTGGGTGTTCATATATTATGTGAAACATATAAATGATTATATCTAACAATCCAAGAAAAAATCCTAGCCAACACTGCCAATGCAAGGAATAAATCTTGGTAGAGTAGAAACCATAACCATTACACTCAAAACAACACCAAGGAAAATACTAACTCTAGTAATTAAAACTATTTAATATCACATAGTGGATCCCCTTAACCAAAAATGAAAAAATATCCCCCCCATTAAGAGGGAACGAAAGAGCAGGGTCACTCAAAGTTTGAAGATAAGAAGAATAAGCCTCATTACTTCTGAAAAGAGTAGGTCTTGGGGTACTTCATCAATATTCTGGAAAATATGCTGATAATGTTTTCAAATCCCAATAAACCCAATGAAATTAGTTTCAATGATCTTCCTCAACATTTTATCTACCATTGGATGTTGAATAACTATATTCAAGAGTTATTCGTCTTAAAGGATATACTCCAAAATATGGTTGAATCAAGACATGTTAAGCTGGGAAAATATATAGAAAAACTGTATCATATCTTTACTACCTCACTAGTGGTGGAAAGAGAATGACATGAATTCTAAATCAAATGAAAACAAAATTTTGACAACTGGATGAAAAAAAATCAGTCAAATGGGAACATGTTATCCTCATGGACCAACTGAACCAACTAGTTATGACCATAATTCTCCATAAAATAATTGAGATATCTTCTTTGGTATCGTATTATCCGGAAATAAAGTATTCTAAGAGCCTATGTAACCATCACAATAATAATAACAAATAAAAGTAGGAATCTATATCGACTCCCAAACTGATCTAGACTCTTCAAAACTTCCTACCTCAATCAGAGGGAGGAGGGAACTACCACACCAAACAATATTCTCATTATAGGAGGAGTCAAAACATGGATATATCAATGCGATTCAATATAAAAATAACTTCTATAATTAATAAGATAGATAAAAACCTAAGTTTCTTTCCCATAATTAGGGAGGAGGGGGAAGAGGTTGCAAAGGATAAGGAGGCCAAGGGAGAAGAGGTTAACAAAACCCTAAAATTCAGGAAACGTCTCCTCTAAATCCATATATACTATAAATAACTAGAGATAATCACTTTAATGTGGTTAGTAGTAGAAATAATATACTCCTAAATCATCTAGTCCCTATTTGGATATGATTATATTAGAGTATAAACTGGAGAATATGCACATGCTAAGTGAGAATCCAAATGTAAGAAGGCTAGATTAACCCAATCTACACACAAAAAAAGTCCCTAAATTACGACCAAAGAAAAAAACCGACTGTAAAAATATATTTGACATCCAATCCTCAGACTAGGGAGAAAATTCATGATAAGAAGCATAGCCCCCTAATAAAAAAATATGATATTTTGAAATAAAATTCTATTATTTTAGATAAACTCTCAATTTTGGAAGACCTCCACCTTGCAATGGAGATATGAGAAGTGCTTATTGAAGATCTTTATTACCCTCATGAATTCATTACTGATGTTTCTAAGGCTGAGGTATATCATGTAGAAACTAACTTTGATGAGTGACATATGATCATTTAATTCATAAAATAAGACCAAGAAGTCATTATACATGGATATATCATACCCTTTTATATATCTGAATGTATGGGAGACATAAAATACCATTGGTTTCTCATTGATAATAGATTTAGAATCAATATCATACTAGTCTAGGCCCTATGATTCATAGGATATAGAAAATATAACCTATACCCCTATAGCATGAGAATCCAAGGGTATTAAAAAGTGGAAAAATCCTCTTGATCGAATTAATATTAGGGGCAGTGTTCAAGGATATTTTATTTGACTTTTAATTCATGGTTATACTCTAAAACACAGCTTTAAACACCCTACTAGAGATTCCATAACCTTATATTCATGTGAAAGTTACTTTATTATACCATCAATGCCTTAAATACTCTATAAATGGGAAATTAGGGGAACTTTATGGAGACAATTCCCCTTTTGAGTATTGAGAATCATGATATCTAGATGAAAAATTCTATAAAAGGGAAGGAAAACAAATAGTGGTAGATGACTCCATCTAGACCATGACCCATAACGGCCTCAAAATGGCTCATATCAACCCATTCAATGAAATTAATAAATATAATGTACTTAACATTAATCATATTGAGAAAATTTATTTGGATTTAGGAATTCATTGGGTTACATGGATCCCATTTTAATGTTTAAATCACCCAATCACCTTCTTATCATATGAAATCCAGGAACATTCCCTAGTTGAGTGGTTTTCATAGATAGAAGAAAATTTAACCACACCTTTCATGAAAATCAATCTCTCTATTGAGCATCTCTACATGAGGTATGGGCTGATTGATTCCTATATCACACATTTTTGGCTCTTCGATAAAATCTACCTCAACCCTTGGAGAAAGAGACAAGTATGGTCCCTGGGCATATTTTCCCCTTCCTCATGATTTCATTTTAATCCTATAAATTTATCTATTAAAAATAATAATGTTATATTGATAAAGATAATTATTACCTCAATAGAAATACCCCCTCATTGTCTTTAGGATCCAAAGATGCCCCCATATCTTCACTTTCTTGATCCAATGACATCTCCTCTCTTTCAAAAGGAGTAGATAGTTCTCCCACATCATCCCATGAATCTCAAGATGTTGTAACACCATATTACCTTGATGATAGTGTGTAATAAGGATAAAATATCTAGGATTCCCCTGATAATTATTCCCCAACATTTTTTCCCTCAGGATCTATAGATACCTCCTCATCGTTTACATGACATGAAAATGTACCCATATTTATATTTTAGATCCCATAATACCCATTCATCTCACACTTCTAATGATGTTAAAGTATAGGAAATACGGGAAGAGTATCTCAGAGACTCCCCTATAATATTTGAGGAAATAATCTCTACCACTATTAATGCACTCATAAAAGCAAATATGTGTATAGAGGAAGACCCACGATCCATGTTGACCAGTTCCACCAAGTCCCTTAAGGAGAAAGAAATATACATCTCATTTATAAAATAGTGTCAAAATGTTTTATTTTAGAACTACACATAGATTATTAGGTTAGATCCTGATGTGGGTACTAATCATTTGGGTCTTCTAGATGGTTATTGTGGTTACAAATAGGAATCTAGAAGAATTCATCCAACCCATTCTTCTAAATTGGAATCCAAAGTTGATAAAATCACCAAGTCTAACTTCAATCAAGAAGTTCAATACTAGAATCATCCCTATCAATAAGAAGAGTAGGAAGTTCAGGGTTTTCATTGACTTTAGTGATCTTAAACATCATTTCTCAAAAGAAGAATTCTAGTTCCCAATCACAAATATTTTTATCGATGCAATGACTAGATTTTAGTCTCTCTCCTTTATGGACAGGTACTCAAGATAGAACTGAATCAGGATATCTCATGATTATGAAGAAACCAACATATTTAGAAAACACCAAGAGATATATTATTTTTAAGTATTTTCCTTTTGATTAAAGAATACTGTCACCACATACCAATGCACTATGAACCATATCTTCAAACCCCTCCTAGGGGAAACCATGGAATGCAACATTGATGATCTGGTGGTTAAATCGCAACATCACTATGATCATCTTTCTAACCTTGAGATAGTTTTAAATAAACTCTAAAACATAGTTTAAATATGAATCATCTAAAATGTTATTTCAGGGTGACATTGGTTAAATCCTTTGGATTATTAGGTGTCATCTTGACATCAAAATTTGACATCGAGAAGACTAAGGTGATACTTGATATGCCAAAGCCTAAAATACTTAAAGAGTTGAGAGGACTTAATGGATGTATTTAATACATAGGTAATTTTATATCCAAACTCATAGGAATGTGTTTAACCTTTAAGAGGTAGATGAATAAGGGAGCCACCTAACAGTGGTATGAAAATTTTCAGATATCCTTTAACGATCTTAAGAAATACATCTTTCTCTTTCCAGTATTGATGCTACTAGTATAAGGAAAACTGGTCATTCTATATATGGATACCTTTAAATGATTAGTTAGTGACCTTTATATATATAATAATGATATAGGTAATGATAATGTTTTATAATAACTTAATTGAACAATACTAGATTTTGAAACCAAGTATTTCAGTATCAAGAAGATTTGACTTGTATTAATCTTCATGGTGAAAAAGTTGAAACACTATCTATAGAATCATAATGTCTATTTTATCTCTCATGTTGATACTCACAAATAAAATCTCAATAATCCTATGGTAACTGGACATCTAACATGGTGGGCAGTTATCTTGAAACAATTTGACATTTAGTTTGAACTCTATAAGGTAGTCAAAGGTCAAGAATTGGAATTTTTTTGGCAGCGCACTCCACCATAGAAAGTGTACTGATGAATACAGAGATCCTCAAAGAGGACATTTTATAAATTATTAATGTTCCTAAGATATGGGAGTTTTATTTTGATAGTGGTTCTAGAATCTTGACAAGAATAAGAATGAAAAACTTAAAGCTCAATAGGGTTGTTTTAAGAATTATTCTTATTTATCCATTGAAATTGGTTTAACCTTATTGACTTTTACTATCATAAGGTTGCACCGATAATGATGTGGAGTACCAAGACCTAATTGTAGGCTTAGAGATGGATATATAGATACTAATAGACAATTTTAATGTCAATGGTGAATTAGAGTTGGTTATAAAGTATATTAATGGTGAATATACCATTAAGATGGAGGAATTAATACTTTGAATTGATTATATATGAGGGTTTATGGAATAATTACACTTCAAGATAATATTGTCTCACATCCTTCATTTATAGAATGCTCTTGCTGATGCAATGGATAGAATACCACAACCTTGGAAGATAAAAATTAGGATGATGCAATTATCTATATTGAACATCACACAGTGGTATCATTATTCATCAACAATGATATGGAGGAAATCAATGAGATAAACACCACATTAGATAAATGTTATCCCATATCCTCACTATCTGATACCATAATGAGATAAAATTCCCTTATAGTATACTACCTACATAGCATAATTCTTCCATTTGAATGAGCTAAGAAAGAATAGATCTGATAGTTTGGAGTGAACCTGATCATCTATGATGGCCCAAAGTCCTAAAAAGTCCTTTATAAATGATATTTTTATGGATTTCTCATTAGTTGCATTGAAGGAGGAGAGATTGTTATTGTCATGAAAGTGGTACATGCTAGCGCTTACAGTGCTCATAAGCCATGATCCAAACTCTCTCATCAAATGAAAGGACTTGGATAATTTTGGATAACAATGGCATAAGACTACATGGTGTTCACAAGGAAGTTCCATGATTTCTAGATACATGCCAATTTCATCCATCAACCCCCTGATCTTTTTTACATTGCGAAATATTCTTGTTCATTTTACATATAGGGAATATATGTTATGGGTCTATATCCCCTAATTATAGGTAGGAATTTCAAGTATATCCTTACTACCATTGAATTATTCTTCCAATGGGTCAAGGATATATACCTCAAAGAATTTAGTAAAAAATATATCATCAATTATTTGAAGTTGAACATCATTACCAGATTTTTTGTCCCTCACATGACATTTATAGACAACAACACCAATTTCTATTCTTCCGAATTAAAAAGGCTGTATCAAGAATAAAATATTCAGTCCAAAAACTCATTTCATTACAATACATCAATGAATGGATATATATAGGCTGTCAACAAAAATTTATCTAATATGCTTCATAATATGGTGGAAAAATACAAGAAATTCTAGCCAGATAAGGTCTTGCATGATTTGTGGGATTATCACACCACAATCCATACTACTATACAAGCGACCCAATATTCAATTTTATAGGTAATAGAGGAAGTCTTTCCCATTGGGTCTATCTTCACATCACTTTTTTGAATCTATTATTTGAATAAGAAGAGTACTATAAGTGATTATATGAGTTAAAATGACTTGAAGAGAAAATGTTACACACATGAGACAACCTATAAATCTATCAAAACCTGATTTCATGAGCACCCAATAAGGATTTATTTAAAGATTACTCTAATGATAATTGGTGGTCATTATTAGAAATATTATAATACTTGGTAATATGACTTTAAATCTTAATCTGAAATAGAAATGACCTTAATCTATAAATAATTTCTACCCCCTAATCACAATTGATAGAGAGTGCATCATACTAACTACCAATGTAAGGATTCTCAAGAAGTAAATTTCATAACTTCATGAAAAGTTCAATAATTCATAGTCACATAAAAATAAATTGTATGAAATTTGTTTCTCATCACATGATGTTAAACTATACAACCAAATTCTATCTTGTAAGAATTTAAACTACTTAGAGATATCCATTCCATATGATCCTGATTCCTTATATATGATCCAATCAACAGAAGAGTCTTTGGTTTATTATTCATTATCCATGAATATATACAAAAAATAAACCCATACTTAAAAAGAAAAAGACCCCCTCATTGTTTGGGCTCCCTCTCCATCTAGCACTACCCAAAACTTCTTGGTGAGAATTATTCCATGGAACCCATTTTCAAAAAGAAGGGAAGATAAAAGGAAAAAATTCCTCTCCCACTATGTGAGAGATAAATTGTCATGTGGGTACATTATTGGTATATATTCATTTAGAAATAAATACATGTTGATTTATTCCTGACATCTCAAGATATGTAGAGACACTTAAAGTACTTGACCTAGGTACAACCACCCACTTCATAAAATAACACCCCCTTTACCTCTATTTTAGTATTCATAACACTCTAATTCATGTTATATTTATCCCAATATTCTCACATTGAGATGGAATTTTATTTCCTTTCCCCTTCATACGAGCCTGATATATGCGAGGATTATCCAAAACTATGTGTGGATTAATTATTATATCATGTGATTTTCCATGATACCCATATATCCTATCATTCATCTTACTGTGAATTATAATTGAACCTTTACCTCATCCTAGTGTTTAGGATCACTCATTTATATCATGATTCCCTTAACAATCCCAATATTGAGATATCACTAGGCTATCCTATGCATGATATAGACCAGAAAAGAACATTTTATCATGGTATAATAATAATAAACTACATGACATAAAGTTTAAGTTTCATGAATTTAAACTATTTAGCACTTCCATCCTTGTCGCATGATTTATAACAACATGATGTGTGTAAGGAACCCACACCTAACACGTGCTATCATTAGATATGAGTAATCTTATAATTTCTTCTTGTTTCTCATGATGATCAGGATTCACATGAGATTATAGGTTCTAGTTAATTTCCCTAATTTGTATAATTGAGATGAATAATATTTAAAGGAAGTGAGACCAATCCTGGTCACATGATGTAAAATTGAATGACATAAAGTCTAACATAAAAAACCTCTTATATTGTTTAGGAGGGAATATAAGAACTGTTCTTCTTACATGAGAGTCTGATCCAGGTAATAGTTCTCTGTGTGAGTTTCCTTCACCTATATTTTGGTCAACATTGAGATAAAATCCCCGAATCATAAAAAATATGTTTGGATTTATTCCCATACTATGGGATATGTAGTGATTCCTATATCACCTATCTTGGACCTAATTGACAATTCCAATCAAGACCTATCTTTGTCTTGGTTTTTGAATTCTCATTCATTCACATCAGGTTTTCTCTACTCACTCGACTTCAAGGAATGGTTGTTTTATTTTGTGCATGAGTTAGATTTGCATGAAATCTCCCACATAAAGGTCCTCAATACATGAAATTTAATTATAGAACACCTTTATCCTTTTCATATGTTGATAAACTACACGACATGTGGTTTATCCCACACAACCTTAAACTTATTAGAGTGGTATATGTTAGGGTGCATGACATATAAGACCCTACATTAGGTTAAAATTACCCTTTCTATCACATGACCTAGATTTGTGTAGAAAATTTATCAGAGTTATGTGTGGATTGATTCATGTTGTTATAGTATTCCTAGTGACATTCTAACTATCAGACCCAACCACAAGCTTAATCCTAATTATGCCCCTTTTATGTTGTCTTAGTTCCAAAACCCTCATTCTATTCATGTTATGTTCTCTCACCTTTCTCAACACTATGAAATGGTTGAATGATTTAGGTTGCAAGATAAGTGGTTGATACCATGCCCAAAAATAGTTTTTCATCAACTTTTTTAGATTTTTTTTCAAAAATAGATAAAATAGCAGCCCTAAAATCCATAAGAAAGTATCATCACATATAATTTATAATTAATTTATGAAGATTATAAATTACCACATGTTAGAATTATTTCTTAATTGATGATTTAATATAATGATTCTTGGCCTACCATCACTACAACTAGAGGATTCCAAGGTAGAATCCCTATAGTAGTGATCACACGTGCTCGATGAACCTCCGAACATCACCGTAGAAATCATCGAGTAATAGCATATAAGTTTATAATGTTTTCATAATTAATTTTTGATTTCTAAAAGAATCTCTATAATGTGGAAGGATTATATTATTCTCTCTATACTCGAGAGGGTGGTGGAGGAGGATTGTTCTCTATTATTGAGAGGGTTCTAAGAGAGGAACTCTCTAGGGATTGATAGGATTCTATCTAGTATTTTTCATTGTGCATAATGATTATAATGGAACAACTAGGTTTAGAAAATGGAATAACTAAGTATTTTTAAACTTAGTTTTAGAGAATAAATAATTTCATATAAGCACTTATTATTCCCTTAATCTGTAATGAACCCCATGTAACACCCTCAATTCATTCAAGGTAAAAGATGTTTTAAATTTATTAAATTCTCTATTTATATTTTGGATAATCTCTTTTATGGGTGTTTTTAGAGGTTGGTTTTTAGTATAAAGGGTTTGGGGATTAAAGGCTAGATAGATGAGTTGAGGATTGGACTTGTGGTTGTTGTAAAACTAACATCAGATCACTAGTGGATTATAGTAGTTAGATGGTGGGGGTTACAGTGGGCCTATAAAAAATATAGACACCCCCAACTAGCTAGTGGTGCTGGAAAAACCTAGGTGGTTCTTCCTTACACACTATCCATCTGAGGTCCAACCATCCGCCAGCTGGTGAGGTACACCGACTACCGATGGAGACTGGCCGAGTGTGCATTAAAGGAACCCCTTGATTTTTTAATTCCACTTGTTTTCTCCCTTTTTTAATACAATAATACTAACTTAAACCCCTATTTCAGACATGATACCTTCTCCCTTGAATCTCAAGCTCTCCCAGTCACCTTCCCTTGGCCTTTCAACGTTGGATCAATCCAGTGATGCTAGATCGGTAAGTTTTCTCTAGATCTACACTAAATTAATCTTCATCCTTGAGAGTTTCATGTAACTATGATTGATCTATGATATATATATATATATATAAATGATTTATTCCCTTATTCATATATTAGTGATGGGTCTAGTGAGTTGATGATGTCTCTTGATCAGATCAAGATTTACCTTTGACTATAGGCATATCATGGTAATGTGATTATGAATATTCTTTATATACCTATTATTGATGGAATATTGATGATAAAACTATAATATATTGGAAATATATAAGTTTTATTTCTATATCTAATGTGATATTGATGAATTTTTGGTACATTATTGGTGGATTTGATGTATCGATGACATCCCCTTGACTAGAGTTAGATCTCTCATGAACGGTTGAAATTTCCTCGTAAGTTATCATAGATAGATCATCTTGAGATCTTATTATTCTTTAATATCATCTTGAATCTCTATTTTGATGATGTATAAATTGTGTATCAAGGTTTTTTGACTAGATATATGGTTCTATTATAGTTTTAATGAGGTATTCATGTCCTGTTATTTGATTGACAATAGATCCAATGAATGTCATCCTCTCCTTCAACATATCTTAGGAATAGTTCCTTTAACAGAATCTATGAGGTATATTATTTTTTAACTACCCTTCTTGGTATGGAATTTCTTTAGGTCTCTTTCATAAACACCTTCTTTGATAAACCAGAATATGATATAGGCATTCTTGATGTGCGTACTAGTTTCCATGGGTACACAATGTGATTCAAACTTCAAACCTTTGATTAATATTGGAGTAATTCATCAACAATATTAAGGTAGGAAGTTACTTACCATTTATGTCCCTTGTATACTCTTATTTCCTTGATGTGATACTTGTGTTGGCATAGCTTGTTGACCATGCATGATTTTGATCGCATGTCTGTGTGCCTGTATAGGCCATGAGACCCATATATGATGCTTTATTCCATGAGTATGCTAGTGTATCTTGATAGACCATGTTTTAATTGATCACATGTATTTTTATATTTTTACTAATTTTCATGATGACATGATATGTTTGGACTTTACATGATTTACCATGCTATGTGTAATTACCATGATTTTGGAGGTGTTGCTTTGGTACTTAGAATAAGTGGACTGTCATGATATGATTATCCCTAAGAGGTGGAGTGTGTGTGACATGTGATGAAGAAGATGATGGTCCTAAAAATATGGTTGGGGAATGATGGCCTTAAGGCTAGACCCATGGAAGTGAAATTGGGGGTATGACGGCCTTGTGGTTTGACCCAAGGTGTAGAGAGGATATGATGACCTTAGGGTTAAAACTGTTATGGAGGTGGGACACGACAACCCTATTTCCCGATTCGGCTCAATGCCTTGAGACTGCCAAAAAATATTTTCACTAGACTTTTGGATAACTCTTGGTTACTTTAAACATCATTAGGATTACCCTTATTATATAAATCCAAGGTAGGTACAAACAATGTTTGTGGTGGCTTGGTTAGTACATGAGTGCCCAACATACGATTGTTATTCTTGTTTTTACATTTATATTATATCATGGAGTACACTTGTTATACTTGTTCACACATGTTAAGGATTCATTGGTGGTTTAATACTACATTTTATTACTCACACCCTACATGAGAATCTGGATGAACATTCAAAATTCATGATTTTAGATCCAAGTAAGGTAAAGGGCTCCACAATAGATAGAAGAGTAGCAGTGAATGGAGTTGGTTACATTACCAAGAAAGAATATAGAGGGTTTTCAAAACGTTTTCTTATATATATAATTATACCCTTCATACTTTAGTTTAGATTTCCACTATGGTAGGTTAGATTTTTATTTTTATTACATGGGTGTCATATGTTATTACATTATTTTACTTAATCTTTCACTTGATTTTTTAATTATTTATTTATGTTTATAGTGTATGGTTTTGATTATCAAGGGTATAATATCCCCAATAATGACATCCAGACCCTCATTGCTAGTTGGTAGCCTCTTGCATACAGTGAGGCAAGCACGGGGTCTCATGGATCTCTGGATCAAACCCGGTGGTTTGGGTCGGGGCATTACACCCCATGTCTAAATAATAATAATAATAATAATATTTACTAAACATGTGCTAAAATCACAGATAAATAGATATTATTTCTTGAATAAATAAATATTTTTGTAAAAGGATGATAGCCATTCCCTCTTTTATTCAATCACAAGGAAATACCCTTTTAATATAAAAAGAGAGTGAACCCAATACTTGGACCAAGGGCCCAGAGGCATAAATGCATGAGATAACATGACCTGAGGGCCCATATATGGTCTAAAAAAACTAGTAAACCAAAGTTCAGAGATGACCCAAAGCCATATATGGAAGAAGGCATCATTATAAACACTAACCAAAAGTCTTGTCTCCCCCTCGGCATAGAAACTTCACCTGTGCTTCCAGTCAAATATGATGTGTCACCCCTAATAAGGAGCTATGTGATGTTGGGATATCTAAATGTGGAAGAATACCCTTCCATATCACATTGGTGTATGGGGTAGGACCATATGACAGATTCTATCACACCTATATCTCTTTCAAGACTCTCACCCAATGAGGCTTATGTGGTTCACACTGCACCATAAACCTAATGCTCCACATCATCATACCAAATAACTATGCAGAAATCCACATGACTGATAACCCATCCATCCATCATTGGAAGGAGTAAATATGGCCAAATGATGGGTGTAATCACACCTATATGTCTTTCAATGTCACGCACCCAACGACACATACACAAGTGTACTATATGGCTAGCCAAATGTGTTGAGTCAAAAGTCTGATCTCACCATGATTCCTGCAACACTATGAGATATACCAAAGGCCTAGTGACATGAAGAACCAAAAAAGGATTGAAGGAATAGGCCCAAGAGAAAAATATTAGGAAAAACATACACAACCTGAAGGTCCTTAAGATAATCGAAAAATTTAGGAGGCCCAAAGGCCCTAAGAGACACCATAAATTTCCCAAATCATTCCTATTCCACACCATCATATGATGAGAAACACCACAACCACCACTAGAAGGTCAAATGAGCCTACCACATAGACCCACTCCAACACCACATGAAGATCAATCATGATCAACATTAGTGAAATCCATGAGTTTACATTTGACCTCCAAGCACCGACACTTGGAAAAAATTGGAACAACACCTTCCAAATGCCTACCACAAGACCATCTAACCATTTTTAGACCTCTAATACACTACCACCTAAATCCAAGAAGAAGTAGACTAACCCATGAACACTAAAACAATGAAGGATCCCATATCTGAAGTAGATATGGAAAATGAGAGGCATCTCACACCTAAAACCATCGAAACCAAGAAAGATGTGCTTCTTAGTGATGATGGTGACACCCTTGATCCAAAATCCAATAGAAGAGAAGAGGAAACTAGGGAAAAGATGTAAGATAGGGCCATAAGGATTACTAGGATGGGGAAGCTAATGAATAAGCCAATGAGGAAGGAGACATAATGAGTGAGAGTGTTCACTATAACGAAAGGGGGGAGAAACCCTTATAGGAGGTAAAAAGCACTCATAATCACTCACTGGGAGAGAATGAGGCCATTATAATAAATTATTATTTACTCAAATAATATTAAATATGTAATTTCTCACCGGACCATTAAACTCAGTATGTTGATACTCCAAAATATTTATTAGATATAGAATAATGAATATCAATTTAAAAATATAAATATCACTGCATTATTCATAGATAAATAATCAAAATTATATTCACTACAATAGTTAATAAAAATTTATTAAATACTCAAATAAATATTTGGGATAAACCAAACATGAATAATTTTTAAACCATGTATAAAAATAATATTTATTTAACATATTAAATTCATATATAATTCAACTATGGTTCCGAATACACTTAGTGTGTGACTCTATAGGTCTCTTTCTATTTGGAATCAAGAAATACTAACTAAAGTCCAAGGTTGTCATCTAACAACATGGTAAGGTACCCATATAGAAATAATTTAAATTTAACAATAAAAATAAACATATATTAATGTATACTATATAATATAATCCCTTTGTTTGGATATCTCTAATCAAACAGGTTGAATACTGATGTCATCAACCTTTGTGGTTGATGTCTAATTTTTTAGAATTTTAAAAAATGAACATTCCACAAGAACACTATGGAAATGGACTTGATTAGGTTGTAACATTCACATAAAATGTACCAAGTATAAAATTTAATTAAATAAAAGAAAATAAAAAATCCTTTATCACATTATTCATTAATGAAATATTAGTCATGATGCACCCAACATATCCTACCTCATCGCGAGTACATGTTATCATAGTTTCATCATCACATCAAAGTACATGACTCGTGATAATAATAATATTAAATTATAAGGACCAATATGCATGTATGCATGTAGGAAAATCTAATTAAACATATAAATGTAGATTTAATACTGATAGGTCATGTTATCATAATCTCTTTACTTGAGATTTCCAAGGATGAACTTCATGAGAAGAAGCCTCGATGTCTTATAAGCCAGGTAACCTTAATAATATATATCATTTTAATCCCATAAAATGATATAATTTATCCATAAAACATATATATTTTATAATACTATCATCAAACTCATATATTCTCATCATAAACTGGAACTGTTATGACCTTTCAATGTGATAAGTACCTTTAGGACATTATAAAATAAAATTTCATGTAGAAGAAAAATCATGATGTTATAATAACTTTATTAATATTCAAAAACCATGAATACTAGTAATCATAAAGTAAGTAGAAGTTGGTTATAGGGTACTAACTCCAAAAGACTCCCACTTACACTAGAGCCAAATGTTAACAACTTTCAGTATGCTAGCTCTCACATGATGTTAGTGTTTCTGCTAAGATAAGGATTTAGTCAAGGGGTACACTATGTTCTCCTTAATGGAAACTATAATTATCATGACTTCACCCAATTGATAAAAATCCATCAAGAGGTGATACTTATGAAGTATGTGTTTCATCCTTTGATGTGATATTGGCTCCTTTATAAGAGCCACCTCTACAGTATTATAATAATATAATGTGATAAAATATTTACTTCTAGGCACCACATCAAGATCTTAGACAAAGTTTCATATCCAAAACTACTTCCTTAATTGCATTAGAAACCATAATATACTTGTATTCCATTATATAATCAATAATAACTAGCTTCTTTGAACTTTTTAAGCTCTCATCACTTCCATTGAGATTGATGACATATCCCGACTGTAACTTCAAATAATTCTAATTTATTTAGAAACTTGCATATATATATATCCCCTGATGTCTAGTTCATAATATCATCTATATACTTGAAACATATCCTTAGTATTCCTTGGATACTTAAGGATAACATTAAAAGCATACCAATGCCGTTCTCCTAGATCATCTTGATATCTTCCTATCATAATCAAGGAATATACAACATCAACCCTAGTACACATCATGTCATATATAATGGATCATATCACATAGGTGTATGAGATATTACTTATAATATCACTATCTTATTATGTTTAAGGAAACATTTTCTTGGAGAGTTTAATTCCATGTGAAACTGGAACCAATCCACTCTTGGATTGCCTCATAAAAAAATCTTTTTAGTATCTAGTCAATGTATATACCTTTACTTAGTCAATTAATCCTCTTAGATCTATCAAGAATGACATTGATCCCAAGGATGCAATATGCTTTAGCTAAGTCCTTCATGGGAAAGCACCTATTTAACCAGTACTTAACCAACTATAAGGCTGGTATGTCATTTTTCCAATAGTAATATTTCATCGATATACACTATTAAGAACATGTATACACTACCACTAAAATAATTTTAGACACATGGCTCAAATACATTCTTAATAAAACAAAATTCTATTATGGAATTATCAAATTGAATGTTTCATGACTAGGATTATTGATTCAATACATAAATAGATTTATACAACTTTGACACCTTTCTATAATTACTTAGAGTCATAAATCATTACATTTAAATCATGAAAACATCTTCCTTAAGGTTCCCATTAAGAAAATTTGTTTTGATATCCATCTGAAAAATTTTATAGTCCTGGAAAGATACTATGTTGATTATAGTTATAATGGATTTAAGAATAGAAATTAGATATTTTTTACATAGTCTATGTATATCGACTGAACTTCTTATTACATGACTATCAAATCATTTTTAAGATAAATGAAATAATAGTAATGCATTATCGGATGGAAAGATTTTGTATCATGGGAAAATTATGTTAATACATCACTTATACATACTTAAAAATTATTTAAATCATATTTATTTATACTTTTAAAATATATCATGTTTTCCTTAGTATATTTATTCACCTGAGGATATACATCAAAGAAATGGGTGAGAAAAAATCCCAGTAAAGGGATGGATAACATTGTAGGAATGAGAGGAATGAGAGGCATGAATCAATAGTACATGGGTGAGAATAATCATCATCACCATATCATAAACATGTGACTATAATCATAATAACAAGGGAATCATTTTAAAAAGGAATTTAATGTGGCATATGAATAATAATAAAACATCATAACATATTGATCAAATACCACACATAGTTGTGAACAAATTCAATATTATGTCCATGCATAACATATGTGCATAAATTGTAACATCATAATTATAAAAAAAATAAATAATAATGTTTATAAATAATAAAGATAATATCATGTGATATATCACATTAATAAATTCATTGGAAGTATATATAATTATAGTCTAACCTATCACATCATAAAATGATCATAATCATGCATCCCACATGTAAATAGACCATTTAACAACTATACTCATGAAATAAAACCATAGAATATAATATGTTTCATAATGGTTTGATAAATAATACTATTATGAATAAAATTTTGGGTTCCCAAATGAATAATTAGATTAAAATTTTGGCATAAAACATCATTATTCTCGAGTGGAGAAGAAACAACTCAACATGAGACAATGAAGTGCTTTGGAAAATAAAAGCTCTTTGAAAAATATTTATATTTGGATTAAAAATAATTTTGACAAGGTAGAAACACATATATACCTGGAAAGAGAAATGAAAGAATAGTTAAAATACATTTTAATGAAATTATAGGAATATCCATATAGAAAATATTTTGAGATAGGAGATAACTTAAAAATATGGAGTTGGGTTTGAGATTCCCCTTACCTTAAATCTTGTTATGTTCATCTCATTTACACCTATTGTATAGTAAAATTTTGTTTATTAAAACATTAATCTAGAGGTGAATTATAATAATTTATGTCACCATTTATCCATTATAATTATTGGTTAATATTTTATAATACTCTCTATTAAAGGTGAAACGTTTGGATGTCATGTTTTCATTAAATTATCTAGTTTTGATTCAAATTTTTCATTTGTGTTCAAGGTCATTTAAACATAATTAAAATTAATTAAATAATCTTAAAATACTTTTAATTAAATATTTATATATTATATATAATTCATACCATCCATCCATGAATGTGGTGATAATCATAGAGTTGGAAATGTCCATGTAGGCTGTTAACTAATTAATGATGAGATATTTTCAAAATAAGAGGAGGATAAGTATGACATAAAATATACCATAAATATAATAATTAAATTAGGTTAAAATTATTAATATAATGTCTAAATACTAATAAATTTATTTTATAAGGTTTGTTTTTGAAGGTAATAAAGAAAAAAGATGAAGATAAGAGGTAAATGAGAAGAAACGTTGATGAAAACTTACCCTCTTATAGATGTTTCTTCTTTTCTACGGGACTAAACTCCTTGAATGATTGGAGTTGGTTTACTCTATAACATTAATAAGTATTATAATGGGATAAATATAGTAAATTTAGTTAGATATTTGGCTTTAGTAAGTGAGGCAATAGTGTTTTTACAAGCGAAGGGAGATGGGGTTTTTATAGTTGTTGAGAGGGGTATTTTTATGTTATAGTAATGAATAAATTATTATATCCAAGGTAAAACTTTAAATAATAATATTTTTGATATTATAAAATATATTTTAAATAAAATAAAATTATTTCAGTACTTTCAAAGATTTTATAATTCTAATTTATTTGTTTAATCAAATAGAATGGAGAAAAATGAAACAATGTTTATTTAATGATACACTTTAGACTTTTAGAATTTGGAAATTACTTTTTAAGTTTGTAAATTATGTTTATTATTTTTAAATGACCCATTTATCTAATTAAAATTATTTTGGGTTTTTATAACCAATTTAATATTTATCAAGTCATTATTACATCATAATTATGCCATAAAACATGCAATATTTGAAAAAAATGTATTTTTACTATTCGCATAAAAATTGAAGTTTCTCAAAAAATTATAAAAAAATAACCTTTGATAAATTTTGATATATTTATTTTAAAAATATTTTTTTTATTAAAATAATTTTCTAATGTAGGTACTTTTAACTATTAACATAAAAATTATGATGTTTAAAAAATACATTAAAATTGAATTTATTAAAAAAAATCCTTTATTTTCTTTTAGTTTTTAATATTGATATTTATTTTATGGATTTAAAATATTTATATTTTCTTGAATTAATAAGGATAAACATTATTTGTATGAAATTTTACTATTTTGAGGTCAATTTACTATTCCAATGGTCAGGTTACTATTCTTATTGGTCAGGTTACTATTCCAATGATCATATAACTATTCCAATAGTCATGTCACTATTACAATAATCATATTACTTCCTATAAATACCTCTTCATTCCTTTATCCAATATTCAACTCAATTACTCTCAAGGAATATATTCTCTATTTCTAAAATTTTGATCGATTTTCTAGTATTTTTTCTTCTCTATAATGTTATTCATGGGAGTAATTATTCTTGCAAATCAAGATGATAAAACTTTACTATTATAGTTTTATTTTTTCTATTTTTTTCCCATTGTAATATTTTAAACTTTTATAGTTTTAGTTGTTGACTAATTTAGTGATCTATACAGATGAAATAAATAATTATTGTTTTTTCAGTGTGTTGTATGTGTAAAATACTCTATAATATAATATAACACACATTTATTTAGGAAAAAAAATCTAATTTATAAAGTATAATTCATTACATTATTCTACCTTACAAATTTAATCCCCAAAATTTCAACTCATATTCTCAATTAAGAATAGATCAGGGTACTTCTATTTAATTTTTTACATAGGTTCCCATGTCTCCTATTTATTTTTATAGTTCTTCCATAACACTTTAATAAGGTGATTTTTCTTATTGCATAAGAATTTGTCTCTACGGTCTAATATCTTCAATGAATTATCCTCATAAGAGAGTTCATACTCTTATTACACCACATTTGGATTTAGTACATGTGGGGGATTAGGTATGTACTTCCTCAATAGTGATATATGGTACACATCATGAATTTTATCCATGATTGGTGTGAGTGATAGCTTAGGAGCTAATGCATCTATATAATTAAGGGTATCAAAGTTTCCAATGTACCTAGGGATTATATTTAATTTCTTTACAAACTATATGACTCTATTCTATGGTTATATTCTATAGAAAAATTTATCTCTAAATTAAAACTCCAAGTCCCTTCGATGGTTTTTAGTGTTTCACTTCTTTTGAATCTAAGTAGCTTTTATATATTGTTAGATGGATTAAACATTTTTTTTCATATCTTGTACAAGATTTACTCATAGTAGTTTTGGTTCAACTAATTCATACCAACATGTAGGATTTATACATAACTTTCCATATAGATCTTCATATGGGGCTATTTGAATACTCAAGTAGAATCTATTCTTGTACGAGACCTCAACTAATGGGAGATGTTGATTTCACCATCCTTTAAATTAAATTAATAAAACTCTAAACATTTCCTAAAATGTTTGAATAATACTTTTAGATTAGACATTATATTGGGGGTGATAGGTTGTACTGAAATTGAATTCAATATTCAGAGCACATTAGAGACTTCTCTAGAATTTATAAGTAAACCTTGGATCATGACCAGATATGATTGAAATTAGAGCCTCATTAGAACCCACCAATTTATTTAAATATATCTTAGTAAGTTTTTCAATAGAGAAATATTCTTGAATAATAATTAAGTGAATAGTCTTGGTGATTTGATCCACTATAACCCATATCACATTACTTCATATGGATTTATTTGGGAGACTCATGAAAAATTCTATAGTGATGTTTTTTCAACTCCATATGGGTATGGGAAATTGTTTCATTATCTAATTATACTTATATTAGACTTACTTAATGTTTTGACATAAAATCACTTTGAGGTATACTAAAAAATCTCCCTCTTCATGTTGTCCCACCAAAACTTCTCTTTAAGATCACATTACATCATGGTACTTATAGGATGGATGGAGAAAGATATGATTTTTTCATTATCCAACTGATCTTTCTTTATCTCAGGTGATGAAGGGATACAAAATCTAGTTCCAAACCAAACAACACCAAATTCATCAATGTGAAAATCATGAAGCTTCCATTCCTTTACTACTTTCACATTCTTTTTAAGCTCTAAATCTTCCCTTTGTGCATCCTTGATCTTATCTTGGATAGATGATTGGGAAATCATTTGGGAAAAGTAGGATGTATTCTATGACATTACTATTTATAGATTCATACTTTTCATATCCATGAAGATAGGGTCTTTCTCAATATGCATCATGGATTGGGTAAAAATATATTTTCTACTAAGAGCATCAAACAACTTGTTCCCCTTTTTAGGATGGTAGTGAATAGAGAGATCATATTCCTTTATTATCTCTAAATATCTCCATTGATTGACGTTGAGCTCTTTTTGTGTGAATATATACTTTATAATATTGTGATATTTATTTATATCACACTTATCACCACTGAGGTTGTGCATCCAAATATTCAAAGAGAAAATTATAACTTCTAAATACAGATCATGCATTGAGTAGTTTTTATCATGGATATTTAACTTTTGTTCAGCATACAATATCACCTTTTCATTCTATATGAGTACACAACCCAATATTTTATTTGAATAATCACTTTATATCACAAACCCTTCCCCACTTGAGGGTAGTGTGAGTATAAGTGTAGTGATTAAACTCTTATTGATATCCTTAAATATTTCCTCACATTCTAACATCTAGACATAATTTACCCCTTTCCATGTTAACTTAGTTAGTGATCTAGAAAATCATGATAAACTTCTCACAAATCATCTGTATTACCTAGATAATATAAGAAAACAATGGATTTCTATTTCACTTGAATTTCTAGGATATTCCTCAATTACTTTTGTTTTTGAAGTTTCTATAGAAATTCCATCACTTGTGATCATGTTCCCTAAAAATGTGACTTGATATATCTAAAAGTTACACTTACTAAACATAAAATACATTTTATCCTTTCTTAATGTCACCAACATAATCCTTAGATGCTCTTTATGTCCCTCTTTTCTCTTGTATTAAATTTAAATATCATAAATAATGACTACCAAAAATTTCTAAAGGTAGTATTTAAAGACTAGATTCATTAAATCCATATATATTATATAGAATTGGTAAGTTTTAAGGGAATAACTATAAACTCATAATGTACATACCTTGTAGGAAATGTTGCATTATGAATATCTTTCCTCTTCACCTTCAGCTGATGATATCCAAAATAAAGATCCACCTTTGAGAAGTATTGATATCATTGTAGTTGATTAAATTATTCATCAATAATTGGCATGTGATACTTGTTATTTATAGTGATCTTATTGATCTCCCAGTAATCGATTCACAACCACATTGATCCATAATTTTTCTTAAAAAATAGAACTGCTGAACCCAAAGGTGATGCGCTAGGGTGTATAAATCCTTTGTATAAATTCTCATGAAGCTGCTTCCTTAAATCTAATAGTTCTATTGGGGCCATCCTACAAAGGAATTTGAGTATAAGAGTGGCTTCGGGTATAAGCCCTATTGAGAACTCTACATTGCAGTATGGGGGAAGTGTGGGAAACTCTTTATGAAATACATCAGTATATTCCCTTACAATAAGAATTTACTCATGGTTGATTATTTTGTTTAACAAAACCATTTGTGAAAAGTATGCTTCTTTTCTGGGTATTAACACCCATATCATTGAGATATTTTCCAAAGGATATTCATAACCTTCCTTAAATTTTTACTGGATCATGAGATGTTTCAAAATATAGAAAGAAATTTTCTTTTCCTAATAGTTGATGCGAGCTCTAGAGAGATAATCCATGCCTAGTATAGCATCAAATTACACTAAAGGAATTATTATGAGATTCACTAAAATAAACTTCACATGAATTCTAATAAGAGAAGAGTACAACACTTGGGATACATTAATTTCACTACTAGATGTTTTTATAGATATCTACACTTCAAGGTATTCAGGTTGTTATTAAACCATTCTAGAAAACTTATAGGTTATAAAGGAATGTGTAGAACTAGAATAAAATAAAACTCTTTCCATTATTGAGTGAATAGGAAGTTTACCTTTTATTTCACATTCCACCTTAGTAGTGGTGATGGCATAAAATTTCTCATACTCCCTTAGCTTTAGTGGTTGTTGATGCTGATTACCCTCAAAGACCCATGGTTTAGTGCACTAGCTTACATAGTTCCTATGTCAACCCAAACTAAAAATATCCCTATTTTACATCATTTCCATAATTTTAACATCAAAACTCACAATAATCTCTCATAACTCAGAGAACCTTTTGGCTTAGTATCTTTGAGGAACAGTTAAATAGGAAACTTATTTTAAAAAACCTATGAACATTTATCCAAAATCAAACTCTCATAGACCCCTTCTATACTTCTCATAAGTTATGATTATCATCATAACTTTTTTAAGGGAAACATAATAAAGGGGTGAGATCAACTGATAATTAAGGGAAAACTTATCAACATGTCATCAAGGGTTAGATCATAAGCATATGAGAAAATAAGAGCATGGTGAAATTTATTATTAAAAGAACATTTAAATGTAATATTTTTCTATAAATCATTAATGAAGGAAATGTAATATCAAAATAATAATCATGTACCATTATATAAAAGCATGTGATAAGCATGGAAATATGGAATAAATGAATGATATCAAAATATAATAGAATCATAAGCATGTGGAAATATCATAAAACATGACATCATAATAATATGTCAAGGATAACCACAAGGACAACATAATATAAGATAAACGTCATCATAATCATAGTATTATATAACTAAACACTATCATAAAATATCATGCTTAGGATAACCACCCATGAACCATACATAGTATTCTTATGATAACAACTCATGCACCATACATAGTATGCTTAGGCTAACTGCCCATGCACCATACATGGAATCTCATGAGATATTAACATTACCCAATGAATTTGAGGGCTATAACAAAACTTGGAATCAAAAAATAGTATAATTGTAATCATAAAATCTATAATTATATGTATTCCATAAAATTATAAACAAACCATACATAAATCATAATCATGATAAAACCCATGAGAAGAAAGTGGGTTTCAAAATCTTATCTTAAAGAATAATCAAAGGCTATATCATAAGGAATTCTAAGAGAATAAGGAATTAAATTACTTTAAAAAATCATAATTGTAAAGGGAACTTAGGTATTTAACATGGACTTACAATGTATAAAATTTATGAGAATGGTATAGTGAAGAAAGAATAAAGTGAACTACTTGGGAAAAAATTTATCAAATAAGTAAAAGATATTTTTAAAGAAGAAAAAAGTATATAATTTTATATAATACTAAAATTGAACAATTAGAGTTATATATAAAATATTTTTTATTTATAGAAGCTATTAATGATTTAAAAATATTTGATTATGGTGATTCTTGACATGAGATCAAAAATAGGATAGTTCCTTTAATCAAGCTTACTTAAAAGTGGAAATTTTGAAGGGAACTAAAAACTTGTATAACCGTAGAAGTGAAAATTATATTCAACTAGGTATATATATAAGGGAAATAAATACAAAAAAAATAGGTACTTGATAAGAATTTGGAATAAAAATGGATAAAAATAAAGGGAATGTGTTACCGATAAGTCCCGAAAGAGGTATAGAAGATCGTTTTTTTATGTTTTAAAACACCTTTGTTGAAACCCAAAATCATAAGAAAATAAAACCTTATTTTAAAAATTAGATAAGGTTTATATGAATTTCTCATGATATGCCACTAAATTCGGTTTTCAATTAAAAAGAACATTAGTGGGAAGTGAAATTATGGACAGGGAGGGGGAAACCATCATTTAAATGGATTAAAATTATTATTAATATAGTTTCATATTAAAAAAGGATTATAACTCACCATTAAGAAAGAATTGAATCATAAAGTGATATAACAAGATAGAAATTTTGTATACCATATGAAATGAAAGATAAAATTCATGAAAAAACAATATAATCCAAGAAATCAGATTGAGTTACGTAAGACCCTTACAACTTTAGTAATTTTTGAATAAAAAAATAATTAAAAGATTGAAAATCATATGATTCTATAAATACCATGAATTAAAATATAGAGCATGAAAAAATAAATTATTGGGAAGTATATACACAATATAAATAAGAAATTGGTTCATAACATTAAAGCATGTCTAAATAAATGGAAATTGAGATGAAAACACTTAAGGCTTAAGATATAATCTAATAAAACCCCTAAAAAGATATAAAGCATGAAGTTGAAGTTAAAATACCATGAATAAATATAATTCCTAAAATTATATTTCAAAATTTTAGTACACACCATTTAAATGAATTTATGTGCATAAAAGAACATGTGTCTCAAAGAAGGATGTTTTGAGACAAAACCCTCAACTCTTGTCTCAAAGTGACCTTCAATTGTACTAAATACCCTGGATAATTAAATTAATTTCATTATATATATAAAAAATAACCTTATTAATCTATATTAAATATCCCAAAATCCATTAAATATCATGTTTTATTTATTTATAATATATTTTCTTGACTAGATCGTTTACTTGAGGTTGTTCAGTCAATTTCTTCGTAACTCCTTACATATGTTGACCATGATAGAAAGCATTATAAAATATTTTCATAATATATATGAAATTAATATTTTTATGTAAATATTTTATAAATGTTAAATATATTTTTAAATCCTACCATGATGGGTGGTGATAACAAATAAAACTCATTGCTCAAGGAGACGATAGTTCGCACACACACATAATTAATGTTTCCATTTCTCAAAAAATTAGAGGGAAAGAAGGTAAATTATAATTTTATATCTAAAAATAATATTTATATAATATTTATCATATTTTTTTATCCATTACATCCTTTTTATTATCCATGAATAGTGATGATGAAAAATGGAAGACATTACTTTGTTGAGGTAGTAGTCCACACAACACACCAATAATGCTTTTGTTTTTCTTAGAATATGAGAATGGATAAATAATAATTATTAAGTTAATATATTAACATCATAGTATAATTATGATACTGATTTAATTATATGTATATGGATATAAGATATTTTTAAGAGTAATATTAAGGAGAAAAAATTCAGGACATAATACTTTTGTTGGAGACTTGATCTTTCCTTGTCAAAATTATTGGAATTGATGGGCTTAAGAAAAATTAGTGTGAAAAGGGGATTAATAAAGTGTGAGTTAATTATATAAGCGAATATTTGGGAAGATTTTAAAAAAAAAATTTTAATGGGAGGTTCATGTTTTAAAGGGTGTAAATGAAACTCTTTTATATAAGATGAAATGGGAACTTTTAGAAACACCCTTTGTATTTTAATAATTCCATACCACTATTCCAAGATCAATGGCTCCAAAGTTTCAAAATAATGGATTTAGGGGGTATTTTTGGTCTATAAATACTCAAAAAAGTATTTCTACACATGTTTTAAACATGTTATATGGGTTTTACCATTAAGATTTTACATTTGACTCTTTCACTTTTAAAGTTGGTAACTAGTTTTTAACTATTTGATTTTATGCTTTGTTAAAAATATAACATAAAACATATAACCAAATTTGGGTATTATAGAAATAAATTTACCCTATATTTAATCTAATTCAATTTATTAATATCATAAAATTTACTTTTAAATTAACAAAGGTATAATGCAGAAAAACTGTCTTAGTAGAAAAATGTCATTTTGACCATTATGGGTTCTCAATCTTATTTAGTATTGATTACCAATTAAATGAGTTTTAATATATTTATTTTTGTTATTATAAAAAATATAATATTTATTATTTAAATTATTTTATTTTAATTTATTTGATATAAATTCCATGATATGAATAAAATAATAATTTTAAAATAATTGTTTCACCATTATCGTGGTCATTAACATTAATTCTAATAATTTATTTTTTTTACTTAAAAATGAAATTGGACATGTTAACTAATATTAATATTATTCTATAAAATATATTAATAATTTTATCTAATTAACTTTTAATATGTAGGGAAATTAATCTTAACGTTAGTGCATGTAATGCGTAAAACCCTGTTTATAATAAAATTATTTTTTCAAGCATAAAGTTTATGTATAAGAAAAAATAATCAATTTTATCAATTATAATTATATTAAAAGGATTATTATTTTTATAATAATAGTTATATAAAATTAAAATAAATCTCAAAACCTAATTTCCCCATAAATAAATTTAATTAATGAAACAAACCAAAATTAGTTTTCAGAAAATATTATTTGATTTTCCAAAATGATATTCATGGGTTTCATAAATTGAAATAGTGTTTTTAAATTCATAATTTTACTTTATATATATATATATATTTATTTATATAAAATATTATTCAATAGCTTCTATGTCATATAAAAATGATGGTATCAATAAAATCAGTATTTTCACAATTCACCTGAAAATTAAATATTTTTTAAAAATCCCAAAAATTAATCTTAAGAAAATATTTTCATTAAAAATTCAAAAATTATGTTCATTTTTTCAAATTAAAATTATAAAATTTATAAATTAAAAATTTAATTTAAAACATAAATTATTGTGAAAAGTTGTTTTATAGGAAAATGACTCCTTTTAAAATTCTATTTCTTTTTCATATATTCTATGAAACACTAATAAATATATCATTAATAAATTAATATTATATTTAATAAAATTATTATTTAACAATAATATACATAGTTTTCTTTAATAATAATCACAATAAATAAAAATAGATTCTTAAACACAATAATAAGTTAAGTAATTTTTTTAAAAAAAACCTTTATATAAACATATATATCAATATATTTTGTAATCCGTATACTCTTATTTATATTTATTAATTCAACACCTATGTTTTAGTGGTATAAAAATATCATGTTTTCATTTTGGTTTGGT
Organism: Viscum album; assembly: GCA_963277665.1. Lineage (NCBI taxonomy): Eukaryota > Viridiplantae > Streptophyta > Magnoliopsida > Santalales > Viscaceae > Viscum > Viscum album. Next base: position 1,480,968,777 of record OY728141.1, on the reverse strand, counting down.
GTTTCATGTAGAGAAATACATCAAACATATTTTAATTAATTAGAGAAAAACATATATTAAAATCTTGGGTCATTACATTCTCCCCCTTAAATGAATTAAATCCTTATAATTTATTACTCATATGATGGGAAAAATTTCCATATAGATATACTAATTTACCATACACTGGTAATTTATCATGGTTCAATTTAGAATATAATGTGATATTTCCCAATAAATAATTGTATATGAGCCTTGTGTAAAAAGAGACCATCCATTCCTAATAGAATCATAATAAGTGATGGGGATATAAACATATAAGGCATAAATTTCCTCAAACCTCAAAAAAGCTTTATATAATACGGATATAATAATTATATCACCAAAGTTTTATTATTTATATCATAATACATAATATATGAAATCTTATATGAAACAAGACATTGAAAAGTCTAGAGTGAAAAATCACAATCAACCTCCATAGAAGTCATTGCATATGATTTTCCTTATTCCCATGACCTAAGAGGTGGTTAGTGTAAATAATCTGCTTTAACCCTTGGATTGGTGCATTGGTTTCATAGTGACCAAATTTCTAAAATATAAAACATCAAATCATTAGAATATCCATATAAAGAACATTATGTTCCTTTATTATATCCTTTCTTTTCCCTCGATATCTTATTGCTCGATGAACTCCTATAACATAAGTAAATAATCTTCCAGTCCCCTTGAGGAAATGAAATTGATTATTCTTCTCACATTTTTTACATATAGGGGGTTTCATATCCTTTATTCTATCATCTTCATTGTTTGAATTTTCACGAGTCTCCATTATTCTCTTCTTTGGTGCACTCTGTATTTCAACTATTATTACATTGTTAATCATGTTTCATGATAGTTGATTTAGAATTATAATTATATTTCTCAGTACATCTCCCATTACAATGGGTTGATCATTGAGTTAATCATCACATTATCCTTTTCACCTAAGGTTGACTTGTTTCCTTCTGGTTTCATCCGTCACTAAAACCACAATGGGTTAATGTGAGGGATGAAAAATTATCTTTATAAGAGAAGTGTCCTAGAAAACCAAATAGAAAATTATACTGAAGATTTATCACTTTATAATACCATCATTTATTCCTATAATTATTTTTATTCAAGCTATATAACTCCTTATTTAACATATATTATTCAAATTTTAACCTATATTATTTTTAGACCAACTTATATCATCCTTGGTTCAACCTATATAATTCAAGATTCATCCTAGTTTACCTTAAGTTGGGTTATCTTTTACTTATCAAACCAGTCCCTCATAGTAACTAAGAATTCAGTCCTACATAGTAGTTTTTAAGAAGTATATTATTAACTAAAGTATATCCCACAGGAGTGTCAAACCAGGTGTGTGGTTTTTCCTCTTTGTCTTGCACCCTATGACGATTGAGTTAATACCCAACACACCCATTTTTGGGGTTTCACCCCTGGTACATCTATACCGGAGCTTGAATCCACCTTTAGTATCCAGAAAGGGATTTATTTTTAGGAAAACTTCACACTCTATGATTTAACAATATTTTAGGATGTTATCCTATAATCAGACTTATCCCTTAAACTTATCCCTAGGGATTTCGTTAATGTCCACTTATCCTATTCTCCAAAATAACTACACTAATCCTAAAAAATAATTGAAATCTAATTTGATAATATCTATGATGAACCAAAGTAAAAACATCCTTATTTTATATCATTTAAATAATTTAAATTTTATATATAACAATATTCTCACATAGCTTGGATTACCATTTGGTTTAGTGTTTTTGAGTACCAGTTACACATGCAACTTATTCTACAAAAATCGTGAACATTTTAATATAATATAACTATTCTTAAACTTTTTATAGAATTCTCATAATTTATACTTATCTTAATAACTTGGGGAAGGAAAACATAAGAAAGGTATGAGCACAAACACTCTGTAAGGGAAAAATTATCAGCAAGTAATCAAGGGTTAGATCATAATCATACAAGAAAAAAAGATCATAGAGAAATTTATTATTAAAACAACATGCAAAAGTTAGAGTTTTCTATAAATCACAAAGAAAGGAAATGTAATATCAAAAGAAAAAACATGCACCATGATACAATAGTGTGAGATAATCATAGAGACATGGAATAAAGAAATGATATCATAGAATTATAGAATCATAAGCATGTGGTAAAATCATAAAATATGACATCATAAGTATATGTTAAGGCTAACAACCGAGACAACATAATATATGATATCCACCATCATAATCATGGTATGATCCAAATAACCACCATAATAGCATATCATACTTATGTTAACCATATGTTCACCATACATAGTGTGCTTATGATAACCACCCATGCATCATACATAGTGTGCTTAGGCTAACTGACCATTCAATATACATGGCATCTCATGATATATTAAGATTACCCAGTGTATTCGAAGGATATAACTGACCCAACCATCACAAAAAATGATAACCTATATCATAAAATTTATAAGAATATGTGTACTATAAAAAGAGAAAGAAACTATACATAAATCATAATCATGATAACACCCATGAGAATAAAGTGGGTTTCACAATCTTATCTTAAGGCATAATCGTAGGCTATATCATAAATATTTCCAAGGGAATAGGGAATTGAATCATTTTGATCATTTAAAATTGTAAAAGGAACTTAGGTCTTAAACATAGAATTCAAAACTAGTAAATTCACAAGAATGATCTAATGAAGAAATAATGAAAGTGAACCACTTGAGTGAAACTTTATGAAATAAGTAAAGTATATTTTTAATGAAGGAAAGAGTATATCATTTTCTATCAAAATAGAATTGAAACAAGAGGGTTATCCATTACATATTTAGGGGTTTGAGGATATATTAATTATTTAAAAACATTTGATGAGGGTTATTCTTCACATGAGATCTAAAATTGGATAGTTTCTTTAAATCATGTTTTCTTAAAAGTTATAATTTCTAAGGGAATTAAAAACCTGTATAACCCTAACAGTGAAAAGGATATTAAACTAGGTATATATGTAAGGAAAATATATACAAAAATAGAATAGGTATATGAGAATAATATGGAATAAAAAGGGATAAAAAAGGGAATACATAATTGAAATATCCCAAAGGAGGAGTGGAAGATCTCTTTTTATGTTTTAAAACACTTTACCAAAACCCCACATCATAAAAGAAAATAATAAAACTTTATTTTAAAAAGAGGAGAATTAAAATATAAAGTTCACATGAGATACCACTTAATTTTCCAATTAAAAAGGAGAAAATATTTGGGAAGGAAAATTATGGACATTAACTTTCTATATGTAGGGAAATTAATCTTAACATTAGCCAATCTAACACGTAAAAACCCATTTATAAGAAAAGTAAAATTTTAAGCATAAAGTTTATATATAGAAAAAAATTAACATTTTTTTGATTATAATTATATTAATAAGATTATTATTTCTTAATTAATATTTATGTGACATTAAAATAAATCCTAAAATCAAATTTCCCCATGAGTAATTTTAATTAAAGAAACAGATGAAGAATAACTTTCATAAAATATCACTTGATTTTGTAAAATGATATTACAGGGTTTTATAAATTAAAATTATATTTATAAATTATTTATTTTAGTTTATAAATTTATATTTTTTATATAAAAAAAAGGTTTCAAATTTTTTTATGTCATATAAAAGTAATGGTATTAATAAAACCAGTATTTTCACTATTCACTTAAAAATTAAATATTTATGAAAAATCCTAAAAATTCACCTTAAGATAATATTATCTTTCTAAATTCAAAAACGTAATTCATTTTTTCAAATTAAAATTCTAAAATTTATAAATTCAATTTTAAATTAAAAACATAAATTATAGTGAAAACTGTTTTTATAGGAAAATGAATCTTTAAAATACTATTTGTTCTTATTCAAAATTTTTATGAAAAAATAAGAAATATATAATTAATTAATAATTATTATATTTTATTAAAATCATAATTTGTTAATAATATACTTAGTTTTCTTTAATAAAAAGTACAATGCCTAAATATACAAATTCTGAAACGTAATAACAAATTATGTAAATTGGTGTAAAATAACCTTTATATAAATCTACATATATATTAATATATTTCATAATTCAGTTAATCTTATTCATATATATTATTTAAATGTATAGGTTTTAGTGGTATAAATATATCACTACATTTTTTTGGTTCAATGTAGTGTGTTGAGAAAGCTATCCAACATATTTGACTTAATTAAAGGGAAATATATATTAAAATCTCAAGTCATTACAATGCCCTTAATATCTAAAATTAAATCATTGAACCATGGGTAGTGTATTAGGATGTTCCTTCCTTTTCCTCTATCATATTGGATGACTTATTCTTGTATCTTTAACATTCATGAGCTTGGTGGAATTTTCTCCCACACTTATAGCATTTTCCAATCCCTTTAGGGAAATTCAAACAATGATTCTTTCCAAATATTTAATATGTGGGAAGTTATATCTTTATTTCTACTTTATCCTTTTATCCCCTTACTTGAAAATTGATTATTCACTTCTTATATCCATATTCATGGGGCCATTCTCCAAATTCCATATCTAATTTGAGAGAACATCAAACTTATTCTTCATAACTGCCAAAATATCAGATAACTAGATCCTTTTGAAAGTGTGGTTTTAAACCATTAAAGAACTGATCTATTTTACTATCATCATTGATAACAAAAATTGAGTCATATATTGAAAAAATTGTAAAAATTTCATCGTAAGACATGAAAAATTCACTCTCCTTTTACTTAACCTCTAGGAATTCTCTCTCTATCTTTTTTCAAAGAGTTCAAGGAAAATACTTGATAAGAAATATCTTATTAAATTATTCCCACTCAATTTCCTCAATTTCATCTTTCATCATTATATTATTTATCAATTCCCACAATTTATTAGTCTCTCTATCTAAAGGATAAATAACTAGAGTAACTGTCACCCTCTCAAAATAGTGGAGTGCATAAAAGATCCTCTCTATTGAGTTAACCAACTATTTCGTGACAAGTGGATTGGAAGATCCACTAAATGCTGGTGGTCATTACCATATAAAGGAATTGATGACTAGTTTCTCATTATTATGTGAAGGTGGATATTTCACATGGTTCAGTATATTGTTCATAGACTGAGGAAGTTGGGTAATAATTATCGTAATGTTTTGAACTCCACCTCCCATTGCATTGGGATTTCTATTTGTACAGTCATTTCATTATCCCTCACAAAGGTTATTGGTTTGGTTTCTATTGGTTCCCACAATTTTCTAAAATCTAAAATTATTGAACAAAACATAAGTCCATAAAGCATAAATAACTTTTTTATACACAAATAAATTCCAAATTGATATATTATGGGATACCTATGTTTAACGTATCCTTATTCTTAAACTATGCTTTTAAGACCATTTAATTTAATCCATTCTAACATTAAAATAAATATTTACTTTTTCTATATATCCTTTATAATGATTTTTAAAGAAATTGTGATTAACTGAAGTATATCCCACAGGAGTGTGAAACCAAGTGTACAACATAGACTCTTTATCGCACAATAGGTACAAGTCAAGTTAACACCTAATGAGACTTTTGGGGTTATTACCCCCAGGTACATCTGTGTCAATTCACATCCACCTGTAGTATCCACACAATGATTTTTTTATCTCAAAAAACACACTCTCTTTTACTTCACCAAAACTTCAGGATATTTCCCTTAAAACTCAGACTTATCCCTAGTGTTTTCAATAAAATTTTCTATTCCTAATTCCTAAATTAACTAAACCGTTATTGGATACCAAATATAGCAATCCAACTTTTTCTTACATGACTATTACATTATTTTAAAGATAAATTACATAATAATAATACATTCTTAGATGAAAAGGTTTATATACTTGGTCAAATAAGGTTCATACATCACATGTACATTATATGACTTAACATTATTTAAATCCTTATTTATCCTCTTATAATATATCTTGTTCTCCTTAGTACATGAATTCACTTGAGGATATACATTAAAGAAAGGGGTGAGCTAAAATTATAATAAGGGGAGGGATAACATAGTAATAATGAGAGGCATGAATCAATAATACATGGGTGTTCATAATCATCATCACCATATCATAATCATGTGATCATCATCATAATCATGAGAGAATCATTTGAAAAATTACTAGAATGTGTCATATTCATAATAATGAAACATCATAACATAGAAATAAAATACCACACGTAGTTGTGAATAAAGCTAACATCATGTATACACATAACATATGTGCATAAATCATAACATCATAATTGTGAACAAAGATATAATAATGTTCATGAATAATACACATAATATAATGAGATATATCACACAACCCAATAAATTAGAGAGATATGTAATTTCATGTCCACCCATCACCTTATAAAATGATCATAATATTATATTCCACATGGGAAGATATTATTTAACAATCATATTTATGAAATAAACCCACGTATAGAATGAGATTGATAAAAAGTTTTATAAAGAATAATTTTATGAATAAAATTCAGGGTTCTTAAATGAATTATGAAATTCATATTTTTGGTATAAACCATCATCATTCTCAAGTGGATAAGAAAAAACTCAAGAGGAGTCATTATGAAATTTTGGAAAATAAATTATATTTGAGAAATATTTATATCTAGCTTGGAAATAAATTGGAAAAGGTAGAAAAATATATACCCCCATAAATATAAGGTAAATAATAGTGGTTTTTTTAAAATTATTGAAATATCCATACCGAAAATAATTTTAAAGAGGAGAAAACCCAAAAATAAGGAGTTGGGTTCGAGAATCCCCTTACCTTAAATCTTGTTATGTTTCATCCTATTTACTCCTCTCATATAATAAACATTGATTTGTTAACACATGAAAATAGGAGTGAATTATATTGATTTATTTCACTATTTATCCATTATAATTATTGGATTCTATTTTATAATATTCTTTTTAAAGATGAAATGTTTTTATGTCATGTTTTCATTAAATGATCATTTTTTATTTTAATTTAGTTATTATTGTTCAAGGTAATTTATACATTAGTAAAACTAATTCAAAAAGAATAAAATAATTATTATTAATTTATTATATATTATATATAATTCATACTATCGATCCATGAATGTGGTGATAAACAGAGGGTTAATAATGTTCCCGTAGTTTGTTAACCGATCATTGTCATGACATTGTAGAAATAAGAGGAGGAAAAGTATGAAATATAATATGTCATAAATATAATAATTAAAATTACTTAAAATTATTAATTTAATGTTTACAAAATAATAAATTAATTTCACAAGGTTTGGATTTTAAGGTAATAGAAAAAATAGGAAGAGAAGAGGAAAATGAGAAGAAAAATTGATGAAAACGTACTCTATCCTAAATGTTGCTTCTTTTCTATAACACTAAACTCCATGAATGATTAGAGTTGGTTTACTAGAAAAATCACTAAGGATTATAAGGGTATTAATAGAGGTAATTTTGGTAGAAAATTTTCTTTGGTAGGTGAGGGAGGAGTGGTTTTCCAAGGGAGTGTACAAGGGGATTTTTTATAGTTGCAGAGAGGAGTATTTTCAAGTTATAATAATGAATAAATTATTATATCCAAGGTAAACCTTTAAATAGTATTTTTTCATTATTAAATATATTTTAATATAATAACATGATTTAATGGCTTTAAAACACTTTTATAATTCAAATATATTAGTTTAATCAAAAGGAAATGAGATAAATGAAAAATTTTTTATTTAAAGAACGTTTTAGACTTTGGAAATTACTTTTCTATTTTTGAATTTAAATTTATTTTTAAAATTTAACATTTATATTATTGAATTTATTTTGGGTCAAGATAAAAAATTTAATATTTATTTAGTCATTATTACATTATATTATGTCATAAAACATACGGTATTTGAAAAGCTGCTTTTTACTATTCATGTAAAAATTTAAGTTTATCAGAAAATTATAAAAAATTAACTATTTTGAGGTCCATTTACTATTCCAACGGTCTGATTATTATTCCTAACGGTCAGGTAACTACTCCAATAGTCATATCACTATTCTAATGGTCATATTACTATTACAAAGGTCATATTACTTCTTATAAATATATATTTATTCATTAATTCAATATTAACCTTAATTAATATCAAGGCTTACATTTTATTTTTTGAAAATGATGATTGGTTTACCAATTTTTTGTTTCTTTTCCATTGTTTTGTTCATGGGAGTGATTATTCTAACAGATCAGGATGATCAAAATTTTCCCATTTTAGTTTTTATTTTTTCTATTTTTTCCCATTGTAATATTTATCATTTTCATGGGTTTATTTATTGACTAATGTAATGATATCTATTAATGAAAAAAATATTGGTTTTTCTGTGTGATGGATGTGTATAATACTATATAATATAATATAAAACACATTTATTCAGAAAAAAAAATGTAATTTATAAAGTCTGATTCATTACACTATGCGTTAATTCTATTTAAACACTTTATCCACTATCTATTCTTTATAGGTACTAATTTTATCTTCCATTTATAGTTTTCTCTTGAATACCCATTTTCCCCCAACATGCTTTACATCAACTGGTGGATCAACTAAAACCCATACTTGGTTTTGATCTATGGAATATATCTTTGAATTGATGGATTATTTCCATATTTTAACTTCTAAACTCTTTATTTACTCATTTTAGGAAATAAGATCATTATTGTTTACTAATAATGACTCATTATCCTCAGTGACTAAAAAACCATATCTTTCTGGTTATGTAACCTCTTTGGTGCTCCAACATTATTTTTGTGTCTTAAGAAAAACCTATTCCATGCGGATCTGTGGAATGTGTTCCTACACCAATATTTTGTTTATCTTGATCATCAAATTCATCAAATTCTAAAATTCTCCCAAAATTTATTATAGATATGTTATCCATCTCAAGAAATATAGATCATCTTCCCATAATGGATTTCTTATCTGAGGGGTCTTATATGTAATGTCTCCTTGTTTCCTTATACTATAGAAAATATGTCCTTTATTAGAACTAGAAAAAGCATTAACGGTGCTAGAAAAGTGCATTTAATCGAGGTGAAGATAAAGGGGGTCCCTTTTATCAGTACTCAGAAAAGCGCTGATAAATGCCCATTTTATCAGTGCTAAAAAAAGCGTTGATAAAAAGGTCCTTTATCAACACTTTTTTTAACTACTGATAAAAGTCAAAATAAAATTTAAAAAGTTAAAAAGAATATATAATGCGGGGAGATTTTAACAGTGCTTGAACCCTTTTATTAGCACTAGGTGGAGCCCCCTCCCTCTCACTGCATGTTTCACTTTCCCGCACAACCTCCTCCCACTTGCCCGCGTGCCCCTGCTTTCAACTAAACTCAAACCCGAGACCTCCCTCCTTGCACACCTGCACCTTTACCACTAATCCATTTAGTTTTTTTATTCATTTAATGATATATCTATTTATTTATATATATATAGTTATATTTATTCATATATTAATATAAATATATTTAGTTATATTAATACATATATATTAATTCATATATTAATATATATATATATATATAGTCATATATTAATATATATTTATATATATTTATATATATATATTTAGTTATAATTTTTTATACATATATTTATTTGTATATTAATATATATTTATAAGATTAGTTTTAAATACATTTATAAAATATGTTTTTTATGTGTGTTTATAAATAAATAAATAAATAAATACATACATATATACAACACACACACACACAGAGAAACACACACACACACATATATATATTTACAAATAAATACATATATATGTGTATCTGAAAAGACATTGAATGTTAAAACTACCATAAATTATAATCTAAAAGTCCATTTCAACTCCGCAACCATTAAAATTGAATAAAATGACACAATCTTCAATATGATATGCGGTACAGGCCTAGAGGACATCCAGATTAGAAGTTATAACTGTTTGAATGTTAAAAAATCAGGGTATCCCGACTAAAAACTCAGTTTTGGAGGCCTTTTATGCATTTTTTGGCCTCATAAAATGTGACCAAAGGTTTCCATTGGTCACTAATGCGTAGATCTCGTCACAGGCTTTGATTTGATATGTTGTAGAGCTCAAACAGACATTCGGATCAAAAGTTATGGCCATTTAAAGTTTGAGTTATATTTTCAACTTATTTAAGATATTTTTTTTTGATTTTTTGTGCCTTCAAATTGTTATTAAATAATTATTAGTCAATGATAATTAGAAATTTGTTAATTAATAATATATTTTATAATATTTTAAATCAATTTACACTAAATTTCTTTTATATTAAATGTAATAGTCTAATTATACATATCTAAAACATATTGAAAAATATATATTATATGTATATCAATATAAATAGACTTATATATCAATCTATTATTTTTCATGATTTTTTTGAAATAAACACTTTATCAGTGCTAGTAAAATCGCTAGTAAATCCCCCTCTTTATTAGCACTACTAAAAAAAGTACTGATAAAGGGTGGTGCTATTAAAACCCTGTTTTGTGGTAGTGTTGGGTTATCCCATAAAGATACACTTCATGATTTAGGGTGATAGTTTTTTTACTATAATTTGATTTAAAAAAATACCCCATAACCCTATACACAATTATGTGACAAAACCATATCCTTTTCATACTATAACTCGAATGGAATTCCATTTTCCACCATAGTTAGAACTCGATTTAGTGTGTATATCATAGTATATATTGTATATACCCAAAAAGATAATAAAAGATTTTATTAACTCATCATTTACCTTACCATGTCATGTAATGTATGGTTTATCCTTTTACCATCACTATTCCTCTATAGTGAATTAGAAGGAGTGAGTTGAGATTAAATCCAAACTCTTATAAATAGTCGATGAACTCTTGGTTAAGATACTTACCACCATGATCAAATCAAATATTATTTATCGCACATGAGACTCAGCCCAGTTGGTGAGGACTCGTTAAGTGAATCCATGAGACCCAGGTTCGAAACTAGGTAAAGGCATATTTCCAGGTTACTATAGCAGTACAGTAGAAGGTACTGTAGAAGGTACTGTAGGAGCAATGTGCGAGTACTTTATCAGGTACTGTAGCAGCCATAACTATTCACCTTGGGCCACTGGTTTGGGCTTAGAGTCCTTAAGGATTTCTGGCCACCCAGGCCTTCAGGTTAGTAAGGCTTTCAGGCCACCTTTAAGGCCTTCGAGTCACCTCAAGGCCTTCAGGCCACATGATCAGTGCAGTTACCCTAGGCAGACTCTACAAAAAAGAAACAGCCCCAGAGGAGGATTCATATCATGTGCACTCACCAGAGCAGAGCCAAATGGATTTGAAAGAATGAGAGGGTATGGATACTCCATCAGGACCATCCTCTTCTTTTATAGGAAGCCTAGACAGATGACCATGTGAAGGTGGAGAGCTACCATCACGATGCAGATGCTAGGGAGGGGCAGTTCCTTGTAGTTATAGTCTGGTTGAATTTCCTAAGACCTTCGGGTCATGTAATCTTTTAAGCCTACCTTCCATGTAATATATAAGCCTACGAGCCTTGTAAGGGTTCCTCCTCATCCCTTGAAAGGGGGGTTATCAAAAATAAATAAAAATTATGGCCTTCGGGCCATTTAGGATTTATCTAATTAAAAATGTGATTATATAATTCATTTTTTATTTCTTTGAATTTTTTAAAATACTTAGATTAATACCTCATTTTATAGACATACCCATATCTACTCTAATTATCAATAAAAGTAATGAAGTAACAATACCCACATCTAGCTTCTATTGGAAAAAGTCTGCACATATCAGTGTGTACTAATTCTATGACACCCTCCAGGTCATAGGAGATCTTTAATTCAATCTTTGTTTATACCCTGTAAGGTTATATAGGTTTTCAATAGCTGAGGGATGAAAATTTTAAATTTAAAGACAAATAGGCTAGGTGCACGATTAGTACTAACCGTTCATTATGGAACCGTGAGTCCAATTATAATTTCACATAGTTTGTTAAACCATGTGAGCCCTCAAACAAACCATGTGGGTGTTTTGGAGTTTTATAAGGGTTTTTTCATGACTTGAGAATGATTTCGCAAATTGCGTTTCTCTCCTCAAGAAATTGTGTAGCTTGATTTTTAAGGTACAAAGGGAAGCACACAGTTGGCACAAAATTTATTAAACTGTACTGAATAACCATACACCCTAATTAAAACCATTTAAAAGTTGTAATTTACCCAAACTCCCTTAGTTGTTTTTATTTCTAATTTCCTCCCAATATATATTAGTCTCAAACTAACCTCTCCCTATAAATCTTGAAGGTTCTATCCTTAGATCATAGACATTTTACTTTTGTTCTTCATGGATATATTCAAGGTATGTCTTGATTTCTACATGTTTCCTCTTCTTCCTATATCTTCTCTTGATCTCTCTTCCCCTTATTTTATTATATCCCAATTGGAATGTGATTGTAAAATCTAGTGGGATTGAGAGGGAATTGATGATGTTTCTTATGGATCTAGGCTTGTGAGGAATGGATCTTCTCATTTCTAATCTCAGTTCATGAAGGTGACTAGTTTTTCACCATTGGCAAGGTAATGTCTCTATAAAATACTGTTAACCCACGAATTACTTAATTTTCTTATAATTTTCTTTTATTTAGTTTATTAAATTTATTAATTTGATTGGTATTCATCTTGAGTGGCATGAAAAATAGAGTTTTACTTTAAAAACAATATATGAACATTATGTGTTCGATGAAAAGCCTAAAATATTATTTTGAAAAGAAAATTCATTTTATTGTATGGGAGTGGTGACTCTTTACTATGAAAATGTTTTATAAATCGTGAACATGGTTTTTAAAATGTTTTTGAAAACATATCACATTGGGAATCTTGGGTACATCAGGTTATGGATATATGAAAACCTTAATGAGTGTAGAACAACTAGGGTTTACTCTTGTGATATTGATAGATTGTGGCAAGAATCGATATCAATATGATTTATGGTATTCCTGGCTTAGTGTTCATTCACATGATCGAGTATGAATCCCCATATTCTAGAGACCACTTTTTCTTGGTTTTATACTTGATGATATTATTTCATGTTTGATTTCTCACATGTTAATTTTATAGTATTTCCATGGATACTTCTATTATGCCTTTAAGCTATCTTTCATGTACTTCTCATTTTCCTAGTTTATGTGAATACAAAATTATTTTATAAAAACCAAAGTATGATTTATTAAAATAGTTTTACAATTGATATTTCTATAGAAAAAATTGTTTTAATGATAGAACTAACAATTTCATGGAATTATAATTTTTATAGATTATATGGTGGTATCCTAATGGGATTTAATTCTCACACCCTAATTTTCCTTTAAGCAGTTGTAGATATAGTTTTTTAGGACTCAGGTAAATGGAAGGGCGTCATATAGCTCTCTAGATTCTCTAAGTTTTTTGTCTTCATTGTGGTTTGTTTTCATATACTTCCACATTGTACTCTATTTATTTATAATTTGTAGTAACATTTGAGACTTTTTTTTTGTTTTTTTGATGATCATTACCTTGTGGTGGGTTATATAGAGAATCATGCCATGCCAATGTGGGTTGGTTCCTTACAAAATGGTATCAAATCCAATGAATAGGTGAAAGTGTGATGAAATTTACTAGGATAAGTTTAGGGTCTTTGGTAGATAAGATTTAAGACTATTATAATTCGAGTAGAAAGTGAATAAGTGTTCTTAGTAAGCTCACTTCTGTGTCTGAAATTGAGTTTCCATGGGTGGTCATGGATTTTCATCAAGTTTGAGAATTATTTTTATTTTTTTTTGAATAAACTTGGTTTGGGTTTTATTGAGGCTAACCTACTCATTTCTAACATTTTTTCTATCGTTAATTGAATCTATGTTTGATTGAATTTTTAATTATTTAAAATATTAAACAAGGATTCCTAAATTTATCTTTTGATATGGAGACTTAATCATAAGATGATTTGGTGTTGCCTTTTGTATTTATTAAAAAATGTATCCTAGAAGAGATATACTGAATCCAAGAGATAAAAATATGAGGCAAGTTCCATGGTTGAATCATCTAGTATATCTCTTGCCAGTGGAAGCTGTTATCTTCATAATTCAAACTCTAGTCCATGTGGGTGTTGGAAACCATGGACAAGCAGTAAATCATAGCTTATAATTTACCAAGAAGAATCCACCTATCTTCCATGGTGATAAGGGACCCCAATAATCTGAATAGTGGCTTGAGATGTTTGATATTAACTACCATTCCCTAAAAATTCTAGAGGACTCTAAGGTGGGTTTTTCCACTCACATGCTTGAAGGACCCAAAAGAAAATGGTGTTAATCCATCATTAAGGCTATGTTAAATGTGGATCTTACATGGAATTATTTCAAGAGGATCTTCAACCAAAATTTATATCCCAAAAAATTTAGGGTGGAAAATAATCAACAATTTTTAACCTAGGAGTAAGGGGATCATTTAGTTATGGAGTATACCAATCGTTTCATCGAGTTTTTCAACTTATCATATGAGCTTGTTTCTTATGATTACCTTAAATATATAAGTTTTGAGATGGTTTTGAGGGATAATATTCTATTTATAATGATTATATTATTCCTAGAAACCTTTGATGATGTGATTAAAAGACAACTATGGATGATGCAAACATAGCTAGGAAAATAGGTTTAAGTGGAGATTTAGTTATTGCAAGAGGTAGCCAAGGTATGTCATCTGGACTGAAAAGAAATTGTAAGGGTGATTAGTTTACACTAGGACCTATTTCTTGGGCTTATATAGTAAAACATTCAGAAGTCTTCTATTAGTGTGGGTGGCTTGGTCATATGAATCCAAACTTTATGGAAGCACTTAGGATGTAATGACCCTAAACTCTATCAATGAAATTTCCCTTCTTATGTTTATTTAATATAGTATAGATCACATAAAATCACTTAGAGAACATAATAAAAATATCATAAATAAAGAATGAATGAAATAAGAGGTATTTATAAAAGTTAAGGAACCTATATCGATGAAATAATAACTTGATATTAGGAATATTAATATGAACCTTATGCATAGTTAATCAGCTGAATGAATAGTATCCTCACCCATGTTTGTATAAATAAAATTTAGGCATCTTGTAAATGAAAGTATGATATAATTATATCATAGTATATATAAATGAATATTTTAAAAATTATTAATTAAGTAAATCATAAATATTTAATTACAATTTTATAATTAATAAAATGATTTAAAAGAAAAGTAATTTTCATAAAGAGTATTCATAAATCAATATTTTTTTCTTATTATTTTAGGATAATTTTATGAGACCTTAGCTAATTTTTAAATTGTTATAAAATCAGTTATAGATTTAAAATATGTATTTTTAGAGTAAATGATAGTTTTAAATAAATATTAAATCTATCATATTTAGAAAATTATTTTCATAAAATGAAGTTAGTTTTAAAATTCTACACATACAAAAATGGTTAGATTTAAATTTTGGGTTTTTTCTAAAATACTTGAATTTTTTGTGAATAGTAAAATATGATAATTTATGATAAATGATAAATACATGATTTATTGAGTCATAGGTGATGTTTAGATTATGTAAGCACCCTTGGTTCAAACTCACATTCACTTATTACTATAATTAGTCATAATAATTAACACTATTTCTTGTCTTGAACAAAATAATAAAATAATGAATAAAATAATGAGAAATCACCCCTCTCTTCCACTATAAATACCACCCCTTATCCTCACACCTTCCAAGATTTGAACCTTGTAAAATTTCTGCCCAATATTCTCCCCAAGCCTCTCACCATGTCTAGGATCTCTTGATCTCATCAAAAGGCAAAAAAAATCCCCTTAAGTAGGTTCTCAAGGAGGAGTATTCAAGATGTAAAATCCTCTCCCTTTTTCTTTTAATTTATTTTCAAGTTATTTTCTTTTGTTATTATCTCCTCACCTACTCCATCAAAATGATCATGATAACTCTAGTAACATATATATACTGCAATGATATCATGTTAATGGAATATACTTCATCAATCTCCTTTCTCTCTCTCTCTCTCATTTTAAAAACAAAATCATTGTCCATGAGGTGCCGATTTACGACCTTTATGGACGATGATTTTTTGTTCTTCAATTTATCCTTAAAGGATGGTAATGAAACCATTTTAATGGTTAAAAAAGACCATAATATATGTATTAAAACATTTATTATATTCTTTAATTAACATATTTAAATAATATTAAATGATAAAACAAAATGAGTTCGTTATGAACAATAATCGCTGTAATAATGTAAACAATTATCACTAAATGTATTATCTAATGATTCATCCTAATACCATACAAAAAAATGATATATATAACCATTTAAACTTATATATGTTAATTAATATCATATAAATTCAATTTTAGAGAATTATACCCATTCCTCATGAACTTCCATACACATATACAAGTATACCGATCGTGAAAACCAAGGAAGCGAGCACTCTCAAGCAATAAAATTGTATCTTATAACTCATAAAAAGGCCATAAAAGAAATTAATAAAATTATAATAAATAAAATATATGTATAATATGTTCTTAATTAATTAATAAATGTATTTAATTTTATTATCTTGGACATTAAGGTCAAATGCAGAACACATTCGGACATAAGGTAAGAGTTTTCTTCCCGAACCTCCATTTTCATTGGGGTTATGATTTATTCCTCTATACACCAATGTAATTATTAATTATTTTTATATAATTATATATATTTTCCAAAATAATATATGTTTTATAAGGTTCCCTTCTCATTTGTTTCTGATACACAAGCCTGATTAAAGGGAAAGTCTCGATTTCTTACCCATTTTCAAGTGCACTCTATAATATGTTTTAAGACACCATTATTTTTATAAAATAAATAATTTTATTATAGAAATAATATCTTAGTTCATTTCTTGTTTTTTGAAAATATGTTTCTAAAATAACTCTCATTTTCAAAGTAAAAAGAGTATTTCTCTCAAGAATTCCTCGTTGATTTTATAAGAGTATTTTTATCTATTTTCAACACTTATTTTGATTATTATGTTTAATTTGAATTAATATTTTATGATATAATCTATCATGTTTTATTTAATGGTTTATGATTAGTTTGACTATGAATGTTATATCTTGGTACCATTCATAATATTATTCTGAATGGTTAGTGAATATGTTTGCTGATTGAGGAATTTTATTTACATGTCATAAGTTAGTTTAAATATGAATGTATATATTGATTATGTTTCAACCCTTTCGTATAATTAATTAATTAGAATTATTTAGTGTTGTGTGGGGCCTACTATATCCACTCAGTGCATCGATAGGACTCTTGATAAAAACTAGTTTGGGTTTTTTACCCGTTTATGTATGGTCTTCGCATGAGGCATTGATAGTACGGTTATGAAGTCCCTCATTATGAATCCCCTCATTATAAATATAGTAGTTGATAGTACATGTGATTATTTTACAAATATAATGTTCATGGTTATGTTTTATTATGGAATTATTTAATTAGATTTTAATTCCTACCATTTTATACTCAAGATTATGTTTTAATAGCATGTGTACTTTTAATTATTCACCATGATTTATCTTTATGATTATACTATATTACTTACCCTTATTGAGAATATAATATCAGCCCTTTATTATGTTTTCCCCTAGGATATGAATATGTATATTATGAATGACTTGAAAGGATAATCTAGAAGTTTATGGGTGTTTCCAATATAGTTACTATGTTGTACTTTATTTCAAGTTGTAATGTTGAAATTATGTATGTATCTTATTTTCCAAAGATACTAAACTATTCGTTACTTTATGATATGACTTACTTGTTTATTATTCCAATGTAATTAATTAAGGAACTGGCTCTGGGAAACTGGAGTTGGGGTCTTTACATGGGACATGTCGTCATTGTGGGTAATTTGATCATCTTACGAATTTATGTGGAAGAATGTACCAAGGTTGTAGAGCTAAATCCACTCTAAAAAAGGGATCTTAGGCTCATAATAATATGGAAAATGGTGGTGGATCTCATTCTCATACCAAGGAGGATAATTAGGCATAGAAGAAATAATAATAAGGAGTTGAGACTGTCATCTTTATGCACAAGAGTATACACTAGAGGTATAAAAACCCTAAATTTTCATACATGGATACTATATATTATTAGAAAAATATTCATTACATAATAATATGGTCCATGCAAAAACTAAAAATGTTTAGTTTCTTTGGAATCATGGATATATAAACAATTGTTTTATAAATGATCCATATCATTTCCAATTAAGTTCTTCATAACAAGCACCCTTCTTAGACATAACATACATAAAACCTTTCTCCATAATCTCGGGAAGCGAAATATAATAAAGGGTGAGATAAGATGTTCAGTAAGGGTAAACATAATTTATATCAATAAATGAATATAAGTGAGCCTAATATAAGTATAAGGGAATGGTAACATGAGTCTAACATTAAAAAATTAAACCCAACCATTCATATATCATAGTCATGAAACATTACATTAGGTTTTATCAATCAAAATACATAAGATACAAGAGTGTAGAATCATCAATAATCAACCTTGAACCATGAAAAAATATCACAAGCATAAGAAATATTTTTTTTCATACACATAAGCATAGAAAATTATTTCATTAGTCAAGGATCACTACTAAGATTATCATTGTGGATTGGGTTCACTCCATATTCCATTATTCCATAATCAAGGTCCACTCCCAAGATTATCTTATTGAAAAAAGTACCTTTATGAACTAGGATCACTTCCCATTATAGTCCTTATTATATCATGAGATATCCTTGTTTACCCAATTCATTAGATGGATATATAATTTTGGTACCACCCGACACATAATGAAAACCATACATACATGTGTTATCATATCATAAAACATTCATCATATCATCAAAGCATAACCCATAAAAATGATATATATTTCATAAAAATTTCATTATCCTAATAATAAACCATATATAGAAATAATAAATATGTTAACATTTTATCAAATCCCCATTAAATCATAAGAAACATCAAAGGATATTGTTATTGGTAAAAATTCCTTAAAAAGATCACTAGAACATTTCTTGAGGAATATACCCTTTTTATTTGAAAACCATTATTTAGAATCTAAAAGTTTAAAAAATATTAAGGAAATAATTTCATTTTAAAATAAATAAGTAAATTTATAATGGAATATTTAAATAAAAAATTATCCATGATGATGGATAAATCTATTTATTCTGTGTGTTAAAATAAAAATTTCTTTCACATTTTTGGTAAAAAATTCAAAAGTACCACGTTTGGAAAAAGATAATAAGGTCACTTTTAAACCTTTGAAATGAAGCTAAAATATAGTAAAAAATGACCTTAAATAACATTCTTATAGTATTAAACACATTCTTGAAAACATTTTAAAGAAAATATGGACATCGAACAAAAGATTCTCGATTGAAGGAAAAAACAAGGTCGGTTTTCCTTAAAAACATTATCTTGGTCTCTTGAGTTCTTATAGAGAGGAAAATGAATGAGAAAAATGAAATATATAAAAAAAATTATTAGAAAAAATAAAAAATAATTATGAGAGATAGATCATATAATTTCACCATTGGAATATTTCAACATAAACAATCCTTATAAAAATGAGATTATAACATAATATCCTGACATCAAGTATGTCTTTCTTTGTATAATATCTAAAATTATATATAATAAATTTAAATTTTACTATAATTATATACCATAACAATAATCATATCTATAATATCATACATGGTTTATTTATATAATTTCATCACCTATTCATTAACAATCTTTCATTATCATTAGCATTTCAAGCGTTGAATGCTTCATTTTTTATATATGTTTTTATTTAGTGGTTGTAGTCCATGAACATAGATCATGGTTAATTAATCTCCATAATTTTAATCATGATATAGATTTCATATATATTCATTTTATACATAATTATAACTATTCATATAAAGTGATGATAAAAAATGAATTACATCACTACGTGGAGATGGTAGTCCGTACGTACACACGAATGATGTTTCTATTTTTTGATGGATGGAATGAAAGAAAGGTAAATATTAATTCACCCTTACATAATAATTATTATAAAAAAATCATCATATATAAAAATAAATCTATTATAATAACCAACCATGAATGTTGGTGGTTGAAAATGAATCGCATCGAGATGTGGAGGCTATAGTCTATATATACGTTTGAGCGATACTTTCATCACCCATTTTATTTGAGAATAGGTGGTAAATGGTTATGACCTAACCATAATAAAATATAATTATAATTATAATACTTTATTCATCATGTTTATAGGAAGTATAAGAATAAATAAAATTTAAAGAGCTTAGTAAATTTCTATACTTCTTCTTTGAGAGACCTCTTTGGATTACACATCAAGCCTTGAATGATTAGTCTTAAGAGAATAAAAAAATCTCTTCGATGAATTGAAATAATATAGGATGGTTTTTAGTAGGATTATATATATATAAGGCTCAACTTTTTTTGAATAATGTAGGATAAGAGGTTCTCTTTTATAAGTGAGGGGAGGGACACAAATGGAATTTCTTAAATGGTTTCAATGATTTAAGGTCACTTTCATGGAAAAGTGACACCACATGGACAATTATTTTAAGGTAATATAAGATAATTTTTAAATATATTCAACCAATAATAATTATATATGTGTGAGTGGAAATACTACCCTTATATATTGGTTTAACCCTCGGTAAACCTGTTTTAACCTTTACTCTGGTAATTTTTTTTACCATTTTTACTATTCATTATAACAAAAAGTAAGTTGATCCTATTTGATTATTTTAATTATGATTATTAAAAATATGGAATCCATTTACCAGATTCAATTTATATAATTGGTATAATTTAATTTAAAATAATCGTGTAACCCGTGATGAAAATCCATTTTAGAAGAAAGAATCTTTAAGCATAAAGCCTAATTTACTTACATTCCTTTCCTTGTAAAAACCATAAAATAAATGTTAAAATATAATACTGAATATATAAACTATAAATTTCAATAAAACCAATAATAAATTGATATTAATTTAATTTATTAAGATATAAACACATTATATGCATAAAAAGAGTTTTTAGAAAAATTTGTTTTGAGCCCAAAAATGAACTTATATCAAAGTCAATTATAATGATGATTCTTATGCAATTAATGTTATTATTTATAATTAAATGATACTTATGTTAATTTAATATAAAATTAAAAACATAATGAAACTTGTACTTGAAAATAAATGATAGTTTTTACAAATATAATTAATTTTCACAATTCACTGAAAAACAATTTTTTTTAGAAAAAAAAACAAAATAATTACCCCAAGATAATATTAACATGATGATTTAAAAAAATATAATCATTTTATAAAATCATATTTCTAAATAATTTTAGAAATTAATTATAATTTTCATGTGTAAAAAATGAGATAAAAACCATTTTTGAAATGAATCACGCAACTCATTAACTATGAGAAGAGAAACATCTTTATATCAAATCAGTGTTTGGATAGGAGGGAGAGTTCTATGGAATGTAGTATGAGTATCCACAAGAGAAACTTTCCTATGGATTACCTTGATGTTCCAATTTCTACATGAAGGATTTATCTTCACCATTTTGATAAGTTGGTTTCCAGGATCATTTTCTATATAAAAAATTTCAAGAACCAATTTTTATCTTTCGGAGGGAGAATCAGTCTCTTTAACCATGTCCTTTCGTCTAGTCTCATGCATGCTTTGTTATCCCTCAAAGTGGAAAAGTCCATTATCATGAGTATTGAAAATATTTTTCTTGGATTAATTTGGGATTCTCTTTTTGAGGGTAAACCTCATTGGGAATTATGGGAATTTATATTAAGGTTGAAAAGGGAGGGTGGGATCAATATAAGGAGCATCAATGGTCTAATGAAATCCCTACATGAAAAACTTGCACGAGAGGTCATTAAGGGTTATAACTTATGGGGAAGGTTCATCAAATAAACATATGTGGTGGATAAAGGGTATCGTAAGGGAATGATATATTCTTTATGGTGTGAGATACATTAGCTCATTCCATCTCTTGAGAACCATGCACCATGGATTATTGGTCGGGGTGACATCAACTTCTGGTACCATAAATGGGTTTGTAACAAACTTTGTTTCCCAGGATGTCTTACC
Organism: Viscum album; assembly: GCA_963277665.1. NCBI lineage: Eukaryota > Viridiplantae > Streptophyta > Magnoliopsida > Santalales > Viscaceae > Viscum > Viscum album. Next base: position 1,480,946,346 of record OY728141.1, on the reverse strand, counting down.
CCGGATATGTCTTTCAGGTAGGATAGCAGGCACCCATAGTTCACCCATTCCATCCTAGATAAACACCACTACACCATCTATGAGCTTATTGAGTTGTCATTAGATCATGATAATTTTTTTTCACTGGTTCTTCATCAGGAATTTTTTATACTAAAGACTTTCGTAGGGTATCATAACTATTTTTTGAGCTAGAAAGATGGGGTGATATGATCTAGTGTAAGGACTGTAGAGACTCGAAGCTTAACGTACATGGACATTACATTACATTTGCGGAATACTTAGTACATAACAAAAACACACACATAAGGATCGTAATAGTTTAGTGTCTTTAGAAACTCGGAATATAATCTTCTAATCCTGGTGAAAGATCTTCAACATATCCCATAAAGATCTTCCTTTTTTTATACCTAAAACCTTTATTTATATCCTGGGGAAAAGAAAACATAATAGGGTGAGCTCAAATGCTCAGTAAGGGTAAACAAAAGAAATATCAATCACATCGTATACACAAGCACATAACTTTTGGAAATCTTAACCTGCAAAAGAGATCATAATTTCATAACATGGGATAAATCATGGCAGTGAAATGTAATCAAAATAATCATAACTTAAAATATGAAACTTTGTGGCATACACACATAATCATAGAGAATCATTTCTTGTTAGTCAAGACTCATTGCCAAGACTATCTTAGTGGACAAAGTCCCTTTCTGAACCGAGTCACCCTCGTTCCAGTCCTGTTTCACTGAACCGGTATAACCTACCATTCCAGCCATGTCTATCTCATGAGATATAAAATCTTTACCCAATGCATTGGAGGGAGATATAGGTCCCACCCATCTCATAATGATACCATTCTTATGTGTGCCACAAAATAATAAAGCATACATCATTGCATAACCCATGTAGTAAAAATGGGATTCTTAAACAACATGACATCATAAAACAATTCATATAAGATAAAGGAATTCATAAAAATATAATTCCATCACAAAATAATCAAATCAATGTAATAATAGAGATAAAAACAGAACCCTTTATTATCTTAGATGGAAAATAATTTTGATAAAACACTTGAACTCCATTCTTGAGGAAAATATCCTTTCTTCTTCAAAAACATTTTTCCTTTCTTAACATGTCAAACAATTTTAAAATAAAAGAATTTGAATAAAAATAAACTTGAAAACTTATAAGGTAATCTTCTTGGAAATAATGTTTTAAAAATCCATTCATGCCGTATAAGTTAAAAGAAAACATTCTTTTCGTACTTTTGTCGGGAAAGTCAAAAAAGTACCTCGTATGAAAAACGACAAAAGATTCCTTCCATATCTTTTACTAAAAACTCACCAAAGGGTAAAATTGGAAATAAACTATTGTAGAAGGATGTAAATATTACATATTGAGCAAACATGGATGTGGATGATAAAATACACCCCAATAAATTTCAAAGTACAAATAATCTCGGATAAAAATGAGATTGTGATATTTTCCCTTACCTTATGTCCGACTTGCTTTGTACGTGTCCGAACCTCCTGTATAATGATTTAAATCATGTTATTGACTTATTCCAGAATCATATTCATTGTTATTATATCATATATGGTCCACTTATGACTTTATATTACCCGTTCTTTTGTAAATTCATGTTAAAGTAGCATTTTGGGTAAAATCGTCTCATTTGTCGTTCGTGTTTTTAACTTGTAATTATTAATATGATTACTTGGATCATGATTACTTATATCCAGAATGTAAAACATGATTTATATATAATATATATTCAGAATATACATATATATAATATATTGATAAATGGAAAGAAATACACCGTTCATGGAGACGGTAGTCCGTACGTACGCATGAACGCTATTTTCGTTTCCTTATTGAATTGAAGGGAATTAAGTAGATGACATAAATATAAATAAATCCAGTATCATTATTATGTCATATATTTCATTAGTACTTACTATATATACTTTATAATCATTCATGAATGGTTAATCATTGAGAATGAATCTCATCGCGTCGTGGAGACGATAGTCCGTACGTACGCACGAGCGATGATATCGTTCCCATGGTCGTGGAATTGTGTTGAAGTGTATGTATACTATTTCAGTATCAATATCACTTTATATTAATCATATATAGTTACTCATTACACCATTATACCCATCCAATTAAGGTGGTGGCGGAAAATAGATTACACCACGGCGTGGAGACGATATTCCGTACGTACGCACGCGCAATGATTTCCTTTTTCCGTAAGATGGATAGAAGGTTAATTAGAGTTGTTTCATATTTATAATAACATATCAGTATATAAGAAATACTTATGTTATTACTTTATCATGAAACATCTAAAGAAGAAGAAGTTGAAGAAGAAAGAAATTGAAAAAGATCGGTAATGGATATTACCTCTTTTTGACGCGCCTTTTCTTAACCTCCACTTAAAGAACTAAGGATAGTCTTTGAAGAAGACCAGGACCTCTAGGATGATACTAGGGAAGTGGAGAAGAGATTTTGGCAGGGGTTGGCCGATCTTGAAGGCTCAATGTTGTGTGAGGAAGAGAGGGAGGAGGTGCCCTTTTATAAGGGAGGAGAGGGGCACATTTGGAATAACTAAACATATTATTTTATTATAAAGTAAAGTTCGGTTTTAAATAGCTCAAAATTGATTTATTTCTAGGCTAAGGTGGGGATGGGTCGAAATCCTCTCATCCAATAGGATTTATAAAAGTTTAGGTTATTATTTTAACCTTATCAATTAGATTTAACTCTAAGTTAAATAATTTAACTTTTACCGTGTCTTTTTGTTTTCTTACACTATATGGTTAATAAACTTACCATAACAATCAAAACGAACCCCAAGTTGTTTATTATTAATATATATATCCTTATCTAAGTCATTTGGCCAAACCTTAGATTTTTATGAATTAAATAACAATTGATAATATAATATTTTTTTAAAAAACTAATTTATGTCAATTTTGACACTATTTGGTACATGATTTTTATGAAATTCATAACAGAATGATAAGTTCTGACAAAGTTACTTAAATCAACAATAACATGTCATATTAACCTATAAAATTAGTTTAAGTCATAAAAAGTCTCAAATTACATTTATTTGGGCATTTATATCATCAATTATGTTAATGTTTCTTAAAAAGTTAATTACTGCATCATTGTTGTGTCATAAATAAATTAAATTATTTAAAGTATAAAAATTACAAATAAAATACCATTATTTAGTAAATCTTTTTATCTTTCTAATGAATATTTATAGTCGAATTTATCTTATGTATAACCCCATATTAAAAATGTTTTAGTAAATAAACTTTTATTTTAACTCTTTTAACTCTTCTTTGAATTAAATAATAATAAATGTCCTAATCTAATCCAAGTGGGCCTAAATGATAATATTTTACACTTAAGGTTGTTTTTGGTCGATATACATTTGTCCAATAGAATTAGGACATGTTTTAGGGTAATATTAATATCATTTTTACCCTTAATTACCCTATTTACTTTTAACCGTGGTAAATAAAAGTAAAAAGTTACTATTCACCAAAAATTATTTTCATCTTATTGAACCACATTTTACTTACTGACATCAACCGTGTCTCTCGGATTTTTGAAATTCCATTCACAGAAGCGGTAAAATTAAGTTTTATGAAAAATTCAGTTTTTTTTAACTACCACTTAGTAGTTTCACTATTCATAAAAAATTGATGTTTTTCAGAACAATGCCAAAATTTCATCCTAAGATATATTTCATATTCCGAATTCAAAAATGAAGTCTATTTTACCAAATTCATATCATAGAAGTTGAATTAATTAATTTTATAATTAAATCCCGCTGTTAAAACAAATAGCGTGTTTTTAAGAAACAATATCTATCAAAAGATTGACACTTGTTTATGCCTGGTTTAAATGTGAAATTACATCCAATGACCAACATTGTATTAAATTGTAAAAATATATTCTAAATATACTTTAAAACCATTCAAATTAATAATTTATCACTATTAATTATTTTTATTGAAAAAGTAGTTTTTAACTAAAATTTAGTAATTTTCACTATTCATCAAAATATGAAAGTTATCCGAAAAGTACCAAAATTTCACCTTAGGCGAAATTCGATACTAAGAATCCAAAAATGAAGTCCATTTTAAGAGCTAAAATTTCTAAAATTTTAAAAGGTGGTTATTACTATTCATAACAGCTAGTTATAATAATATTTTAATAGCATATCGTTGTTTAGTGAAACTCGGTATTGCGTACTACACACGCTATTGAGGAAGGTCGTGATTGCATGTAATGCAAGGAAATTCAAGGATGTGTGTTGTGCAAGCTCCTTTTGGTGTAGCGTACAACACAAGACATTAATAAAATTAAAAAGAATATTTTTCATAAAATCTCGGGCTGTTACATTCTACCACCCTTAAAATGAATTTCGCCCTCGAAATTCGTCGGGGTTATAAATGGTTTACTACTTGAAACTTTCTTTAATAGAAACCCAAATCATAAAAAGGAATACCAAAACCAATCTTTAAAAACAAAAGTATGAAACGTAATGGTTACCCAAATAAACTAATCACTGGGTTTCCACATAGGTGAAAATATGGATATGGAAGAAAAATCTAACCATCATGTTCTGATGGAGAGTGGTAGAGAACATGACTATGGAAAAGAAAACAATCACAAATCCATAAATTTGTGACGATCTAAGGTACCATCTGATTAATCAGATATAAGAGCACTTGGACAACATTTTTGGTTTTGAAGACCGTTTCCCTAAAGTTGAATAATTTGAATTAGAATAAATACTTACTTTATTTTGGTACAATCTCACTGTTGTTCGTGCCTTGAAAAATTTCTACTTCATATCTTAAATAAATGAAGTTGAATTTGTTATTCGTGAAGTGTTAGCAGATCATGTGATAGAATGACGGGTCATTCCATCTGTCTCAAAAAAAAGGTTAGAAAAAGTTATTAAATATACATAAGTCATTCTATAGTGAGATTAATCATATATGGTTCCTAAAATGGACTTATACATCATATATCATACTGCTTAATATAATAAAACTAGTTTCTACTAAACAGGGACTTCCTATACGCCAGTGGTAGGCGATAAAAGTTAGTCGCACTTCGATTGTGTGTTCGATTTCCACAGCCTTGTTCGACGCTATGTGTAACGACCCGAGAATTCTTGTTTCGGGTAATGTTATGTTTTTCTTTAATTGGACCATCTTTCTCTAAAAAGAAAATGAAAATAAATGAAAACTCGTAGCAACAAGCATTTCTTTATTAAGAAACACCGTGACGATTACAACTTCCCACGATCAAAACATCACTAACCAAAGATCCCAACCAAGATCCCAATTACAACGATGGGAAGATTGCTTAGAACTACTAGGAGCCCGAGTATGCGGTAGGGATTTTGAGCATCCATCATAAGGAACATAAGTATGGCTGACGCCACCGTGACCGTGCTCAGCACCAAGGGGATCACACGAACCATCTTCCGTTCTTCTTCGGTCACTTGGAGTAAGGGACACCCGAGACCAAACCCTTTTATAAGCACCAAAGATGACCGTTGGACCTCAAACGGCCTCAAATCTGACCATTGGACCTAAAACGGCCACCAATCCGACCGTTGGGTTCCCCAAAGAATCCAATGATCCTTTTGAGCGTTGGAAATAAAAGGATCCGAATGATAAATGTGTAGTTTTGCTTTAATATTTTACAATGACCTCAACGTTAATTATCCTTTTTTTTCCAAAATAATAATTTTATTTTATGTTTTAAATGGATAAAATTAATATTATTGTCTTCTTCCACTATACATTTTGATCTGAACAATTAAACTTTTGTTTCTTCTAATTATATCAAAACCAGATGGATTTCTTTTAAGAGTTATATATTCATATTGCATCAAATTAGATACATTATTTCTCGTATGATTTAACCTTTATTAACTATTTTGGAAACCATGTCAAATTATGGTTCCTTTTCCTTACGTGTTTTGTGGTGTTAAAACACACTTTTATGTGAGATAAAATATTGTTGCATTAAATGATATTAATTAATTCAGAAAATTAGGATAGTTAACTAGCAAGGGACATTAAAATATATATATATACTTGTGTTATGTTTTTATTACTCAATGTTCTTAATATTTGATTTTCATAATGAAATATTATGTAGTTAATAATTAAGGATTGATAATAATGACAATATAATATTAATTAGTGATGTTTTAAATCTATGTATATATATATATAATAAAACGTTTTGATTAAATCAATAAACAAATTACTTTTATGAAAATAATGAATGTTAATTTAATAATTCTGTTTAATAATGTTGTGTTAAATAAAGTGATTTCTTTTTTTTTTGAAAAACCTGTAGAAACCCGTGTATAAACCGTGGAGGATTTTCCTGCCGTCCGATCGTTCTTCCTCTGATCGCAACCGTCCGTTTTTTTTAAAACCACATCAACCCCAGCCGCCCGATCACGCCGCATCTAATCTCGACCGTCCGTTTTTTCTTCCAGCTTTCTTCCTCCTCGCGCCCGCGGTTCTCCTACTTCCGCACGTCGCCATACCAGAGATCTTAGGGAATCCGTTTTTCTCCCCGAGGCCGGCGAGTGGACCCGAGCATCTCCCTCCTTTCCACAAGCCGACGCGGACACCTCGCCTCGGCCGAAGACTCCCCGAAGTCTTCTTCTCCATGCTCGTTTTTTTAAGCCCCCCTGCTGCACCGAAGGCCGGAAGACCGGCTCCCTTGACCTCTTCGGCTCCTGGATTTTGGGTTGCTGTCTCTTCTCATCCTCCTCCTCGTCGAGTTTAGGTAAGGGTCGTTTGTTTTTTTTCAGTTTGTGAAAATACCGGACTTTTCATATGGTTAAATACACGTTTATACTTGTTATATATATATATATATTCTATATACCTTCGGCTTCTGGATTCCTCAGTTGCATCCTACTCCTCCTCCTCTCCGTACTGGTAAGGGTGATATTTTGAAACTCGGTTTGGGTTCATGTTTGTTTTTCGTTTTAAGTTTTTTTATATTTTCATATATATATGTATGTTATGTATATACATCTTATGGTTAAGCACCAGATTTCTTTGCTGCATATTCTTCTCTCTGTACTGGTGAGGGTGGAACCTTGTTTTCAAAATTTTGTGTTATACCTTGGTTTTCTTATATATATAAGCTTATTCGGGATATATATATATATATATATGTGCATACCTTCTATGTTTATACCCTCGGATCCTTTTGCCTCGACTGCATATCCTCTCCAAGCAAGGAAAGAGTCCTGTTTTATTTTCGGTTGGGTTTTCACAAGAATCAGTTTTTATATAAGTATGTATATATTTATATATACATGATATATAAATATATATATTTTTGTACACACATATTATAGGATGATAGGCGGTATTTTCTCAATGTTTATACCCCATGATTTCTTCTTTCCTTCTATAAAATGGATATTTTAAGTAAATGGGTGAATATGTGAAATTGTGCAAGTGAATGATGTATATTATTATGGTATATACATACACGTATGTGTATATACCTCAATAAGAATTTAGAGACCATGTTTACAATTTTTTATAAAGCATTACGAGGTTTATGGGTTAGTTGGACTTCAAATTCATTTGTGAAATTGAGAATTTTCATTTATCACTGTTTTAGATAATTAGGATTTTTCTTAGAATGAATAGTACGGACTTCTTGAATTCTTTATATATGCATTCATGTATTAATAGATAGGTACTCACGTTTATTTAAAGTGATAATGGAAGGGTTTTACACAATTATATATATGATTTCTTAAGATGAATTTGATTATACACTTTGTAATCTCAACTGCTTATGTTAAACACTTTCGATATCCTGTTAAGTGTAAGTTGTGAACAACCCTTCTTTAATTGGGTATTATGATGTTATGTAATTTTAAGTGTTATGGTTATTTTCTTGAAAATCCAATTTTCTTTTAATGTTAAGATAACTGGTTATGTGCTTGATGTTTTAGTATGCATGTCATAATGTTTTTCATGATAGAACTGTTTTCATGTTATGAACACATATGTGGAAAAAGAAGGATTCAATTATGAATATATGAAATCTTATGTACGACCATGTCTAAGTATGAGAGGGAAGTATTGGACTTGCTTGTTATGGACGGGTGCGCCCGGAATTATACAGCGCTCCAATGCATTGGGTAAAGGATGAGTCTCATGAGACGTTATGTGCTACAGTCTTGGCGGTTAGCCTCGGCTTGTGCTGCTATGGAAACGGGGTTGGCGGTTAGCCTTGACCCGTATTAAGTTATGTTTTACGGTCTTGACGCAAGGTCTTGACAAAGTCCGGCATTATACTTTCCCTCCACATATGAAGATTAATGGTGAACCAGGGGATAGTTCAACTAACAGGACATCCCTAAGTGGGTAAATTCCCTTAGGCTATGAGAAAGGAAACATGTGATAAGAACTGAAAAACATGTGTTTAATATCATAAGAACTTTACGTGCCCATGTCTAATGTTAGGAATGACTTCTCTGCTTAAGACTTTTAGAACTGCTGCTTTTTGGTTGTGAAATTATGCACATGCTGGTTCTAAAGAAAATTCAATGTCTTGTTTAGTGTAATGTTTTATCTTTTCTAAAATGTCTGCCTTGTAAGGCTCCCATGATCATGAAACTATACTTAATGTGACAAGAACTATTTTCATATGGTAAACTGTTAAATGAACTGCATTCTTCTCACGAACCATGATATGCATGTTTTCCTACCTAGCCATAGAAATTCCCTTGGACTTAAAGTAGCCTTGTTTTAACTTTATGTATTGCTTACTCTGTTTATATTGCGCACTCTGACCATGTTTACATTAAAGCTTATTTCAAGTACGTGCTACTTTGTGCAAATGGTTTTCAAACACAGATGGATTTCATGTTTTAATAAATGACAATGTTTTGATTTAGCAAAGTACGATTTATTCCTTTCAAAATGGCTTAAGAAAGGACTTCCATAAAATGTTTTAAAACCCCTTATTGGGCCTTTTTCGCTCACCCTATGTTTTGTTTAAAATTTTCAGGTGAGTCAGTGCATAAAAATGTTCAGAGCAGCTGGTTTCCCAGAACCCTGAGCCTCCAAATCTTCTGTAGTTTGAGACATGATTAAATGTTTGTAAAATAAATGTTTTGTATTGTGGTTGCATCATGTCTCATAAGGCTCCCGGGAATCGAGGTCGTTACAGTTGGTATCAGAGGATGGGTTCAGGAAACTCTGGAAAACCAGGTGACATAAATATATTGCTAAGACTAACTAAGTAAAAATAATTTTCAGATGGCTGATGTACCTACTGACCTTTTGTCTCTTCCCACCGAGGCTCTAGAGAACATTATATCTCTAGTTAACCGTGAGAACTTCCTGAACTATGCCCAAATTCGCATGACATGTAAGCACTTGTACGATGTGTCGAACTCATCTAGGGTGCTTAGTCTCCACCGGGGAATGGGGATGGATTATCTCTTAATGATGATGACCCAGTTTCACTCCTATGCTCGACGGGGAAGGTATCACGAAGGACTCTTCCGAGTGTTTACTGCGGGCGAGGAGTTTGGCACAATGCTAGATAACCCTTTCCAAGAAGCTGCTGCTGCCGGAGATCTTCGAGCGGATTATCTGTGCCAGGTCCTGCACTATGGGTTCTGGGGCTAGTAAATGGACTTCGGAGCGTTAGAGAATGAGTCCACTCATGTGTCTCTTAGGCAAGAAGTGTACACCGACGTTTCCCAACTCCACACCCCTCACACGAAACTCAAGAGGCGTTACAAATGTTCCCATGAGTTTAGTCCTGTATGTTCATCTTGTGTATGGTTTGTGGAGTTGGAGAGTTTCGCCTCTCTTTGTGGTGTCCGTCTGGAAAACTCAGACTTTAATGTGTAAACTTTCTTAATTAAAAAGTTTATGATCCCTATCTTCTTAGTGTTGTTAAGTGACCTCTCTTGTATACCTTTTCTTCCAGATGGCAGGTCGGATGAACCTCTCGTCTCTACCTGACGAGTTAGTAGAGATTATCTTGATCAGAACTTGTATGGTGGACTTTCCCTCTTTTCTCCACCTACGAGGGTCCTGTCAACGTCTTCTGGACATAGCAAATAGTCCGGAAATTCTCCGCGCATGTCAGGAGAATGAACATGTGATCCACCTCCTTGCCACCACCCAGCTCCCCTACTATAGGCGTAGGGGGAGATACCATGAAGGGCTTTTTCAGTGTTTCTCTATGGAACGGAACTTCTCCGCCAGATCTTGCTTTCTCATAGCAGCTCAGGACGGCCACCTCAATGCCACCTACATGTTTCAGATCCTGAACGCCAGCCTTCTCAATCGCGTCGTACCCCTCTACTATCTCGAGCGTGACGAAGTTCGAAGGGCTACTAGGGGATTCGTCCGCTCGGATGTCTCAGAGCTGTTTATTGCACGGGCCTCTTTGTGGAAGCCTGTGTGTAGTGCCCATGAGCAGGAGTACAAGCCTTATTGCTCAAAGTGTATCTGGGTCAGGGAAACAGCGGAGTTGTGTACCAGTTTAGGGGTCCCGTTAACTGAGCCAGGCCTTCAGTTTTGGTAACGTTGTACAACCGAGGTCTTTTCTTGTCCTTTATGAATAGAATTGCGAGGACGCAATTCTTTGAAGGGGGAGATGATGTAACGACCCGAGAATTCTTGTTTCGGGTAATGTTATGTTTTTCTTTAATTGGACCATCTTTCTCTAAAAAGAAAATGAAAATAAATGAAAACTTGTAGCAACAAGCACTTCTTTATTAAGAAACACCGTGACGATTACAACTTCCCACGATCAAAACATCACTAACCAAAGATCCCAACCAAGAACCCAATTACAACGATGGGAAGACTTCTTAGAACTACTAGGATCCCGAGTATGCGGTAGGGATTTTGAGCATCCATCATAAGGAACATAAGTATGGCTGACGCCACCGCGACCGTGCTCAGCACCAAGGGGATCACACGAACCATCTTCCGTTCTTCTTCGGTCACTTGGAGTAAGGGACACCCGAGACCAAACCCTTTTATAAGCACCAAAGATGACCTTTGGACCTCAAACGGCCTCAAATCTGACCGTTGGACCTCAAACGGCCACCAATCCGACCGTTGGGTTCCCCAAAGAATCCAATGATCCTTTTGAGCGTTGGAAATAAAAGGATCCGAATGATAAATGTGTAGTTTTTCTTTAATATTTTACAATGACCTCAATGTTAATTATCCTTTGTTTTCCAAAATAATAATTTTATTTTATGTTTTAAATGGATAAAATTAATATTATTGTCTTCTTCCACTATACATTTTGATCTGAACAATTAAACTTTTGTTTCTTCTAATTATATCAAAACCAGATGGATTTCTTTTATGAGTTATATATTCATATTGCATCAAATTAGATACATTATTTCTCATATGATTTAACCTTTATTAACTATTTTGGAAACCATGTCAAATTATGGTTCCTTTTCCTTACGTGTTTTGTGGTGTTAAAACACACTTTTATGTGAGATAAAATATTGTTACATTAAATGATATTAATTAATTCAGAAAATTAGGATAGTTAACTAGCAAGGGACATTAAAATATATATATATATACTTGTGTTATGTTTTTATTACTCAATGTTCTTAATATTTGATTTTCATAATGAAATATTATGTAGTTAATAATTAAGGATTGATATTAATGACAATATAATATTAATTAGTGATGTTTTAAATCTATGTATATATATATAATAAAACGTTTTGATTAAATCAATAAAAAAATTACTTTTATGAAAATAATGAATGTTAATTTAATAATTGTGTTTAATAATGTTGTGTTAAATAAAGCAATTTCTTTTTTTTTTGAAAAACCTATAGAAACCCGTGTATAAACTGCGGAGGATTTTCCTGCCGTCCGATCGTTCTTCCTCTGATCGCAGCCGTCCATTTTTTTTAAAACCGCATCAACCCCAGCCGCCCGATCACGCCGCATCTAATCTCGGCCGTCCGTTTTTTCTTCCAGCTTTCTTCCTCCTCGCGCCCGCGGTTCTCCTCCTTCCGCACGTCGCCATACCAGAGATCTTAGGGGATCCGTTTTTCTCCCCGAGGCCGGTGAGTGGACCCGAGCGTCTCCCTCCTTTCCACAAGCCGACGCGGACACCTCGCCTCGGCCGAAGACTCCCCGAAGTCTTCTTCTCCATCCTCGTTTTTTTAATCCCCCCTGCTGCACCGAAGGCCGGAGGACCGGCTCCCTTGACCTCTTCGGCTCCTGGATTTTGGGTTGCTGCCTCTTCTCATCCTCCTCCTCGCCGAGTTTAGGTAAGGGTCGTTTGTTTTTTTTTTAGTTTGTGAAAATACCGGACTTTTCATATGGTTAAATACACGTTTATACTTGTTATATATATATATATATATATATATATATATATATATATTCTATATACCTTCGGCTTCTGGATTCCTCAGTTGCATCCTACTCCTCCTCCTCTCCGTACTGGTAAGGGTGATATTTTGAAACTCGGTTTGGGTTCATGTTTGTTTTTCGTTTTAAGGTTTTTTATATTTTCATATATATATGTATGTTATGTATATACATCTTATGGTTAAGCACCAGATTTCTTTGCTGCATCTTCTTCTCTCTGTACTGGTGAGGGTGGAACCTTGTTTTCAAAATTTCGTGTTATACCTCGGTTTTCTTATATATATAAGCTTATTCGGGATATATATATATATATATATATATATATATATATGTGCATACCTTCTATGTTTATACCCTCGGATCCTTTTGCCTCGACTGCATCTCCTCTCCAAGCAAGGAAAGAGTCCTGTTTTATTTTCGGTTGGGTTTTCACAAGAATCGGTTTTTATATAAGTATGTATATATTTATATATACATGATATATAAATATATATATTTTTGTACACACATATTATAGGATGATAAGAGGTATTTTCTCAATGTTTATACCCCATGATTTCTTCTTTCCTTCTATAAAATGGATATTTTAAGTAAATGGGTGAATATGTGAAATTGTGCAAGTGAATGATTTATATTATTGTGGTATATACATACACGTATGTGTATATACCTCAATAAGAATTTAGAGACCATGTTTACAATTTTTTATAAAGCATTACGAGGTTTATGGGTTAGTTGGACTTCAAATTCATTTGTGAAATTGAGAATTTTCATTTATCACTGTTTTAGATAATTAGGATTTTTCTTAGAATGAATAGTACAGACTTCTTGAATTATTTATATATGAATTCATGTATTAATAGATAGGTACTCATGTTTATTTAAAGTGATAATGGAAGGGTTTTACACAATTATATATATGATTTCTTAAGATGAATTTGATTATACACTTTGTAACCTCAACTGCTTATGTTAAACACTTTCGATATCCTGTTAAGTGTAAGTTGTGAACAACCCTTCTTTAATTGGGTATTATGATGTTATGTAATGTTATGTGTTATGGTTATTTTCTTGAAAATCCAATTTTCTTTTAATGTTAAGATAACTGGTTATGTGCTTGATGTTTTAGTATGCATGTCATAATGTTTTTCATGATAGAACTGTTTTCATGTTATGAACACATATGTGGAAAAAGAAGGATTCAATTATGAATATATGAAATCTTATGTACGACCATGTCTAAGTATGAGAGGGAAGTATTGGACTTGCTTGTTATGGACGGGTGCGCCCGGAATTATACAGCGCTCCAATGCATTGGGTAAAGGATGAGTCTCATGAGACGTTATGTGCTACAGTCTTGGCGGTTAGCCTCAGCTTGTGCTGCTATGGAAACGGGGTTGGCGGTTAGCCTTGACCCGTATTAAGTTATGTTTTACGGTCTTGACGCAAGGTCTTGAAAAAGTCCGGAATTATACTTTCCCTCCACATATGAAGATTAATGGTGAACCAGGGGATAGTTCAACTAACAGGACATCCCTAAGTGGGTAAATTCCCTTAGGCTATGAGAAAGGAAACATGTGATAAGAACTGAAAAACATGTGTTTAATATCATAAGAACTTTACGTGCCCATGTCTAATGTTAGGAATGACTTCTCTGCTTACAGACTTTTAGAACTGCTGCTTTTTGGTTGTGAAATTATGCACATGCTGGTTCTAAAGAAAATTCAATGTCTTGTTTAGTGTAATGTTTTATCTTTTCTAAAATGTCTTCCTTGTAAGGCTCCCATGATCATGAAACCGTACTTAATGTGACAAGAACTGTTTTCATATGGTAAACTGTTAAATGAACTGCATTCTTCTCACAAACCATGATATGCATGTTTTCCTACCTAGCCATAGAAATTCCCTTGGACTTAAAGTAGCCTTGTTTTAACTTTATGTATTGCTTACTCTGTTTATATTGCGCACTCTAACCATGTTTACATTAAAGCTTATTTCAAGTACGTGCTACTTTGTGAAAATGGTTTTCAAACACAGATGGATTTCATGTTTTAAGAAATGACAATGGTTTGATTTAGCAAAGTACGATTTATTCTTTTCAAAATGGCTTAAGAAAGGACTTCCATAAAATGTTTTAAAACCCCTTACTGGGCATTTTTCGCTCACCCTATGTTTTGTTTAAAATTTTCAGGTGAGTCAGTGCATAAAAATGTTCAGAGCAGCTGGTTTCCCAGAACCCTGAGCCTCTCGATCTTCTGTAGTGTGAGACATGATTAAATGTTTGTAAAATAAATGTTTTGTATTGTGGTTGCATCATGTCTCATAAGGCTCCTGGGAATCGGGGTCGTTACACTATGGGCTGTCGCCCGTCCTGCAGGTTGTCCTTTTTCTAAAGCTATATTACTATAACATCCCATCAATAATATCGAAAAACTTCTATCCTTAAACAATACTAACTTATGTACAACATAATCCATTCCAATCTTTAGGCTTATCCATAATACTGCAGTCCACTCTCATAATATAGTGAAAACAATTACCAGAGATTTAATACCATCGTTGATCCCCATATATCATAAGATATGTCTTGTTGGTCACATTCCAAACATTCAAAGGCCTTAATCATGTATTCTCTTGAAGAATGAATACCCATTGAACCTTAGTGAAAACATGAATACTTTCAAAAGTTAACTCTTTCCACATACCAAAATCCAAAAACTCTATATACTCAAACCATAATATAACCTTCTCCTTATATCAGTCATGAGCTCATGAATACTATCAAACATTTAATTTTCTTCTTATCCCTTCATTATGCGCATATCATCTACATTCCAAAAATATCTGAATAACCTTTCATGGATACTAGTAACATTAATCATACACTTTCAAAACTCAAGGAAAGACAATAGTGTAACAATCCTTAGATGTCTCTTTATTCCATAGTACCATGAGATTACTTATACAACATTACACATGATAAACATGTAATCATTCCACTACATTCTTAAACCATTAACCGAGCTTCAACAATTCTTTCATCTCACATATCATTTGTAGTCTCTTCATCATCATCCACATAAATACTACCCATACGACCATACTGATTCTCTTCATGAGTCTTTCCCTTAGGACATTGGTTTGCATAATGCCCATACATTCCACATTTAAAACACTTAACCATTTTTGATGTCGTAGCAATACCATTATCCTCATCCATGGTGTTAACTGAACCTTTTCCTTTGCACTTACTTGCTTTGTGTACTTCTTTTCCACACCCAAAGCATCTTCTAGTTCCATTGAAACATTATCCTTGATTCCTCTTCCCACATGATTTACATAGGGGAAATTGAACTTTCTTTCCTCTATGATCATCATGAAACTCCATCTTTCTCTTATTAGCCAAGTCAGGAAACTTACCAAATTTGAGTTTATTGATCATATTATGAGATTGCTGATTCAGCATAATAATGATGGTTGGACTTCCAAATACTATTTCATTTGGTTTCTCATGAATAATATCATTCCATTGTCCATAATATCCTCCATTATCGTGAATCATCTTGTTTCCAGCCATTTTCTAAAACCCAAAAAGAATAGTGTTAGAGGCAAAAATCATGCTAGGGAAAAAAACATAATAAAGGGGGAGTACCTTCAATATCTAACATCTTAGGTTTAATTCTATGATCGTTAGCGTAATTCTAGTACTATAACCTATACGTATAATTAACCTTAGGGACATACCTAGACATACCTTAGAAATATCTATAGGGATCTCACTAACGTTTTCACATCCTAGTTTCCAAAGGTTGACTAAACCTTTCCTCTAATACCAACTGTAGCGGTCTGGAATTACTTCCAGTGGACTATAATTGATACCTATCAGGGCAATCCATGGGCGGCTACACCCCCTGGGCGGGACACACCACCATCCCCAGTGGCAGCCATTTCCACATGAAGCCCTTGGGCGGAGAGCCATGCTTCGTCCAACGCTCACATGTGAGAGTTCCCAAGGATCGGATACATTCCTACCTCTTTTGCCTCTGATACCAACTGTAGAGACCTGAAGCTTAACGTACATGGACATTACATTACATTTGCGGAATAATTAGTACATAACAAAAACACACACATAAGGATCGTAATAGTTTAGTGTCTTTGGAAACTTGGAATATAATCTTCTAATCCTGGTGAAAGATCTTCAACATCTCCCATAAAGATCTTCCTTTTTTTATACCTAAAACCTTTATTTATATCCTGGGGAAAAGAAAACATAATAGGGTGAGCTCAAATGCTCAGTAAGGTTAAACAAAATAAATATCAATCACATCGTATACACAAGCACATAACTTTTGGAAATCTTAACCTGCAAAAGAGATCATAATTTCATAACATGGGATAAATCATGGCAGTGAAATGTAATCACAATAATCATAACTTAAAACATGAAACTTTGTGGCATACACACATAATCATAGAGAATAATTTCTTGTTAGTCAAGACTCATTGCCAAGACTATCTTAGTGGACAAAGTCCCTTTCTGAACCGAGTCACCCTCGTTCCAGTCCTGTTTCACTGAACCGGTATAACCTATCGTTCCAGCCATGTCTATCTCATGAGATATAAAATCTTTACCCAATGCATTGGAGGGAGATATAGGTCCCACCCATCTCATAATGATACCATTATTATGTGTGCCACAAAATAATAAAGCATACATCATTGCATAACCCATGTAGTAAAAATGGGATTCTTAAACAACATGACATCATAAAACAATTCATATAAGATAAAGGAATTTATAAAAATATAATTCCATCACAACATAATCAAATCAATGTAATAATAGAGATAAAAACATAACCCTTTATTATCTTAGATGGAAAATAATTTTGATAAAACACTTGAACTCCATTCTTGAGGAAAATATCCTTTCTTCTTCAAAAACATTTTTCCTTTCTTAACATGTCAAACAATTTTAAAATAAAATAATTTGACTAAAAATAAACTTGAAAACTTATAAGGGAATCTTCTTGGAAATAATGTTTTAAAAATCCATTCATGCCGTATAAGTTAAAAGAAAACATTCTTTTCGTACTTTTGTCGGAAAAGTCAAAAAAGTACCTCGTATGAAAAACGACAAAAGATTCCTTCCATATCTTTTACTAAAAACTAATCGAAGGGTAAAATTGGATATAAACTATTCTATAAGGATGTAAATATTACATATTGAGTAAACATGGATGTGGATGATAAAATACACCCCAGTAAATTTCAAAGTATAAACAATCTCGGATAAAAATGAGATTGTGATATTTTCCCTTACCTTAGGTCCGACTTGCTTTGTACGTGTCCGAAACTCCTGTATAATGATTTAAATCATGTTATTGACTTATTCCAGAATCATATTCTTTGTTATTATATCATATATGGTACACTTATGACTTTATATTACCCGTTCTTTTGTAAATTCATGTTAAAGTAGCGTTTTGGGTAAAATCGTCTCATTTGTCGTTCGTGTTTTTAACTTGTAATTATTAATATGATTACTTGGATCATGATTTATTATATCCAGAATGTAAAACATGATTCATATATAATATATATTCAGAATATACATATATAAAATATATTGATAAATGGAAAGAAATACACCGTTCATGGAGACGGTAGTCCGTATGTACGCATGAACGCTGTTTTCGTTTCTTTATTGAATTGAATGGAATTAAGTAGATGACATAAATATAAATAAATCCAGTATCATTATTATGTCATATATTTCATTAGTACTTACTATATATACATTATAATCATTCATGAATGGTTAATCATTGAGAATGAATCTCATCGCGTCGTGGAGACGGTAGTCCGTACGTACGCACGAGCGATGATATCGTTCCCATGGTCGTGGAATTGTGTTGAAGTGTATGTATAATATTTCAGTATCAATATCAATTTATAATAATCATATATAGTTACTCATTACACCATTATACCCATCCAATTAAGGTGGTGGCGGAAAATAGATTACACCACGGCGTGGAGACGGTATTCCGTACGTACGCACGCGCGGTGATTTCCTTTTTCCGTAGGATGGATATAAGGTTAATTAGAGTTGTTTCATATTTATAATAACATATCAGTATATAATAAATACTGATGTTATTACTTTATCATGAAACATATAAATAAGAAGAAGTTGAAGAAGAAAGAAATTGAAAAAGATCGGTAATGGATATTACCTCTTTTTGACGCGCCTTTTCTTAACCTCCACTTAAAGAACTAAGGATGGTCTTTTAAGAAGACCAGGACCTCTAGGATGATACTAGGGAAGTGGAGAAGATATTTTGGCAGGGGTTGGCCGAGCATGAAGGCTCAATGTTGTGTGAGGAAGAGAGGGAGGAGGTGCCCTTTTATAAGGGAGGAGAGGGGCACCTTTGGAATAACTAAAAATATTATTATATTATAAAGTCAAGTTCGGTTTTAAATAGCTCCAAATTGATTTATTTAGAGGCTAAGGTGGGGATGGGTTGAAATAATCTCATCCAATAGGATTTAGACAAGTTTAGGTAATTATTTTAACCTTATCAATTAGATTTAACTCTAAGTTAAATAATTTAACTTTTACCGCGTCTTTTTGTTTTCTTACACTATATGGTTAATAAAATTACCATAACAAGCCAAAAGAACCCCAAGTTGTTTATTATTAATATATATATCCTTATCTAAGTCATTTTTCCGAACCTTAGATTTTTAGGAAGTAAATAACAATTGATAATATAATATTTGTTTTAAAAACTAATTTATGTTAATTTCGACACTATTTGGTACATGATTTTTATGAAATTCATAACAGAATGATAAGTTCAAACCAAGTTACTTAAATCAACAATAATATGTCATATTAACCTAGAAAATTAGTTTAAGTCATAAAAAGTCTCAAATTACATTTATTTGGGCATTTATAACATCAATTATGTTAATTTTTCTTAAAAAGGTAATTACTGCATCATTGTTGTGTCATAAATAAATTAAATTATTTAAAGTCTAAAAATTACAAATAAAATACCATTATGTATGAAATCTTTTTAGCTTTATAATGAATATTTATAGTCAAATTTATCTTATGTATAACCCCATATTAAAAATGTTTTAGTAAATAAACTTTGATTTTAACTCTTTTAACTCTTCTTTGAATTAAATAATAATAAATGTACTAATCTAATACAAGTGGGCCTAAATGATAATATTTTACACTTAAGGTTGTTTTTGGTCGAGATAAACTTGTCCAATAGAATTAGTACATGTGTTAGGGTAATATTAATATCATTTTTACCCCTAACTACCCTATTTACTTTTAACCGTGGTAAATAAAAGTAAAAAGTTACTATTCACCAAAAATTATTTTCATCTTATTGAACCACATTTTACTTACTGAAATCAACCGTGTCTCTCTGATTTTTGAAATTCCATTCACAGAAGCGGTAAAATTAAGTTTTATGAAAAATTCAGCTTTTTTTAACTACCACTTAGTAGTTTCACTATTAATCAAAAATTGATGTTTTTCAAAACAATGCCAAAATTTCATCCTAAGATATATTTCATATTCCGAATTAAAAAATGAAGTCTATTTTACCAAATTCATATCATAGAAGTTGCATTAATTAATTTTATAATTAAATCCCGCTGTTAAAACAAATAGCGTGTTTTTAAGAAACAATATCTATCAAAAGATTGACACTTGTTTATGCCTGGTTTAAATGTGAAATTACATCCAATGACCAACATTGTATTAAATTGTAAAAATATATTCTAAATATACTTTAAAACCACTCAAATTAATAATTTATCACTATTAATTATTTTTATTGAAAAAGTAGTTTTTAACTAAAATTTAGTAATTTTCACTATTCATCAAAATATGAAAGTTATCCAAAAAGTACCAAAATTTCACCTTAGGCTAAATTCGATAATACGAATCCAAAAATGAATTCCATTTTGAGAGCTAAAATTTCTAAAATTTTAAAAGGTGGTTATTACTATTCATAACGGCTAGTTATAATAATATTTTAATAGCATATCGTTGTTTAGTGAAACTCGGTATTGCGTACTACACACGCTATCGAGGAAGGTCGCGATTGAATGTAATGCAAGGCAAGTCAAGGATGTGTGTTGTGCAAGCTCCTTTTGGTGTAGCGTACAACACAAGACATTAATAAAATTAAAAATAATATTTTTCATAAAATCTCGGGCTGTTACAAGGACATCCCCACCAAGTTTATTTTCCTTGTCTGGAATTTCATAAACCATGATTTTTCAACATATGATAATTTTAAACACAGATGCCTTTATCTTGCCTCTAGACTCAACAACTACAATAAAACCTATGTTGAGTCCTCATGGAGCTTGTTCTTTGAGATCTAGTGGGTGAGGAGTGTGTAACACTCTTTTGGTAGTTTCACTGGTGTTTCTTCTCAAGATCATATGGGTAGTAACTTCCTTGATCAATGGTTTCATGGTGTGGGAAACAATGATAATGGGAATAAAGTGAGAGCTACCATTCTTGTTTTAGTTTTTGGCACATTTAGAAGGAAAGTAATAAATAACAATTCAAGGGGATAACTAGCTTGATAATAGCCATATTTTTCAAAAATAGAATCCTATTGATCAATCTAGTGTAGTCTGTTAAGAACTATGATGATTTTACCTCTCTCAGATTCCTCAATATTGTTGGTAATTCTTCTAATATTTCCCTCAACCCTTCCCTTGGTTATTGGATCAAATAGAATCCTCACAGTACTAGTGTCAAGTTAAATACCAATGGGTCATGCAATATGGGATAAATACAGGGTGGCGGTATTTTTTGTGACAACAGAGGCTCTATTATCATCACTTTCTCAATTGTCTATGAGAATAGTGAATATCTTTAGGCAGAAGCCAATTCTATGTTATCAAGTTTGAAGATTTTCAGTACTAATAGTATTAGTCTTTCTGCATTATAAACTAACTACCACATCCTCTAGAATTATTTTCATGGATGAATCTTTATCCCTTGGAACATCTCTTAACATATTTGGAAGTTCAGGATCCTCTTTAACAATAACATTGATATTATCCATACATGGTGCGAGGGAAACAAAGCGGTTGACCTTTTTACTTCTAGGTCTCCCCAAGATGGCTTGTTTTCTCTATTTTTCTAGTTCAGGATCCCTCATCTAGGAAGGAGTGAATATTAGTAGAGGGGATTCCCTTAGGGTTCATTATTTTAGACCCCCATAAATCCATGGTTGCGTTTTCTTGTTTAGGACTTTGAGGTCAGTTCTTCCCTCCCCCGACTTAATAAAAAATTTCAATTTCATTCAATACCTAATTTTTATACATTAATCAATATTTTTTTAACTATTTAAAACATTTATACATATTTTTCATACTATGGTTACTACTATTAAAACCTATCAATTTAATAGCTAAGTTATAATAGTTTACTATATTACGATTTATTTATAATCGAGGTTGAGTGTAAAGTAATCTATTGAATACTTCATGTTTATTTCAAAGGAAATACATACAAATTCTTATAATGTTACATTATATCCCCCTTAAAATGAAAATTTTCCTAAAAATTTCATCACTATGATAAAAAATAACTAAGGATATATTTACTTTATTACATCCTTAGGTTCCTATGTAGCTTCCTCAAATTTGTGATTCCTTTAAAGAACTTTAACCAGCTGAGTAGTCTTGTTCCATAGGAATTTATCTTTATGATCTTAGATTTATACTGATTTTTCTTAATAAGAAACATCATGATCCAATGGTATAACATCTTAGTTTAGTTCATGTGAAGGATTAGGTATGTAATTCCTCATAAGAGATACATGGAACACATTGTGAACTTGAGAGAGGTTTTGTAACACCCCAAGCTTTTGTGAATTATTATTATTATTTTTTGAATTAATTTATAAATTTTCATATTTTTCATTTCATGCAACACTGAATATAGTTTATTTTATTAAATCACAATGTTTGGATTGGTTATATGCAACACCAATTTAATCATGATTTACATGCAATATAAAATTTAGCTTACTCTACACACATCACTGACTTGGCATACGATGCACACAACACTAATTTTCTACAAAACATTTTTTATATAATTATTTAAATGATATAATTATAACCAAACCATTAAACTTTATTATAGGAGTAGTAATAAATACTTTTAAAATATTTTTTATAATTTTTTTATATAAATAAAAAACATTGATAATGAATGATATGATTTTTGGTAAATTCCTTTTATGTTAAAAATGCCATTTTCTTGAATGAACAACTTTTAAGAATAAAATTAATTTTAGAAACATCTAGAAATTTAATTTGATAAAATATAAATCAATTTTGAATTCGGAATATCAAAATTATATTAGGGTTAATTTTTTGTATTTTTCTAAAATGTTTCAAGTTTTGATGAATAGTGAAAAATACTGCATTGTAGTTAAAAACTGACTTTTCATTTAAATAATTATTTTACTTAAATGATTTCAAATTCACAACAGATAAATAATATTTATATTAATCCAATTTAGGTCATTGGAATAATTTTTATAATATAATTATATAAAAAGAATTATTAAACTTTTGAAGGTTTCTTTTACCCACCTTCTAGCCACATTTGCAGGATTAGTATTAAACATAATTTTACCGCTTCTGTGAATTGAATTTAAAAAAATGGATATAAATGGTTGTAATCAGTATAATAAATTTGGTCTAATAGGATCAAAATAATTTTATATTGAATAGTTGTTGGGACGGAGAGTGATGGCAAGAGGGGGGGGGGGTGAATTGCCTTTTAAAAAAGTTTTAACAATTTAAGAAAAAGTTAAAGCGCAACGGAAATAAAAGAGGCAAGACACAAAATTGATAACGGATTTCGGCTTAATTCCCAAGCCTACGTCTCCGCTCCCAACTCAACCGTTGAAAGATTTATACGACAGCATGCTTTTTAATGGTTGTAGCAAGAAACCCACTAGACTTCAAGGCAGCCTAGAAACCTATTACAACTTGCTTTTTATTGGTTGTAGCAAGAAACCCACTAGCCTTATTACAGGTGAAGGCTAGCTCACCTTTGATTCAAGACTTTTACAGGGAAGGCTTGACTAACCTCTTCACACCTTGAAGGTGGTGTGAAAACCCAAACAAAGAGAGGATGAGAGAAAGAAAGATTTGTATGCACAAACTCAAAATAATGCTCAAAATGATAAAACAATAAAAACCGTAAAGAGGAGAAGTCTTGGGCGCCAATGGATTGATTGGTGATGATGAAGAGCGCTCCCAAGCTTCTATGGTGGTGCTCCTTGGATGTGGAAGTGAGTTGGAGCAGGTGGGGATCCTTGAAGGAATGCGCCGGAGGTTCTCCAAATGATCAAAAAATGTTCCCGTGGGCTTCACTTATTTTCCGGGGCTTCCTAGTCCTCTATTTATAGGAGAGGAACACCCAAATGGCCGTTGGGGGTCTTCGGAGCCGTTGGAGAGGCCTTCGGAGCCGTTGGGAGTCAAAAGGACAAGTATGGTCAAAGCCCAACAGCTAGTTTGACTGGGCTCACCGGCGGGCCGGTGGTGTCTCACCAGGTGGCCGGTGGTCCACCGGCTGGCCGGTCCTGAGCCATCGGCTGGCCGGTGATCCAGACAGAGAGCAGCTCTCTGCCCAGGTTCCACCGGCTGGCCGGTGGTCATCCACCGGCTGGCTGGTGACAATACCGGCTGGCAGGGGAGCTCACACCGGCTGACCGGTGGTTCTGGACAGAAAGCATTGCTACTGTCAGAGACCACCGGCTGGCCGGTGGGAATCCACCGGTTGGCCGGTAGACTCAGAGAGTCTACTTTCAGTCCTTCTTGGCCCAACTCCTTGGCAACCTTTTTCCTATCAACAAAAACACTTGAAAACAAGTTTGAACAAAATAAGAGTGATTGTGATCATTAAAATCCAAGAAAGAGGGGTACAACAATCTCCCCCTATTTTGATGATCACAATCACCAAAACAAGCAATGTAAAAGACTGAAATGAAAGGCATTATTTAAAGGATAAATTGAAAAGTAATGCAAAGAATGAGAGAAAAATTTCTCCCCCAATCAACCAAGGAAATCTCCCCCTTTGTGATTATCAAAATAACACGGGGCATAAAATTTGATTGAAGGAAATGATTGAAAAACAAGAAAGAGATTTTAAACCAATTGAAATTTTTGAAATTTGAATTGAAAGTTTTAAATTGAAAGTTTTGAATTGAATGTTTTGAAAGAAAAATGCAAAAAGGCTTAAACGATCCTAACTCCCCCTAAATAAAAACAAAAAATCACCGGGGAGAGGATTTTAGAACCGAGACAAATTTTGGTCCAGAGAGACTCGCTAAAAGGGATTTTTCAATCCAAACTTGTCTTATGGTGGGTCTTCTCCTATGAAATTCATCGTTAAAGGAATTGATTTTGGGCCTTCCATACCGGGAATTTTTGCAGTCGCACTCGTAAATTAAGTGCCCGATCTTTTTGCAATAGTTGCAAAATTTATATTGGGAGCTCCCCCTTACAAAAATAGTAGGAGCATGGGAAGAGGAAGCTTGCTTGGAATAGCCAAGCCCTTGGGTGGTTCTAGATATGCATTGGGAACCAAGGAGCTTCGAAAGGTTATGTTCACCTTCGGTGAACTTAGCTAGGGATTTCCTTAAATCCTTGATTGTTGATTCCATAGAATCAACATCAGGAAGGTTTTGGATCTTGAGGGACAAGTCTTCCTTCTCTTTGAGAAGTTGATCCTTTTCGGAAGAAAGAATTTTCAATTTCTTTTTTAAAGCAATAAATTTGGAAGAAAGTTCGTGAAAACCTTCCTCCAATTGATCTCTCGTATGTTGGAGATCCTCTTAAGATAAATGATTGAAAGAATTTGAAGAACAAGAGGAAGAGGAGTCGGAAGAGGTTACCTCATGAAATGCCATTAGACATTTTTTACCGTTGTCTTTTGAGGAGGAGGAGGATGAGGAGCTATCACTCCATGTGGCCTTGAATGCCTTTTTCTTTTCCTTTTGTTTGGCCCTTGTCTTGTGGAGTGGGAAATCGGGCTTATAATGGCCTTTCTTGCCCCACCCATAGCATATTACCTCGGGCTCGGATTTTTCGTCGAGTTCTTCCTTTTGAGCCTTGCGAGATTTCTTATTTTTGTTCTTCTTCATGAATTTGTGCATCTTGCGGGAAAGGTTCTCGATTTCTGAATCGCCGCTTGAAGAGGAAGAAGATGAGAAGGAGGAGCTTTCTTCTTTTTGAACTTTGAAGGCGATGTTCTTTGGAGTTTTGATGAGATTGCCTTCCTTTTCAGCTTGCCTCCTCATGGTGATCTCGTAGGTCATGAGGGATCCGATGAGCTCTTCGACCGACATTTTCTTGACATCTTTTGCTTCTTGAATTGCGGTCACCTTTGGTGCCCATGAGCTTGGTAGGACCCAAAGAATCTTCTTGACCATCATTTCTGCAGAAACATCATCTCCAAGAGATTTTCTTCCATTGCAAACGTTAGTAAAATGAGTAAACATATCAGTTATATTTTCAGATGGATGCATGGTAAAAGACTCAAAATCTTGACGGTACATATCCAATCGAGTATCCTTAACTTTGTTGGTCCCCTCATGGGTAACCTCCAAAAGTTTCCAGATTTCATGAGACGAAGTGCATGTGGAAACTCGATTGAATTCATTACGATCAAGGCTGCAATGAAGAGCATTCATGGCTTTTCCATCAAGCTCGAAATTTTTAATATCGGCTTGAGTCCATTTGGATTCATCGGGAGAAGAGAGAGAGTAACCATGCATGAAAATTCTATAAATAGGATAACCTATACTTCTAAGAAAAGTAGACATGCGGGTTTTCCAATAGGTATAGTCGGTTCCATCAAAAAAAGGAGCACGACCTAATGAATAACCTTTGGGGGCGAAAGAAGATGAAGCCATCACAATGGATCTTGAATTTGAAACCGGTTAAGGTATTACACAAACACTTCCTTTGATACCAATTGTTGGGACGGAGAGTGATGGCAAGAGGGGGGGGGGTGAATTGCCTTTTAAAAATGGTTTAACAATTTAAGAAAAAGTTAAAGCGCAGCGGAAATAAAAGAGGCAAGACACAAAATTGATAACGGAGTTCGGCTTAATTCCCAAGCCTACGTCTCCGCTCCCAACTCAACCATTGAGAGATTTATACGACAACTTTCTTTTTAATGGTTGTAGCAAGAAACCCACTAGACTTCAAGGCAGTCTAGAAACCTATTACAACTTGCTTTTTATTGGTTGTAGCAAGAAACCCACTAGCCTTCTTACAGGTGAAGGCTAGCTCACCTTTGATTCAAGCCTTTTACAGGGAAGGCTTGACTAACCTCTTCACACCTTTAAGGTGGTGTGAAAACCCAAACAAAGAGAGGATGAGAGAAAGAAAGATTTGTATGCACAAACTCAAAATAATGCTCAAAATGATAAAAGAATAAAAACCGTAAAGAGGAGAAGTCTTGGGTGCCAATGGATTGATTGGTGATGATGAAGAGCGCTCCCAAGCTTCTATGGTGGTGCTCCTTGGATGTGGAAGTGAGTTGGAGCAGGTGGGGATCCTTGAAGGAATGCGCCAGAGGTTCGCCAAATGATCGAAAAATGTTCCCGTGGGCTTCACTTATTTTCCGGGGCTTCCTAGTCCTCTATTTATAGGAGACGAACACCCAAATGGCCGTTGGGGGTCTTCGGAGCCGTTGGAGAGGCCTTTGGAGCCGTTGGGAGTCAAAAGGACAAGTCTGGTCAAAGCCCAACGGCTAGTTTGACTGGGCTCACCGGCTGGCCGGTGGTGTCTCACCAGCTGGCCGGTGGTCCACTGGCTGGCCGGTCCTGAGCCATCGGCTGGCCGATGATCCAGACAGAGAGCAGCTCTCTGCCCAGGTTCCACCGGCTGGCCGGTGGTCATCCACCGGCTGGATGGTGACAATACCGGCTGGCCGAGGAGCTCACACCGGCTGACCGGTGGTTCTGGACAGAAAGCATTGCTACTGCCAGAGACCACCGGCTGGCCTGTGGGAATCCACCGGTTGGCCGGTAGACTCAGAGAGTCTACTTTCAGTCCTTCTTGGCCCAACTCCTTGACAACCTTTTGCCTATCAACAAAAACACTTGAAAACAAGTTAGAACAAAATAAGAGTGATTGTGATCATTAAAATCCAAGAAAGAGGGGTACAACAATAGTAACTTTTGAATTTTATTTACTGTAGTTAAAGTTAAATAAGATAATTAAAGGTAAAATAATATTAAAATAATATAAAATTATCCTAACACTTTTACTAATTTAATTGGATAAGTTTTTCTCGACCCAAATCAAACTTATATTCAAAATATGATTCTTTTTAACCCACTTTCATAAAATTATTACATTTATTATATTTTATTTATAGAAGAGTTAAAAATGTCATATTTAAATTTTAATAATTAGATAAATTTTAATATTGGGTAATACATAAGAAAGGTTTAGATATAAGAATTAATTATAAATCTAAGAAATATATATTAATCATGATAATTTATTTTTAATTTTTATAGAATAGATAATTTGATTAAAGGCTTGTATAATAATGATGTAGTAATTGTTTAATTAATTTTGATATCAAATAAATGATATTAAAAATATAAAAATAAATAAAATTTACTTAATTAATGACATAAATGAATTTTATATATAAATTATACATTTTAGTGACATCTTGGAAGTATTGGTTATAAGTTATCATGTTGTTTTGATATTTCTAAAAATGAAAATATTGAATAGTATCAAAATTGACATAAATGATACTTTAAAATAAATAATATTTTATTAAATGTTATAAAATTTATAAAAATATGTAATTCATACATATAACTATTATAATGTTAAATATGTCATAAATGATCAAATTGGGCTTAGTTTGGCATTTTATAGTAACTATATTAGCCCTACAGTGTAAAAATACAAGTTGTCAAGGTAAAAGTTAAATTGTTTAACTAAGGGTTAAAGCCTAAAGATAAGGTTCATTATGTGAAATAAACATGTTCCAAATTTATTGGTTTATGGTATCTTTAGAATTACTCATCTGAAATTAAAAATAACTCACTTTGTCTCTATTTGAAATTGAAAATCAATTTATAATAAATTAATAGTTTTGGAGTTTCCTAAAGTGCCCCTCCTGCCTCTTATAATAGAGAACCTCTCCTTCTCTTTTATTCACACCTATAAATACTTTTTACTCGACCAAACCATGACCATTTCTCCTCCCAACACCCATACCATCCTTTTAAAGGACTTAAATTGGGAATTAGGCAACTCAATGAAGTCTTTTGGCACATATCGAAAGGAGTTACCTGATTAAGAGGTAATGTCTTCTCTCAAGATCGTTTACTTTATTTTCATTCTCCACCACTAAAATATTTTTATTCTATTATTTTATGAAAAAGTTATCCTTAATATATTAGGATGTTTTTATTCTAATGGTTATATCTACACTTATACACACCTCCACATAATGGATATCGAACATAATATTTCTATGTACAGTGAACTACTGCCTCACGAAAAGATGATTGTTCATTTTTCCTTTACCACCAATCATGGTGGAAATTATGATAGAAACTATATATATATGTTATATATAATAGTTATTATTTATTTAAGCTTATGTATTCCTTTTTATAACACATACCATTTTTACTTTCTATTTGGTGTTAATACGATAATCTCCTTTGAGGAAGTATGGACTACCGCCCCTTAAAGTGATGTGATTTGTTCACACACCACATGGAATGTATTAAGGATGAGTTTGATGAACTTATCTGATATATATGATATAATAATGCTACTATAGTAATGATACACACACACACACACACACACACACACACACATATATATATATGCAACACCCCAAGCTTCCACAGTATGTTTCCCTTTGAATAATACAATAGCTTGTGTTGTACGCAACTTCGAGTTCAAACACACCACAACCAATCAAACTAGAAATTATGAATAGTAATACCCACTTTTTGAAATTTTATAAATTTTATATTTCAAAATGGACTTCATTTTTGGATTCAGAATTTCAAAATTAGCTTAGGGTGAATTATTGGTATTTTTCTGAAAACTTTCAATTTTTGATGCATAGTGAAAAACACTGAGTTATTGTTTAAAATCGATATTTTATTTAAATAATTATTTATTTTATTTAAATTTATTTTAGGTAAAAATATATACATAATACCTATATAAGTTCAATGTAATTCATTGGATTCATTTTATAATAAGTTTATATATATATAAATTATTGAACTTTTTACTGCCTTTTACACACCTTCTAGGAGCATTTGCAAATTTGCATAAAACTTAATTTCACTACTTCTGAGAGTTTAATTTCAAAAATCTGAGAGAAAAATTTAATATCAGTAAGTAAAATGTGGTTCAATAAGATGAAAATAATTTTTGGTGAATAGTAACTTTTGACTTTTATTTACCACGGTTAAAAGTAAATAGAGTAATTAAGGGTAAAAATGATATCATAATTACCCTAACACATGTCCTAATTCTATTGGATAAGTATAATTCGACCAAAAACAAAATTAGTAATAAAATATGATCCTCTTTGGTCCACTTGGATTAGATTAGGACATTTATTATTATTTTATTTAAAGAAGAGTTAAGAGTTAAATTCAAAGTTTAATAAAAAAGCCATTTTTAATATAGAGATACACAAAATATAAATTCAACTATAAATATTCATTAGAAATCTAAAAATATTTCCTACATAATGGTATTTTATTTAAAATTTTTAGACATTAAATAATGTAATTTATTTATGACACAATGATGATTGAGTAATTACCTTATTAATGAAATATTAAAATAATTGATATTATAAATATCCAAATAAATGTAAATTCAGACTTCTGATAAATTACACTAATTTTTTAGGATATTATGACATGTTAGTGTTGGTTAAATAAATTTTATTCTAAGTGATAAAGTTTTTATGGCTTTCAAAAAATCAAATACTAAATAGTGTCAAAATTGACATAATTGAGTTTTTAAAACAAATACTATATTATTAATTGATATAATATTTCTAAAAATATAAGGTTCAGAAAAAGGACTTATATAAGGTTATATATATTAATAATGAACCACATGGGGTTCTCTTGGCTTGTTATAGTAAGTTTATTAACCATATAATACCATAATACAAAGAGACATGGTAAATGTCAAACTATTTATCTAAGTGTTAAATCTAAAAGATAAGGTTAATATGATGACCTAAACCTATCTAAAATCTATTGGTTGAGAGGTTTTAGACCCATAATCACCTTATCCTCTAAATAATTTATTTTGTATCCATTATAAATCTAAAGGTATTTTATTATAAAATAATATTTCAAGATTTTCCTAAAGTGACCCTCACCTCTCTTATAAAAGGGCACTTCCCATTCTCTTAATTTCACACCTCCAAAGCCTTTCAGATCAGCCAAAACATAACCAAATATCCTACCAACTTTCTTCACTTCTCCTAGAGGCATTACTTTGGTTAGAAAGCCAACCTAAGGATCCCTTTTGATCAAATCAAAAGAAAGAACCCGAAGAAGAGGTAAATATTTCATCACATCTTTCAAGTTCTTTTCTTCATCCACTTCCACTTTATTTGTTGTTTAAATTATAAAATAATAACTCTAGTATATTCTATATACTTTTATTTTATTATAAAAATGGTACAAACATATTCATTATTCTATCCATCATATGAATGACAAAGTCACCATACGTGCGTACGTACGGATTACCGTCTCCACGTCATGGTGTTGTTTGTTATTCAAACACTTAATTATTTGGATGGGTATAATAATGAGTATAACTGAAGTAAATAATAAATATAAAATGTTAATTATTATGTATATATGATATAACATCCAATTATATATGATCTCTCCATTAATATAATGATATTGTCGCTCGTGCGTACGTACGAATTACCATCTCCACGAACGCGATGAGATTCATTCCCCATCCTAATCATTCAAAATTAATTTTCATTTTATGATTAAAAATAATTTTTATGAACATAATATCATTATTTATATGAATAAAATACATCCTATTCATTACAAACACGGCTTATGTAATGAAGCATATAAAGGAAAGTGAATGAGTTAACACGAGAAACGATGATACTACTAAAATATTATTAACAAAGCAATATTAGAATATCAAATATGATATCATATTTATGTATATGGTTCTTGTATAATTTCATAACAATGATTTAACTATTATACATGAGGTTAATATACCCTCGACCAAGGAAAAGTACAAGGTAAGGGTTAATTTTATAATCTCTTTACTTATCTGAGGTTGTTAATACGTAAGTATCTACTGGGACCTCTTTATCATCCACATCTGTGTTTTCTTAAAAATGTAAGTCAAAACATTTTTACCATTTACTAGAATATGGGTTAAATTAATTTATACCCTTATTTTACCTTATATGTTTTTAAAGGAATATTTCCTTAATTTTCCAAACACGGTACTTTATGACCTTTTCGACAAAATTAAGGTAATAATGTCTTTTTTATAACTTATACGGTGGGTGAGATTATTCTCTACCGTTATTATGCCTTTGAAGCTTCCCTTACAATATTATAAGAATATTTTCAAAATAAATGTTTTCTTTTATAATTACATTACTTTTAAATTTTTTCAAAATAGAAAGAGGTATTTCTTTAAAAAAAAGTTTTCATTTCATCTATGTCAACATCCTTTGATGGATTTTAAACTTGTTTAAAGTTGATTTATCATGATACAAATCTTCCATATTGTATTGAAGGTTTTTTGATATTTTTTACAATGTATGTGTTATTTTTTCACCATTCATGGTTTATGGATAAAGTATTGACATTTCATATGCTAGTTTTAATATGAATGTTTATGTTGTATTTAAACCTTTTCATATGAGGAATGCATTGGACTTAGTAAGTGAAGGGTGGAGCCCACTATAGCTCCTCAATGCATATATAGGTCTCATGAGACAATATAGTGTCTTGGCATATGGCCTTGACAAAATCTTATTTGTAGTCTTGGCACTAGGCCTTGACCATGTGGTTATGATGTCTGGGATTATACATTCCATCATCATAAAAGTGGATTTTGATATTGCATGTGATTATTCGACTAGTAGAATATCCATGTGAATAAGTAAATGGAATTATTTGATTTTATATTTTTCATATTATGCTGAAGTTTAAGTTTAAAAGGCTTTTTTTTAGTCTTATACATTGCCTTAAAATTTTTATGCTTATTTATGAAAGTTTCCGCTATATTGTTATCTTTACTGAGCATCTGAGTTCACCCCTTTATATGTTATATTTTTCCCAGGGTGTGAAGAAGTATTTTATGGTTGACCTATAGGGATAGTCTAAGGATATAAGTGTGTTCAAAAGGGAACAAAACATTGTTGATGTTTTTATTTCATGATGCAATGTAAAACTTATGAATTTATCTAGTACTTACAAGGATACTAAACCGATCGGTCTTTCAGGATATGATTCCTTATATCATGAAAATGTTATTTAACAATGCACCAATTCTGGGTAACTGGGGTCAGGGTGTTATAGTTGGTATTAGAGGAAATTTAGTACAAACCTTGGAAGCTAGATTTTGAAAAACTCTGATTAGAGAACATTACCCTAAGATAGACTTTGATGATTAGTATAGAAGAACTTCCTATAATTTTGGTAAAGTAGAGATTTTGTGAGTTTTATAAGAAATACATCCCTATCTGGATATGAGTAGGTAGAGGTGGCTCTGGCACAAATGTACCTAGGGGTAAAACCCGAAAGCACCACTTTTAGCTAGACTCGAACAGGAACTAGTGCACGACAACAGACCTTGCTGCACTCTTTGTTACGACACTCCTCTGGGATATGCTTAGGATAATTATCATTTTCTTTACAAACCGTTATGAAGGGTTTATGAGTATATAATTACTCAAAGAATTTTTTTTATGATTATGGATTATATCCATTAAATTTTCAATTTATGTTAACTATTTTACAAGTTTGGAATTATGTACTGTGATTCATAAACTAATCTAGTGTATTCCATTGTTTATAAATGATGCCTAGTGAAAGGAATGGAAACCGTATAAATGCACATAATCCATGTAGGGATTTCACTCCTTCTCAAGATAATTATAGTGGAGTTGGTGAAGCAACTGGTGTTGATCTTCTTATCACTATACTGGGACAACTCACACAGGTTATGAATTATAACCTTACCCGTATGGAGCAGCCTGATCCACAACGTGGAGGATCAATGTTAGACCGATTCATGAGGCAAAAACCACCAAAATTCAATGGGACTACAAGTCCATTTATAGTAGAGCAATGGATAAGTTCCTTATAGAAAATATTTCATGCTTTGGGGAGTAGCGAAAGGGAAAATGTTGTCATGGCTGTTTATCGCCTTACGAGAGATACAGATCAATCGTGGTCATTAATTCAAAACAAAAAGGAAGATGATGAAGTATCAAATATGGAATGAATGGAGTTTAAAGATATTTTCCTAGAAAAATACTTTCTTCGTGACCATTGAGCGGATATGGAAAGACAATTTCTATGTCTGAGGAAAAAGGAGGATGAGAATGTCACAAAGTATGAGGCTAACTTTAAAAGGTTAGCAAGGCTTGATACAGATTATATATGAAACCCAAGCAGTAATATTGATCAATAATTTGATGGGTTAAAAACATTTATCTAGCAAGGATTACTCTCAAAATCCTTCTTATCATACAAAGATATTTCCTCTTGTGCTATAAATACAAAGAAGAAATTCTCTAAGTCTTATAACTTTAAAGAAAATAAAGAAAATAAGAGATATGCTGAACACTATGGAAATGGAAATAAGAGGAAGAAGGGAAATATTGAATATCCATCCTGTGGTAAATATGGGAAGAAACACCGCAATACTTGCCTGAAGGGAATGTGAGTCTGTTACAAGTGTGGTGAAAAAGGCCACCAAGCTCATGATTGAAAGGGGAAGAAAGAGGATATCAATGTTGAATTCTACAATTATAGATAAAATGGGAATTATGAAAACTAATTTTCTAAGCACCAAGGAAACTTATCCCAGAAAAGTCCAAGGGAGCAAGGTCATGCTTATGTGATCACTACTACTGAGGTTGAAGCTCTGAAAGACATGGTGGAAGGTAATTTAATGGTTTCCTCAAGTTTAACCAATTATTTATTTGATTATGGACCATCGCATTATTTCATATATTTCCAGTTATCTAATAAAATTAGATATTTTCAATTTGAATTAACAAGGGAGTTATTAGTAAAAAAACCTAAGGGAAGTATTATCACAACAAATTTTTGTGAATCAGTTCCCATTAGGGCATATAAATGTTCTTTATCTGCTGATCTCATCATCATACCCATGATTGAATTTGATATAATCCTTATAATAGATTATCTTTAGGACCATGATGTGAAAATTTATTGTAAGAAGAAGGAGGTTACAATTTTCTATGATGATAAAGAGTACCTTATCTTTAGAGAAGAAACATCACCACCTAATTCTTATCTAGATTCACCCCCAATAGATCTACTAAATTCAATTATTGGGGAGGAATAGAATGAAATAACTATGGGTGAGGAAAATAATGTTCGAATATAGGATGTACCTATTGTGCAAGAATATGTTGATGTTTTTCCAGAGGATTTACTTGGACATCCTCTAGAACGAGAAATTGAGTTTTCTATTGATTTAATTCCTGGTTTAAGGCCCATATCAAAGACCCCTTATAGAATGGCCACTGTAAAATTAGAGGAACTAAAGAATCAACTATATGAATTGAATAATAAGGGATTTATTCTCCCTAGTGTTTCTCCATGGGGATCCCCTGTCCTTTTTATTAAGAAGAAAGATGGATCTATGAATTTGTACATTGACTACATGGAGATCAATGCTATAACAATAAATAACAAGTATCCACGACCTCACATTGATGATTTATTTGATCAACTTCATGGAGCTCAATATTTTTCAATGATTGAACTTCGATCTGGATACCATCAATTGTGCATGAAGAAAGAAGACATTCCAAAGACATCATTTCGAACCATGTTTGGGAATTACTAGTTTAGAGTAATGCCTTTTGAATTGACTAATGAACCCTCTTCCTTCATGGATCTAATGAATAGAATTTTCAAGGAATATCTTAATGAATTTTTAGTGGTATTTATTGATGATATCTTGGTATACTCCAAAAGTTACGAATATCATGAAAATCACTTGCGCATTATTCTAAAGACTCTTAGAAGAAATAAATTATATGGGAATTTTACCATGTGTGAATTATGGCTTCAGGAGATTTATTTTCTTGGCCATATTGTCTATAAGGATGGAATTTCTATTGATCCTTCAAAGACCAAGGCAATACAAGAATGTCCAGCACCAAAGAGTATAAATGAGGTACGCGGTTTTATTGGTTTAGCAGGTTATTATCGATGTTTTGTCTAGAATTTTGCCCAACTGGCTAACCCATTAACCAAGATCACACGTAAAGGGGTTAAATTTGTTTGGAAAAAAGAGTGTGAAGAATGTTTTGAAGAACTGAAGAGAAGATTAGTTAATGATTCTATCTTAACTCTACCATCAGGGGATGATGAGTTTGTTATTTATAGTGACACTTCAAAGAAAGGACTTGGTTGTGTCCTTATGCAGAATGATAGAGTTATCACCTATGCATCACACCAATAAAAAATTCATTATAAAAACTATTCTAGTCATGATCTTGAGTTAGTAGCTGTAATATTTGCTCTGAAAAAATGGCGACACTATCTCTATGGTGAAAAATGTGATATTTATACTGATCACAAAAGTTTGAAGTATATTTTCTCACAGAAAGAACTCAACATGAGGCACAGACAATGGCTTGAACTAATCAAGGATTATTATTTCACTATACACTACCACCCAGGGAAGGCAAATAAGGTGGAAGATGCTTTGTGTAGAAAGGATCATGTAGTTTTGAACAAGATGAGAGTTGAAAGGGATCATATTTTCATGAATCAAGTAAAGATGGATATGAGAATAACCATGGAAGGTGAAACATCAATACTTTTTCAAATGGTTGCTAAACTATATTTACTAGAAAAGATAAAGAGCTCTATGACTGATGATGTGGAGTTTCAAAAGAAGATTAAAGCTGTAAATGATGGGATATTGAGTGACTTCATATATGAATATGAAATTTTGAAATTTGGGAAGAGACTTTGTGTTCCTAACATACCTAATTTAAAAAGAATTTTTTTTGATGATTCTCATAGCTCTAATTTCTCTGTACACCCTGGGAGCACCAATATGTATATAGATTTGAAGGAACATTTTTTGTAAGACAATATGAAGAGGGAGATTACAAATTTTGAGTCAAGATGTATGGTTTGTCAACAAGTGAAAGCTAGAAGGCAACAACCTGGAGGAGTCATGAAACCTATTCACATACCTGAGTGGAAATGGGATAATATTATGATGGAATTTGTCATGGGGCTACCAAAGAATCCTAGAAGGAATGATGAAATATGGGTCATTGTTGATCATCTTACCATGTCAGCACATTTTCTTTCTATAATAGAAGATTTACCACTTGAACGTTTAGTAAGACTGTATATTAATGAAGTTGTAAGACTTCATGGAGTACCCCTATCGATTGTTTCTGACTGTGATCCCGATTTAACATAAAGATTTTGGAAAAATCTTCAGAAATCCCTGGATACTGAACTTCATTTGAGCATTGCCTACCACCCTCAAACCGATGGAAAATCAGAACAAACTATTCAATACTTAGAAGACATGTTGAGATCTTGATCACTTGAATTTCAAGGTATGGGGGATCAATATTTACCTCTAGTAGAATTTTCTTACAACAATAGGTTCCATTCAAGTATTTGGATGGCACTATATGAAGCATTATATAGAAAGAGATATTGCACACTAACTTGTTGGGATGATGTTGGTGAAAGAAAACTCGTAGGCCTAGAACTTGTTGAGGAAATGATGGAAAAGGTGAAGGTTATCAAAACCTACATCAAAGCAGCTCAAAGTAGGCAGAAGAGCTATACCGATAACCGAAGGAAGGGTTTAGAATTTTAGGTAGGAGATCATGTTTTCTTGAAGGTATCTCCATGAAAGGGAGTTATATGATTCAATAAGAAGGGTAAATTATGTCTGAGGTACATCATACCTTTCGAAATTCTAGAATGAATTGGGGATGTAGATTATCGTTTGGAAATTCCACCAAGTCTCTCTAAAGTTCACGATGTGTTTCACGTATCACTATTGAGAAAATACATGCCTGACCTAACGCATGTACTCACATATGAGGAAATTGAACTGGAACCTGATATGTCTTATTGTGAATAGACTATCAAGATATTTGATACAAGAGAACAAGTGCTGAGAAACCATATGACTCGTCGAGTAAAAGTTCTATGGAGAAACCATAAGATGGAAGAGGCAACATGGGAACTCGATGAACTTATGATGAAGAACCACCCGAATCTTTTTATGCAGTAATATTCAAGAAATTTCAAGGACGAAATGATTTTAAGGAGGTGAGAATGTAACACCCCAAGCTTCAACAATACGTTTCCCTTTGAATAATACAATAGCTTGTGTTATATGTAACTTCAAGTTCAAACACACCACAACCAATCAAACTAGCCATTATGAATAGTAATACCCACTTTTTAAAATTTTATAAATTTTATCTTTCAAAATGGACTTCATATTTGGATTTGGAATATCAAAATTAGGTTAGGGTGAATTTTTTGAATTTTTCTGAAAACTTTCAATTTTTGATGAATAGAGAAAAACAATGAGTTGTTGTTTAAAACCAAATTTTTATTTAAATAATTATTTATTTTATTTAAATTTATTTTAGGTAAAAATAGATACATAATACCTATATAATTTCAATGTAATTCATTGGAGTCATTTTATAATAAGTTTAGATATATAATAATTATTGAAATTTTTACCGCATTTTACCCACCTCCTAGGAGCATTTGTAAATTTGCATAAAACATAATTTTACTACTTCTTTAAGTTGAATTTCAAAATATGAGAGAAATAATTAATATTATTAAGTAAAATGTGGTTCAATAATATTAAAATAATTTTTAATGAGTAGTAACTTTTGAATTTTATTTACTACGGTTAAAAGTAAATAGGGTAATTAAAGGTAAAAATGATATCATAATTAACCTAAAACATGTCCTGATTTTATTGGATAAGTATAATTCGACCAAAAAAAACCTTAGGAATAAAATATGATCCTCTTTGGTCCACTTGGATTAGATTAGGACATTTATTATTATTTTATTTAAATAAGAGTTAAAATAGTTAATTTCAAAGTTTAATAACAAAACCCTTTTTAATATAGGGTTACACACAATATAAATTCGACTATAAATATTAATTAGAAATATAAAACGATTTTCTACATAATTTTATTTTATTTATAATTTTTATACATTAAATAATTTAATTTATTTATGACACAATGATGATACAGTAATTACCATATTAATAAAATATTAAAATAATTGAAATTATAAATATCCAAATAAATGTAAATTGAGACTTCTGACGAATTAAAATTATTTTCGAGGTTAATATTAAATGTTAGTGTTGTTTAAATAAATCTTATTATAAGTGATAAAGATTTTATGGCTTTCAAAAAAATCAAATACCAAATAGTGTCAAAATTGACATAATTGGGTTTTGAAAACAAATACTATATTATTAATTGATATAATATTCCTAAAAAAATAAGGTTCAGACAAATGACTTATATAAGGTTATATATATTAATAATTAACCACATGGGGTTATTTTGTCTTGTTATAATAAGTTTCTTAACCATATAATATAAAAATACAAAGAGACATGGTAAATGTCAAACTATTTAACTAAGAGTTAAATCTAAAAGATAAGGTTAATATGATGACCTAAACCTGTATAAAACCTATTGGTTGAGAAGTTTTTGACCCATAACCATATTATACTCTAAATAATTCATTTTTTATCCATTAGAAACCAAAAATTATTTTATTATAAAATAATATTTCAAGATTTTTCTAAAGTGACCCTCACCTCTCTTATAAAAGGGCACTTCCCATTCTCTTAATTTCACACCTCCAAATCCTTTTGGCTCGGCCAAAACCTGCCCAAATATCCTACCAAATTTCCTACCTCCATCCTAGAGGCCTTAAATTTTTCATAAATCCAACCTAAGGATCGATTTTGATCAAATCAAAGGGAAGAACCCGAAGAAGAGGTAAATATTTCATCACCTCTTTCAAGTTATTTTCTTCTTCCACTTCCTCTTTCATTGTTGATCCCATTATAAAATAATAACTCCAGTATATTATATATAATTTTATTTTTTTATAAAAATGGCACAACCATATTCATTATTCTATCCATCATATGATTGAGAAAGTCACCATACGTGCGTGCGTACGACTTACCTTCTCCACGTCATGGTGTAGTTTGTTATTAAAACACTTCATTATTTGGATGGGTATAATAATGAGTATAAATGATTTGAATAATAAATATAACAGGTTAATGATTATTTATATATGATATACTATCAAATTACATACAATATCACCATCAATATAATGATATTGTCGCCCGTGCGTACGTATGGATTACCGTCTCCACGAACACGATGAGATTCATTCCCCATCGTAATCATTCAAGATTAATTTTCATTTTATGATTCGAAATAATTTTTATGAACATAATATCATTTTGTATATAAATAAAATACATCCTATTCATTACAAACATGTCTTACGTAATGAATCATATAAAGGAAAATGAATCAGTTAACACCCGAAACGATGATACTACTAAAATATTATTAACAAAGCAGTATTAGAAGATCATATATGATATCATATTTACATATATGTTTTTTGTATAATTTAATAACAATTATTTAACTATTATACATGAGGTTAATTTACCATCGACCAAGGAAAAGTACAAGGTAAGGGTTAATTCTACAATCTCTTTACTTATCTGAGGTTGTTAATACGTAAGTATCTACTGGGACCTCTTTATCATCCACATCCATATTTTCTTAAAAATGTAATTCAAATTTTTTTTACCATTTACTAAAATACGGTTTAAAGTCATTTATACTCTTATTTGGCCTTATATTTTTTGAAAGGAATCTTTTCGTCATTTTCCAAACAAGGTAATTTATGGACTTTTTGACAAAATTAAGGTAAGAATCTCTTTTTTTAACTTATACGACGGGTGCAGTTATTCTCCACTGTTATTACACATTTTAAGCTTCCATTACAATCTTATAAGAATATATTTAAAATAAATGTTTTGTTTTTATAATTACATGAGTTTTAAATGGTTTTAAAATAGAAAGATATGTTTCTTTAAAAAAAGTTTTCATTTCATCTATGTCAACTTCCTTTGATATATTTTAAACTTGTTTGAAGTTGATTAATTATGATACAAATCTTCCATATTGTATTTAAGGTTTTGTGATATGTTTGATAGTGGATGTGTTATTTTGTACCATTCATGGTTTATGGATTAAGTATTGACATTTTGTATTCTAGTTTTAATAGGAATGTTTATGTTACATTTAAACCTTTTCATATGAGGAATGCATTGGACTTAGTAAGTGATGGGTGGAGCTCGCTATAGCTCCTCGATGCATCGGCAGGTCTCATGAGACAAACTAGTGTCTTGGAACAAGGCCTTGCCTATGTGGTTATGAAGTCTAGAAATATGCATTCCATCATTATGAAAGAGGATTTTGATATTGCATGTGATTATTCGACTAGTAGAATATCCATGTGAATAAGTAAATGGAATTATTTGATTTTATCTTTTCCATATTATGCTGAAGATTATGTTTAAAAGTATTTTGTTTTAGTCTTATACATTGCCTTAAATATTTATGCTTATTTATGAAAGTTTCTGCTATATTGTTATCCTTACTGAGCATCTGAGCTCACCCATTTCTATGTTATATTTTTCCCAGGATGTGAAGAAGTATTTTATGGTTGACCTGTAGGGATAGGCTAAGGATATAAGTGTGTTCAAAATGGAACAAAATGTTTTTGATGTTATTATTTCAGATGTAATGTAAAACTTATGAATGTATCCAGTACTTCTAAGGCTACTAAACTGATCGGTATTTCAAGACATGATTCCTTATATCATGCCAATGTTATGTAATAATGCACCGAATCTAAGAAACTGGGGCCGGGGCCTAAAAATATACATATTTAATGGCCCGGACCTCCCCGGTCCATTAC
The DNA here is from genome assembly GCA_963277665.1 of Viscum album. Lineage (NCBI taxonomy): Eukaryota > Viridiplantae > Streptophyta > Magnoliopsida > Santalales > Viscaceae > Viscum > Viscum album. Next base: position 1,480,904,414 of record OY728141.1, on the reverse strand, counting down.
TTTTTTAAAATCCAGTGTTTGGGGTGTTTTGGGAGGAAACCTAGCTCATTTCAAGAGTTTTCTAAAATTATAGTTTTCCCATCAGTATATTGTGTCCATAGCTCATGTTGGTAGATCACGTCAGAAGATCACATCGGTAGCTCAGCGTCGGTGGCTCAACATCGGTAGGGTGGGCATCAGTAGGTCGGGTGTCTGTAGGTTGGGCGTCAGTAGGTTGGGCGTCAGTAGGTCAAGCATCGGTATGTCATGCATCTCTAGGTCGGCCCTCGGTAGGTCGGGCGTTGGTAGGTTGGGAAGTGGTAGGTCAGGAGTTGGTGAATCGCGTCAGTGGGCTATGTCAGTGACTCATTGTCAGTGGGTTGCTGTTAGTGACTCACATCAGCGACTCACCCATTAGTGAGTAATTTCCAGCTTTTTCTAGTTTTTTCCAGTTTCACCCCTCTTACATTTTATTTGAATTAAATTGAGTTAAAACCTATTTTGATCATTTTTAAAGGAGTTTCAAAAGATTTTAATTATATATTTAATATCCTAATGCTAATGGGGATTTGAAATAGTCAAAATTCATGGTCTTCACCTTGATCTGACTTTAATGACCCTTGAAACCGTTTCCCATCTATTAATATAAAATCTGGCTCTTCTAAGCAGAGATATTCTATTTCCAGTGTGTTTTAATTTTCTCTTAGTGTACCTAAATCTTTTATTCCCCATGGATTCGTGTGTTGTGCTATATCATTCAGATTTAACTTTACTTGGAGTCTCCCACTGCTTGCGCGACCCCCCTATTTTTAGCACAATTAGGAATTATTGATTGTCTGTTGTTCAAAGTAGGGATCCCTTAATCTCTCTTTTATTTGTGTATCATGCAGGGTGGGTGTAATGATGTCTTATTGTGGTTTCAGTTGAAACAAATTTAACAAAGATAATAATAATTAATAAATTAGGGCCTAGGAATATGATGATGATTTTCGCTTCATTTTATATGTTATCCTTGATCCATGTTGTGTTTTGTAAGGGCTGAATGCCTTCTAAAAATCATGGATATTGGTGGCCTCTATTTGAGAACCTTCATGAATTGTGAATATTTGTTTGTCTCCTTATTTAATAGATGAAATATGAAATTTGATTAATCAATTATATTCAGTTATATAAATTGATGCCCTAGGATCAAAATTGTTCTTTGATCACCCCTGAATAATTAAAGTGGAATTAAAGAATGATTGTTACTAAATATGAATACACCTTGATATTTGGTGTGGCTATGTGCTGTGTATGGCTCTTTTCGACCTTGTGTTTATGTAGGATTGCAGTTTTAGGTCTCATTATGTTTATGTTACTAGGTGTGGTGTTGTTATGTAGTGGGGTTACCAATTGTGGTTGTGACGAGGTGTGTTAGGGGTTTACTTGTTGAGAGGAAGGATACGGTGACATAACTTTGAATAATGATGGTGGCATTGGTTGAACAAGTGTGAAATAAAGGGGAGTGTTCAGTGGGACTACAAGCTCATTGGTTTTTTTATGGATGTGGTGATTTTCATGTATCAGGGTTTCCTAGGATGGTTTAGGAGGTATGATTTTGAAGAAGGATGGTGTTACCTTGCATTAGACTTTCACCCATTTTTTCCAAAGACTTTTGTGAAGTGAGTGTGGGTTATGATGTTACTTGTGGTGTGGTGTGGTGTGTTTGATAGTTTCTTGGGTAGGGATGGAATAAATAGTAAATTCTTAATAGCACTAAGTGATTAAATGTTAGGAAGTTTCCTTTTTATCATTTTGTAAGTGACCTTCATTCATGGTGATGCATGCATGTAGGGTTGGTAGAAAGGGGAGTTATGTGTGGGCTGATTATTTGTTTTAAAACCCATAGGTTATGATGAGGATTTAATACATATATATATACTTGTATTTCCTTATTATTTATCTGTGTACCCCACCCGTGTTGAGCACTATGTGATGAACACTCCCACTATTATAGGGGATGGTGTTCTTTCCTAGCATCCCAGTGGGAGGATGGATAACTAGTTATTGGATATTCTATGCTCTATATTATAGGAATTGGAAGTCCAAAACTCTTCAGGCAGGTTGTGGTGCAGTTGCGCGGCCCAGGTGTGTGTAGGCGAGGTTTTCTTTCCTAAGTGTCTTCGAGATGAGGCCTAGGTGTGTGCGGGTAGGAATGCGGTGTGGTTGTGGCCTAGGTGTGTGTGGGTAGGTTGTGATAGTGGGGATTATGGAAGAGCATGGTAATGTTAGGACATTATCCGTTAAGGATGAGAATTTAACCAGTTGGAAGTTGTGCGGGGTACCCAAATATTGATGTGATTACTAATTTAATTTACTTGACTTGTGTTATTTGGTGAGAATGCCTTGGTGAGGTTGAGGTGGATAGTGTACCTTGTCAGGTGATCTCGAGTTTCTACCATTTTCTCACAGGGGCATTTGAATTCTTCTCCCACTTGTGCATGAGTGACATTGGATTTTCCTACTGAGTATACTTGTATGATCACCCTACATATATAAAACTATTTTTAGGTTTATTGGGAGATTACATGGTCCATGATGGACATTACTAGCTCAGATGTTGGGGGATAATTGTTGTGTTTCTTCTTAGTTTTATTTTGGTATTTACTTTGGATAGTTTCATTGTATTTATAGTAGTTTTACTTTAAACATACATGTGAGATGGATTTTGAATTATTTTTATATATATGTATTGGCATTGTTTTGGGGTTGATACATCTTATATCCTAATCTGGGTTACTATAAAAGGGTAATTCCTTCCATTTTATGAGATTGAATACCCTTGGTGCTGGTCTCCATCCCAAGGCCTATTGAAGGTGGGACTCAGGGGTCATTATATCTTTTTCATCTTGAAGAAGGAAGGTCATGGCACCTTTCCATCCCTTCCCTTATATTGAAGAAGGAGGATCAGGATAAAATAGTATCAGAGGTGATGGTTGAGAGATAGGATGAAGTTTGGAGTTAGGCATAGTGAGTATTTCTTTGGTTGGTAGGGAAACAATGTTAAGTGATCTTGGTGCAGGAAATAGGACAGGGAATACAAGCTAGGACATAGGATTTTTGGGCCCCCTTTGATCCAATACAAGGACTCTTATCTTACCTAGTGACCAATTGAGGCAACACCATTTGTGGGGTAGAGTCCCTTAAAAAAGTACATGCATCATGATGACATATGTTCTTGTTTATTTTGGAAATTTTTGGAAAATTAAAATAAATAGTGAGTTAAAATGAATCCTAAATAAAATTCCATACTAATCGGGCTTAGGAGTTACCAGTTTTCTTTTCAACTATGGAACTTGGTTGTCATACATGTGTGGTACGAGCAGTGGAGGCTTAATAGGCTGATCTAGATGATTGGAGGATGGTTGATCCAGAGGAGGAGGACAACCAATGGTAGAAGATGCTTCGTGCTTTACAGCCATAGACTCTAGGAAAGTATGAAGGAATCATTTCATATAATGAGATAATGAGTTGTCCTAAGGATCTAGTGATCACCTTCAGCTTGATCCAAGCTTTAATGGAGTATTGGGTTCCATTGGAAGTTAGTCAGATGAGGGGAGCTGTGCGTAAATGGTGAAAATTGTACCCAGGGATAGGAAGAAGACTAATGTTCAGTAGGTTTCTTTTGAGGAGTTCCAGGAAGAATTCCTTTCTTCGACCATGAAGGATGAGAAGTGATAAGAGCTACTCTCCCCTTAACAGAGGAGTATGCTAGTATGAGAGTTGGGGATCAAGTTCAAGGACCTCCTTCACTTTGCTTCAGATAGCTTTCCATATGAAAAGTCTCAAGCAAGATGCATAGAGGAGGCACTCCATCCTTCCCTCTAGTACACAGTTACTCCCTTCACCTTGCTCACATACTAGAGGTACATAATAAGGAATAAGTGGTTGAAAGGATTCACTCGCAAGGAGGTCTACCATGAGAGGGGATCTATAATGATTCTATGAAGTGGGAGGCTATTAGTATTAGGTCTCTGACATCATGGCCTCCTAGGTTTTGGACAACGGGGAACCGACCACATCAATTTCAGTTCCAACCTTCAGGTCCTTTTCCTTTTATCACGGGCTTGGGGACAAGGTGTTTTGCTTATAGAGGTTATGGGAACCTTCATATTTCGTTCCCAATTTGAGCTCAATATGGTGGAGGTGGGTGGGTTTAGTTCCATCCTCCGTAGTAGTTGTCTTCTAAGCTATTTCAGTTGTAGGGAAAACAGGATCCTTCTCTACTAAGGGGAGACAAAGCAGGCTAAGGCTTACCTCGGGGCATTACTCAGTGACATTGACCTGAGTGTGTTTGGGGAGGTGGCTGAAAATAGAAGGGTATAGGAGCTAGGCGTGTTTAGTTTCATTCCACGGAGGCTATAATTCTATAAGGGCTAGAGATTTTTTGAGGTACGATCAGTGTGTTCAATACTCTTTCTTGTGCTTTGTTTGGTTCAAAACTTTCACACTCATTTTTTTCACTCGTTCTATCCCATGATTTGGGACTATACTTAGAGAGACTTTCCGTACCCCTAGTGTTGAGTACACCGGTCCGAGGTCAGAACAGCTTACTCAATAATTGCTAGAGATGTAGACTAATGTTGGGGCTGCACCGGTCTAGTGGGGATCTATTTATACTAGAGATACATCCACATGGTGTTATCCTAGGTATCTACTAGTTCTACTTTGTGAATTCTATTATCGACTAATTATAAAGAAGAGTCGTGTTTTTAGATGTGGATGGACAATGTGTGTCTTTCATTGGTGATTAGAGTTGTCTGATGGGAATTTGGTGTGTGACACCTTTTCTTTCCTTGTTGGTTAAGATGTTAGTAGAATTAGTGGATAATGGGATGATGGGGGTTCCTAGAGTTATTGGGGGAGTTCTTAGATGTTTCCAACAAAGAGGATGTGACTCTACCCCCTCGACATGCTGTTGATTTCGGGATAGACTTACAACCCAAATTTTAGTCTGATTTCGAGGGCTCCTTATCGGATAGAGCCTTCTGAGCTAGTGGAGTTGCAGATCCAGATTGATGATATGACGAAGAAGGTGTTTATCCATCCTAGTGTGTCACCATGGGGTGATCTGATCTTGTTCGCAAAGAAGGTAGATGTTGGTATGAGGTTGTGCATAGACTACTGAAGGTTGAATTAGGTAATGGTAAAGAATCATTACCCTCTCCTGAGGATAGACAATATTTCAACCAGCTGAGGGGAGCTAGTTGGTTTTATAATACTGATCTTTGATTTGGGTATCAACAGTTGATGGTGAAGTATGGAGACATCCTGAAGACTGCTTTCAAGTGAAGGTATGGGCACTTAGAGTTCGTAGTTATGCTGTTCAGTGTTATGAACACACTTGACATGTTTATTGGATTTATGAACTCTATATTTCATGAGTTCCTAGACTTATTCTTCATCGTGTTCATTGATGACATCCTGATCTACTCGAAGTAAGAGGAGGAGTATACCGAGCATCTTAGAACTATATTGGAGGTTCTTTGACACAACTAGATTTATGGGAAGTTATCAAAGTGTAAGTTTTGGACATGGGAGGTCCACTTCCTTGGACATGTGGTGTCCCAAAAGGGTTTATAAGTGGACTCATCAAAGGTCGAGGTAGTTATTTCTTGGGAATTACCCAAGAATATGGTAGAGGTTCATAGTTTATTCGGTCTGTTAGGCTATTACCAGATATTTTCAACTCATTTAAATCGAGTAGAAGCTTTGTTGACATCTATGACTAGAAAAGGCCAAGCTTTTGTGTGGAGAGAGTAATGCAAGGCAGTGTTCGACTATCTGAAGGGAAAGTTGGTCAGTGCTCTAGTGCTTTGGTTTCCAGAGGAAGGGTTGATTATCGAGGTGTTTTGCGATGTTTCCCATTAGGGCTTGGGGTGTGTGTTGATGATGCAATGAGGAGTGTTCTCTTATGGGTCTAGTTAGTTATGTCCCCATGAATATAACTATTCTACCCATGATCTAGAGCTAGTAGAGTTTGTGTTTGTGCTAAATTTGGGGTGATATTACCTCATTGGGGAGTGCTTTGTGGTCATTACGGATCACAAGAGCTTGATGTATATATTTTCCTAAGGAGATAGAAACTTGTGATAGTGGAGGTGGATAGATTTTCTTCAAGAATATGATTTTGATATTTCCTACACATCAGGAAAGTGGAATGTTGTAGTAGATGATTTGAGTAGGAAGTTGCAGAGAGGGGTAGTTCAGGAATCTTTGGATGCTTGGAAGGTGATGGAGGAGTTGGCTTCCTTACACTTAGATGTAATAATGGATGGTGGCAGAGGATGCCTATTTTAGATGAAAATGTAGTAATCTTTGAGGCAGCAGGTGGAGGAGTCTTAGTGGGGAGACTCGGAGGAAGAGGTAATGCATGATGGATTTGACTAGGGTAATGATTTAGAGGGATGGTTGGAGGATGATCAGAATTAGATGATGTTCTATGAGAAGATATTTTTTCTAGTGGAGATCTGTGAGGGAGTTCTTCATGAGTTTCATAGATCACCCCTAGTGGTACAACCAGAAGTTTCCAAGATGTACTGCAGCTTGAGAGAGGAGTTTTGGTGGCCCAGGATGAAGTGAGATGTGGCGGAGTTTGTGGTGAAGTTCTTGGCGTGCCAGCAGGTGAAGGATGGGAACCATGTTCCCAGTGATTTATTACAGCCCTTAGATGTTCCTGAGTGGAAGTGGGATGAAATATCGGTGGATTTAATCACAACATGGCTTAGGGATGATGTGATGAAATCTGGGTAGTAGTGGACCAGTTGACTAAATTGGCTCACTTCTTATCAAATAAGGAGTTGAGCATAGTGGATGCCTTAATGAGGAGGTATGTGGATGAGGTGGTGTGGTTTCATGGGGTTATGAGATCCATTGTCTTAGATTAGGATATGAGTTTTACCTCATGAGTCTGGAGGGTATTACATCATGATTTTGGAAATCCGTTAAGCCTTAGCACTAATTTACATCCTTAGACAAATGGGCAGACAGAGCGGACCATCCAGATGCTGGAGGGTATGTTGTGGGTGTGTTTTCTAGACTTTGGTGGGTCTTGGGTGTGACAATTTCCCTTGGTAGAGTTTTCTTACAATAATATCTATCACTCTTACATTGGTATGGGTATATTTGAATCCTTTAATGTGAGACTATTCCATTCACCATTGTGCTGGATAGAATTTGGGGAGATAACTGTTCTTGGTTCGTATGTGGTGTAGAGTATGACTGAGAAGGTGCAGCTTTTCTATGAGAGGATGAAGGTGGAAAAATACCAGCAGAAGTCGTATGTTAATCATAGGAGGAGGACCTTGGAGTTTGAGGTTGGAGACCACATTTTCTTTAATATTTCCCATCACTACGGGCAGTAGAGGTTTGGTCAAGGGAGTAAGCTTTCTCCCAAGTTCATCGGACCCTTTGAGGTGTTGGGGAAAGTTAGTGGGGTGGCATAACAGTTATAATTGCCACTACAGTTGGAGGGGATCCACAATAGTTTTCATGTCTCCCAACTTCATCTGTATTTTCACAATGACTACCATGTCATTGAATGAGGTGAGATGGATATTGAGGATGACACAAAATTCATGGAGAGACCAATGGAGATCTAGGATCATCAGGATAATGTGATGTATGGATGGACCATTCCTTTGGTTCATATGTTTTGGAGGTAGGGCGTCCTAGATAAGAGAACTTGGGAAAGGGATATGCAGATGCGTGCCCAGTTCCTGAAGTTTTTTTGAGGTTTTCTTGTATTCCTTGATTTGTGATTTAATTCTTGAACCTTTTTTATAATATGAGTTTTTTCCTTGTTCTGTAAAGTATAAGAATGTCCTAACATGTAGAAAGGGGGAGAACAGATTCCTAATCAAGATGCATTAATTGAGATGCTATTAAACCCATGCAGGAGAGTTAGTGCCACCTAGAGTAGATGGTATCTTGAAATGGATGAATAAATTCCTTAATTCATGTGTTCGTACATTTTGAGGTTGAGGTTTCACTCCACCTTTAGAACAAAATAGGTTGGTTTACCCTTGAGAGGTATCTTATTGGGTGGTTTTTCGGGACCCTCTTTCTTCTAGGATTAGTTTTAAATCCTCAGGGTTGGGAATAGTTTGAGAGGTATCTGAGGTAATGACCTGGACCTCCCCGGTCAATTACTTGTTCAAAATTACAGTTTTTGCATCGGTAGGTGGTGTTGGTAGCTCATGCCAGTAGTTTGAATTGGTAGCTCACACCAGAATATCAGTGTTGGTGGATCAGTGTTGGTAGGTTGGGAGTTGGTAGGTTAGGCATTAGTAGGTCAGGCATCGGTAGGTCAGGCATCAGTAGATCAGGAGTCGGTGACTCGTGTTAGTGAGTTAGGTGTTGGTGGTTCATGTCGATGACTCGCCATTAGTGGGTTTCATTGGTGAATCACTATCAATGAGTTACTATCAGTGACTCATGTCAACGACTCACCCATCAATGATTTATTTCTATATTTTTCTAGTTTTTTCTAACTTCACCCCTCTTACATTTTATTTAATGTAAATTGAGTTTAAAACCTAGTTTGAACATTTCTAAAGGCATTTCAAAAGATATTAATTATATATTTAATATCCAAATGCTCTTGGGGTTTTTAAATAGTCAAACCACATGGTCTTGACCATGATCTAACTTTAATGGACCTTAAAACCATTTCACTTTGGTTGATATAGGATCTAGATCTTCTAAGCTGAGATATTCTCTTTTTAGTGTGTTTTCTTTTTCTCATGGTGCGCCCAAATCCGGTCTTCCCCATAGAGTTGTGTGTTGTGCTGTGGTGTTCGAATTCAGCCTTCCTTGGAGTCTCCTGCTGCTTGTATGACCCCCTATTTTTTGTTCAAGGATGAATTGTTTATCATCTATTATTCCAAGTAGGGATCCCTTTGTCTCTCTTTTATTTGTGTATCATGAGGGGTGGGTGTACAGGTGTCTTCTTGTGGTTTTGGTTGAAACCAATTTAACAAAGATAATAAGAAGTAATAAATGAAGGGCTGGGAAGATGATGATGATGTTCAATTCATTTTATATGTTATCCTTGATCCATGTTGTGTTTTGTAAGGGCTAAATGACTTCTAAAAATCATAGACATTGGGGCCCTCTGTTTGTGCACCTGCATGACTTGTGAATATTTTTTTTGTTTCCTTATTGAATGGATGAAATATGGAATTTGATTAATCACACATATTCAGTTAGATATATGGATTCCCTAGGATCAAACTTGTTCTGTGATCACCTCTAAATAATGAAAGTGTAATTAAAGAATGAGTGCTGTTAAATCTGAATACACCTTGTTGTTTGGTGTGGCTGTGTGCTATTTATGGCTCTGTTCGACCTTGTGTTTGTGCTAGTCATATGGTGATATGAATGGGAGTGTGGCTGTGAGAATGGGGTGGTAAGGGTTGTGTGATGGTATCTCAGGTTGAGAGATTGATTGATTTCAGAATGGATGAACTTGTTATGTAGTGGTATTGCATCTAGGTAGTGGTTGGATAACGCACCATAGTTTAGGGCTGCACTATGTTTGCATTACTTGGTGTGGTGCTGTTATGAAGTGGGGATACCGAGTGTGGTTTTGATAAGGTGTGTTGGGGGTTTACTTATTGAGAGGAAGGATAGGGTGACATATCTTTAAATAATGATGGTGGCAGTAGTAGAAAATGTGTTCAAGAAAGGGGAGTGTGCAGTGGGACTGCAAGCTGGTTGGGCTTTGTTGTTTTGCTGGATTTGGTGCTTTTCATGTAGTGGGGCTACTGAGTATGGTTTAGGAAGTATAATTTTGAATAAGGATTGTGTTACTATACATGGGCCTTTCGCCCAGTTTTTCTAGAGACTTTTGTTAAGTTAGTGTGGGTTATGATATTACTTGTGGTGTGGTGTGTTTAGTAGTTGCCCGAGTAGGGATGAAATAACTGGTAAATGATTAATATCCTCAAGTGATTAAATGTTATGAAGTTTCCTTTTTATCATTTTTAAGTGACTTTCATTCGTGGTGATGCGTGCGTGTATGGTTGGCAGCAAGGGCAGTTTTTTGTGGGATGATTTTTTTGTTTTGAAAATCCATAGGTTAGGCTGAGTGTTTGATACCTATATATATATATATATACTTATAGTTCCTTTTTATTTATATGCACAACCCACTAATGTTGAGAACTACGTTTTGAACACTCCCATTGTTACGAGGGAGGGTCTTCTTTCATAATATCCCGATGGGATAATATATGGATGGTTATTAGATCTTCTCTTCCCCTTTTCTAGGCATTGGTAGTCCAAGACTCTTTGGGAAGGTTGTGGTGTGGTAAAGAGGCCTATATGTATGTAGGTGAGGTGTACTTTCCCAGGTGTCTTCGAGATGAGGCCTAGGTGTGTGAGAGCATGAATGCGGTGTGGTTATGGCCCAGGTGTGTGTGGGAAGGTTGTGATAATGGAGCTTGTGGAAGAGCATGGTACCGTTAAGATATTCACCATTAGGGACAAGCAGTTAACTAGTGGGAAGTAGTGAAAGGTACCCAAATATCAACGTTCTTACTACTTTACTTTACTTTACTTGTGTTATTTGGAGATCATGCCTTGGTGAGGTTGGGGTGGATAGTATAACTTATTAGGTGATTTTGAATTTCTACCATTTTCTCATAGGGGCATTAGTATAATTCTATCACTTGTGCATGAGTGACTTTGGATTTTACTACTAAGTATACTTGTATGATCACCCTATGTATATAAAACTATTTTTAGGTTTCCAGGGAGATTACACAGGCCATGCTGGACCTTACTAGCTCAAACGTTGGGGACAACTGCTGTGTTGCTGCTTAGTTTTATTTTGGTATTTACTTTGAATATTTTCATTGTATTTCTAGTAGTTTTACTTTAAAAATGCACGTGGGATGGATTTTGGTTGGAGTTATTTGGAGTTTGATACATCTTATCTTCTGATCTTTATTACTATATAAAGGGTAATGCCTCCCATTTTGTGACATTGAATACCTTGGTGCTGGTTGCCACCTCGGGGCCTATTGAAGGCGAGACTTGGGGGGTCATTATCTCTTTTTCATCTTGAAGAAGGAAGGTCACAACCCCCTTCCATACCTTCCCTTATCTTGAAGGAGGGTTGTGAAAATATATATCATTTATATACTTTCTTTAAATATGACAATTAAAACAGAAATAACGTTCATGCGTATGTACGATTTACTGTATCCATGAATGGTTTTTTCCATTTCATACTTATTTATATTATAGATTATTGTAATATACATATACTAGATAAACATGATATTTATATCATTATTTACATTATGGAATCATGATATAAGTATAAGTACCAATGATATAACATGTTAAGACACATACGAAGAACAAAGCGAATATTACCCGAAGTGAAACCTTAACATAGGATCGTTAACAAGCGAGTAATATAAGGTCATAATAAAACCATATGTGGTATTAGATATAAGAATACGATTCTATAAAATATGTATAATAATATTCTATTTATTATACAGGAATCTTGTTTGAGTAGGAAGAGAGTCAAGACACAAGGTAAATGGATTTTTGTCTCACCTTTATTTCTGTGAGACACATGCCTTATACACTACTTGTTTCATCTACATGGTGTATAAACTACCCATGAATGTATTTTATGAGTCCTATTGAGAATATTATGATATTTACATATTCTGATAATTTTATTTATTACATGGGTCATACAATTCTATTGATTATAAAGTGATGAGTATTTATTTTACAATCACTTCCACATTTGGGATTGTTTCGTTTTAATTCTTCATTGGGGAATATATATCATCCATGTAATTTTTTTCTGATTTTTTTTCATAAAATGTTTTACCATTTTACTATGGATGTTTAAAGTATTTTTTACCCATTTTTGACTTTCTTCTTCATGGTTTGAAAGGAATATTTCTTTCATTTTCCAAATGAGGTACTTTTTAGCTTTTCTGGAAAAATTACAAGAAGAATGTTTTTTACTTATATAGAATGAACATATTTATATGCTTTCATGATTCCATATTACCTTGAATCTTCCCCTACAAGATTATAATGTTATTTTCCAATGAAACATTTTCTTTTATAATTTCACATCATTTTTTGAAAAGGATTCTATTTTAACAAAGAAATGATATTTTACTCATTTTAAATGATTTTCATGACTCTGTTATATGTTTTCAAAGTGGTTTCAAAGAAAAGGGTCTTGAAAATGTTTTCTATTTTAAAAAGTGATTTGTATGAAAAAATCATTTTCTAAGTGATCTTTCAAAATCCTTCCCCATATAAGATGATATACTTTATTATAATTCAATAATACCATTCACATTATTTATTTAAATGGTGTTTGTTTTGATAGCATGATGTTTAAGAAATCCACATTATTTAATGGGATATTCTATTAATGAAATGATTATGAGACCTATATCTTTTCCACATGTTATGATATGATTACATGTTTATGATTACCATTTAGTTTCATGCGTTCTGATATGATTGTTTATGATCTCATGGAAAATGTATCTATGACTTCATTATGAGATGGGTGGGAATTATATCTCCCTCAAACACATTGGGTAAAGATTTATGTCTCATGAGATAAACTAAGATGATCTTTGGAATGAACCTTGACTACTATGATAGCCATGAGGGTGAACCCTGACTACCAAGATGGTATGAGGAGTGAACTTGTGCTACTAAGATGGCCATGGGAGTGAACCATGACTACCAAGATGGTATGGAGAGTGAACCCATACTACCAAGATGGTCTTTGTAGTTATGCATTAGATACTATTGAAATCATATTATATTCCTATGTGTCTGCCACAATTCCATGTTTTATTCCTATATTATGCTTTCTTGGCCTATGTTCTTTATTTCATTATGATTTATTTCTTATGAACTACTATTATTTATTCCATGATTCATGTATATGATCTTTGATATGTAGGGTATGATCTTATATTTTCTATGATCATGTTCTCATAACCTTAGGCTCATGATTATGCTTACATATCTCCCTTGTTTACCCTTACTGAACATTTGAGAAGACCCTTTTTTATGTTCCCTTTCACCGGGTTATGAAGAAAGGTTTTAGGTAGAAGTTCTTAAGGTAGATATATTTATGAGAGATGTTGATGATCCTTCACTAGGATAGAAGATTTTATTTTAAAGTTTACAAAGACACTAAACTATTATGGTCCTCATGCCTGTATAATTGTAATTTATTGAATTTTCATCCAAAATGATGTAATATCCAAGTATGTTAAGCCTGGGTTACTATAGTTGGTATCAGAGGAAAATTTTAGTCAAACTTTATAAAATAGGATGACAAAACTTTAGTGAGACCCCTAGGTATATTTCTAAAGATATTTCTAGGGATGCCTCTAAGGATAAGTATAAGGATGAGTCAACATTTAAGACAATGTCCTAGAATTTTAGTAATGGGTAGAGTGAGTGGTTTCCTAGAAATACATCCCTGCCTGGATACTACAAGTGGATGTGGATCTAGACTAGATGTAACCAGGGGAAAAACCTCCAACAAGATATTTTGAGCCTGACTCAGGGTAATCTGGTACACGACAATGAGCCTTTCTGCACACATGGTTTGAGAATCTCAATGGATATGCTTTGGAAATTTACAAACTCTTCACAAACCATCATGAAGGATTTAGATATAAGTTGTCTATGAATAACCTAATATGAACCTAGGGTGTCATATATTAAGTAAGGCGTCATGATTTAGAAATACTAAAAGTAAATCTTTTGATGACTATTTGGTTTTATACTATGATAAGTAATGATCACACTATGATTGTGGTTTTAGTCAATGGTAGGAACTAGATTAATTATGAATGTGATGGACGATTTGCTGATGAGTGGTCAAGTAGGATGATCACTAGAGTGAAAGATGTTTTTATCATTCCTAATTAGTTTTTAAGGAACATGATTAAAAACATTTACCTTAACCAACCCTCGGACTCGCTAAGGAAGAGAAAGAAGGAGTTTTCTAAGAGTTCAGGTAATGGATACCATAGAGGAAATAAGATTTGGTTTACTTTATGTTAAGAGTGTGAAAATCCTTGCCTAAGTGAATGTATTAGAAGAACATGAATATGTTTTGACTGTGGAAAAGAAGGAAAAAAATCAAGTGATTGTAAGGGAAAAATTATGATTTTGGTTAACGAAATGGATGAGAATATTGTCCTCCCTAAGTCATCATCGAAGGTTAAGTGTTTTATGCGTGGAATAAATGGTCATTATGAAACTTAATGTCACAATAGGAAAGCTCCTGAAGAAAATCAACAAGGTTGTGTGAATAATGGTTACATTTCTGATGATGAAGAGACTACAGATGAAATGTGAAAGGAAAGAGGTATTATGTAATCAGATGAGGTAGTATTTTTAATGGATTAAGGATTAAGTAATCAGTATTTTTATGTATTTGGTTTTAAAAAATTATGAATGGTGAAATATACAAGGGTTGTTCTGCTTATGGTTTTCACTCAGTATTAATAACTTTATATTGAATGTTCCCGATAGACTAGGGAAGTGATTTAATGACAATGTTATACTTTGATTAAGGGAAGGTGACCCTTAATATATTCATTATGTTAATATAATATTGTTCGGTTAAAGATATGTGGGTTTTGAATAAGTAAATTGGACAATACAAATTACCCTTGGATATGATTATTGACAAAGTGTTCTATGTCATCAAGGATAAAGTTTACAAAATTTTTGTATTTGAAGAATAGATCCAATATAATTTTGAATAAGGAAGAATTCATGATTTCTAAAAGTCTTTATGGTAATTCAGGTTGTTACCACGTTCTAAGAAAATTTACTACAAGTGTATTCACATGTTTGGAATGTGACAACCAAGAGATACTTTGTGAAATATGGTAGATCAATGTTAAGTTGTTTTGGTGACTTTATTTCTATGATTTTTAGATTTTAATATTTCAAAAGTGCTATAAGGTTAACCATTCATAAAAAATTTAAGTTAAACTTCATAGGATGTATTTATGTATTAAGTTTGTATCAAAAAACTTGGATAAAAGGTTATTTAGTGATTAAACTTATTTCAAGGATGTAGATCATATTTATTTTGGAAATTATATTAGTGTGAGGACATCATGTATGTTGGGTGACAACCAATCAAGTTCGGCAAGTCCATGGGTCTTGAACCCATGATTGAAGGATGATAAGGGTTTCATGCCTATTACGAGCCTACACAATGTCTTGGTTTATATATAATTATATTTGATTAATAATTATTTATGATGAACCAGTAGTGTTAATTTTTAAGTTTACATATTAATGTATTGACTATATTGATTTTTAATAATACTTGTGAATAAATATTTATACTTTTCATTCCTTTATAGGCCTAAATATCTACTAAAAGTGTATTTTAGTGCTTCAGGAATCAAAGTTAATTTTTGGACATCCATTTCTTGAAGTAATAGATTAATTGAAAATAGATAAAATCACAACCAATGAATAAAAATTTTATTGTATTATTGTTTAATAAAATAATTACTCAATGATAAGATAATGATCAAAAATGATTTTTTTTGTTATAATACAATATTTTTTGTTGAATATGTGGCTTTTTAATTCACCATGGATTTATGAGTTTGAGTTCCTCAACTTTTCTTGATTATTCACTTGTTTGTGATTGATGACTTCAATCACTCCCTATTAATATTTACACCTTTCATCCATGTCAAATATTTACTCTCAACCTTTGTTTTCCTATTTGGAAACCTAGTGATATTTTACTTTGGGTAACAGTTATGGTTCCAACATTCCTTTTTTAAAGGAAGAGTTAATATTTATTTTAATGATGTGGTTTTCTATGAATTAAACTTTCAAGTATTAATCCATTGATAACCCAAACAAAATTTAAGGTCAAAATTCATTTCAAGGGGGGTAGAATGTTACACCCTAAGATTTTGTGAATTATTAATATTATTTTTTGAATTAATTTATTCTTTTTGATATTTTTCATTGCATGCAACACTGAATATAGTTTATTTTATTAAATCAATATTTTTATTACATTATACACAACACCATGTTAATCGCTCTTTACACACAATATAAACTTTAGCTTGCTCTACATGCAACACTGACTTCATGTATGATGCATGCAACACTGAGTTTCTATGAAACATTTTTTTATATAATTATTTAAATGATATAATTATAACAAAACCATTAAAATTAGTTATCAGAATAGTAATAATTAATTTTCAAATATTTTTTATAATAGTTTTATAAAAATAAAATATATTGATAATGAAAGATATTATTTTTGGTAAAGTCCTTTTATGTTAAAATATAATTTTCTTGAATGAACTATTTTTAAAAATAAAATTAATTTTATAAACATTTAGAAATTTAATTTGATAAAATAGAAATCATTTTTTATTTTGGAATATCAAAATTATCTTAGGGTGAATTTTTGGTATTTTTCTGAAATGTTTCAATTTTTGATAAATAGTGAAAAATACTACATTGTAGTTAAAAACCAACTTTTCATCTAAATAATTATTTTACTTTAAATTGATTTTAAAGTAAAAATAGATAAATAATACATATATTAATCCAATTTAGGTCATTATAATATTTTTTATACTATAATTATATAAAAAAAATTATCAAACTTTTGAACGTCTCTTTTACCCGCCTTCTAGCCACATTTGCGGGATTAACATTAAATGTAATTTTATTGCTTATGTGAATTGAATTTTAAAAAATAGACATACATGGTTGTAATCAGTATGAAAAATTTGGTATAATAGGATCAACATATTTTTTAGTGAATAGTAACTTTTGAATTTTATTTATTGCGGTTAAAGGTAAATAGGGTAATTAAAGGTAAAAATAATTTTATAATAATATAAAATTAGCCTAACACTTGTCCTAATTTCATTGGATAATTTTATTTCGACCCAGATCAAACTTAGATTTAAAATATGATCTTTTTTAAGCCACTTGTGTAAGATTATGACCTTTATTATATTTTATTTAAAGAAGAGTTAAAAATATTATATTCAAATTTCAATAACTAAATAATTTTTAAGATAGGGTTGTACATAATAAAAATTAGACTATAAATATTCATTATAAATATAAGAAATCTATCTTCATCATTATAAGTTATTTTTAATTTTTAGTGAATTGATAATTTAATTAAAGGCCTGTATAAAAATGACTTAGTAATTGTTTAATTAATTGAGATATCAAATAAATGGTATTAAAAATAATAAAATAAATATAATTTGACTTAATTAATGAAATCCAAAAATTTTATACATAACTTATACATGTTAGTAACATATTTTAAGTATTTTTTCTAAGTTATCATGTTGTTTTGATATTTTTAACAATGAAAATATGGACTAGTTTTAGAACTGACATAAATGATACTTTAAAATAAATAATATTTTATTAAATGTTATAAAATTCATTAAAATATATAATTTATACTTATAACTATTATAATGTTATATATTTCATAAATGATATAATTGGGGTTATTTTTTCATTTTATATTTACTATATTAACCCTATAGTTTAAAAAGACAATTTGTCACAGTAAGAGTTAAATTGTTTAACTAAGTGATAAATCCAAAAGACAAGGTTTGTTTTGTGACCTAAACATGTAAAAAATTCATTTTTTGAGGGTATTTTGACCCATACTCATATCGCAATTGAAATAAGTCACTTTGGATCTATTTTACACCAAAAATAAATTTATAATAAATTAATAGTTTTGGAGTTTCCTAAAGTTCCCCTCCTCCCTCTTATAAAAGGGAACCTCTCATTATATTTTATTCAAAACTCTAAAGCCTTTTGGATCATCCAAAACCTACCCATTTCTCATCCCAAATTCCCTAAATTCCTTCTAAAAGTCTTAAATTGGAACGACAGAAACTCAATGAAGCCTTTTGGCACAAATCAAAAGGAGTTACCTGGTTAAGAGGTAATATCTTCTCTCAAGCTTCTTTTCTTTATTTTTCTTCTCCACCCCTACACTATATTTATTCCATCATTTTATGAAAACATGGGTATACTCAATATACTAGGACTTTTTTTTGATAATGGTTATACCTACACATACACACATCTCCATCCAATGAATATCAAACATACTGTTTCTGTGTACAGTGAATTACTGCCTCATGAAATGATGATTGTTAATTTTTTACTTTACCACCAATCAGGGTAGCCTTTATGATGGAAACTATATATATTTGTTATATATAATATTTATTATGTTTTTAATCTTGTATATTCCTTTTTATAACACATACCTTTTTTACTTTCCATTTGGCATTAATATGATAATCTCTTTTGAGGAAGTGTGGACTACTGTAGTGTTTTTGGTTTAGGGTGGCCAGAATTCCCTCATCGGTGATGTTCCCTCGGTGTGATGTTGGGACATCTAGTCCTAGGTGATGATGGATTAGTACTAAATTCATTGGATCATATTACAGTTTCTTTTGTGGCTGCAATGGTGGTGGAAGTTACGCAGAGCATGGAGAGGTCTGTCCAGGATGTCTTTGGTGGAGGGGTAAATGACTTGTAAAGACTTCTGGTGAAAGAGTTTGAAGGTTTTCTATTTCATGTTTGAGGTTGATGATGTTTTCACTTCGTGGTATGAATTTTGTGGTGGAAATTTTATTTTGGCCCTACGGTTTATAGTTTAAGGGTCTTGCAACCAGTTCATCTACAAAGGGCCGCTTTAGATGAGGTTCAGAGTTGAGAGTTTTCACCTAGTCATGAATATCTAGATTTGGATGTTTGAGAGGGTATAACATTTCCATTGGTACCAGGCCCATGTATTCATGCAAAAGACAACTATCCAATAAAGTATGAGAAAGTGGAAGCTGGTCTTAATGTTTTCATTGCTGGGTAGGGGCTCTTCTTTATAATCTTGAATGTGTGGTTTTTGGCCTTGAACTTTGAAACGTAGTGGCATGGTTGTTTTAAGTCTTTGATGTCATGTTTGGTTCCCCATATTCCCTTGAAAAGGGGTTTATGCTAGTAACAAAATTAATTTCTAGTCACACACATTCCTCATACACTACTTGTTTCTTCTGTGTGGTGTATATACTGTCCATTAATGTCTTTTATGAGTCTTATTAGAAGATTATGATATTTCCATATTATGATAATTTTATTTCTTACATGGAGAATATGATTCTATTGATTAAAAAGTGATGAGTATTTATTTTACAATCTCTTCAACATTTTGTATTCTTTCATTTTAATTATTTGTTGGGGAATATTTATCATCCATGTCTATGTTTTCTAACAATGTTTTCATAAAATGTTTTACTATTCACCTATAGATGTTTAAAGTCATTTTTACCCATTTTGACTTTCTACTTCACGGTTTGAATGGAATTTTCCTTTTTTTTTCCAAATGAGGAACTTTTTGAATTTTATAGAATAAGTACAAGAAGAATGATTTTTTACTTATATGGAATGAATGGATTTTTATGCTTTTATGACGCCTTATTACCTTGAAGCTTCCCCTACAAGATTACAAGGTTATTTTCAAATAAAATGTTTTCTTTTAAAATTGCATGGATTTTTATGAAAAGAAAACTATTTCAACAAAGAAAGGATATTTTCCTCAAGAAATTTTTTAAATTATTTTCATGATTTCATTATATATTTTCAAAGTGGTTTTAATGAGAAGGGTTTTAAAATTGTTTTATGTTTTAAAAAGTGGTTTTAAGAAAAAATCATCTGCCAAGTGATCTTTAAAAATACTTCCCCATCTAAGATGACATAATTTTTTATAATTAAATAATACCATTCATATTATTTCTTCAATTGGTTTATGTTTTTATAGAATTATTTTTAAGAAACCCACGTAATTTTATGGGATATTCTATTGATGAAATGATTATGAAACCTGTATCTTTTTCACCTGTTATGATATGATTATATGTTTATGATTACCATTTCATTTCATGGGTTGTGATATGATTGTTTATGATCTTTTGGAACATGTATGTATGATTTCACTATGAGATGGGTGAGACATATATCTCCCTCCAATGCATTGGGTAAAGATTTATATCTTATGAGATAGACTAAGACAGTCTTGGGAATAAACGTTGACTACTAAGATGGCCATGTGAGTTAACCATGACTACCAAGATGGTATGAGGAGTGAAATCATTCTATTATTATGTTAGTGGGAGTGAACCATGACTACCAATATGGTATGGGGAGTGAAACCATAATACCAATATGGTCTTGGCAGTGATTCCTTGGCTACTTTGGAAATCAAATTATATGCTTATGTGTCTGCCACAATTCCATGTTTTATTCCTATGTTATGATTTCTTGGCCTATGCTATTTATTTGATTATGATTTATATCTTATGAAACTATTACACAATAGTCCTTTAACTGTGGTAGAAATGGCCTTTATCAATACTAGAAAAGCACTGACAACATGAACGATGTTAAAAACCCATGACTTTTATCAGTGCTGAAAAAGTGATGATAAAGGTCCATA
The DNA here is from genome assembly GCA_963277665.1 of Viscum album. NCBI lineage: Eukaryota > Viridiplantae > Streptophyta > Magnoliopsida > Santalales > Viscaceae > Viscum > Viscum album. The sequence goes on along the minus strand of OY728141.1, from coordinate 1,480,883,827 downwards.
CAATAGTATGTTATTACCTCACTCTGCATCGCCATTATAGTGTGTTGTAACAACATAATAAAGCACCAAAAAGACACTATAAACACATAAGATATAAATAATAATAATTCCCAATATATAATTTAAATTAAATGAAATTTACAACACAAATACTAGAAAAAAATATATTATAGACATTTCAAACATTGGTTTATACAATTACATAAATAAAAATTATTACATAAATTCAAAAATAAATCCTAAATATCAATGTTACCATGATTTATATTGAATTTATTTGTCAAACTACCAATATTTCATGATTAGTTTCAAAAAAACCACCTCAAATCGAAAAAAGAATCCACCTGTATAAGAAAACAATTATTATGAGGAATACTAAAAAGAAATAAATTAAACATAAATATTAAATAATACATTAATTATATGGAAAATTATTTTACCAAATAAATATATAGATTGTGTCTATGATTGTGGAGTGGAGGGAACTTGAAAGAAAGTGATAAATGTAAACACTACACGAGTGAAAGGTTTTGTGAGAGAAGAAGTATATGTAAGTTTTGGTGTAGAAAGGGATGAAAGATGGGAAGAGAACCCAAACTCGAACAAAAGAATCCACCTGTATAAGAAAAAAATTATTATATGAGTGATACTAAAAATAAATAAATTAAGCATACATATGAATCAATACATTAATTCTATGAACAATGATTTTACTGTGAAACCATTAAGATCACCTCTGTTATTCAGCAGATACAATGTCATTGCACTTCCTGTAAAGGTAGAGGAGGTAAATTGAAAGAAAGTGATAAATGCACCACTATAAGGGTGAAAAGGATTTAAAGGTGAAGAAGCATGAAATATGGAGATATAACCCCAACTTAAACAAAATAATCAACCTGTATAAGAAAATAATTATTATGTGAATAATTCTAAAAATAAATAAATTAAACATACATATGAAATAATAAATTAATTATATGGACAATTATTTTTCCATGAAAACATCAATATTACATCTGTAATTGAGCATAGATAGCATTGTTTCTTTTCCTACATAGAAAGTGGAGGTAACATGAAATAAAATGATAAATTCACCACTACAAGGGTGAGAATGTTTTAATGGAGAAGGAGCATGAAAGTTGTATAGAGCACCCCAACTTGAACAAAAGAATCCACCTATGTAAAAAAAATTATTACGTGAGTAAAAATGTAAAAAAATTAAAAATACATATGAAATAATATATTAATTTTATAGAAAATTATTTTAATATGAAAACATCAAGGTTACCTATGTGATTGAGTATAGGTAACATCATTACTTTTCCTACAATGGTGGTGAAGGTAACTTGAAAGAAAGTTATAAATACACCACTTTAGGGGTAAAAAGGATTTAAGGGAGAACCATAATGATAGTTGGATAGAGCACCCCAAATTGAAAAATAATAATCCACCTGTATATGAAAACAATTATTATGTGAGCAATACTAAAAAGAAATACATTAATCATAAATACGGAACAATAAATTAATTCTATGGATAATGATTTTACTGTGAAAACATCAATATTACCTCTGTGATTGAGTATAGAAAACATCGTTTCTCTTCTTGAAAAGACATGAACCATGAACAAAAATATTCTAAAATAAATAAACTCTCTAAGGAATAATGAAAATTAAATCAATGTTCCATTATATAATTTTATGGTAAAATAGAGAAAGTATATCGTAACATTACCTTTGCATCTATCCAAAGGGTTTTATTTCAATATAGTTTTTTCTTCTGAGGGATTGGTAACATCATCATGTTTAGAAGACATTGTCAATAAGAGTAGTCAAACATTTTATTTAGATTATTTTAATAAAGTATATAACATATAATATTATGAGGGAAAAAATAATATATTAAACAAAATTTTTAACCTCTCATTGAACTCTATTTATTTTTTAAAGGTTTCAAGGATTTGGTTCCTCTTTTGAGAATAAAATCCCCTATTTGTGGTCCTCTCTAACATACAAGACATTGTCTACATTGGGACTAAAATGAACTGATTGTGACGTCCTAATGAAAGGGTCATCCTCAATTGAATTTTCATCTGACTCAACATTTGTTTTAGTTTCCAGCAGGATAATAAACCAATTATTTTTTTTTGGATTAGAGACATAAAATACATGAACTGCTTGTGATTCCATTAAAAAGGACTCATCTCTTCCCCCTTATACACTAAAATTCACCTTCATAAATCCCATTTCATCAACTTTCACTCCATTGATATTGTCAACCCATTTACAACAGAAAAGTGGAACCTGAAATGTTGTATAATCAAACTCATATATTTGTTAAATAATTCCAAAATATGAAATATTTTCAAAAATTGGATTTCTATCCTTAGAAATAGATATGTGAATTGCTTCAGCCCCAAGCGTAACACCACTATTTTTCATCATACTAAAGTCACAGTGTTCTTTTGTATATAATGTATAATCATTGATTACAAACCCAATGTAGGATATGACATTTGTATTCAGTCCCATGGCTAGCCATTGAAGTCATTCAGAAATTGAATTCATATTTTCAGATATCTCCTTATAAATTTGATCTCTGAACCATCCTATAAACTGCTGATTATGTGTATCTGATATGAAATATTTTCATTGTGTAATCTCCTTCTGAATTTCTTTTAAACTTATATCATTGAATGAATCTCATTATTTTCTTTCTTGAATACAAATTCAACAAATTTTTTTGGATGGTTGTTCCATATATAAATTAAATTAATCAACTTCACTATTTAAACTTATTTGACAAGATCTTTTCATTGAGCATAGTGGTTTATATTAGGTTTTATTTCTTAGAGATCTTTAAGTAATTGAATCACTTCAATAGGAGGAGCAAAAATCATATTAAGGTATTAATATGATATCTATATAAATTTGAGTGTTCACCTAGGGGTACTTGGGGGTGAATTTAGAATTTTAAATTGAGTAATATTTTTATACAAGGAAGAGAGGAGTGTTCGGAAGGTTGAAGCTTGTCTGCAACCGCTGTTTTAAATCTTGATTTCAAACCCACTTTGTTTTCTTCCAATTTACCTATCTTTAACATTAATTTTCTTGTACTTTAGTTTATATTCACATTAAATTTTCAACATATTAATAAACTGATCATTTTTATCTTCTTGGAAAAACAACCCAAATGAATGTGATAGTTTTTCAACTTAAATTGCATCATCCTTGAGAGACAACCTCGTGGTCACTATTGCGCTATATTAAAAGGGGAAAAATATTGATTGATATTTTTTCAAAAAATAACCTCACATCACTTAATATCGATAATTTTAATAATGATATAAATATCATATATATTAATTATAACAATAATTATAACCATTTATATAAAGCAGTTAAGAAAAGTGAATTACATCACTATGTAGAGACAGTAGTCCGTACGTATGCATGAGTGATTTAACATTTTTCAATGGATGGAATGAAAGGAAGTTAAATATTAATTCAACCTTATATAATAATTATTATTACATAAATATCACATATAAATATTAAATATATCATAATAACCAACCTTTAATGATGGTGGTGTAAAATGAATCGCAACACTACGCGGGGGCTGTAATCCACCTGTATGCACGGGCAACACTTTCATTTCTCATTTGATATGAGAAGAGGTGGTAAATGGTTGTAACATAACCATAATAAAATCTCAATATATTTATGATAATATATTCATCATTTTTATAGGAATTATGAGAATAAATAAAATTGAAAGTGCTTGGTTAAGATCTATACCTCTTCTTAGAGCGACCTCCTTTGGCTTACACCTTAAGCCTTGAAGAATTGGTCTTAAGAGAATAAAAGAAGATCTAGGATGAAGGAATAAATATAAGAATGATTTTTAGAATGTAATTTATAATATATATGGCTCAAAATGTGTGTATAAGGTAGAATAAGAGGTTCTATTTTATATGTAAGGGGAGGGACAAACATAGAATTTCTTAGAAGATTTGAATGATATAAAGTCACTTTCATAGGAATGTGAATCCAAATGGACAAGGATTAAAATTTAGAATAATATAAGGTTGAAATATATTCATAAAATAATAATTATATAGGTTTTTATGGAAATAATACCCTTATCTCTTGGTTTAATCTCATTGATAAACCCGTTTTAACCTTAACTATAGTAACAACATTATATTGTTTTTAATTATCACTAAGAAAAAAATTTAGTTGAGATCATTAGATTATATTAATTATTAGGAATAAAATTATTGAATCCATTTTACTAGATTCAATTTCTATAAGTGTTATAATTAAATTTAAAATAATTCTGCAACCTGCAACAAAATCCCATTTTAGAAGAATGAATCTTTAAGCATAAAACATAATTTACTTACATTTATTTTATTATAAAAACCATAAAATGAATTTTGAAATATATTTTTTAATATATAAAATATAGTGTTCATTAAAACCATTATTCAATAGATATTTATTTAATTTATTATAATAAAATCACACTATACACATAAAAATAATTTTTAGAAAAATGTGTTTTTACTTCCAAAAATGAAATTATATCAAAATTAAGTATAATTAATATTATTATGTAATTAATTAGATTATTTATAATTAAATTATAATTATGTTTCTTTAATAAAAAATTCAAAACATAATGATACTTTTACTTGAGAAAAAAATCATATTTTTTACAAAAAATTAGTATTTTTTGATATTCACTGAAAAATAAATATTTTTAGAAAAAACCTAAAAATTAACCTTGAGATAATATTAAAATTACGATTTCAAAAATTATTTTAATTTCTTTAAATAAAATGTCTAAAAAATGATATAAATTAATTATATTGTTTGCGTGTAAAAAAATCGATAAAAACCATTTTTGAAGAAAATATATTATTAAAACATAAAATAACTTTTATGAAAATTGAGTACTTAATTATTATTAATTAAAAAATAAATTTTCACTATCTAAAAGATTTATACATATTTTTTATAATTTGGTTATTACTATTCATACCTTCCAATTCAACCACTACGTCATAACGATTTTCTATACCATGGTTTATTTAAAATCAGGGTTGTTTGTAAAGAAATATATCAAATAATTCATGTTTATTTCTAAGGAAATATATATAAAATATTGGGGTTTTATAAGAGTAATCTAAATTAGGGTTGACTACTATTAGAGGTACAATGTTCATTTCATCCTCTATGGTTTGGGATTTGTTTTATATAGGTGTAAATCATTATTTTATATCATATAAATTGATTGATGTGTTAGGATTATTATTAGAATTTATGCTAATAAAGTTGGATATTTTTACACCCTGAGGAAATAAGAAAGAACAAGGGTTTAAATGACCTAAGTGTTAGTTGATGATAGCAGACTTTAATGTTGTGTGGGATTTCTTAGTTCTTGATCTTAATATCTTCGGCCTTATAATTGGCATGGATTGAATGATTAGTGTTATAGCCCATGTTAACTATTACTATCATCAAGTTTAGTTTATATCTGATTATGGGGTCCCTCATGTATTTTATGATGATTGGGATTTTAGATCTAGGAGAGTGGGTCCTTTTATTCCTTATATTGGGATGATATCATTCTAGCTTTCGTAAAATTGTTTTTATATAGTTGATCAACATTTGAGCAGTCTATCTTTCTTGATGACTTTTTGGGATATCTCATTAGAGAGATACCATGTTCACTATTGACCTATTCCCCATTATAATTTCCATTTCTATACAATTATATAATATATTACCTACTGATTTAATAGAGTTTAAAAGTTACCTTACAGATCTTGAGGCTAAGGGATTTATATATCAAAGTGTGTCACATTGGGATTCACTGGTCCTCTATGTAAAGAAGGTAGATGAAAATATCAGACTTTATATTGATCACAAAAATCATAAACAGTTTTACATTAAGTTCAAATACCCCTTTCCTAGGATTTATGATCTCTTAGATCCACTCAAAGGAGACCAATGGTTTTTTTGAGATTGACTAATGATCAAGGTACCATTAGTTGAGAGCTTGAGAAGAGGATATATCTAAGAAAATTTTTAGGATCTAGTATGGCCATCCCAAGATAATCATTATTCCATTCTATATCACTAATTCTTATATGGTATTTATGGAATTGAGGAACTAAGTAATTCATCAGTTTTGGGACTCATTCTTCATAATCTTTGTAGATAATATTTTGGTGTACTCTATGTCAGAGGAGGATCACAAAGTTCATTTGGATATCATTCTTAGAATCTTGAAGGAATATCATCAATATGGTAATCTTTCTAAAGGTGAATTTTTTATTCAAGAAGTGAAGTTTTTAGACTATGTTATATCTGATATGGGAATCTCAGTGGATAATGAAAATATATGGGTGATAATGTCATGGAAGAAACCAAGAAATATGTTTGATATTCAGAGATTCTTGGGATTGAATGGTTATTATATGTGGTTTGTTCAATATTTATATAAGAATTAATCTCTAATGGAAACTTTTACCTATATGGGTGTTAATTTTTAGTGGAATAACAAATGTATGAGTTCTTTCAAGGAACTGAAAATGAGGTTGAATTTGCATCCATTTCTAAATTTTCTGAAACTGAGTTTGGGCTATGATGTTTTCTATGAATCCACAAGTATGGGATTGGGATGTGTTCTAATTTAAGTAAAATAGGTGGCGACCTATGGATCTTTCCAATTATTCCCTAATGAGAATAAATATTCTACCCATGACCTTGTGTTGGATGACATGATGCACACCCTCAAAAAATGGTTCCACTATCTCCTTGGGGAGTGATTCATGGTATATTCATATCATAAAAGTATGAATTATATTTTTTCTTAGAGGGATATGAAATTGTGATAGAGAAAATATATTAAATATCTTCAAACTTTTGAGTTTATATTTTATATACACTTGGAAAAGGGAATATTATTTTTGACATATTGAGTAGGAAGTAACCAACTCAATATTTGAAGAAATCAAGGGAGGAGTGTTCTCTAATGAGTTTATTCCTTAAGATGAGCTTGGGATTTGAAGAGGCTAAAAAAATTTGTTTTTAACTATGGTGAATGTTGACTCATCACTTTATGATCAAATTCAACTCGAATAGGTATCATACACTAATTTCAAGTATTTTAGTGAAATCCTTAGTGGTGGGAAGACCATGGTTGGTTGGTATCGACCTTCTATTTATGATTTGTGTTTATGAGATAGGTTGGTCATTATGACATCTATGAGGTAGTAATTAATGGATAGTGGACATTGATCTTATTGATTCATACACCTTGGGATTACCAAGATGTACCATGATCTGAAACATCAGTATTGATGGATGGAATTCAATTATAGACTTTGTGTCATGATGCCTTAGTTTCTATAAGATTAAGGTGGAGCAACAAAGACCTTATATTTTGTTTCAACCTTTACCCATTCCAATTTTCAATTTGGATGAAATATCAATAGGATTCTTTATCATTTTACCATAGACTATAGAGGGAAGGATGTGATTTGAGTGATCATTGATCAACTTAAAAAATCATCTCATTTCGTTACTATTAAGGAAATAAAAAATTTATAAGATCTTGGGAATTTTACATTTGATAAGTCTTGAAGCATCATGTAGTTAATTATATAATTGTTTGTGATAGATACCCATGGTTTACCTCCAAAATTTAGAAAGTTTTATAATAGGTGACGAGTTCCCAACTGAAGTTATGCACAATATACAATCCTAAGATGGATGGTTAGTGTAAGAAAGCTATTCAAATTCATGAAGATGTGATTTTGGAATGCAAGATTGATTTTGGTGGTTCATGGGAAAAGAATCCACCTTTGGTTGAATTTTCCTCTAATAATATTTTTTTATATTTGATTGAAATGGAACCATTCAAATAATTTTATGAGAATCCATGTAGATCACCTTTGTGATGGGTGGAATTGGGATAATGATCTTTAGTAGAAATGATCCTTACATAGGATATAATGAAAAAGGTTCAGTTGATCTAGAAGAGTTTTGAGACTAGTTAGAGTTATTTGAAATACTATTCAAACCATCTTTATTGTCCGTTGGAATTTGAGGTCAATGATCAGGTCTTAGTCAAAGTTACACCTCACTTGTGACATCATAATTTAGGTAAATAGGGTAAGTTGATATCGAGGTTTTTTTATCCCTTTATATATCATTGGACATATTATAATGGTGGCTTATCGGTTGGATTTTACATCTCTCTTAACATTGATTATTATCATGTTTCATGTTTCCTAACTAAGTTGGTATCAACTGGACCCTTTCAAATTGATTTAATGTGATGATATTGATCTTGATCTCAACACCTTCATGGCTGAACAACCAATTAAAATTATGTATATCCAAGGTAAGGTACTATGTGTTAAAATAATTCATTTGGTTTGTGTACTGTGGAAGTGTATGTGGGATAGCCATGAGAAGTGGGAGTGGGAATCATTTATGAGGTATTAGTGGCCTTATTTTTTTTGAAAGTTCAGGATCATGAGTGCTTTTTGGGAGTAGAAATCTATTATGGTTGGGAAAATTTTGATATCATCCAAGCCATATGTATGATTTAATTTGATGTTGGTTTATCACTTGTGAGGTTCTAGAGGTTTTCAAGAGTCTTGGGTTGACATTATGGAGTATTGCAAAAAATAGGTTCGGTACACAGTTTAGGTGCCTCGTTAGTAGTAACCATTCAGTATCCATTTTGATGGTTTTGGACACAGTGTAAGCACCTTTAGGTGAATAAAAATTAAGGTTTTTATCATATTTGATGGATCATTCCCTAATTATGAAAGATTTAAATGTCACAACCTATGAAATTTTCAATCAAATATTGACATAGAAATCTTAGAACCCATAGAGGATCTTATGAATGATAAATTTATAATTACTTGAATCTGATCTAAATAAATGATAACTCCTATTAGGATATTTCTTCATTTTAATAATCATCCAAAACCATTTTATTATTATCTAAATTTTATATGGAGGAACTAAAGTAGATCCCCTCTAGCAGTGATCCACATGTGGTTCTTTGATCACCAAAACAATACCGATGGGATATTGGGTGTTAGCATGGAAGATCAATCATATCATGTTGTTTATCTTGATCACATCTAGTTTCATCATACTTAAAGGATTCTCTCTTGTTATTCTCATTATTAAGAGGATTATAGAAGGATAAATCTAGAGATAAACTTATTATTCATAATGATTCTCAATTCTTGATTAATTCCACACCATAGACATAAAAATATATTTATAGAGTTAGAGTTTAGGTTAAAATATTATTTAATTTCTCAATAACCCTTAAATTTTATAATAAACCTGATCTAACCTCATCCCATATAATAATAATATTATTATTTTATTGTGTCTTTTAATGACCCCAATGATAAATATATTCTTCCATTTTGTAAGTTAATATTTATCATTGGACACTTTCTTGGTATGCTCATCCTCCTAAACTTTTATTGAATACCCAAATGAATATTTAATTAAATATTTTATTCATAAATAAATATTATATTCAGTGTTTGATGAATAATTATTCCATAAATGAATAAATATTATATATCTATATAATATAACGATTACCTTGTGAATAAATATTTAATAAATTTATGTGATCAAAGTCCTAAATAAAATTATTTCCCAGTTACGAGAATAAATATTTATTCCAACAATTTAATTTAAATATAATTTAATCAAGATCAACAAAACCATTAAATGTGTGAGCCACTAGGATTATTTTAATTGGAATTATAAATTATTGCCTAAAGTCCAAGATTTCTGTCAAGAAATGGGTCAAGGAACCCAAGAGAAAGAAGTTAATGCAGAAATATCAAAAACCATAGATGAATTATTATTGTGTAATTTAATCCCTTTTTCATAATATTTAATCAAGAAGATCACACAGACATTCCATCAATCTATAAAATTGATACATATTTATTTGACTATCTGAAATAAACTTATTGTTACAACATGGCCATGAAATTGAATGTGAAGATTACATTTCAATCAAAGGTCCTAGATATCAACTTCCATAAATATAGAAGGGGAAATCCTTCCATGAATTATTATTTAATAACATGTCATTATTGAAAAACCCATTATAACCTACCTACCGTGAACATATGGCATCACAATTTTTGTTAGTAAATCAAATTATGTGTGGTATGGCACTATGAGTCCCAGTGGCATTTCACAGGGTTTGAGCACAGTTTTTCAAATCATGCAAGTCCTCAGACAAACTGTGCGGGTTTCTGGGAGTTTCTCGGGGATATAACATAGCTTGATAATGGTTTTTAAATCTGTTTGGTATCCCTAGAAAAATGTTCACCTCAATTTTCAAGGGATATATGGAACGACATAGTTGGTGCATGTTTTGTTAAACCGTGTGGTCTAACCATGAAACTAGATTCAAACCACAAAAAAAATAGAATTTAACCTAATTAACTTGGTTGTTTTTTTATATCTAACCATCTACAAATATATATTAGGCTAAGGATAACCTCCCCTAGGTCCATAAAAGATTATCTCCTTGTATCATAGGTATTTTCCATTCATTCCTGGTGGATCTCTTCATGGAATGTATCAATTTCCACCTATTTCCTCCTCCTCTTCATTGATATTCTCTTGATCTCTCCTCCCCTTATTTTTTTTGTAACCCAATTGGGTTATGATATCTAGATATAGTGGGGTTGAGGGGGAATTGATGATTTTATTTATGGATCTAGGACTATGAGACCAGATCTCTTTGTTTCCAATCTCCGTTCTTGAAGGTGACTAGTTTTCCTCTATTGACGAGGTAGGTGTCTGTATAAAATTGTGATAAACCATAGATTACATAATGTTCTTTAAAATTACTTAGGTTTAGTTTGTGAAATTGATTGATTAGATTGATATTCACCTTGGGTGGCATTAAAAAAGGGGTTTTATTTAAAATAGTTTATGAACTTTATGTGTTCGATAAAATTACTCAAAGATGATTTTAAATCTAAAATGGATTTTCAAGCACGTGAGTTGTGAAAATTAAATGTGAAAATGTTTTATAAATTGTGGGCACTATTTTTAAACTATTTTAACAAACATATCACATTGGAAATGTTAGGTGTATTGGGTTATGGGAATATGAAAACTATAGGGAGTGTTGTTCCACTAGGGTTTACTTGTGTGATACTGATTGGACGTGGTGGGACTCGATATTGGTAGGATTAATGGTATTCCTAGATTAGTGTTCCTTTATGTGTTTAGATAAATATTCCCATATCCTAGATCACACTTATTATTTGATTTATACATGATGGTATTGTTTCATGTTTGATTTCTCACGTGTTAATTGTATGGTATTTCCATGGATACTTTTGTCATGCCTTCATGCTATATTTCCTGTAAATATCATATTACTAGTTTATATAAATATGAAATTATTTTATGAAAACCAAAGGATGATTTATTAAACTGGTATTATAAAGGAAAATTGTTTTTAAACTATTTTTAAGCTAGAACTAATGGCTGTATGGAGTTAGAATTTGTATAATTATTTGGTGATATCCCACTAGGATTTAGTGCTCACCCCCTACTTTATCCATTGGTAATTTGTAGATCTAGTTTTAGAAGACTCATGTAAAGGGAAGGGTGACATGTAGTTCATTTAATTCTCTTGGTTATCATCATATTCATCATGGGTTATGATGGTGGTGAAGGATGTCCATATATAGACTTGGATTTTATCTTGTCTTGTTTTATCTTCAGGTTTATCCTTTTTGGCATGATATTGTATATCTTAGGGATGTGTATGATACTTCGACATTATACTCTATTTATCCATTACATGCTAAGTTTTTACAAATTATTTTTTATTTTTTGAAAAAATTAAATTAAATTGGTAGCTTGTGTTACGTGAAACATCAAGTAAATCTTGTGTTACATGCAACAATGGGTTATCTTGCACTATATGCAACACTTTATTAGCTTGTGTGACACATGACAGTAAGTTTTAACAAAACCATGATATATTATTAATATTATTCAAATGTGACTATTATAACCTAAATGTTAGAATTATAAATATGAAAAGGAATAAATAATTTTTAAATATTAATTTAAATGTTTTTACATAAAGGAAACATATTTATAAGAAAATACTTATTTTTTGGTAAAGTCTATATGTTTCGAAAATACTATTTTCTTAAAAAAGTTATTTTTAATTCATTTTATGAAAAATAATAAAAATAATTTTTGATACTATTAGAAAATTAATTTGATAAAATATAATTAATTTTTTAAACCATAATATCAAAATTAACTTAGGGTGAATTTTTTATATTTTTCTAAAAAATTTCATTTTTTGATGAATAGTAAAAAATTATGAATTTTAATTAAAAACAACATTTTTCATTTAAAAAATTTATAAAGTAAAATAATATTTGAAATTGTTTTTAATGTTAAATTAGTTCAATTATTCATCCATTTATCCAATTTATATTATTATAATAAATTTCATATTTAATTTGGATATAAAAACATTTTATACTTTAGAACTTTTTCTCTTTAAAAACCCGCTTTCTCATTACATATGTGGGATTAATTTTAAATTAAAATTTTACACTTATGTGAATGGAATTTGTAAAAATGGATTCCAAATTTTTAATCAGATAAATTTATAATTTATAATATATTTAACTTAATTTTTTATAAAAATGAATGGTGAATGTAGTAAAAATTAATTATCATGGTTAAGGTAAAAATCAGTTTAATTGGGGTTAAACTAAAAAGATAAGGGTAAAAATCACCTATAAACTTGTATAAAAATAATTTTATGGAAATATTTTGACCATTAAAACTCTAAATATTAATAATGTATCATTTTTTCCATTTTTTCAATATAAAAATGCGAGAACACTCAATTCTTTTCAAAAATACCAAGTGTGTTCTATCCCCCACTTATAAAAGGCCACCACCTATCCTCTCTTATTTACACCTTCAAACCATTTTGTATTATCCAATAACTACCCAAATAACTTCTAAACTTCCAAACTCATCCTAGAAGCCTTATTTTTGGAATAAATCTACCCTAGGAAGGTTTTTAGTGAAAACCTAAGGAGGATACCCAAAGAAGAGGTAACATTCATCAACGAGCGCTTTTATTTTATTTCTTCCTCAACCCCCTTAATTTTTTATATATTCATTATATAATAACCACATTATATTTAAAATTATTATATGTAGTTATTTTAAGGCAATTACCTACAAAATCCATACTTCTATCAAATGGGTTATGAAATCATCATATGTGTGTACGATAGACTACCGACTCATGAAACGATGTCATTTGTTTTTCCATTACCACATCTCAAGGATGATTTTAATAATGGGTTATTTTTTATATATTATATTTATTATATTTATGATTTTATTATGATTCTTTAATTATTATATCACACATACCTTCATACTCTCCATTTTTTGTAATATCATGAATTTATTTATTTGAATTATATTTTAAGTTTCGTTTCATTTTATTTTTTCTTGGGGCTTATGAATCAAGGTTACCAAAGTATTAATGATTTCATGTTACATTCTCATCATTTATCAGGGTTGTTTATGATTATGTTTCTAACGATAAAATATTATGATACATATCTTAAGATAATCATTAATTTTATTATCCTCTGGTTATTCATGATTTTTCAAGTAATATTAACATTTTCCCACTCTTTGGTACTTATGATAATTGAGAAATTGTTTTTAAGAAAACCTGACTTTTTTTATCTCTTCACTCGGAAATCCATTTTCTTTAAAAACCATGTTTTATAAAAATGGTTTAAAAAATATTTTATTATTATTCTATGATATTTAAAAGAAAATTTTACCCTTTTTATGTTTTAATTTTTTTAAAGGAATATTCAAGTAATTTTCCAAAATAATTCCTGTTTGTATTTTAACAAAAATGTGAATGAAATATTTGTTTCAACATGTAAAATGATAATAAAACTTCCATTCATCATGAACATTATTTTATTTGAATTTTACTTTATAATTTTCAATATTATTTTCAAAGAAAATTATTTTCATAATGTTTTATGTTTTAAAAAGTGTTTTTCAAAGTAGAAATGATATTTTCCTCAAGAAATGTCTTAAATGATCGATCAAAATAACTTTCCATATAAGATTTAATCTATTGATGTTACATATGACTTACTAGGGATATGATCAAGGATTCCATTATTATTCTTTATTTGAATGGTTTATGTTTATGAAATTATTTTATCCTCCATGGTTTATACCATGAAGAAAATCTTATAGAACCCACTCAATTTCATGGGTTATTCTATGATGAAATGATTATAAAACCCATATCTTTCACACAAATTATGATATGATGAGATGTTTATGATACCCATTTAATTTCATGGGTTATGATATGATTAATATTTATGATCATTTGGCACACATAAACATGGTTTTCATTATGTAATGGGTGAGGCCTATATCTCACTCTAATGCATTGGGAAAGATTTATATCTCATGAGATAAAAAGGATTGGAACAGGGATAAAACTCGGTTTAGTAAGACTAGGATGGAACTGGGATTGAATCCAGTACAGTAAGGGAAATTTTCCACTATGATTTTATTAGGAGTGAATATTTTCTACTATGATGGTTTAGGAAGTTAACTCATTCCAACATGATATCCTTGGAAATTATCCCAGACTAATATGAAAATGATTTTCTATGCTTATGTGTATGCCATAAATCCATGTCTTATATAAATGTTATGCTCCCATTGATCATTTTCTTTGATTCCGTTATGATTTATGTCTTATTAATAACCCATTTTTATTCTATGACTCAATATGATGATATTTTATATGCATGGTATGGTTTTAAAATGTCATGTTAATGTTCCCATACCCTTATGTTCATGTTATGCTTTTTTATCTCCCTTGTTTAACCTTACTGAGTAACTGAGCTCACCCTTTATTATATTTCATTTCCTCTGGTTATGAAGATCTGTATTATTTATGATATGTATAATATGGATTCTTGTTATGAAGATTCTAGTGGGAGATGATTTAGTTTAATTATGGACCAAATTTTTATGTTTACAGGTTTCCAAAAGCACGAAACTATTATGGTTCCCAGACATGTGTTTGTTTAATGTAATAAATATTCAATAAAAAATATGTAATATATTTGTTTTTATAATATTGGTTCTCTATATCTTCTATCATAGGATAGTTTTAGTTAACCTTTGGAAACTAGGATGGTAAAACCTTAGTTATATCCCTAAGTACATGTCTAAGGATAAGTTTAAGGATTACACAAATTATAAGAAAATGTATTGGAATTTTGGTAATGGATAGAGTGAGTGGTTTCAAAGAAATTAAATCCATATCTAGATACTATAAGTGGATGTGGATATATAACAGAGGTTCCCAAGGGTAATAAATTCTAAAAGGGAACATTGATCTAGACTCCATCATCACCTGGTGTACAACAACGGTCTTTGATGCACACCTGGTTTGACACTACTGGGGGTTATGCTTTGAAAATTCAAAAAATCATTACAAAAAATCATGAAATATTTAAATAAATGAATTCTAAGAATTAAATTAGATAAAACTAATGTTTTATATATTAAATAAGGTTTTATAATTTAGACATCATATAAGTAATTTTTTTTGATTATGTGGTTCCCTACTATGAATATTATTTCTTACACTATGATTTTGGGTTTTAGTCAATGGATTGAACCTGAAGAAATCATGTTAATGATGAGTGTATGGGAAAATGAAATGATTTTACTCCTAATAATCTAAAAATTATGTGATATGGAATGAAAAATATCATTACTATGATTATAAAACTTTCTCAAGCTACGAATCGTGCTGGAAGTCCAAATTAATAAAGGAGGTAACAACATTCTATTGAGTCCTTCATGAGTAAACACCCATATTATTTTAGTGGGTCTTATGATCCAATATTTGATTAACAATGGATTAGTACCAATGAAAATATATTTTCCATTATTCAGTGTTCAAAACATGAATAAGTCATTTTGGCTATCTACTGTTTGGAAGGTGAAGTAGATAAATGAAAAATTCTTATCAAGAATATGAGGGAACTGTATGAATTTACTCCATAGAATTGGACAAGTTCAATAACTTATTCTTTAATAAGTACTTTCTTAATATTTTCTTTATGAAGATGTAGGAGGAGATCCTTGAGTTAAGGTAAAATGATGATCAATATGTTGGTACCTATGAGGAAAATTTTATAAGACTTATGAGGTACACTTCTAGTATTATCATCTAACCTAAATGTAAGTTTGATTGATTCTTCAATGGCTTAAAAACAAGTATCCAAAATGAATTATCCACAAGAGACTTCAGTATCTATGTATAGATTTTATGACATGATATCAATGTGGAAATAGAGGTTGGAGTTACATATCAATCTCATGGTTTTGAAAAGAAAAAGGATGATGAAGGTTAAAGGAAAATCTAAGAACCATGGAGAGAAGAATATGATATTTCATTTATGATCAAAGTGTGGGAATAATCATGTAGTAAATTATATTACGGTTACTAGTAAATGTTTTAAATGTGGAAGGGAATTTCACCAGGAAATTGATTGCCGAACCAATGGAAAGAAGTTAGTAAATGATGAAAATAGAGAGGAAGATACATAGAATGAACCTCCCACACATAAGTGCTTCAATTGTAATGAGAAAGATCATTATCCTAACTAATTCCTAAATCTTAATTTTAATGATGATGATCAATGTCAACAACCTATTAAGATGAGAGATAAAAGGAAATCTCATTCAAGCACTATGTCTAATGAGGGGTGCAATAACATCATGGTTAAAGGTAGACTTATCATCCACTCTAGAACTGCTAATGTCTTATTTAAATATGGATCTACCCATTATTTCATATCTAAAAAATTTTATAAGGGTATCGTGATTCCACCCAAATGATTAGATGTATAATTATTAGTGAAAAACTCTAATGGTACAATCATCTCATGTCAAGTATATGATTCATCTTTTATTGACGTTATCATGAATGTGCTTCCCAAAAATCATGCCATTATTTTACTAGTTGAATTTTCTATTATCTTGGGAATGTGTTGACTTTCTATACATTAATCTCAAATAAATTTTCATGGAAGGGAAGTAATATTTGATATTCCAAATCAACCGATGATTTTCTATCAATGTGACAATGACTATGAACTTTTTATGGAGATCTTATAAATTGTATGTGTATAATTCCCATTCAGAAGTGGTGTTTATATCAAATGGTTGGGGAGAAACTCAACATTTATGAAATCAATATGTTATGAGAATTTTTTATGTATTTATTGAATATTTTCCTAGTATTCAACCAAAATATGAATTTGAGTTCTCAATAGAACTCATTCCTAATGCCACACCAATCTCAAATAATCTTTATAGAATGGACCTAATTTAGTTGTAGGAATTGAAGAAGAAACTCTTGTAAAACAATGAAAATGGATTAATTTGGACAAGGGTGTCACCTTAGTGTACACCAGTTATTTAAAAAAAAAATAAATATGGATCAATGCGACTCTTCATTGACTATCAAGAGTTGAACAAGATCAAAATTAAGAACAAGTATCCTCTTTCCCGTATTGATGATTTTTTTGATCAACTGTGCGGAACTCAATACATTTCTAAGATTGACCTTTGTTCTAGATATCACCTGTTGAGGATCAATAAGGAGGATATACCCAAGACAACATTTCATACAAGATATATACACTATGAATATATAGTGATTCCATTCAGTCTTACTAATTCCTCTCTTATCTTCATTAATTTAATGAATAGAGTCATTAAATATTACCTTGATTAGTTTTTGGTAGTAATTATAAATGATATTATTATCTAGTCAAAGAGAAAGTAAGATCATTAATATCACTTTAGAATTGTACTAAATATCATAAGGAATGTGAAACTATATGAAAAATTTACAAAGTGTGAATTTTGGATACAAATGGTTTCCTTTTTAGGTTATATAATCTCAAGAGAGGGTATATCAGTAGATATATCAAATATAAAGGCTATTTAATGTTGTCCCAAACCAACCATAATGAATGAGATATATAGTTTTCTTTGTTTAGCTGAATATTATTAATGGGTTTTAGAGAATTTATCATGAATACCCAATCCTCTAACAAATTTAACTCAAAAGGGAGATAAGTTCCTCTAGATAGATTAATGTGAGGAAAATTTTAAGGAACTGAAGATAAGATTAGTCAGCACACCTATTCTTACATTACCTTGTAGTGGATAAGGTTTTGTAATCTATAGTGATGCATCCAAGAAGGGATTTGGATGTGTTATTTTTTATAATGACATGGTTATAGATTATTCCTCATAATAATTTAAGGTTCATGAGAAAAATTAACCAACTTATGATTTGGAGTTACTTGTGGTGATGCTTTCATTAAAGATATGGAGGAATTATCTTTACGGAGAAAAGTGATATATATATATATAAATCATAAAAGTTTAAATTATATATTAAAATAGAAGGATTTGAATATGTTCAAATTGGATGGTTAAAGATATTTAAATATTATGACTGCTCAATACATTACAAAACTATGAAAACAAAAGAGGTGGCCGATACTTTGAGTCGAAAGTATCATACCAGATTATCCAAAATGAGGATTAAAAAAGATACAATATTTTTGGATTTGAAAAGGTTGGATCTGGAAATAATAAAGGAAGGAGGAAATATTATATTTCTCAATTTAATGTTCAACCATCTATCCAGGTGAATATTAAAGTGGTGTAGAAGGAGGATGAAAAACTGAAAAAGAAGGTTAGAAATTTTTCTAAGTTTAACCTTGATCATGGTAGAATGATAAGGTTCAAGAACTGTGTATGTGGTCCATCCATAACAGACATGTAGAGGGAGTTTTATAGGAATATCACAGTTCTTCATTATCTATTCATCTGAGAATTATGAAGATGTATAGATATTTTAAAGAGTACTTTTGTTGGGATGACATGAAGAGAGATAACACAGAGTTTTTATGGTATATAAAAAAGTTAAGGATGAAAGACAAAAGTATAAGGGGTTGTTGCATCCATTACCCTTACTAGAATGTAAATGGGAAAACATCACCATATATTTTTTATTAGACTCACCAAAACCTGTAAAGGGCATAATGCTACATGAGTTATAGTCGATCACCTTACTAAGTCAGCACACTTCATCACTATCAGAGAATAATTATATCTGGATTAGCTTGCTAGGATATACTTTAAGGAAGTGGTAAGGTTACATGGAGTAACCAATTCCATTATATCTAATCAGGATCTGAGGTTTACCTTAATGTTATGGTGAAATCATTAGTAAGCTATTGATATAGAGTTGAGTTTCAATACTGCATATCATCTTCAAATAGTTGGTTAATCTGAAAGAAAAATTAAAACCCTAGAGGATATGTTGAGATTTTGTTATTTGGATTTTAAAGTTGTTTGGGATCAAAACATTCCTCTAATTGAGTTTTATTATAATAATATCTTTCACTCAATAATTCATGTAATGTCCCAAACCAAGTGCCACACACCGATACCCCGATATGGTTGGTCACATGACTATAGGCACACCTCATTGTATGCTAGAGGATTCCCAATAGTAGTGAGGTTTTAATATATAACATGGGGAGAATATACCCTCTTTATCAAAGTAGCACAATAAAAAAATAAATACACAACATGAAATTTATAATAACCAATAACCAGAATATTACCATTAGCAAAATAGACCAGTGTCACATAATGATCCATAATATGAAAACAATAACCAAACCAAAAAAGAAGATATGTCATTCCATATACGTGTCAATTGTTAATATGAAAAAAAGAAATACACATTTAAAACTTCCCAAGAGTGTCCCAACATCATGTTTGGTTCCTCATCCATGATCTAACCCAACTCAACCATCTAACATAGTTCTCTTTCCATTATACCTCCCCAAAAACATGAATCCTATTTTGGTACCAATCCGGAAGACTGATAAGGGTGTGAGTAAAACTCAGTAGGCTACCACCAACAACATCTAAAACAACATAAATTCTATAAAAATGTGTGCAATTTTAGAAATAATAAATTATAATAAATCAAGTAAACATTTTTCACAATTCATTATTCTTTAATTAACCACATAACTACCTGAGTTCACAATGAAAACTGAACCATAAATACCTACTTCGGTTCATGATGGAGTGTGAGCCATATCATATAGGGAATCAAAATTCATTATAATATAGGATTCCATTATCCATTTAATTCCAATTTTATATTATGTTTACATAGACTCCATTCCAATGCCAATTTCTTGGGCTTAGAACGTCATTTCTAGCACCTTGAGGGTATTTGGAGCATCAATCCCTATCCCACACCCATAAGTTTTTAGATAATTAGTCTCATTCCCATACAATAATATCAACATGCATGCATTATTTCTAGATCATCATGTCTAGCACCCCCTGAGTATTTGGAGCACCAGTCCTTGTCCCACACTCCGCTTATCAATAAATCATAGATATATCACATATTTCCCATTCATGAAGGTTAATCATTACTAACCTTCTTATAAAATAATATCATTATGGTTTACCATTTCAAATATCAAAACAAACATGGTTCTTCACTTTAATCACATGTAATAATATGTTCAAGTCACCATTAAACCATGTATCGACATTTAATCATATAAACCATTAACCCTTCAAGTTTAAGTCAGCAATCCATTAATTCCCATTTTTCAATCAATTTATAATCACATTAATCAAAAAAATTCACAATCTCATTAGTTGACTAATTTAATTTATACAATTTCATCCAATTTCAATTACCCAAATTTCAACATATTTTATTATCACATGGAAACTCAATTAATCAATTGAATTTAGAATGCAATTTTATAATGTGGAAATTGAAATTTAACAAATACATACATGAAATTTAAACCAATACTATGGGATTTTATAATACACCTCTTACCTCAAGATTGTTGATGGAAATTTTCTAAACCAAAAATCCCCAAATTGAAGTGGAATGATCAATTTACTAATGATAGAAGAGATTCAAAACTAAAAACTAGATCCAATATCAAACTGATTAAGATCCGAGAAAAAATAGATCAAAAAAATTCAAAATGGAGTAAAACCCATTCTTCTTAATCTAGAAAGAGGTATGTGAGATAGGGAGGAAACTAAATGGGAATAGATTACATATCAGGAGAGGTGAAAATCCTTCAATTAGGTCTTCAATTCATCAATAATGGAGTTCAAGTAGCCTTGGAATCCTATATTGGACCTCAGAAATTTAGGAGAACCTCTTAGGTCGAGGGGGTGAATGAGGATGAACCGAGGGGGGGGGGGTTAGAAATTTTAATTGAAATTTTTAGGGGATTAGAAACTACATGAATTGTTTCATGGGTTGGGGTGAATAGTTTGGAAAACAGTGCACCCTAACCATGAACCTCACCCTGTGAGTAGTATGTTTTATCTTAAGTGGATCATAGTTTGAAAAAATATGAACTCACATGTAAACCCCCTCTGTTTGATGGTGAACAGTTTGATGGGGTAGGGCGCATGGTTTGGGAAAAACCATGTGCAAACCTTGCAATATCCAAAACCCCTCTAAAAACTTCCAAACTTCTCTTAAACACACCCAAGACAAGCCTCACCCAAAGTATGAATAAAATAAGGGTACAAGAATACCAGAAAATAAGTATGATTCATCTCTAGAAACGTCTAGATCATAAAATCTCCTCACCATATAACATCTCATCCTCAAGTTTTACTCTCAAGCATCTCTAAGATCCCGAGGTAAAAAGATTAGGCCACTGAGCCTAAATATACTCTTCCCTCAACCACGCTTCCTCCTAAACATGACCATGTTTCCACAATATCCAAACTATTGGAATAGTATTTCAATAAAAAACTATATCACTGGGATCCATAACTTGATTTAGATTCTCCTTAATGGTTGCATCGGTCTCAATCTCGACATCATCAACATCGATCACATGAGAAGGGTTGAGGTGATACCACTGAAACAAAGACACATGACAAACATCATGATTTTAAATATAACTCTTTAGAAGAGCCAGTCTATATTCCATTGGCCCAATTATCTCCACTATCTCAAAATATATAACAAACATTGGTGCTAACTCGCTCTGCCTCTGAATGTAACACCCTGAGATTTTGTGAAATATATTTTTCAAATTAATTTAAACTTTTTTTGATATTTAACATTTCATTCAATAATTAATATTGTGTGTATATATATATATATATTAAATCACTACATTTTTATTTTGTGAACTACATGAAAGACTTAAATTATCTTGCGATACATGCAACACTGACTTGACTTGCATTACACACAACACTGAGTTTCTACAAAACATCATTTTATTATAATAATTATTTAAACAATACAGTTATAACCTATTCATTAAAATTGGTAATATGAATAGTAATGAATAAAATTTAAATATAATTTATATTTGTTTCATATAAATAAAACATAATCATAATGAAATATTTTTTTTGGTAAAGTCATTATATGTTTAAAAATACTATTTTCTTAAAGGAACTAATTTTTATGTCCTTTTTTGAACAATAATAAAATTAATTTTAGACACTCATAGAAATTTAATTTGATTAAATAAAATACATTTTTAATTCAAAATTTCAAAATTAGATTAGGGTGAATTTTTGGGATTTTTCTAAGAAACTTCATTTTTAGATGAATAGTGAAAATACTGAATTTTAATTCAAAAATTCTTTTTCCTCTAATTTATTTACATAGTTAAATTATAATTTAAGTTTTTTTCAATTAAAAATAGAAATTTTTTAAATATATTAATCTAATTTAGGCCATTGAAATATTTTTGTTTTTAATTCAAATATAAAATATTAATTAAATTTTGAACATTCTCACTTTAAAAACCCACTTTCTTGCCATGTCTATGAGATTCAGATTAAATTTTATTTTTCCACTTCTATAAATTGAATTTAAAAAAATGGAAATAAGAAATTTTGATCAGTATAATATTTATATTCTAATAATATCAAATTAATTTTTTACTAAAAATATTAGTGAAAGTAATTAAGATTAATTTCAATGATTAAGGCAAAATTAAGCTTAACAAGTGAATGAAACTTAAAATTAAGGGCCCAAATGACCTATAAACTTTTTCAAAACCCATTGGATAGACATATTTCATACATAAAACTTATCTAATTGAGGTTCTTTTTATTTTTATTTTTTTAGGTAAAAATGTGGGTACACCTACATTATTTTCAAAAATTCTAAGTGTATCCCCACCCACCCTTATAAAAGGCCCCCACCTCACCCACTTCCTCACACCTCTCAAACAACTTAGGTTCAATCAATATCTACCCAATTAACTCTCCCAAATCCATCCATTCCTCCTTTAAGCCTAACTTTGGGAATAAATCAATCTAAGGAATCCTTTTGGTATAAACCAAAAGGAGTTACCCAAAGAAGAGGAAGATAATGACACACGTGAAAAGTCGGACTCAAGTAATGGTTTTTATCATCTCACATTTTTTCATGATACACAAGACATGATCCCATCCTTTTTTTATATGTTACATTTATACTTCCCATTGATGTATTCCATGATTATTATACTTAAATTTATGGGTATTTACGTACACATTTTATGATCTTTCTTTCATGATATTTTTGTTTCAAAAGTTAACAAATCAGTAACATAATTTTTGTTTCAATTTTCCTTCTTTGAGACCCATGCCATGTTATGAAACTATAATTTTTTTTATAAAAGGTGTATATACTTCCTTTGAAATTTTATATAAGGAATAACTTTATTTTCCTAATATTTTCATCTTCATGTAATTTCATTGTCTTACAAGTAGAGTATGGTTCAAAGATACTAAGTGGTAAGAGTTTATTGAAACAATATCATCACTTTTCAAGATTATTTATAATTATGATTCCTTTGATGAAATATTATGATCTATCTTTCTATAAAACTCATGAATTATCTTATCATTTGATTTTACATGATATATTCATGTGTTAGTACCATTTCCCACTCTTTGTTACTTAAGATAACTCGAAAAACGTTTTTTTGAAAGTAAAACTTTATTTCTCCTTTAGATAAGAATCCTGTGTTCTTTAAAAACCATGATTTCTAAAAAAGTTTTCAAAAAAAGTTTTAACATTATCCTATGATGTTGAAGGAAATTTTTACCCATGTTTTACCTTTCAAAAAAAAATTTTAGAAGGAATCTTCTTGTAGGTTTTCAATCAAGACACTTTTATGGATTTTTAAAGTAAAAAAAGAATGTTCTGCATATATGGAAATACCCACCATCATGACTGTAATTTTATTGATGCTTAAATTTTAGGTTTGCATGTTTATTTTTAAGGGAAAATGTTTTTTTATATTATGTACATTCATTTTTTTAAAGTTTTTTTCATTGAAAAAGGTTTTCAAAAATGTTTTATGGTTTAAATAAAATTATTTTAAATTTTTTCAATATTTATTTATATGTTTTCAAATTATTTTCAAAGAAATGGTTTTAAAAATGTTTTCAAGGAAAAATTTTATCAAAATTTTTTCATGCTTCATCTATAAGTTTTCAAGGAAAAAGGGTTTTCAAAATGATTTCAAGGATTATTTCTAAGTTTTAAAATTATTTTAAAAGAAAATGGGTTTCAAATGGTTTTATGTTTTTAAAAATAATATATCAAATAAGAAAGGTTATTTACCTCAAGAAATTTTTTAAATGAAATTTTAAATATTTCTTTACAAGAAAAGGATTTTTGAATTTTTCTATGAAAAGGATTTTCAAATTCTATTTTTCTTAAGAAATGTTCCATGTGATATTTCAAAAATCATTATCTATATAATATGACACAATTTTTGATAGTTTATGATTAACTAAGATATGATATAATAATACCATTAATATTATTTCTTTAATGGTTAATGTTTTTATGGAATGATGTTTATAGTACCCATTCTTATTCCAAGGGTTATATGCTTTTGAAACCCATTTCTTTTCACGGGTTATGATTTTATGATATGATTTTGAAACCTACCTATTATTCATAGGTAATGATGGGATAGAATGTTATGATTACCATTTCATTTCATGGGTTACGATATAATGTTTATGAAACCCATATGTTTTTATGGGTCATGATATGATGCAAGTTTTATTATCTTGTGGAACATGTATGTGTGATTTTATTATGTGACGAGTGGGACCTATATCTCCCTCTAATTAATTGGGTAATGATAAATGTTTTATGAGCTTAAGAGGGTACATGGTAGGACATCACAATCCCAAAACAAGAGGTTATATAGGAGGTCATCCCAATCCTGAAAAAAAGAGGGCATCTTAAGCCCGAAATAAGAGGGTACAAGGGTGAACTTACTAATCCCAAAACAAGAGGGTACATGGGTGGACATTCCAAGTTCAAAACAAGAGGGTAAATTAGAGGGAATCAAAATCCAAAAGTTGGTAGATGAGTTATTATCTCAATCCTTACATGTTGTGAAGGTCTTGGTTGGAGTCCTTAACATATGATTTTCTATGTTTATGTGTATGCCACAAATTCCATGTCTTATTTATATATTATGATTTTTGGATTATGATCATGTTTCCCTTATGATTCACATCTTATGAAATTCCAATATTTATGTCGTGATTCATGTTTATGATCTTTGATATGCAGGGTATTATATTCTAATGTTATGATCACATTCTCATACCCCTATGTTCATGTTTATGCTTACATGTCTCTATTGTTTACCATTACTGAGCATACATGCTCACCCATTTTTATGTTTCCTTTCCTAGGTTATGAAGATATGTATTATGTATGATGGGTATAAGAAGGGTGATAGTCATGAAAAACCTAGTGGGAGATAATGTAGTTTACTTATGTACTAGTGTTTATGTTCCCATGTTTCTAAAGCCACTAAACTAATATGATCTTTGGGTGTCTGTTTCTGTAATTTTTTAAGTATTCTACCAAAGTTATGTAATGTCTATGTACGTTAAAACCGAGTTGTTATTGTTGGTATCAAAGTGATGGTTTAGTAAACCTTTGGAAACTAGGATGATAAAACTTTAGTGATATCCTTAGGTATATTTCTAAGGATATGTCTAGGGATGTCTCCAAGGATAAGTATAAGGATGAGTTAAGATTTTAGAAAATGTTCAAGAATCTTGGTAATAGATAGAGTGAGTGGTTTACTAGAAATACATCCCTATATGAATAATATAAGTGGATGTGGCTCTTGAACATATTTAACTAGGGGTAATATATCTGAAAAGTTGTTTTGGTCCTAACTCGACGTAACCCAGTACACCACAATGAGCCTTACTACACACCTAGTTTGACACTCCTAAGGGATATGCTTTAGAAATTAAAAAACTATTTATGAACCATCATGAAGAATTTAAATAGAATATGACTATTAATACACTAGGATAAACCTAAGGTGTCACAGATTAACTAATTTGGAGCTGTGATTTAGTCATCATATAAGTAATTTTTCATGATTATATGGTATCCCATTATGATAAATGTTTCTCACATTATGATTTATGGTTTTATTAAATGGTGAAAATTAGAAGGGACAATGTTAAAATTGAATGTTTCAGATGTAGAATATATGGGAATTATGAGAATCCATTTACCAAGTAGAAATATTATAAATATAATCACGAAGGTGGCATGAGTATTGGTTATACTTTTGAAGATAAATAGACCATAAACAATATGAGAAAGGTATGCGATGTTCTTATAGTATTATTTACATTAAACATAAGAATCATGATTAGATTTATAATGAAAAACCATAAGACATGATTCATATTTCATAATCTAGAAAAAGTTATTAAGGAATCAGATGATGAATCCTAAGTAATGGTTTAAGAATCAAGATGGAAGATTGATATGTATATGTTTTGGAGTTAAAAGATTATGTTATAAAAATAATGAAATATATAAGTTTTTTCTTATATTTTTTTTATCAAGGATTGAAAAAGATATGTTTAACGGTTATGAAGACTTAGAAAAGTGATATTTTGATTAAGGGAAGTTAACCTTTAATGTGATCAAGATGTTGATAAAATTGTGTTTAGCTTTGATAAAGAGATAATTGATTTGGATAAAGTAAATTCGATAACACAGATTACCATAGATCTGATTATTAATTTGTTAAAAAAGTGGTCTATGTCATAATAGATAAAATTTAAAAATTATTGGATTTAATTAATATATCCAATAAAATTTGGAATAAGGAAGCATGCATGTTTTCCAAAATTATTTTTGGTAATTTAGGTTATTACTATGTTTCAATAGAATATAGGATGAGGGTATTCACATGTTTAGAATGTGAAAATCAAGAGTTACTTTGTGATATATAGGGGATCAATGTTAATATTATTTCATAACTTCATTTCTGAAGTTTTGTATTTTCATCTTTTGGAAGGGTTATAAGGTTAAACATTTAAATAAAGTTCAAGTTAAACTTTAGATTAATTATTTATGTATTGAGGTTGTATTGAGAACCTTAGTTAAAAGGACTGTTTAGTGATTAACCTTATTTCAAGGATACCCATAATATTTATTTTTAAAATTATATCAATGTGGTTTTAGAAAATGAAATCCTATATATTAGGTGAAAACTAATAAATTATTGAAAGTCTATGAGTCTTGAACCCATAACTGAAGGATTATAAGGGTTTCACGCCTTCCACTGACCTATGAAATATACTCTTTAATGTGTAATTATTTTTGATGAATAAATATTTATGATGAAATAGAAGTGTTAATTTTTATGTTTATAGATTAATTTATTAACCATATTGATTTTAAATAAAAAATATTTTGAATTTTCATTCTTTTATGGGCCTTAA
The DNA here is from genome assembly GCA_963277665.1 of Viscum album. Taxonomy (NCBI): domain Eukaryota; kingdom Viridiplantae; phylum Streptophyta; class Magnoliopsida; order Santalales; family Viscaceae; genus Viscum; species Viscum album. The sequence continues at coordinate 1,480,855,763 of OY728141.1, read as the reverse complement.
GATCCGTTAAAAGTGTATTTTAATTCTTTATACATCAAAGTTAATTTATAAACATCCATTTAATGAAGTAATGGATGATTAAAATTTAATCAAAGCACAAACAATGACTAAAATTTTATTTATATAAATATATAAATTAGGTATTTATATTTATATTCTATGTTAATAAAATAATTACTCAACATTAGGAAAATGATCAATTTTTTTTTGTCCTAATACCTTAATTTTTGTTGAACTGATGACCATTTAAATCATCAGATAAATATGAATATGAGTCCCTCATATTTCCATAAATAATCCAATTGTCTATGATTTATGACCTCAATCACTCCCTATAAATATTTATGGTTTTCCTCCAAGTCTATATTTTCACTTCCCATATATGTTTTCCTATATGGAAACCTAGTTATATATTACTTTGGGTGATCGTTATATTTCCAACTGTTTTTAAAGGAAGTTTTAGTATTAATTTATATGATATGGGTTTCTATGAAACAAAATTTCATGTATTAAACTGTTAATATCCTAGATGAGTTTTGAGGGTCAAATTCATTTTTAGGGGGGTATAATGTAACACTCTAATATTTTTTGATTTTTTTTAAATTAATTTAATATTTTTTTAGATATTTTCAATTTCACATAATAATGAATATAGTTATATATATATATATATATATATATATATATATATATTAAATAAGTACATTTGGATTGTGTAAAATACACAAAATACTTTGATTAGATTTTGATACAAGCAACACTAACTTGGCTTGTGTTACAAGAAACATCGAGTTTCTATGAAACATCATTTTATAACTATAATTATTTAAAAAATATAGTTATAATCTAGCTGTTAAACAAGTTAATATTAATAGTAATAAAATATTTTAAATATAATTTATAATGGTTTCATATAAATAAAACATAAAGATAATGAAATATTTTGTTGGTATTGTCTTTATATGTTTAAAAATACTATTTTCTTAAAGGAACTAATTTTTATATCCTTCTGTGAAAAATAATAAAATTAATTTTAGAAAATCATAGAAATTTAATTTTATAAAATAAACTTCATTTTTTAATTCATAATTTCAAAATTATCTTAGGGTGAATTTTTGGTAATTTTCTGAGAAACTTAATTTTTGGATGAATAGTGAAAAATACTGTATTTTAAATCAAAATTTATTTTTCTTCTAATTTATTTATATAGTTAAATTATAATTTAGGTTGGTTTTAGTGTCAAAATGCATAATTTATAAATATATTAATCCAATTTAGGTTATTTTAATATTTTTCTGTTGAATTTAGATATAAAAGCTTAATGAACTTTTGAACATTCTCACTTTAAAAACCCGCTTCCTTTCCATGTCTGTGAGATTAGAATTAAACTTCAATTTTCCACTTTTATAAATTGAATTTCAAAAAACATAAATACATGGTTGTAATTAATATGATATTTATATTCTAAAAATTTAACACCCCAAGATTTTATGAAAAATATTCTTTTAATTTCATTAATGTCTTGTTTTGTATGCTACACCAAGATTACCTTGCACTATACGCAACACCGTATTAGCTTGCAGTATGCGCAACACTATTCTTGGATCGTGTTACACACAATTTTGATAATAGTTATTCTATGCAACATTGAGTATATATATATATATATTCAATGTATAAATGAAATATGGTTGTATTATGTTATACGAAACAACAAAGGATTCTTGCACAACACGCAACCCTGACTTGGCTTGCATTACACGCAATCGAACCTTCCTCGATAGCGTGTGTTGTACGCAATACCGGGTTTTACTAAACAATGATATATTATTATAATATTATTATGAACTAGCCGTTATGAATAGTATTAACTAAATTTTGAATCTTATAACATTATTATTCGTCTTGCACATTTTCTAAAACATGGTACAAGAACAAAATAAATTTTTCGGCTAAAATAAGTATTTTTCAAAAAATGCAGTTTTGCCGCCTTTTGATGGCGCACCCACTTTAAATCTAATTTTTGACATGTTTATAAGTTCAATTTGACTAAATAAAATTCTTCTTTGGAATCATGAAATAAAAATTTACTTTGGATAAATTTTCATATCATTCTGGTAACTTTCATATTTTTGATGAATAGTAAAAACATGCTATATTTTAATTAAAAACAACTTTTTAAATCGAAATAATTAATAGTGATAAATTATTAATTTGAGTGGTTTTAAAGTACATTTAGAATATATTTTTACAATTTAATACAATATTGGTCATTGAATATAATTTCACATTAAAACCAGACATAAACAAGTGTCAATCTTTTGATAGTTATTATCTCTTAAGAACACACTATTTGTTTTGATGATGAGAATTAATTTTTAAATTAATCAATGCAACTGATATGTTTTGAATTTGGTAAAATAGACATCTTTTTTGAGTTCATAATATCAAATATATCTTAGGCCTAATTTTTGGTATTTTTCTGGAAACTATCATTTTTTGATGAATAGTGAAACCACTAAGTGGTAGTTAAAAAACTGAATTTTTCATAAAACTTAATTTTACTGCTTCTGTGAGTGGAATTTTGAAAATACGAGAGACACGGTTGATTTCAGTAAGTAAAATGTGGTTCAATGAGATGAAAATAATTTTTTTGGTGAATAGTAACTTTTTACTTTTTTTACCACGGTTAAAAGTTAATAGGGTAATTAAGGGTAAAATGTTATTATTATTACCCAAAAACATGTCCTAATTATATTGGATAAGTGTAATTCGACAAAAAACAACCTTAGGAATAAAATATGACCATTTAGGCTCACTTGGATTAGATTAGGACATTTATTATTAATTTATTTAAAGAAGGGTTAAAATAGTTAAAATCAAAGTTTAATAAGTAAATCATTTTTAATATAGGGTTATACATAAGATAAAATCTACTATAAATATTCATTAGAAAGATAAAGAGAGTTCATCCATAATAGTATTTTATTTGTAATTTTTAGACATTAAATAATTTAATTTATTTATGACACAACGATGATGCAGTAATTATCTTATTAATGAAATATTGAAATAATTGATGTTATAAATACCCAAATAAATGTAATTTGAACCTTTTATGAATTCCACTAATTTTATAGGTTAATATGACATGTTACTATTGATTTAATTAACTTTTTTCTAACTAATCATTCTGTTATTATTTTCACAAAAATCAATTACTAAATAGTGTCAAAATTGACATAAAATAGTTTTTAAAACAAATATTATATTATTAATTGTTATTTTATTCCTAAAAATCTAAGGTTCGGCCAAATTAATTATATAAGGATATATATATTAATAATAAACAACTTGGGGTTTGTTTGGCTGCTTATAGTAAGTTTATTAACCTTATAGTATAAGAACACAAGAAGACACGGTAAAAGTAAAATTATTTAACTTAATTTTAAATCTAAATGATAAGGTTAAAATAGGAACCTAAACTTGTCTAAATTCTATTGGATGAGAGGATTTCGACCCATCCCCACCTTAGATTCGAAATAAATCAATTTGGAGCTATTTAAAACCGAATTTGGCTTTATAATAAAATAATATTTTTTGTTATTCCAAAGGTACCCCTCTCCTCCCTTATAAAAGAGAACCTCCTCCCTCTCTTCCTCACACCACTTTGAGCCTTCAAGCTTGGCCAAACCCTGCAAAATTTCCTTCTCCACTTCCCTAGAAACATCCTAGAGGTTCTGGTCTTCATCAAAGACCAATTTTAGTGCCCTAAAAGGAGATCTCAAAGAGGCGCTTCAAAGAAGAGGTAATGTCCGTTACCGATTCTTTCAACTTTATTTCTTCTTCCACTTATTCTTCTTAGGTTGTTTCATTATGAAGTAATAACATCAGTATCACTCATATACTAATATGTTATTATAAGTATGAAACAACCCTATTTAACCATCTATCCATCCTACGGAAAACGAAATCACCGCGCGTGCGTACGTACGGAATACCGTCTCCACGACGCGATGAGATTCATTCTCCACGTTAACCATTCATGAATGATTATAAAGTATATATAATAAGTAATCATGAAATATATGACATAATAATGATACTGGATTTATGTGTATATATATGTATGTTATCTACTTAATTCCATTCAACTCAATAAGGAAACGAAAACAGCGTTCATGCGTACGTACGACCTACCGTCTCCATGAACGGTGTATTTCTTTCCATTTACTGATCTATTATATATATGTATATTCTGAATATATATTATATATAAATCATTTTTTATATTCTAGAATTAATTAATCATGATCTAAGTAATCATATGAATAATTACAAGTCAAAACACGGACGAAAAATGAAACGATTTTACCCAAAACACTCTTTAACATGGAATTTACAAAAGAACGGGTAATATAAAGTCATAACTGAACCATATATGATATCATAATAATGAGTATTATTCTGGAATAAGTCAATGACATTATTTAAATCATTATACAGGAGGTTCGGACACTTACGAAGAAAATCGGACCTAAGGTAAGGGAAAATATCACAATATCATTTTATCCGAGATTGTTTATACTTTGGTATTTACTGGGGTGTATTTTATCATCCAAATCCATGTTTCCTTGATATGTAATATTTTTTCCATCCACCTAAAATTGTTTAAATCCAATTTTACCCTTCGGTGAGTTTTTAGTAAAAGATATGAAAGGAATCTTTTGTCATTTTTCGTACGAGGTACTTTTTGACTTTTCCAACAAAAGTACGAAAAAAATGTTTTTTTTAACTTATACGGCATGAATGGATTTTTAAAACATTATTTCCAATAATATTACTTTAAAAGTTTTCAAGTTTATTTTTAATCAACTTCTTTTAAAATTTTATGACATGTTAAGAAAGGAAAAATGTTTTTAAAGTAGAAAGGATATTTTCCTCAAGAATGGAGTTCAAGTGTTTTATCAAAATTATTTTCCATATAAGATAATAAAAGGGTTCTGTTTTTATCCATATTATTACATTTATTTGATTATTTTGTGATGGGATTATTTTTATGAATTCCTTTATCTTATATGAATAGTTTTATGATGTCACGATGTTTAAGATTCCCATTTTTATTACATGGGTTATGCTATGATGTATGGTTTTCTGATTTTGTGGAACACATAAGAATGGTATCATTATGAGATGGGTGGGACCTATTTCTCCCTCCAATTCATTGGGTAAAGATTTTATATCTCATGAGATAGACATGGATGGAATGGTAGGTTATACCAGTTCAGTGAAACAGGACTGAAACGAGGGTGACTCGGTTCAGAAATGGACTTTGTCCACCAAGATAGTCTTGGCAATGAGTCTTGACTAATAAGAAATGATTCTCTATGATTATGTGTGTATGACACAAATTTTCATGATTTAAGTTATGATTATTGGGATTAAATTTCACTACTATGATTTATCCCATGTTATGAAATTATGATCTCTTTTGCAGGTTAAGATTTCCAAAAGATATGTTCTTATGAATATGACGTGATTGATATTTCTTTTGTTTACCCTTACTGAGCATTTGAGCTCACCCTTTTATGTTTTATTTTCCACAGGACATAAATAAAGGATTTAGGTTTAAAAAGAAGAAGATCTTTATGGGAGATGTTTAAGATCTTTCACCACGATTAGAAGATTTTATTCCGAGTTTCCAAAGACACTAAACTATTACGGTCCTTGTGTGTTTGTTTTTATTATGTATTAAGTATTCCGCAAAAGTAATGTAATATTCATGTATGTCAAGCTTCGGGTCTCTACAAAAAATATTGAATTAATTTTTGACCAATAAGATTAGTGAAAGTGATTAAGATTAATTACAACGATTAAGGTAAAATTAATCTTAATAAGGGAATAAACCTTAAAATTAAGGGCCCAAATGACCTAGAAACTTTTCCAACACCAATTGGTTGTCCATATTTCGTCCATAAACTTTTCATTCTTGAGTTTTGTTGGTTTTTATGACTTTTTTAGGTAAAAACGTGGGTACACCTAACTTGTTTTAAAAAATGCCAAGTGTGTCCCCTCCCTTCTTTAATTAAGGCCACCACCTCTCCCACTTACTAACACCTCTAAAACCACTTAGGTTCGATCAATATATACCCAATTAACTCCCATAAATCCTTCCTTTACTCCTTGAATCATCAAATTGTGAAGAAAAAAATCCAAGGAAGCCTTTTGGTATACACCAAAATGAGTTACCCAAAGAAGAGAAAGATAAAGACACACATGACAAGTCAGAATCAAGGTAAGGGTTTTTCTCATCACACTTTTATTTTTCATGAGAAAAAATCCATGTTCACTTCTTTTTTTTATATTTTATGTGTATAATTCCCATTTATGTATTCCATAATTCTTATACTTAAATTTATGGTTATTTACATACCCATTTGATGATATTTATTTTATGGTATTTTTGTTTCCAAACTTATGAAATTGACAACATAATTTGGTCTCAATTTTCCATCTTTGATACCCATGACCTGTTATGAAACTATAAATTTTATACGTGGTGTATATAATTACTTTTAAATGTTATATCATGAATATTCTTATTTTATGATATTTTTATCTTTATTTAATTTCATTGTTTTACATGGGGAGTATTGTTCAAAGTTACCAAGTGGTAAGAGTTAATTGAGACAATCTCATAAATTTTTGAGATTGTTTATGATTATGCTTAATTTGATGAAATATTATGATCTAAATCTCAATAAAAATCATGAATTATATTATACTATGGTTTTACATGATATCATCATGTATTAGTACCATTTTCCACTCTTTATTACTAAAGATAAATAAAAAATATTTTTGTGAAATTCCAATATTTATCCTTTCTGTATATGTCATTTAAAAATCTTTATTTCTAAAAATGTTTTCAAAAATGTTTTAGTATTATACTATGATGTTAAAGGAAATTTTTACCCCAGATTTACCTTTTATAAAACAGTTTTATAAGGAATATTCTTATCATTTTCAAATCAAGACACTTTTATGAATTTTTAATGTAAAAAAATAATGTTTGGAATGTATAAAATACCCATTGTCATGAACTTAATTTCCTTGAATCTTTAATTTTATGATTACAATTTTATTTTTAAGGATTTTTTTTAATATTATGTACATTTATTTTTTTAATGTGGTTTTCAATGAAAAAGGTTTTCATAATTTTATATGGTTTTAAAAAAAGTATTCTAAAATTTTTAAAGATTTATTTATAAGTTTTCAAAGTATTTTCCAAGAAATTATTTTCAAAATGCTTTTGATATTCTTATATAACTTTTTTAGGAAAAATGTTTTCATATTGTTTTCAAGATTCTTTTATAAATATTTTAGGAAAAATGGGTTTCAAAATGATTTCAATCCTTCTTTATAAGTTTTAAAAGTATTTTAAAAGAAAATTATTTTCAAAAGGATTTATATTTTAAAAATAATATCTCAAATAATAATGGATATTTCCCTCAATAAATGTTTTAAATTAAATATTAAATATTTATTTATAAGAAAAGTATTTTTAAAATGGTTTTATGAAAATTATTTTCAATGAAAGGATATTTTCCATAATAAATATTCCATGTGATATTTCAAAATTATTATCCATATAATATGGAATAATTTGTGATAGTTTATTATTAAATGGGATATGATCTAGGAATAAAATTCATATAATTTATTGAATGGTTTATGTTTTTATGGAATGATGTTTATGGTACCCACTCTTCTTCCATGAGTTATATTCTTTTGAAACCCATTTCCTTTCACGGGTTATGATTTGATGAAACGATTATGAAAACAATCTCTTTTACATTGGTAATGATATGATAGAACTTTATGATACCCATTTAATTTCATAGTTTATGATATGATATTTATGAAACCCATCTTTTCTATGGGTCATAAATAGATTAAAGTTTTATTAACCTATGGAACATTCATGCATGATTTTATTATGTGATGGGTGGGACCTATATCTCCCTCCAATGCATTGGGTAATGATAAATATTTTATTAGCTCAAAAGGGTACATGGGAGGGAATCCAAAGCATGAAATAAGAGGGTACATGGTAGGGCATCTGATTCCTGAAAAAAAGATAGTATATTAAGCCTAAAATAAGAGGTTACATGGGTGGACATTCCAAGATAGAAACAAGAGGGTACACTAGTGGATATACCATGCCCAAAACAAGAGGGTACATAGGAGGGAATCCTAAGCCCAAAGTATTTACATGAGTTATTAGCTCAATCCTAACATGTCATGAAGTTATTGGTAGGCATCCTTGACATATGATTTTCTATGTTTATGTGTATGATAAAAATCCTATGTCTTATTTCTATGTTATAATTTTTGTATTATGATTATGATTACCTTATTATTCATGTCTTATAAACTACCAAGCTTTATGTCATGAATCATGTTTATGATAATTGATATTCCTGGTATGATCTTATAATTTTATGATCATGTTCTCATACCCCTATGATCATGTTTATGCTTACATGTATCCCTTGTTTAACCTTATTGAGAATCTAATCTCACCCCTATTTATGTTTCCTTCCATAGGTTATGGAGATATGTATTAAGTATGATGTGTCTAATAAGGGTAATAGTCATGAAGAACCTAGTGGGAGATAATGTAGCTCACTTATGTACTATTGTTTATGTTTTCATGTTTCCAATAGAACTAAACTAATATGGTCTTTGGAGATATATTTTTGTAATGTTGTAAGTATTTCAAAAAAGTGATGTAATGTCGATGTACATTAAAACTGTGTTGTTATACCAAATCCTATAGTGACCCAATCTATCTGACACCTAAAGAAAAACATGATCACCATTGTAAACTCAAGGGGTCATCGATGTCTATCAGTATACCGCTTCTTCCTACTTTGATCCATAGCCATCCATTTCCAAATCAACTAAACTTACTCTGATGTATCCAGCAAGATACTTGGTCCCAACAACTCTAACTCACCTACATCCATCCATCATACATGTGATCTTCATGGCGTACCATTAAGAGACTCATATGGTTTCATATGAATAGTTTCCTAATAATTTTTGTTATAGGAAAACTCAACAATTTCTTTGTGCTTCTCCCAACAAATACAAAATTCAAGAACAAACACTCATATTATATCCTCTAAAACTTGTATGGTATGTTCTAATTTCCCATTTTCCTATGCGTGGAAAGCCATAATTAGAAATACCTATATACCAAGAACCTTCTATAATCCTTTCAAAAGCACAAGGTGAAACATGATTCATGTTATGAAACTATGCTCCATGACACCTCGTGAAGATGGAATATTTCCCGAACTTACAATTCCCCCAACTGATCCCCTGAGAAAGTATCCCGTATAAGTAAGAAATGTTAGACCTTCATCAATAAGTCCAAAATTACCCTAATAGAATCCTTATTTGGTGGTATCCTCAAAATACCTATCATGAAGTCCATGGTAACTTCATACCACTTCTATTATGGAATGGGAAATGACTCTTGTAGACTAACTGGTTGTTGATTCTCATCCATCACCTATTAATAGATGTAGAATTATGTTACAAAACCTATAACCTCATTTTTCATACCTAGCCACTAATACTATTGATGAATATCAAAAAATATTTTGGTCAAATTCAGAGGTACCACCCACTTCAAGTCATGAAACTCATACATCATCTCCCCTCTCATATAGTCAGGAAAAACAATATGATTCCTGACATAAATGATCTCATCCTCATCTATGGTCCAATCTGAAGGTGAATCTCCACCTTTAAGGCTTTCACTCAAGACCAAACACCCGAGATCATCATATTTACTATCCTTTATCTAGTTCAATAGCATGTATTTCATTTATACTTATAGAAGGTTCATCCGATCTTAGCCCTCAAGAACCACAACATGCATATCATCTAGTAAAGTCATCATCTTCCACATAGAACTAGACTCTTGAACTTCCTAAGACTATGTTTTCCTACTCATAGAATCAGTAACACTATTTCCATTCCCTAGTGTATATGCCAACTCAAAATAAAAATACTGAGTATACTCAACCCATATCCACTTCTAGAGATTCAAATACCCTATGAAACGATATAATTTATTCTCTTGTGATCATTATACATAGTAAAATTTATTAAAAACATTTAATGTCACCAGAATTTTAAGGCATAAATCACTAAATATAACTCAAGTTCATGCATAGGGTACATCCATTGATGTGGCCTCAATTACCGTGACACATATGTTACAATTCCACCCCCTACTTCAACACTTCTCCAAGACCGATACCAAATGCATCACAAAACATCATATACTCATCACTTGTTTTGGGTAGGATCAATATTGGCATGGTTGTCAAATGATTCTTCAACTCCTGGATACAATTATCACATGCTCCAGACCATTCAAAATTAACTCCATTCTTGGTTAAGACTGAAATTGGTGCAACTAAGAGGGAAGTTTCTTGGATGAACATCCGATAGTATCTAAAAAAATATATAAAGATTAAGATATTAAAAATATTATTTTTATTCTCCCAAAAAACCAATGCCTGCACCTTCTATGGGTCTACTAACCCACCTTCCTCTGAGATGATGTGACCTAATAATTGTACTCAGTAAATCTATAATTGACACATAGATATCTTGGATTATAGATAATAATCTCTTAGTGTACTCAGGATGATGTCAAGATGTTAGGCATGATTGTTATGAGTATTTGAGTACACAAAATTTTCATCCACAAAATAACCACAAAATGATCTAGTATGGGTGGAATATTTTTTCCATCAAATAAATAAACATATCCATAACATTCATTATCCCAAACAATATCACAAAGAACTCATAAAGTACATACCTACTTCCAAAATCTATATGCATTATATCATAAGGTCTAACTCTAAGTTTATGATACCCTAACCTCAATTAAATATTATAGAACATTCAATATCCCCTCAAATAGTCAAAGAGATCATTGATATATAGAAGAGGATATCGGTTCTTCACTATCATCTGGTTCAACTTCCATAAATAAATGCATAAACACAAAGTCCTATTAGCCTTCTTAGTAAAAAATACTAGGGAACCCTAAGGTGGAATGATTAGATGGATAAAACCCTTATCCATAAACTCTTCTAATTTATTTTTATTTTCTTGATGCTTTATTGGTTCCATTCTATAAGGTGGAATAGAAATTGTCTCAACTGTAGGAATGAGCTTGATAATAAACTCAACATCCCTATCAGGTTGAAACCCTAAAAATTCTTCAGGGAAAAAATCTTGAAACCATTCCATTATGGGTGTTAAGACATAATTATATACACCCCCATCACCCAACAAAATACCTACAACCTAAGTGATGAGATCCCTTAGTTTCTTATGAACTGAACCTATATTAGTTGTGTAAATATCCCACTCTTGATGATGAACATAATTGTCACTCTCAGAAGACATAAAGGTCACTATCATATGGTAACAATAAATGTGGGATTAGTATTCTACCCACAAGTCCATACCCAAAATTAATTAAAAAATTGACATATCAAGTACGTAAAGGTACCATAAAAAGAGATACTCACCAACCTTGAGAGAACACCGCTTTAATATACATATGTCCCTCGATTGTATCCCCAATAGTGTTTCAATCATCAATAAACCACTCACTAACTATAATTTAATACTCAAACCATTCACAAGTTGTGCATATAAAAAATAATGAGAGGCTATTGTATCAAATACGACACTATAAAGTTCTAAATATACAAGAATAGTACCTATGATTATTGATGGATCATCCTCTATATCCACATGTATGTGATGAAATGCATGTAACCATCCTTATGTAAGAGTTGGTGTCCTAGAACCAACTTTTTTTACTTTGATTACATGGATATTTAGTGTATTATTACATATTGTTCATTTTTTTTCATGACTATGATGTAATAATGTCCTAGAGTATTTGTTGCATTGATAAGGTCATGTCAATTCCCCACTATGATGAGAACCTTAAAATGATATAACAATATTCTTAAATATAGTTCTCTTTTTGAATGACATGCTATGATGGGACACATAGCATGCATACCATCAGGTGTGAGTAATCGTAAGAAAATGAGACTTCCTCTCATGAAGTTCGCACTTGGTAATCTACAATATAGGAGATTATGAGGACAGACCCACTAGTGGGAATTCCGCATGTTTTGGTTTCATTGGATATTTCTATCTACTAGCATGTGTAATGATCCTTATACTTTAAGATTATCATTAATACATGTCACAACTTACACACTTTGATTTACTGATGAAAACCGTCACGCAGACAGTTGGCGGGAAGTAGGGTACGTTGGGTGCGTCACGAGTGGCATGTTATTAATGGATAAGTTGAGGAAGGATTTGTCCCATCCATTTATGGAAGTTGATATCTCGTCCCTTTAATTTAAATAGAACTGTCATCCGAAATTCCATGGCCATGGTGTAACAACGAGTTTATTTCAGGTAGTCAAAGAATGACGTATCAACATAAAAGTTGATGACACAATCATGAAACATGCTTGATGAGATATTGTGACAAAGAGATTATATTACGCAGTGAGATTTCATATGTGGATGTCATTGTTGCGACTGTAATTTATTTCTCTTGGTTTCCTTGACCCGTTGCTAGAAAGTACTCTTGGAATTTAGGCAATCCCACCTAATGGAAACGAGAAATAATCCTAGATGGTCACACACAAAGTGTTTTTGGTGGTCTTGGTTAAATTATATTTGAATTTAATTAATGAAATAAATATTATTCTCAAGACCGTGGAGTAATTTTATACAAGTCACAATGATCACATAAATTAAATTAAATATATTTATTTATTTTATTGAACATTTAATAAATATTTATTTACTAGTTTGTAAATAAAATATTTATTTAAGAGAATAAATTATTTATTTATTTATTTGGGTGGTCAATAAATGGAAGTGGAGTTTGATTGGACCAAGGTTGGTCTGGTAGTAAAATAATTTTTTGCAAGAAAGTAAATAATTATTTAACTAGTTGGTATAAATTAAAATAATGCTGCTATTATTTTATGATGAATAATTTTATTTATAATTCCATTTTGTGCCAGTTGGCACACCATAAATAATGGCATGGTATTATTATTAAATTCATGGGTTTTATCTAAGTTCATGAATGTATTTAATTGTTGTTATGAAATTAAAAATTTTAATTGAAATTCCATGTATATAAATAGGCAAGTACACCTATTGTTCCATACACCACACCACATGCCTGGTGAATGGAGAATTTTTGAGCCAAAAAATTTCTCTCTCAAATCCTCTTCTCTCCCCTCTCAAGAACGAGTTACATTCTTCAAGGCTGAAGAACAAGCGATCAAGAACGACTCACACAAGACACTCGCTTCATCGTGCTAGCACTCAGAGAACGAGCGATGTCTATTGGAGGCCATCAGAGCATGTATGGATCACCACTAGAGGGATTATAGTTTGGATCCTTACAAGCGCAAAGAGATAATCCAAAAGGGTCATTTTGGACGATCAATATCATCAATGAAGAAAAATACCAAAAATATAGGTATTATTTTTCATTATGAAATTAATTAATTATACACATGATGTGAAAGATCCTCTCTAAGGTTTCATGCCTCTTTCTTCTTTATCTAAATATTTGATTATATTCTGTGGAGACTGGCATTTATCATCGTATTGATCCTAGAATAATCATTGATCATGGTAAAAATCAAAGTTGGGTACCGTCCCAACCATGATTCCGCTTCACCTGGAACCTTCAAGTGGTATCAGAGGGGATACATCATAGTTTATAATTATTTAAATATTTCATTGATGAATTATTCATTTATAAATTTAGTTGTTTCAATTCAAGTTAATTGTTCTGAAAATCTGAATCTCGAGATCTATTTCTCCTCTTTCATTTCTCATTCACCTTACAGAAACAATCTTTTCTTTTAATTTTTATTAATATAAAATAAAGGATCTCATATGGAGGTTCCAAAGATTTCTGGTCTTACAACACCAGAACACACAGTGTGTATTTGGCAGTACATGTCGTGTAGTCAAGGTTCAATGCATTAGACTGGTCCTCCAAACCAAGCCGTGTGTTTAGTATTTCTTGGTCTTAAATGACTCTGTGTGTTGACCAGGAACAGGTGGCACGTGGTTTCCAGATTACATGTCATGTGGCCCAATAGACACAGCGTGTAGTCCCTTCGGGTTAGAGTTGGACCATGTACCCCAAACATGGCTTGCCTGGCTGGAGACCGTGTAACGAGGAACTGCATGGAGTGTGGACCACTTGACATGCCGTGTACTCTGAATATTTCTGAAGTATACTCACATTCCATTTCCCCGAATGTTTACTTCGGATAAACGATGAAAAATAATATACACTATGTAGTTGGAACTACATGTCGTGTACTCATCCAAATTACATAGATTTATTAAAAATTATTATTATATTATACAAACCCATGAGATATGTACCATCGTGTGGGACTAAATATGAGGCACAACATGTGATAGGTGTTATATATATATGTGTGTGTTTAATTTAACATCTGTGTAATGTTCATTTTTACTCTTTGGATAGTTATGAATAGGAATTCACTGGGTTTCCTCCAAGGTACAAGTTACATACAAAGATAATTTTAAATGAATTTATTTGTATAAAATTATGATGGATGAGAATCTCAAAGAAATTTAGAAAAGGGTTTAAGGTAAAAGGATTGATTAATTAAAGATTACAATAAATTGATTCGAGTGTGATTTTTCTTAAACAAGAACGAATAAATAATTGATTTCTAGTTTTATTTATGTGTAAATATCATTGCATGTATGGATGATCATGAGCTATACCAATACCTTTGTATGTGGATGGTTTCTTTTAATTTATTTATTTGAATTAAATTTAATGGGCTGTGAGCCTTCTCCTCATTAATATGTAGGGCCTACGTGCCCAAGGTTTCTTTTATGTGAAACCCCATTTTACCCCTCACTTACATGTGAGTTAAAAAAAGGAATATGTAATGTATGGAACTCCCAAGATATTAGAGGCGGTTCAAACTAGAGCCAAGACGAAACCAATCCCATGGCATACAGAGGTGGACAAGTAGAAGCTGTAAACACAAACCCAAAAGGTTCAAGGTGTTTCTCCCCTAGGTCAGGGTTAGTTTATCAACTGCTAGATAAACTAACCATTAGAAAAGCTCATGATCATTCCATTTAATTTAATTTATTTATATCAGTTTCATGGTTTATCATTATAGATATGTTGTCACGATCACATAATTAATGAATTAAATAGGCATGCAAGATGGAACTGAAATAAACTAGACTTATGCGTAAATATTATCAAGACATGGTTAATCACTTAAGTAAGTTACATTTAATATTAAAAATCATGTGATAATGACAATAATCAATTCACGCATAAGAGATAAAAAATACCTTAATTAAAATATTCAGTCAGAACAATCTTTCTATTAATTGATTAAGGGGAAAACTCAATAAAACTATGTGTTTGTCCAACCCTTGTTGGGAAACTTACTTTTATACAGGAAGCCCTTATGAAATGTTTCAGGTTGACCTAACCATATTACATCAAGAGGAGTATACCTTGCTAGACTTGGTGTAATATTTGAGGTAAGAGTTGATGAAATCCAAAGTCATGAGTTCAGGATTAGGGAGTCCACTCAACATATCAAGGAGATACAAGCCTATAGTTGACAAAGACCTGCCTACCTAAATACCTTCTAATAGCTTGAACAACCCTTGTTGAGGTTACTCAAAGAGGAATATGAATCCTTGCCACTAGAATGTCATGGAAATTGGACATTATGAGTTTAATGGTGAGGGCTATTGGTACTTGATAAAATAGTGAGAGACTTAATAAATTTTTTTATTTCTTATAAAATGTAATCAAGAAAGTACTAATGATCTGCTCTTTTAATTGTAGAATAAAAATGAAAAACTTGTCAACCACACTATCCCTACAATCAATTCTGGATAAAGACAATATCTTCACCGACAGTAAGTTCCAGGAATGGTTTAGATACCTTCGGGTTATCTTACACTATGAACAGAAGTCTTACATGATGGAGTCATCATTACCTGATCCGCTTTCCAAAGAGTCGAGTGATGAGGATTTCCTAGTCTATGAGAAACATATTAATGACATCATCGACGTTCAATGTTTGATGATATCATAAATGTCTAGTGAGCTCATGAAGTCTCATGAAAAGCAACTCCACGGTCTTTACTAGGAGAGAGCAAGACAGAAAAGGTTTGAGATCTCTAAGGCACTCTTTCTGAGTAAGCTTAGAGAAGGTTCCCCAGCTGGGCCTCATGTAGTCAATCTCATTGGATATATTCAGTGCCTGGAGGTTCTAGGGTTTAAAATCCCTGAAGAACTGGGCACCAATCTCATTCTCCCTTCACTCCCTCAGAGCTTCTCTAACTTTGTTCTCAATTTCAATATGAACAACATTGAGAAGTCTCTATCTGATGTTCTTATCCTTATTCGCTGAGTGGACAAAGATATGAAGCGCATAAAACATTATATCCTTATGGTTAATAAGAGGAAAGGGAAGGTTAAGAGCTTTAATCCCAAAGCTTCTTCATGACCTTCCAATAAAAGGAAGATCAAATGGGAGGTAAGGGAACAATAGGCTGTTTGTTTCGCATGTGGAAAGAAGGGCCACTGGGAGAAGAACTACACCCAGCCTAAGAAAAAAGGGGAAGCTTTAGGTGCATTTGTTATCAAATAAAATCTTTCTATTTCTAAAAATTGGGTATTAGATACAGCTTGTGTTGATCACATATGTATCCAAATATAGGAACCAAGTAGATTCAGGAAGATTGATCAAGGGGAGGTAGATCTATGAGTAGCCAACAGAGATAGACTTGCTGCTGTAGTTGTCGGGGACTACCACCTCACATTGCTAACTAGGATGATCTTGGTGTTAAAGGGTTGTTACTATGTGACTTCAGTTACTAAAAAACATTATTGTTGTGTCTAGATTAGATTCAGATGTATTTTTTTTAGGTTTGGAAATGAATGTTTCTTATTTTACAAAGATAACATTTGTTATGGTAGGGCACATTTATAAAACAGACTTTACGTGTTGGATTACACAAACCAAGTAATGGTAATCAATAAAAAAGATACTTCACATGAATAATACCACACCCAAATTTGGAATCACTAGCTAGGTCTTGTAAATGAGAAATACTTGACAAAGTTACATCAAGATGGATATTTAGATTGTTTTGAACTAAAACCACTTGGTATATGTCATGCAAGTTTACAAGGCAAAATAACCAAATCCCCATTTAGTGGGAAAGGTGAAAGGGATAAAGAAATTATTGAATTGGTTCATAATGATGTGCATGGACCATTTCTAGTTGAAGCAAGGGGAGGGTACTCATACTTCATAACTTTTACGAATGATTTTAGTAGATATGGATATATCTACTTAATGAGGTATAAGTTAGATTGTTTTGATAAGTTAAAAGAATACATGAATGAAGTTGAAAACGAGCTTGGTAAGAAAATCAAAAAAATCCACTTAGACTGAGGTAGAGAATATCTTAATCAAGAATTCATTGATTACTTACGGAAGTTTGGGATCTTATCCCAACTCACTCCTCCAAACACGCCCCAGTGGAATATTGTGAGAGAAAGGAGAAACCACCCCCTATTGGACATGGTGAGATCAATGATGAGTCATTCAAGTCTTCCATTATCATTTTGGGGATATTCATTACAAACAGAAACACACATACTAAACAAAGTACCAACTAAATCGATAAATAATATTCCATATGAGTTCTGGAGTAGAAGGAAAGCCATGTTATCGAATTTACATGTGTGGGGTAGTGAAGCGTTTGTTAAGGCCTCTTCAGGTAACAAATTCACACCTCGAGGCACAAAGTGTACCTTTATAGGATACCCCAAGGAAACCAGAGGATATTACCTATACAACCCCTTAGGTAAAAATGTTATAGTGTAAAGACATTCCATATTACTTGAGAAGGACCACATCTTCAAAAGAGATAATGGGTGTAACGACCTGAACTTTTTAATTATATTTGTTTTCTAAATTTGTGTGTTATTTTATTTTATACTCTACAAAACTATATCCTTTAATTAATTAAGTGGGTATAATTAAAATGAAACCATTGGGTTTCGACTGTTATAGGACCATTGGTCAATATGACCATTGGAAACTATAATCTTAACGTTGTGTTTTTATAAATATAGTTATCTTGGTTAATTAATATAGAAAGAAGATTGAATGGCCTCATCCAATAGACTTGGACCATATGAATCCCATTTGTCGGATCTTAGGAAGGAGGTAGAATCACTTGGCTTTGCTCTAGACCAAGCCCAAGCCAAACTTCAACATGTGATGCTTGAACAAAATCACCTACAAAGAAATTCAAGCTGATAGAAATCACCACTCAGGTAATGTTTTCTGAGCCGCCCGAAGATTCTATCACCATATCACACCTTACACTTAGGCCATATGCTGGTGTTATAAGGGGCTATATAATGAGACCTTAGCTACTTTGTGTAATCCTTTTATATAAATAATTTTTTTATTTCTTATTATGGAAAATTTTGTGACTTCCAAATATCCTGATAAATATAGGATGTATATTATTGATGAATTATGGGAAAAAAGGGAATTTTAAAATATTTATTTAAACTTTAAATAATTAATAATATGAAATGATTTTCAAAAAAATGGTCTTCTACAGTTGTGATCAGTGAGAAATTCAGAGTCTAATAAGATCAACTTGATTTTTAGTGAATAGTAAAGTATGAATAGTAACATACTCGAATGAATAGTAATGAATAGAAATGAATAGAAAATTGGCCAAAAAATAGAAACTTCACCCATGAATGTTTAAATACAATTTAAACATCTTAAAAGTGAATAAATGATCATAATATAAGTTCTGGTATTTTTGTATGTCATAAATATTTTATTTACAATTTTATAATTAATTTAATAATTTAAAATGGAAATATATTTTCATAAAATGTAATCATAAATTTTTACTTTATTGTATTATGGTTATACGATAATTTTACGGGTCCTTGATTATATTTTTAAGGTGTTACAAAATGAGTTATAGTTTTAATGTTGTATTTTTGTAATAAATAATGATTTTATTTAAAAATTAAATTAAAAATATTCAGAAAATTATTTTCATAAAATTGAGTTCACTTTTGAATTTAGAGCATCGATATTAGGTTAGGGTGAATTTTTGGGATTTTTCTGAAACATTTGAATTTTCGGTGAATAGTAAAAATACAGTTTTGAGTTTCGGGTGTTTAATGACATCATTAATGATGTATTAATAATGTAAGATTTCTGGTCAACTTTTGAATAGTGATATATTCTATTAGGTGTCCCAAGTGGCCAATACCATGGGAAAATATCATGGGAAAGCTCATGGTTTTTCAAATACCACCGATGAGGAGTCCCTTGGAAATTAATAATTTATTCCCTCACTTTTCCTATAAATAACAAGCCATTTACCTCATTAATTTCATTCCAAAGTACTAAACTAAGTCCTGGTCTCCTTATCTCCCAATTAGTCCTCCCAAGGTTCCCTCAAGCCTCTCAAGGTCCCGACCTTCAAGCTTTCGAAGTTACTCTTCAAGGTAAGGGAACCTTTCACCCTCCTCTTTTAAGTCATGACTTCCTTTATGTTATGTCTTGTAGTTCCATTTTATTATAAGGGGTATTGTTCTTATATATATTTACTACTATAAATTTCATTCCCAAATTATGAGAGACTTTTTATGATCTCATCAATTTATTTTCTGAATTTTTATGTGACGCCGTTAGGGTGCCGAATTTTTGTAAAAGAAATCACACTTTCTCTTTCATTTCAAGTTCTCTTTTCATGTGGTGTGTCATTAAAATGTCCACACCATGATCATATTTCTTTTTATTATTTCCCTATACTTCAAAATGATTTATTTATGGATGGGATACCCTTGTCCCCTCTCTTTTATTATTTTCTAAAACCATGATATATACCCGTTACGCTGCAGAAATTTCGCCTCAAAATTTCTCTCTCTTTCTCTCTTGTTTTATTTATGTAAATACCCAGAACAATTTTGTTTCTATGGGTGTTCATAAATATACCTAAAAATTTACATTTAATTCTATA
The DNA here is from genome assembly GCA_963277665.1 of Viscum album. Classification (NCBI taxonomy): domain Eukaryota; kingdom Viridiplantae; phylum Streptophyta; class Magnoliopsida; order Santalales; family Viscaceae; genus Viscum; species Viscum album. The sequence continues at coordinate 1,480,835,498 of OY728141.1, read as the reverse complement.
ATTGACATACATATAACCCTCACTCCCTTTACATGGGTTATAAATGACATAATGATATTTTTTAACTTTAAAAACGTCACAATTCTGAAATGAAACACATTTCTTTTTTTCTCTACGGGTTATTTATGAAATTTTTTATTATCATATATGTGGATCACATGTAAATAAAGACAGATTAAGGGTATACCATGAAATCACTCTAATTTATTGGGTAAAGAAATTAATCTCTAGAGATGATAAGTTTCATGGTACCTTGGTGAATAAACTTGGTAATTTTTATAACACCTCAGGGATAAACCTTGGTGATATGTTCATGAATGTAAAAATGAAATGTTTTAGCCACATATTCAAGTTATCATTAAATTTATTTTTATTATGGTATTTCTATTTTTCCATTTATCATGCCTTTATGATTTATACCATGTTCTTATTAATATTGCTCAAGATCACATGTCAGCTGTTTCACTTGTTTTCTTTACTGAGCCTTCTGCTCTCCCTTTCCTTTGATGTATATCTCCAGGTTATGTGATTTAGTAATTATACATAGAATGAACCTATGATGAAGCCTTAAAAGTGTATTAGAAGGATGGTTTATGTTGTTTTCATGTATTATGTTCCTAATTTCCAAGACACTATACTTTAAAGATCCTCTGTATGTAAAATGTAATGAAAAGTTATGTAGAGGCATATTTTCGGGGTACTGTAGTAGTACTGTAGCAGGTAATGTACACTGTGCGGGTACTGTAGCAGAACTGTACACTGTACAAGTACTGTAGCATAACTGTACACTGTGCGGGGATTGTACCAGGCACTGTAGTAGTTACTGTAGCAGGTACTGTTCGGTACTGTAGCAGCTGGAACTATTCACCTTGGGCCACCGGTTTGGGCTTGGAGTCCTTAAGGCTTTCGGGCAACCTAGGCCTTTGGGTAAGTAGGGCTTTTGGGCCACCTTTAAGGCCCTCGGGCCACCTCAAGGCCTTCAGGACACATGAAGTTGCCCGAGACACACTAGAAAATAGGAGCAGCCCCAGATGAGGATTCAAAGCAGGTGCACTCACCAGAGCATAGCCAAATGGATTGTAAGAATGATAGGGTATGGCTATGCCAACGGTACTAGCCTGTGCTTGCACGAGAAGCCTAGCCAGATGACCATGCAAATATGGAGAGCTACTATCATGACACAGATGCTGGGGAGGGGCAGTTCCTTGTAGATAGTCTGGTTGAATTCCCTAAGACCTTCGGGTCATGTAATCTCCTAAGCCTACGAGCCTTATAATCTCTAAGCCTACGAGCCTTGTAAGGGTTCCCCCTCACGAAAGGGGGGTTATCAAAATCAATAAAAAATGAAGGCCTTCGGTCCATTCAGGCTAATGAAAAGTTATGTAATAAAATGGTGGGATTTCATAGTTGGTATCAAAGGATAGTTTAGTTATTTATGGAAATTAGGATATGAAAAACTTAGGAAGAATCATATAGAAAAGTTTAAATATATAAAAACTTCCTGGTATTTTGGTGAGTATTGAGTAAGTGGTTTATCAAGCAAATACATCCCTGTCTGGATACGAGTAGGTAGAGACGGCTCTAGCACAGAGGTACCTAGGAGTGAAAACTCCAACAAGGAGTTTCAGGCTTGACCCAGGGTATCTTGGTACACGAAAATAGGCCTTGCTACACTCTTGGTTATGATAATCTTGGGGGATATATTTGGTTAATCATAATCTTGTTATGAATCATTATATATGATTTATAAAGAAATATAATTGTTTAAAGAAGTTTTAAGACATAAAATTTTTTATTCGTAAATGAAATAAGTTTATCACTAAGGTTTTATTCTTTTATAAATGGTGGGAAATAGGAGGAACTGTGCAAATGGTGACCATAATGGACCACGCGCTGACAGCCCTTCGATGGAAGTCAGAATGGAAACATTCATGAGAATGATGAACCAACTGACTCAAGTTATGGGAAATAACTTGAATCAAGATGAGAGACTAATCACACCACGAAGGGAACACCATTATATTGAGTCCTTTATGAATCAAAGACCACCAACCTTCAGTGGATCGACTGACCCATTTATTTCTGAATAGTGGATAAGTTCTATAGAGAATATCTTTTTGGTGCTCCGCTGTTCAGAGCAACAGAAGGTCACCCTGGCTGTCTATCACTTAGAGGGAGAAGATGGTCAGTGGTGAGAACTGATTAAAAACATGAGGCAAAGAGTGGAGGTTGATTCTATGGAGTGGCAAGACTTTAGAGGGATCTTCTTCAGTAAGTATTTCACTCGTTCCATGGGAACAAGAATAGAGAAGGAGTTTCTCAAGTTAAAGCAGAAGGATAATGAATCTGTGGGAAGCTACGAGATGAACTTTAAAAGACTTTACCGTTATACATCAAGCTTTGTCATGGATCCTAATGGTAAGGTTGATAGATTCTTCGGTGTACTGAGACCTCATCTGCGGAATAATCTAGCCCACCGAGACTATAACAGGTATGAGAAGATTGTATGGAGTGCAATGAAAGTCAAATTGGAGTTCGGTGATATGTAGTGGTATCAGAAATCAAAAGACAAAAAGATATCGATGGAGACCAACTTAGGGAGGACCTTTGATCAGGGAAGAGAATGCAAAAAAGTGCAATGTCCCATGTGTAATAAATGTGGGAAGAAGCATTTAGGGAACTACCTACTAGGGAGCGGGAAATTCTATAAGTGTGGACGAGATGGCCATATTGCAAGGAATTTTCATAGTGAGGTGAAACCTCAACTTCAAAACACTAACGACAAGGGGAATATGGTGTAGGCCCTACCTGATGTCCAATGATTTAAGTGTGGACAACTTGGTCACTTTTCCAATCACTGTCCAAATCCGGGGAAGTGGAGGGGAACCACCATCAGCCCAACAAAGGCCAAGGGAGAAAGGTCATACTTTTTCTATCACGACAGATGAAGTTGAAGCACCAAATGATGTGGTAGTAGGTACTCTTTTTGTTCTTTCAAATATAGAATGTACTTTGTTTGATTCTGGTTCTATGCATTCCTTTATTTCCTCCAAGTTTACAAAGAATTTAAGATCAACCCCGACTTTCTAAAAGTAGAGTTATCAGTCAAGACTCCTGGTGGGATTATCCAAGCATTGTCAGTGTTTAGAAACTCTAGTATTTACTTTGGTGAGCACAATATTATCACAAATCTAGTAATCATTCCCATGCTGGAATTCGACATTATACTAGGGATGGACTGGCTCTCATAGTATAATGTAAAGATCCAATACAGAAGTAAGGGAATCTCAGTAGTCTTGAATGGAAAACCTACAATTATCTTCCAAGGAGAGATATCTCAACCTGATATTTGTCTAGAAGAACCCCCTATATCCTTATTTATGGAGTTGATCGGTGAAGAAGAAGAAGGAGATGAGAGTTTAAGGATAGAAAATGTCCCCATCCAGGAATACGTTAACGTATTTCCTGAGGAGTTACCCAAACCTCCCCCAGAAAGAGAGGTAGAGTTCTCCATTGAACTCATACCTAGATCTAATCTAATATCAAAGACCCCATATAGGATGGAAAATGTGGAGCTGGAGGAATTAAAGAAAGAACTCTAAAATTTTTTGGAGAAGGGGTTTATCCGACCGAGTGTGTCTCCTTGGGGAGCACCTATTCTCTTTGTAAAGAAGAAGGATGGATCGATGCAGCTATGCATTGATTATAGAGAATTGAACGTGATCATAGTATAGAATAAACACCGTATTCCAAGAATTTATGACTTATTTGACCAACTTTGTGAGGCTCAATTCTTCTCAAAGATTGATCTTCGATCTGGTTATCATCAATTGAGGGTGAATAAAGAAGATATTCCAAAAACTGCCTTCTGATCAAGATATGGACATTATGAGTTTGTTGTTATGCCTTTTTTACTGACTAATGCACCTGGTATTTTTATGGATTTGATTAATAGAGTCTTTAAGGACTACCTTGATATCTTTGTGGTAGTTTTTATTGATAATATTATGATCTATTCCAAAATTCGCGAGGAGCATGAGGATCATCTAAGGGTTATTTTTCAAACTCTATGAAAGGATAGGATTTTTGGAAAGTTTAGTAAATGTGAATTCTGGTTACAACAAGTTGTTTTCTTGGGGAACATTGTTACCAATGAAGGAATCATAGTTGACCTTGTAAAGAAAAAAGTTGTAGAGGAGTGGCCTCATCCTACAAAAATATCTAAGATTCATTATTTCCTTGGATTAGCAGGATATTATAGGAGGTTTTTGAAAAACTTTTTACAACTTTCTAATCCATTAACCAAGTTAACTTGAAAAGGGGTCAAGTTCATTAGGAAAAAAGAGTGTGAGGAATGTTTCCAAGAGCTGAAGAAGATATTGGTTACTACACCTGTGTTAAATCTACCCTCAAGTGGAGAAGGATTCATTATTTTTAGTGATGCATCTCTGAAATGGATTGGGTGCGTCCTCATGAAAACTGACAAGGTCATTTCTTATGCATCTCGACAGTTGAAGACTCCTGAGTAGAACTATCCTACGCATGATCTAGAGCTAGCTGTAGTCATTTTTGCTATGAAGATATGGAGGCACTATCTTTATGGGGAGAAATGTGATATATACACAGACCATCAAAGTTTAAAGTATATTTTCACACAAAAGGAATTGAACATGAGACAAAGAAGTTGGTTGGAACTTCTTAAAGACTGTGATTGTTCAATTCATTATCATCCCAGAAGAGAAAACAAAGTTGCTGATGCATTAAGAATGAAAGACCCAGTTTTTATTTCCATGATGAGGATTCAAAGAGATCCATTGATCAATGATCTATTAAAGCTGAACATGTGGATTATAAGGGAAGGGACATCATCAAGCCTATACCAAATAATTTATCAACCACCATTACAAGAGAAGATAAAGAAAGCTCAGAAAGAAGATCCTTTGTTACTGAAGAAGATTGAGGCTATGAAGGATGGGAAGTTTCATAAGTTCAATACTAATCAAGAAGGTGTACTGAAATTCCATACAAGAATATGGGTTCCACATATTCCAAAAATAAAGAAGGAACTGAGGGATAAAGCTCATAGATCTACTTTCTCTATACATCATGGTAGCACGAAAATGTATGGGGAACTTCATGATTATTATTGGTGGTATAATATGAAAAGGGAGATTGTTGAATACACTTTAAGGTTCCTGGTATGTCAGAAAGTGAAGGCAGAGAGACAAATTCCTAAAGGCGTATTGCAACCACTACCCATACCAGCATGGAAGTGGGACAATATCACTATGGACTTTGTCACTGGTCTCTCGAGAACTTCCAAAGGAAACAATGTGATATGGGTTATTGTGGACCATATCACCAAGAATGCCCATTTTATCTCCATTTGAGAAGATTTATCCCTTGATCTACTTGCTAGGATTTACCTGAAGGAAGTGGTAAGGCTACATGGAGTTTCACTTTCTATCGTATCTGATCGTGATCCAAGTTTGACATCAAAATTCTGGAGAAGTCTTCAACAAGATCTGAGCACTAAATTGAATTTCAGTACGGCCTATCACCCCCAAACTAATGGCCAATCTAAAAGGACTATTCAAACACCTGAGGACATGCTGAGAACATACTCAATAGAATTTAAAGGTGGATGAGATCAACATATCCCTTTAGTTGAGTTCTCTTACAACAATAGCTTTCACTCGAGCATTCAAATGGAACCCTATGAAGATATATATGGGAAGTGATGTAAAAATCCTACTTGTTGGTATGAGACTGGTGAGAGAAATCTTATTGGGCCTGATCTTGTGCAAGATATGATAGAAAAGTTCTATGCCATCTAGCGACACATTAAGACTGCTCAAATTCAGCAAAAGTGCTATGCTGACAACTGTCGAAGGGACTTGTAGTTTGATGTTGGTGACAAAGTCTTTCTTTGGATTTCACCTTGGAAGAGAGTTATGAGGTTTGGGAAAAAAGGGAAGCTCAACCCTATGTACATTGGCCCCTATGAAATCATTGATCATGTGGGAGCAGTGGCCTATCGGCTTGCACTTACTCTAAATCTAGCACATGTTCATGATGTCTTCTGTGTATCCCTCTCAAGGAAGTACATACCTGACCCTTCACATGTACTAAATCCAAAGTTAGTACAATTGGAACATGACCTCTCTTATGAGGAGCAGCCAGTGGATATCTTGGATCGTAGAGACAAGGTTCTACGCAACAAGACTAACCACCTTGTTAAGGTGTTGTGGAGGAACCAAAAATGTGATAAAGCCATGTGGGAACTAGAGGATTCTATGAGAAAGAAGTACCCACAAATTTTCTCATTAGAGGGTTCGAGATAAAATTTCAGGGACAAAATTTCTTAAGGGGGGAAGAATGAAATGACTTGAATTTTTTAATTATATTTGTTTTCTAAATTTGTGTGTTATTTTATTTTATAATCAACAAAAATATATCCTTTAATTATTGAAGTGGGTATAATTAAAATGATACCATTGGGTTTTGATTGTTATATGACCATTGGTCAATATGGAAATTGGAAACTATAATCATAACATTGTGTTTTTATAAATATAGTTATCTTGGTTAATTAATACAAAAAGAAGATCGAATGGGCTCAACTAGTAGACTCGAGCCATATAAAGCCCATCTGTCGGAGCTTGGGAAGGAGGTAGCATCACTAGGCTTTTCTCTAGACCAAGCCAAAGCCGAACTTCAATATGTGATGCTAGAATGAAATTGCCTACGGGAGAAGTTCAAGTTGATAGAAATCACCACTCGGGCAATGTTGTCCAAGCCTCCCCAAGATTCTATCACCATAGAACACCTTACACTTAGGTCCTATGTGCTGGTGTTATAAGGGGCTATGTAATGAGACCTTAGCTACTTTGTGAAATCATTTTATATAAATAAAATTGTTATTTCTTATTATGGAAAAGTTTTGAATTTCAAATATCCGGATAAATATAGGATGTGTATTATTGATGAATTTTGGGAAAAAAGGGAATTTTAAAATATTTAAGTAAACTTTAAATAATTAATAATGTGAATTAATTTTAAAAAAAATGGTCTTCTACAGTTGTGATCAGTGAGAAATTTAGAGTCTAATAAGATCAATGTGATTTTTAGTGAATAGTAAAGTATGAATAGTAACATACCTATATGAATAGCAATGAATAGTATTGAATATTAAATTGGCCAAAAAAATAGAAACTTCACCCATAAATGTATAAATATAATTTAAACATCTTAAAAGTGAAAAAAATGATCATAGTATAAGTTTTGGTATTTTTGTATGTCATAAATATTTTATTTACAATTTCATAATCAATTTAACAATTTAAAATGGAAATATATTTTCATGAAATGTAATCATAAATTGTTACTTTATTGTATTATGGTTATAAAATAATTTTATGGGACCTTGATTACTTTTTTAAGGTGTTAAAAAATGAGTTATAGTTTTAAAGTTGTATTTTTGGAATAAATAATGATTTTATTTAAAAATTAAATTAAAAATATTTAGAAAATTATTTTTATAAAATGGAGTTCATTTTTGAATTAAGAGCATTTATATTATGTTAGGGTGAATATTTTTGATTTTTCCGAAACAATTGAATTTTCAGTGAATAGTAAAAATACAGTTTTGAGTTTTGGGTGTTTAATGACATCATTAATGATGTATTAATGATGTAAGATTTCTGGTTGACTTATGAATAGTGAGATATTCTATGATGCCCAAGTGGCCAATACTAAGGGAAAATATCATGGGAAATCCCATGGTTTTTTTCAAATACAACCGATGAGGTGTCCTAAGTGGCCAATACCATGGGCAAGCCCATGGTTTTGAAAATACCACCAATGAGGTGTCCCTTGGAAATAAATAATTTATTCCCTAACTTTTCCTATAAATACCAAGACAGTTCCCTCATTCATTTCATTCCAAAATCCTCCCTAATGAAGTTCTGGTCTCCTAATATCCCAAGGTGTCTTCCCAAGGTACCCTCAAGCCTCCCAAGGTCCCGACCTTCAAGCTTTCGAAGTTACTCTTCAAGGTAAGGGAACCTTTCACCCTCCTCTTTTAAGTCATGACTTCCTTTATGTTATGTCATATAGTTCCATTTTATTATGAGGGGGCTTGTTTAAATATATCTTTAATACTATTCATTTCATTTCCAAATGACGAGAGACCCTTTCCTCTCTCATCAATTGATTTTTTGAATTTTTATGTGATGCCGTTAGACTGCCGAATTTTCTTACAAGAAATAATGCTTTCTCTTTCCTTTCACATTTCCTTTTCATGTGGTGTGTCATTAAAATGTCAACACCATGATATTATTTCTTTTTATTATGTCCCTCTACTTCAAAATTTTTCATTTATGTATGGGAGACCCTTGTCCCCTCTCTTTTATTATTTTCTAAAACAATGATATATAGTCGTTATGATGTAGAAATTTCACCTCAAAATTTCTCTCTCTTTCTCTATTGTTTTATTTATGTGAATACTCAGACCTATTTTTTTTTCTATTGGTGTTCATAAATATACCAAAAAATATATATTTGATTCTGGAATTGACATACATATAACCCTCACTCTCTTTCCATGCGTTATAAATGACATAATGATATTTTTTTACTTTTAAAACGTCACAATTTTGAAATGAAACCCATTTATTTTGTTATATATGGGTTATTTATGAAATGTTTTATATTGATCTATGTGGCTCACATGTAAATAAATACATATTAAGGGTGCGCCCTGATAGCACTCCAATGAATTGGGTATGGACATTAATCTCTAGTGATGACAAGTTTCATGATACCTTAGTGAATAACCTTGGTATATTTTATGACATCTCAGGGATAAACTTTGGTGATATGTTCATGAATATCTAAATGAAATTTTTTAGCCAAATATTCAAGTTATGATTCATGTTCTTTTTATTATGATATTCTTATTTTTCCATTGCTCATGCCTTTATGATTAATATCATGTTTTTATTAATATTACTCAAGATCAAATGTCAACTGTTTCACTTGTTTTCCTTAATAATCCTTTTGCTCACCCTTTCCTTTGATGTATGTCTCCAGGTTATGAGATGTAGTAATTTTACATAGGATGAACCTATGAAGAAGTCTTAAAAGTGTATTAGAAGGATGTTTTATTTTGTTTTCATGTATTATGTTTCTGATTTCTGAGACACTAGACTTTAAAGATCCTATGTATGTAAAATGTAATGAAAAGTTATTTAATAAAATGTAGGGATTCCATAGTGGGAGTGAGATAGACTTCGATGAAGTCAAGGCTCAAGGTATACAAGGGTTGGTATAGGAACAGATTCCACAAATCCCCGTGGAAGAAGAATCTGTTCCAGATACACAAGTACTGCGTAGGAGTACAAGAGAGGTTAGATATCTATAACGGTACAGTTTTCTAGTTACCAAGGATGGTGACTCCTTATTAGTTGATAATAACGATCCTCTAAACTACAAGGAAGCATTAAGTGGCACAAACGTTGCAAAGTGGCAAGAAGCCATGAATTCTGAAATGGATTCCATGTACCAAAACCAAGTCTGGATTTTGGTAGATCCTACAGTTGATATAAATCCCATTGGTTGAAAATGGGTATTCATGAAGAAACTAGACATGGAAGGATAAGTTAGTACCTATAAGAAATGACTAGTTTCAAAAGGTTTTAAATATCTTCAAGGAATTGACTATGATGAAACCTTCTCACGAGTTTCAATGATGAAATACATTATAATTCTACTTTCCATTACAGATTACCCTAACTATGAGATTTGGAAAATGTATATCAAAACATAATTCCTTAACAGAAACCTTTAGGAAGATTTCTACATGACAAAACATGAAGGGTTTTTAACTCCAAAGGATTCCAATAAGGTATGCAAGTTTCAAAAATCCATTTATGGATTAAAGAAAGCATTAGGGTCATGGAACATTCATTTTGATGAAGCCATAATAGAATTTTATTTTATCAATAATGAATGTGAGCCTTGTGTCTACAAACGGTTTAGTGGGAGTGCAATCGTTTTCCTAATAGTATATGTTGGAAAAATATTACTTATTGGAAATGAGATACCAGTCTTACAGTCTATTAAGGCATGGTTGAATCAATGATTCTCCATAAAAGACTTGGCTGAGGCAGTGTATATTATTGGGATCAAGATACATCGTGATAAATCCAATAGATTTCTGGGCCTAAGTCAAAGTTCATACTTTGATAAGATACTATAGAGATTCAGTATGGAACAATCCAAGAGGGGATTGTTTCCAGCATCACATGGAATTTATCTTTCCAAGAAAATGTGTCCTTATACACATGAGGAAATAAAGATAATGGAAAGGACTCCATATGCATCAGTGAATGGGGCAGTCATATATTCCATGCTATGTACTAGGCTGGATGTCATCTACGCATTGAGTGCGGTAGAAAGATATCAATCTGACCTAGGTGACTGCCATTGGATGGCAGTCAAGACTATCCTAAATTATCTGAGGTGTACTAAGGATATGTTCCTAGTTTATGGAGGAGATTAATAACTAGTCATCAGAGGATATGTAGATACTAGATTCTAGACTGATCAAGATGACATTAAGTCATAAACGGGATACATCTTCACTTTGAATGGAGGTGCAGTGAGCTGGAAGAGTGCAAAGAAGAGTGTGGTCGCAGATTCTATAGTAGAGTCCTCATATATTTCAGCTTCTAAGACAACAAATTAAGCAGTTTGGATGTGAGGCTTCATCCAAGATCTAGATGTGATACCTAGTAGTAAAGATCCCATCACACTGTACTGTGATAATACTGTAGCGGTGGCTCTCACAAAAGAACCATGGTCACATCAGCGGACAAAGCACATAATTCGGAAATATCATCTCTTGATGGATTTTTCTTAGGGAGGTGAAGTTTAAGTGAGTAGTATTTCCACATAAGACAATGTGGCATACCCCTTGACTAAAACCTTGACTCAGCAGAAACATGATCATCATGTGAGGTCAAGCAGACTGAAAGTTGTAGGTAGTTGGCTCTAGTTCAAGTGGGAGTTTGATAGAGTTGGTGTCCTAGAATGAACTTGTTTTACTTTTATTAAATGGATATTTAATTTATTATTATATATTGTTCATTGTTCTTCATGACTATAATATAATAATGTCCTAGAGTATTTGCTGCATTGATAAGGTCATGGAAGTTCTCCACTGTAATGACCCAAACTTTCATTAATGTAAATCCCTCTTGATCTAATTAAATGCATCTTTATGTAAAATGTTTATATAAAATGCCAAATTCTTTGGTTTTATGTTAATAATTGTGACCGTTTCTAATATATCCATTGAATAGTGATCACCTGATTAGTATAAATATATGGCATTAACAAATCCAATTTACTTAGAAAAATGAAGTGATGGCCTCATCCAGTAGACGTGCCCCCTAAAAATCCCATTTTTTAGAGCTCTTAAAGGAGGTGGCTTCATTGGGATTTTCTCTTGACCAAGCCCAAGCCTAACTTGACTATGTTAAGCTCGAGTAGGATCGCCTATGAGAGAAGTGGAAGTTGATAGAGATTACCACCTGAGCAATGTTATCCGAGCCACCCCAAAAGCCTGTCTCCATCACACACCTTACTCTTTGGTCTTACGCGAATGTTATAAGGGGTTATGTTACAAGACCCTAGTACTATGGTTATGTACATTATTTTTGTATATAATAATGAATATAATTTCATTTTATTGTTACCTTTTAAATAGTTTTTTAAAAGCACAAATAGTATTTTTATTTAATGTTCAACTAAGAAATATATTTTGATGAATTAATGGATTTTTTAATTAAATAATATTTTAATAAAATATTATTATTGTTACTAATTTAATTTTTATTAAATATAAATGATTGCATAATTTTCTGAATGCAATCGTAATTTTTATTAAGGTTTGAAATCGATTTTTTTCCAAACCCGTGAATTTTTTATAAATATCAGTTTTCATTTCAAAAGTGAATATTAAAATATTAAGAAAATTATTTAGATAAAATAAATATTATTTCTGAAATCAGGACATCAAAATTATCCAATGGTGAATTTTTCATAATTTTCTGAGATAGTCAAATGTTTGGGTAAAAATTAAATACTTTTTAAATATATAATGTGTTTTATGACATCATAATGACCAAATAGTGATGTAATAAAATACTATAAGCTTTATGTTTGGACAATATATATTTTAAAATTAAAATAATGTGATTTTGGGTTAGTTTTACTTATTTTATAAAGCATTAATGGACCCTTCAAAACTTATTAAACATCTTGTATTTTTAAATTGTTTTTCTTGGGAGTGTGACTCACCTCCACATAAGCAACCCCATTATTTTAAGAAGTTAGGACTTTGGAATTATAAAATATTGTTTTACACTTCCCTTTACCAATAAAATGGGAAAAAAATCATGGGATGGTTTGTGGTTTGGATTAGTTTAATGTGAGGTGTCCCAAACCTAAATAATAAAGAATTCTCTCACCTTTCCTATATAAACCCATCCAAGATCACACTTACTCATCACTCAAAGCCTTTGGAGTTCATCAAACCTCTTACCTTCTCTCTTTAGAATCCTCCCAAGCTGCCCCAAGCTCCCAAAAATCCTCTCTCAAGCCTCTCTCAAGCCTTTGGAAGCACACTTCCAAGTAAGGGTTTTTCTTCCTTTCTCATTTTTGTCCAATATTCTTTAAATTGTTATGCCCTTTTAATTTCAATTATAAATGTTTTGGTATAGTTTCTCACATCCCCTACACTTCCCCCTTTATGTTTTAATGATGTGATACCCCTTTATCTCTCATTAAATGCCTCCCATGTACACCCGTTACTATGCCAAAATTCCAAAAGGATTTTCTCTCTCCTCTTTTACATTTATGAAATTATTTTGTATCATGACTATAAATTCTATTAAAATTGTTGGGAAATGTATCTATATGACCCCATTACTGTCCATTTAATGTAAATATTATGATACACCCCTTTCTCTCTTATCAACCATTTTTATTAATTCTTACGTTACACCGTTACGCTGTCGAAATTGCACCGATTTTCCAAGCCAATGTCATTGTGTAGTGAATACCATGCCCATTTCTCTATCAAGGGTATTCACCTTTATGAACATTTACTGATTGTTTAAAGAGTTTCATGTATGTATTCCACATTCCTTTATCATGGAATAAATGATGATGTTTTATGAATCCATGTTGTATGATCCATGTGGCACAGTTATGCATGAAATGAAATGTTTAAGAAGGGTGCACCCTTATAGCACTCAAATGCATTGGGTAAAGTATAGTATCATGATACATCATTTTAAATGGGTGTTTACTTATTCTAATTCAAGTGCAAAGAGTTTTTACTCATGCTTCCTATGCAATAAGGATTTACTCAAGCTCCATGTGCAATGAGCCTTGGCTCATGCTAATTCCATGTTAAAGTGTTGTTGCCACATCTCCATGTTATGATTATCATGATTTTTCATGCGTTTATGTTTATGATTCTCTTTTTCTCTATTGATATGCCTATTTTCTAACATGTATTTTATTCTTCATGTTATTCAATGATTATTCCCTTACTGGGCTTTATAGCTCACCATTTTCTTATGCATGTCCTCAGGTTATCCCATGCAATGCTAAGTACGAGGGAATGTAGTGGTCATGTAAAGGAAGTTTTCAATAAATATGCTATATTTCATGTTTTAAGTTGTTATGTAATGATCCTAATCCACAAATACACTATACCACTCGATATTCTATATTGTATCAAGTGAAGTTTATGTAATAAATTATGTTTAATTGTGTAATAAAAAAATAGGGTAGTCATATCCGCTATGATGAGAACCTTGAAATTCTATAAAAATATTCTTAAATATAGTTCTGTGGTTGGATGACATGCTATGATGGGACACATACCATAAATACCATTAGGTGTGAGTACTCGAAAGCAGATGAGACTTTCTCTCATGAAGTTCACACTTATTAATCTCCAAGATATAAGATTATGAGAACATACCCGCTTGTAGGAACTCCGCATGTTTTGGTGTCATCAGATATTTATATCTACGGGCATGTGTAATGATGCTTAGACATTAAGATTATAATTAATACACGTCATGACTTACACACTTTGATTTACTGGCAAAGACCGTCATGCAGACAGTTGGCGAGAAGTAGGTTTTGTTGGGTGCATCACAAGTGGCATGTTATTAATAGATAAGTTGAGGAAGGATTTGTCCCTTCCATTTATGGAACTTGATATCTTGGCCCTTTGATTGAAATAGAACCGTCATGTGAAATTCCATGGCCATGGTGTAATGATGAGTTTATTTCAGGTAGTCAAAAAAGGCATATCAAGCATAAAAGTTGATGACACAATCATGAAACTTTCTTGATGAGATATTGTGACAAAGGGATTATATTACACAGTGAACATTAGTATGTAGATGTAGTAGTTGCGACTTTATGTTCTTTATCTTGGGTTCCGTGACCCATTTCTAGAGAGTACTCTTGGACTTTAGGCAATCTCACCTAATGCCAATGAGAAATAATCCTAGAGGGTCACACACTTAGTGTTTTTGGTGGTCTCGGTTAAATTCTATTTAAATTTAATTAATGAAATAAATATTATTCTCAAGATCGTGGAATAATTTTATTCAAGTTACAATGATCACATAAATTAAATAAAATATATTTATTTATTTTATTGAACATTTAATAAATATTTATTTACCAGTTTGTAAATAAAATATTTATTTAAGATAATAAATTATTTATTTATTTATTCACGTGTTTAATAAATGGAAGTGGAGTTCGAGAGGATCAAGGTCGGTCTGATAGTAAAATAATTATTTGCAAGATGGTAAATAATTATTTAACTAGTTTCCACAAATTAAAATAACACTGCTATTATTTTATGATGCATAATTTTATTTATAATTCTTTTTTACGCAAGTTGTCACACCATAAATAATGATGCGGTATTATTATTAAATGAATGGGTTTTCTCTAATTTCAGGAATGTATTTAATTGTTTCTATGTAATTAAATATTGTAACTGAAATTCCATGTATATAAATAGGATAGTACACCTATTGTGACATACACCACACCACATGCCTAGTGAATGGAGAATTTTTGAGCCAAACAATTTTTCTCTTGAATCCTCTTCTCTCCCCTATTAAGAATGAGAGATGTTCTTCATGGCCTAAGAACAAGCAATCAAGAACGACTGACCCAAGACACTCACTTCGCCGTGCTAGAACCTGGAGAATGAGCGATGTCGATCAGAGGGCATCAGATCACATGTGGATCACCGCTAGATGGATTCTAATTTGGATACTTACAAGCGCAACGAGATAATCCGGAAGGGTCATTCTAGACGATCAACATCATCAACCAAAAAAAAAATACCAAAGATACAGGTATTATTTTTCTTTATGAAATTAATTAAATTAATTATAAACATGATGTGAAAGATCCTCTCTAAGGTTTCAATCCTCTTTCTTCTTTATCTAATTCTTTGATTATATTCCATGGAGACTGGTGTTCATCATCGTATTGATCTTGGAATAATCATTGATCATCATAAAAATCAAAGTTGGGTTCCGTCCCCACCACGCTTCCGCTACACTTGGAACTTTCACCTTCCCCTCTTCCCTGTGTTGTAGTCTGAGTCCCCTAAGCTTCACCACTCCTATAATATGGGTTATCATTCCCTATTGAACCACATCCACTTCCTCAACTGTCATGTCCAATAGAACTCCAATTGCTAGACTGATATGGGTTAGAAGACCCCCTTCCAGTACTCAGACCTTTCTTGGGTCCTATATCATTACTCTTCTGTTATGGGTTCCTACAGAACCATTTAATATATACCATCCTTCCATTATATCAGCACTCTACTGATGATTATGGGTACTGTCAATGGAGGTGACTTAGCCTACCGCACTGGGGGTAGATAACTTGAGTAATATCCCAAGTAATTGATCCTTCCCCTTGGACACTCTTCTTCCCATTTCTCTGGTTAACATTATCATAGAGACACCTTCTACTCTTGGAAGACATACCCCCTAGTCATATAGTATAAACCACATGCATATCGCTGTAATACTCCTTTAGGTTCCCCTCAAATATGAAGGTCTGATTCACTACTTCAAAAACAAATTTCAACAAAATGATATCAACCTGGGACTTAATTTCACATTTAGTACCATCCTGTAAAAACTACACTATAATAGCCTCAACCCATTATAATACTAGAAAAAATAACTACAAATCTATGAAGTAGCCAACATAGTCTATCCCAAACATGTTCCCCATGGTCAACCTTATAAACTCAGCAACCCTCTCCTGCATGAGTGTCTCAGGGTAAAAGTGCTCCAAGAACTTCTCCTGAAAGCCTCTCCACTCCATATTCTCTATATTTCTATACCGAGAATGGATGACCTACCAATTATTTGCATGAACATGTAATATATAAGGATATATCTTGACTCTATTCTTAGATAAAGCCTCTAAGTGGTCAAGAATCATATAGATAGACTAATTCCAGAACTCAAATGCCTTAGGTCTACCCTCTATGGTGAAAGTTAGAGTGTAGAACAACTGGAACCCCCATGTCAATTTAGACATATTCCACAAAAACCACCCTAGGTTTCTTTCCATAAACTAAATAAAGAGTGAAGATTTCTCAGGAAACTACTCTTCAGCTCCATCACCTGATACTATTGGACCATCAGGTTCCACCATTGGAGGCACATTTCTAGCTATGTCCTTTTATCATCCTATCAACAAGCGCCGTCATTGAGGAATATATATACAATTAAAAACACACATCTTAGAAAAAATAACACATTATTAACACATTTATGTAATAGGTATTCACATAAATCCATTACAAGTAATTCTCCCATACCCCACCACACAACCAAAACCGAAGCATAACTCTACCCCTAACCATCCCTCAGATGGGTCATGGCTTAAATAGGGTAAACATTTTCACATTTTTAGTTTCCCATTATAAAACCATTTATCAAATTCAATTAACCACATTTTTTCATCATTTTAAAACTATTAATTTCTTATTAGAAAACTTTTCATGTTAATTTACTCCAACAAAGAAAATCATTTCATTTTTAACAACTCCCCAAAAACTTGTTTTTTGTGCATTCCTAATTGATTCATGTTAGATAAATCATGAGTGCCTACAATGATGCATGTATACTCCAGACCCATTCCATGATGGGTCATGAGGAAAATCTCAGATACATTAATAACATCACACACCAAGTACATAACGTGAGTTGAAATAACATTCAATTGTAATATAAAATATCAAAAATATCAATCCCACATTGGGTACTTGGGTTTTCCCTCACACATGTGTTATATACTCTCATGCATGTGCTCATGAACATGGACCAACTCATTCTACTCCTATTTATACCTTTCCAAAATAGTAAGAAAAAATAATAGAAAAGAAAACCCCTTTGACACCACTTTTTAACATCACGACCTGGGTGCCACACATCGGTGCCCCGAGCCGGTTGGTCACATGACCTCAGGCGCACCTTCCCATATTCTATAGGTTACCGAATTATAGTGAGGGTCCAATATATAACATGGGGATAATATAAATTCTTTATCAGAGTAGAAAAACATCGAAAATAAATATACAATAGCAAGATTATAATAAATAGTAACCAGAATATTACCATTACCAAAATATACCAATATCACATAATGATTGAGAACAAAAAAAAATATCCAAACCAAAACAACATAAATCTCATTCCATATATGTGTCACATGTAAATATGAAAATCTAAAATAAAGACACACTAAAAAATCCCCAAGAGGGTCCCAACATCACATCCAGTTTCTCCATCCATGCTCTAACCCAACTCAACCATCTAATATAGGACTATTTTATTTATCCTACCATACAAACATGAATTATTTTTAGTTACCAATCAGGAAATCTGAGTAGGGTGTGAGTACAAGTTCGTAGGCCACCACCAACGATGCCTAAAAAAATATCCAATATATAATAGTGTATGCAGTTGTATAAAAAATAATTTAGAATAAATAAAGTAAAATTTTTTCACAATTTAGTATTATTTAATTAACCACATAACTACTTGGTTTCACAATGAGACCTGAACCATCAATACATTCATCGGCCCATACTAGAGTTTGATCTATATGATATAGAGAATCATAATTCATTAAAACATGGTCTTCCTTTAAAGATTTAATTCCAATTTCATATTAAGGCCAGTTGGACTCTATTCTAATTCCAATGGCTTGGGTATAAAACATAATTTCTAGAACCCCATGGGTATTTGGAACATCAGTCCCTATCCCACACCCATGGGTATTTGGAGCATCAGTCCCTATCCCATACAATAATATTTGCATGCATACATTGGGCCTAGAATGTCATGTCTAGAACCCCTTGGGTATTTGGAGAACTAGACCTTATCACACACCTAATTTATCAATAAATCAAACATATATCACATATATCACATTCATCAAGTTTAATCACCATTAAACTTCTTATCAAACATTCTCATCGTGTTGTACCATTTCAATTATCAAAACAAATACAATTCTTCATTTTGATCACATGGAATAATATGAACAAGTAACTATTAAAATATTTATCAAAATTTAATCATATATATCTTTAAAACCTCAAGGTAAAGTCAAACATACCTTTATTCCCATTATAAATCAATTCATAATCACATTAATCAACCAATTTCACAATTCCATTAATTGACTAATTCCATTTACACAATTTAAACCAATTTTAATTACCCAAAGTTCAACATATTTCATTATCACATGGAACATCAATTAATCAATTGGATTTAGAATGGAATTTCCCAATTTGGAAATTTTAATTTCACAAATACATACACGAAATTTCAACCAAGACTATGGGAATTGATAAATAGGCCTCCTACCTCAACATTGTTGATTAATGTTTTCAAAATTAAAAATCACCAAATTGAAGTTGAACGATAAATTTCACAATAGAGGAAGAGATTCAAAAACAAAACATAAATCCAAGATCAAATGGATTAAGATATAATAAAACCTAGATCTAAAACATCAAAAAATAGAGAAAAAATAATTCCCCTTCATCTGAAAAGAGGGATATAAGAGGGGGAGGAAACCAAATGGGAACAGATTACTTACCCGAAGAGGTGAAGATCGTTCAATTTGATATTTGTGTCATAAAGAAAATAGTTAAAGGAGCCTTGTAATACTCTTTGGGACCTTAAAAAATAAGGGATAACCTCTTAGGTTGAGTGGGGAAGAATGAGGATGAAAAAATGGGGGGATCAGGAATTTTAATTAAATTTTTTGGGGGATTAAAAAATGCATACATGGTTTCCTAGGTTAGGGAACATTGTTTTCCGAACCGTACACCCTAACCATGAACCTCACCATGGGGGTCACATGGTTTATCCTATGTGGAACATAGTTTGAAAAACTATGTTCCACCCATGTAAACCCCCTCAGTTTGAGGGTGCACTATTTTCTGGGGAAGGGTACACTGTTTGGGAATACTTTGCGCTAACCAAGCACTTCTCAAACCCCCTCAAAAAACTTTTAGAATCCTCATGAATTCACCCAAGACAATATTAAACCAATATATGACTAAAATAAGGGTAAAATAATACCTAAAAAAGTAAAATTAATTTTAAGAAAAGTTAGGTTCTTACAATTCAATTGGCTCCTCATGAAGCCGCCTATAGAAAGAAATGTTGAGATCAAATGTGCTGGAATGAAGTTAGAGAAAGAAAGCTATTGATACCTGAGATAGATAAGGAAATGAAAGATAAGGATAAAGACATTCAACGAAACATCAAAGTAGCTCATATTTGATAGAAAATCTATGATTCTAATTAACATTATGATTTAGAATTTGAAGTTGGTGACAAGGTGTTTCTAAAAATTTATCCACAAAAGAAGGTTATGAGATTCAAAAAGAAAGTGAAACTAAGACCTAATTATATCGGTCCCTTTGAAATTATTGATCATATCAGGATGGTATCCTATCACTTGGAACTTACACCAAACCTATCTAAATTTCATGATGTTTTTCATGTATCTTTATTAATAAAGTATATACCTGACTATTTACATGTACTAAACTTAGAGTTCATACCATTGGGGAAATATATTTCATATGAGGAGAAATCGATGCAGATTTCGGATCGTACAGAGAAAGTTATATGAAACAAGACCACTCACCTGGTCAATGTTTATTATAGGAAAAACCAGTTTGAAGAAGCTACATGGGAACTTGAGGAAACCATGAGGTATAATTACCCTCATTTATTTGTATCATATTGATTAATTTTAGGGGAGGAATTCATATTAAGGGGGGTGGAATGTGACACCCTGATTTTTTATGATTATTTTTTCAAATAAAATATTTTTTTGGTATATTTTATTACAAATAAAACTAATTCAATATTTTATAACACAAAACCTTGGGTTATCTTTTACTACACAAAACACTCAGTTAACTTGTGCGACACAAGACACTAAGTTTTAATAAAACCCTAATAAATTGTTAATATTATTCAACAATGGCAATTATAACCTAAATGTTAGAATTATAAATACTAATATAAATAACTAATTTTTATATATTAAATTTAATGGATTTATATAAAGTAAACATATTGATAAAAAATAATTAATTTTTGGTAAAGTATTTATATGTTTTGAAAATACTTTTTCTTAAAAAAATGATTTTTAATTATTTTTTGGAACAATATTAAAATTAATTTTTAAAACTTTTAGAAAATAAAATTGATAAAATATTTTCTTAAACCATAATGTCAAAATTATCTTAGGGTTATTTTTTGGGTTTTTTCTGAAAAGTTTTATTTTTTGATGAATAATGAAAAATATTGAATTTTAATTAAAAACCACCTTTCTATTTAAATAAGTTATAAAGATAAATTATATTTTAAATTGGTTTTAAAGTTAAATTAGTTAAATTAGAAATCAATTTATCCAATTTATTTCATTATAATCAATTTCATATTGAACATAGACAAAAAACATTTCAAACTTTTGGAATTTTTCTTTTTAAAAACCCGCTTTCTCATCGCATCTACATGAATAATTTTAAATTAAAATTTTAAAATTTGGTTAATATATTTTGGAAAAAAATTATTAAATATTTGAAATCATAATAATTTATAATTTATAATATCATTTACATAATTTTTTTACCAAAATCTATAGTGAATGCAGTAACAATTAATTATAGTGGTTAAGGAAAAAATGGGTTTATCGAGGGGGGGGGGGTAAAACAAAAATGATAATAGTAAAAATCACTTATAATATTTAATTAAAACAATTAAATGAAAATATTTTGACCATTTTACTTTTAAGGTTCTAGAATGGTCCATTTTTTACCCTTTGTCATATAAAAAATGTGGGAGCCCTTAATTCTTTTGAAAAATACCAAGTGTTTCCTCTCCCCCACTTATGAAAGGCCACCCCTCCTCTATTATCCAAAACATCACAAAAATTTTGTTTTGGACAATAACTACCTAAATCACTTCCTAAATTCACTCACATCATTCTAAAATCTTTATTATTGGTATAAATCCATCATTAGAAGTGCAAATATAAGGAGGATACCCAAAGAAGAGGTAAGGTTTATCCATGAGTGTTTTTTATTTTATTTCTTCCTCCACCTACTTAAATTATTTTAATATAATATTTATATAATAAAATAAATATATTATATATAATTACATATTTTTATATTAATTTCAATACCTACAACCAAATACATTTCCATCAAATGAGTTCTGAAATCATCGTTTGTGTGTACGGTGGACTACTGCCTCACGAACGGATGTCGTTTATTTTTCCATTACTACCTCTCAAAGATGGATTTACTGAGGGATTTATAGTTTATATAATATATTTATTATATGTATGATTTTATTATGATTAATTAATTATTATATCAGACATATCTTCATACTCTCCATTATATGGGAATATGAAAATTTCATTTATGTGTATGGGGGACTACCGCCTCACGAAGAGATGTGATTCATTAACAATTTACATAGAATGTATTAAGGATGGGTTTTATGAAAATGTGTGACATATATGATATAAAAATTATTCTAGAATTATAATATATCATTTATTTTTTTTCTTTCAAACTGAAAAGAAAATGAAAAACAATGTTCTTGGGTATGTATGACCTATTGTCTCCATGAACGATGTATTTCATTTCCTATCACTAAATTTTATGGATTAACATAAATACATATATACTGAATATATATGATATTTATATCATTCTTATAATTTTGGATATTATGGAATCAAGATCAATTTAAGTGGAAAAAAATATAACAAATCCAAACATATATGAAAAACAAAGTTATTATTACCCGAAACAAATCTTTAACATGGAATTGTTAATAAATGGGTAATAAAAGGTAATAATAAAATCATAAATTTTATAATATATATGTATATGGTTATGTAATAGATTTATAATAAACTTATATATTTTACATAGGAATTTAGAATGAGTACGAAGGAGGTTAAGACTTAAGGTAAGGGATTATTGTCTCAATTAGCCTTCTTTGAGACATACATTCTATTATGCACCTATATTGTTTCAAGAGGTGTATATAAAGACCCATTTAAATGTAATATCATTAACTTATTTATCCTCATGATATTTTATGTTTCATTTTATGTTATTCATTGATGGGGATTATAAATCAAGGTTACTAATGTTGTAATGATTTTATGTTACAATCTCATCGTTTATCAGGATTGTTTATGATTATGTTTTCAAAGATAAAATATTATGATCCATCTATCAAGTGACTCATAAATTTTATTATCCTCTAGTTATTCATGATATTTTCAATTAATATTACCATTTTACACTCTTTGGTACTTTTGATAATTGAGAAATTGTTCTTAAGAAAAACAGACTTTATTTATATATTTGGTCGAAAATCCATTTTCTTTCAAAACCATGCTTTATAAAAATATTTTCAAAAATGTATAATTATTATTAAAATATTTTTAAAATAAATTTTTATGAATTTTTTAATTTTTAATTTTTTAATGGTGTCTTCATGTCATTTTTCAAAATAATACTCATTTGGATTTTATAAAAAATGTGAAAGGAATCATTGCTTTAACCTGTGAAACATGAAAAAAACTTCCCTTCATCAGGAAAATTATTTTATTTGAATATTATTTTATATGTTTTAAGTTTATTTTTAAATTATATGATTTTAAAAATGTTTTATGTATTAAAAATTGTTTTTTAAAGTGAGGAGGATAATTTACTTAAGAAATATTTTAAATGGATGATCGAAATCATTTTCTATATATGATTTCATCTATTGATGTTACCTATTCCTTATTGTGGATGTGATAAAAGGATACCATTCTCAATATTTCTCTAAATTTTTTAAGTTTTATGAAACCTGTTTATCTTCCACAGGTTATACCATGAGGAAATGGTTAAGAAACCTACTTCTTTTCATGGGTTATTCTTTAATGAAATGATTATGAAACCAATCTATTTTACATAGGTTATGATATGATGAAATTTTTATAAAACCTAGTTCATTTTATGGGTTATGATATGAATAATTTTTATGATCTTATGGAACACATAAATATTTTTTTCATTATGTGACAGGTGTGACCTATATCTACCTCCAATTAATTGGGTAAAGTTTTATATATCATGAGATAGATAGGTTTGGAATGTGGAGTGAAACCAATTATATAAGACATGGTAGGAATGAAGAGTGAACCAAGTTTAGTAAGGGACTTTGTCCACTATGGTGGTTTTGGGAGTTAACCTTGACTATAATGTTGGTTTTAGGAGTGAACTATGTCACGACCGGTCCCCCGAGGCCCGTGCGGTGACTACCCCAAGCCCACCTTCCATAGGTTAGGGGTTGGCGAATAGCACTGAAAGTTGTATAACTTGAAATTGGAAGGAATTTCCTTTAAACCAATACAAACACACAGACCGGGACGCAACAAGATGCAACCATGAAGTAAAATACTGTAGTAAAAGAGTGTTGAAAGTAAAGGAGACGGAATACAAGACCAACTGAAAGGTACAAGTACAACTAAAAAGAGAAAAGAGCTCCTAGATCATCCATTGAGGATTCTACCTAAAGGGTAGGTATATATCACCTCTATATCACCCCATGTATTCCCATATTCTCTACGTACCACCTAGTCCTGGCTCTCTTAAACCTCAACCCAGCTGCTTGTCATCTGCACAAGACACAACAAGGGGCAGGTGAAGTCCGTGCAGGGGTGAGTATAACAATACCCAGTAGAGAATCAGAGACCCCTGAAGGTCTCTTAGAATTACACAAAGGAAAACCAAAAATCATGATCTCAATCATAAAGCACAAACCAATAGACACAGCTCAGTTAGGGTCTCTTCTCAAACCAGGTTTAAGCGATGTATAGAAGTATAAATGATTAGTTGCAAAGCTAGACCATATTATTCTATTAGGAGGCACTATTGTTGACCATATGGAGTCTGACCCACACATGATCAATAAGTACTAACCACATCAATGACCCACATATGATCTAATTTTCCCAGGATCGATAGGTAACTAACCCCCGCTGATCCACATAGGATCTAACCCACACAAGATCGGTATGCGCTGGACCACATTGGATCATAGAGCGCTGGCCCAGATAGAATTTGATCCACATAGGATCTATATGAACTGACCCACACAAGATCGGTCTCACACAAGATCGGTGCTGACCCACATAGGATCGCTCAGTACTAACCTCCGTATGATCTATCTCCAACCTCTGCTTCACTTCTGGCCATTGGATTCCTCACACTTGGTGCGATCAAGTTCCGTAGAATCTTACCTCGATATATTAGTCATACCTTGACTACCAGTAAGATCAATAAAGGATTAACCCAAAGGAACTCAATGTCGTAAGGTTTCCAACACGACAGAAGGCGCATCAATCAGACGCCCGATCTGTGAATTATAAGAGTTTTAGTTCTGGGGGTCCTGTTGGATTCAGGTTTGATCCAACCTAGCTGTACTCCAATTGTCTCCAAAACTCAAGTAGAGTATACCAGAAGGACTGTCTCACTCCAAGGGTCTCAACATCACAGACGGTTTGTCTTACAGATTCTTGGTTCTTAAGATATGGCCGTTTAATTATTTCTAGGCCCAGGTCCGGTCCGACCCGTTTGGACCGACCCAGCCCGACCTGGTCTGGGCTGAGCCTCAGTGGGCTCGGACCACTGGGCTGAGGTCTGGCCCGACCCACAAGGGGGCAGCCCGACCCGCGGGGGGGGGGGGGGGGGGGGGGCGACCTATAAGGGGGGCGACCCGACCCGCAAGGGGGGTGGCCCGGCCTGAAAGGGCAGCCCGCGAGGGGCGGCTAGGCCACGTAGGGTGTGGCCTTCTATGGGGGATGCTCAACCACATAGGGTGCGGTCTGAAAGGGGGGTGGCCCAGCCGCACGGGGTGCAACTTGTAAGCGGGGCGGCCCAACTATTGTCTGCCCGAGCCAGCAAGGGGGGTTTCCCACCGGTGTCTTGAACGACCCAGAGGCCGTTTAGTTTCATGAAATGGCGACGCCAAGTGGGCACTTCCCGGTTGTTGCAAAACCCAACAGAGGGCGGGTTATGCCTCCGCCGATGCTTCGGCTATGGATTCTGCTCACTGGTGGCACACTAGTCGCTTCACCTCTTCTTTCGCAGTCGGCCGTCGTTCCGGTTGCCTCCTCCGACCACCACGACTGACGAGTCGTGGCCCCTCGCTCACCATCAGGGTGCGAAAAAGTGTCTCACCTACTCTATGGTTGGCCAGTTTTGAACACTATGATGAATGTCGCAGATTTGTGTCGTGACCTCGTCTTGTGGCGTGCGTTAGCGCGCTGCCTTCTTTGTAGCTGGTCGGTGTCGCTGCACTGGTGGTATTCCATGGACAATGCAAGGGTGTAGCAAAGTAGCGGAGGGTCTGTGATGGGTTTGTTAGGCCCACGCCCTCTGTGTTAGCTCGTAACATGAGGGAGGATAAAGGGTTCAATATATTCACTTTAATTAAACAAGAATAAAAAACCCCTACCTCAAGAACGATGGTGAGCACGCATTTGTGGAAGCGGGTCAGTGTTCCTATCCTCTGCAACTAGCTTCCACCGGCACTACTCATACATTGAACTTCGGCTCATGGTTAGGTGTCTCTCGTGACCTACTACTAGAACCAGCTTTGTTCTATAAGGGTTTGGCATTATGACATGTTACCAGCACTTTGCTGCTTGGTGAAGCTTTGTCGATACCCCTCCCCAAGCTCCATATAAATAGAGGAGGAGGAGGGTAAGTAACAATGTGGGGAAATAATGGGGATCATTAATTAGAAAGCTTCCTAATTCCCAAAAGACGTCATTACTTAAGATTGATAGGTCAATCCATTTATTGTCTTGACACATCGTGGGTCCCACACTCCATTTGTTTGTTGGTGGAGAAGAAAGAAAATTAAAATAATAAAATAATTTTATTTCATTTCCTTAAAAAAGTCCCAAAAACATAAATTTTCCTCCAGACCTACTACGGTCAAAGTAAAGTCTCCCTTAAGAGAATATCAATGCTTCAGATTCAATGATGCCCTCAGATTTTTAATCTGAGCAACAATTCAAAAGTTAGAAAATGCCACTCTCACATTTACTGAACATACCTTAAAAAAGTTCATAAATTAATTCTGGGATCACCGGGCCTCCGAATCACATGATGTATATTTTCATAGACTCATAATAATTCCATATAATTAAAAAAACTTACTTGGAAAATCTTGGTCTTTAAATTCTCCCCACCTTATGGATTTTCAACCCTAAAAGCCACTACATAGACTAAGAAAAAATGGGGGTACTGAGCACAAATATGAGCCTACCGCTCCCATGTGCTCTTCTAGAGGTTCCCGTGCTGCCAGTGAATGTGCACCATAGGTATTGATCTTCCATGAAAGACTCACTCCTGTTGATCCTCAATATCCACTGGAACCTCCACAAACATCACCCCATCATCAAAGTGTAGCTCGCTGTGGTCGATGATGTAAGATGGGTCGTGCACGTATCTCCTCAGATGGGATATGTGGAAGATGTCGTGCACCCTCTCCAACTGCGGTGGACAAGCCAATCGGTATTCTACCTCACCTATCCTCTGAAGTATTAGAAAAGGACCGATAAAACTCAGTGATAACTTGCAACCTTGGACAAATATCTATAGTCCCTATCGAGGAGAGACTCACAAGAATACGTGGTCCCCCTTCTATAGGCATAAGACTTCTATCTACTATGTGCAGTCTTCATCTGCTTCTAGATGATCTGCACCTTCTTAGTGGTAGCCCGTTCCAACTCTGGACCCATAAGTGCTGACTCCCTGGGGTCTATCCAACATAGAGGTGATCTGCAAGGTCAGCCATATAGGGCCTCGAATGGTTCCATAACGATGGTGAAGTGATAACTATTTTTCTATGTGAAATCCACCAAAGGAAAGTGATCCTCCCAACTACGGCCAAAATTTAGGTAGCATGCATGAAGCATATACTCTTACGTCTGAATGGTATGCTCCGTCTGACCATCCGTCTGAGGATGAAAGGCAGTGCTCAAACATAGCTGAATCCCTAACACCTCATGTAATACCTTACCCAATCGGGA
Organism: Viscum album; assembly: GCA_963277665.1. Classification (NCBI taxonomy): domain Eukaryota; kingdom Viridiplantae; phylum Streptophyta; class Magnoliopsida; order Santalales; family Viscaceae; genus Viscum; species Viscum album. Next base: position 1,480,807,697 of record OY728141.1, on the reverse strand, counting down.
TGTAAAACATGTGTCACGGTCAGATATGATTGTCGATGTCACCCCATGAAGTCGCACAATCTCTTGTACGTAGAGGCGTCCCAATCCCTCTACTGATCCCTACTCTTGGATGGGTTGGAAGTGGGACGACTTGGTGAGTTGGTCAATGATCACCTAGATAGGGTCATGTCCCCTGGACATACATGGAAGCCCTATCACAATTTCCATGGAGATCCCATCCCAATTCCACTCATAAACCTCTAGTGGTGGTGCTAAGCCTGCTAGAACCTAATGCTCGGCCTTCACTTACTGACAACTGAGTCATCAAGAAACAAACTTTTCCACTGCATTCTTCATCCCAGACCCCTAGTGTTGACACCAGAGGTCCTGGTACATCTTTGCCACACCAGGATGTACCACCAGAGGGGATGTATAGAACTCCCTCAACACCTCCTCCCATAGCTCCATCAGTACCATGGTACGTCCTCTGAAGGGGATGATGTGCTCCCCACCTTCATAAAATCCTTCAGGTGCCTTTCCTGAGGAAATCTCAGCACGTCTAGCCTCATAGTCAATGTCCCCAAGATGCGCCTCCATAATTCACTGAAGGAGTGGGGGAGTAACCATTATAAACTGAAGATAAGATATTTCATCTCTATCCACAAAGTATATCTGCAACACGGCTAGATTCTCTGTCGCCTCACTCAGCAACTACAGACCAGACCTCCTCCGGAGTGCATATGCTTCTACATTCCCCTTTCTAAGAGTATAGAATATCTCAAAGTCATAGTCCTAGAGGAACTCTATCCATCCCCACTGTCTCAGGTTCAGGTCCTTCTGAGATAAGATATACCTGAGACTCTTGTGATCAAAGTAGACTATAAAACATTTTCCCATCAAGTAATATCGCCACACCATCAAGGATAAGACCAATTTTTCTAACCCTAGGTAATTGGTAGCATATTTATACTCTTGTTTCCTTAGATTTCACAAGCCATAGGCGATCACTACTTACTCCTGCATCAGAACATACCCAAGTCTGTTTCCTAACACGTCTTAGTAAACTACATACCCAATGCCCTCTTCTAGTATCCTCAAAATGGGGGCACTTATCAGCCTCTGCCTCAGCACCTGGAAACTCTGCTGACATATCTCTATCCATATGAAGGGTTTTCCCTTCTTCATCAACACTGAAAAGGGTTCCGCAACTTTGGAAAAGTCAGGCACGAATCTCTGGTAGTATCCAGCCAATCCCAGGATGCTCTGCACCTCGATCACAATTATGGGTGGATACTAAGAAATAACAAACTCTATCTTCACTGGATCCACTGAAACTCCAGCCTCTAAACTAATGTGTCCCAGAAATTGGAACTCTCGTATCCAGAACTGACACTTCAAGATCTTACCATAAAGCTGGTTCTCTCGAAGTATAGCTAGAACTATCTTGCAGATGATAGGCATGCTCCTCCTCCGTCACTGAGTATATCAAGATTCCATTGATGAAGACCACCAAAAAGATATCATGTTACAGATTAAATATCATGTCCATGAGTCCCATGAACACTGTTGGGTCATTGGTCCGGCTGAATGGCATAACCAAGAACTCATAGTGGCCATAACGACATCTGAAGGCCATAATCTGCACATCCTCATCTCGTACCCTGAGCTGATGATAGAATGATCTAAGGTCTATCTTCAAAAACCAATGAGATTACTTTAGCTGATCGAAAATATTATCAATCCATGAGAGTGGGTACTTATTCTTAATGGTAACCTAGTTCAGGTGCCGATAGTCCACAAAGAGTCTCAAACTACCATCTGCCTTCTTGGTGAACAAAATCGGGGATGTACATAGAGGAACGCTAGGCCTTATGAACCCATTTCTCTGTAAGTCCTCCAACTATAAATGTAAATCATGAAGCTCCTCAGGAGCCATCCAATATGCTGGTGTAGATATTGGTGACATCCCGGGGTATATGTCGATGTAAAAGTCTACCCCTATGCACGGTGGTAGTCTTGGAACATCATCAGGAAAGACATCGACATACTGGTCCACCACTACAGGTTAGCTCAGACTCTCAACATCTACTTCTCTGAGGGTAAGGTTAGCCAACTGATGTGTGATCAACTGCACTCTCTTCTGGGTAGGTATGTCTTGTGATGAAAAGGTTCCCTTCTCACCCGTGAAGGAAAACTTGGTCCCATATGTGTGGACACATCGCACTTTGTGCCTAATATAGTCAATCTGAGAATGGACTGTGGACAACCAGTCCATACACGAGATAAGGTCGTAAGGACACAACACAACTAATAGGAGATCCCAGCCGAATCTCTTGCCTCCTAGAGTAATCTCACACTACCGGCACCAGTGTGTAATCTTCAAATTTTCTCTCATAAGAGTATCTAGCTGTAACGATTGAGCCAACAACTCCGTCAGAATCTCCAAGCTCTAAATGACGGTCGTGTAAATAAAAAAGTAACTGGAACCTATATCTATAAGTGTTGAATCTAAGGTGGAGTAGACAAATATCGTACCTCTAATCATCTTCGGAGTTCCATGGTCATAGGCCTCAACTACCCAGAGCTGAGGTTGTTCTTGTCCACCTGCTCCCTATGGTCGGGGTGGGAAACCTGGTGGGGGTGGTGGTAGAACCTCAAATCGCCACCCACCAACCACTGTACAACCAACTCCTCTGACACGTTTGCCACCCTTTGGACCTCATCTCTCAAATCTCTTCCTCATCCTCAGCTGTCCCTAGATCGTCTTCTCATAGTTCATACAACGGGTAGAGAAATCCCGAGCCATGTGACCCTGCCTGCCGCATGTGTAGCACTGCTTGTCGTTCACCTGACACCCTCTACCTCACGAGCCCCGCACCTCCGACCCTACATCCTGGAGCCATCGACCAGAAGGTTTGGTCCGCTTAGACCTCTATTTCATCTTCCTACTACCATCCACATATTACTCTGCTACATGTTGCCTGGTGGTGGGTCTCACTGTCAGTGCCTTCTCAGTTAGGAAACTCTCCACCAAAAGCACTTGCTCAAGTACCCCGGCCTACATCAGAATGCTGAGAGATACCATCAAAGCTCTGATCTCCCATCAGAGATCCTGATCAAAGGTCTGAGCCCTGAAGAAATAGTCCCATACTATGTTGGTGGAGTATCAGGAGAGATCAGTGAACCTCTTCAAGTATTGGGCTATGGTTATGCTTCCCTTCTATAAGTGTAGCAACTCCTATATACGCACAGAGCGTAAGGTCACTGGGATTAACTCTTCCCTAAAAAGGGCCTCAAAGTCCACCCAGATGAAGGTCACCTTATCATGTATCTGAAGCATCAAGCTCCACTATCTCCCAGCTGCTGCTTGAAAAATGCTGGCTACTAGGATCACTATAAGGTCAAATAGTTTCCCAACTAAGAAGAAAACTCTAAGTACAGCCTCCAGCCAGTCCTCAGCCACCTGTGAGTTTGTATCACCTAAGAACCTTGGAGGCCTATACCAATGAAACTCGTGCAACATGCTCAGTTAGTGTGCACACTCTACTGGTGGGGCTGGTGGCAACGAATGCTTGATTGGTAGTGTTTCTGCTGGCACACCACCCAAAAGTGCTAACGCCCTAAGAGGGCCATGCACTAAGGCCTCATCACTCGATGGGCCATCATCACATACTATCTCAGGATTCTTGGATAGCTATCTATGTGGTGCATCCTAAAATAAGACAGGTTTTCCACGGTCAATAATTTATATCTAGTGAGCTGAATCAAAGAGATCACAAGAAAAACTCTTCAAAAACACCCACAATCAGTGTTTCCATGTACAGAGTCAGAAATCAGAATTCAGGGTCCAGGTGTATGGATAGGTCAGCCACCACAACAACACTGGATTCCCCAAATTGAACACCTAACTGATAACACTTAACACTATTTCCATATAGAAAAGTTCAGAGTCTTAGTTCTTCAGTAGAACCAACTCCTCTGATACCACTTTGTCATGACCCGTCCCCTGGGGCCCATGCCGTGACTACCCCAAGCCCTCCTTCCATAGAACAGGGGTTGGAGACTTTCACAGAAAGGAATATTCCCTAAAACGGAAAGGCATTGCCTTTAAAACTATTTAAACACTCAGATCGGGACACAAAAAGATGCAATCATGAAGTAAACTAATGTAGAAAAAGAGTGCTGAAAGTAAAGGGTCCATAATACACACCCAACTTAAAGGTACAAGTACAAATGAAAAGAGAAAAGATCTATTAGATTGTCCACTAAGGATCCTACTTAAAGGGTAGGTATAGATCACCTCCACAACACCCCACATCCTTCCGTCTCCTCTGCATACCACCTGGTCCTGTCTTCCTCAAACCTCATCCCAACTGTTCTTTGTCTGCACAAGACACAACAAGGTGCGGGCGAAGCCCATGCAGGGGTGAGTGTAACAATACCTAGTAGGGACCCCGAGACCCCCGATGGTCTCTTAGAATTCCAAAAATGAAAACCACAAAACATGGCCTCAATACGAAACCACAACGAAATAGAAATAGCTCAATTAGAGATTCAAATCAAACCAAATTTAAGTGAAGTATAGAAGTATAAATGATTAGTCGCAAAGCTAGATCATATTATTCTATCAAGAGGCACTACTGCTGACCATACAGAGTCTGAACCACATAGTATCGATAAGTACTAACCCCCACAATTACCCACACATGATCTGATCCACCCAATGTTGATAGGTAACTAACTCCCGCTGACCCACATAGGATCTGACCCACACAGGATCCGTATGTTCTGACCCATACAGGATCGCTAAGCTCTGACCCACACAGGATCGGTATGCGCTGACCCACACATGATCTCTAAGCACTGACCCACATAGGATTTGACGCACACAGGATCAATACTGACACACATAGGATCTTTTGGTACTAACCTACATATGATCTGTCTCTAACCTCTGCCTCACTGCCAAACACTATATTTCTCACACCTTGTGCGATCGAGTTCCGTAGAATCTACCCCTCAAGATATCGGTTTTACATTGGCCTCCACTAAGCTCCAAAAAGGAGTAACCCAAAGGACCTCCTTGTCTTAAGGGTTCCAACGCGACAGATGGTGCGTCAATCAGATGCCCCGTCTGTGAATTATAAACATTTTAGTTCTAGGGACCGATTGGATTTGGGTTTGATCCAATCCAGTTGTACTTCAACTGTCTCCAAAACTCAAGTAGAGTATACCAAAAGACTGTCTCACTCCAAGGGTCTCATATTCATAGACGGTTCATCAAACAGATAACCAATTCTTAAGATATGTCCCTTTAAGTATTTATTAGTCTCGATCCGGTCCGACCCGATAAGACCGACTCGGCCCGAACTGGTCTGCGCTGGGCTGCAGTTGGGTTGACCCACAAGGGGGGTGGCTCGGCCCGCAAGGGGGGTGGCCGCATAGGGCATGGCCCCAAGGGGGGCAGCCCAGCCACGTAGGGCACTACCCGCAAAGGGGCGACCCAACCACCCAGAGCGTGACCCACAAGGGGGGCGACCCAACCATTGTTTGCCCAAGACAACAAGGGGGGTTTCTCCCCAGTGTCCCGAATGGCCTAGAGCCCATTCGGTTATGTGAAATGGAAATGCCAAGTGGGCACCACCCGGTCATCGCGGAACCCACAAGAGGCACAGGTTCTGCCTCTGCCACAACTTTGGCTGTGGCTTCTGCTCACCGGTGGTGCGCTAGTCATGCTACCTCTCCTTCCGTGGTCGACCGACATGCCGACCACCTCCTCCGACCACCACAGTTGACTAGCCATGCCTCCTTTCTCATCAGCGGCACACGACGGTGCATCACACCTCCTTCACGGTCGACCGGTGTCAGCTGCTCTGATGACTGCTGTGGATTTGTGCCACAACCACCTCTTGCGATGTGCATCAGCACGCTACGTTCTTAGTAGCCAGTCGGTGTCACCACGCTGGCAGTATTCCATGGAGAACGCAAGGGTGTAGAAAATTAGAGGATGGTCCAGGACGGGTTTGTTAGGCCCGCACCCTCCGCATTATCTCATAACATGAGGGAGGATAAAGGGTTCAATATATTCATTTGAATTAAACAAGAATAAAAAAACCCTACCTCAAGAATGATGGTGAGCATGAGTTTGTGGAAGAGAGTTGGTGTTCTCCATCCTATGCAACTAGATTCCAACATCGCCTATTATACGTCGATCCTTGGTTCGTGGTTTGGTGTCTCCCATCACATTCTCCTAGAACCGGCTCCTTCTTCTAAGGGTTTGGCGTCTCAACACATTATATGTACTTCACTGCTTGATGAAGTTGTGTCGATAACCCTCCCCAAGCTCCATATAAATAGGATAGGGGGAGGGTAAGTAACAACATGAGGAAATAATGGGGATCATTAATTAAGAAGCTTCTTAATTTCCCAACGATGTCATTACTTAAGATTGACAGTTCAAGCCAGTTATTGGCTTGACACATCACAGGTCCCACACTCCACTTGTCCGTTGGTGGAGAAGAAAGAAATATAAAATAATAAAATTATTTTATATCATTTCTTTTAAAAAGTCACAAAACTTAACCTTTTCCCCAGACCTACTAAGGTCAAAGTAAAGTCTCCCTTAATTAAATCCCAGCACTGTGGATTCAATGGTGCCCTCTTATTTTTAATCCAAGCACCGATTCAAATGTTAGAAAATTCCACTCATGCATTTAATGAACGTACATTAAAAGAGGTTTATAAATTAATTCCGGGAACACCGGGCCTCGGAATCACACGTCGTCAATTTTTATAGACTCATAATAATTCTATATAATTAAAAAAAATTACATAGAAAATCAGGGTCTTTAAAAACTCATTCTAATATGATATCCTTGACAGTGATCCTTTAATAATATGGAAATAATTTTCTATGCTTATGTATATGCCACAAATACATGTCTTATTCTAATGTTATGATATTATAGCTCATGTTATTTGATTCCCTTATGATTCATGTCTTATGAAATACCAATATTTATTCCACTACTCAAGATTATGATCTTTGATATGCGTGGTATTGTTTTCAAATGTTATTTTCTTATTCTTATTTGCTTATGTCCATGATATTCTTATGTATTTCCTCTGTTTACCCGTACTAAGAATCTGAGCTCACCCTCTATTATGTTTCCTTTCCCCATGTTATTAATATATGTATTATGTATGATATTTATAATAAGGGTTCTAGTTATGAAGATCCTAGTGGGAGATGATGTATTTTACCTATGGACCAGTTGTTTATATTTCAAATTTTCTAAAGGAACTAAACTATTAAAGTCATTAGGCATGTGTTTGTTTAATGTAATAAATATTCATAAAAATGATACAATATCTACATTTTATAATCCCGGGTCACTATATTATCTATCTCTTTACATTAAATCTTGAGAATTGTTTTAGTTTTTGTGTTGATATTTACCCTGTAGTAGGTCATCTCAAGTGTCATGCCTTATCGACCTGGGTTGGTTTGTTAAAATTTCAATAATATTTTTGTCTCTTTAAAAATGACCACCAAAATGTTTTTTGGTCATTTTTATTCATGTAAATAAATGATACATCAAGTAAATTTATTTCAAAATAATCTAAATTTCCATCTTGGTAGAGATTTTTCAACTGCTTCTCATTTATATTGCCAAGGTGGTGATTCCACAATAGGGTGTGATATGAGTCATATGTACAAGATTCATTACTTATTTACAATAATTGGTTTTCATAATCTAATATATAGAGACCATTATTTAACTGAACTATACCATAACATATATTTTCTTTTCAAAAGAAATAGTTTTTATTTCAAAATTTCAAAATAAATCCATCCATATCTAAAAAGTATATAGAAATTATATTTTTCATAACACTAGGTTCAAAATAACTTTATGTAAAAATTAGGATGATCCCCATTATAAATGGGATGTGGTAGTCTCATATAGTTAATGTAATAAGTCTTAATCTATTGGCTGTTCTAGGATCCACCTATCCTTTGGAAACCTTGTAGAATCTACTACTTCCTAGATTTGGATACAGATGTGAGTACCAAAAGATGAATCTAATTTTCAATTATTAGATATAGAAATATTGAACTTGACAAAAAACACTTGAAGATTCCCCTTGCATGTTTAATTAGGTAAAATTATTCTTCCAATATTTTATCTCACCATATTCAAAACATAATACATCTATTTCCTTCGCCTGTCATTTGATCTTCCTATTCTTATAAGGGTGGTTCTCAAAAGCCGTAGACTCAGAGTGAGTCTTGGTACCCCATTCATTGTTATTCCTTGTATTCACCATAAGTATCACATGTTTTTAATTCCCCATGTCCTTATCAACTTAGCGAATCAATTTAAGGAGTTTTGAGAGATAATTATCACTATTTATGATGTTATAATTAACAATTAAACTAGAAAAGAACTAAGATAGTGAGGACAGAAAGAGATCTCTATGAAACTCATCAGGGATCTTGAAACCCAATACATCTAAGAACTCTATAAAGCTAATCATCTAAAATACATGAGGAACATATGGAATCAACTTTCTAATATTTCAAGTGAATATTGAAATGGTTATCTCATATATCACTTGTCCTTCTCTTAACAAAGATCATGAAGGTGAGACACCGTGCTATATGCATCCATTTCACCATGTTGCTTATTTATATCACTAGGCTTGGATGATAATATGAAAAATTTTACATCTTCAACATCATCTAAATGTTTCATGTAGAGATAAAGTTCTTCCCCACTAGAATTTTTACCAGGTGCTTTAGGAATAGGGGTTTCCAACAAGTATAATTTCCACTCATGATGTAGTATAATTCACAGATGCTTATTCCATTCTTAGGAATTTGATTTAGTGAGAAGGTTATAGTTATATAATATAGATTGTGGTGATATAGTTTAAGTCATATGGATTTCTATTTATACAATTAATAAGTGAATATTTAGTACTTTATCTAGATTATAAAATTAGATAAAAAATATTTATTAATTTATTAATCTCCCACTATGTTATCAAAACCCAACCACCCTTACAATTGGTTTTAGAATATACCATCACATGGATATTCTAATGTAAAGGATATATATATCTCTTCTCATAACCCATACCTAGGTTTTACAAGGTGCTCAATGTTATCTAGGAACATGGGTCTTGAAAACTATATTAACTCAAAACTCCTTGATCCTATTGAGTGGACTCCCTAATATTGAAATACTAAGATTGGATTTCTTCATCACTTACGTCCTACTTACACAAAGTCCTGATTGAGCAGTCAACCTTGGATGTGAACTAGGTTAAGTCAACTGAAAACTCAAGCTAAAATTCCCTGATAATTGAAAGCACCCCGACTTGGTATAGAAAAGCACTTTGAAGTATTGTTAAATCTTAACTTAAGTAATGAAAGACATTATTAACTTAAAATTTTTATTTAAAGAATTTTTATATTTACACATAAATAGCCCATTTTATCTAATTACAATCTTTTTAATATTAAGTGAATTTCAATTAAGTGATTAATCAAGTCTAGATAAAATTTACACATATTTTGATTTATTTTAATTACATATTATATGACTATTAATTAATTTATTAAATTATATTGATAATGAATCCAAAAATAATTAAACATGAAATTGAAGAAAACAATTTAATAAATGTGGAATGATCATGAGCTTGTCTAATGGCAATTTTATGTAGTGGATGATCAATTAACCCATGATCTATAGAGAAAAATATTGAATAGTAACTTTCTTTAAGTTATAGCATTCCACCTGTACTCCAATGTAACTCTAGGGTTGGTTACACATAGATGATGATCTTGAACTTCCTCAAATCACCCATGATATATGTCCATTATATAAGCTTTTACTCACACACATGTGAGGGGAACCAATGGATTGATTTTAGGGTTTACATAAAATAAACTATGAGAACACACAGCCTTACATAATAGAAGAGTGGATGAATCATAAGTCATTATTTTAATTTAATAAAATAATTATTAGAAAACCCATTCAATAATAATTAAATTAAAATAAATTTAGAACATAAATTGTTCAATCTAATCTCATAATCATCTACACATGAAACAGTTACACATTTAATAAACTAGAATTAATTTAAATCATTTTTAATTAAGATAAAATGCACTAAAATTAATTATATTAATTAATCTTAATTTCCATACAAATTTTCCTTGATATCCCCATCCAATATAATTTTAAACAAATCAATCAAATTAATTTTATTTTAAATTAACTAACTATAAAGTATGTACTTGGGGGAAACACTTCGAGAACCCATTAAAACTAATTGGCATGTATTATGGTCATATACTTTTTAATCATAAAAAATATATCAACCAATTTTTGTCACAAAATTTCACAGAATGTACTATAAATAAATGACACAGAAACTTAATTTATTTACATAGCGTGTAAAGCTTTTAATGCATGAAGATTAGTTGATGTATTCTGACTATACAGGGTTTGTAGTTTTAAATATTACATAGAAATTAATTAAGAATTTAATATATTTAGAACCTTTCACACACCATGTACTATCAATAAATTAAACATGAACACATGTTGATTAGGTTTAAATGTAATAATTAATTAATTTTACTTTCTACATAAATGGGAAAGATACAAGGTGTGTACAGTCCAACTACACATTGTGTATGTCTATCCACCATCTATCCACAAAAAACACCTAGGGACTAGGTGTGTAATTCAATCATGGATATTTATGAGATAAGTGGTGTGAATAAGATTTACACAACATGTGACCTATAATTTTTAACATATTTAGCCACATGGGTCATGTAATAAAAATATGAAATATCTTTTACTATGAATATTCCACCATGAAAATGTGTGGATATAACTCCTTGAGATTTCATAAGAGGAACATCATATTCAATAGTGTATATGACACACAACAAAAAAATTAGAAGATAATTTAACATTCCATGATTTTATAGTATGTTTATTTTTAAATAAATTTAATCTCTTTGATAGCTTATGGTGCATGCAACCTAGATATTTTAAAAGAACATTATGTTCGATAACGTATACAAAACATAACACCACACTTCAATGAACCACAAAATATTATTTAAACACAACCATTAAATTTGAGGGTATGAATAGTATTAATAAAATTATGATATATATATATATATAAGATATCTACGCAATATAAATTTGTTGAAGTAATAAATTTTTAGTAATTTAGTTTTTTGCCATAGAAATATATTTTCTTCAAAAATGATTTTATAGATTTTCACAAGAAAATATTATAATTAATTTATTGACCATATTTAAATTTTATTTTATAAAAACAATATCATTTTTGAAATATTTAAATAAAAATTATCTTAGGATGGATTTTTGGTATTTTTTTTGAAAATATTGATTTTCTAGTGAATAGTGAAAAATAATGTTTTTTTGTTGAAAACTGTATTTCTGTTTCAAAAATTTCATAATAACAATATTTTTTAAAATATTTTAAAAATAAAATTATATCATTAATTTCATTAATAATCCAAATAAGTTAATTGGAATAATTTTTATGTTTTAATTTAACATAAAAACAATTTTATAATAAGAAAATCATTTTTATGAACAATTATTTTTTGTTACATTTTTTATTTTAATTTTATATTAAATTATACCAATATTGTGTTTTGAATTTTTAAAAATTAGTCCCATATTTTTAATCAGTATTTCAAAATTTAGTAAATAATTATATTTTATTTTTGGTCAATATGAATGGTAACATTGGTAATTTTTGTTACCATGGTAAAAGGGTTAATTGGGTAATTGAAGTTAAAAAATAAAATGATAAGGACTAGAAAATGGCGCTAAAACTTATCTTAATCTTTTTTTATAAGTAATTTTATTCTATAATCATCCAATATTTGATTATATGAAATTTTTTGGAATTTTGTATGAGATTATGACCTTTACAATATTTTATTTTTAGAAAATCCAGGCATATCGTACAATTGTTTTTAATAACTATTATATTTTTAACATGGGGTTAACTAGAGGATATTCCAAACTATAAATAATATTTTTAAATCTAAAATATTTATCATAATAATATTATTATTTTTTATTTTTTAGTGAAGAAATAATTACCCTAAATTCTTACAGAATGCTGAAACAATAATTATTCAATTAATAAAAAAATCAAATAAATGATTTTTAAAATATTAAAAGTAATATTATTTGAGATAAATAATATGATAAAAAAATTTATAGACAAAAATATCATTTTAGAAAGATAATAAAATAAATTATTCAAATTATATGTGTTTTCTTGATATTATTAATGTCAAATTAATGAATACTTCAAAAAATTGACAATATTAATATTCTATAAAAAATAATTTTTTATGAAATGATATAAAATTAAAAAAAATATTATATTCCCCATAATTAATGGTATATGGTTGATGAGATATACCATTTTAAATTTATGGATCTTTTGAAAATTTATAGTAAAATTATTAACCCTTATAAAGTAGAACATTTTAATAGTATTGTAATTGTCAAAAGGGTTAATAGGGGGTTAAAACTAAAAGATAAGGGTGAAAAAATTTCCAAAAACTATCTAAATTTTATTGGATGAAAATATTGTGAATTATATTCACATTATATTTTAATTGTATCATTTTTGAGCTATTTAGACATGATAAATTTTTTATATTTTTTTAATATTTTATGAAATTCCAGGAATTCCTTCCCCTCAATTATAAAAGGGCACTCCTTACTTCACTTATTTATTCCAATTTGAGCCACATATATAAAAAAACCCTAAAAATTACTCTTATTAAAATCCATATCCCAATTTTTAGCTTATGGACCTTCCAAAATAGTAACCCTGGGTCCCTTAAAAAGAAATCTAATTGGAGTCCACTGAAGAAGAGGTAATCATCTTTATCAACTATTTAAAGTTTATTTTTTCTTATACATCCTCTTCATATGTTTTAACCATCCTAAAATAATAAATAAATTATAATAAATATTATAATATGTTATTTTCATTATGGTATAATCATAATACATCTTGTTTCTATCCTTATAATTGCAAAAACATCACTAATTCATACGTACAACTTACCGTCTTCACGTAGCGGTGTGATCATTTTTCATAACCACTTTACTTGTATGGTTATAAATATTGAAATAATGAATATATATGATATATGTGACATAATAATTAATTTTGAAATGTTAAATATTCTTTTCCTTTATTTTGTTCCATCCATCAAAAAATAAAAACAACGTTCATGCGTACATACAACCTTACATCTTAATGAACGGTGTCATTCATTTTTCTATCTCTATGTTTTATAAATGAATCTATATATACATATATATTGAATATATATTATATTTTTACCATTAATAATATTTTTGGTATTATGGAAATATAATAAAAGCACAAGGACCATAACTACCAAATCAAAACATACATGGAAAAAACCAGTTTACAAAAAAAATAATGATAATTTAAAAAAATATCAACAAAAAGGTAATAAAATGTTATAAATGGATCATATATGACATTATGAAATTATAGATAGATTTATATAAGTATAATAAATCTAAATTTATTTTACATGAGGTTAAAATAACTTATGAGTCAATTTAGACCTAAGACAACGACTTCTCATCTCACTTTAACTTTTATGAGACATATGCCAAATTCACCACTTATTTATTTTAGTCAGTGTATATAATTATCATTTGATATAATATATCATGAATATATTTTTCTTCATGGTATTTAAATTTTAATTTAGATTAATTTATTTCATGGGGCTTATGATTCAAACAAAACCCAAGTGGCAAGGGTTTACTTCACAATCTCATCATTATTCAGGATTGATTATTTTTTAATCTCAGTTGAGGAATATTTCTATACCATGTTCATGTTTTATATTTTTTTTTCAATTTTTTTAATATTATCCAATGATTTATAAAGTTATTTTTAACCCTTGTTGTAGATTTTACAAATTTTTTTAAAACGAATTTTCCTGTTGTTTTCCAAATGAGGAACTTGTTGAATTTTCTAACAGAAGTGTGAGAAGAATGTTTATTATCATACACAACATGAACATAATATTCCACCATGATGATTACAAAATGATTTTAAGATTAGTTTATTATTTTACATGAATATTTTTAATGAAGATAATTTCTTTAATACATACACAATTTTTATATTTTAAAAAATATTTTTAAAGTAAAAAGGGTGTTTTCATCAATAAATATTCCAGTAATATTTTTAAAGTGTTTTAATCTATGTAAACATAATTTTTTTTATCTAATATTGAGGATGTACTCTAATGATACCAGTCATCATATAACTTTGGATTATTTATGATCAGTTTGACTGGGGAATATATTAAGATTTCATATGACTTTTTCTTCCAATACAGACAATTATTAATTTTGTTAAGGAATACTAATTCAGTTGTATTATTTATTCATATGAGGAATGAATTCAACTTAGTAATTGATGGGTGAGTCATGCTATACCCCATCAGTTCATCAGTATGTCTCATGAGAAAAACTATCTTGGGTTTTGGCTAAGGCCTTACCCATTTATTCAGATGTCATGGCACAAGGCCCTGATAGTATTTTCATATGTCTTATCCATAGAATTGATGGTATGTTTTAGATGTACTACAATTCCATCATTATGAATTCAGTTATTGATGTTCATGTAATTATTCGATTAATTATAATATCCATGGATGAGTTATGAGTTCATGTGATTTTTTATATGTCTTATTTGATCATCCTTAATTCCTTCCAGATTATGCTAAAGTTATTGTTTAAATTTTATGTGTTTCAGTAATTTACCGTGACCCATTTTTTATATTTATATATTCATGATAGATTCCATTGTACACATACCCCTATTGAGCATCTGATCTCACCCCTTTCTTATATTTCATTTTTCATAGGATACAATGAATTGCTTTTTATTGATATGTGGGGATATTCTAAAGATAATATTGGTTTAATCAAATAATATACCATGTTGTATCATATATTCTCAATTGTAATGTGAAATTCATGTATGTATCTATTTTAACTAGACTACTAAACTATTCAGTCCTTCAAGATATGATTTTTTATATCTAGTGCCAATGTAATAAAGTAACCATTGACTATGGATTAATAAAATTAAGATCTTTACATGGAATAATCAATGTGTAAGAACTTTACATGGAATGAATTCTAGAAAACTGTGTACCAAGCTGGTCAGGTCAACACACGGTGTGTATTAACACATGCCACATGTATTTACTACACGATGACCCAAATTTCTTTTGGTTCATCCTGGTGTAGTGTACACTAGTACACAATCTGTACCGATGGGCTACACATCATGTAGTCTTATTCTGTTCAACTATAATCCTCATAATCTATGTATGGGTTATATTATCTTCATATATAATAAATCCATTTTTGATTATATGATCAACAATGAAGAAGAAAAAATATAAGATATCAACATTTGGTTTTAAAGAATGATAAAACCATAAATGAAAACTGACAATAAATGGGTATAATTTATCAATATTCAAAAAATAATTATAAAATATTATGTTATTACTTTAATAAAACTTTATGGTTTTAGGGTGCAATAAAAGTTTCCGTTCCCATGACCAACAATGTTTTTCATCGACTCATTTATATTTCTCCTCAAAACTAGGTAAAATAGAAACCCAAGAATCCATGATATAGGAAATTAGATTTTATTTATAATGAATTTATATAGATTAAAAATTATATAGGTTTGAAATTATTTCTTCATTGAAGATTCATTAGATTAATTCTTGAAGTATCGTTGTTGTGACGAGATGATTCAAGGGTAGAATCACTTCGTAGGGATCCACATGTCCTATGAAAAAATAATAATTTCATTGTAGAAATCCTCAAGAGTTATCATAGAAGAATTTAATTCCCATGTTGTTCTTTTTTTATCACACAAAAAATTTATACAAGGTGGAAGGATAATTTTATTATCTCTAGAATGATAGGTTAGAGGAGGAGTATCATTCTTTGTTCTTGAGAGAATTCTAGAAGAATAAATCTATAGGAATTGAGAGGATTCTCTCTAAACATTTTCATTGTATAAAATGATTAGAATGACATGACTAGGATTATAGAATGAAAAAACATGGTATTTATAGACCTAGGGTTAGAGGATAAATAATTACACATAGTCCCTTATTATTCTCTTAATCCTTTATGATTCCCATGTCTAAATAATAATAATAATAATATTTACTTGACACACACTAAACTCACTAATAAATAAATATCATTTTATAAATAAAAAGATTAATGTTTACTCAAATAATATTCAATATGTCAATTCTCACCAAACCATCAAACTCAGTCCACCAATCCTTCTATTAGAACGTGAATAATGACTGTGTATTTAAATAAATAAATATCACTTCATTATTCTCTGATAAATAAATAAATACTATATTAATTAAAAAATTGAATAAATATTTATTAAATATTCAACTAAATATTTTTGGTCAACCAAACTAGAATAATTATTATATCACATATAGGTATAATATTTATTCAACATGTTAAATTCACATAGAATTTAACTTAGTTTCTAAATACACTTAATGTGTGAACCTTTAGGTCCCTTTCTTAATGGAATTAGACAACACCATCTAAATTCCATGTGTAGATTCTAACAGCATTCCATGGAACCAATAGACAAAGAAGTTAAATTCTATAATAAAAATAACCGCATATGAACACACACTATGTAATATATCCCCTTTATCTCAAAATTTATAATCAAATAGGTTTCATACTGGTGTCATCAACCATTGTGCTTGATGTATATTTTAATGAATTTATAAAAATTAATTTTATAATAGAATTCCATGGACATAAACTTGATCAATCAGTTCTATTACCATAAAATGGACTGTGATATAAACTCCCATTAACGAATATAAGAGACAAATAATTTCATACATTATTAATTGATGTAATATGAGTCCTGACATAACCAATGTATCCTACCTTACTGTGAACATATGTCATCACAGTTTTCATAAATACATCATAGTAAGTGACCCATGATATTAATTAATAAAATTATTAAAATTTTAAGGACTATTACAGACATCCATAGATAGGATCATCAAATGAAACACATAAATATGGATTTTAAACTAGTAATTCATGTTCTCATAGTATTCTCACTTGATATTAACAAGGATGAACTTCATGAGAAGTATCAATGTATTATGATCCCACAATACCAACTAGTATTTATAATTTTTTCTAACAAATTATATCATTTTACCATAAAACTATACATTTTAGAATACTATTATAACACTTCGTAGTTATCATCATAACAAGGAACTTTTATTTCATTTCAGTTAAACAAATACACTTAGGATGTTATCACATGTAATGTCTTGCATAAGAATAATCATGATGTGATAAGAAATTTATTAATATTCCAAACCATGAATATTGATAATAATAAAGTATATAGAATTTGGTTCAAGGGTGAAAACTCTAATTAAGGTGATTATATTTTCTCTTTATATATAAGAACTATGAATGGATTGATTCCTAATGTTTTAGAATATATAGTGATGCCCGAACCTTTTATCATGGGTGTAGTCACAAATCCCTATCATTCTTAATATCCTTAAAGGAGATCTAGATCTGTTTAAGGGTTCTTAGTTCATATTTCCTTCACCATTTAATGATTTTCACCAAGATTAATTATCCTCACACACACACACACATATATATTATAACTACATGTGGCATTATTATTGATGGTGATGCTTGGATATACTTTTACGATCCTAGATAAAATCCAAAATCCAAATATCTCATTTCTTCCTAATGATATGACATCTCCATTAACATCGGGTTTACCCTCAAATGGTCCAGCATTGAGATAAATCCATGATGTTTACACACTTGATAGATTGGTGCAAGACCATTAGTGTATGGATTTTCATCCACAAACCCATTCCTAGGTAAAAAAGGTCTCCAAATTTTAAATTCCTTGTCATATGACCTTAAACCACATGAAATAATTTTCTTAACTTCATGAATATGAACTATGAATCACATTTTAATTATCATGTGATGTTAAACTATGTGGAATATGGTCTATCCTACAAGAAATTAAACTATTTATATAATCCTAACCTATGTGGATAGACTTACATGAATGAGTGAAAGATTCATGTATGATATTCAACAATAAATAAAACCACAACCATGATTCCATGGTGAAAAAAATTCTCCTATCCAATGTAAGATCCATATATACATAGAATACTTCAATATAGAGTTCACTGTCCATCAAATCTTGAAAAATGATCCCATGTGAAAAATATATCTTTAATTTGAGACACTATGGAAATGGTCACATTTTCCTCTATGAATGTCATGTATCACCTAACATATGACCTATATAAGGACCCAAATTATAAGAACTATGTGTGTATTTATTCATGTTACCTTATGACACATAGTGATGCCTTAACCCCCTATCTTTGGATCATACCCAAATCTTCATCCATATCCATTATACTTTCATCACCCCTAAGTAGCCATATCATGGTTAGTTCAAAATTGGGATAAAATTAAAAGGGTTTTCACAATGTTTTCTTATTTATATAATTATACCTTTCATACTATAGTTTGGATTTCCACTTTGGGATCCTGGATTTTTATTGGAATGAAATGGGTTCCATATGTTATTACATTACATTACTTAGTCCTCCACTTGATATTATGATAGTTTATTTATTTATGTTTATGGTGTATGGTTATGATTATCGAGGGTATATTCTCCCCACTGATGACATTCATACTATTGCTGCAATTTGGTATCCACTTTCATATGGGGAGGTGTTCATGAGGCCTCATGGATCTCTGAATTAGACCCAGTGGTTGAGTCCGAGGAGTTACACCCCATGTATAAATAATAATAATAATAGTATTACTTACTTTACATGCATTAAAATGACATAAAAATAGAAATTATTCAGTGAATAAATAAATTATTATTATTTTAAATAGGTTGATGGGAAAACCCTCTTTCATTAAATAAAAAACAAATCCCCTTTTAAGCTGGGAAGAGAGGGAACCCAATATGTGGAACAAGGGCCCAGAGGCATAATGGAATGAGAGAAAATGACCTGAGGGACCAAAAATGGTTCAAAAGATCCAGTGACTCATAGGTCATACATTACTCGAAGGCCCAAATGGAAGAAAGAATCATGATAGAAACTAACCAAAAGTATTGTTTCCCCCTTTGATAGAGCAACTAGATCTGTGGTGCAAGTCAAAGATAATGTCTCACCCCTACCAATAATCTACGCCTTTCTATAATGGAACAATGTGGAAGAGCACCCCTCAGTCCCACATTGGGGTGTGGGGGAGGATCATATGATAGATTCCAACACACCTATATCACTTTTAAGCCACCCGCTTGACTATGCTTGTGTGGTCCATATTACACCATCAACCTAATGCTCTACATCATCTGACCAATGAACTATGTAGAAATCCATGTTATCGAGAACCCATATATCCATCATTGTAAGGAGGATAGATGACTGAATAATGGGTGTCAGTACACCCGCACCACTTTGGAGGTCTCCCACCCAACGTCACATAAACAAGTATATTGCACGACCATATAAATGCATTGAGTCAAAAGTTTGATCTCATCAACACTATGAGATAACTTAAAGGATCAGTGGCCTGGAAACAAAAAATTCCCCAAGGGACTATTCTCAAGAGAAAAACCCCTAGGCAAAAACATACAAGACCTGAAGTCCTAGAGGAAAATTCCCAAATATAGGAGGCCCAAAGGCCCCTATGACAACAAAACCTGGCTAGATCATTCCCATGCGACAACTTCGTCTAAAGATAAACACCACCACCACCACTGGAATGTCAATTAAAAGAAACGATCCTAATGTGTATACCCTCACTAAAACTGCATGAAGATCAATTTTGACAACCATTAGTGAAATCCACAAGCCGACATGTGAAATTCGAGCACTACCACTTGGATAAAACTGAAATAACACATTCCAAGTGCCCACTATATGACCATCCATCCATCGCTTGATCTCTGATCCACTACCACATAAATCCAAGAAGAAGCAGACTAACCCATGACCACTGAAATAATAGAGGAGCCCAGATATAGAGTATATATGGAAAGGTAGAGGCATCTCACAAAAGAAACCCCTAATACTAAGAAAGATGAGCTTCTTAGTGATGATGGTTCCACCCCTGAACCAAGAATCCAGGAGAAGAGTACAGGAAACCAGAGACAGTACACATGAAAAGGCCACATAGAGTATTGGGATGGGGAAGCTTAGGAAGAAGCCAACAAGGAATGAGACAAAATTATGGAGAGTGGAAGATGCAATGAAAAAGGGAGAAACCATAGTAGGAGGGAATATGTTTTCATGAGAACTCATTGATAGATAATAATTCCATTATAATAAATTATTATTTACTTAAATAATACTTAATATGTCATTTACTATTGGAATATTAAACTCAATCTTATGATATTCCTCACTATTTTTCAAAAATAAAATAATGAATATTTATTTAAATACATAAATATCACTTCATTATTCATATATAAGTAAATAAATATTACATTTACTAAAATAGTGAATAAAAATTTATTAAATATTAAAATAAATATTTGAGATCAACCATACATGAATAATTATTAACCCATGTACATGAATAATATTTATTCCAAATTTTTAATTCATATCTAATTAAAGTATGGTTTTGAATAAACTTAGTGTGTGATCCTCTATGTAACACCCCAAACTTCCACGATAGGCTTCTCTTTGAATAATATAGTAGCGTGTGTTGTACGCAACATTGAGTCCTAACACACACCACGACCAATCAAACTAGCCGTTATGAATATTAATACCCACTTTTTGAAATTTTATAAATTTTATCTTTCAAAATGGACTTTATTTTTGGATTCAGAATATCGAAATTAGCCTAGGGTAAAATTTTGGTATTTTTCTAAAAATTTTCAATTTTTGATGATTAGTGAGAAAACACTGAGTTATAGTTTAAAACCGAATTTTTATTTAAATAATTATTTATTTTATTTAAATTTAATTAAGGTCAAAATAGATATATAATACCTATATAAGTTCAATGTAATTCATTGGAGTTAGTTTATAATAATTTTAGATATATAAAAATTTTATGGAACTTTTCACCGTCTTTTACCCACCTCCTAGGAGAATTTGAAAATTCACATAAAACTTAATTTTACCACTTCTGTGAGTGGAATTTTGAAAATCCGAGAGACATGGTTAATATCAAGGAGTAAAATGAGGTTCAATAAGATAAAAATAATTTTTTGTGAATAGTAAATTTTTACTTTTATTTACCACAGTGAAAAGTAAATAGGGTAATTAAGGGTACAAATGATATTAATATTACCCTAACACATGTCCTAATTCTATTGGACAAGTTTATCTCGACCAAAAACAACCTTATGAATAAAATATTATCATTTAGGTCCTCTTGGATTAGATTAGGACATTTATTATTATTTAATTCAAAGAAGAGTTAAAAGAGTTAAAATCAATGGTTAATTACTAAAACATTTTTAATATAGGGTTATACATAAGATAAATTCGATTTTAAATATTCATTAGAAAGATAAAATTATTTCCTACATAATGGTATTTTATTTATAATTCCAGACATTAAATAATTTAATTTATTTATGACAGAATGGTGATGCAGTAATTACCTAATTAATGAAATATTAAAATAATTGATATTATAAATATCAAAATAAATGTAATTTGAGACTTTTTATGAATTCCACAAATTTTATAGGTTAATATGACATATTAGGACTGATTATATAATTTTTTTCGAAGTAATAATGCTATTATGAAATTATCAAAAACAAAATACCTAAAAGTGTCAAAATTGACATAAAAGAGTTTTTAAAACAAATATTATATTATTAATTTATATTATATTCCTTAAAATCTAAGGTTTTTCCAAGAGACTTAAATAATGATAGGTGTATCATTAATGGACCACTTGGGGGTCTCTTGAAAGTTTATAGTAAATTTATTGACTATATAATATAAAAATACAAAGAGACATGGTAAGTGTCAAACTAGTTAACTAAGAGTTAAATATAAATGATAAGGTTAATATAGTGACCCAAACATGTCTAAAATCTATTGTTTGAAAGTATTTAGACCCATCCCAACCGTAACATTTAAATAATCCACTTTGGATCCATTAGAAATCGAATATGAATTTATTATAAAATAATATTTCTAGCTTTTCCAAAGGTTCCCCTCATCCCTCTTATAAAAGGGCACTCCCCCTTCTCACTAATTTACACATTCAAGGCCTTTTGACTCAGCCAACCCCTGCCAAAATTCTCTCTCAACTTCTCTCAATTCAACCTAGAGGCCTTATCTTGATCATAAATCCAACTTAAGGATCCCTTTTGATCAAATCAAAAGGAAAAACCCGATTAAGAGGTAATGTTTTCACCACCCTCTTTCAAGTTCCTTTCTTCTTCAAATTCTTCTTTATTTGCTATTACCATTCTAAAAAAATTACTCAAATATCTTATATATACTGTGATTTTATTATAAATATGGTACAACCATATTCAGTATTCTATCCATCCTTTGAATTACATGTCACCATACATGCGTACGTACGACTTATCGTCTCCACGTTATGGTGTAATTGTTATTAAAAACATTATTATTTGGATGAATATAATAATGATGTGTAATTCATTTAAATAATAAATATAACATGATAATGATTCTGTATATATGATATACCATCCAATTATATATTATTTTAATATCTATGGAATGATATTGTCACTCGTGCGTACATACAGACTACCGTCTCCACGAACGAGATGAGATTCATTCCCCATCGTATCCATTCGAGAATAATTCTCAATTGATGATTAAAAGTAATTTTTAAGAACTTTATATAATTCTGGATATGAATAAGATACAACCTATCCATAACAAACACAACTTATGTAACAAAACATATAAAATAAAACGAGTAAGTTAACACCCAAAACGACGATAATACTAAGATATTATTAACAAAGCAATGTTAAAAGATCATATATGATATCATATTAATTTATATGATTCTTGAATAATTTAATAACAATTATTTCACCATTATACAGGAGGTTAACCTACCCTCAACCAAGGAAAAGTACAAGGTAAGGGTTTATTTCACAATCTCTTCATTATCCGAGGTTGTTTATACGTAATTATGTACTGGGACCTCTTTATCATCCACATCCATGTTTCTTAAAAATGTATTTCAAATAATTATTAATATTTTAAATACTATGGGATAAAGTCATTTATACCCTTGTTGACTTTTTATAATAAGTTTATAAAGGAATATTTCTGTCATTTTCCAAACAAGGTCCTTTTTAACCTTTCTGACAGAATTAAGGTAAGAATGTCTTTTTTTTAACTTATACGGTGGGTGTGGCTATTTTATACCTTTATAAAATTGTCAAATCTTCCCTTAAAAGATTATAAGAAAATTTTCAAAGTAAATGTTTTATTTTATAATTATGTGACTTTTAAATGATTTCCAAAAAAGATATATTTCTCTCAAATAGTTTTGATTTCATCTATGTCAACATCCATTGATGGATTTTAAGTTTATTTGAAGTTGATTTATTATAATACAAAACATCCAAATTTTATTGAAGGTTTTGTGATATTTTCGACTGTGGATGTGTTATTTTTATACCATTCATGGTTTATTGAGAAAGTATTGACATTTCATATGTCAGTTTTAATATGAATGTTTATGTTATGTTTAAACCTATTCATCTGAGGAATGAATTGGACTTAATAAGTGATTCGTGGATCCTGATATAGATCCTTGATAGATCAATAGGTCTCATGAGACAAACTAGTGTCTTGGAACAAGGCCTTGACAGAATTTTATTTGTAGTCTTAGCACAAGGCCTTGACTATGTGGTTATGATAGTCTGGCATTATGCATTCCATTATTATGAAAGTGGTTATTGATATTGCATGCGATTATTCGTATAGTAGAATATCCATGTGAATAAGTAAATGGAATTATTTAATTTTATCTTTTCCATATTATGCTGAAGTTCAAGTTTAAAAGGATTTTGTTTTAGTTATACATTGCCTTAAATGTTTATGCTTATTTATGAAAGTTACCTCTATATTGTTATCCTTACTGAGCATCTGAGCTCACCCCTTTCAATGTTTTATTTTTCCCAGGATGTGAAGAAGTAATTTATGAATGACCTTCAGGGATAGTATGAGGGGATATGAAGACATGATATTGTTGTAGTAGTTTTTACTTTATGATATAATGTAAACTTTATGAATGTATCTAATTATTCTAAGGCTACTAAACTAATCGGTCTTTCGAGACTTGATATTTTGTGATCATGCCAATGTTATGTGATAATGCACCGACTCTAGGTAACTGGGGTCGGGGCATTATAGTTGGTATCAGAGGAAGTTTAGTACAAACTTTGGAAGATAGATTTAGATAAACTCTGATTAAATAACATATCCCTAAGATAGACTTTGAGGATTAATATAGAAGAACTTTCTAGAATTTTGGTATTGTAGAGATTTTGTGAGTTTTTCAAGAAATACATCCCTGTCTAGATACGAGCAGGAAGAGGCGACTCTGGGATAGATGTAACTAGGGGTAAAACCTGAAAACATTGCTTTGAGCTAGGCTCGAACGAGAACTGGTGCATGACAACGGGCCTTGCTACATTCTTGGTTACGACACTCCTGGGGGATATGCTTAGGATAATTCTCATTTTCTTTACAAACCAGTATGAAGGGTTTATGATTATATACTTCCTAAGGGAATTTTTTTTATGATTATGGATTATATCCATAAATAGTTCAATTTATGTTAAGTGTTTTACAAGTATGGAATTATGTATTTTGATTCATAAACTAATCTAGTTTATTCCATTGTTTAGAAATTGCGCCTAGTGGAAGAAATGGAAATTGTATTAATACATTCACTCCATGTAGGGATTTCCCTCCTGCTCAAGATAATTATAGTGGAGTTGGTGATGCAACTGGTGCTGATCAGCTAATCACCATACCGGGACAACTGACTCAGGTTATGAATAATAACCTTACTCGTATGGAGCACCTTGATCCACAACATGTAGGATCAATGTTAGATCGATTCATGAGGCAAAAACCACCAACATTCAATGAGAGTACAAATTCCTTAGTAGCTGAGAAATGGATAAATTCCCTAGAGAAAATATTTCAAGCTTTGGGGAGTAATGAAAGGGAAAAAGTTATCATGGAAGTTTACTGCCACAATGGAGATGCTGATTAATAGTGGTCTTTAATTCAAAACACAAAGGATGAAGATGAAGTATCAAATATGGTATGGATGGAGTTCAAAGAAATTTTCCTAGAAAAATAATTTTCTTGTGACCATCGAGAAGATATGGAAAGACAATTTATGAGTCTAAGACAAAAGGAGGATGAGAATGTCACAAAGTATGAGGATAACTTTACAAGGTTAGAAAGGTATGCTGGATATTATATACGTAACCCAAGAAGTAATATTGATCGTTTCTTTTATGGGTTAAAATTGTTTCTCCATCAAGCATTAGTCTCACAAACCTTCTCGTTGTACGAAGATATTGTCTCATGTGCTATCAAGACATAAAATGATTTCTCTAAGTCTTATGACTTTAAAGCAAAGACAGAGAAGAAGAGATCTGCTGATCACTCTGGGAATGGAAATAAGGTGAAGAATGGAAAAGTGGAATATCCATCCTATAGTAAATTTGGGAAGAAACACCCTAGTACTTGCTGAAAAGGAATGAGAGTCTGTTACAAGTGTGGTGAAAAAGGCCACCAAGCTCGTGATTTCAAGGGGAAGAAGGAAGCTACCGATATCCAATGCTATAATTGTAGGGAGATGGGACATTATTCAAATGAATGTCCTAAGAATCAGGGTAACATAACTCAGAAAAGGCCAAGGGATCAATGCCAAGCTTATTCTATCACTACTGCTGAGGTAGAAGCTCCATAAGACGTGGTGACATGTAATTTAATGGTTTCCTCAAGTTTAACAAATGCATTATTTGATTCTGGATCATCACATTATTTCATATCTTCCTAGTTTTCTAAGAAAATTATATATTTATAATTTTATTTAATAAGGGATTTGTCAGTTAAAACTTCCAAAGGATGTATCATTGCAACAAATTTTTGTGAATTAGTCCCCATTAGAGCACATAAATGTTCTTTATTTGCTGATCTCATCGTCATACCTATGATTGAATTTGATATAATCCTTGGCATGGATTGGATTCCAGACCATGATGCAAAAATTTATTGTAAGAATAAGGAGGTTACTATTTTTTATGATGATGATAAGGAACACCTTATCTTTAGAGTGGAATCATCACCGACTAATTCTTACCTAGATCCACCCCCATTAGATCAACTAAATTCAATTATTGGGGAGGAAGAGAATGAAATGACTGTGGGTGAGGAAAGGAATGTTCAAATAGAATATGTACCTATTTTGAAAGAATATGTAGATGTGTTTCTGGAAGATTTACATGGACATCCTCTAGAATGAGAAATTGAGTTTTCCATTGATTTAATTCCTGGTTCAAGGCCTATATCGAAGACCCCTTATAGAATGGACACTGTGGAATTAGTTGAACTAAAGAAACTACTAGAGGAATTGAGTAATAAAGGATTTATTCTCACTAGTGTTTCTCCATGGGAAGCCCCTGTCCTTTTTGTTAAGAAGAAGGATGGATCTATGAGGTTATGTATCGACTACAGGGAGATCAATGCTATAACAATAAAGAACAAGTATCCCCTACCTCGCATTGATGATTTATTTGAACAACTACATGGAGCTAAATATGTTTCAAAGATTGACCTTCGATCTGGATACCATCAGTTGTTTGTGAAGAAGGAAGAAATTCTGAAGACAGTATTTCAAACCAGGTACGGGCATTACGAGTTTACAGTAATGCCTTTTGGATTTACTAATGCACCCTCTATTTTCATGGATCTAATGACCATAGTTTTCAAGGTATATCTCGATTATTTTGTGGTGGTATTTATTGATGATATGTTGGTATACTCCAAAATCTATGAGGTTCATGAAAATCACTTGTGCGTTATATTGAAGACTCTGAGAAGACATGAATTATATGGGAAGTTTAGCAAGTGTGAATTCTGGCTTCGGGAGATTTCTTTTCTTGTCCATATTGTCTCTAAAGATGGAATCTCGATCGATCCTTCTAAGAACAAGGAAATCCAATAATATCCAACACCAATGAGTATAACCAAGGTATGCAGTTTTATTGGTTTAACAGGTTATTATCAGCGTTTCATCCATAATTTTTCCCGATTGGCTAACCCATAACGAAGCTCACACGTAAAGGAGTTAAATTTGTTTGGACAAAAGAGTGTGAAGAATGTTTTGAAGAACTGAAGAGAATATTAGTCAATTCTTCTATATTGACTCTACCATTAGGGAATGATGGATTCATTATTTATAGTGATGCATCAAAGAATGGACTTGGTTGTGTCCTTATGTAGAATGATAGGGTTATTGCCTATGCATCATGACAGCTAAAAATTCATGAGAAAAACTACCCTACTCATGATATTGAGTTAGCTGCTGTAATCTTTGCTTTGAAGATATGGAGACATTATCTATATGGTGAAAAATGTGAAATTTATACAGATCACAAGAGTTTGAAGTACATTTTCTCACAGAAAGAACTCAACATGAGTCAAATGAGATGACTTGAATTACTCAAGGATTATTATTTGCTTTATACACTACCACCTGGGGAAGGAAAATAAGGTGGTAGATGCTTTGAGCAGAAAAGATCATGGAGTTCTGAACAATATGAGAATTGAAAGGGATCTAATTTTCATGGATCTAGTGAATATGGATATGGGAATTTCCATGGAAGGTGAAGCATCGATACTTTTTCTAATGGTTTCCAAACCATATTTACTAGAAAATATAGAATTCTCAGACCAGTGATGAATAGTTTCAAAAGAAGATTAAAGCTGTGAATGATCAGAGATTGAGAGACTTTGTGTATGAAGAAGGAATTTTGAAATTTGGGAAGAGACTTTGTGTTCCCGATACACCTGATCTAAAAAGGTAATTTTTAGATGATGCTCATAGTTCCAATTTCTCTATACACCCTAGGAGCACCAAAATGTATAAAGATTTGAAGGAACATTTTTGGTGGGACAACATGAAGAGGGAGATTGCTGATTTTGGGTTATGATGTATGGTTTTTCAACAAGTGAAAGCCGGAAGGAAACAACCTAGAGGAGTCATGCAACCTATTCCCATACCTAAGTGGAAATGGGATAATATCACGATGGACTTTTTCATGGGACTACCAAAGACTCCTAGAAGGAACGATGCAATATGGTTTATTATTGATCGTCTTACTAGGTCAGCAAATTTTCTTACTATAAGAGAAGATCTACCACTGGAACGTCTAGAAAGACTATTTATTAATGAAGTTGTTAGACTTCATGGAGTACCCCAATCGATTGTTTCTAATCATGATCCCCGTTTTACTTCAAGATTATAGAAAAGTCTTCAGAAATCCCTGGATACTGAACTTTGTTTGAGCACTACCTACCACCCCCAAACCGATGGAAAATCAGAAAGAACTATTCAAACATTAGAAGACATGTTGAGATCATGCTCACTTGACTTTTAGGGTAATGTGGGATCAATATTTACCTTTGGTAGAATTTTCCTATAATAACAGCTTCCATTCAAGTATTCATATTGCACCATATGAAGTGTTATACGGAAAGAGATGTCACACACCAACCTGTTGGGATGATGTTGGGGAAAGAAAACTTGTAGGCCCAGAACTGGTGGAGGAAACAATGGAAAAGGTAAAGGCAATCCAAAACCACATCAAAGTAGCTCAAAGTAGGCAGAATAGCTATGCCGATAACCGAAGGAAGGATTTGGAATTTCAGGTAGGAGATCATGTTTTCTTGAAGGTATCTCCATGGAAGGGAGTTATACATTTCTATAAGAAGGGTAAATTGAGTCCCAGGTACATTAGACCTTTCGAAATTCTAGAACGAATTGGGGCAGTAGATTACCGGTTGGCAATGCCACCAAGTCTCTTCAAAGTTCACGATGTGTTCCATGTATCAATGTTGAGAAAATACATGTCTGACCCAACACATGTACTCACTTATAAGGAATTAGAACTGGAACCCGATCTGTCTTATTGCAAAGAGCCCATCAAGATTCTTGATACAAGAGAACAAGTGCTGAGAAAATGGACGACTCATCTGGTAAAAGTTCTATGGAGAAACCATAAGATGGAAGAGGAAACATGGGAACCCGAGGAACTTATGATGAAGAACCACCCGAGTCTTTTCATGCGGTAGTATTCTAGAAATTTTGAGGATGAAATTATTTTAAGTAGGGGAGAATGTAACACCCCAAACTTCCACGGTACGCTTCTCTTTGAATAATACAATAGCATGTGTTGTACACAACTTCGAGTCCTAAAACACACCACAACCAATCAAACTAGCCATTATGAATAGTAATACACAATTTTTGAATTTTTTTAAATTTTATCTTACAAAATGGACTTCATTTTTGGATTTGGAATATTCAAATTAGCCTAGGGTGAAATTTTGGTATTTTTCTGAAAACATTCAATTTTTGATGAATAGTGAAAAAACATTGAGTTATAGTTTAAAACCGAATTTTTATTTAAATAATTATTTATTTTATTTAAATTTAATTAAGGTTAAAATAGATACATAACACCTATATAAGTCTAATGTAATTCATTTGAGTTAGTTTAGAATAATTTTAGATATATAAAAATTTTATGGAACTTTTCACTGTCTTTTACCCACCTCCTAGGAGAATATGGAAATTCACATAAAACTTAATTTTACTGCTTCTGTGAGTGGAATTTTGAAAATACAAGAGACGCGTTTAATATCAAGGAGTAAAATTTGGTTCAATAAGATAAAAATAATTTTTTTGAATAGTAACTTTTTACTTTTATTTACCACAGTTAAAAGTAAATAGGGTAATTAAGGGTAAAAATGATATTAATATTACCCTAACACATGTAATAATTCTATTGTACAAGTGTATCTCGAGAAAAAACAGTCTTAGGAATAAAATATTATCATTTAGGTCCACTTGGATTAGATTAGGAAATTTATTATTATTTAATTCAAAGAAGAGTTAAAAGAGTTAAAATCAAAGTTTAATTACTAAAACATTTTTAATAAAGGGTTATACATAAAATAAATTCGGTTGTAAATATTCATTAGAAATATAAAAATATTTCCTACATAATGGTATTTTATTTATAATTTTTAGATATTAAATAATTTAATTTATTTATGACACAATGGTGATGCAGTAATTACCTAATTAATGAAATATTAAAATAATTGATATTATAAATATCAAAATAAATGTAATTTGTGACTTTTTATGAATTAAAATAAATTTATAGGTTAATATGGCATATTAGGACTGATTATATAAATTTTTTTTGAAGTAATAATGCTGTTATAAAATTATCAAAAACAAAATACCCAATAGTGTCAAAATTGACATAAAAGATTTTTCAAAACAAATATTATATTATTAATTTATATTATATTCCTTAAAATTTAAGGTTTGGAAAATAGAATTAAATAATGATAGTAGTATCATTAATGTACCACTTGGGGGTCTCTTGGAAGTTTATAGTAAGTTTATTGACTATATAATATAAAAATACAAAGAGACATGGTAAGTGTCAAACTAATTAACTAAGAGTTAAATATAAATTATAAGGTTAATATAGTGACCCAAACCGGTGTAAAATATATTGGTTGAAAGGATTTAGACCCATACCCATCTCAAAATTTAAATAATCCACTTTTGAGCCATTATCAACCTAATATAAATTTATTATAAAATAATATTTCTAGCTTTTCATAAGGTGCCCCTCACCCCTCTTATAAAAGGTCACTCCCACTTCTCACTAATTCATACATTCAAAGCATTTTGGCTCAGCCAAACCCTAACCAAATACTCTCTAAACTTCCCTCAATTTAGTATAGATCCCTTAGTTTGATCAGAAAGCCAACTTAAGGAGCCCTTTTGATCAAATCAAAAGGAAGAACTCGATTAAGAGGTAATGTTTTCACCACCCTCTTTCAAGTTCCTTTCTTCTTCAACTTCTTCTTTCTTTGCTATTCCCATTGTAAAATAATTACTCTAGTATCTTATATATACTGTGATATTATTATAAATATGGTACAACCATATTCTGTATTCTATCCATCCTTTGAATGACATGTCACCATACGTGTATACGTACGACTTACCGTCTCCATGTCGTGGTGTAATTGTTATTCAAAACATTATTATTTGGATGGGTATAATAATGATGTGTAATTCATGTAAATAATAAATATAACATGATAATTATTCTTTATATATGATATACCATCCAATTATATATTATTTTAATATCAAAAGAATGATATTTTCGCTCGTGCGTACGTACGAACTACCATCTCCACGAACACGATGAGATTCATTCCCCA
This sequence comes from Viscum album, assembly GCA_963277665.1. NCBI lineage: Eukaryota > Viridiplantae > Streptophyta > Magnoliopsida > Santalales > Viscaceae > Viscum > Viscum album. The sequence continues at coordinate 1,480,775,905 of OY728141.1, read as the reverse complement.
TCGTATCCATTCGAGACTAATTCTCATTTGATGATTAAAAGTAATGTTTAAGAACTTTATATCATTCTGGATATGAATAAGATACATCCTATTCGTAAAAAACACGGCTTATGTAACAAAACATATAAAAGAAAATGAGTAAGTTAACACCCGAAACGATGATAATACTAAGATATTATTAACAAAGCAATGTTAAAAGATAATATATGATATAATATTAATGTATATGATTCTTGAATAATTTAATAACAATTATTTTACCATTATACAGGAGTTTAACCTACCCTCGACCAAGGAAAAGTACAAGGTAAGGGTTTATTTCACAATCTCTTCATTATCTGAGGTTGTTTATACGTAATTATCTACGGGGGCCTCTTTATCATCCACATCCATGTTTCTTAAAAATGTATTTCAAATAATTATTAATATTTTAAAGAATATGGGATAAAGTTATTTATACCCTTGTTGACTTTTTATAAGATGTTTATAAAGGAATCTTTCTGTTTTTTTCCAAACAAGGTCCTTTTTAACCTTTCTGAAAGAATTAAGGTAAGAATGTCTTTTTTAACTTATACGGTGGGTGCAGCTATTTTCCGCCATTATAAAATCATCAAAGCTTCCCTTACATGATTATAAGAAAAATTTCAAAGTAATTTTCTTATTTTATAATTATTTTACTTCTAAATTATTTCAGAAAAAGAGATATTTCTCTCAAATATTTTTGATTTCATCTATGTCAACATCCTTTGATGGATTTTAAGTTTATTTGAAGTCAATTTATTATGATGAAAAACTTCCATATTTTATTGAAGGTTTTGTGATATGTTTGACTGTGGATGTGTTATTTTTATACCATTCATGGTTTATGGAGAAAGTATTGACATTTCGTATGCTAGTTTTAATACGAATGTTTATGTTATGTTTAAACCTATTCATGTGAGGAATGCATTGGACTAAATAAGTGACGGGTGGAGCCCGCTATAGCTCCTCAATGCATCGGTAGGTTTTATGAGACAAACTAGTGTCTTGGCATAAGTCCTTGACAAAATCTTATTTGTAGTCTTGGCACAAGGCCTTGACTATGTGGTTATGATAGTCTGACATTATGCATTCCATCATTATGAAATTGGTTATTGATATTGCATGTGATTATTCGACTAGTATAATATCCATGTGAATAAGTAAATGGCATTATTTAATTTTATCTTTTCCATATTATGTTAAAGTTCAAGTTTAAAATGCTTTTATTTTAGTTATACATTGCCTTAAATGTTTATGCATATTTATGAAATTTTCCTCTATATTGTTATCCTTATTGATCATATGAGGTCACCCCTTTCAATCTTTTATTTTTCCTAGGATATAAATAATTAATTTATGAATGACCTACAGGGATAGTATGAGGGGATATGAAGACAAGATGTTGTTGTAGTAGTTTTCACTTTATGATGTAATGTAAACTTTATGAATGTATCTAGTTATTCCAAGGATACTAAACTAATCGGTCTTTCGAGACTTGATATTTTGTGATCATGCCAATGTTATGTAATAATGCACCAACTCTAGGTAATTGGGGTTAGGGCGTTACACTCTAGGCCTCTTTCTGAGTGGAATTAGACAATACTGACTAAAGTAAAAGGTTAACATCAATAAACACACTAAGAAACCCATAAAGAAAGAAATTAAATTTCACCCCAACAATAACCACATATGAATGCATACTATGTAATATAATCCCTTTGTCTGGATATCTCAAATCAATCATATTGCATACTCGTGTCATCAACCTTTGTGGTTGATGTCTATTTTTTTTGACTTTTTAAAAGTGAACCATCCAAAAGAACACTATATAAATCGACATGATTTGGTAGTTAGATTCCTATAAAATGTCTCTATTATAAAATTTCATTACATAACATAAAATACAAATCCTTTGCCACATTATTAATTAATGAAATATCAATTGTGACACACCCAATTTATCCAACCTCATTGGGAGCACATGCCATCATAGTTTTCATTAATACATCAATGTACATGAATCATGATAATAATAATATTAAATTATATGGACCAATACACATTTATGAATATAAGAACATCCAATGAAACATATAAATATGGATTTCCTACTAGTGGAACATCTTATCATAATATTATTACTTAATATTACCAAGGATGAACTTCATGATAAAAAGACTCAATGTCTTATGAGCCCCATACCCTTGATAGTATGTATAATGTTTGTCCCATCAAATTATATAATATATCCATAAAACATATATATTTCATAATACTATCATATAATTCATAGGTTTTCATCATAGAGAGGATCTGTTATGACCTTTCAGTGTGAAAAGTACCTTTAGGAAATTATCATATAAAATGTCAGGTAGAAGAAAAATCATGATCTTATAATAACTTTATAAATATTCAAAAACATGAATACATGTAATGATAATGTACATATAAGTTGGTTCTAGGGTTCTAACTCCAACAGAATCCCTTTTTCACTAGATACAAATGTTAACAATGTTTAGTCTGCTGGCTCTGACATGATGTTCATGCTTCTAATAAGATAAGGCTTTAGTCAAGTGGTCCATTATGTTCTCCTTAATAGAAAATATACTTAGAATGACTTCACCGCTTTGATAAAAATACCTCAAGATGTGATACTTCTAAAGTATGTTCTCTATCCTTTAATGTGATCTTGGATCATTTGCAAGATCCAACTCTATAGTATCATCAAACAATTATGTGATGGGATATTTACTGTTATTCACCACATTAAGATATTGGAAAAGGCAGCATATCAAGAATAATTCCTTAACTGTATTAGAATCTATAATATACTTGGATTCCATTTTAGAATTGACAAAAACTAGTTACTAACTTGACATCATACCAATGTTTTTCTCATGAATTAGCCTAATATCTTCCTACCATACTCAAGGTGTAGGCAACATAAACCCTAGTACATAACATGGTGTATATTATGGATCCTATCACCTAGGTGTATGGGATATTACTCATACTATACCTATATTATTGTTTCTAAGGACATATTTTCTTGGAGAGTTGTATTAAATGTGGTACTAGAACCAATCAACTCTTGGATTATTCCATAAAAAATCTATTTATTATCTATTCAATGTATCTACCTTGACTTAGTATAATATGCCTCTTGGATATATCAATAATGATCTTCATACCAAGGATACATGCTTCTTCAGCTAAGCACTTTATTGAAAAAAACATTTTTAACCACTCCTTAACCAACCGTAAGACTGGTATGTAATTTCCCATTAGTAACATGTCATCGGTATATACTACAAGGAATATTAATGAACTCCCACTAACCTACTTATAGACACATTGATCACATTTATTATCCATAGAAAATATTCTATTATGGATTCATCAAACTAAATGTTCCATGAACTGGATGATTGATTCAATCCACATATATATTTCAATAACTTTGATAACTTTTTGGAATTACCTAGAGTCACAAACCCATTAGTTTGTGTCATAAACACATCTTCTTGAAGGTTCCCATTAAGGGAAGTTGTTTTGATATCCATTTACCAAATTTCATAGTCATGGAAAAATACTATATTGAGCATAATTCTAAAGTATTTAAGCATGGAAATAGGAGAAAAAGATTTTTCATAGTCTATGTATATAGAACCAAATTTTTATTACATGAACATTACATCATTTTTAAGATAAATAACATAATAGTAATACATTCCAAGATTGAAAGGTTTAGTATCATGAGAAAATTAGGTTAATAAATAACTTGTATAGATTTAAAAATTATTTAATTATTTATTATTTATCCTCCTAAAATATCTCATTTTTTCCTTATTACATGCATTCACCTAAAGATATGCGTCAAAGAAAGGGGTGAGATAAAATCTCAGTAAGGGGAGGGATAACATAGTAGAAATCAGATGCATGAATCAATAGTAAATCGATGTCCATAATCATTATCACAATATCATAATAATGTGATCATAATCATAAGAATGAGGGAATCATTTGAAAAAGGAATGGAATATATCATATAAAAATATTTAAAAACCATAATATAGAGGTCAACTACCACACATAGTTATAAACAAAGTTAATATTATGCCAATAAATAAATTATTGGTATAAATGTTAACAACATAATTACGAACAAATATAGAACCATTTTCATACATAATACACATAATATCATGAGATATATCACATTAATAAATGCATTAGAGGGATATATATTTCCACACCCACCCTTCACATTATAAAATTATCATAATCATGCACTCTACATGTGAAGATACCATTTAACAACTATCATCATGAAATAAATCCATAAAATATAATGGATTTCATAAAAGTTTCATAAAGAATACTTTTATGAATAAAAATTGGGGTTACCAAATGAATAAGTAAATTTATATTTTTGATATAAAACATCATCATTCTAGAGAGGATAAGAAACATCTCAAGATGAGATAATGAAGTGATTTGGAAAATAAATCCTTATTGAGAAATATTTTTATTTGGCTTAGAAATCATTTTGACCAGCTAGAAACATGTATATACCAAGAAAGAGAAGTGAAATAATAGTGATTTTTTAAGGAAAATTAGAGGAATATCTATACTAAAAATATTTTGAAATAGAATATAACCCAAAAATAAGGAGTTGGGTTCAAGATTCCCCTAACCTTAAATCCTATTATGTTCGTCTTGTTTGAATATCCTGTATAATAAAAATTGGTTTCTTAAAACATAAAACCAAAAATGAATTATATTAATTTATGTATCCATTAATCCATTATAATTATAGGATTATATTTTATAATACTCTTTGTTAAAGGTGAAACATTTTGATGTCATGTTTTCATTAAGTTATCATGTTTTGATTCTATTTTGTTATCCCTGTTAAAGGTAATTTACACTTAAATTAGCTATATAATATTTAAATAAATGAAATGAAATATTTATATATTATATATAATTAATAAAATCCATCTATAATGGTGGTGATAAGCATAGAGTTGGAAATTTCATTATAGGAAGTTAACTGATTGTTGACGAGACATTATCAAAAGAGGAGGATGAGAAGTATAACATATAAGATATCATAAATAAAATAAATAAAGTAGGTAAAAATTATTAATATAATGTTTAAATAATACTAAATTTATTTTATAAGGTTTGAGTTTGAAGTTAATAAAGAACAAAGAGGAATAGAAGAGGAAAATGAGAAGAAAAATTGATTACAACTTACCCCCTTCTCGATGTTGATTCTTTTCTAAGACACTAAAATCATTGAATGTTTGGAGTTGGTTTACTCTATAAAATCCATAAGGATTATAAAGTTATTAATAGAGGAAATTTAGGTATAAATATGGCTTTGCAATGATAAGGAGTAGTAGTTTTCCAAGGGAAGAGTGATAGGGGTTTTATAGTTGCGGAGAGGGGTATTTCTAAGTTATAATAATGAATAAATTATTATATTCAAGGTAAACCTTCAAATAGTAATATTTTTGATATTATGAAATATATTTGAATAAAATATATTTATTTTATTACATAAAAAAATTTATAATTCCAATTTAATAATTTATCAAAATAAAAGAAGAAAAATGAGAAATTGATTATTTAAAAGGACAATTTATACTTTTAGACTTTGGGAATTAATTTTTATGTTTTGAAATTAATTTTATTATTTTTAAATGACCCATTTATATTATTAAAATTATTTTGGGTTTATATGACCAATTTAATATATATTAAGTCATTATTACATCAATATTATTCCATAAAACACGTGGTATTTAAAAAAAATGTATTTTTACGATTCACATAAAAATTACAGTTTCTCTAAAAATTATTAAAACTTAAAATTTTATAAATTTTGATGTATTGATTATAAAAATTTCATTAATTTTATTAGAAATTTTTTATAACATTGGTAATTTTAATTATTAACCTTAAAATTATGAATTTTATGAAATATATTAAAATATAATTTATTAAAAAAAGTGCGTATGATTTCTTTGAGTTTTTAATGTTGATATTTATTTTTTGGCTTTAATGTATTTATATTTTATTAATTTACTAATTTTAAACATAAATTTTATGAAATATTACTATTTTGTTGTCAATTTTCTATTCCAATAGTCAGGTTACTATTCTTAATGGTCAGGTTACTATTCTAACAGTCATATCACTATTATAACTATGATATCAGTATTCCAATGGTCATATTACTTCTGAAAAATGCCTATTCATTTTTTATTCAACATACAACTCATTTTTCTTATGGTATACATTTTACTTTTCTAAAATGTTGATCAATATACTAATATTGTTTATTTTCTATAGTGTTGTTCATGGGAGCGATTATTCTAGCAGATCAAAATAATCTAAATTTTCCCATTTTAGTTTTTATTATTTATTTTTTTCCATTGTAATATTTGAAATTTTCATGGGTTTAGTTGTTGACTAATGTAATGATATAAATTGATGAAACAAATAATTATTGGTTTTTTAGTGTGTTGTATGTGTATAATATTCTATAATATAATATAACACACAATATTTAGGAAAAAAATTTAATTTATAAATTCTAGGTAATTAAATTTTCTCCCATTTAGAAAATTTTTCCTTGAAATTTAACTCAAATTATCGATTAGAAATAGATGAGTGTACTTTTATTTCATTATTTCCTCTAGTTTCCATGTCTACTCTTCATATTTATGGTTCTTCTACAACACTTTGAAAAGGTTAGTTGTCTTATTATGTAGAACTTTGTCTCTATGGTCTAAGATCTTTAATGGATTCTCCTCATAAGGGAGGTCATGCTGTGATTGCACCTCTTATGTATTTAGTAAATGTGGGGGATTCAGTTTTGCTTCCTCAAAAGTGATACGTGGAACACATCAAGAGTATGAGCCATGTTTGGTGAAAATACTGGTCGATGGTCCACTGCTTCTAAATGATAAAGAATATAAAAGGGTCCAATGTACTAAGGGTTGTGCATCCCTTTATATCCAAATTTCATGACTCTCTTATATAGTGATATTATAACGTAAAATTTATCTCCAAATTCAATCTCTAAGTCCCTTATATGGTTTTCAGTATAGATTTTCCACTGAATCTAAGTATATTTTAAATATTTTTGGATAAATTGAACCTTTTTTTCATATCTTTCAAATGATTTAGTCCAAGTAGTTTTGTTTCACTTACTTCATCCCAAAATTTAAGAGTTTTACGTCAGTTCCCATACATAGCTTCATATGGGTCCATTGGAATACTTGAGTTAAAATTTTTGTTGTATAAAAACTCAACTAATGGGAGATGTTGATCCCATCCTCCTTTAAATTACATTAAGAAATATATCAACATGTATTAAAATAATTTAACAGTAATTATAGATTGGACATCAGTTTAGGGGTGATAGATCATACTGAAAGTCAATTTATTATTCTGATAATGTTGTAGACTTATCTAGATTTTAGAAGTGAACCTTGGATCATGATCATATATGATTGAAAGTGGTACCTCATATAGTATCACCAAATACATTATGTATATCTTATCAAGCATGTAAATAGAAAAATATTCCCAAATAGTAATAAAGTGAGAGGTCCTAGTGAGTCTATCCACTATAACCCATATCACATTGCTTCCTATGGATGTCTTTGGGTGACCAGTGACAAATTCTTTGGTGATGTTTTCCTATTTACATTTGGGTATAGGAAATGATTTCATCATCCTATTGAAATTTTTTTCTCTTCCTTAACTTGATGACATAACAAGCACTTTTAGGTATACTCAACAATATCCCTCTTCAAGATTTCCCACCAAAAGTGCTCTTGAAGATCATGATACATATCGGTACTTCCAGGATGGATGGATAAAGTTGATCTTTTTTCATTATCCAATAGATCATTATTTATCCCAGGTGATGAAGGAATACAAAGTATTGTTCCAAACTGAATAAAACCATCTTCATCAATGTGAAACTCATGAAGCTTCAATTAATTTACTGCATTCACATTCTTTTGAAGCTCTAAATTGTCACTTTGTGCCTCCATGATCTTCTATTAGATATATGGTTGGGAAATAATTTTGGATAATTATGATTTATTCCCCAACCATTATGATTTCTAGATCCATCCTATTCAAATCCATGAAGACATGTCTTTCACAATCTACATCATGGATAGTGTAGTAGGTTTTTTTTGCTATGATCATCAACTACCTTGTTCACCTTTCTAGGATGGTTTTGAATAGTTCCATCATATTACTTGATCATATTTAACCATCTTTATTGATGGATGTTGAGATATTTATGTGTGAATATATACTATAAAATCTTTTGATATGTATATATATCAAACTTATCACCATAGAGTCAGTGTATAAAAATATTCAAAGAGAAGATTATAACTTCTAACTACAAATCATGCATTAAGTATTTTTTATCCTGGATCTTAAACTATTGTGTTGAATCAGATATCAATTTTTTTTATATATCAGTACACAACCCCATCCCTTCTTTAAAGCATCACTATATATCACAAAACCTTATCCACTTGAGTTTAATGAGAGTACAAGTGTAGTGATTATCCTATTCTTAGGCTCCTTAAATCTTTCCCCACACTAGTACATCTAGGAATATTTTAACCCTTTCAATGTTAAATTAGTTATTGGGATATAAAATGATGAGAAACATCTCAAAAATAATCAATTATACCTTGATAATCCAAGAAAACTATAAAATTATGTAACACTTGATGGTTTTGACTATTCCCCAATTTCCTTTGTTTTTTGAACAATCCACTAAAATTCCCTCACATGTGATCATGTGCACTAAAAATGTGAATTTCTACAACTAAAATTCACACTTATTGAACTTCTCATGCATTTTCTCATTTTTTAATTTCACCAACACAATCCATAGATTCTCTTCATGTTCTACCTTACTGTTGGATTAAATTTGAATATCATCAATAAAGACTACTAAAAATTTGGAATGGTAGACCTTAATGAATATATTCATCAAATCCATAAATATTAAATGGTAATTTCTAAGTATGAAGGGAATCACTCTGAAATTATTATTTCCATACCTTGTACGAAATGAATTTTTCTGAATATCTTCCTTCTTCACCTTCACTTGATGATATCCAAAATAAAGATCCACCTTTGAGAAGTATTGAAGTAATTGTAGTTGATTTAAAAATTAATCAATCCTTGGCATAAAATACATGCTCTTTATGGTGATCTTATTGATATCTCATTAATTCATGAAAAACCTCATTGATCCTTCCTTTTTCTTAATAAATATAACTAATTCACCCCAAGGTGGAGCAGTAGGGTGTATGAACCCTTTGTCTAAATGATCATAAAACCTATTATTTAACTCATACAGTTTGATTGGAGCCATACTATAAGGTAACTTTGAGATAGGAGTTTCCCCATGTATAATATCTATTAAGAAATCTACCTCACAGTTTGGGGGAAGTCTATACAACTATTCAGGAAATACATCAGTATATTCCCTTACAATGGGAATTTACTCAAGTTTATTACTTTAATTTAACATAGCCATTAAATATAGGTATTCTTATTAACTAGGTATTAATACCCAGACCTTTGATATATTTTCAAAATTATATTATTTATCTTCCTCATATTTTTATAGGAGCATGGGATCGTTCATAATTTAGAAATATATTTCCTTTTCCTGACAATTAATGTGAGATCTATATAATGAGAGATAATTCATGCCTAATATAACATTAAATCCCAAAAAAGGAATAATTAAAATATTCACTAGAATAAACTTACCACATATGATAACATGGGAAGAGTACAACACTTTGGATTTATTTATCACACTACTTATTGTTTTTACATATATGTCTACTTCAAGGTATCGAGGTTGTTATTCATCTTTTCAAGAAAAATTTCAAGATATATGGAAATATGTAGAACCATAGTAAAATAAAAAAATTTATATTATCAAGTGAATGGAAAGTATAAATTTTATTAGTTCATTTTCATGTTCCACCTCAATAGTTTGAATGGCATAAGCTTTCTCTTGCTCCATCTGCTTTGGTGGTTGCGGATATTGATTACCATAAAATACCTAAGGTTTAGTGCACTTGATTTCATAGTGAATATGACAAAAAAGCTAAAAAAATTCTTATGTCACATCATTTAAATAATTTAAAAATTAAAACTCAAAAAAAATCTCACATAACTCAAATAAAATTTTGGTTTAGTGTCTTTGAGGACTAATTACACAGGAAAATTATTTTACGAAACTTGGAAAAATTTACACATAATCAAAATCTTCTACCCCCCATTATAAGCTTCTCATAATTTATAATTATCTTCATGAAATTTTCAAGGGGTACATAAGAAAGGGTTGATATCCAATTATTAGTAAGGTAAAACTTATCAATATGTCATCAAGTGTTAGATCACAAGCATATGATAAAATAGGAGCACAATGAAATTTCTTATTAAAAGAACATTTAAATATAAGAGTTGTCTATAAATAATGAAGTAAGGATATATAATCTCAAAATAAAAAACATGTACCATTATATAAGAGTGTGATATAATCATGTAAACATGGAATAATGAAATTCTATTATAAGAGCATAGAATCATAGGAATGTGGAACTCATAAAACATGACATCTTAAGAATATGTCAAGGATAACCACCAAGAGAACAAAATATTGTCTAATTATAATTATAATCAAGGTATTTTTTTAAATAACCACTATAATAACATATAATTATTAGCCTAACCACCCATGCACTATATAGAGTGTTCTTACGAGAACCACACATGAACCAAACATAGCGTTCTTAGTCTAACTGCCCATGCACCATACATGCAATCTCATGAGACACTAAAATTAACCAATGCATTGAGGTCTATAAAAAACCCACCAATCAGAACATAGTATAACTGGAATCATTAAATTTATAATACTATGTGTTCCAAAAAAGTATAAATAAACCATACCAAAATCATAAGCATGATAAACCCCATGAGAAGAAGGTGGGTTTCATAATCATGTCTTAAGGCATAATTGAAAGCTATATCATAAATAATTATAAGAGAATAAGGAATAAATCATTTTAAGTATTAAAAATTGTAAAGGGAACGTAGGTCTTGAACATGGAGTTCTAATGTATAAAAATTATTAGAATGATATAGTGAAGAAATAATGAAAGTGAACCACTTGGATAAAACATTATGAAATAAATAAAGGATATTTTTAAAGAAGGAAAAAGTATATATTATTATATAAAAAAATTGAACCAATAGAGTTATCTATAAAATATATAGGTTTTTTAGAAGCTATTAATGGTTTAAAAACATTTTATGAGGGTGATTCTTGACATGAGATCAAGAATATGATAGTTTCCTTAAACCAGGTTTACTTAAAATTAGAAATTTCAAAAAGAACTAAAAACTTGTAAAACCCCAAAAGTGAAAATGATATTTAAATAGGAATATATTCAAGGTACATACATAAAAAAATATGTAAATTCAAATAATATTGAATAAAATGGATAATAATAAAGGGAATGTGTAATTGGTAAGTCCCATAGGAGGTGTAGAAGATCCATTTTTATGTTTTAAAAATCCTTTTTTGAAACCAAAAATAAAAAAATAAAAAAAAATTATTTTTAAAATATTATAAGGTAAATTTGAATTTAAAATGAGATAGAACTTAATTCAGATTCCAATTAAAAAGTATAACATTGGTGGGAAGGTAAATTAGGGACAAGGAGGAGGAAATCGTCGTTTAAATGGATGAAAATTATTCTTATTATTGTTTCATTTTAAAAAAGTTTTATAACTCCAGAGTAAGGATGAAGTTAATAAAAAATTAATATACCAAGATATAAATTAGTTTTACCACATGAAATTAAATATTAAATTCAAAAAAAAAGTATAACCTAAGAAATCAGATTGAGTTACGTAAGACCCTTACAACTTTAGTAATTTTTTATTCAAAATAAATTGGATGCTCGAAAATCATATGGTTATATAAATCACATGAATTAAATTATGTATTATTAAAAAATAAATTCTTGGGCATAATATACACCATATAAATTATAAATTGGTGCATAAAATAAAAACATGTGTCAATAAAGGCAAATTATGCTGAAAATCCTCACTACTTAAGATACATTATAATGAAACCCATTGAAAGAGAGAGATATTTGTTTTGAAGTTAAAATAATATAAAATAATATAATTTTTAATATTATATATCCAATTGGTATTATACACACCATTTAAATGAACTTAAGTGCATCAAATAACTTATGCCTCAATGAAGGAAGTTTTGAGATGAAACCCTTACCTTGTGGCTAAAAGCACCCTTTAATTTCACTTTATATCCAAAATGATTAAATAAATTTCATTATATATATAAATAACATAATATTATTCATATATATTTAATATTTAATTGTCCTTTAACCATCATATGTTATTTATTTATAATATATTTTTCTTAACTATGTCGGTTACTTGAGGTTGTTTGACCAATTTCTTTATAACTTCTTATGTATATTGACCATGGTATAAATAATTGTAAAGTAGTTTCATAACATATAGAATATTAATAATGTTATAGAAATAATTTATATATATTGAATATATTTTTAAATCCATCCATGTTTGGTGGTAATAAAAAATGAAACTCATTGCTCATGGAGGATATAGTTCCCACATACGCATAATTAATGATTCCATTTCTCAAAAAAATGATATGGAAAGAAGGAAAAATTATAATTTCAAAATTTAAAATAATATTTATGTTATATATATCATATTTATTTATCCATTACATCCTTTTTATCACCCATGAATATCGGTGATGAAATATTATAGACGTTTCTTTGTAGCGGTGGTAGTCCGCGCAACACACCAACAATGCTTTTGTTTTTCTTAGAATATCAGAAGGAATAAATAATGGTTATTGAATTAATATAATAAAATCCCAGTATAATTATTATAATAATCTAAATATATTTCTATTTATATAAGATATTTGTAAGATTAATATTAAGGATAAAAACTTAAGAAGGAGATAATACTTATGTTGGAGACTTGATCTTTCCTTGGAAAACTCTTTGTAATTTTTGGGCTTAGAACAAATTTTTGTGACCATGGGATTAATAAAATGTGATATAATTATATTATAGGATATTTGGTAATATTTACATGTAAATTTTTAATATTATTTGTATGTTTGAAAGGGTGTAATTGACATCCTTTTATAGGAGATGAAAAGGGAACTTTGGAAGCACCCATTATATTTTAATAATGTCGTACCATTATTCCAAGATCAATAGATCTAGAGTTTATAAATAATTAAGTGTGGGGTATCTTTGGGTATATAAAGACTCAAAAAATTATTTATTCACATGTTCTAAACATGTTATAGTGTTTTTACCATTAAGTTTTTACATTTTACTCTTTTACTTCTAAACTAGGGAAATAATTTTTATCTAAGTGATTTTATGTTTTATTAAAAATATAGCATAAAAAATATAACCTAATTAGGGTTTTATGTAATAAAAAGTTATATATATTTAATCTAATTAAATTTTAAATATTATAAATTTTACTTTTAAATTAAAAAAATATTGTGTAGAAAAACTATCTTAGTAGAAAAATGTCATTTTGACCATTATAGATTCTCTATCTTATTTAGTATTGAATAAAAATTAAATGAGTTTTAATATATTTATTTATGTGTTTATAAATAATATAATTTTCATTATTTAAAGTGTTTTATTTTAATTTATTTGATATAAATTCCATGATATTAATAAAAAAATAACTTTAAAATAACATGTTCACTATTATCGCGACAGTTAACATTAATCTGAATAATTAAAATTTTATACCTAAAAATAAAATTTTACATATAAAATATTATTAATATTATTATCTTAAATATAAGAATCTATTTATCTAACTGAATTTTGATACATAGAGAAATTAATCTTAATTCTAGTACATGTAATGTGTAAAAACTTGTTTATAAGAAAAGTGTATTTCTAAGCATAAAGTTTATGTATAAGTCAAAATTATCAACATTATTGATTATAATTATATTAATAAGATTATTAAATTTTAAATAATATTTATTTTCAATTAAAACAAATCCCAAAATCTAATTTCCCCACGCGTAAATTCAATTAAAATACAGATGAAAAATAGTTTTCATAAAATATTACTTGATTTTCTAAAATCAAATACATGGGTTTTATAAACTGAAATAATATTTTTAAGTTCAGTTTTATAAATTTATGAATATATTTTTTTATATAATTTTTTTTTCAAAAACATCCATGTCATTTAAAAGTGGTGATATTAATAAAATCAGTATTTTCACTATCACTATTCACATGAAAATTAATTATTTTTGAAAGATACCAAATACTCATCTTCAGATAATATTTTCAATATAAATCCAAAAATTATTCCCATTTTTTTCAAATTAAAATTCCCAAATTTATAAATTCAATTTTTTATTAAAAACATAAATTGTAGTGAAAATCTATTTTATAGGAAAACAAAGTTTTTAAAAAACTAGTCTTGTTCATAATTTCTATGAAACACTATAAATTATAGCACTAATAAGTAAATATTATTTTTTTAATAAAATAATTATTTAACAATAATATAATTATTTTTATTTTCTAAAAATTACAACATATAAAAATAGATTCTTAAACAAAATAATGAATTTAGTAAATTTTTGTAAGGTAACCTTTCTATAAACACATATATTACTATATTTCATAATTCAGATAATCTAATTTATAATTATTAATTAAATGGATTTTTTTATAGGTATAGAAATATAATTTTTTAATTTTGGTTTGGTGTTGTATGTATATAAAGCTATCAAACATATTTTAATTAATTAGATGAAAACATATATTTAAATATTGGTTCGTTACATTTTCTTCCTTAAATGAATTGCTTCCTTGCAATTTTAATACTCATATGATGGGAATGATTTCTATAGGGAGATCCTAATTGACCATATATGAGTATTTTATCATGTGTTGATTTAGGATATGAAGTGAGATTTTACAATAAGAAATTTATATGATCCCTTTTTAAATAAAGACATTATATTCCTAATAGATTCATAATAAGTGATGATGAGATAAAACTATAAGGAATAACTTTCCTCAAACCTTGAACAAGTTTCATATAACATGGATATAATAATTATATCACCCGTTTTTTTCAATTTATACCACAATACAAAATAGGTGAAATATTATATAACATAAGACATCAACAAGTCTAGAGTGAAAAATAATAATATACCTTGAAAGAATTCATTGCATTAGATTTTCCTTGTTCCCATGACCTAGGAGGTGGTTTGTGTCAATCATCCACTTTATCCCTTGGATTGGTTCATTGGGATTCATAGTGACCAAATTACCCACATATAAAACATCAAATCGTAAGTGGATCCTTATAAAGAACATTATCTTCTTTTATTGTATCCTTCTTCTTCCCTCGATAGCTTATAGCTCGATCAAATCCTTTAACACATGTGAAGAATCTTCAAATCCCCTTGAGTAAATTCCCTTGATGTTTCTTCAAACAATTTTTACATATAGGCAATTTAATATCCTTTTTTTATCATCTTCATTACCGTAATTTTTAGGAGTCACCATCCTTATCTTCTTTGGTGCACTAATTATTTCCACTATGATTACATTTTTAATAATGTTTCATGATATTTTTTTAATAATCCCTAGGTTTCTTAGTCCATATCCCATTCCAATGGGTTTATCATTGAGTTAATCATCATCTTGTTCTTCTCACTCAAGGTTAACTTGGTCCCTTCTAGTTCAAACCATCACTAAAACCAAAATTTGTTAATGTGAGGGATGAAAAATTATCATTATAAGAGAAGTATATTGTATAATTAAATAGAATTATAGCCTGAAGATTTACAACTTTATTTTACCATCATGTTATCCTAGAAATTTTTTTTTTCAAGTTATATCACTCTTTGTTTATCCTATATCATTAATATTTCAACCTATATCATTATTAGATCAACTTATATCATCTTTGGTTAAACTTATATAATTTAAGATTCATCCTAGTTTACCTTAAGTTGGGTTCTCTTATACTTCTCAACCTAGTCCCTCTGAGTAACTATGAAATCAGTACCACATAGTGGTTCATAAATATAATAATATTAACTAAATCATATTGCTTATATGTGTCAAACCATGTGTGTAGTTTGACATCTTTTTCATGCACCAAGTGACGATTGAATTAATACCCAACACACCCATTTTGGGGTTGTCACACCTAGGGAAATCTATTACAGTGCATGCATCCACTTTTAGTATCTATAAGGGGATGTATTGTAAGTAAAACCACACACTATATGCATTACCAATATTCTATGATGTTATTCTATACTTATAATTATCCCTTAGACTTATTACTTGGGGTTTCACTAAATTCCACTTATACAATTTTTAAAAATAACCAAACTAATCTTGAAAAATAATTGAACCCTCCTTTGATACTAAATATGTTGAACCAAACTTAACATATCATTATTTTACATAATTTTAATAATTTAAATATTACATCTCACAATAATATCACATAGCCCATAGTATCTTTTTTTTAGTGTCTTTGAAGATCAATTACATAGGCAACCTATTTTACAAAACTTGTAAACATTTCAGTATAATCTAACTCTTGTTGACCTCCTTTTAGACTTATAATAAGTTATACTTATCTTCATAACTTGGGGACGGGAAACAAAATAAATGGGTGATCTCAAATTCTTAGTAATGGAAAAATTATCAACATGTCATCAAGGGTAAGATCATAAGCTTATGAGAAAACAAGATTATATAGAAATTTATTATTAAAAGAAAAAGTAAAAGTAAGTGTTATCAATAAATCACGAAGGAATTAAATTTAATCTCAAAAGAAAAAAATTTACCATGATATAATAGTATGAGATAATAATGGAGACATGGAATAATGAAATAATATAATAAGATCATAGAATCATAAGCATATGGTAACATCATAAGCATGAAATAATAAGAATATGTTACGGATAACAACAAAGACAACATAATATTGTCTAACCACCATCATTATCATGGTATTCTCTATCTAACCACTATCATAACATATAGTTACTAAGATAACCACCTGTGCACCACACATAGTGTGCTTAGGCTAACCGCCCATGCACCATACATAGTGTGCTTATGCTAATTTCCCATGCACTTTACATAGAATTTCATTAGAAATTAACATTAGTAAATACATTGGAGTGATATAATGGACCCACCCATAACAAATTATGATAACCTACATTATAAAATTTTTATCATATATGTGCTATAAAATTTTAAAGAAACCATACATAAATCATAAGCAAAATAAAACCATTGAGACAGAAGTGGGTTTCACAATCTTGTCTTAAGTCATAATCGAAGGCTATATCTTAAGTATTTAGAAGAGAATATGTAATTAAATCATTTTTTACAATTTTAGTTGTAAAAGTAACTTATTTATTAAACACGGAGTTACAACATATAAAATTCATGAGAATTATCTAGTGAATAAATAATTAAAGTAAACCACTTGGGTGAAACTTTATGAAATAAGTAAAGGATTTTTTAAATAAGGAAAGAGAACAACATTTTACATAAAACTAGAATTAAACCAATATTGTTATAAAAAAACATATGGAGGGTTTTAGAATCTATTCATGGTTTAGAAAAATTTGATGATGGTGATGCTAGACATGAGATAAGAAATTGGACAGTTTCCTTAAAAAAAGATCACTTAAAAGTGATAATTTCAATTAGAAGTAAAAAATTGTATAACCTAGTAGTGGAAAGAATATTCAACTCGATGTATTTGTAATGTAAATATATATAAAAAATATAATAGGTACATGAGAATAATATGGCATAAAAACGTAGAAAAAGAAAGGGAATGCATAACTGACAAGTCTCGAACAAGGTGAAAAAGATCCCTTTTTATGTTTTAAAACACCTTTATCAAAACCCCACATCATAAAAGAAAACAATAAAACTTTATTTTGAAAATAAAATAAGGTAAATATGAATTTCAAATGAGATACCACTTAATCAGGTTTACAAATAAAATGGATAAATTTTTTGGGAAGTAAAATTATGTACATTAATATTCTATTTGTAGGGAAATTAATCTTAACATTTTCCAATGTAACACATAAAACCCGGTTATAAGAAAGGTAAATTTTTAGGCATAATGTTTACAAATAAGAAAAAATTAACATTTTTATTGAATTTAATGATATTAATAAGATTATTATTATTCAAATACGATTTATGTGACTTTAAAATAAATCCTAAATCCTAATTTTTACATGCATAAATTTAATTAAGGAAACAAATGGAAAATATTTTTCATAAAATATTAATTTATTTTCTAAAATTATATTCATGGGTTTTGTAAATTTAAATAGTGTTTTTTAATTTTTTTTTTAATTTATATATATATAATTTATATAAAAATGTTTAAAAAATTCTATGTCATATACAAGTGATTGTATTAATAAAATCAGTATTTCCATTATTCACATGAAAATTAATTATTTTTGAAAAATCATAAAAATAAATATTAAGATAATATTATCATTCTAAATCCAAAAATGATGTTCATTTTTTCAACGTAAAATTTTAGAATTTATAAATTCAAGTTTCAATTAAAAACCTAAATTATAGTGAAAAATATTTTTATAGGGAAACAAATCTTTTTAAAATACTATTTTTTTTTCAAAAAAGATGATGCCCTGGTCAAAAGACCAAAGAAATTAGATAAATAAAATAAATCTTACACAAGTAGAAAGGAGGGTAATTTATTTCAATCATTCCGATGAAGATGAGTGAATTCATCCAGAAGGTTCTCTATGTACATGTGGTTTCTATCAACACCCTTATTGACAAGACCATCCTCTACTTTATTTGCCTCTATATAGGTGTGAGTAACAATATTATTGATCCTTGATAGGTAACGTAGGCAGATGATCTATTTAGCAGTGAGAGCCCATGCCAGGTGAATTGTTCCATGTATAATTTCCTAGACAATGGTCGTTGAATCACTTTCAATCCAAACATTGTTCCATACTTTTTTCCTTATAAAATTAACTACATTGATGACACTGAAAATCTCTACTTCAAGGGATGAGACATTACCAAATGAACCATAATAGCAACTAAGAATGTCTCCATTGTGTTTTATGGATATGATTCCGTAGCCAGAAGGTCCCGGGTTTCCTTTTGAGGAACCATCCACATTATGCTTTATCCACCCAGGAATAGGTGGTTTCCAGAATACCTCCAGTATACCTTTTAGCAGGCTGTATCTTCATTTCATCCCAAGCTATCTTAGGATACAGAAATCTTTAACTTAATTGTTCAAAGTTTCTTCTTGCATGATACCGACATCCATGATCGCAATGTGGATTTTTATTTGAGATGCACGAAAATTGAAATTATTAGTTTCATGCTTGATTGAATTTCTTTCATACCAAATAAGATGCATCAGTTTTACCACAACAACAATGAAAAGTTGATGAATTTAAGGATAGGTATCCATGGTAGTGCATTTTTTAAGATGCATTCCAATAGAGTCCAAACCAGTCCATCTAAAATAAAAAATGTCAAAAATTTATGCCCATAAAGCAGAAGATGTATCACAAGATAGAAAAAAGTGATCAATGTCTTCTTTGTGTTGATTACACATAAAACATTTGGAACAAATTTTTATACCACACATCTGAAGATTACAATTAGTAGTAATTCTATTATGAGAAATTCTCCAAACTAGAGTGTGCCGGGAGGGTCTAACCCATTTTTTTGTTAAAATTTATTTAACTAGGAAAAACATTAGTGTTGTCAATGAAATTATGTCTATAGTAATATTTGGAATGTAGTACACCATTATGAGATGGTTCCCAAAATAAGAAATCATTGTCCTTGACAAAAGTATAGTTATTGATAACAAAAGAGACTTCATCTGGTAAACCAAAATCAGAAGAACTCAAACAATAATTGATGGTGATGTATAGATTTGTGGAAAAAGGGATGGGATCAACCATGTTACAGAGAGGCATTCCGGTTCAGTTATCAAATCAAAAAAAGATAAGAATTCCTATTGACTACCCATCTAGAGTTAGCCATGATTTTTGAAAAACTGTGTTTGATTAAAGGCCATATCGAGGAGTCCATATAATAATGTTTTACTTTTATAAGGTTATTGTAGAATCTATCATGAAAGAACTTATAGTTTATTGAGTTTATGTTTATAATATTAAAATTAAGTTTATCATGAAGGGATTCATTGAAATGATAAAGGTTTTTAATTCCTATCCCCCCATTACCAATGAGAGTGAAACAAGTTTTCCAGAAAATAGTGACAAGTTTCCGTTAAATAGTTCTTACACTATAGACAAAATTTTTTATGCTTATATTGATCTTTTTTAATAATTCATAAGACCATTTTTTCACCATCATAGAGTAAAACATTTTAGTAACAATGGTGTACTTGACAAGACAAATTATTCCTACAATCGATAAAGTTTTTCCCTTACAAGAGGAGATTTGGTTACTGATCTGGTAAAGAATGTTTGAGAAGTAAGTGTTTTTGGGATTCCCCCATAAGATGGGGACCCCAAGGTAGTTAAACGAGAATAATCCTTCCATTATCCCAAGTTTGTTCATGACATCAATTTTTTATAGGGTTAGGGAAACTTTTACCAAATAAAATAAAATATTTGTTTTAGTTTATGGATTGACCAGAGAGATCCTCATAATGGGAGAGGACATACTAAATATTTTTTTTTATGTTTTTCTTATCTTCTTGCAGAAATAAAATTATATCATCAGCATATAAAAGATGTGAGGGAATAATCAGAGTTCTAGAGGTAAATATGGGATTTATAATACCCCAATTAATAGAATTCATAATAAGACTACTGAGGAAGTATTAGGAAATAACAAAAAGGATGACAGAAAGAGGGTCCCCCTACCTAACATCCTTTATACAAGTGAAATATACCTTGGGGGAACCATTTATTAGGACAGAAATGTGATCAAAGTTAAAAACGGTTTTTATTTTGCTTACAAGGTTATTATTAAATCCAAAACTATATAAGATTTTGTAGATAAAACTCTAATAAATGGAATCTAAATCCTTCATAATATCAAATTTAATGGAAACTCTTTCCCATCCTTGATTCTTTTTTAAAAAGTTTTTTACTTTTAAAGGCAAGGCATATACATTCTTGTATATTTCTCCCATTAAGGAAGTAGAATTGATTCGTGGATATAATCTTGTTGGAAATAGGTGCCATTCTCTTAGCTAAAATATTGTATATAATTTTATAAATAGTGTTAATAAGAGAAATGGGTCTAAAAAGGTGAATTTTAAAGAATTTTCCACTTTAGGAATGGGGATAATAAACTGAGCATTGATGCCATAACAGAGGTAGCCATTATTGAAAACATATTTAACCACGTGAAAAACACCATTGGAAACAATGTCCCAATGATGCTGAAAAAAGGCATTAGGGAAACCATCAGGGCTAGGGGAACTATCATGTTTTAAAGGAAATACCACTTCCTTAATTTCATGATCAATTGGAATAGTATTTAGAAGGTCATTATCATTGTCCCCAACCAAGAGAGGAATGATATCAGGATTGATATCCTTATTCTGAGAAGGCCCATTAAAGAGGTTATTAAAATAGGTAGTGACATGATTATCTAAAGTCCCCTCATTTTCAATGATTTTATCTCCATCTTTAAGCAAGGTAATAGGTTTTCTAGCCTTTCTAGACCTTTGTAAAGAATTAAAGAATTTAGTGTTTCTATCACCATCTTTAATCTAGTTGACTATAAGAGTTTGCTTCCTGATATTATCTTTTAAAGCAAGAAGAGTGTTAAGTTCCATTCTAATCTCTATTTACTTAGTTGGATCCATATTAAATTCATTTTGAGTTATATCGGTTTGAATCTAGTTAAGGTTATTCTCCAGGGAGCTAATTTCAATAGTAGTCTGTTGGATTTTGTCTTTGCACCAGACCTTTAATTTTTTCTTTATATTTTTAAGCTTCATGATGCAAGAAAAAGGATCATTTGAGTTAATAGAGTTCCAAGTATCCTTGAAAATCTTGTTACAATCTAAGACAGTGTTCCAAGCATTATTAAACCTAAAAATAAAAATATAATTATTGTATCTAGGTTTTAGGTTGATCAAAATTGGATGATGATCAGAATTTGGTTTAGCCAATGTAATATTGGAGATGTTATTCCATTTATCAAGAGCTTGGAAATTTGTGAAGGCTCTATCCAATTTACTTGCTAAAATTATATTGTGTTGTCTTCTATACCAAGTGTATATAGCACCAAAAAGACTAATCTCCACCAGTTTGTTGTCTTCAATACATAGTTTAAAATCTTTAGTGAAGACATTAGAATTTAATTGTCCTAATTTTTCACTAATTCCTAATATAGCATTACAGTCACCAGTAATAACCCAAGTATCTTGAATATTGTTGTTAAGGGAGGATATATTGTCCTAAATAGTTCTTCTATCCTGATATCTATTGAAATCATACACAAACATACAAAAAAGGTATCTACATGCAATTTTATTTCACATGTTAAGGATTTATTATTAACATTATAAATATGAAAATTACTTATAGAGGTATGAGAAAATATCCACAAGGATTCACAAGTGATGTTGTTAGAAGTTTCATCTATAAAATTATAACTATATTTATCCAAACAATTAAAACTAGAAGAAAAGTTAATTTTCATCTTAGATATAACAAAAATTGTAGGTTTATGCGTAAATAAAAAATTCTTACAAGTTGTGAAGGTGTCAGGGTTAGCAATACCCTGACAATTACAGTATAAAATATTCATTTATACATACGATTGGGGCTGGGCCTTTTATTTTTGGTACCTCCGTAGTTCTTTCCCCTTTTTTACTTCCTTAATTGCTTGAGAGAGACCTTGTTTTTATTTTTGTTTTTTCCCTGCAAGAAGATGGAAGAGTTAAGAGAAATGTTTTTTATTTTTATACTGGATAAGCCATCTTCTTGTTGTACTTGCATGCCTTCCTCATAACGTTTTATATCCATTAGTCTATTTTCTTCTTCCATGAGTTTGGACTATTGGAGTTACGAATTGGGGTGCTCATCACAGGTATATGAAACAACCTTTTCATGTCTAGTAGACTGTCCTTATATGCTGGATGCATAGATGTTCTTCCATTCCTAGGATCCTTCAGATCCTTTGTAGAAGGAGGGGGATTTGGGTTGTGAGAAGGTTTGTTTAACTCAACTTTATTATTTATTACATCTCCCTTCCCTACTGTACTGCCGTGAGATGCATTGGTTTCCTCCTAAATAAAATATGTATGTCCCTTTTCTTCAGTAATCCTTTCCTATGGTTTAAGAGTGATGTATTTGAGGACTATTGTGGTCATATTAGTCATATTCAGGGGTTCCTTGTGTGTATCCTGCATACTTCCCTCACTTACAGGCAGTACATGTTTATTTTCATTCATAGAGGTCAGCAGAGTCTGTGCAGTATGAGGTGAAACTAGTTTGTGAGTAGAGCTTCTTGACCCCTCTGTTGCATAGTTCATCACATATCCCTTCCCTATTATGAAGTGAGATGTTTTAGGTTTTATAGGTCTATCATGATATACACTAGACACTTTTTTACTAATCTCTTCCAGTTTGAAGAAATTAGGGTCTCGGGTGTCATCAATAGATGTGTCAGAAGGCACCATGACCCTATTAGTGCAAGTTAGTTTTTTGAAAAAATTCTGCTCATTGAATTGTATATAATCAGAGCCAGAAATATATGGTATTTTGAGCTTTCTAAAGAAGAATATGTATCATTTATTTTAGGATCAAGAGTCCTACCTTCCAATGAGTTATTATTATTAACAGGAGGCCTATGAAAAACCTGATCTGCATCAATATTCACATCCTTGCCCTACTTAGAATTTAAATTAAGCTCAGTAATATCATCTTGGATGGTAATATTGACAGTGTCAAGAATCATGGATACAAATTCATCAAAGATACAATCCTCCTCTTTCTCAAGTTCCTCTATATCAACCATATTCTCCCATGTTTGTCTGGGGGGGACATTTTAGGTAGAAGGATCATCACTATTCCTAATCCTTTTTTCTTTTTTTCTTTACATGCTTCTCAGCTTTTTCAAAGTCTACTTTATTATCCATCTTGCCTTTCTTAACTTCAGTCCAATCCTTCTCAGTAGGGGGTGCATTTACTTTTTTATCACAAGAAAATTGATAACATCATGACCAATGATTTTGCAATAATCACAAAAAGGGGGCCTATTTTCATACTCAATTATTACATCTATCCTTTATTCCTTAGTATTAAAGGCAATGACATGAGGCAATTTTTACTCAAGGTTAAATTCCACAATGATTCTTGCATAATGTCCCAATTCACCATTCAATGTTCTCTGATCTATATTTAAGGGTGTTCCTATGCAATAGGTGAGATCATTTAAAATTTTGGGGTGCCAAAAGTAGTATCTTAGTCCATGTAATCTAATCCATATCTATGCCATGGAGTTTCTATGTGTAAAAGGATTGAATGCATAATCCCAAGTGTACAGCCAAAAGATGCCTGGTTTCAGATGTATATTTCCATATTTCTAGACTAGATATAATTCTTCTTGTGAGTGAAAGATAATATGAAAATATCCTCTCTCAATTGAGACTAATTTCTAATTGGTGGATCCCAAACAATGGTCGATCCTATGTTTTATCTCATTAGTTAGCCACAACTTGTCACCTTAAAGATAAGAAATGCGACCAAGAATAGAAAACTTACACATTTTGTCTCTCTGTTGTAGGGAATCAGGGTTCGATTCAACCAAATAGCCTCCATCATCAAGCTTTTTAATTCTTGGGGGCATCACTGTGGAATTATTTTGTAGATCCTGGCCCTTAAGTGCTTCAATGAAGAAGATCCCTTTGATTGGTTGTTGCGAGTCCCGAATGGCATCTTCTGGTGGATTTGCGACCACCTTCAGATTAGGTGTGTCACATTTGAAGTTTTTTACACAATCTATATCAAAGGAAGCCATTATAGTATAGATTTAAAAAACCAAATAGGAGTCATCTCTGAGCCTCACGAAGTAGGGTTTGCAAGATATCCTTTCAAGAGATTCTCTCTCCATTAACTTCTAAAATACTACTTGTTCTTATTCATAATTTCTATGAAACACTAACAAAGGTATCATTATATTTTATTAAAATCATCATTTAACAAAAATATACTTATTTTTATTTAATAAAAAGTACAACACATAGAAAGATAGATTCTTAGACACAATAATGAATTATATAAATGTTTTTCAAGTAAACATTATATAAACACATATATATTATTATATTTCATAATTATATCACTATTATTAATATATATTAATTAAATAGATAGGTTTTAGTAGTCTAAACATATCAAAATATAGTTTTGGTTCAATTTTGTGTGGTGAGAAAGATATCTAACATATTTGACTTAATTAAAGTAAAATATAAATTAAAATCTTAGGTACATAGAGTGACCTTACTCTCTATAGTTGAAGCATCGAACCATGGGTTGTTCATTAGAAGTTTCTTTCCTCTCCTATATCATATTAGATGACTTATTCATGTATCATTGACATTCATGATCTTGATGGCCCTCTATCCTACACTTAAATCATATCATTATCCCTTTGAGGAAATTCTGATGATGCTTCTTTCCACATATTAGATATGTGGGAAATTAGGTCTTCTTTTCTACTTTATCCTTTTATCACCTACTTAAAAGTCCATTATTATATTATTATCTCAATATGCATGGGTCCATTCTCTAAAATCAATATCTACTTTTAGAGAACATCAAATAGATTCTCCATAATTGACAAAATATCAAATGACTAGATATTTTCAAAGGTTTGGTTTTAAACCATTAAAGAATCCATCTATTTTACTATCATCATTGATAAAAAAATCCTGATTCATATCTTTCAAGTGTTGTAAATTTTTTCTTGTTAGACATGACAAATTCACTCTCCTTTTTCTTATGTTATATAAATATTCTCTCTATATTTTTTCAATATTTTGAGGGAAATACGTATTAAGAAATATAATCTTAAAGTCTTCCCACTCAATTTCTTCAATTTTATCTTTTAGCTTTATATTATTTATCAAAACATACCATTTATCAGTATCTCTATCTAAATGAAAAATACCAAGAGTAACTATCTCCATCTCAAAATAGAGGATCACATAAAAGAACGTCTCTATTGTGTTAACCCACTATTTCATAACAAGTGGATCAGAAGATCCAATAAATTCTGGTGATCATTGTCACGTAACAGACTCAAGAACTACTTTCTAATTATTATGGGAAATTGGATGTTTCACATGATTCAAGTTATTACTCATATCCAAATTTAGTTGGGTAAGAATTATCATTTGGTTTTTAAGTCCACCTCCCATTGAATTGAGATTTATGTTTAGACATTCATTTCTTGTCCCTCACATAGGTTATTGGTTTCATTTCTCCTAATTCCTACCAATTTCCAAAACTGAAAAGATTAAACAAAACATAAGTAAATAAATCAGACACTACTAGAAATTAAGTCTATATCTATAGTTTAAAACTATGGATATAAGCCCAAAAACTTTGCCTATAAGTTATATCCACGGTTCCATGGACTGTGGCTAGTATTGGCATGGCTATAGGGCAAGACCTGTAGACACAATTTGAAACTGTGGATAAATCCATATAGCTATAGTTCAAACCATGGATATAACCCTACATAAATGGTTTGAAACTATGGTAGAACCTTAAGCCACACAAAAATTGTAGCCACAATTTGAAACCATGGATATACGACTATAGCCACGATTTCAAACCGTGGCCAGAGGCCTATAGGAACGGTTTAAAACCGTGGATATAGGCCTTCCAATTTCCTAAAAAAACACCCCCACAGCCCCCACTCCCCCTCTAGCCCCTCACGTCCCCTTTAGACAGACCTCCCCCCAGCACACCCCCTCCCCCTTTCACACCCCACTCTCTCCATGGACAGACCCCCTTGCACCCCCCTGCACCCCCTCCCCCTAGACACCCCCTGGACTCCCTGGACACCCCCTAGACACCCCCTGGATAGCCCCTGGATAACCCCCTTGGACACCCCCTGGACACCCCCTCCCCTAGAAATCCCCTGGACACCCCCACCGGACCCCCCTAGACACCCCATGGACACCCCCTTGGACACCCCCTTGTACACCCCTCCCCCCCTTGACACCCCCCTGGACAACCCCTGGACACCCCCACTGGACACCCCCTGGACACCCCCTGGACACCCCCTGGACACCCCCTGAGACACCCCCTCGACACCCCCTGAGACACCCCTCCCCTAGAAACCCCCTTGGACATCTCCTAGACACCCCCTCAGACCCCCTGGGACACCCCCTAGACACTCCCCTTGGACGCCCCCCCTGGACACCCCCCAATGGACACCCTAGACACATCCTAGACCCCCCTGGACACCCCCCCCCCACGAGACCCCCCCTGGGCACCCCCTTGGACCTCTTGGAAACCTCCCCGGACCCCTCCCCCCTTGGCCCCACTGGAAACCCCCCTAAACACCCCCTAGATCCCCACTGGATCCCCCCACTGGACCCCCCTAGACACCACCTAGACACCCCTGGACATCCCTGCAGGGCACCTGCTCCCCCCGAGACACCCCCTGGACACCCCCCACAGGACACCCCCCATGGACCCCCCTGGACCCCTTGGACCCCCTAGAAACCCCCTGGACCTCTTGGACAACCCCCCTGAACACCTGTGGATACCACCTCCCCCTAGACACCCCCTGGACTCTCCCACCCCCTAGACACCACCAAGACACCCCTAGAAACCCCCTAGACACCCCATGCGTGCCTATACGTGCAAACATGCATATTAAGAAAAGGAAAGAAAAAAAATTAAAAATGAAAACTATAAACTGAGAGAATGTATAAACTATTTTTTCTAAAAAAATATAAAGGTTTAGGACTCAAAAGTGCATACCGAGGGATCAAATATCCAACCATGATACAAAGCAATGTACAGAAGATTGAATATTGCACACTCGGAAGTAAACTCGAAATCATCAATTCTGCAAGCATGAGTTATGTTTTGTTGAAATTTCTGTGAATAACATGCATCACAATCCTGCATACCCATAAAGTCATAAAAATCAACAAATGATTGAAAAGGAAAAGCCATCAGGAAGCCAAAAATAGGGAAATTAATTTGACATTACTGTTTGAATCGATTAAGCATTCTACAACCAAGGAGATCAATTTTTCTTGTGACACCTACACCGTGTTAGAGTTCAAATTCAAGTTGTTTCTCAGTAGTAGAACATTGCCTATCTAAAACCGCAAGAAAGTAATTAAAATTTAGAAACAATAACATTTTCACTGTATGCAAGACTAAGCCAACTCAATAGCAATATATTCATTTTCATATTCTTCAAGATTAAAATAATACGTTTGATCAGGGTCCAATTCAAGAATAAAATCGTTGTTAATCAGGTGGAAAGCTATCATATTTGATGGGAGGAAAACAATATAATGTCAAAAATAAATTAATTATGCAATTAAGAAGATATTGTGAATTAGAAGAGAAATCAAGATCCCTGGAAATGGATAAATTAGGAGAGGGGTTTACAGATGGTGAGGAGACACCTCCTCCACCCTAGACACCCCCTAGACACCACCTCCCCCTAGACACCCCTAAACACCCCCACTGGACACCCCCTCCCCCTAGACACCCCATGGATACCCCCTTTGGACCCCCCTGGACCCCCCAGATACCCCCTGAACCCCATGGACACCCCTCCCCCCATAGACTCCCCCTGGACACCCCCTCCCCCCTAGGAACCCCCTGGACACCCCCTCTTGGACGCCCCACAGACACCCCCTGGACACCCCCATGCGCGCATATACGTGAAAATAGGTATATTAAGAAAAGACAAAAAGAAAAAGGAAAAAGGAAAATTGTAAAATGAGAGAATGTATAAAATATTTTTAAAAAAAAATATAATGGTACAAGATTCAAAAGTTCATACCTACGGATCAACTATCCAACCATGATATAGAGTAATGTCCAGAAGATCGAATTTTGCACACTCAAGAGTAAACTTGAAATCATCAATTATGCAAGCATGGTGTATGCCAAGTCAATTTGATTAAAAACACAACAAATGGTTACTAATTTCTTGCAAAAAATGATATAAAATAACCATTAACTCCTAAATTTAATATTCACATCAATCCTAGTTGCAATTCATGGATGAAAATCAATTGTATTGGGTATGTTTTGTTGCTGGTTCTCTACATAGCATGCATCCCTATCCTGCATACCAATACAAGTTATCAAAATAAAAAAATGATCCAAATGGAAAATCCATCAGGACACAAAAAATAGGGAAATTACTTTGAAATTACTATTTGAATCGATTAAGTATTCTGCAACTAGGGAGAGTAATTTTTCCAGTGACACCTCCACCATGTATGAGTTTAAAATGAAGTTGTTTCTCGTTAGTAAAACATTGACTATCACAAATCACAAGTAATTAATTAAAATGCAGAAATAGTAACAGTTTCACCATACGCAAGACCAGGCTAAATCGATAGCGATATATTCATTTTCATATTCTTTGAGGTTAATATAATATGTTTGATCAGAGGCCAATTCAAGAATAAAATCGTGGTTAATTAGGGGGTGAACTATTTTATCTGATGGGAGGAAAACAAGATAATGTCAAAAATAATGTAATCATGTAATTAAGAAGATATTGAAAATTTGAATAGAAATAAGATCCCTATAAATGGATAAAGTGGGAGAGTAGGTGTTTACAGATGGTGAGGAGACCCTCTAGAAACCCCCTCCCCCCTAGAAACCCCCCTGAATAGCCCCCCGACCCCCCTCCTGGACAGTCCCTCCCCCTCCCCCTGCACCCCCTCCCCCACCCCTTCCACCTACAAACTACCCCTCTCACCCCTAGAAACCCTCTCATGGACATCCCCTCCCCTACACCCCCACACCCCTTGCCCCCTCCCTTCCACCTGCCCCCTAATCCCTCACCCCCTACACACTGCCCCTAGCCCCCTTAAACCCCCATCCTGGACACCCCCTCCATGATACCCCTCCCCTCCCCCCCGAACACCCCCTCCTAGACACCCTCTCCCTGGACACCCCCACCCCACCCCACCCCCTCCCCCTTGGACACCCCCACCCTCTCCCTAGACCCCCCTTCGAGACACCCCCACCTCCTGGAAACCCCACCCCACCCCTTCCCCTAGACACCTTCCCTCCTAGACATCCCCCTGGACACCCTCACTCATAGAAACCCCCTCCCCTTGCACCCCCACACCCCTAGACCCCCTCCATCCCCCTATACACTTCCCCATACCCCCTTAACCCCCACTAACCCCTGCACACTACCCCCTTCCCCCTTCACCCCAACTACCTCCCCAACCTTCACCTCCCACTGTACCCCCACCTGCACCCCCTCTATATAGTAATCATCATAAGAAAAATCCTATAGAAACTGCATCAATGAATATAAAGGTAATACAAAAGTATAAGGGGAAAATAATTTCCCTAAAATAAAGGAAACAGAGGAATAAACCTAAGTACAACTATAAAAGAAACAGAAGGGTTGATATTGGCTCAAGTTACCAGGATCTAACCACCAAACATGTTAAACACTGCCATGAACTGCTAATATTCACTAATTCAAGGTCCAGAAAATTTAAATGCAATATTTCTACCATCTATAAAAGACATGAAGTATAAGAAAATACCATGTAGGTATACGTATATACATACCCCATACGACACCTAATGAATGAAGAGGGAAGCAAAAAAATGGTTGGATCAACTGGATAGACCCCCTCCGTGGGAAGACCCCCCTGTGAAAACCACCCCTCCCTAGATAGTCCCCACACCCCTCCCTGGAAATACCCCCTGGACAGTCTTCTATTCCTTCTGGACATCTCCCACCCCCCTAGACAGCCCCCTCCTAGACATCCCCCCTCATGGACCCCCCTCTTTCCTAGGTAGCCCCCCTAGATAGACCCCACCTCCTCCTTGGATAGCCCCCCTTCCCCCCTGCACAACCTTCCCCTCCTGGACACACCCCGAGACAACCCCCACCTCCTAGACAACCCCCCTCCTGGACAGCCCCTCCTCTAGGAGCCCCTCTTTCTTGGACGACCCCCACCCCATGGACATCCCCCATCCCCCCTTTCACCCCCTTCTTGGATATATCCCCCTCCTTTTTGGATAGACCCCCTACCCTATAATACATGTACATCACATTAAGGTTTCTAAAATGGAAAACAAGCATTAAGATAAACATAACATAATATATAAAACATCATTATTTTCTAGATACATTAGGGATAGGTGAAACCACTTATATTTTATATGGGATGAGTATTTTATTGGTTTTATAATACCTATCAAAACAAGTGTCTTACTATTTCATGGGTAGTAACTAGGGAATATTAATAAAATTCTAGGTAATAGGTAGTATCTGTCATAGACAATACATAGCCAGCACATCCTCTCTTAAATAGAAACTTCTGACATGTAACTTACACTAGAGATGAATATAATAAATTAGAAAAGGAAGATGAATGAGAGAAACTTCAAACTCAAAGTAGGCCAAACATATCACATGAAACTAAACTGAAAGAAAAGGTGTCACATACCTTCGTTGGTAAGCTCCATGATAACAATGACTATATCCCCATCAGTAAATTTCAGAGCCTTCATGGCCTTTGCCCTGTAGACTCAAGCAAGTGTCATCACCAACTCGGTGTCCTTATTTATAAATCTCAATGCTCAGTATTTCATTAAAAAAATTATAAATGAATAAAGACGTTATAAACATAGTTATGACATCCGACAATACACCCCCTTCCCCCTTCCCTATTGCACTCTCCATGCGCACCCCTTGAACCACCCTTGTACCTTGCACCCCCTTCCCCTGCACCCCCTACCCCCCCCCCCCACACCTTGTACCCCCTTAACCCTCCCCCTTCCCCTTGCACCCCCGGCACAACCGAGTAACCCCTCCCCACTACACACCCCTGCCCCTGCCCCTACCCTTCACACCCCCTCCCCCTACCCCAAGAACACCCCCTGCCACAACACACCCCCTACATACAAGAGCCACCTGTACACCCTGTACAACCAACACACCCCCTACCCCCAACAACCCATCTCTATAGTTAATCTACAACCAACCTAGGTGCAGTAAAACTAATCAAAAAATTATATATGAAATTAAAATTTTCCTTCTCTTCCAATCCTCTAATCTACATTAGATTCCCCCTAGAAACTATCACTCTTTTTAGAAACTAGGTAATATGATAATGAGTTATTCAGAATTTAATTGTAAATAAAATATGAAATACCACAAGGAAAATAAAATTAAAACATGTCTCAACCACCAACTTCATCTAATTCCACACCACATATGTAACCTAGCCACTTATAACTATTTGATCAACTATTAAATAACATTGATTTGTAGAACATGAAATAGAAAACATTATTGAGTAATGATTATAAACATACATTTATTGATTATGAAAATTGAAGATTTTTTCCTCCATTATAAAAAAACAAAAAGAGAACACAAAACATAAATAATGTGTGACTCTTAGAAAAGCACGTTAAACATACCTGGACAACTAGGAGTCTCAACACTATCTTCTTGTGTGATTATTGAAGATCCCTAGAAATCAGAAGCTCATCTAATAAATAATCATGCCAACCATTTTTTATCATCAAAACATCTCAACTTGAAATATAGAAAAGAATGTTAAACATACCTTTTGAAAATTGAAGATCAAGTCCAGTTCACACTCCTAAAAAACATGAAAATAATAACTCATTTAGATCAAAACTGTTAACTTTTTAAAGTTTTAGCAAGAAAACATCACACTGCCAAAATAGAAGTCTAGTATCTCAACATAGTGGTGAATTATATCAAGGATCTTCAGTTATTTATCATCCTCTTCGATGCACATGCAAAAATATAGTCCCACATATCTACAAATCCATAATAATATTTTATTCTGTGTTATGTGAAAGACACAAAATAAAAAAAGTGATTAAGAATTGGAAAATGGAAAATCATATTGTACCTTTTATTAACAGCTTTGTATCCCCTTTATTCAACAAAGTTTCAAAGCTTGGGACTGCATGTAGTTGTTCCTGCCTAGAAACCCAAACAACCTTAGTAACATGAGATTCCATCATAAAGGGACTTTCATACCTTTTAATGGGTTACATATGAATTCTTAAATATCATACATCATGAATACTCATAATCTCAACTATAAAAATATCTCTAAGTAATCATATGAATTTATTAAAAAGAATACAAATAACACACGAGGTGCATTGAGCTTGCACTATCATACAAAAAACTAAAACTGACAGAACAAAGATACAATATATGAACTATTGTCGCAACAAAGCTTTCCATTCCGATGTAGCTCATGTAGACTTATGTACTAGAAATCTGAAGCATCCCGGAGCCCATTTCTGACAATCCAACACCTCTATTACACTGTCATGCAGAAACACCACGATGAAGATTGTGCAGAATTTCTTCAACACAATAGACATCGATATCTATACCATAATTATGTTTAAGAACCTCTACACCCATGTAATAAGTACTCCCCACAAACAAAATAATATTAATAGGATAATTCAATTAGGATTAACTCCCCAATGAGCTAACATCATCATATTTCAATTAGTGGTAGAATGAAATATGTCTGAAATTATGGTGTTCCATGGAAATATCGAAGCCAATGTAAAATTATGGAGTACACCTATTTGATTCATGTTACAAGGAAATAGATATTTGTGGACAGACTGGCCACATTATTCCAATTATGGTTTCATACTCATCTCTTAATCTTTCCCTCTAATGGTTTTTCCTCTACTAGTGGAAATAACTATGCATGCATATCTTTGATTTCGCTCTCTACTTATAGGTAACATTACCTCACTCTAATCATATTTTGTTTATAAATATTCCCAACTTACATTTAAAAATTATGGATACCTTCCTAGTTTCCATGAATATGTTAATAAATCCTTGAACACATTGAATTTTAAATTTATATAAATCCATTCATCTTTAACTGGTGTTCCTTGATCTCTTTGAGTTATTTTAGTATATTAATAGATCCTAAATCAAATTTTTAGATGAGGAATCATGGTTTCATTATACTCACTGGTTATTCCTTTTTTAATAACCTGACTGCTATTGACCTTGGTACTTTACTAGTACACCATTGTTGAAATCCATTTTCTCTTTCAAGTTGAGTTTGACTGATAATTCCATCTTGTGATAAATATATTTGAATATGATCATTATATTATTAGTTTTCTCCCTAAGTTACCCATGTATCTTGGTTCTTCCATTTTATCTACTAATGATTCTTGTGGTTGAATATAAAAATTTGTGCAATTTATGAAATTTTAGAAAAACATAAAATAGTATATTAACTTTTTTTCTTTAGTTCCCTGAGAAAAAATTCTATGTCTACCATTATATCTATAATCTATGATATTACATCATATTTCATTATGACAACATTAACAATATCCTTTCATCCTTTTATTTCCTTATCTAAAGAGTTAACAGATAATATTTTGTATATTTTTTTGATCCCATCTATTTTTTACACCATAATGGACTCTTAATATATTATCAAATAATTTATTCCACCATCACATTCAATTATTAATTGAATAATTACTTTAGTATATAATTTTATAATTAATGATAAATAAACTTTTGGTTTTAATCCATGAATCTATCCATTTCATAATAAAATATTCTTGAACCTTCTATATAAAATTCTAGACTGTGTTACTAAGAAAAATGGGTCATTCTGTAGGGTAAAATATTATAATAAAATCATTGTAGATATACTTCAATGTGTTGAAATAATTTTCTTTTTTATTATATAAGTCATTTTCAAGCATGTACTTTCACAAATTAATGAATAAACTCATTATATGTTTATCCTAATTTACTGTGTTTACTAGAAAATAGTAAAAAGTAGTAAATAAATCCACAAATAAATATAGGGAAACTTATTAAGGAACCCTATTTAAGGTATTCATATAATGAAGGTAGTGATGTTTTAGCTCATAATTCCTTAAATTTGGGGCTAATGTGATACAATAATAGTTTCTAAATACTCATTTAACATTCAAGTCCCTCAATATAAGTAAAATGTTATTAATTTTTCACAATTTCATAAAGAAAATACTACTCTTCCTTAATCTATATATTTGTAACATGGTTTAATTTTTCTATATACATTGTGGTTCTAGCTCTGATTTTTTAGAAGTAATTCTATCTTTTGAATGAGAGGTAGTATATTTTCACTAAAGTACTTAATATGGATACATAGGAATAAATAATCTTTAACATCAATTTTGTAATAATTAATGGGTGCCAAATAATTTAAATCAATATAAAACTAAAGATAACCTCACACTATACCACTCATCAATGTAGTGCTAAAAATAAAATGAAGATGTTTTCTGTGAACTAATACAACCTTATATTCCAATGCACAATATGTTCTTGATGTAACATAGGTAGAATTAAGATATTCTATATTTTTAGAATATCAAACACCAAAGTGACATATTCTTTGAGAGTCCCAAAAATGCCTCATATTATTCCATGAAACAATACTAGTGATAACAGTACCTCACACATTAACGCAATGTTTGTTCTCATGATAATGTTATCACACACCAAAACCCCACATGTCTTCGATGCCTAAACATAGTCTCACATTCAACCTTATCATTCAATTTTCCCATTAAGGTATCCATTATTGTTAGAAATCACATTCAAAACTTTGATCACCCATGAAAATATCCCAATTACTATATTTATCATCATATAGAGAGGAGGTCATAGAATGGTCATATAGATTATTTTATAGTTGTAAAGAACATATCCCCCCTACATGGAACACATTAAAGCTAAGGGGACAATATTGGAAACCTCTCACTAAAGTTTCTTAACTAAAATTGGTAATTACACAAATAGAATACCACATGTAAAGATATCCTGAAGAGAGGTAAATAATAAATATCATAGAAATTTTCATTTTAATCAAGTCTTAACTTAGAAGGAATATAGATTACAATATGGTAGTGATACATACATCCATTTACAAATGTCAAGATAACTAAAATTTGTTTGAGAATGAAATTTCAAAAAAAAGTTATTTAAGGTAGAAAGAAACAAAAGGGAGATCAACCCTTAGAGAATAAAAGTGAATACATATAAGAAGAGGAGGATTAAGTAGAGGCTAGGTAGAGTTATAATAAGAAGTTAGAGCCAAAAGGGGAATTCTCACTATTTATAATAGGTGTGAATATATATTTTTAAGAGTTTTTTAAACCCATTTATTTATATATTATTTTATTTTCTAACATTTTGGTGTCATAGGCTATTTGTAATATATTAATTTTAAATTTATTTTAGATAATCTAATTTGGTCACCCAACTATTAAATCCTTGGATGATTGAATAATTATCTTGATATTAATACCTAATTAGAGTGAGTTAGTGGATGACTTTGTAATAGATTAACAAATTGGAGATATGATTCATATTATGACTTGTTGCCTAATTGACATCGTTAAGTGTGGAACTAGGAGTGCAAGATGAGATTTAAGGTTGAGGAAGAACTTAAGTATTTTGGATATATGATTTCTAATGTTGGAATGCATAGTGTAGTGAGTGAAACTAACCCACAATGATTAAAAACCACACGAGTGAGGAATTGACACACTTAAACCAGATATATAAGCTAATAGAGGTTTTAGAGCACATACATGACTGATTGAGTTCTTAATGCGTCTAGTTTGAGATATATAATAAACTTCAATGGTAAATGTATTTATTTTTAAAATTAATATGGTTATTTTAAAGGACCATTTAAAATTACCTAATGGTGATTGTTTATAGTAATTTTTTGGGAAATTTTAATACTTGCATAGATTAGTTGATTTATGTCAAATTACTGGTGTTTTCCACTTCCTATAGATTTAAATTTATGTTTTTCAACCTATATTAGTTTATCTTTAATATTAATTTTCAATATATCTCTACAAAAACATTCTCACCATTTTTCTTTTGATTTTATATTAAAATAAGTTCTTTATTATAGAGTAGTATTATAGTATTCAATTTATTTTAATTTTAACTTCATTAATTATCAATCACTATATTTCTCTATTTTTGTGAATATTGTTTATAGATTACGAAACAACTATTAGGGGGTGTTTTGAGTATACCTAGGATTTATGTGTGACTAATATAGTTGAAATATTTATATCTATCATTATCCTAGAGGAAACATTTACCTAAACACTTGAAACTCATTGAAAAAACTAGAGTAATAGAGTATAAAAGAGTAGAAATTAGGTGAATAGAATAGAACCACAATATCTATAGATTACCATGATGATAAGGATGATATTATCAAATGGACATAGTGAGGGTGAAATACAGAGTTACTTGATGTAGTGAAGAGATCAGGGTAGAATGATATTGCCAGAACTCCATGGTATAAGGTCGGGATCCAGAGAAGTGGTAGGTGCGAGATGAAAGGTTTGGAGGAGCTGGAGGCGGGGAGACCAGTGGAAGAGTGGATAAAGGTTGAGAGTCCGAAGGAAGAGCGGCCAGAGGAGGAGGCATAGCGGTTGGAGGAGGAGGCGGAGCGGCTGGATGAGAGAAGGGAAAGGGACGATCGGCCACAGGAGAAGGTTTCGAGAGAAGGATCACAGGTAGGGGAGTAAAGTCATGAGGGAGGGGGAGAAGATTTGGAGACATGGGATCGTGGGTAGGGGAGGATCATCCCAAGGTTGGGTGGTCGTGTCGTTGTCATTGGAGGATAGTAGGAGGTTGGGTGGCAGCATCAGGTGAGGAGGTTTGCTGACTCGTGGGGAGAAGAGATCTACTAGGTTAAAATCAGGGGTGGAATCCCAAGGGTTGGGGAATAGCGCCATGAGTAACATAAGACCCGTGTGGATATCTTAGGTTTTAGCCATGGGTTTTTTTAAATTGTGGCTATATCCTTAATTTCTAGTAGTGATAAATATTTTATTATTGTACACAAATAAATTATATAGTCATATCTTATGGGATACCTATGTTTAGAATATCCTTCTTAAACGAAGATTCTAGGAACTTGTACTTTAATACATTCTAACATTAAAAAGATAAATAAATTTTCAATATATTCTTTATAATGATTAGTATAGAACTTGCTATTAACTGAAAAATATATCATGGGAGTGTCAAACTAGGTGTACAACAAGGCCTATTTGTCATGGAAAAGGTATAAGTCATGTAAATACCCAATGATCCTTTTGGAATTATTACAACTAGGTACATCTTTTTGAGATACAAATCCACTTTTAGTATCCACATGAGTATTTGATTCCTAAGAAACCCCTTGCACTTATACTTTACCAAAACGTTAGGATATTTCCCTTGAAACTCAAAGTTATCCCTAGGATTTTTAGTAACATTTTATATTCTTAATTCCAAAATTAACTAAACCATGTTGTAATACCAACTATAACAATTAAAATTATTCTAAAATGAATATTACATCATTTTTAGATAAATAATATAATAATAATACATTCTCTGATCAAATGGTTTAGTATCATGGTCAAATTAGATTCATACATCACTTGTACATAATAAAAATTAAACAATATTTAAATCCTTATTCTTTATCCTCCTAAAATCTATTATTTTCTCCATAGTACATTTATTCCCCTAAGGATATATATTATAAAAAGGGGTGAGCTAAAAGTCTAGTAAGGGGAGGGATAACATAGTAATAATGAGAGTCATGAATCAATAATAAATGGGTGTACATAATCATCATCACCATATCATAAATTATAATCACAATAATGAGGGAATAATTTGAAAAAGGCATGAAATATGGAATATGAATTATAATAAAACATCATAACATGTAATTCAAATATTGCATATAGTTGTGAATAAAGCTAATGACACATCTACACAAACATATGTGCGTAAATCATTACATAATAACTGTGAAAAAATCTAGAATTAGGTCTATGAATAATATAGATAATATCAAGAGAGATATCATATTAACCAAGTAATTAGAGGGATAAATAATTCTAGTTCCACCCATCACATCATAAAATGATCATAACCATGCATGCCACATAGGAAGATGTCATTTAACAATCATATTCATAAAATAAACCCATGGAATAGAATAGGATTTATAAAGGTTTTGTAAAAAATAATTTCATGAATAAACATTGGGGTTCATAAATGAATAATGGAAGTCATATTTTTGGTATAAAAAAGTATCATTATTTAGTGGATAATAAAAAAAATCAAGAGGATTCAATGCAGTGCTTTGAAAAATAAAGTGTCTGAAAAAATAATTATATTTTTCTTGGAATAAATTTTGACAAGGTAAAAACATGTATATACCCATAAATAAAAGGTAAATAATAGTGAAAATACATTTTTTGGATATTTTAGGAATATCCATACTAAAAATAATTTGAAATAGGAGATAAAACAAAAATAAAGAGTTGTGTTCAAGAATCCCCTTTCCTTAAATCCTGTTATGTTTCATCTCATTTACTCCTCCCAAATTAAAAAATTTAGTTTGTTAACACATGAAACTACAGGTGAATTATATAATTTATGTAACTATTTATCCTTTATAATTATTTAATTATATTTTATAATACTATTTTTTTTAAAGGAAAAATGTTTTGATGTCATGTTGTAATTAAATTATCCTATTTTATTTTGATTTCATTATTATTGTACAAGGTAATTTATACATAAGTAAAAATAATTCAAAAAGAATAAAATAATTATAATTAAATTATTATATATTATATATAATTTATACTATCCATCCATGAAGGTGGTGATAGAATAGGGTCATCAATGTCCTCATAGGCAGTTAACCGACCATTGACAAGACATCATCGAAAGAGGACATGGAGAAGTATGGCATAAAATATGTTATAGATATAATAATTAAAGTAGGATAAAATTATTAATATAATTTTTACATATTACCCAATTAATTTCATAAGGATTGGTTTTGAATGTAATATATGAAAAATAGGATGTGAGTAGTAAAATGACAAGAAAAGTTAATGAAAATGTACCCTCTTCTTAGTGTTGCTTATTATCTATGACACTAAACTCCCTAAAGTTTTGAGTTGGTTTACTTAAAGATAACCCTAAAGATTTTAATGGGATTAATAGAGGGAATTTTTGGACATATTTTTGATTTTTTAAGTGAAGGAGGAGTG
Organism: Viscum album; assembly: GCA_963277665.1. Taxonomy (NCBI): domain Eukaryota; kingdom Viridiplantae; phylum Streptophyta; class Magnoliopsida; order Santalales; family Viscaceae; genus Viscum; species Viscum album. The sequence goes on along the minus strand of OY728141.1, from coordinate 1,480,735,260 downwards.
GTTTTCCTAGGTAATGAAGAGGGGGGGTATAGTTGTTGAGAGGAGTATTTTTAAGTTATAATAATGCATAAATTATTATATGAAAGGTAAAACTCTAAATAGTAATATTTTTGACATTATGAAAGATATTTGAATAAAATAACATGATTTTAGGACTCTTAAACACATTATAATTTTAATTTCCCAATTAAATAAAAAAGAAATGAGAAAAAAGGGAAATATGTTTATTTAAAGATAAATTTTACATGTTTAGACTTTGGAAATTACTTTTTAGTTTTTTAAATTTAGTGTATGGTTTTTAAATGACCCATTTATCTTATTAAATTTATTTCAGAACTAGATAACTGATTTAATATTTATTAATTAATTATTATATCATTATTATGTCATAAAACATGTGGTATTTGAGAAATTGTATTTTTATTATTCATGTAAATATTGAAGTTTTTTTGAAAAATTATAAAAAATTAACCTATGTTAAATTTTTATGTTTTTTTCTCAAAAAATTCATTTTGTGAAAATAATTTTCTAAAATAAGGAATTTTAATTATTAACATAAAATTTTTGGTTTTTAGATAATACATTAAAATACAGTTTATTAAAAAATGTTTATAATTAGTTTGAATTTTTTATTATCGATATTTAATTTATGGATTTAAAATATTTATATTCTCTTAAATTAATAAGTATAAATATTATTTATATTAAATTTTACTCACTTTGGGTCAATTTACTTTTCCAGCAGTCTGGTTACTATTCCTAATAGTCGAGTTACTATTTCAATGGTCATGTCACTCTTCCAATGGTCATATTGTTATCCTAATGGTCATATTACATCTTATAGATATAAATTTATTCATTTATTCAATATTCACCTCAATTCATCTCTACATTTTCTTTTTTAAAATTTTGATTGTTTTACTAATATTTTGTTTCTTTTCCATAGTGTTATTGTGGGAGCGATTATTCTATCAAATCAGAATGATCCAAATTTTTCCATTTTGGTTTTTATTTTTTCTATTTTTTGTCCCTTTTTAATATTTATCATTTTCATGGGTTTATTTTTGGACTAATGTAATGATATCTGTTAATTAAATAAAACATTATTGGTTTTTCTCGGTGTTGTATGTGTATAATACTCTATAATATAATATAAATCACATTTATTCAGGAAAAGAAATGTAATTTAGAAATTTTGAGTCATTAAAATATCTCATGATGCTGTTTAAACACTTTAGAAACTAACCATTCTTTATAGGTACTCATTTTATCTTCCATGTATAGTTTTCTCTTAAATAACCTTTTTCACCCAATAAGCTTTACATCAACTATTGGTTCAAGAAGAACCCATAAATGGTTATGATATATGGAATATATCTTAGAAATCATGACTCATTATATCATATAACTTTTAAATTGTATTGACCGAACCCAAGCCGGGGCTCGAGCTGAAACTACCCCAAACCCACCTCCATAGGCTAGGGGTGGTGACAAGCACCAAAGGCATGAATAACTTGGGGAGTCTTTTTACTAAAAACCTACACACACACACACACACAACCAACTCATTTCAAAAGTGAATAGAGAAGGAATAAAAGATACATCACTACTATAAATTAAACTAAGCATACATAAACCTCTAAACATAATAAAATTATGGTAGTTTAAACTGAAAAGTAAAGGGGAAAATACACGTCCACCTTGAAATATGTCCCGACCTGATAAAAATGGAAAAGTAAATAGCTTAAAGAGATCCCAAATATGGAATCTCATGCTTTGACCATTGTACGTGGTCCAAGAACACAATATACCTAAGCTCCTCTAAAGTCACGATCAACCTATCCATTATCTATATAAGACATGATATGTGCAGGCACATCCCATGCATGGTTGAGAATATGAATACCTAGTAGGACACCCCAAAAGTTGAAGGGGGAGTAGTAAGAGATACAATAGAATATAAAGATAGTAGATAGAACAAGGTATAATGAAATAGTACAACTCAACCCAACCAAGAGTGAAAGTAAGCTTATCCAAGAACAAGAGGATAAACATGGTTAGTAAATTAACTAACTATCAAGACTTTTCCACCTATAATAGGAGAATAAAACCATCCAACCACAACATGATAAACAAAGAAATCACATGGAATACCCTACAAATATTTGCCTCTCCTAGAAAGAGAGTACCCAAATCCAAGGTGTGGATATAGAAGAAAGGTATATACATATATGCTCAGTCAAAGAAGTCAAAACCAAGAAAGTAAGGGAATATTCATCTAACAGATCATCCCATAAAGAATAGTATCCAACAGTTCCAAAAACCCATCAACGATGCCCAATATCTCATGCTTCTTCCCAGAAGTAATTGTGCAATTCATAATCCATGCCTCATCATCGTGTTGCATAGTTGTGGGGGAATAGACACAAAGTCAAGGAACCATTACTTGGTACAATAGTAGGGAACCACTCTAATGGAATCAAGGAACCACTGACCATCTCTACTAGAGGGTACCACTTAGAAGGCGTCAAGGACCCACTTCTCATCTCTACTAGAGGGTATCACTCGGAAGATGTCAAAGACCCCTTGCCCAGCCCAACTGAAGGGTACCACTCGGAAGACATTGAGGACTCTCTCCTAACCCCAGCTAGAGGGTACCACTTGGAAGATGTTTAGAAAACAATGCCTAGCCCAGCTAGAGGGTAAAACTTCTAAGATCATCAGGGAACTCCGCTACCCATCCCTGTCAAAGGGTACCACCCAAAAAGGTGTTTGGTGATCTTGCCTGATCGCTGCCATCATCGAGCATCACCTAAGAAGGTTCCATTCCAAGAACATTTCACATCATACCTTGAAATCCACAATTGGGGAACCATCTAATTCTAAATTAAAAAACACTTAAGTTATGTTACTCACTTGCCAAAATCTGAGTTTAAACAAAGGAGATACAGAAGATGAACGTTTCCAAAAAAGGGAACTAGGGGTACATAGTGTGTGAGGGGACCCACATGACTTATGGCCCTGCTCTACCACCTGTTCATGTACCTGGATGGAAAATGGATCTATCCCATGTAGTAGTAAATTCCGCTTAGGTGGAATACATGGTGTGTTCTGGATAACTGAGACTCGATCTTTGTCTGCTGGTTGTGTTTGTATACCAGACCTCATGACTATGTATTTGAGTACAAAATGTGATCTTGGTCATATACTTCCACATGAAATCCCCTCTTTGTGACCCATCACATAGTTATTTCAAAAAAGGAAGGGATTCATGGTGTGTAGAAGGAAATCATGTCATGTCCTCCTTAATATTTCTCAACCCCAATCTGCCACTGAAAAAGGGGATATACGATGTGTATTTATCCTTAAACACGACATGTAGTCAGGTTTCATACAAAAAACTAAGATCTAATTTCTACATCTGGATAAATTCAATATACTACTAATTCTACCATGAATCGGTAAAAAAATGGTGGATCTCAGCCGTTTCTTGTCAAAAAATGGACGTATTTCATCGTCGAGGGTTTCACCACTTGTTATGCATGCCACCACGCCTCCTTTCATAGTGTTATTTATCTTTTATCACCAAATCAATAATCCTTGCCTTGAAACGATCCTAGATCTATGCTCAGTTCATCAATCCATTCTTGTTTCATCAATCCGTTGTGAATTTGGGGGCTCAACCAAGCTTGGTACCTCCCAGTAAAGTCAAACTGTGACCGTGGGGATCCAAATGATAAAGAATAGGAAGTAGATTGAGGAGAAAGGCACAAAACCAAAGGTTTAAGGATATTTTCCAAGTGTTATTTTCCAATTGATCAGGAATGGGGAAACTGGGGTTAGGGGAACAATTAAAATTTATTTAGATTCCAATACCCAAACGCATGGAATGTCTACAATTGGCATTGATCTAAGAAATAGGATAGATCTCCTCAACCATTTAATTAGTATGGAGTAACAAACAAAATTGATGAGTTATACCTTGAATATGGACCATTCATTGATAAAGAACCTGTCCTCCAATAATCTGAGAAGATATACTATGTTTTTTATAATCTGATCCAATCTGATTCAGAGTTCAGTCATTGTGTGACAAGATCCACCAAAGGAAGGAGGAAAGATTTCTTCATTGATGATTCCATTATATGAGGCTAAACATGCTAATGTATCCATGAAGATATGTTTATAATATATTTTTTAGGCTTAAAATGATTTAATTAATTAATTCAATAATTAATTAATCCACTTAATGTACTACCACTGAGCAAGGTGTCCGAACCTCCCTTGTCTGCTCATTGGATATCGTGCCTAGTGTAAAAACCACATTCTACACTCAACCATGGTCTCAGATTTCTATTTTGAGCTAAAATTTAAGATTTATCCCATTTTCTTTATGAATCTTCATGAAACCAATATAAAATATATTTAATATTTTTATAAAATTAATTTTGGGAACATCGGGACTCAGAATCGCACGTTGTCTTTGCGATTATCTCTGGAAATATATATAGAAATTTTTCAATGTCTTACCAGGAAAATAATGAGTCTCTAAATTATTCTATCCTTTAATATTTTCATCCCTAAAAACAAAAATTAGGAAAACAAATCAGGAAACTGAGCCCACACTTGGCTCTCAGGCTCCTAGGAACTCTCATGAATGTTTCTGTTCTCCCACAACACACAAACCAAAGGGATAGTCAATCTATGTAGGGTACACTCCTACCGATCCTTGATCGCCATCAGGTGACCTCTAATGGTAGATCCGTCCTCAATGTATAACTCACCCCAGTCGATGATGTGTGTGGGGTCATGCATGTCTCGCCTCAACTGTGACATGAGGAAGATGTCGTGCACTCGCTCCAGCTATGGGGGTAGGGTGAGGTGGTAGGCAACCTCGCCAATCCTCTTCATGATCTCAAATGGATTGATGAACCTCAAAAATATTTTGCCTCCCTGACCAAACCTCCACAATACTCAATATGAAGAAACTCTTAGGAAAATGTGGTCTCCCTGCTCAAACTCCAAAGGCCTGTGACAGTGATCTTCATAATATTTCTATCTACTCTAGGTCTTCCTGATCTACTCACAGATGACATGAACTTTCTATATCATCACCTATATCATCAAGGGTCCCACAATATATGACTCTCTAATCTATTTCCATCATAAGGGTGACATATAGGATCTCCAATATAGGTCCTAAAAAGTTTTCAGGATGATAGTAGAGTGGTAGATATTATTGTATGCAAACTCTACCAAGGGTAAGTGTATAAGGACCTGGCCTTAAACATTAAATAATATTTAATTAAATGAATAATTCACATTGAGGAAGTTTTTAGGTTTAGAGTTTTAGAGAATTAGGTTATTACATTTACATAACAACATGAATATTACATGTATACAATTCTACCCAGTATCCATTTTTTTCATAAAATAAAAACTCTTGAAAAAACAGTCATGTCTAGTTCCAGGTTTTAGACAACATGATTTTTCCTTGATCCCATCCTTAGCCCTATTCATCTTTAAGTCATGTGAAAACATTTAAAAACATGGGATGAGCATAAAAAGATCAGTAAGGGTTATAAATCAAAGGATGAAAACATTATAGCATCAATAAATACAAATCAATGAAACTATACTTTTCAATCATAACATACCTTATGAAATCATAAGATTTATGAATAACACACACAAATCATAAATCACAAAGGTTACTTAGGGAATCCATATTAAACTTACATTGTAGATATCACAACAACATAGGGAGTTACACTTGGAATACCCATCACAATATATTCCCTAAATCTCTTAGGAGAAACATCACGTTTACCTCCGTCACGTTACCTAATGCATTGGAGAGCTATCTCAGGCTCACTCGCCCTAGGATTATCATGAAACCACCCGTATACGTAAAAAATTCCCAATAAACATAACATAATCAAAACATATAACACATTTATAAAGGAAATATTACATTTCCACATTCCTATATATCAAATCAAGGTATGTAAATAAACAATGTTTAATCAAATCATTTTTAAAACCATTTAAAAAGAGATTTTTGAATCAAAGTGCCCCATACCACTTTGAATATTTTAAATGAATTATCATTTGAAAACATTAATTTCCATATAAATAAATCCTAAAACCCATTTTTAAAACATGGACATTAATGAGAAATATTTAGAATAATAAATCTTTAAAACATTTAAAATGATATTTTAGTTAAAGAGTTTTTTAATAAAAAGAGAGATGCTTGAATACAAATAATTGAAGAATAAATTTTAATCAGAACTTTATAATATCATGAGAATAAAGGGATTCAAGATATAATATGTCAAAGGAAATTATATACACTATATAAGATTTAATTGGTTCATAACAACAATGAAGTCTCAATGGAAATGTAAATTGGGATGAAATCCCTTATAAAGATGGTATCATTAAATTGAGGATAAATCAATCACATAATTATGTGTGAAAAATATAAATACACTAAATATAATTGGATATTAAGTGTAAAAAAATGATTGGTTATTCAGACATATTCCTAGGATGACATATTCAAGAAGTAAAAGTTGAACCGAAAGAATTAAAATTGGGTTAAGAAGTTCCCTAGTAAAACTTTGACAGCCTAACAATGTCACTTTAAAATTCAGAAAATGGGTTGATGAGATAAAAATGGTATCTAATCACTTGGACATAAATTTTACATAAATAAGGATATATAAGAACATATCCCAACATAATAAGATGTAAATTAAAATACATAATAAAAAGAAGTCTTTTAAAAAGAAGAGGGTGAAAGGTTCCCTTACCGATTTGGTAGCTTACAAAACATACTCCACATGAAATAAGGATCATAAAATGAAGATGTAAATACTCATAAATAAAAGTATATTACACAAAGAGTAAAATCATGGGTAGTACATACACCACAAAAGGAAAATAGTCGCAATATAGCATGAATCTCACGGGAATAAAAAGTGAGATGAAAACTCCTTACCACCGCGTAATTAATCGAGTCATATGAAAAAAAGTTAATATCCATTAAATGAATCACAGAATACCATGAATATAAAAATAATCATGATAATATATATCAAATGACAGTAAAAAATACACCACAAGCAATAAATTAGTGGTGAACAGTGGAAATCTCACAGAATTAAAAGTGAGATAAGAAATCCCTTACCTCGTGTCCGACTTGACTCATTTGTTCCTTGTTCTTCCTGAATAATAAACTAAAGTTAATTTATACTTGCTTAAGATCCTTTTTCAAGTTTATTATTCCTTTTATATCACTTATTACCATGTTATAAAAATTATGTACTCTTTTATGTTAATAACGTTTGTGTTGTCGATAAATGGTACTTGAGTCAAAAATGGACTTCTTACAATTACAAGATGTTAACATAGTCAAAAGTTCATTATATCTAGAATGGTATTAATGATTTAGATATAATATATATCATATATATCCATTATATATATATATATATTTATAACTGTACATATCATTTGGAGGTAAGAAATGAAATGCACCGTTCATGGAGACGATAAGTCGTACGTACACATGAACACTACTTTCATTTCTATTTACTATTTTAATAGAATTAAAACATAATGATACATAGGTATATTATAATTCCAGTATAATATCATATATAATATCATTAACTCCATCCTTCATACATCCCACATATGGTATTAACGATTCATATCACTTTGAGTGGGCGATAGTCTGCACTTCCTCAAATGAAATTATCGCGCTTACCCATAATGGAAACCATAAAGGCATGATATAAATGGAAATTTACAGAAGCATAAAGAAAATATAAACATAATATATATCATATATAAATACAGTTCCATCATAATGACCACCATGAGATGCGGTTGGAGGTATTTGAACAATTATCGTTTCGTAAGGCGTTAGTTTGCCATCCACAGAAACATTATGTTCTTCATCCATTAGACGGAGGTGTGTGTAAGTTTAGTTATAAAACTTCTCATAAAAACATCCTATTATATTTATTATACTGGTTTTTTTACAAAATAAAGTAATAAAAATATTTTAGGGATTGGAGAAGTAAAATAAAAGAAAACAATTTAAGAGAAACTGTTACCTTTAATTTCGGTAACTCCTTTTGGTTTTAACCACAGGACTTCTTGAAGTGCCTTCTGCCTAAGGTAAGGATTCTAGAAGGAGTAGAGGGATATAGGGAGATTAATTGGGCAGATTTTGGATGAGACAAAGGTCTTTATAGGTGTGAGGAATTGGTTAGAAGTGGTGTCATTTTATAAGGGCGAGGAGGGGCTCTTTAGGAAAGTGTGAAACTATTATTTTATTATATAATGATATTCGGTTTATAAAGGTCCAAAAATCATTAAATTAGAATATAATATGACTCATATTCGAAATAAATTCATCCAATCAGAATTTAACATGTTTTGGATAATATTTTAATCATTATAATCTTATTTATTTAAATCATTTATTAATGTGGTAAACACTGCATCATTATTGTGTCAAAATTAATTTAATTTATTTGATATCTAAAAATAAAAAAATACCATGATTTAGGAAATATTTTTAAGTTTCCAATGAATATTTATAGTATAAAATAAAATTTATATGACTCATTCTAAAAATTAATTTACAAAATGATATTTTCTTTTGTCATTTTTGCCTTTACTTTAAGTTAATTAATCTAAAGTTTCATTTACTTTCATAAGTGGCTCCATGGGGCCCCAAAATAGACCCAAACAAGCCCATGGTCGGGAATTACTCATAAAATAATGTTAGGACAAGTTTTAAGGTAATTTTGAATTATTATAATATTCTTTTTACCTTGAATTACCATATTTACCTTTAACTACGGTAAAAAATGTAAAAAGTTACAATTCACCAAAAAATTATTTTCATCTTATTGAACCAAATTTTAATTATTAATAACAACCATTGATGTAGGATTTTTAAAATTCAATTCACAGAAGAGGTAAAATTTCATTTAAATGAAACAGTCAGTTTTTTTAACTACTACTAAGTGGTTTCACTATTCATCAAAAATTGATGTTTTTCTGAAAAATATCAAAAATTTAGCCTAAGAATTATTTGATATTCCGAATTAAAATATGATGTCTATTTTACCAAATTCAAAACATAGTAGTTGTATTAGTTAATTTAAAATTAATTCTCATTGTCAAACCAAATAGCGTGTTTTTAAGACACAATAACTATCAAAAGATTGACAGTTGATTATGTCCAATTTCAAAGTGAAATTGATTAAAAAGACCAAAAATAGATTAAATGGTAAAAATATAATCTATTTAAACTTTAAAAACAATTAAAAGCATAATATAACCATATAAATAAATTAGATTAAAAGGAAATTTTGTATTAAAATACAGTATTTTTCACTATTCTTTACAAAAATGAACTTTATCAGAAAAATACCAAAAATTTACCCAAAGTAAATTTTGATGTCCTGATTCTAAATAAGAATTTTATTTTGTCAAATAGAACATATAAAAGTGGAAAAAATTATATTTAAAGGGGGTTCACCATAAAAAGGTGGTAAATCGACGTTTTACTAAATATTAGAGTATTCATGCTTAAAATTAGATTCATTCACATTTTAAGCCTATAACATTTATTGGATAATTGTAAACACATTTAACAAACATGAATAATAATATTTTAGTTAGTTTTGTTCATTCCCGCCAATACAACGGCTAGGAGTTAACTACCATTTAAAATAATGATATTAAATTATTAGTGTGCAACGTTGGATTTAAAAGAAACCTATTGTTGTGTATCAGGTACGCTATCGAACATAGAAACCCATTTAAAGTAAAATTAATATTTAATTCACAAAAATTAATAAATATGAAAATTTAATATTCTTTATTTTCTTGGGATATTACATACTTCCCCCCTTTTGGGAATTGTGTCCTCACAATTTTAAAATTGGGCTCGGAAACATCATTGAAAGTCCCAAATCAGAAAAAGAGTGAATAAAACTATCTCTTTAAAATAAAGGAAGAGAAGTAAAAAGGTCACTTGAGATAAACCAAACTAAGATCCCTTGTAGTAAAACATGGATATGGAAGAGAAGAAAAATTTTCAAGTTCTGATGGAGAGTGACATAAAACATGATTAGGAGAAAGTTAACCACCATAAAATCACAAACATGTGATGGGTTCAACGATCCTTGATTACCAAGTAGAAAAAGTTAACAGAAAAAGTTTTTGGTTTAAGATAATTTTCATAAATTTGAGGAATTTATTTATGAGCTTAACAAAAAACATAAGGAAACATACTTACTTGTCATGTATACTTTCATCCTTTACTAAATTCTTACCACAAACTCTTCTTTTCTCCAAAGGATGAGTATTAAAACTGACTTGGTCACATTAAAAGTGCTAAAATAAACTTCTAGAGTATCACATAATCCACAAAATATGAACTATATATTTCCCCTGTCTTTAGACATCAACCATAACCAAAACATTTAGTATAAGATCAGATAATCCCAAAAAGGATAATCTTTTACAAAAAGAAAAACTACTCTAAATCTCCAAAAAAAATATAACAATACCCAAAGTTCAAAAAAGACCATTCTATAAACATATGTCCATAAAATTATTCAAATTAATCCAAACTAAGATTGAAACCTAAATCTTGAGAGGATTTAATCGCATAGTCTTCCAAGATAAATCGTAACATTTATCTCCAAATAATATCAGTTACTCTTAAAGTATCATATTGAAAAGTAATTAAACTAATCACATATTCTCCATGTTAGGGTAATTATTTCCATAGATAACCCAAAATCAACTTATTATTGATTCATAAAATCATCTAAATAAAAAGAATTAGTCATACTCACCAGGGACTTCATTTATTCTAGTGGTAGGTGATAAATCCCAATCGGACTTTGGTTGTGGGTTCGATTCCCAAAGCTTTGTCCAACGTGATGGGTTGTCAAATGGTCTATGTGTCATCCGTTTTAAAATATTATTTAATTTTATAACATTACCCAAAAGAGTTAAATTCTTCAAAAATAACCATAACATATTTTAACCACAAGGTTTATCTAATAACTTTCATTTTTCATCCCAAAATGTATTAACTTGTAATTGCCTCGAATTCAAGGATCATATAAACCCAAATGGTTCTTTATAACTATATACCCAAAAGAAAAGATAATTATTCCTTGAATAAATTTTTTCATATATCATACTTCAAGGTTACACATACTATAAAAAGTCTTCTAATGTAATCCCATCATCAAAAGATCCTTAATACTTTTAAGCATTTCACCATCCTAAAATCTACCATAACACTTGAATCCCATATATGTTAACTTCTTACTCATTCAACATTTTTCATGACCCATTAACCATTCCTTTCCAACTTATTCTGATATAATCCTTTCCTACAAACAAAATCATGAATCATATCTTAAGATTCAATAATATCAAAACATATGTTAAGAAATAATCCATACCTTTCACTGGTCATTACCAGTTTCTTCATCCCCAACAGAAATGGAATTAGGTATTGGTAAAAAAATATTTGTATGATCCTAGTGATCCTATTCCCGAAACTTCTTCATAGGACATGTGTTTTTATAATGACTATGCACACCACATTTAAAACATTCAATTAATCCCTCAGAAAGAACTTCTTTCCCTTTCCTAGAGTCAACTGGATGCTTCCTTTTTCCATGGCAGGTTCTTGCTTTATGACCTTCATTTCCACATCTATATCATCTTCATGTCCCTTTGAAACATTTTCCTAGGTGTTTCTTTACACATCCTCTACACATAGGTTTTTGAACATACTTACCTTTATGATTATTTATTGAACTTCCGTAGGGATTTGTCTCTCGCATAAATGTTGCCTTATAATAATCACAAATGTTTAGGTGGTCAATCATGACTCCAAATAGTTGGTTGAGAATAACCACAAGATTTATCATTGCAACTCTCATTTCATTCAATTTCTCATTCAGAAAACCGTCACAGTTTTCTTTCAATCCATTGTTACTTTGATGCCTGCTAGATCCAGCCATTTACTAAAACAAAAAAGTTCAGTGTGAGTATATCAATAAAATCATCATATAATATCTAATAAGGAGGGTAAATACTAAGATAGACTTATTCATGTTATTTTAAACTCATTCACTTTATCAACAAAAACTATGACTCTTTACAATATAATAACCATTATGGGTATGTCACTTATGATTAAATAACACCATCAGCTCTAAAGTTATATAAACCGACCTCTAATACCAACTATAAGGACCCCGCCTTAAAAATTACATAATATTGAATTAAATGAATAATTCACATTGAAGATCCTTTCAGGTTTAGAGTTTTAGAGAATTAGGTCATTACATTTACATAACAACATGAATATTATATGTATAAAATTCCACCCAGTATCCATTTTTTTCATAAAATAAAAACTCTTGAAAAAAAGAGTCATGTCTAGTTCCATGTTTTAGACAACATGAATTTTCCTTGATCCCATCCTTGACCCTATTAATCTTTAAGTCCTGTGAAAACATTTCAAAACTTGGGATGAGCATAAAAAGATCATTAAGGGTTATAAAACAAAGGATTAAAACATTATCCCATCAATAAATACAAATCAAGGAAACTATACTTTTCAATCATAACATACCTTAGGAAATCATAAGATCTATGAATAACACACACAAACCATAAATTATAAAGGTTACTTATGGAATCCATATCAAACTTAAATTATAGCTATCACAGCTACATAGGTACTTACACTTGGAGTACCCATCAAAGTATATTCCCTAAATCTCTTAGGAGAAACATCACGTTTACCTCCGTCACGTTACCCAATGCATTGGAGAGCTATCTCGGGCTCACCCACCCTAGGTTTATCATGGAACCACCCGTATACATAAACAATGACCAATAAACATATCATAATAATAACATATAACACATTTATAAAGGAAATATAACATTTCCACATTCCAATATATCAAATCAAGGTATTGAAATAAACAACATTTTATCAAATCATTTTCAAAACCATTTAAAAAGAGATTTTTGAATCAAAGTGTCCCATACCACTTTGAAGATTTTAAATGAATTATCATTTGAAAAAATTAATGTCCATATAAATAAATCCTAAAAAACATTTTGAAAACATGGAAATTAATGATAAATATTTAGAAGAATAAATCTTTAAAACATTTTAAACAATATTTTAGTTAAAGAGTTTTTTAACAAAAACAAAGACGCTTGAATAAAAATAATTGAAGAATTACTTTTAATCATAACTTTATAATATCATGAGAATAAAAGGATTCATGATATTATATTTCAAAGGAAAGTATATACACCATATAATATTGAATTGGTGTATAACAGCAATGAAGTCTTAGTGGAAATGTAAATTGGGATGAAATCCATCATAAAGATGGTATCATTAAATTGAGGATAAATTAATCAAAAAATTATGTGTGAAAAATATAAATACACTAAATATAAGTGGATATTATGTTTAAAACAATCATAGGTTATTTAAACATATTCATATGATGATATATTCAATAAGTACAAGTTTAACCTAAATAATTGATATTGGGTTAAGAAGTTCCCTTGTAAAAATTTGACAGCCTAACGACATCACTTTAAAATTCAGAAAATGAGTTGATGAGATAAAAAGGGAATCTCATCACTTGGACATAATTTTTACATCAATAAGGATATCTAAGTACATATCCCAACATAATAATATTTAAATTAAAATACATAACAAAAATAAGTCTTTTAAAAAGTGGAGGGTGAAAGGTTCCCTTACCGATTTGGTAGCTTCCAAAACATACAACACATGAAAGAAGGATCATAAAATGAAGATTTAAATACTCATAAATGAAGGTATATTACAAAAATAGTACAATCATGGGTAGTACATACACCACACAAGGAAAATAGTGGCAATATTGCAAGAATCTCACGAGAATAAAAAGTGAGATGAAAACTCCTTACCACTGCGTAATCAATCGAGTTGTATGACCAAAAGTTAATATCAATTAAATGAATCACAGAATACCATGAATATAAAAATAATCATGATAATATATATCAAATGGCAGAACAAAATACACCACATGAAATAAATTAGTGGCGAAAAATGGAAATCTCACAGAATTAAAAGTGAGAAAAGGAATCCCTTACCTCGTGTCCGAATTGACTCGTTTGTTCCTTGTTCTTCCTGAATAATAAACTAAAGTTAATTTATACTTTATTAAGAACCTTTTTAAAGTTTATTATTCCTTTTATATCACTTATTACAATGTTATAAACATTATACAATCTTTTAAGTTAATAATGTTTGTTTTGTCGATAATTGGTACTTGAGTCATGAATGGACTTCCTACAATTACAAGTTGTTCACATAGTCAAAAGTTAATTATATCCAGAATGATATTCATGATTTATACATCATATATATCATATATATCCAGTATATATATCATATATATATATATTTATAATAGTACATATCATTTGGAGGTAAGAAATGAAATGCATCGTTCATGGAGACGGTAAGCCGTACATACGCATGAACACTACTTTCATTTCTATTTCTTATTTTAATGGAATTAAAACATAATGATAAATGGGAATATTATAATTCCAGTATAATATAATATATATTATCATTAACTCTATCCTTTATACATCCCACATATGGTATTAACGAGTCATATCACTTTGAGGGGGCGGTAGTCCGCACTTCCTCAAATGAAATTATCGTGTTTACCCATAATGGAAACCATAAAGGAATGATATAAATGGAAATTACAGAAGCATAAATAAAATATAAACATAATATATATCATATATAAATATAGTTCCATCATAATGGCCACCATGAGAGGCGGTTGGAGATATTGGAACAATCATCGTTTCGTGAGGCGTTAGTTTTCCATCCACAGCAACATTATTTTCTTCATCCATTAGATGGAGGTGTGTATAAGTGTAGTTTGAATCCTTCTCATAAAAACATCCAAGTATATTAAGGATATTGGTGTTGTTACAAAAGAAAGTAATAAAAATAGTTTAGTGGTTGGAGAAGTAAAATAAAAGAAAACAATTTAAGAGAAACTGTTACCTTTAATTTGGGTAACTCCCTTTGGTCTGAACCAAAGGACTTCTTGAAGTGACTTATGGATAAGGTAAGGATTCTAGGAGGAGGATAGGGATGTTGGAAGCTTAATTGGTCAGAGTTTGGACTAGTCAAAAGGATTGATAGGTGTGAGGAATTGGTTAGAAGTTGTGTTCTTTTATAAGGGGGAGGAGGGGCTCTTTAGGAAAGTGTGAAAATATTATTTTATTATATAATTATATTCTGTTTCTAAAGGTCCAAAAATCATTAAAGTTAAAGATAATATGACTCATATTTAAAAAAAAATCATTCAATCAGAATTTAAAATGTTTTGGATAATATTTTAATCATTATAATCTTATTTATTTAAATCAATTATTAATGAGGTAAACACTGCATCATTATTGTGTCATAAGCAATTTAATTTATTTGATGTCTAAAAATTATAAAAAAAACCATGATATAGAGAATATTAATAGATTTCAAATGAATATTTATAGTTGAAAATATAATTTATATAACCACTTCTAAAAATTAATTTACTAAACGATATTTTCTTTTGTCATTTTTGCCTTTACTTTAAGTTAATTAATCTAAAGTGTCATTTTCTTTAATAAGTGGCTCCATGGGGTCCCAAAATAGACCCAAAGATAACCATGGTCGGCCTTTACTCATCCAATAAGGTTAGGACATGTGTTATGGTAATTTTTAATTATTATAATATTCTTTTTACCTTTAATTACCCAATTTATCTTTAACCATGGTAAAAAAAGTAAAAAGTTACTATTCACCAAAAAATTATTTTCATCTTATTGAACCACATTTTACTTATTAATAATAGCCATATATGTCAGATATTTGAAATTAAATTCACAGAAGAGGTAAAATTTCATTTAAATGAAAAATTCATTTTTTGAAATACTACTAAGTGGTTTCACTATTCATCAAAAATTGAAATTTTTCAGAAAAATTACAAAAATTCAGCCTAAGAATATTTTGATTTTCCAAATTCAAAAATGATGTCAGTTTTACCAAATTCAAAACATAGTAGTTGTATTAATTAATTTAAAATTAATTCCCGTTGTCAAAAGAAATAGCATGTTTTTAAGAAACAATAACTGTTAAAAGATTTACAGTTGATTATGTCCAATTTCAATATGAAATTGCTTCAAAAGACCAAAAATAGATTAAATGGTAAAAACATAATCTATTTAAACTTTAAAAACAATTAAAAGGATAATATAACCATATAAATAAATTAGATTAAATGGAAATTTTGAATTAAAATACAGTATTTTTCACTATTCATTAAAAAATAAACTTTATCAGAAAAATACCAAAAATTTACCCAAAGTAAATTTTGATGTCCCGATTCTAAAGAAGAATTTTATTTTGTAAAATATAACATATAAAAGTGATAAAAACTAGATTTAAAAAGGGTTCCCCATAAAAAGGTGGTAAATCGACCTTTTACCGAATATTAGAGTATTAATGCTTAAAATTAGATTCATTCACATTTTAATCCTCTAAATTTTGTTGGAAAAATGTAAATACATTTAACAAGCATGTATAATCATATTTTAGTTATTTTTGTTCATTTTTTCTAATACAATGGCTAGGAGTTAACTACCATTTAAAATAATAATATTAAATTATTAGTGTGCAACGTAAGATTTCAAAGAAACCTGTTGTTGTGTATCAGGTACGCTATCGAACATAGAAAAACCTTTAAAGGAAAATTTATATTTAATTAAAAAATATTAATAAATATGAAAATTTCATATTCTTTATTTTTCTAGGATGTTACATCCTTCCCCCTTTTGGGAGTTGCGTCCTCACAATTTTAAAATTGGGCTCAGAAACATCATTGAAAGTCCCACATCGGAAAAAGAGTCAATAAAACTATCACTTTAAAATAAAGGAAGAGAAGTACAAATGTCACCCGAGATAACCCAAACTAGGATCCCATGTAGGAAAACATGGATATGAAAGAGAAGACAAATGGTCATATTCTGATGGAGAGTGACAGAAAACATGATTAGGAGAAAGTTAACCACCAGAAAATCACAAACATGTGATGGGTTCAACGGTCCTTGATTCCCCAGTAATAAAAGTTAACAGAAAATGTTTTTGGTTTAAGTTACTTTTTATAATGTTGAGTAATTTATTTATGAGCTTAACTAAAAACATAAGGAAACCTACTTACTTTTCATGTAGACTTTCTTCCTTTACTAAATTCCTACCACAAACTCATCTTTTCTCTAAAAAATAAGTATTCAAACTGACTTAGTCACATTAAAAGTGATAAAATAAACTCCTAAAGTATCACGTAATCCAAAAAATATGAACTATATATTTACCCTATCTTTAAACATCAACCAAAACCAAAACTTTTAGTATAAGATCAGATAATCCCTAAAAAGGATAAACTTTTACAAAAAGAAAAACTACTCTAAATCTCCAAAAAAAAATTAAAAATACCCAAAGTTCAACAAAGACCATTCAATAAAAGTAATCCATACTAAGTTTGAAACCTAAATCTTAGAAGGATTTAATCACATAGCCTTCCAAGATAAACAGTAACATTTATCATCAAATAATATCAGTTACTCTTAATGTCTCATATTGAAAAGTAATTAACCTAATCACATATTCTCCATGATAGGGTAATAATTTCCATAGATAACCCAAAATCAACTTATTATTGATTCATAAAATCATCTAACTAAAAATAATTAGTCATACTAACCAGGTACTTCATGTAGTCTAATGGTAGGTGATAAATCCTAATTGCACTTTGGTTGTGGGTTCGATTCCTGCAACTTTGTCTGACACGACGGGTTGTCACATGGTCTACGTGCCATCCTTTTTCAAATACAATATCATTTTAGAACATTGCCAAAACGTGTTAAATTCATCAAAAATAACCATAACATATTTTAACCACAATGTTTATCTAATAACTTTCATTTTGCATCACAACATTTATTAACCTGTAATTGAATCAAATTCAAGGATCCTATAAACTGAAATGGTCCTTTATAACTATATCCACAAAAGAAAAGATAATTATTCCTTGAATAGAATTTTTTATATATCAAACTTCAGGGTTAAACATTCTATAAAATTTCTTCTAATGTAATCCCATAATCAAAAGATCCTTAATACTTTTAAGCATTTTACCATCCTAAAATCTACCATAACGCTTGAATCCCATATGTGTTAACTTCTTACTCATTCAACATTATTCATGATCCATTAACCATTCCTTTCCAACTTATTCAGAAATAATCCTTTCCTACAAACAAAATCATGAATCATATCCTAAGATTCAATAATATCAAAACATATGTTAAGAAATAATTCATACCTTTCACTGTTCATTGCTAGTTTCTTCATCCTCAATTGAAATGGCATTAGGTATTGGTAAAGAAATATTTGTACGATCCTAGTGATCCCATTCCAAAAACATCTTTATAGGACATGTGTTTGTATAATGACCATTCACACCACATTTAAAACATTCAGTTGATCCCTCAAAAAGAACTTCTTTCCCTTTCCTAGAGTCAACTGGATGGTTCCTTTTTCCATGGAAGGTTCTTGATTTATGACTTTCATTTCCACATCTATAGCATCTTCCTGTCCCTTTGAAACATTTTCCTAGGTGTTTCTTTCCACATCCTTGACACATAGGTTTTTTAACATACTTAACTTTATGATTATTACTTGAACTTCTATAGGGATTTGTTTCTCGCATAAATGTCGCCTTATAATAATCACTAAGTTTCAGGTGGTCAATCATGACTCCAGATAGTTGGTTGAGAATAACCACAAGAGTTATCATTGAAAATCTCATTTCATTCAATTTCTCATTCAGAAAACCATCACAGTTTTCTTCATATCCATTGTTACTTTGATTCCTACTAGATCCATCCATTTACTAAAACAAAAAAGGCCAGGGTGAGTATATCAGTAAAATCATCATATAATATCTAATGAGGAGGGTAAATACTAAGATAGAATTATTCATGTTATCTTAAACTCATTAACTTTATCAAAAAAAATATGACTCTTTACAATATTCTAACCATTATGGTTATGTCACTTATGATTAAATAACACCCTAACCTCTAAAGTTATCTAAACCGATCTCTGATACCAACTATAAGGACCCGACCTTAAACAATACATAATATTGAATTAAATGAATAATTCACATTGAGGATATTTTCAGGTTTAGCGTTTTAGAGAATTAGGTCATTACATTTACATAACAACAGGAATATTACATGTAGACAATTATACCCAGTATCCATTTTTTTCATAAAATAAAAACTCTTGAAAAAAAGAGTCATGTCTAGTTCCAGGTTTTAGACAGCCTGACTGTTCCTTGATCCCATCCTTGACCCTATTCATCTTTAAGTCCTGTGAAAACATTTAAAAACATGGGATGAGCATAAAAATCTCAGTAAGGGTTCTAAAACAATGGATGAGAACATTATCCCATCAAGAAATACAAATCAATGAAACTATACTTTTCAATCATAACATACCTTACGAAATCATAATATTTATGAATAACACACAAAAATCATAAATCATAAAGGTTACTTATGGAATCCATATCAAAATTACAGTGTAGATATCACAACTATATAGGGAGTTACACTTGGAATACCCATCATAGTATATTCCCGAAATCTCTTAGGAGAAACATCACGTTTACCTCCGCCACGTTACCCAATGCATTGGAGAGCTATCTCAGGCTCACCCGCAATAGGTTTATCCCGGAACCACCCGTATACGTAAACAATGACCAATAACCATAACATAGTCATAACATATAACACATTTATAAAGGAAAGATAACATTTCCTCATTCCAATATATCAAATCAAGGTATTTAAATAAACAATGTTTTATAAAATCATTTTCAAAACCATTTAAAAAGAGATTTTTAAATCAAAGTGTCCCATACCACTTAGAAGATTTTAAATTAATTATCATTTGAAAACATTAATGTCCATATAAATAAATCCTAACCCATTTTGAAAACATGGACATTAATGAGAAATATTTATAAGAATAAATCTTTAAAACATTTAAAATGATATTTTAGTTAAAGAGTTTTTTAACAAAAATAGAGACGGTTGAATACAAATAATTGAAGAATATCTTTTAATCAGAAATTTATAATATCATGAGAATAAAGGGATTCATGATATAATAAATCAAAGTAAAGTGTATACACCATATAAGAGTGAATTGGTGCATAACAACAATGAAGTCTCAGTGGAAATGTAAATTGGGATGAAATACTTTATAAAGATGGTATCTATAAATTGAGAATAAATCAATCACATAATTCTGTGTGAAAAAATATAAATACACTAAATATAAGTGGATATTAAGTGTAAAAAAATCATATGTTATTCAAACATATTCCTAGAATGACATATTCAAGAAGTACAAGTTGAAGCTAAAGAATTGAAATTGGGTTAATAAGTTACCTTGTAAAAATTTGACAGCATAACAATGTCACTTTAAAATTAAGAAAATGAGTTGATGAGATAAAAATAGTATCTCATCACTTGGAAATAAATTTTACATCAATAAGGATATATAAGAACATATCCCAACATAATAAGATGTAAATTAAAAGACATAACAAAAAGAAGTCGTTTAAAAAGAGGAGGGAGAAAGGTTCCCTTACCGATTTGGTAGCTTACAAAACATAAACCACATGGAAGAAGGTTCATAAAATGAAGATGTAAATACTAATAAATGAAATTATATTACACAAAGAGTACAATCATGGGTATTAAATACACCACACAAGGAAAATAGTGGCAATATAGCATGAATCTCATGGGAATAAAAAGTGAGATGAAAACTCCTTACCACCGTGTAATCAATAAAGTTGTATGACCAAAAGTTAATATCCATTAAATGAATCACATAATACCATGAATATAAAAATAATCATGATAATATATATCAAATTTTAGTACACAATACACCACATGCAATAAATTAGTGGTGAATAATGGAAATCTCACGGAATTAAAAGTGAGATAAGAAATCCCTTACCTCGTGTCCGACTTGACTCATTTGTTCCGTGTTCTTCCTGAATAATAAACTAAAGTTAATTTCTAATTGATTAAGTACCTTTTAAAAGTTTATTATTCCTTTTATTTCACTTATTACTATGTTATAAACATTATGTAATCTTTTAAGTTAATAACGTTCGTTTTGTCGATAATTGGTACTTGAGTCAAAAATAGACTTCTTACAATTACAAGTTGTTCACATAGTCAAAAGTTCATTATATCCAGAAGGATATTAATGATTTAGATATCATATATATCATATATATCCATTATATATATACATTTATATTCATAATAGTACATATTATTTGGAGGTAAGAAATGAAATGCACCGTTTATGGAGACGGTAAGCTGTACGTACGCATGAACGATACTTTCATTTATATTTCTTATTTTAATAGAATTAAAACATAATGATAAAAAGGTATATTATAATTCCAGTATAATATCATATATAATACCATTAACTCCATTCTTTATACATCTCACATATGGTATTAACGAGTCATATCACTTTGAGGGGGCGGTAGTCCGCACTTCTTCAAATGAAATTATCGCGCTTACCCATAATGGAAACCATAAAGGCATGATATAAATTGAAATTACATAAGAAAAAAGAAAATATAAACATAATATATATCATATATAAATACAGAGACATCATAATTTCCACCATTAGAGGTGGTTGGAGAAATTTGAATAATCATCGTTTCGTGAGGCGTTAGTTTTCCATCCACAGAAACACTATGTTCTTCATCCATTAGATGGAGGTGTGTGTAAGTGTAGTTATAATACTTCTCATAACAACATCCTAGTATATTTAGGATACTGTTTTTGTTACCAAAGAAAGTAATAAAAAGAATTTAGGGGTTGGAGAAGTAAAATAAAAGAAAATAATTTAAGAGAAACTATTACCTTTAATTTGGGTAACTCCCTTTGGTTTGAACCAAAGGACTTTTGGAAGTGAATTTTGCCTAAGGTAAGGCTTATAAGAGGAGGAGAGGTATGCAGGGAGATTAATTGGGTAGAGTTTGGATGAGATAAAAGGCTTGATAGGTGTGAGGAATTTGTTAGAAGTGGTGTCCTTTTATAAGGGGGTAGAGGGGCTCTTTAGGAAAGTGTGAAAAAATTATTTTATTATATAATGATATTCTATTTCTAAAGGTCTGAAAATCATTAAAGTTAAAAATAAGATGAATCATATTCAAAATAAAATCATCCAATCAGAATTTTACATGTTTTAGATAATATTTTAATCATTATAATCTTATTTATTTTAATCATTTATTAATGAGGTAAACACTGCATCATTATTGTGTCATAAGTAATTTAATTTATTTGATGTCTAAAAATTATAAAAAAATACCATGATGTAAAAAATATTTTTAAGTTTACAATGAATACTAATAGTCAAAATTATAATTTATACAACCCCTTATAAAAATTAATTTACTAAAAGGTATTTGCTTTTGTCATTTTTGCCTTTACTTTAAGTTAATTAATCTAAAGTGTCATTTTCTTTAATAAGTGGCTCCATGGGGTCCCAAAATAGACCCAAATATTACCATGGTCGACTATTACTCATACAATAAAGTTAGGACTAGTGTTAAGGTAATTTTAAATTATTATAATATTCTTTTTACTTGGAATTACCATATTTACCTTTAACCGTGGTAAAAAAAGTAAAAAGTTAATGTTCACTAAAAAATTATTTTCATCTTATTAAACCACATTTTACTTATTAATAACAACCATTTATGTCATATTTTTGAAATTCAATTCACAGAATAGGTAAAATTTCATTTGAATTAAAAAGTCAATTTTTTAACTACTACTAAGTGTTTTCACTATTCATCAAAAAATTGATGTTTTTCAGAAAAATACCAAAAAATCAGCCTAAGAATTATTTGATATTCCAAATTAAAATATGATGTAAATTTTACCAAATTAAAAACATATTAGTTGTATTAATTAATTTAAAATTAATTTCTGTTGTCAAAACAAATAGCGTGCTTTTAAGAAACAATAACTATTAAAAGATTGACTGTTGATTATGTCCAATTTCAAAGTGAAATTACTTAAAAAGACAAAAAATAGGTTAAATGGTAAAAATATAATCTATTTACACTTTAAAAATAATTAAAAGGATACTATAATAATATAAATAAATTAGATTAAAAGGAAATTTTGAATTAAAATATAGTATTTTTCATTATTCATTAAAAAAATTAACTTTATCAGAAAAATACCAAAAATTTACCCAAAGTTAATTTTAATGTCTCAATTCTAATTTTTTTTATTTTTTCAAATATAACATATAAAAGTGACAAAAACTAGATTTAAAAAGGGTTCTCCATAAAAGGCAGAAAATCGACATTTTACTGAATATTTGAGTATTCATGCTTAAAATTAGATTCATTCACATTTTAAGCCTCTAACATTTATTGGATAAATGTAAATATATTTAACAAACATGTATAATCATATCGTAGTGAGTTTTGTTTATTCCCTCCAATACAACGGCTAAGAGTTAACTACCATTTAAAATAATAATATTAAATTATTAGTGTGCAACGTAAGATTTCAAAAAACCTGTTGTTGTGTATCGGGTATGCTATCAAAAATAGTAAACCTATTAAAGTAAAATTAATATTTAATTCAAAAATATTAATAAATATGAAAATTTCATATTCTTTATTTTCCTCGGATGTTACAAAGTGATCCTCCCAGCTCCAACCAAATTCTCACACACAAGATCTTAGAATATCCTACAGAACCTAGATATTTCACTTGTTCTTCCCATCATTTTGGGGGTGAAATCATGTAGTCATTCGAAATTAGGTCCTAAATGCCTCTTTATGGCCTCTCCACAATCATGATGTAAACTACACATCACGATCATAGACAATCATCAAGGTCACCCAGTGAAGGTGAATGATCTCCCATAAATACAATTGCCCCAAATTCTCCACCGAACTCTACTCCCTGATAGCTAGTAAGTGTTCTAACTTTATTAGTCCATCAACTATCACATAGATGGAGTCATGGATCTTCACTCTGTGTGAAATCAATGCCACAAAGTCCATGATTATTTCATCCCACTTCCACTCTAGGATCTCAAGGGTCTACATCAAACCTGTCGATACTTGGTGCTTAGACTTTACTTAATGACAGGTGAGACACCAAGAGACAAACTCATCTATTCTTTGTCTCATGCCATACCACCAAAACTACCACTGATGTTCTCTTAACATATTCTCCATACTGTGTTTTACAACTTGGGGAGGAGTGTTGAATTTATGAATCACCTCCTCCGGTATCGTGGCTAGAACCACTGTCCCCCCTGGAACATGATGGCATGATTCCATTGTTCATAATATCCATTTGGTGAGTTTACTATGGATACCCATTCATGTTAAACCTCAAAGTTGACATCTCTTAGATGGGACTCTCTCACATGCTCGAGGAGTGAAGGATTTCACACCATGAAGTGAAGAAAAGTTGTGCCCTCCTGCTCCACTAGGGTTAGATATAGATAATCCAACTTCTATAAAGCCTCCTACACTAAGCAATCATAGGGCTTCCTGCTATGGGAATATATTACAACATTTTACTTCCTTAGAGTATAGACTATATCAAAGTCATATTCTGAAAGGAACTCCACCTAGCATCATTGTCTTAGGTTCAGATCTTTCTAAGTGAAGATGTACCTGAGAATATGGTGGTATGAGTAAACCAAAAGGTGCTCCCCTAGAAGGTAGTGCCTCCACATCCTTAAAAAGAAGACTACCACTGACATATCTAGGTAGTGCATTATGTAGTTCTATTTATGGTGTCTCAACATCCTTGACCCGTATGTAATAACTGTCTGTCATGACATTAATGTTGACACTGAGAATGCAAGGGTACCAACAAACAAGGTAGGTGAGTAGACTCATCCAACCATGAGAAGATAGACATGGAAAGCTCTTGTAATATCTTACTTGTATTCACCCCTCTTAGATGGAGAGTAATCCCAAACCAGAAACTCTGCCACACCCACTAGTGGCATCCCAACTGAGTATGGATGTAAGGTAACTAATCCATATTGCATAATCATCATATGGTCTAACTATACCACTAAAAAATAATTATAATCAAGGATACCCTTACACCAGGGCTACCAAGACCTTCTCTGGCACTTCAGTACATAAACATTCCTTAAACACACAAGTATAATGAACTCATTTTACACACATTGACACTATCCACTTTGGGCAACACTAACACACCAACAATGTTTTGGTTTCATCTAAAAAATGTGTATCAGTGGGGAAAGTGTCCCACTTCCTTGTGAGTCTAAAACTACTTCAACAAACAAAAAGTACTCCTCAAGAATGTCACATTCTAAGATGATTCCAAGAACATGAGAGTTCCAAAAAATAACAAAGGTATTCCCAAATGATCTGATTGGGTCTTACCTGGAACTCTATCAGCAACCAACAACATTTCACCTAGCCCAAAACACACAAGTTAGAGGGGCTGATCTCACACATGTCAATATTATCTACTTTGGGGTGCACTGACTCTCCCTCATGGTTTTACTCTAATCACAAAAATGAATCTCAATAGGGTAAGTGCCCCTCTACTTATTATTTTTGAAGCTACGTTAAACAACACCTATAAAGGGTTACATTGATTCACCATGTCACCCCAGTTAAACCTAAATAAAAGAGTGGAAAGAAAATAGTTCCTAAAAAAGTGTCTAAAATTATTTACTTTAAAAGATATAAAGGAAATAGAGAATACCTCTAATCATATCGTGCATTATGGGATTATAGATATCTAAAGCCTATAGCTTTCTGTGACCATGACCACCATATCCCTAATCATAACATCGGATTCCTGGTGGTGGTAGGATCTCATAGCGTCATCCACCAAATACAACTCATCCTGCTCCTCTACTAGCTCCATCTCCTTTGGGAGCACCCTGATCATGGTGTTGCCTCTGCTGTGGTGGTCCATCAGCTATTTAACGATGCTTCTCAACATGTCTATTCAGGAAATCATACACCATGTGACCTCACTCATTATAAGAAAATAACCAACCCTCTCTAGGTTACCCTAGTGATATGTGCTACCCTTGAACTGTAAGACCATGCACATGAGCCTACTCATGATAGGATTTTCTATACTTAGATCCCACCAACTAGTTACTACTAGTTACTATAGATGACATAGCTATGTGATGCCCACTGCTGGTTCCTGCTATCTAGTGTCTCTATAATAGAAAGATCTCTATCACTAGTGACTGTTCCGACACCCCAACATAGGTGGGTATGAAAAAGGTTATAGAGGAGGATTGGATATCTTTGAGGAGTCCCTACTAAAACATCCATGCTCAAAAGTAGCCATCATGGATCATGTCAAGAGATAAAGTGCATGGTCTATGAACCACATTGCGTACTCCTCCACCGTTACCCATCCTTGATAAAGCTCATGAAGCTCTTGAATCTAGACTGAGCACAAGTATGAGGTGTAGAACTTCTCATGAAATAGCTATTGGAAGTCAGTCCCTGAGAGAGTATAATCATCATGAATCTACATAAAAAGGTTCATCCAATGCCTAACTACTCCATGTAAATAGTTAGCTTATAGTATAACAACCTGATCTGTTAGGGTCCGAACAAGACTAAAGATATAGACCATCCACTTTAGACAATCCTCTACTTCATATGTATCTGGATCACCATGGAACCTCATCAGTATCTAAAGTTTGAACTCACAAAGTGCGCTAAACCTACAACATACTCAGTCTACTATAGAATGATATGATGCTTGA
Source organism: Viscum album (assembly GCA_963277665.1). Taxonomy (NCBI): domain Eukaryota; kingdom Viridiplantae; phylum Streptophyta; class Magnoliopsida; order Santalales; family Viscaceae; genus Viscum; species Viscum album. The sequence goes on along the minus strand of OY728141.1, from coordinate 1,480,708,157 downwards.
TAGGGGGAGGTGCTACTTCTTGCCTACCTGGAGGAAGAGGATCATAAGATATACCTTGAACTGATGCCTCATTAGTAATAGGATCATCATCATGAGTTGGAGCTGGTTTCCAGGTAGGCTATCTTCATATAGGCATCCATAAATTTATCAAGGAGTATCATAGTTAGATGAGTATATATATATATATAATGGGGAGCTAACTCAAGAAATATAGTCAAAGAATCAATCCTATATGATTCATGTACCATTAATCCCTGCAAAAAATCTCTCATCATGTTGGTTTGAAAAACAGGTAGTCAGAGACTAGGTGAATGGATCTGTCGACTAATAAACCATCATTGGACTCCTTAGCATGAGATCCATACTCCTGACACCTTGAAATTAATTCCCTAAACCTAACTAGAACTTATTAAGGTGATAAAAATGAACAATATCCCAATGAATTAACTTTCTATGATACCAATCTTTCATGACCTGACCCAAGTCGCGGCTCAAGCTGCAACTACCCCATGCCCGCCTCTATAGTCCAAGGGATGGAGACAAGCACCAAAGGCGTGGCTAACTCAAAAAGGAATTTTCCTAAAAAACTATACATATGAACACAAAAAACAATGAAAAAGTGTACAGGGAAAGAATAAAATATACAGAACTGAAATAAAGTAAACCAAGCATGCTTGAACCTCTAGAAAGTACAAAAGTATGGTAGTGTAAACTAAGAAGTAAAGGGAAAAAATATACACCCATCCAAAAATATGTCCCAACCTGAAGAAACTGGAAAAGTAAACAACTAAAAAGAGCCTATCTCCTAAATCTGAAGCTATGACCACAATACATGGTCCAATAAACCAGTATCCCTAAGATCCTTTCATGTCACAGTTAGTTTATATCACAAGTTATAGTGGAAAAGTGTATCTCAACCCAACCAAGAGTGAAAATAAGATCATACCAGAACAAGAGAACAAACATGGTGATAATATGAACTACCCATCGATCCTTAACTACCTATAGTAGGAGAGTAGACTAATCCAACCATGATAACCTAAACATGGAAAGCATGTGGCATGCCCCACACATATTCCCCTCTCCTGGAAGGAGAGTATACAAATCCAAGGTGTGGGTATAGAATAAAGGTAAATATAATTATGATCAGTCAATGAAGCTCAAACCAAGAGTGTAATGAGATCCCCATCTCATAGATCACCCCAATAAGAAGAGTAGACAATAGTTCTAAAATCTCATCAACGATGCCCAATATCACAAACTCCTGTCCAGAAGTAACCACACAATTCACAAGCCACGCCTCTTCACTATGATTTATAGTAGAGGGGTTAAAAACATGAAGTTGAGAACCCATGACCTGGTACAACATGAGGGTACCACTCTGATGGTGTTTAGGACCCACTGCCCAACTCTACTAGAGGGTACCACATAGAAGACATCAAGGACCCACTTCCCAGCTCAACCAGAGGGTACCACTCAGAAGCCGTCGAGGACCCACTACCTAGCTCTACTTGAGTGTACCACTCAGAAGAGGTTGAGGAACTAATGCCAAACCCAACTGGAGGGTACCATATAGAAGATGTCGATGACCCGTTGCCCAGCCCAACTGGAGGGTACCACTTAGAAGGATGTCGAGGACCCGCTTCCCATCCCAGCTAGTGGGTACCACCAATAAGATATTGAGGAACCTATTCCCATCCAAGATGGTGGGTAACACTAAAAAGGAGGTTGAGGACCCACTACCCATCCTTTCTGGAGGTTATCACTCAAAAGATCATCGGGGAATTCAACTGCCTAGACCTATTGGAGGGTACCACCCAAAAAGGTCTCTGGTGATCCTTCCTAATCACTGTTGTCTTTGAGTGTCACCTAAGAAGGTTCAATTCCCAAAACATTTCACATAATACTTATAAATACAAAATTGGGGGAACCATCATGTTCTTTGTGGAAGAAAACTTAGGATAGGTTACTCGTGGGCCAAAATCTAAGTTCAAATGAAGGAGATACAGACGATTGAAGTTTTCCTCAAAAGGGAACTAAGGGTACATGGTGTGTGAGGGGACCCACATGATGTGTGGTCACAATCTTCCACCCATTAATGTCACTGGAAGGCACATGAATCCATACCATGTAGTTATACATAAAGTTAGGTGGAGTGCATGGTGTTTCCAGGATAACTGGGACCCATACCATGTTTGCTGGCTGTGTCTATATACTGGACCCTGTGTCTATGTACTCGACTACTTGGAATGGTCTTGGCTATGTGCTTCCACATGGATTTATGTTTATATGACCCATCATAAGGGTTTTCCAACCAGGTACGGGGTAGACAATGTGTAGAAGGACTACATGTCTCATCCTCCTTAAGATTTGTCAAACCCTATCCACCACTCTAGAAGGGGATACACAATGTGTGTTCATCCTTTAACATGATGTGTAATTTTGGTTTTTATAGAAATCTCAGATCTGATTTCCATGTCTAGATATGATTAATCTACAATTTATTCCACCTTGAATCGGTCTAAATATGCTGGATCTGTCCTTAGATGGTGGATCTCAGCCATCGCTATAAGAAAATGGTCTTCATTCATCATCGAGGGTTTCAATGCTCATTCCACACACCACTGTACCTTTATTCATAAAGTTATTGATATTTAATCACTAAATAAATCATCTTTGCCTCAAAAAAATCATATATCTATGATTTATTTGTCAAACCATTCTTATTTCTTCAATCCACCATGAATTTTGGGGGGTCAGACCAAGCTTGGTACCTCCTGATGAAGTCAAACTGGGACCACATGGATCCAACTGGAAAAGAATACAAAGAATATTGGGGAGAAATGCACAAAAAAAGGTTTAGGGATTGATTCTAAGAATTATTGGAAAATCAATCAAGAATGAGGAAACCAGGGTGAGATAAACAATTCAAATTTATTTATATTCCAATACCCAGGCACATGTAGGGTCTGTAATTGGTGCAGATCCAAGAAAGAGGATGGATCTGCTCAACCATTTAATAAATAGGGAACAAAAATACCAATCGATGAGTTATAACTATATTATGTGCCATTCATTGATAAAGAATGTGTCTACAAAAAATCTGAGAGAAGTAGTTGCATTCATTGGATTCAAATTTTATCCAATATAGTGTTTCATTGTCATCTGAAGAGATCTTCCATAGGAAGAAGGAATGAGAGCTTCACCAGAAATTCTAGAATTATGAGGATAACCATAGGAAGGAATCCATGATGATATTTTTATAATATATCATTTAGGTTAATAAGGATTTATTAATTTATTTATTAATTAATTAATCCAATTAATGTACTGCCATCGATCAAGGGGTCTAAATGTCCCACACCGACTCCAATGTCGTTCATAGGGTAAAAAAATGCACTCCAGACTCAAGTGTGGTCTTGGATTTATAACCTGAGCTACCATTTAAGAATTATCATAATTTATTTAATAATATTCTTGCATGAAATATAAAAAAAATATATATTTTTTATAAAATTAATTCTAAGCACATTGAGTCATGGAATTGCCCGCCATCTTAGTGCCTCACTTTTGAAATATATGTATAAATACTTAAAATTATTATATGAAAAAAACTAGGAATCTACATAAACTATATATTTTCTCATTGTAGAAAAGAGGATAATTGTTAGCAAAAAATAATGAGTCATTATCCTCTTTGAATAGAAAACCATATCTTTCTAATCCCTCTAACCTCTCTGGTTCTCTAATATAGTTTTGGTGTTTTAGGAAAAACCTTTTATATGGGGAACTATGGAATGTATTCTTACTAAAACTATTGTGTATCCTGATAAATATCATCATCAAATTAAATCATACTCCCAATATTTATTATAGAGATGTTCCCCCTCTCAATAAATATGTATTGTATTTCCATAATAACTTTATTTTCCGATGGGTTATATATATTATATCCCCTTGTTGCCTTGGGATATCCTAAAAAGATAAAATTTGTGACTTGGGGTTCTTGTTTTTTCTATAATTTTCCTTAACAAATACCTCACAACCCCATAAATGATAATGTAACAAAACTACTCCCCTTTCACCTCAAAAATCATTTGGAATTCCATTTTCTTCATTAGTTAGCACTCAGTTTAGTGTGTATATCATAGTCTATATTGCATCTCCAGAAAAAGATAATTTAAGAATTTAATAACTCATTATTGATGTTACCATGTCAAGTAAGGTATGGTTCCTATTTAAGTAACACCACTCCACTATGATGTATAAGGAGGAGTGAGTTGTGATAAAATCTCAAACTCCCATAAATAGTCTATGAACTATTGGTTAATATACTCACCACCATGATTAAATCAATAATTATTTTTCTAGTTATCAATTTGATTTTATAATTATATGAACTCATAAAAATAATCAGATTCATACCTAATTAAGTATACATAACCATATCTACTCAAGTTATCAACAAAATTAATGAAGTTGGAATGAAAAACTCTAGCTTCTATTGAAAATGGTCTGCATAAATTAGTGTGCACCAATTCTATGATTCCATATGGGTCATAGGTATGATTTAATTTGATATTGGTTATACCTTGTAATTTAATAAAGTTTTTTAGGATTCTAGGGATGAAATTTTTTAATTTCAATAAAAATAGTCTAATTGCACTCTTTGTAATAACCATGCATTATGGAACTGTGAGCCCAATTGGTATTTTACACAGTTTTTCAAACTATGTGAGTCCTTATAAAAATCATGCAAGTGTCTAGGAGTTTTCCATGGGCTATATCATATCTTGAGAAGTATTTCTCAAATTTTGTGGCTCTCCCCAAGAAAGTGTGCACCTCAATTTTCAAGGGAAAAAGTGCATCGCAGGGTTGGTGCACAGTTTTTTGAACTATGTAACCTAACCATGCACCCAGATTCAAACCATTTATACGTTGGAATTTAACCCAACACCCTTGGTTGTTTTTATACATAATCTCCTTCCAATATCTCTTATGATTTAACTAACCTCTCCATTGAACTCTTGAGGGTTTACTCCTTAGATTATAGGAATTTTCCCTTTATTCTTAGTGGATCTCTTCAAGGTATTTTTTTGATTCCCATCTGTTTCCTTCTATTAATAAATATTTTCTTGATATCTCTTACACTTATTTAGTTGTAACCCAATTAGGATGTTATTTTCATATATAGTGGGCTTGAGGGGGGGGGGGGGTATTTATGATGTTTCTTATGGATCTAGGCCTGTGATGATCGAATCTTCTCATTTCAAATCTCAATTATTGAAGGTGACTAGTTTTCCTCTATTGGTGAGTTAGGTTTTTTTATAAAGTGGTGTTAACCCATGAAGTACTTAATTTTCTATTAAATTCATTTGGTTTTATTTGTGAAATTTATTTACTTGATTGATATTCATCTTGGGTGACATGAAAAATTGGTTTCTGAAGGGGATTTACTTTAAAAATAGTTTATGAACTACATGTGTTCGATGAAGAGCCTAAAACAAGATTTTGACATGAAAAATTATTTTCTAGCATGGTTGTGGGGACACTTTACTTTGAAAATATTTTATAAATTGTGAGAATGATTTTCAAATGTTTTAAAAAACACAACACATTGGGAACCTTGGGTGCATCGGGTTATGGATATATGAAAACCTTAGTGAGTGTGGAACCACTAGGGTTTACTCTTATGATATCTAAAGAATGTGGAAAGAATCTATATCAGTAGGATTAAATATATTCCTAGCTTAGTGTTCCTTCACATTCTTGAGTGCATATTCCCATAGGCTAGAGACCACTTGTGTTTGGTTTTATACATGATGATATTATTTCATTTTTTATTTCTCACATATTAATCCTATGGTATTTACATGGATACTTATATTATTCCTTCAAGCTATCTTTCAGTTACTTTTCATTTTCCTAGTTTATGTGAATATGAAATGATTTTATGCAAACCAATGTATGGTTTAATAAAAATATTTTACAATTTAAATTTATTTATAAAATTTTTTGTTTTAAAGTTATATCTAAGAGTTATATAGATCTATACTTTTTATATATTATTTAATGGTATCATACTAGGATTTAGTGTTCACACCCTACTTTTTTCCTTTGATCATTTGTAGATCCAGTTTTGTAGGACCCGAGTTAAGGTAAGGGAATCATATAATTCCATATATTCTCTCCATTTTCATCATTTTCATTGTGGCTTGTGATGATTGTGATGGATGGTCACTTAAATACTTTTATTTTATCTTGTATTGTTTTATTTTTAGGTTTATCCTTTTTGGTGTGATTTTGTATATCTCGGGGATATGTACCCTACATCCACATTGTAATATATTTATTAATCTATAAGTAGTAAATCATGAGACTTGTTTTGGTTTTTCTATTGATTTTTACCTTATGGAGGGTCATATTGGGTATTGTTCCATGCCGACTCAAGTTGGTTCATTAAAAAATGGTATCAAATAAAATGCCTAGGTTAAAGTGTGATGAAACTTCTTGGGTTTAATTCATGGTATTTTGTAGATAGGAGTTAATACTATCATAATTTAGGTAGAAATTATGGATGCATGCATGGATGACTCACTTATGCGTCTAAAATCAAGTTACCATGGGTGGTTAGGTATTTTCATCAAGATTGATCTTTATTTTTGAGGCTATTTTAATAAATTTGGTTTGTTTTTTAGTTATGTGAACTTACTATTTTATAACAATTTTCTTATCTTTAATTGAATTAATGTTTGATTTAAATTTTTATTATTTAAGATATTGAATAAGAATTATTAAATTCATTTTTCATATAGAGACATATTTTTAGGATAATTGGATGTTGTATTTTGTATTTATTAAGGAATGACTTATAGAAGAGACCTCTTGAATCCAAGATAGGAAACTAAGGGAAATGTTCCATGGGTGAATCCTTCTGTATACCCCCCACTAGTGGAAGATATTATCTAGATAATTTAAACTTTGGGATATACAAGTCTTGGAAACTGAGCATGAGTTGCAGATCATGTCTTATAATTTACTAAGAAGAAACCTACTATCTTGAATGGTGATAAGGTACCTTAAAAATATAAAGAGTGTATTGAGTGGTTTGAGAGGATATTTTATTATCTAAAAACTCTAGAGAACTTTAATGTGGGTTTTGAAACTTATATTCTTGAAGGTCTAGGAAAAAAATGGTGGGAATCTATTATAAAAGTTAAGATACACGTGGATCTTACCTAGAATTATTTCAATAGGAGCTTCAAATAATTGTTATATCATAAAACATTTTGGGTGGAAAATAATTAGGAATTTTTAACCGTATATCAAGGGGATAATTTAGTGATGTAGTATTCCATGCTTTTCATTGAATTTTTCCAATTTTCACTCAAGTTTGTTTCTTATGACTACCTTAAATATTGAAGTTTTGAGATGGGTTTGAGGGTTGATATTCTATTGATGATAATTCTATTATTCATATCTAACATCGATGATGTGGTTAATAAGGAAGCTATGGTTGAGGAAAAATAGCTAGGAAAAGAGGCTTAGGTAGAGATTTAATTGTTGTAGGAGGTAGTCAGGGTGTTTTATCTGGCCAAAAAAGGGAGTGTAAGGGTGATTAATATACATAAGTACTCAGTTCTAGGGATTCTATAGGAAAAAATTGAGATTTCTATTATTAATGTTGGAGGCCCAGTCATACAAATCCAAACTATATTGAAGAACTTAGAACATATCATCCTTTTGGGTAATCCACTAATCATAAGAATTTATGAGGAATAAGGTCCTAGGTTAGTTTATCTAGATCCACTATAACCAAGGGATATCAAGATCTTTATAATTTGGACAAGGGTGTGGATATAATTCTCATTCCAATGGGGATACTTATGCACTAAAGAAAGCATATAGAGGAGATAAGACCAATGCCATTATGTAATGGGGTATGCACCAGATGTATAACAACTAAAACTTTCATACATAAATACTACCTATTATTAGGTAAATATTCATCACATAATAACACAATCCATTCAAAAAATGACAAAGGTTTAGTGTATTTGGAAATATTGATAAATAAACAACTAGTATATAAATGATCTACATCTTTTCCCATTAAGTTCATCACAATTAACACCCTTCTTAGACATAATGTACTTAAAATCATTCTCCATAAATCGGGGAAGGTAAACATAATAAAGATTGAAATTAGATGATTAGTAAGGGTAACTATAAGAGATATAAATAAATTATCATAAGTGATCATAATATAATTATATGATCATGATAAAATGAGGTTAAAATTAAAAAATCACACCCATCAATTCATAGATCATAATCATGAAACATAACATAAAATTTAATCAATCCAAAGACATAAGGAATAAGATAAAAGAATCACCAATAATAAATTGTGATCCTTGAAAACATATCATAAGCATATATAATAAGTTTATTGTATACACATAATAATATAAAATAATTCTTTTAGATAAGTTCCACTTCCAATATAATCATAATGGACTGGATTCAATACCTATTCCATTATTCCATTTTCAAGGTTCACTCCCAATAATAACTTATTGGAAAACATACCTTACTGAATTAGTATCACCTACTATTATATATCTTATTATCCCATGAGATATCCTTCTTTACCTAATGAATTATATGAATGTATAATTATGTTCCCACCTGACACATAAACATTTCATCATCATAATCATAAACCATCCTATGAAAAAATAAATATGGTAAAATTGGATTATATCCATATTGAATCATAAGAAACATAAAAGGATATTATTAAATATAAAAATTACTTTAAAAGATCACTAGAACATTTCTTGAGGAAAATACACTTTTTATTTGAAAAAAATTATTTAGAATCTAAAAGTTTGAAAAATATTAAGGAAAAAAATTTATTTGAAAATAAAAAGAAAATTTATAAAGTAATAATTAAATAAAATAGTATTCATGATGGTGGAGAAATATGTTTAAGTGGTGTATGTTAAAACAAAAATTCCTTCCACATTTTTGATAAAAAAGTAAAAAGTACCTTGTTTGGAAAATGATAAGAATGTTCTTTTTTAAACCTAGAAACGAAATTAAATTATAGTAAAAAATGACCGTAAATAATATTTTTAGAGTATTAAAGACATTATTTAAAATATTTTAAATAAAATATGGACATGAAAGAAAATATACTCGACTGAATGGATAAACAAGGTTGGTTTTACCTAAAAACATTCTTTTCGTATATTAAATACTTAAAGAGAGGAAAATGAAAGGAAAAAAATTAAAAATATATAAAAAATCATATAATAAGAAAATACAGAATATTTAGAAGATATTTATTATATAATTTCATCATTGGAATATTTAAGCACAAACAATCTTAATAAAAATTTGATTGTAACATAAAACCATTACCTCAAGTATGTCTTTCTTTATAATCATTATGACCTATTGTATAATAAATTTATTTTTTTAGTATAATTATATATTATAACCATAGTCATACCTAGATTACCTTTCATGGTTTAATTATATCATCTTATCACCTATTCATTAACCATATTTTGTTATCAGCATCATTTTAGGTGTTAACCACTTCATTTTTCTTGCATGTTTTAGTTTAGTAGTTATGATTCATACACTTAAATAATGGTTAATTAATCTAAATAAATTTAATCATGAAATAAATATACTATATATTCATTATATACATAATTATAACCATTTATATACATAATTGATGAAAAATTAATGACATTACTACGTGGAGACGATAGTCTGTATATACGCGCGGGTGATATTTCCATTTTTTGATGGATGGAATGAAAGAAAGGTAAATATTAATTCACCCTTACAAAATAATTATTATAACATATATATCATATATAAACATAAATCTATCATAATAACCAATGATGAATGATTGTGGTAGAAAATGATTCGCAAGGCTATGTGGAGGTGATAGTCCACATTCGCATAAGTGATGCTTTCACCGCCCTTTTGATTTGAGAAGAGGTGGTAAATGGTTGTGATATAACCATAATAAAATATTAGTATAATTATGATACTTAATTCATAATTTTTATAGTAATTATAAGAATAAATAATCACTACTAGAAATTCAGGCTATAGCCACGGACCTATAGCCACGGTTTTGTAGGTCCGTGGCTATATCCATTATATTGCCACGCTTAAATTTTTCTTTCGTGGCTAAAGCTGTTTCATCGTTTTTTTCTCCTATCTTTTATCGGGCTCCTCCTCCGCAGCCCTCCTCCCCCGATTCGCACACAAGCCTCCTCCCGACCACGTCTCCTCCTCCGCCCTCGCAATTCCTCCTCGCCGCGCCCTCCTCCTCCCCGACGCCTCCTCCTCGCCGCGCCCTCCTCCTCGCCGCGCCCTCCTCCTCGCCGCGCCCTCCTCGCCGCGCCCTCCTCCTCGCCGCGCCCTCCTCCCCGACGCCTCCTCCTCGCCGCGCCCTCCTCGCCGCGTCCTCCTCCTCGACGGCTCCTCCCCGACGGCTCTCTTCCGACCGAGGTCGACACCCCCATCTCCCTCCCGACACATTTTCCTCATCTGCAGCTGTCTTCCTCGGTAATTTGTTTTTTTTTCTTACAGTTCATCCACCTCTTCGAACCCCCTCCTCCTCCTCCTGTTTGTGATTTCCGTCAGGTGTTCTAGGGTTCTTATCATTCCAGGTGAGGGTATCACAATTATTTGATAAATGGTGTCATTATATCATGAATTAATGATGATTTTTTTTTGTGATTAGTATGAACCATGATGATTTGAATATCAATTTTACAACATCTAGAGGAGTTGTTTTCCAAACAGCAACACTACACTTCATCAGAAAATAGAATGGTGGCTCAACATATCTGGCTATAGTTCACTCAATTTATATTAGAATTATGCAAACATTTGTTACTTGTATTTTCCACTATTTTGAGATTTTCTCACTGGTGTCATTGTAATTATTTGGAAATCCAAGAATTTAAGAATCTATTTTTGAATTATTTAACCTTTATTGGTTTATATTTTTTATGAACATGGTAAATTCCTATGTTTTGGAATTGCATTCTCATGTTTTTTACCCAGATTTTATGTGAATCTGTCTATGCAGATTCTTATTTTTTTTCTATGAGAACTATCCATGTATTCCATACATGAATTTTCCACTGGTTTGTACCATCATTTTGAATTCCTAGAATTTAGGAATCCATATTGGAATAAGTGTGGGAGGATATTTATATATATTTTATATCTAGTTTACCCCGATCTCAAGGATTTGATGTCATTATGGTGGTAGTGAACATACTTTCCAAGTGTAATAAAGAACCCAAATCCAAAACTAGTTCCTTGGATAGAAAAGTCACATGTTTTCACTATGTTAAACCCATGCACATTAATCCCAAGTGTAGGAAACTCATGTGAGAGTTAGAACACAAAAAACCAACTGACCAGCCTTTTATGGTTGACTCAAGATATTATGCTATTGAATTCCGGAATATATCCATCCATAAACTCAATCATGAGTGGGTCCTAAACTATGGATATTATTGTAACTTGTGTCTATATATAGAGTCTTTTTTGAATCTATTCAAGAAGTTGGAAGGGTATGCCCTTTTAGGAAATAATAATAGGTGTAGGGTTGAGGGTAGAGACTCTATTCTAATAGAGTAAGATGATCAATCCATCATCCACTTACTTGATGTAAGGTGGGTCCCCAACCTTCAAAAAAATAATATCCTTAGGAGTCCTTGAGCAAAATGGATTTACCTCTAGTTCATATAATATAAATGGATATTGAACATAATTAAATATTGATATAATTAATTTATTATAGTAATATTTCCACCTTCAATTTCAACCAAGAAGAAAACTATTTTCTATGAAATGTCTCTCTCCTTCTCAAAGATAAATAATGATGATTTCTGTTATTAATTTCTTTATGATATGGTTTATATTTTTCGTCATCTACCACTACTCAATGGGGTGCGGGGTAAGGCATAAAAGAAAACTGAGAAAAATCACTAAACAACTCAACCACACTAGAAATTCTCAAGGATTTTAGTATAATGACAACATATCTTTGTAGATATGGTTTATATTTTCCGTCATCTACCACTACTCAATGGGGTGCGGGGTAAGGCATAAAAGAAAACTGAGAAAAATCACTAAACAACTCAACCACACCAGAAATTCCCAAGGATTTTAGTAGAATGACAACAAATCTTTGTAGATATGGGTTATATTTTCAAAATGTCTCTAAATTTCAATAAATCTTTGTAGATTTAATACAGAACATCAGAACTCGTTATGAATTAACCCAAACACTTTTGGGAATTGATTATTATTATCTCTTAGATTTCATATAAACTCTTTTTACTATAATCAGTCCTCATTATTGGAACTTATGTATGACTATTCGTGAATTTTTATAATTTAAAACATTTATGAATTCCCTAAACCATAATTTTAATATATTTGTTATAATTTTTTTATTAACTTGTTATTGATGATTACTTAATATCTTATGAAACGATACATACAATGTTAAGTCATTTTCTAGATTATTTATCTAATGTATGTTTATCTGCCTCAGAATGGATAGATACTGGATGTACAACATTGATCGGATCACTGATGAATTTCAGAAGGAGTTACAATATTTTTTGGACTTTGCATTCAATAATGATTCAGATGGCGGATTGATTCGATGCCCGTGTTTTGATTGTGTTGGAAGACCTTGGTTAACTCGTGAGGAAGTGAGTTACCATATCACTAAAAGTGGTTTCCAAAAAAATTATCATGTGTGGTATCACAATGGAGAAAAAGCTCAAGTGTTGAATGTCATCGATTCAGCAGAAAAGATTGGTATGAAAAATCTGATTTCTGATCGGTTTCCTTTTGTTTCTGAAGCTAGCTCCTCATGTAGACCAGTGCAAGAGGAAATGAATACTGGAACACAGTTCTCATCTATTAATCAGGATGATGACGTTGAGAGTGTTAGAAAGTTGATGGAAGATGCAAATACCCCAGTATATCAAGCATGTGGAAAAATGAGCAAACTTGAGTTTTTAATGCGATTATATCATGGGAAAACAATGTATGGATTTAGTAATACTGCAGTCGACTATCTCCTTACATTTATTAAGGATTTACTGCCTGATGATGCATGTATTCCAGAAAATGATTACATGGCATCAAAGTTGGTTAACAAATTTGGATTTTCATCTAGTAAGATTCATTCTTGTCTCAAAGACTGTTGTTTGTTCTGGAAGGAGAATGCAAACTTGAGTCAGTGCAAACAGTGTGGCACATCAAGGTAGAAGACTAATAAAGATGGATCTCAATCATGCATACCACAGAAAGTGATGTGGCACTTCCCTTTAATTCCCAGGATTCAAAAATTTTTTATGTCAGAACAAATGGCAATGAATATGAGATGGAATGCAGATGAAAGAAATAAGGATAACGATGAAATAGTGCATCCTGCAGATGGGTTGGCTTGGAAGAAATTTGATAGGTTACATCCTGATTTTGCAGCCGACCCACGAAATGTTAGATTGGGATTATCCTGTGATGGTTTCAACCCATTTCGCCAAATGCATACTGCACACAGTACTTGGCCTGTTTTCATTCACATTTATAACTTTCCTTCATGGATGTGTATGAAGAAGTCGTGCACTATCCTGAGTATATTGATATCTGGACCCAGTGATCCTGGAAATGATATTGATATATACTTGCAGCCATTAATAGAGGAGTTAAATGAGCTTTGGATTGTTGGTGCACAAGCGTATGATGCATTCAGAAAGGAGTACTTTATGTTTCGTGCAGCTTTATTATGGACGATAAATGATTTCCCTGCCTACGGAATAATGTCTGGTTGGAGTACTAAAGGGAAATTATCCTGTCCTATTTGTATGAAAAATACACGTTTCCGAAGAATGAAGTTTCGACGAACTTTCAGCTTCATAGGGCATCGACGTTTTCTACCAATGGACCATCCATACAGGAATAATCGGAGACAGTTCGATAATGCCATCGAGACAGATGAGACACCTCAACGAATGTCAGGGACTGATATTGTTAAAGAACTTGATGATTTGAATTATGTTCTTGGCAAAAGTCAATCAAATATCAGAAAGCGAAAGCATGCTAATTCCAATTCCAACAGCAATTGGAGAAAGAAAAGCATATTCTTTGAGTTGTCGTATTGGTCATCGAATTTATTACGTCATTGTTTGGATGTAATGCATATCGAGAAAAACATTTGTGAGATGTTACTTGCTACTATTTTAAATGTCAAAGGCAAAACAAAAGACGATTTGCGGTGTCGTCGTGATTTGATGGATTGGGGTATAAGAGCAAGACTTTATCCTGAGTTAATTGGTCAAAATAAGTGGAAAGTCCCTGTTGCCTGTTATTCGATGACAAATGTGGAGAAAAAACAATTTCTTCAGGTCTTGGAAAGTTTGAAGGTTCCGGATGGTTATTCAAGTAATATTTCGAAAAGGGTGAATACGCAAGATGTGAAACTCAAATCTCTTAAAACCCATGATTACCATGTCTTGTTACATGAGTTGATTCCCATTGCCATTCGGCATTTACTTTCACATAATGTTAGAGTTGCGGTGATTAAGTTATGTCAATTTTATCGAGATCTTTGTGCCAAAAGATTGAGCAGAAGTGCTGTTCAGAAATTGCAGAGATGCACCGATTATTCTTTGCGACTTGGAGAAAATTTTCCCACCGTCTTTTTTCACAATTATGTTACATTTGACTGTGCATCTTCCCACGGAAGTTCTCTTTGGTGGTCCTGTTTCGAGTCGGTGGATGTATCCTACCGAAAGAATGATGTTTACATTGAAATCTTATGTGAGAAATAAATATCATCCTGAAGGCTGTATTGTGAAATGCTATTTAGCACAAGAATGCATGGATTTCTGTTCATCGTACTTGGCTAACGTCACTACGAGGTCTAATCGACTAATGAGAACTGAAGATGAGCAATATGATCCCATTGAGCCTGCATTTCCTTCAATGCCCCAAACAGGGGGGATATCTGGATCGTACTCGTTGTGTACTTTAAGCAGGGAAGAGTGGGAAATGGCACATCGCACAGTATTATTCAACTGTAGTGTGCTTGATGATTATATCAAGTAAGTAAACTAATAAATATGTATTTTTTTCATTGTGTGATTTCTTTATATCTTCTGACATTTTAATGCTTGCATATCTGTAGAGAACATTTTGAAATTATAAAAAAGAGACATCGCTCTCTATCTATTAAGAGGAAGGAACTGTTGCACAGCAAAGAATTTGCTGCCTGGTTAAAGTCAAAGGTAATAGATTTCTTTTTCTTCTTCTCATAACATAATCACATGTCTCTGTTTAATATTCTATGTTGGTATCTTTTAGGTTTTAACTCTACCAATGATTGAAGTATCAGATGAAATAAAAGCAGTGTCCTTTGGTCCAAACGATGTGGTGCGTGATTGTAAGTCAATGGTTGTCAATGGATATAAATTTGTTATAAATAGTTGTGCAAAAACAATGGCAACACAGCATGACGGTGTCACGATAAGCGCCACAACAGATTGTTATGCGAGTGCATCGGACAGGCAACCTCGATCAGAAAATATATCATATTACGGTGTTGTTGAAAGAATCATTATATTAGATTACTATGCACATGGTCGTGTCGCAATGATGAAATGCAAGTGGTTTGATTCAATGACACGACAAGGAATGCATATTGATAACTGTGGATTTAGAGTGATTGATATGAACCGCCAGCTTCGTACCGATGAACCTTATATTCTTGCGTCACAAGCTAAACAGGTGTTTTATGTAAGTGACCCGTTACAACCACAATTTGGTGTTATTGTTGATGTTATTCCTAGACATATTTTTGACGAAGGCATGGATAACAATGATGTTGTGGATGAACCTGTTGGTATTTATTCGAATGTTGCATTTGATGATACGGATGATGCAATTGTTAGAACAGATTGTGAACCAGAAATTGTCACAGACCCCACATAGCGTTGACACATTTGTAAGTATTTACCTTATATTATCGCAATATTGTATGTGTTTTTTTTAACTTTCATTCATGATATCAAAATAACTAGTATATTTTATACCATTATCGAATATAAAACTATTAATAGCCTCACCAATTTATGTTTAACCACTTCTCTAGTAAATCTTGAACATAGAAAAGTCTTGATATTTTATCAA
Organism: Viscum album; assembly: GCA_963277665.1. Taxonomy (NCBI): domain Eukaryota; kingdom Viridiplantae; phylum Streptophyta; class Magnoliopsida; order Santalales; family Viscaceae; genus Viscum; species Viscum album. The sequence continues at coordinate 1,480,691,894 of OY728141.1, read as the reverse complement.
TATAAATATCACACATGAAAATGTATCTCATTGTTTTATGATACAATTGTATTATTTAACATTTTGCATTATTTCTATTTATTTGATAATATTATTTTAAATTTTCAGGTCAAAATGTCTGATTATGATGGTAGTAGAAGGAGTAGAAGAATATTGAGAAACGAACAACGTAGGTCTCCTCCTGGAAACAATGTAAGTACAAATTATGTTTGAATATTATGGTCTTTCATATTATTTATCTTGTTATCGTTCGTTTTATTTTATCATCTATGTTATTTTAGACCGCATCGTCGAGGAGACGCTTGGATTATGCCACTGAGGATGATATTGTGGCGGGGGGCACTGATTCTACAGGTCAGCCTACTACTACGCCGCTTGAGACACCAGGAGGCCATCCTCCCATTATGCCACCTCCATATTATCCATACCCACCTTTTCCGTATCCCTTTTTTCCCACTCCCACATCGGATGGTAGTTCTCAGACTCCCATCCCTCAGTTTCCATTCCCACCATCCACTGTACAGGGTACTGTGCCCCCATATATCCCACCGCCATATCCATATCCATATCCACCCTCATCTGTACAGGGTTATCCATCGGGTTTTCTGCCTCCATCAGTACACTTTGCATCTACTATACATAGTACTCCTGTAGATATCTCACCTACCATGGAGGCTGCCCCCCCTCCAGACGCAGCACTTCAGGGGTCAGCAGATCCCCCATCTACTGGTATTTGTTTAAGCATTACTGTTACTGATTAATGATAAATTCATATATATTATTCTCTTTTATTTTGGTTTCATGATTAGCTACAGCCTCTACCAGACGACGAGGCCGCACAAAAATGCGCGAGGTTTGGAATCGGAACATGCAAATCATAGTTGATTACAATGAGGACAATGCTATAATTAATAAAAATGGCACGGAATGTAAAAGTTTTATGGGAACACTTGCTAGACACATCAATATCATTCCGGTTCAACCGATAAGTTGGAAGGCAGTTGGACAAGAAATAAAGGACAAAGCCTGGGCAGAGATTTGGGTAAGTAATGTTAATCACCTTTTTTATATATATAAATTTATAAAATTTTCTTAACATATATTATGTCCATTGCAGCTTCGATATAATTTTCCCGATGGACAAAATGCAAAGGCTGCAATGATAATGTATTTAGGTGAAATGTGGCGAGCCTACAAGTATGATTTATATCTTGGGTGGAAAAAGAGAGTTGGTACAGAGCTTGAAGAAGTACCGGTGATTCAAGATTGCCCAATATCACAATATAAAGAGATGATCAACTATTGGAAGAGTTCAGCGTTTAAGGTGTTTGTTAAATTTATATATATATTCATTTATTTATTTGAAAACGATTTTAAATTACTTGTTTTATTTATGTTAATGAGTTTATATAATTATTTGTTTATAGGAGAAATCAAATAGAAATAAAAAAAACAAGAGTGCAATGAAACACATTTATACTCGCGGACACACTTCATTACCAGATCATGAGCAGACGCAGGTAATTTAACATTTAAAATATTTAGCTTTGTTTTGTGTAATTTTTTTAAATTCCAATTTTGATTTATTTCTTTGTTTTTTTCCAGAAAAAGTCATTGAATATTGAGGGTCGCGTTCCTCGCTCAACTTTGTTTTGTACAAGCCGGAAAAAGAAAGATGGTACTGTGCCAAATCCCGACACCGAGAAGGCGATTGTAAGTATATTTCAATTTCTTTGATTTTTAATGAATTTAATTCCTTATATTATTTTATCATTTTAATTTATGTTATATATCAATCAACAGAATGCTTTAGAGGCGTTGGCAGAAAAAGAACCTGACAATTTGGGCCCAAACGATCATCTACATCAGGTATTAGGAGATGAGCATCAGGGTAGAGTGCGTTGTCGGCCTGGGAAGAAGATTGTACCATCTCGATACTGGTCTACTAACGTTTCTTCGAGTACCGGTTCTGGTTTTATCACAGTGGAACAAATGAATGCCGCAATCAAAGAAGCAAGTCAAAAATCAGAACAGGCGATAACTGCAAATATGATTAAGTTTATGTCTGCCCTTTCTTCTACACTTCCACCAGAAGCAGCTGCAACGGTTGATGCCTTTTTGATGTCGATGCGTTCTGCTAATGTAGATTCTTCTGTTGGAGCCGGAGCCGGACCTAGTGCTGGACCCGGTGCTGGTGCCGGTTCGGATGCAGATGTCGATGCCGATGATGATATTGGTGGTGTGAGAGGTGGTGATGGTGTTTCTGTAGGAGGTGTGGATGAGGGTTATCATGATTTTGATGATACTGATATTGAGACTCACTTTTGATGTTAATTGTATGTTTGGATTGGTAATGTATGACGAGTTCTATGCATCCAATTACATTGTTTTTTTGATCAATATCATTAATATTTACCATATCTTATTGGGAATGAGAATGACTACTAAACTACGGTTCTCCACTACTACAAATGCCTTTTCTGATTGGTCTCAGCTTTCTTTTAGTAGTGATAATACTATTTCTAAGATGTTCCGTAATATGAAACCTACAATTTCTATCCTTAAGGATTCAATAATACAACCTGCTAACAATGACACCTCTCTTGGACTAAAGAATGAAATCAAAATAAAAGATGATGAACCAGTTTCTGCTATCCCAACTCACACTAATACTATTAGCAATCCTGCCAATTATGGGTACGCCGAGACACTAAATAAGCCCTGTAATACTGCTTTTGTGGCACCCAAATCAGTTGAACATGGTACCACAATATCGATACAGGAAACTAAGCCCATGCAGGTTATGAATGTCTCTATAGAGAAAATGCACTGCTGTACAGATCTGGAAAATATCATAAAACATCCCACAGATACTTCACAGGCCAGGTATAACTATTTCACCACCTATAGATAGTGAGCACTGTGCTATAAAATTTGGTAAATATTTCTAATCATAACTCTGTTTCTGATTGTTTTCTTGCAGAATATTGATTTTGATGACGATTAAGATGATTGATTATAATGTCGAAGAGAATGATGGTATGAAAATAATGTATACCATTGCTGTTACAGTTTTTGTAAATGAATTCTAATAACAATTGTTCACTAGATGATGTTGATCTTTACTTATTGCAGATGAGACGTTCTATGATTGATCGTACCCACCAAAGTTCTGTACATTGGATGATGCTGATCATTTTTTTATTCTACCACAGCCACATTCTCCTCTCGGTATTTCTATTTCACGGGAGTTCTTGTTCTGTATATCTTTCTCAACTTCTGGATGGGTGCCCAAGTTGGCAAATCTCGTAAAAGGTTCTATTCTTATTTGCTTCTTTCTTCACATTTGCTTAATGTTGCATTATGTGATGTTTTTTGTGCATTTTTCCTCTGTGACTTTCAGGTTCAATGTGCAGTATCCGGCACTCCCTGAGCAGATGCAGGGGACCGAACCCTGTGAATTCTGATCAGCAAGAGGACTTGCACTGTTGCCTGGAGCATGCACCAGCCATGGAAGACCAGACCTATCAAAGGTCTTAACACGTGCCTATCCCTTCATACATAAAGCATCTGAATGACCTTCAAATTTCACAGCCCACAATCTTTACTCCTCTTACAATCACCTTCCATGTGACCAAAGAAGTGGAAGATGAGGCAGAAAAGGTTCTATTCTTATTTGCTTCTTTCTTCACATGAGCTGCTTTATTGTATTTATTACTCTGCTCGATTGTATTATTATCACATGATCATCAGTAGTTGCATTTTTTTGGTGCTCCAACTCTTGTGTATGTAGATTCATATCATATTCTTTCAACTTTTCTACTACCGGGTATGTTATACCTGAATCGTCTGATCATAGGGTGTCTACTTAGCGTACAATTTTATTGGACCATCCGATGATCCTCCATTGCATATTGTATTCTCACAGCGCATATTCTTTCCTCTGATTACAGTGTACTCCATCCGATGATCAATCCGATATTCTCACTCTGCCCATTCGTGTCATTGCACGACCCCTTCCACCTTCATTTCAGCCCGCTGCCACCAGCATTCTAGCCCGCAACAGCCCCCCCCCCACCTTCGAATCAGCCCGCACCATCCCCCCAACACCTGCAACCAGCCCCCTTTCACCCACATTCCAGTCTCCTCCCGCTCCCTTCGCTCCTGGTCGGAAGATGCTGCCCCGCGGATGTCGCTGGATCGGGCCAACACGCCGCGGTCACGCCGCGGTCACGCCGCGGTCACGCCGCGGTCACGCCGCGGTCACGCCGCGGTCACGCCGCGGTCACGCCGCGGTCACGCCGCGGTCACGCCGCGGTCACGCCGCGGTCACGCCGCGGTCACGCCGCGGTCACGCCGTAGTCACGCCGCGGTCACGCCGCGGTCACGCCGTGATGTGGCCCTGCTCCAGCCACATCCAGCAGGGGGGAGGTTCAGCCCCACTTGCTCACAGGCGTTTCAGACGACCCATTTTTCAGCAAAGTCATCAGCCCGCTGCCACCAGCATTCCAGCCCGCAACAGCCCCCCCACCTTCGAATCAGCCCGCACCATCCCCCCAACACCTGCAACCAGCCCCCTTTCACCCACATTCCAGCCTCCTCCCGCTCCCTTCGCTCCTGGTCGGAAGATGCTGCCCCGCAGATGTCGATGGATCGGGCCAACACGCTGCGGTCACGCCGCGGTCACGCCGCGGTCACGCCGCGGTCACGCCGCGGTCACGCCGTGATGTGGCCCTGCTCCAGCCACATCCAGCAGGGGGGAGGTTCAGCCCCACTTGCTCACAGGAGTTTCAGACGACCCATTTTTCAGCAAAGTCATCAGCCCGCTGCCACCAGCATTCCAGCCCGCAACAGCCCCCCCACCTTCGAATCAGCCCGCACCATCCCCCCAACACCTGCAACCAGCCCCCTTTCACCCACATTCCAGCCTCCTCCCGCTCCCTTCGCTCCTGGTCGGAAGATGCTGCCCCGCGGATGTCGCTGGATCGGGCCAACACGCTGCGGTCACGCCGCGGTCACGCCGCGGTCACGCCGTGATGTGGCCCTGCTCCAGCCACATCCAACAGGGGGGAGGTTCAGCCCCACTTGCTCACAGGCGTTTCAGACGACCCATTTTTCAGCTAAGTCATCATCACTCTGCAAGCAGATGCTCCTTCCTTTCCTACTTACTCTTTTCTGCAAGGTGTCCTCTGTTATAAGGGCCGGTTGGTGCTGTCTAGTTCGTCCCCATGGGTGCCCATATTGCTGGCTGAGTTCCATTTGTCTCCGTAGTGGGGTCATTCTGGTTTTTGCCGCACGTATAGAAAATTGCCTGCCAATTTATATTGGGTCGGGATGAAAATACCGGTTCAACAGTTTGCCAATGGGCCAAATGCCAACGAAATAAATATTCCACACTATATTCGGCTGGCCTGTTGCAGCCGTTGGAAATTCCCCAGCTGGTGTGGTCGGGTCTCTCTATGGATTTTATCACCGGACTACCCTAATCCCGTGGTTGCACTGTGATTCTGGTCATCATTGATCATCTCTCTAAATATGGCCATTTTTTACCCCTAAAACACCCTTACACAGCAAAGAGTGTGGGAGTGTGGGCGAGGTTTTCGTGTGGGAGATTGTCAGTTTGCATAGCATTCCAGCGACCGCAATCCCATTTTTGTAAGCCATTTTTGGATTGAACTGCTCAAACTCCAAGGCACTGACTTAAAACTCAGCTTGACCTACCACCCGCAAACGGATGACCAAACAGAGGTGGTAAATCGCTGCCACGAGACCTACGCTGTTCCATCAGAAATCTAGTTGCCCGCTGTTGCCCATGCACTGCTTGATCGTGGACTCAAATATTATTTGAGTCGGTCCCAAGACATCATGAAGCAGAAAACTAATACACTGCCGTCACCTTGCCCTCCATGTGGGAGATCCTGTTTCCGTACGCTTTCGGCCTCACAAACAACACTCTTTAACCTGCCAGATTTCTCAGAAACCTGCCCCTCGTTTCTATGGGCCATTTACAGTTCAGCGGAAGATCGGCCTGGTGGCTTGTTAGCTTGATCTTCCTCCCTCAGCCTGGGGGCCTCCTGAGGATTTCTTCTGTTGTTTTCCCTATTTCTTCTATTTTTCTGCTGTAATTTTCGTTCCCATCCTTTAATACAGAATTGCAGCCCTCATTGAGGGCTGGAAGTTTGAGAGGCTTAACAGAATTAGAGTATGACAGTGTGTCAAGTTTGAGAGGCTTAACAGAATTAGAGTATGACAGAAAGAAGCTTCAAGCCGAAAGGCTCTAAAGCCATTTTATTAAAAACAAAAGATGACATAAGAGAGGAGATGGGGCTAGACATTGATAAAACTGCCTTCATAATAAAGCATTTCGTTTTCATAACCCCCTCCCCGACGTCATCATCCCATTCCAAGTTGTAGGTAGATGAGCTATGAGACCTAGTCACCATCGGACGTGCGGTCTGCGCAGGAGGGCTCATTATGCGTTCTTTAAGCGTTGCGCGCGCTTGAGAAACGCGCGTGGGGGGTCCAAACGGGCCGAACGAATTGCGAATGGCCTGAAATCGGACGACATCAAAGGGTGAGTGAATTGTGATGTGGTCGAGCAGACGGCACGTCAATCGGACGTGCCGTGTGCCCGCGGTGACCGGGAACGCCGTTCTGGTGTCATAAACGGCCAAAACGGGCGTCTAACGGTCAAACTCATAGCGAACGACATCGGATTGACCTGAAATCACAGGACAACATTCAAATTATTATTCGCGACGTGCACGCGCAGACGGCACATCAATCGGACGTGCGGTCTGCGCAGGAGGGCTCATTATGCGTTCTTTAAGCGTTGCGCGCGCTTGAGAAACGCGCGTGGGGGGTCCAAACGGGCCGAACGAATTGCGAATGTCCTGAAATAGGACGACATCAAAGGGTGAGTGAATTGTGATGTGGTCGAGCAGACGGCACGTCAATCGGACGTGCCGTGTGCCCGCGGTGACCGGGAACGCCGTTCTGGTGTCAAAAACGGCCAAAACGGGCGTCTAACGGTCAAACTCATAGCGAACGACATCGGATTGACCTGAAATCACAGGACAACATTCAAATTATTATTCGCGACGTGCACGCACAGACGGCACGTCAATCGGACGTGCGGTCTGCGCAGGAGGGCTCATTATGCGTTCTTTAAGCGTTGCGCGCGCTTGAGAAACGCGCGTGGGGGGGCCCAAACGGGCCGAACGAATTGAGAATGGCCTGAAATCGGACGACATCAAAGGGTGAGTGAATTGTGATGTGGTCGAGCAGACGGCACGTCAATCGGACGTGCCGTGTGCCCGCGGTGACCGGGAACGCCGTTCTGGTGTCATAAACGGCCAAAACGGGCGTCTAACGGTCAAACTCATAGCGGACGACATCAGATTGACCTGAAATCACAGGACAACATTCAAATTATTATTCGCGACGTGCACGCGCAGACGGCACGTCAATCGGACGTGCGGTTTGCGCAGGAGGGCTCATTATGCGTTCTTTAAGCGTTGCGCGCGCTTGAGAAACGCGCGTGGGGGGTCCAAACGGGCCGAACAAATTGCGAATGGCCTGAAATCGGACGACATCAAAGGGTGAGTGAATTGTGATGTGGTCGAGCAGACGGCACGTCAATCGGACGTGCCGTGTGCCCGCGGTGACCGGGAACGCCGTTCTGGTGTCATAAACGGCTAAAACGGGCGTCTAACGGTCAAACTCATAGCGAACGACATCGGATTGACCTGAAATCACAGGACAACATTCAAACTATTATTCGCGACGTGCACGCGCAGACGGCACGTCAATCGGACGTGCGGTCTGCGCAGGAGGGCTCATTATGCGTTCTTTAAGCGTTGCGCGCGCTTGATAAACGCGCGTGGGGGGGTCCAAACGGGCCGAACGAATTGCGAATGGCCTGAAATCGGACGACATCAAAGGGTGAGTGAATTGTGATGTGGTCGAGCAAACGGCACGTCAATCGGACGTGCCGTGTGCCCGCGGTGACCGGGAACGCCGTTCTGGTGTCATAAACGGCCAAAACGGGCGTCTAACGGTCAAACTCATAGCGAACGACATCGGATTGACCTGAAATCACAGGACAACATTCAAATTATTATTCGCGACGTGCACGCGCAGACGGCACGTCAATCGGACGTGCGGTCTGCGCAGGAGGGCTCATTATGCGTTCTTTAAGCGTTGCGCGCGCTTGAGAAACGCGCGTGGGGGGGTCCAAACGGGCCGAACGAATTGCGAATGGCCTGAAATCGGACGACATCAAAGGGTGAGTGAATTGTGATGTGGTCGAGCAGACGGCATGTCAATCGGACGTGCCGTGTGCCCGCGGTGACCGGGAACGCCGTTCTGGTGTCATAAACGGCCAAAACGGGCGTCTAACGGTCAAACTCATAGCGGACGACATCAGATTGACCTGAAATCACAGGACAACATTCAAATTATTATTCGCGACGTGCACGCGTAGACGGCACGTCAATCGGACGTGCGGTCTGCGCAGGAGGGCTCATTATGCGTTCTTTAAGCGTTGCGCGCGCTTGAGAAAAGCGCGTGGGGGGTCCAAACGGGCCGAACGAATTGCGAATGGCCTGAAATCGGACGACATCAAAGGGTGAGTGAATTGTGATGTGGTCGAGCAGACGGCACGTCAATCGGACGTGCCGTGTGCCCGCGGTGACCGGGAACGCCGTTCTGGTGTCATAAACGGCCAAAACGGGCGTCTAACGGTCAAACTCATAGCGAACGACATCGGATTGACCTGAAATCACAGGACAACATTCAAACTATTATTCGCGACGTGCACGCGCAGACGGCACGTCAATCGGACGTGCGGTCTGCGCAGGAGGGCTCATTATGCGTTCTTTAAGCGTTGCGCGCGCTTGATAAATGCGCGTGGGGGGGGGGGGGGGGGGGGTCCAAACGGGCCGAACGAATTCCGAATGGCCTGAAATCGGACGACATCAAAGGGTGAGTGAATTGTGATGTGGTCGAGCAGACGGCACGTCAATCGGACGTGCCGTGTGCCCGCGGTGACCGGGAACGCCGTTCCGGTGTCATAAACGGCCAAAACAGGCGTCTAACGGTCAAACTCATAGCGGACGACATCGGATTGCCCTGAAATCACAGGACAACAATCCCATTATTATTCGCGACGTGCACGCGCAGACGGCGCGTCAATCGGACGTGCGGTCTGCGCGGTAGGGCTCATTATGCGTTCTTTAAGCGTTGCGCGCGCTTGATAAACGCGCGTGGGGGGGTCCAAACGGGCCGAACGAAGTCCGAATGGCCTGAAATCGGACGAAATCAAAGGGTAAGTGAATTGTGATGTGGTCGAGCAGACGGCACGTCAATCGGACGTGCCGTGTGCCCACGGTGACCGGGAACGCCGTTCTGGTGTCATAAACGGCCAAAACGGGCGTCTAACGGTCAAACTCATAGCGGACGACATCAGATTGACCTGAAATCACAGGACAACATTCAAATTATTATTCGCGACGTGCACGCGCAGACGGCACGTCAATCGGACGTGCGGTCTGCGCAGGAGGGCTCATTATGCGTTCTTTAAGCGTTGCGCGCGCTTGAGAAAAGCGCGTGGGGGGTCCAAACGGGCCGAACGAATTGCGAATGGCCTGAAATCGGACGGCATCAAAGGGTGAGTGAATTGTGATGTGGTCGAGCAGACGGCACGTCAATCGGACGTGCCGTGTGCCCGCGGTGACCGGGAACGCCGTTCTGGTGTCATAAACGGCCAAAACGGGCGTCTAACGGTCAAACTCATAGCGAACGACATCGGATTGACCTGAAATCACAGGACAACATTCAAACTATTATTCGCGACGTGCACGCGCAGACGGCACGTCAATCGGACGTGCGGTCTGCGCAGGAGGGCTCATTATGCGTTCTTTAAGCGTTGCGCGCGCTTGATAAACGCGCGTGGGGGGGTCCAAACGGGCCGAACGAATTCCGAATGGCCTGAAATCGGACGACATCAAAGGGTGAGTGAATTGTGATGTGGTCGAGCAGACGGCACGTCAATCGGACGTGCCGTGTGCCCGCGGTGACCGGGAACGCCGTTTCGGTGTCATAAACGGCCAAAACAGGCGTCTAACGGTCAAACTCATAGCGGACGACATCGGATTGCCCTGAAATCACAGGACAACAATCCCATTATTATTCGCGACGTGCACGCGCAGACGGCGCGTCAATCGGACGTGCGGTCTGCGCGGTAGGGCTCATTATGCGTTCTTTAAGCGTTGCGCGCGCTTGATAAACGCGCGTGGGGGGGTCCAAACGGGCCGAACGAAGTCCGAATGGCCTGAAATCGGACGAAATCAAAGGGTAAGTGAATTGTGATGTGGTCGAGCAGACGGCACGTCAATCGGACGTGCCGTGTGCCCGTGGTGACTGGGAACGTCGTTCCGGTGTCATAAACGGCCAAAACAGGCGTCTAACGGTCAAACTCATAGCGGACGACATCGGATTGCCCTGAAATCACAGGACAACAATCCCATTATTATTCGCGACGTGCACGCGTAGACGGCGCGTCAATCGGACGTGAGGTCTGCGCGGTAGGGCTCATTATGCGTTCTTTAAGCGTTGCGCGCGCTTGATAAACGCCCGGGGTTCTGTGCAGGGGGGTAGGGGGCTGTATGGGGTTTGTCCGGGGGTGCACATGGGGGCTGTCCGGGGTTGCACATGGGGGCTGTCCGGGGGTGCACGGGGGGCTGTCCGGGGGGAATGGGGCTGCATGGGGTCTGTCCGGGGGTGCACATGGGGGCTGTCCGGGGGTGCACGGGGGGCTGTCCGGGGCTGGTCGGGGGGCTGTCCGGGGGTGCACAGGGGGTTGTCCGGGGCTGGCCGGGGGGCTGTCCAGGGGTGCACGGGGGGCTGTTTGGGGGTGCATATGGGGGCTGTCCGGGGGTGCATATGGGGGCTGTCCGGGGGTGCACGGGGGGGCTGTCTGGGGGTGCACGGGGGGGCTGTCCGGGGGTGCACGGGGGGCTGTCCGGGGGTGCACATGGGGGCTGTCCGGGGGTGCACGGGGGGCTGTCCGGGGCTGGTCGTGGGGCTGTCCGGGGGTGCACGGGGGGCTGGCCGGGGCTGGCCGGGGGGGCTGTCCGGGGGTACACGGGGGGCTGTCCGGGGGTGCACGGGGGGCTGTCCGGGGGTGCACGGGGGGCTGTCCGGGGGTGCACGGACAGGGGGGGTGTCCAGCAGGGGGGGTTGGCAGGGGGACAAGCGGGGGCTGGGGGGGCTGGCAGGGGGAAGGGGGGGGGGGGTGGCAGGGGGCAAGCAGGGGGCAGGGGGGGCTGGCAGGGGGACAAGCAGGGGGCAGGGGGGGCTGGCAGGGGGACAAGCAGGGGGAAGGGGGGGCTGGCAGGGGGGCAGGGGGGGGGGGGGCTGGCAGGGGGACAAGCAGGGGGCAGGGGGGGGTTGGCAGGGGGACAAGCAGGGGGAAGGGGGGGGGGGGCTGGCAGGGGCAGGGGGGGGGGGGGGCTGGCAGGGGCAGGGGGGGGCTGGCAGGGGCAGGGGGGGGGCTGGCAGGGGGACAAGCAGGGGGGTGGCCGGGGGGGCTGGCAGGGTGACAAGCAGGGGGAAGGGGGGGGGGCTGGCAGGGGGGCAGGGGGGGGGGGCTGGCAGGAGCAGGGGGGGCTGGCAGGGGGACAAGCAGGGGGGGTTGGCAGGGGGCGGCAGGGGGGCTGGCAAGGGGACAAGCAGGGGGGTGGCGGGGGGGGGGGGGGGTGGACTAACAGGGGGCAGTGGGGGACTAGCAGGGGGCAGGGGGACTAGCAGGGAGGGTGTCAGGGGGCAGTGGGGACTGGCAGGGGGGGCTGGCAAGGGGACAAGCAGGGGGGGTGGCGGGGGGGGGGGGGGACTAGCAGGGGGCAGTGGGGGACTAGCAGGGGGCAGGGGGGGAGCTGGCAGGGGGACAAGCAGGGGGCAGGGGGGGCTGGCAGGGGGACAAGCAGGGGGCAGGGGGTTTCCGGGGTTCTGTGCAGGGGGGATGGGGGCTGCATGGGGTCTGTCCGGGGGTACACATGGGGGTTGTCCGGGGCTGTCCGGGGGTGCACGGGGGGCTGGCCGGGGCTGGCCGGGGGGGCTGTCCAGGGGTGCACGGGGGGCTGTCCGGGGGTGCATGGGGGGCTGTCCGGGGGTGCACGGGGGGCTGTCCGGGGGTGCACGGACAGGGGGGGTGTCCAGCAGGGGGGGTTGGCAGGGGGACAAGCAGGGCGGGGGGGGCTGGCAGGGGGAAGGGGGGGGGGGGTGGCGGCAGGGGGCAAGCAGGGGGCAGGGGGGTGGCCGGGGGGGCTGGAAGGGGGACAAGCAGGGGGAAGGGGGGGGGGGGGGGGCTGGCAGGGGGGCAAGTAGGGGGCATGGGGGGGGGGGGGGGGCTGGCAGGAGCAGGGGTGGGGTTGGCAGGGGGACAAGCAGGGGGGGCTTGCAGGGGGACAAGCAGGGGGTGGCTGGGGGGGCTGGCAAGGGGTGCAAGGGGGGCTGTCCGGGGGTGCATGGGGGGCTGTCCGGGGGTGCATGGGGGGCTGTCCGTGGGTGCACGGACAGGGGGGGTGTCCAGCAGGGGGGGTTGGCAGGGGGACAAGCAGGGGCGGGGGGGCTGGCAGGGGGAAGGGGGGGGGGGGGGTGGCGGCAGGGGGCAAGCAGGGGGCAGGGGGGTGGCCGGGGGGGCTGGAAGGGGGACAAGCAGGGGGAAGGGGGGGGGGGGGCTGGCAGGGGGGCAAGCAGGGGGCAGGGGGGGGGGGGGGGGGCTGGCAGGAGCAGGGGTGGGGCTGGCAGGGGGACAAGCAGGGGGGGCTTGCAGGGGGACAAGCAGGGGGTGGCTGGGGGGGCTGGCAAGGGGACAAGCGGGGGGGTGGCGGGGGGGGGGGGGGACTAACAGGGGACAGTGGGGGACTAGCAGGGGGCAGGGGGACTAGCAGGGGGGGTGTCAGGGGGCAGGGGGGACTGGCAGGGGGGTGGCAGGGGGGGCTGGCAAGGGGACAAGAAGGGGGGGTGGCGGGGGGGGGGGTACTAGCAGGGGGCAGGGGGGGACTAGCAGGGGGGGAGCTGGCAGGGGGACAAGCAGGGGGCAGGGGGGGCTGGGGGCTGGGGGCTGTCCGGGGGTGCACGGGGGGCTGTCCGGGGCTGGTCGGGGGGCTGCTCGGGGGTGCACGGGGGGCTGGCTGGGGCTGGCCGGGGGGGCTGTCCAGGGGTGCACGGGGGGCTGTCCGGGGCTGGTTGGGGGGCTGCTCGGGGGTGCACGGGGGGCTGGCTGGGGCTGGCCGGGGGGGCTGTCCAGGGGTGCACGGGGGGCTGTCCGGGGGTGCACGAGAGGTTGTCCGGGGGTGCACGGGGGGCTGTCCGGGGGTGCACGGGGGGCTGTCCGGGGGTACTGGCAGGGGGGACTGGCCGGGGGTGGCATGGGGGTGTCCAGGGTGTGTCCAGGGGGTATTTTTTTTTTATGAATTTGGACACCCTATAGCCACGGTTCAGAACCGTGGCTATTGATGTATTGCCGCGGTTTTAAACCGTGGCTATAGACATAATGCCACGGTTTTAAACCGTGGCTATAGATTTTGTCCGGCCTTTAGTATAGCCACGGTTGAAACCGTGGCATTAGGTATACAGCCACGGTTTTAACCGTGGCTATAAACCTATAGCCACGGTTTGAACCGTAGCTATAGAGTTAAAGCCACGGTTTGGAACCGTGGCTATAGGTCTAGGCCTATAGCCACGCCAAACTTGGCCACGGTTCCTCAAACCGTGGCTATTACCTATAGCCACGGTTTGAGGGCCTATAGCCACGGTTTAGAACCGTGGCTATAGCTCGAATTTCCAGTAGTGAATATACAAGGATCTTGGTTAAGATCTATACCTCTTCTTCGAGAGACCTCTTTGGCTTACACCTCAAGCTTTGAAGGATTTGTCTTAAGAGAAGAAGAAAACAGTTTGATGAAGGTAAATAATATAAGAAGGTTTTTTATCAGTCAATTTTTGATCTATAAGGATCAAAATGTGTGAATAAGTGAGGATAATTGGTTCCCTTTTATAAGTGATAGGAGAGATACACATGGAATTTCTTAAAATATTTGAATGATTTAAAGTCACTTTCATGGGAAAGGGGCTCAAAATGGGGAATTATTTGAAGGTATGATAATATAATGTTTAAATATCTTCAAAAAATAAGGATTATATATGTTTGTTTATTAATCCTACCATTTTCTATTAGTTTAACCACAAGGTAAACCCGTGTTAACCATAACTGCAGTAACAAAATTTTGCTGTTTTTACTCTTCACTATGAGAAAAAATGAAGTGACCATAATATATTATATTAATTATGATGATTCAAAATATGGAATAAATTTTAATAGATTAAATTTCTATTAGTGTTAGAATTTAAATTAAAATAAGTGCACAACCCAAAATGAAAACTTGTTTTAAAAGAATTTATCTTTAATCATAAAGAAAAATTTATTAACATTCCTTTCCTTATAAAAACCACAAAATGAATGTTAAGATATATTATTGAATATTTAATAAATACATTACATTAAACCAATTTAACAATTGATATTAATCTAATTTATTTAGATATAAACATATTACATGAATAAAAATAGTTTATAGAAAAATGTCGTTTTAAGGACAAAAATGAACTTATACAAATGTAAATTATAATGATGATTATAGTGTAATTAATTATATTATTAATAATTAAATTAATATTATGTTAATTTATTTTAAAATTCAATACAAAATTGTTCTTTTACTTGAAAATAAAAGTCATTTTTTTAAAAAATTGATAATTTTGACTATTCAATGGAAGATAAATATTTCTAAAATATTCTAAAAACTTTACCCTAAGATAATATTAACACGATGATTTTAAAAAATATATTCATTTACTTAATTAAAATTTATTAAAAAATTTAGAAAATGATTATAATGTTTCCGTATAAAAAACTAGATAAAAACTATTTTTTATTAAAACATATTCTTAAAGCATAAAATGAATTTTTTGAAAATAAAGTACATAATTTTTATGCATCAATGAATAATGTTTCACTATTTAAAAACTTTGTAAATATTTTTCATACTATGGTTATACTATTTATACATATAAATTTAATAGATAGGTTATAATAGTTTACTATATTACAGTTTATTTAGACTTGAGGTTGAGAGTAAAGTAAGCTAATGAATACTTCAAGTTCATTTGAAAGGAAATACATAAAAACTCTTATGGTGTTACATTATAAACCCTTAAAATAAATTTTACCCTAAATATTCCATCAATACAATACAAAAAATTATACATCTCTATGTCATTACATTCTCAGGTTCCCTTGTAGCTTCTTAAAATTTATGATTCCTTAAAAGAAAACTATCCTGATGAGATGTATTATTCTATAAGAATATATCTTTATAGTAAAATATTTCTATAAATTTTTCTTAATAGGGAATATCTTTCTCTAAATGAATAACCTATCAGTTTAGTTAAAGTAAAGTATTGGTTATATAATTCCTTAAAAAATATACATGTAACATATCGTGAACTTGAGAGAGGTTTGGTGGGAGTGAAAATTGATAATAAACCATCCCAATCTGAACAATAATATTGAAAGGACCTATATATCTAGGGATAATATTCTTATTTTTTTGAATCTCAAAACATTATTTCATTGGAAAATTAAATATACAGTATTTTCACCAATTCTTAATTCTAAATCTCCCAGAATATTTTCAGAACAACTATTCTATCTACTTTGAGATTTATTGATGTGCTGTTGAATTAATCTAAAATCATCTACGATTTTTTTAACTATATCAAGTCCCAATATCTTTCTTTCTCCAACTTTTTCCCAATATGTTTTCATTCTATACTTATTTCCATAAAGGTATTTATAAGTATCCATATAAACAAATAAGTGAAATCTATTATTGTAAGAAAACTAAAATAGAGGAAGGTGTTGATCCCGACCCCCTTTGAAATCCAGATAACAAGATCAAAAAATATCCTATAAGTTTTTAATGTTTATATCAAACTGATCATACTTCTAAGGATGATAACATATACTATAATAAATCTCTATGTCCATTGCTTTCTTAAGAATTATACAAAACTTCAAGGTAAATCTCAGATCTCGATAAGATATAATAGAATGTGGTAATCCATGAAACCTCACTACTTCATTAATGTATATCCTAGAAAGATGAATAATATATTCATTTTCTTTGATAACAATGAATTGTACTTGATTGATATGAATATTGACTGTAACCCAGATAGCATTTTGGCCATTTAGATGTTTTGGTGAGTCCAATGATAAGATTAATTATGATGTTTTCCCATTTCCATTATAGTATAGATAAAGGTTATAAAACCCCATTAGACTTTGGTTTATCATCCTTAACTTTTTTACATACCAAGCACTGAGATATATACTCAGGGATATCTCCCTTTATCTAGTCCCACTAGGAATACTCTTTCAAATATATATATATATATCCTTTTAATTCCTAGATGAATAGAGAATGATGACCTACAAGCTTATGCTAATAGTTCATTATTCAAGTCTAGTATTGATGGGACACATACCTTATTATTTAACCTTATCATTCCAATACAATCAAGGTAAAAATTTGGAACATCCCTCACCTTATTTTTCAACTCCACATCCTCCTTCTACATCTCTTTAATCTTCACATGGATAAGTGGTTAAACACTTATTTGGGAAAGATAATATTTCTCCTCTACCATCAATATTTAATGTTTTATCCTTTTTTAATTCATAAACATTGGATCTTTTATGATCCTCATAATATAAATTCTATCATGATCCTTTCGAATCAAATCATTAGGTAACTTGTTTTATTTCCATGGGTTGTAATGTATTGAGTAGTAATAGTTGTTAATAAACTCCAACCATTTAGTTAGGTTCATAGTAAACTCTTTCTATCTGAATATATACTTAAAAAAAATTATGGTAAGTATATATTTCACACATTGTTTCATAAATATAATTCTTCCATATTATTAATTAAAATAATACCACTACTAACTCCAAATGAAAATTCTGGTAAACTTTCTTATGAAACTTCAATTGGAATGGGGAATAAGCTATAACCATATCATTATGCAAAATCAACCCATTTTTTTATGAATCACTATAAATCACAAACCCCTCTCTACTACAAGATATTGTGAGAATTGTTGCATTGACCTACCTTCTCTTTAGTTCTTTTAAATTTTCTTCACATTCATTAGTCCAAAGGAAATTAACTCCCTTCCATGTTAACTTGGTGAGTGGATTTATAGACATGATAAAACCATCCCAAATCATTTATAATATATATCTAATCTAAAAAAACTATATATTTTATTTATAGTGTTTGTTCTTGGCTAATGATCACTAAGTTACAACATTGATCAATCCACCGATATACCCTCCCTTGAGATTATATGAACCAAATATGAAAGTTTATATAGAAAAAATTAACACTTGCTAAAATTTTCATATAGATTCTCCTTATTTAGGGTATTCAGGAAAATCCTCAAGTATTCCTAATTCTCTTACTTGATCTTAGAATATGTAATAATATCATCTATAAAGACTATGAAAAACTAATCAAGGTAATTTCTAAAGACTATATTCATTAAATCCATGAAGATAACGGGGGAATTAGTAATAAAAAATTACATAACTATAAATTCATAATGTCTATACCTTGAATGGAATGATTTATTGGGTATGTACTCACTTTTTGACCCTCAAATAATAGTATTTAGTCTTAGGATTGATAGTCTACTTAAGATTATTTATGTAGATAAGTCTTGAAAACTATATTAACTCACACCTACTTGATTCTATTGAGTGGAATTCCCAATATTGTGATTTTCAGACTTATATTTCTTTATCACTTACCACCTAGTTACACAAAGTCCATTTTGAGTAGTAAACCATTGATTTGAACTAGGTTAAGTTGACTCAAAACTCAAAATAAAATTCCCAAATAATTTAAAGCACCCTGACTTGGGCTGGTAAAGAAACTTGAACTATTTTTTTATCTTAACTTAAGCAGTGGAATAAATTATTGAATTAATATTCTAATTTAAGTAATTTTTATCTTTATACATAAATATACCATTTTATCTTAATACATTACTATTGATATTAAGTGCATTTTACTTAAGTGATTAACCAAGTCTAGATAGAATTTACACGTAGTTTGAATTATTTTAATTATATCATGTATGATTTTTAATTTTTTTATTATGTTATAGTGATAATACATCCACAAATTACTAACCATGAAATTGAAAAAAATAAAATAATAAATGTGGCATGATCATGAGATTATATAATGGTTAGTTTATCCAATGGATGATAAACTACCCCTTGATGTAGGGGGAATACTCCTTGAACTGTAACTTCATTGGAGTTGTAGCATTCCACCCGTACTCCAATGTAAATCTAGGGTTGGTTTCGCCTATATGTAGATCTTGAACTTTCTCTACTCACCCATGATATCTATCCATTATATAATCCTTTACTCACACACAGGTTAGGAGAACCAAAGGATTGGTTATGGGGTTTAAATAAAAGAAACTATGGCCATGCAGGCCCTTACATAATAGAAGTGTGGATGACATGAAAGAAATTATTTTAAATTTATAAACTAATTATTAAAAAACCCATGAAACTATAATTAAATTAAAAGAAACCAAGGACATAAATTGTTTGATATATTATCATGATCATCTAAACATCAAAAAAATTATACATTTAATAAATTAATATTCATTTTAATCATTATTAATTAAGATAAAATGTGATTGAATCAATTAAGTATCTTGTTTATTTAATTAATCCATTTATCTTAATTCCCATCCAAATCTTCCTTGATATACCCATAAAATATAATTTTAAAAAAATTAATTCTTTTTAAAATTGACTAACTATAATGCATGCACTTGTTGGAAACACATCAAGTACCCATTCAAACTAATAAGCATTTATTGTGTTCATATAACTTCTAATCATACAACATATATCATGAACATTGTTTCTTAAAATTTCATAGTGTGTACTGTCAATAAATGATACACAAACACATGTTATTTATATAGCATGATTTTTTTAATATATGTGGAGAAGTTGATGTATTCCGACTATATATGGTTTGTATTTAAAAACATTACACAAAAATTAGTTAAGAATTTAATATACATAAAACCTTTCATAAAAATATACTATCAATAAATTAACACATGAACACATTTTGATTAGGTTTAATTGGAATAATTAAATTATTTTACATTCTACAAAACTAGTAAATATACATGCTACATACAGTACAATTATACATCACATATGTCTATCCATGAAACATGCCTAGGGACTAGGAATAAAATTTGGTCATGGATATTTATCATATACATAATGAGAAAAAGATTTTCACATCATGTGACCTATGACTCTCATAATTTTTAGTCACACATGTCATGTAATAAAAACATGAAACTTATTTAACTACATGTTTTATACTAGGAAAATGTATAAACTACTCGATGTGTAAGTGAGTTATATGGAATGTATTCTGTAATGATTTTCCTAGTTTGGTCTGATCAATAAGCAGTGTGTATTAATACAAGACACATGTATTTAATGCATGATAACCTATATTTCTCATAGTTCATCTGGGTGCAATTTACAAAGGTACATGACATGTACATATGGGATAAACATCAGGTAATATTATGTTATTTAAACATAATCCTCAGAACCTATAGATAGGTTATTTCAATGTTATTCGTAAATAATAAATCAATTTTTTCTTATATGATTGATAATGAAGATAAAAAACTAAAGATCTTGATATTTGGTTTTAAATAATGGTAAAACCATAAATGAAGACTAAAAAATAGACATAATTTATCAGTGATAAAAAATAATTATAAATTGTTATGTAACTACTCTCATACAACTTGATGGTTTTTAGGTGAATCTAAAGAGGTTATTCCCATGACCAATAATGGTTTTCATTAACTCATTAATATTTATCCTCAAAAACAAATTAAATATAAACCCTATAATCCATTAGACAGGATAATAAAATTTAATTTATAACTAATTTATATAGATTAAGAATTACATATCATTAGAATTCATTCTTTATTAGTGATTCAATTGATTACGTCTTAGTGTACCATTATTGCAATGAGAGTAATCATTGGAAGAATACCTTTAGTGGTGACCCATAGGTGCTCTAAAAACCTCTAAAAATCATCATAAAAATCCCCAAGTACTATCATGAAAGACTCTAATGATTTTGATGTTCTTTGTTAATCACCACAAGAATTTATACAAGGTGAAAGTACAATTTTTTTTAACTCTAGAATGAGAGGGTTGAGGAGGAGCATTGTTCTTCATTTTTGAGAGAATTATAGGATAATATATCTCTAGGGATTAAGAGGATTCACTCTAAACTTTTTCATTGTACACAATAGTTAGAATGGTACAAATGGGATTGGAGAATGAAAAAACTAGGTATTTATAGACCTAGAGTTAGAGAATAAAAAATTACACATATGGCCTTATTATTATTTTAATTCTCAATGTTCCCCATCTCTAAATAGTAATAATACTATTATTATTTAGTTGAAACGTACTAAACTCATGGATAAATAAATATTATTAACTAAATATAAAAATTAATGTTTACTCAAAGAATATTCAATATGTCATTTCTAACCGAACCATTAAACTCTGTCCAAAAATACTCATATCAGACAATGAATAAAGACCATTTATTTAAATAAATAAATATCACTTCATTATAAACTGCTAAATAAATAAATATAAAATTAATCAAAATAATGAATATATATTTATTAAATATTCAAATGAATATTTTCAATCAACCAAACATGAATAATTATAAAACCATATATTGGAATAATATTTATTCAACATGTTATATTCATATATAATTTAACTTCTATTCTAGATACACATACCATGTTTCCCTCTAGGTATCTTTCTTAATGAAAATATACAATACCATCTAAATCCATAGTTAGAGTCTAAAACAATTGCATGTAACCAATATAAAAAGAAGTTAAATTCCATAATGAAAATAACCACACATGAACACAAAATGTGTAATATAATCCCTTTATCTCAATATATCTAATCAAACATGTTGTATACTAGTGTCATCAACCATTGTGATCGATGTCTCTTTATTTGAATTTATAAAAATTAACATACCAATATAATTCCATATTAATGAATTTGATCAATTAGTTACATTCGCATAAAAGGTCATGTGATATAAACTTCCATTAAGGAATAGAAGGGATAGAAAATTTTGTTCATTATTCATTAATGCAATATCAGGTGTGACACACCCAATGTATTCTTCCTCATTATAGGTATATATCATCACATTTTCCATCAATACATAAAATTACACAACTTATGATATGAATTAATAATAACATTAAATTCTTAAGGACTATTATAAACATCCATAGATAGGATCATCCAATTACACGTATAAATGAGGATTTCTTACTGGCGGGTTATGTCTTCATAATGTTCTCACTTTAGATTTCTAAGGATGATCTTAACGAGAAGAAGTGTTAATGTATTATGATCCCAAAACCCCTAATATCCTATATAATTTTTGCCTCTCCAAATTACATCATCCAACCATAGACTATTTATATTTTATAATACCATTATAACACTTTAAATTTATCATCATAGTGGGGAACTGCTATGATATTTCAGTGCGGAAAATACACTTAGGAGTTTATCACATGTAATGTTATATAGAAGAAAAATAATTATGTGATAAGAACCTTATTAATACTCAAAAAACCATGAATACAAGTAATCATAAAGTACATAAAAGTTAGTTATATGGAACCAAATCCAAAAAATGTGATCCCATTTTACCCTTATATATAAGAACTATGCATGGATTGATTCCTAATGTTTTAGGATATGTAGTGATGCTTAGACCTATTATCATGGTCCTAAATATAAATCCATATCATTCTTATTCTCTGTAAATGAGAACTAGATCCATGTAAGGGTTATTAGTTTATATTACCTTCCCCATTTAATGACTTGAACCAATATGAATTGTCCACACACACACACACATATATATATATATATATATATATATATTAAAACTACATGCATCTTGATTACTGATGGTGATTCCTGGATCTCAAATCATGTTCTAATTTATAAAACCCAAACCCAATCTCCCACTCCATCAGTTCAGTATTGAGACAAATACATTATGTTTTGACACATTCAAAATCAGTGCAAGACCATTAGTGTATGTGTTTTCATCCACAAACCTATTCATTTGACAAAATGTGCCCAATTTTTTAGGTCCTAGTCACATGACCTTATACCACATGAAATCCATGTCCTAGTTGTATGACTATAAACTACATAGCAAATTTTACATGTCATGTGATGTTAAATTATGTGGCACATGGTCCATCCTAAAACCCCTTAAAATATTTATAGAATATACCCTATGTAGATTGATTTCCATGTGTGAGAGATAGATTCATGTAAGATATTCTCCAAAAAATAGATCCCCATCCATTATTCCATAGTGACACAAAAAATACCCCTCTTCTATATAAGAGAATAAATTATATTGGAGCCTTAATAATAGATTTAATTATCCATTAAACCATTCAAAAAATGATCCCATGTAAGAAATTTCTCTTTCCATAGAAAATATAAGGTTATAGTCACATTTTACTCTATAAATGTCATAGTTAACCTAACATACGACCTAGATAAGGACCTCCATTATAAAAAAAATGTGTTTCCTAATTCATGTTACCCTGAAATATATAGTAATTCCTAAACACCCTATCTTATGCCCATCCAAAAATCTTTATCCATATCTATTCTCCTTTCATCATCCCTAAATATCCTAATCAAGGTTAGTTTAGAATTAGGACATTCTAACCACATCCCAAATTTCTCTTTCCATATGTTACACTTCATGCCTTAAGTGTTTGAATCACCATAAAAATTTCATGAATATTAGTAATGAGTTTTTACAATTCCAACAGACACCTCTAATTGGAAATTTTTGTTCTACCATAGTCGGCACTTCCAACCAAAGGTACATTTGCCCTAGGGAAGACATCCTCAAATCTTCATATGCCTCTAACGAAATTATTGTGGACCCTTTATTCAAATATTGGTTAGTGAACATATTTTTAATCATATACCATATCAAATTATTGATTCAAATAATTCAGTTCATGATTTACATATTTAGAATTCCCAATTCAAGGGTGTTGGGATGCTCTTAGCTCTCGAGTTCCATATGGGTTCTCATATCACACCCCCTATTTGGTCTAATCACTATGAAATTAAATTTCATGCATATATCAATGATATAGTATATAATAATAGTGGGATTTTTAGTTAATGTCAGGTTTTTCCTCACCCATTCTATCTAGGATATCTGACATTCATGGTCCAAGCTCTATGAATATAAACTATATGAATCCCCTTTTTAGATGGTCTATTCTAGCATTGGTATCCTAATTCAGGTCTGGTTTCACCCTTACATCATCAGTTATACTATATCATCATTTTGGTCAAAGATATATGACCTTAAAACCCATCAAAATTTTGATTAAAGCTATGAGACCTTAAATTCATTCCACTAATGGTCTAAATTATATGACTCTTAAACTATAAATGAAAAATAAATAATAATTATCAAGTTAAAGATCAATAATGGGTGAAATGAGTAAAATTCAAGTCTAGAATCACTAGGTCACCCTTTTTTATGATCTAGGGAAAAGTTAAATTGTGAACCAAGGAAGGCAGAAAGCTTGTATGACCCACTAAATAGCCCTAGAAAAATAAAAGCTTTATTCACTGGATCCAATAGTATAGGAAATGACAATATCAATTTAATGTCACATTTATTTTCACAAAAATTTCATTCTTTACAAAATGTAACAACATTTAGGGTGCCTAAACCCTTCTTTAATACCCTTTCTCCATAATCCCACTTTATTTTTTGGGTTCTTGAAAAATCACAACCCTTTAATTGGCCAAAGATAATGAGTGAATTCTGTTCAAAGGGACACATTTGCATGGTAATTTCTATGTATCTATATTTATTACTTCTAACAGGAGGCATATTTATCCTAAGGGGAAGGTCCTATAATATTCTTACATCCTAAACACATCATAGTGAAACTTATCATTCAATTTTGTTCTATATTCATCCCCCATTTACTTATCCTATAAAATCATATACTGATTCAAATATATCAAGTTCTAATTTTCACATTCAAAATTATATCCATTCAAGTGGATTAAAATACCCTTTATGTTACACATTCATTCATATTAACCATTTTCAAATTAAGAGTATGACATATTAATTATGAATATTTTATAGTCCTTGTTGTAAGACCCTAAATATCAAAACAAAATGATCCAAGAACAATGAACTTAAATGAAGTGAACCTTCCCATGAGATAATTTGTACTGTCACTGGGATCTCCATTCACGTCATGTTATCTCACCCTTCCAAGATAGACCATATCAACTTTTGATTAATTTTTTTACCTCAAACATAAGAGAAATTTGGTCAAATAATTATTTCCATAAACTATGTTCTCTATTCATTAAGGTTCTCCCCATTCCTGACATTGGTTTCTTTATTCATGATGGTTTTGCTTCATCTATATTTCTATGCAGACTAACTCATTTTAATTTTTCTAAAGTTATTTTACCTTAAAAACCATCTATACTAGTCCAACTTAAAAGAACATAAACATCCAAAGGAAAGAGCCATAACACTCACTAGGTTAAAACCTACAATGGATGGATAGAAAAAAATTCAAGTCTCTATTCACTATGAATGAACCTTGTAAAGAATAAGAAAAATGGAGCATTACAAGGAAAATAAAAAAGGCAAAAAAATTATTAGTTTGAAAACTCATAAAGAGAATCCTAAGAAAAATTCAAGTTAAAACTCATAAATTATACTCTATATGATAATTTAAAAAGAGTTAGGGTTAAAAATAAAACAAAAAATACATAAATCTTATGGATTCCACTATGCGTTCCCATCAAAAGTTTAGCTGTGCTTGCTAAGTATCTTAAAATAGAAGAAAATTATAGAACCTTTTTTATCTATATATACATTGGTTCAGATAACCTATGTGAAATGAGTGAATATATGATTTCTGCTCACTTGATCATTTTTAAACATTGTAATCCTCATTCTAAATTTCCCTTTCATGATACTAATTATAATGATTCATTCACTACCATATCTGAATGGATCAACTCTGGTGTTACAAAGATGGTACATATGCCCATAATCACCTGTGATCACACACCCATGAGGAAATCATATCTATATTTGAATGGACCATATATGGTGTTACAATGATAGAATATATGCGTATACTTATCCATGATCAAATTTCCATAAGGAAACCATATCTGACTCATGTTTCTAAAAATCGTAATTAAATTATTCCACATACATTCAATGTTCATATGGGATTAATTATCCTAATATTACTATATATCATATTAATAGGATATCATGAATTGATGATTTTAGGAAATAAAAACATCATAATCCAAGACTGTCCTCTTGATGAATATATTCCAACTAGTCAGTTAGCTTCAGAGTCCCTCCAGATGTCAGGTAATGCAGAAAAGTGAACTATGGTACTATAGAATATGATTATTTTCATTCTGAATGAATCAAATTATATGTGTGTGTGTGTGTGGGGGGGGGGGGGGTATTTTATTTTTACCAAAAAATTAATTCTAAAAACCTTGTTAGTAAATTTATAATATGTTACTCATTTAGAAAACATAACTCTACTATGGTTAGAAGAGTATCTCTATACCCATTAAATATGAAAATGGGATCTTCATGTTCTATAATACTCCTCACATACCCAAGAATGAAGATTCCTAAAAAAGTTCCCATTATAGTGATGTGGTTTTGAGAACCTCACACTGGTAGAAGGTAATGTTTTTCATCTTTTTATAACTAATATGTGATATAAAAATCATAAAAATTATTTTAAATATATTTTAGAAATTTTCTGGCCTAAAAAAATACTTTCTATGGGGGTCCCTATATCCAGGGCATTAATTTTCTTTGATGTCTTTGATTTGACTATTCATGGAGCAAAAAATAAACTTATGTAACAAAAGATAAGGTCATTTTATATTAGGATTCATTTTTATTAGGAAAAAAGTTGACAAAGGGAAGATTTTTTTTGATGCACTATACTTATTTATAATGTATAACATAATTTTTAAGAATCCATTCATGAAGAACCCTGGTCATTCATGAAACAATTGTTCATGAAATCATGAAATTTTCAATGGTGAAATTGTGACCCTATGTAGACATTATAACCAATCCATGATCCTTTGTCATTTGTGATATCGAAGTGGTGATTCTAGGAATACCACATACTTCAATTGTGATCCTTAATCATTTTTGGAAACACTATGAGACCATGTACCTCCTATGTTCCCACCTATTTTGGGAAAGTAGTTATTCATTGTTTCCTAGAAATAACCCATACCCTCTTTAAAATAAAAATAGAGATATATAGTTGAAAAATAGAGAAACCTCATAAGATATCCTTAGAACTTTGGGAAACTCTAAGAAAACATAGGTATTTTTATCGGGAAGGAATCCCCAAGTAACCTGTGAACCAAAAGAAATAAAAAAATACATAATAATCCCATGACCCTCATTTGTGAATGAGAGGCTTGTGAGGCCCCTATGTAAATGAGATTCCCACAAGACCCCTTCAAGAACAAGGCATGTGAGGAACCTTCATGAATTATGCCCAGAAGGCCCCTTTGTGAAGGAATGACTCCTCTATGAATATATACCCCCCATTCAAAAATGAGATCTAGGGTCCTCTCATGAAGTAACCTTGATCCATGACCCATAAAAAATCCTCTAAACATGGTAACTCCTCTATATGATATGATGGCTCGCTGGGGTTCTAAATTCCCTCCCTCTAATGGTACCCCACCATGGATCATCTAACTTGTTTTAAACCATTTTGAAAAAAATCCTTGGTGGATAATTGGACCCACTTAATATATTTTCTTCCATAAAAGTCACTTAATTAGATAATATCAACTCAAATGACTTTCATATCCCCATTTTTTCTGGGTCAAAACCCTAAAATAGAAAAACCTAATCCTCCTAAAAAGAACTATATTTTCATTATTAGGTCATCAAGCACAACATAGCTCCATCCTTCAATCATGTGTTTTCTAGATAAAATGAACCTCCCAGGATTTCCACCCATACTGATAGGTCCCTCAAGGTAACAATGACTAGGTATTACATTAATAATAAGATATTTTATCATGAGGATATTGGTGAAACCCTTCTTGGATTATGCCACCTAGCTTGGATGACCCTTATCTAATGATATGTTAGCCCTAGAATTAAGTGACTTCCCTAGTACAATAAGTGATTCATGAGGTTTGGGGCCTACTAATTATGTTTAATCCCCTGATGTGTTCTCATTTATGATTTCATCAATATGCGTCATCAATGAGCCATAGGGAGAGAGAAAAGGCCCTGAGAAACCACTATTCCTGATGTCTCAAAACATTGGACAGGAAGCATATGCATAAGCCCCAAAATATTACATATGGGGTAATATAACC
The DNA here is from genome assembly GCA_963277665.1 of Viscum album. NCBI lineage: Eukaryota > Viridiplantae > Streptophyta > Magnoliopsida > Santalales > Viscaceae > Viscum > Viscum album. The sequence goes on along the minus strand of OY728141.1, from coordinate 1,480,664,125 downwards.
CATGGGTTTAGTCATTCATCCCAATATAATCATCAATTGGAGGGAAGTAAATACAAGTTAGGAGTAACCCATGATTAAGCCCCCACTTATCCTCTTGGAGACCTATTCTCCATGAATCCTACTTAAAAACGACCTATTTCCTACAAGACATCATTACTAAAGGAACTATATTCCATATGAGATTAACCAGAAAGGGAAGACTATGTATAATCCCTACTTAATCCATTATTGTTTCAACTTTTATGATTTAAAGCATTATGTCACGCAACCAATAATTGGAGGACAATTTCCTTATTGAATGATGTTAAAATGAATTATATGATTCTATCACCCGACCTTAAAATGTGAAAATTAAATTATGTGGGTTTTGATTCATATTAATTAGAATACATATTATTCCTCTTAAAGGATCAAATACAACATCTAAAATCATATTTCCACTTTCCCATATTCCCTGTTAAACTTAACTCCTCACTAGGCTATACTTTTTGTGAGCCACAACATTTCATATGATCATAACCTATCCCACATTAAACGAAATTCTAACTAGATCCATACCCCCCCTATGATCCAATCATACCTTCTTCTATCTAGTTACTAATACATAGCGTAATCATGAGAGGTCCACTCCACAGGGCTCTAAACTTTTTACAAGTTTTCATTAATAAATGACCTTAAAAGGAACCACTATAGTTCTTGAAACATGACATTAAAGGAATGATGTTCCTTGATAAGTAGAGATGAACTATATGGGTTCTGATTTCCTTGATAGGGATATATAGGAGGCCATATCAAGGGCTTGATCCCAACACTATAAGCACCTGCCTCCGCACATGACGATGAAAAATTAATCAATTCACAATTGTATGGAATTAAAACATAGTATCACTAAGAAATATGTAGAATCACTCATAAATATATATGGTCTCATTAATAGAGCACCTTTGATGCATATAGATGGTCATATTGATGAATATTATCTGAAACGTACAAATGTTCAAACTAAATACATGGTTTCAATAAGAGAATTAATATTTTGATAACCAATTCCATACTGGGATTTGGGAAGAATTCATAAAATTATCTTAAATCTATAATAGAGTCCCATATTAGGAAATAATTCCCCCTTAAAGAGTATGATGAGACTAACCTCTCAACCTCTCGACCAATTTTTATTTCAAAGAATCACTGGTAAAAAACCCCCAATGACCACCTACAATTGAAAAGTAGGTTCGAAATAATTTCAAGACATTATAGAGTGAATGTATGTTGGTGTTTCTGCTAGAAGAAAACATACTAAAGCCTCAGTGGACAAATAGTGAAATTGATTCATTACTTATACAAGGTCATCTGTTAACCCAAATACACCAAATCTCGCTAACCAAATTTATACATAAGTGAAATAATACACAAGTTATGAAAATAAATCTTGAAAGTACCTCATACTTTATTCCCCACTGATCTTGTTAACTTCATGTCACAATGACATACATCCTAGTACTCCCACCCCTTCCATATCTATATTCCACACCCACATAACCATATAAAAAACACATTCACATAACCAAATACGCATACTACATACCACAACCACATACCACACCACTACTACATAATCATAGTGGCCTACTATATCACCACCACATAACCTTAATACCACCTCATCATCACATCACTACCCTGAAACCATATACATTCTATATAACCATACCACATCTCTAAGAGAGATAGAGAGCGGGAGAGTATCCAACTATCTAAATCACCCATGTCCTGGATATTTGAGGTACATCCAGAACCCAAAAAAAATCATATGGGAATCATTAAGGTTATCTCACTCAAATGGTAGTGTGTGAGAAATAAAAAACATATGATAGATAAATAATAACACATAATCATAACAAAGGATCAACTCCCCATCACAACACCTCTACAACCAAATCCCATTTCCAAAAGAAATAATCACTTTCACTTCTAGATACACATAATTCCTACACTGTAGCCACAAAACAACCATAAAACAACCACAAAACAACCACATTAAAACCACAAAACAACCACAAAACAAACATACATCCCCATATAATTTCATCTTTTATACCGACTCCACTTTAACCATTTCACCAGTCACATTAAATTCGCAAGAAATATTAATTTCACAAGAAATATTAATTTCAACACCAATAATTTCACTTCAAAACATTTATATTTAAATTTTCATATAATATTTATACCAATTTAATCTGTCATATTTAATTATTAATTTATTCCTAACAACCCATTCCAATTAAAAATTATTAAATTATCTTAAATGACTATAGAATGATTCCATATCCTTAGAAAAATTCAAAACTAACCTCATTAACCTCTTCACACTACTATAACAACAAACCACCAACACTTCTTACTCAATTAGAAAAAACATACCATACTCTAACCACCACCACTACTATAATTAGGAAATAATATAATTCTCCATCATATTAGTAAAAAATAGATCTCATTATTCATAATTGATTATTTATTTTTCATTTACCACTCATTATAATAATATTAATGAACCAATTCAAAAATTTCCAAATTATTTATGATAATACCTTCTTGAAATCCATTAAACTAAGGAAAAATATGATTATTATATAAATAAAATAAACATTAAATTAAAATACCATGTTAGAGTTTTTTTGTTTTTATATTTTTTTAAGTGAGTGTAAGTCATTTTTAAAAAAAAAATATGTGTGAGAGGTGGCACGATGCCTGCCACCTTTCAGCCAAAAAAATTACTTATTTTAAATATATGTTTTTGTATATTTAAAATGTTTATTTATTTATTTATTTTGTTTATATACATACATATATATATATATATATATAAATTTGACAGAATTTATCTGCTATTTAATATCTAGCATTACTTCCATTTAAGTAGTCTATAATTTTGATAAAAACCCACACCCATGGCTTCTTTTTATAAGAGGTTTTTTCTTGGAAATCATTTTTCATTTATGATGTGGAATTTAGATTCTGTCTTTCCTATATAGAATTAATAATATATTACTATTAATAATTTTTAATCAATTAATTAATAATATTACTTAATATTTAGTAATATTATTAAACAACTAATTAATTTTTAAATAGTTAATAATATATAATAGGTTTTAATTAACTAAGAATTAAATAATATATAATAAATAAAAAATAGTATTAATAATAAATAATAAATAAATAATAAATAATAATAGTGTCATGTGTATTTATTATAAACTACATATTAGAATCTAAGGAATAATACATTCCTTTGATAATGGTATATTGTAAATCATGACATAGGATAACATGCCACTACTTTGGTCAGTTTTAGTGTAAGGCAAGGGACACTCATATGGTAGCATTGTGGGAAGAATCATATTGTTAGATTCATATAAATACCCTATGATTTATTAGGAAATTATAATATTAAGTTTTATCATTCAATAATATTCTATATATGACTATAATTGATTAGAGACAATAACATGACTCATAGGTATTATAGGGAATCACCTAGACAAGACAACTTAGAACTGCTCCTCCTTAGCATATGTCATGATATCAGCACTCCACTGTCGCATGGCTGGTTGGCTAGCTGTCCTATGGAAAGATGCACATGCTTGGTACCGATGGCAAAGCCATACCCTCTCATTCTGCCTATTCTGGTTAGATCTTCTCCAGTAAATGTGCCTGCCCTGAATCCTTTTATGAAGCCTTGTCCCTTATAGTCTGACTGGTACATCTTCATCTCATGTGGCTCGAAGGCCTTGGGGTGGGCCAAAGGCCTTAAGGTGGCCTGAAGGCCTTGATAACCAACTGTCCCGAAGGCCTTTGGTGGCCCAAAAGTCTTTCAGGACCTAAGGACCAAACCGATGGCCCAAAGGCCCAGATAGATGAATAGTTTCGGCTGCTATAGTGTCATATAGTGTCGAACAGTACCTACTACAGTACCCCTTAAATGTGCTTCCACAAGAATTTGATCTCGGGTCTCTTGGATGCAACTACAGAGTCCTCACCAATTGGGCTGAGGCTCATGTGAAAAATGTGTGTTGCTAACACCAACTCCCAAAGGGCCCCCCCACCAACCCAAGTGCATGCCATGTTCCCCAGCTAATAATTGGCTTTGAATCTCCCTATTCATAATACAAATAGTTGTTCAAGCCTAGTGGGAATCGATCCTATGCTAGTTCCCATAGAGAGTGAGGGGTACAACCAGCGGGTACCACTCAGCTAACACCCCATGGGAAAAACATGTGTTGCTAACACCGAATCCCCGTGGGGGGTCCCCACCAGCCCAAGTGTGATCCACATTCTCCAGCTAAGAATTGGCTTTGAATCACCCTGTTCATAATACGAACAGTTATCCAAGACTGGGGGGACTCGATCCTACTCCAGTTCCCATGGAGAGCGAGGGGTATAAGACAAGAAGATTCATAGAGTAAAATGGTGCTAAAGTACACTCAGAAAACAAATCATTGAAATACTATGGTGACATCATACTTATAATAATTCATTATAGGAAAACTATAACATATGACATGGGAATGTCTGAGAATATGATGGATAAATATTGAGTTATTTATTATAGGATGTGACATGCTATTTTTAAGCTATGATATTGTTATGAATCATATCAAAATTTTTGATATTAAGTATGTTATTAAATACTACATTAAGAAAAAAATTAATTATTCTAATTTTTCAATTGTAAATTTTATTATATAATTTCAAAAATGTTTATAAATTATATGAAAAGGCATTTTGGTATATTATTTAATTTTTAAATTATTTATAAATTAATTAATTATAGAGTGTTTAGAATTAATTAATAAATGTTTATAAAATATTTAATTAATAAATATACATAATATGAATTATTAGTATTAATAAATATTAAATTTAAATAGATGATTTATATTTTTTAAATAATTTTTTTATATATAAATTATGATGTAAATTTATAAAATGTTTATAAATTATAAAATATGGAAAAATATATGAGTTTATATTGAAGTAGGAATTGTTCATAGTTGTTAATTCAAAATGTTCAAAATAAAAGGGCTTATTTAAGAAATTATTTGAACTATATAAATATGATTTTTGATAATTGATATTATCAATTTTTAAATAAAATTAAACATGTGGTATTTTTATTATTTAGAATATTTACATAATAGATTTGAAATATAAGGTGTTTATATTTCATTTAATATCACATATATTTAATAAAATTCCTTATAAATCAAAATATGATGGATTTAATATCAGAAATAAATATGTACTATATATATTTATTTAATTATAAAAGTTCCATAATGAATTGATAAATTATAAAGTAGTGTGACTTGGGTTTTTTTGCAGGTATGACTTAACTCTTTTGTGAGTTTTGGTTCCCTAAACCCTTAAAATGGTAAAAATTGTAAGTTTACCATACTAAATGACTTCAAAAATATTTTATAATGATTCTATTGGTGTTAAGGCATGGTGATTACCATTTATGTTTTAGTGTTATTCTAGTCCAATTTATTTTTTAAATGAATTTGTAATATTTATTGACTTGTGTATGAGAACATTAATAACACATAATTAAAGCCCCATATTGAAAATTTGACAATACAGTTTTTATCGGAGGGGGGGGGGGGGTTCCTTGGGAAAGATTTTTTTATGGGTTTCAACCCTTAGATCGATGCATTTCAGGGTGGATCTATTTGTTTTATTTTGAAAATTTATATATTCAATGGAAAAATCATCAACTTAGGTTTTGAAACCATGGATGATAAACCCAAGGGAATAAAGATGTAAGATATCATACATGGAGGGAATCAAAGTCACAGGTTAGGGTAAAATGGTTATGGATCACAAATCATTACTGAGCAAACTATGAATCTTCAGTGAATCACTATAGGGTAATTATTTTTATTTTTATTGCTTATTTTATATGACACTTAAGAATTTGGATGATTTTAAGAGGTTTGTGTTTTATTATCCATTGGTGGTGGCATGATTCATGGCGGACTGAGTGAAACTAGTTGTTTGAGGGGTTTTAGGTTTTGGAATTCTTAATCACATAACATGTGATCTTTGAAACCTATACTATGTATCTCATTAGTTCAACTAGGGTTTGTGTTGTGGAATTAAATATCACATGATGTATTGTTCACACACACACACCATGTATTTTCATAGGTTACATGACTTGATCTAAGGAAGAGTATATTCCCAACTACCCCATTTTATTTATATGTCTTATAGATGGAAGCACATGCCTTGTTCATATACAAAAAACGACACAGGCAGTGGTACATGCCTAAGGTATGCATTGGGAACCACATATTCCTTGTATTTTCGGAACACATGTCTTAGGGTACTATACTTACATGAAAACCAACCATATATATTCACACACCTTGTATTATTAGTGTAGACATCATTTATATATAGTAAAACATAGTCTAAGCTATCAGAATACATGATCGATCTACCCATGAGTCCCACACACTATATAATCCTTCCAAAAAAACTATTCATGATAATTTTTCTTGATAAAATAAATGAAATATGAACCCTAGAACCCCCTAAGGCCCACACACCATGCATAGTAAAGTGCATGTTTTGTAATATGTGCTATTTGGTGATTGTCCATATCATTTTTCTAGAGTATCAAAATTCAAAGAGTAAGTAGTTTATTCTAATATTTTTTTCTAAATGGTATGAAATGGGGAATATTTATTCATAATTAGGGGTATATTCCAAGGTATTCTATTTAGATAAAAATATTTAGCCTCATAGATATGTTGTTGAAGTATTGGTGAGATGCTCAGAATAGACATGGGGTTTGTAACCCCTTGGAAACTTGTTGATGATAGTGAATGAATCACATATATATATATACATACATATATATATTTTATTTGGTTACTCACTCATCAATATGGGGTGTATGTGTTCCAATAATGGTTTCCCCATTCGGGTATGGGGTTGGTACTCTCTCGATCTCGATGAGGCACATGTCTCTCATACTGTAGTTAGAGTCAGCACTCCCCCATGTGATAGGGAATGATTCCTCCACCTATAGAGGTTGGTATTTTTTTCATCAATTCATGGTGATGTTCCTTCACCAATTTATATAGTTGATACTCCCTCTAGTGTTATTGTTTCCTTGAACAGGGTGTGATTCCTCAATATAGTCTAATATTGCACTATGTGCGGCATGAGCCCCCCAATATGATTTCAGAGTGGTGGTGTAGATATTTTTTGACAATGGGGCTTTACGGACCCCTAATTTATTGTACTTATCCCAAGTAAAGGGATAATTACCTACTATAATTCAATAAATGTGTCTTGGGTGTTATGAAATCTATGTGGTTGGGTGTTACTGGGCATATGACATATCATGCTTGCATGGTTTTCTTTAAGATGTGATGTATAGCTGGGCTATAATATTTTAACCTTATGGGTCTATTTTTATTCAAGGTGACTCTGATTATATATGTTTTTATTCCTTTATGGATTTGATATGTAATAGTCGGGACTCTCTTATGTTCTATGGTTTTTTATCTATAAATAATATTTGTGTTACTTTGTGCAGATTCTCAAATTTATGCATGATCTTGGGTTATGAGATGGCTTGTTATTTTTCATCAAAATTTTTTGTTTTTGGGGAATTATAATGGGTATTTTATATTCCACCCAACATGGTATTTATTACTACATGTGTTGAAAAAACACAAAATTTCCTCTAAGCCTCCTAACCACCATGCCTCCATAACACATGAACCAAAGTAACGCCATTTCCTTGAAACACCTTAACCTATTGATATTGAATCTAAGTAGGTCACTCCCTCATTTTCTCATCCTACTCAATATCAAATTCACCATAATTAATCAAATGGAAGTTGTTATGAAGATATATCCAATTCTATGATAAATGAAATATGTCATGAAATTGATCCATACATTAAGGAAGAGATAATCGATATAACACCTCACTAACTCACTCCATCACCTCAAAAGGTCCAAAAAAACATGGAGAAAACATACTGTCACTACCAAAATAGTGATCCCATGATGAGGAGAAACATTCAGAAGAACTTGAAAACTGATATACAAATCCATAGGTATCCCCCTCTAATCATTATAAGAATTATGATCATCTTTATTATCTTTACTATACTCTTGGACCACTTAAAAATTTTCTATAATACACTACATGAAATCTTGTCCAAGAATATTTGAATCATAATCCTTGATCTAACATAAAAAGTCTGTGAAAGGTGTCACATATAACATATCTAATAGATCCATACTAATGTGAAAGTGATAATTGTTATTATAAAAAACACAACCAATGGTAATTTCTTCAATAAAAATCATCCTTAATCAAGAACACATGCACAAAATATATCTTCAGCTTTATAGATCATTTAATCCATTTTATCATCTATTTGAGGGTGAAAATCTATGTTAAGGAATTGATGAGATCCAAAAGAACATTGAAGACTCTTCCATACTCTCTAGGTAAAGCATTGATATTAATTAGATATGACCGTCCTTAAAACCCCATAAAGTCCCACCACCTCAAACATATAAATATTTGTTAAATAATCCAACAAATTTGACTATCTGATCACTATGAAATGAGCTAACTTCATCAATTAATATATGGACACCTATATGATGATACATCCACTCAAAGAACTAGAAAAAATGGTAATGAAATATATTGATATATCCCTCTATTTACATTAATTATCATCTAATGAATGTAATTTTTTATAGTTTTTTTCATTATATATTTAAATTATTTATGGTTATTCTTGCATAATTAATTTTTTTTAATATGTTTATGGTGGGAACTAACCTACATTAGAGTTTGGATGTAGTTTTTGGATGTTTATATAAGAAAAGAATAGCTTAGAAGAAAAATATATATATATAGATGGGTGGAAAAAATTTTCCTAGCTCCAAACTAGCCATAATCAATGAAAGTACAACGTGAAAGGTAGTAGAAAGTTCAATAAGAGGATTAGATCACGTGGTAGAAGAAAATGAGGGCCTAGCATAGGAAGATTCTAGGCATGGAGTTAGATTAGGAGAAAAGGGCCCAATATGTGGTGTCATAGGGTATAGGAGTGGTTGTGGTGTAGAGTTACAAAACAAGAGGCAATGAGTACCATTAGGATCACTCATTATGATAAATGAGTGGCATCCCAAATAAAATATTGATGTCAGATTTATGGTACATGATAACTATTTATAATTAAAAATGTGTTCTAATTTGATGATACAACATAATCTAGAATCATATTCTTCACTCTCACTAGGGTTTTCATAATCATGCATGTCCTACACTGTGACTATAATATTGCATTGTGGATTTTAAAATTACATTGGAGGTGAAATTTGTGATCAGTGAGACCTCACTGTGGAATGTAAATTCAATGTGTTTAGCATGCACTACCTAGATGAATTTGGGATTCTTGAATAAAGAGTTGCACCACAACATCAAGATTGTGTTATGAGATCTTACAAATGTATAAGGTGAATTGGTTCTTTCATGGAGACTTTATGCCATAGAATATTTTGATGCATTGTAATGGTGAAAAGGAAATGAAATATTATATGTGATGACTTATGGAGTTATGGTTGCATCATAGTTATAGTACTTGCATCACAACCTTTGAATGTGTTGGGGAGTGTTTGAATATTGAATTAAAACCCTTTATGACTTGGATGGTTTTATAACACTAAAAATAGTGAATAATTTGAGAGTCTTGATGGATACTTTTCACCATAATACTTCTTGACTACACCATGAATTAAGGTTGAAATAAATAGCTCACATGGAGAGGATAATTTTGACATAATTTTTTCATGGAACCATAGTGAGGTGAAATTTAGAAAAGTCTTGAGTGGTTGATCTGAGGGGAATTATGTTGTAATAGTGAACCTATAGTGTAACCAGATTTTTTGAGGAAGTAAAGAGTCATCCTTTGGACAAACAATATAGAGGGAATAAAATCATATGACACAATTTTTTGAGGTTTTATTTCCATGATTTCATGATACATTTTGACTCGGGTTACATTCCATATATTTAGATCATTTACTATGGTATTCCTCAAGAAATATACACATTGATTTTGGTTATTCCAAAATATGAGGATAAGTTTTTGTGTTTTTATTTGGAAATACAATATTTTAATAATGAGGCATAATATTTTTACATGTGCGTTTAAATCTTTATTTTAAGAATTAGAGGAAAAAATTTCCCATTAAATATAGAAGGAAGAATAATAACAAGAAACATTAAGGATAAGAAATAATCCACCAAGGGGTTCAGAAGAGAGAATCAAGGATCGCCATCACATTTTGATGAAAATCACCAAGAGCTGCATAGTTAGGATTTTGTTATATATTTTGTATTTTCATCGTAAAATTTCAAGGTTCATATATTGGTTGTTTAATTTCAATTAAAGTAATTTTTAAATTATTTCATAGTACCTTAATTTTATTTTTTACATTTATTTCTTATTCTATGATGTTTGTTTCACTTATGAATGACAAACACTCAACAATGAGTTCCTAGACTCATAAAGGAGGGTAGAATTGATGGAAGAGGATGTATACCACATATTTTTTACATTCTTATTTTCTCATAAGTTTTTATTATTAGTTAACATTATATCATGATTTATCAACATACTATCCCCTAGTAACCTTTGGAGAGTAATTGAAATTTTGGGAACAACCCCAGTGTGATAGAGTGAAGTGGGGGAGAGAGTGTTGATCTTAACTCCACCTTTCTCTTTTAATATAGATCTTAATACATATAAGACTTATTATATTACCTCAACCAAATGAATAAAAAAGAGTAGGTATAGTTAGTTGTTTCTAACCAAATAGATTTAATTACCTCAACAAGCCTCATGAATATTGATTTGATAAATCACATGAGAATATTTTAATTTTTATAAATAAAAAATAACAGTCCTTGAAAATAAATTCCCCTCTCTTAAATCTCCAAATTAATATTTAATTCATTAATTCATTAACTCATTAACTCACTAATATAGTTTGAACTAGTTGAGATTATGGTAGATTCACTTTCATGAAAAGTTAGTAATGGTTTAACAATTGAATTGAAGATTATAACTGGGTTTCAAATTTGATCATGGGTTTTAAATTACTCTTTCACTATACTATAATTGCAGGTTTAGTGTTAGTTTGGGAAAAATATAAATTCTAAAAGTTTTAAAATATGAGGAAATAATAATGTTATATGATTGTTAAATCTTTTTCCACAAATTTTAGGGAACAATAGAAACTATAAATGATTAAAAATTTATTGATTAGATAGAGGATTTTCTCTGCTAATTTTTGTTTCCCTATTTTAGATTAGGATATGTGTATGGTTTTTTATTTTTATTTCTATTTTTCAAACTTTTTGTTCATGGTGGCATGTGAAAGATGGATTACATTAAGAACCAGTACTATGATTCACCATTATATTATACATGCTATCAAGAGGATTCAACCTTTTGAGAAAGATATAATTTTTAATGGTGGACACAATATAGATAAGGATATAATGATTCATATTATTTTGGATACATGGAATTCCAAAATTAGTAATGCAGTTACACCTGATATCTTCCATGTGGAGGAGATCCCAAATTTTAAAACTTCCACAGTTAATAGTGTACTAAGAAATACAACCAAGAACATATTGGATTTTAAGAACCTTATGAGCATAATTTTCAAGGAATTTTGATGGAATAACTATTAGGGTTCACTAAAAACCCTGATAAGGTGATCCGTGAACATGAAAAAAACTCAAATAGAATAATAAAATATTTAAAATGAGTAAAAACTTATGTAAGAATGTATAATTAATAATTGAAAAAACATTTTTATGACTGAATATAGGTAATAATTTTTCTATAGAAAAAGGGAAGCTAGAGTAATGGATGTTTCTCATAGGGAAATGAGAGATGGAAATAGATTTCATTAAATTTTATAATTTTTTTAAAGAACCATAAACAATTTAATAATATAATAAAAATTCAATTCAAAGAAAGATAATATAATTTAAAAATGATAATAAAAAAGAATGCGTGGAAGAAATAGAGTACAAATATATTTCTAATGCTTTTGAGGAAGAAGAACCTCCAACACTGGATAAATATATAGAAAAATCTACTAAGATTCAAAGAGACATAATAGATTCACTACTTGAATGTGTGGTAATAATAAAAAATGTGTAGGATAAGATGGTGAGTCCAAGACTATATAGGCTTAATCCCATGCGGGATTGAACATAAAAAATCCCACATGTCAAAAAAGTGGACTTATCAAGCCTGCACTAACCCACAGTGGATGTTGGCAAGCCTGTGGACAAATTGGATTCATTATTTTTAATATTTTTTTAATTTTTTAGTTGTCCTCCAAACCGTCAATTAGGGTAAGAAGATAATGAATTTTTTAAACAAAAAATCTCATACATACCTATCATTATGAATTTTAGATTATGTGAGTGTGTGGGATAAACTCTTCCTTACCTATACTACATAGTGATATGAACCAGCTATGTGTGAGTCCCCTTATATTTTAGTAACAAGAATATATAATTAACCTATGGACATAATCACCAAAACATGGATCAAAATAGGTATTTTTGGACCTTCATTAATCCTCTTTGTACTCAACATGGGTCTAGTATAATATAGGATTTATGAGAATGAACCATCTTTAAATTATAGGTCCGAACAAGAAAAAATAGCCAAAGAAAACCCATTTATACCACCCACAATTTGTGACCAATAGTAGTGGATCTAAAACTAAGCATCCCAAGCATCTAATATGAACTATAAACACCAAGATCAATAGTGTTAATCCTTATTATAAAACATAAACAATGACCTTATCTTTGTTTATGGATTGAGAACCACCATTATAACAACTCATCATTAGGATGGATCAAAACATTAATAGTGGATAGATATGATTAATCTTTTCCATAATTATTGTCACATAAGTGAATTATTTAGAATAATTTTTTTATTTAATTTCCATAATTTATTTCTTTTTGGGGTTTCCTATGAATTTTGGTGGAAATGGTGGGTTTTGAAAATTTGGGCCAAACCGTGAGAGCATTTCCAGATTTAAAAACCAATTTGTTTCTTTTTATAAATCCTTAATTTTTCAAAATATTTCATCCATTACAATTAATAAATTTCCTCCCATGACCTATTAACACCACCATGTCAATTTGGATCCTTTATAAATCCATATTCATGGTGTATTTGAGTTTTTATTTAAGGTACTGGGTCTGCCCATAAGCCCATTTTCTGATTTAAATGTTTTTTTAATTCTTTAATATAACCTTCATTTTTTTCATTGATTCTAACTCCCTATCTAATACATTATCCCTAGTATCACCCCCTTTATCAATTTCATATTTTTGGAGCTCATTTGAACCACAAAATAGGCAGATCTTTCTTAATCTTTCTCAAATTGATCAGATTTGAAAAGGTAAAATTATTCTTTCATAACTCCTTCAATTTTAATTATTTTCCCTCATTTTAGTCCCCACATGACCTAATATGACTCCTTAGAGAATCCATAATAGATTTTGTTACTTGGAGATTCATATTTTGTTGGATTTAGGGTGATATCTTTAAGATTTCTACAAGTAAGTCTTTCTCTCTTTGATTTATTCTCTTTCCTTAGGGTTTATTTCACCCTTTATTGAGTTCTAAAATGTCCAGAAGTTAGGTTTAGTGACTAGGGTCTATCTTCCTGTCTTTTGGGTGAAATATTGAGGTTTTAGGTTTTGTTTCACTTCCTTTAGGTGTGGCAGTGGTGCGGTTGATGTTTCACACCAATATTTGAGGGTTTCGACACTTTTAGTTGTTGATTCCATGCGTGATCATTTCTAGATGAGTTATTTTTCTTAAATTACTTATTTTTTATGTTTATCATATGCTCTATATTTTGAGAAAAATCTTTATGAAGGATATGGTTATACATGTAATTTTATAGTTTCATTTTAGATTGAAATTGGGGGTTTTTTCATGTGTAACCCTTGGGGTATTGTTTGGGTGTGTTTCATAACATATTAAATTTGTGTAATAAATCTTTTTGGGCTTCCAATTTTTATTTGGTAGGGTATTGGTGTGATTTTGGAATTTAAAGAGTTATTGTAATTGGGTTTTGTGGGAAAAACATAGTTATACCCCTTGGGTTGGTTTTATGAAAATTATAAATGATTTAATTTGTTACAAAAAGTGTGAAATAGATTATTATGTACTGTTTTGGTGGTATTATGTTCTTAAAATGAGTTTTTTAAAGATAAAGTGGTCAGTTTTTTATGTCAAACGTTTTGGTAATGTTTTGTAATTTTTCGAGGTGATTTATAAAATTTTGATGTGGGTGCGAAACATGTTTTCGGGCAGTTTTGGGTGAGTGTGATGTAAAAAATGGACCTTTTTATGAAAATAAAGTTATTTAACATGTGAGTGGGATGTTATGTGATTTTTATCATCTTGGGAAAGATCTTATAATATTTTTAAAGGATTTGTTGAATTGTGAAAGATGTGCAAAATGTGTTGTGGGCTATTTTGGTATGAGTTTGATTTAAAAATCAATTTGAATGAAAAAGTTGATTTTGGGACTTATGTGATGTACATGTGGACTTTTTGATGAATGATTGATGTGGAAGTGATATTTTCATGTTCAAATTATATATCTTGTCTTGTTTAAATTGTTTGAGAACAAGAGGGAAACTCGGGTATCAAGGTGGGCAGACGTGTACAAGTATGCTCGTGAATCCGTGGGGTTCAGCCTCAGTTTCACATAGCAAGTTTGATGCTTAAAAAAACTAAACTATGATGATGATGATGATTGGGTACAACTAGGTTATGGGTATGTTCCCTACTAGTGGCTCATGCATGAGAACGAATATCGTGATTGTTACTCTCACCGAGATACGAGGTACCTAAGACCAACAACGAGCTAGTGCTAGGGGTTATTTCCTATTACTTGTGCTCATTAGTTACTTTGTTCTTATCTTAGGAATAAAATATGGTTGTCTAGAAAATTCAGTAGCGTTGAAATTATTTTTACAAGTGTTGATTCTTAATGATATCCCACTTGAAAACTGTTTTAATTTTTAAGTTGCATCTTTTAGAAATTTTAACTAGCATTTCCTGTTTATTAAAACTTTCAAGTTTTTTGTCTTTGAATGTTTATCACATGGAATATCTTAGTAGTGGTATCCTACTGGGCATTGTATCACGCCCTACTTACACCCTTGGGTTTAATTAGACTTGGTTATTTTTGGTTGTCGCAGGTTGGGTACAGTTTTTAGTTCCAGTGGTTCGAGTTTTTAGCAGGTCCTTAGTGGTGAGGTCTTGTGGAGATGTCTTGAGGACGACACCCCTTTCCATGAGGGTTCTTGGGATGTTAAATTTTTGTTTTGTACCTTTTTTATAGTCCTTGTGAGTTGTTTTAAACTATGTAATTCAGGTCTGATTTCTTGTAAAAGATTGTTTGGTTTGAAAAATCCAGATTCATTACACTGGATTCATTTGTTGTTTTATGTTTATAAACTTGGGTAAATCATTCCCAATTATCATTTTATGATACCCAAGAACTTGTTCCAGACCATGGAGAACGGGAAATCCCTTTTGGACTTGTCACGGGCTGGGTTTAATGACAGTTTCAGTGGTGATAAGATTTGGTTCCTCAAAAAATGGTATCAAAGGAGGTTTATGTTAACTGTTTGGGTCATGCTATTTGGAAAATAGTTGGGATAGTCTGGAGTATGGATTTTCTAGACTTTTCATGAGCCGGGTTTGGTTCCAGTTTTGGTGGCGACTAGTTTAGGTTCGTGACAAAATAGTCCGATGGAAGTTTATCCCTTGAACTGTGGAGTCTGTTCAGGCCTCCCTTGTTAGTGTCTTGAATCTGTCTCGAGAAAATTTAAGTTGTCTCTTATGGTGGGGATCCCATTTGTGTCTCCCCATACTAGTAACTCTGATTTATCCTTAGTCATAGACTGGTGAGAGATAGTATCATTCGAAGATATCTAACTACTAACATCTTCTTGGGGTAAATGTTGGGATTGGAGAGTTCCCAACAGTTTAGTTAAATCAAAGTAAGTGTAACCTTGTTCGTTGTTGTTGTTCGTCTAGGTAGATTACTTGAGTCTTGTTCATATAGTGTTTTAGAAGTTTCCTTTTGTGGATAAAGTATGAATGTTATTGATCATTTTAGTAAATTGATGTAAGTTATTGTTTGTGAGAGTATTCTTTCCTTAATTGATCACTTGAAGTGTTTTGGCCTTTCAGGGGCGGACCAAACATGGTGGAGGAGTACATTTCTGGTCTATCAGTTAGGTTTGGTTTTTGATTTTGGCCTTGTTGTGGCTTTTTAGGGGTGGAAAGTTTTATTATGGAGATAATTTTCACATCCAAGACTTCTTTAGAAGTTATTTTTCATTTAATTTCCATTCTTGATTTGTTTTTGGGGTTTCCTATGAATTTTGGTGGAAATGGTGGGTTTTAAAAATTTGGGCCAAACCGTGAGCTCATTTCCAGATTTAAAAACCAATTTTGTTTCTTTTATAACTCCATCATTTTTCAATATTTTTCATCCATTCCAATTTATCAATGAACTCCCATTACCTATTAACACCACCATATCTATTTGGAGCCTTTATAAATCCATAATCAGGGTGTATTTGAGTTTTTATTTAAGGTAATAGGACAACCTGTTAGCCCATTTTTTTCTTTAAATGTTTTTTTAATTCTTAAATATATCCTGAATTTTTTATTTTTTTTGTTGATTCTACCTCCCCCACTAAGAAAATATCACTAGGATCACCCCCATTATCGGTTTCACATTTTTGGAGCTCATTTGGATCGAGAATTCGGGCGATATTGCTTAATCATTCTCAAATTGACTAGATTTGAAGAGGTAAAATGATTCTTTCATAAATCCTTTAATTTTATTTTTTTACCCCATTTCAGTCCCCACATTACCTAATATGATTCCTTATAGTCTTCATACCAGTTTTGGTTACTTGGAGATTCATATATTGGTGGATTTAGGCCGATCTCTTCAAGATTTCGGCAAGGAAGTCTTTCTCTCTTTGATTTGTTCTCTATCCTTAGGGTTTCTTTCACCCTTTCTTGAGTTATAAAATGTTTAGAAGTTATGTTTTGTTCCTAGGGTCTAAATTGATGTCTTTTGGGTGAAATATTGAGGTTTTAGGTATATTTTTACTTCTTTGAGGTGCGGCGGTGGTGCAGTTGATATTTCACACCAATATTTGAGGGTTTTGACACTTTCGGTAGGTGATTACATTTTTGATCATTTATAGATGAGTTAGTTGGCTTAAATTACTTATTTTTCATATTCCTAATATGCTGTGTGTTTTGAGAAAACTGTTTATGATGGATTTGGTTAAACATTTAATTTTATAGTTTAATTTTAGTTTGAAATTGGGTGTTTTTCATGTGTAACCCTTGGGGTATTGTTTGAGTGTGTTTTATAACATATGAAATTGGTGTAATAAATCTTTTTTGGCTACCGATTCTGATTTGGTAGGGTCTTGGTGTGATTTTGGATTTTAAAGAGGAATTGGAATTGGGGTTTGTGGGAAAAACATAATTATACCCCTTGGGTTGATTTTATGAAAATAATAAATGATTTAATGAGTTTCACAAAGTGTGCAATGGTTTCTTATGTACTATTTTGGTGGTATTATGTTCTTAAAATGTGTTTTTGAAAGATAACATGGTCAGTTTTTTTCAAACATTTTCTTAATGTTTTTTAATTTGTCGAGGTGATTTATGAAATTGTGATGTGGGTCTGAAACATGTTTTCAGGATGTTTTGTGTGAGTGTGATGTTAAAAATGGAATTTTTTCATGAAAATCATATTATGTTACATGTGAGTGGGCAGTTATGTGATTTTTAGAATATTGGTAAAGATATTATAAAATTTTTAAAGGATTTTTTGAATTGTGAAAGATGTACAAAATGTGTTGTGGGCTATTTTGGTGTGAGTTTGATTTCAAAATCAATTTGAATGAAAAAGTGTATTTTGTGACTTATGTGATGTACATGTGGGATTCTTGGTGAATTATTGTTGTGTACGTGATATTTTCATGTGAAAATTATGTTTTTTGTCTTGTTGAACTTTTTTGAGTACAAGACGGAAACCCTGGTATCTAGGTGGGTGGACACGTACTAGTATGCTAGTGAATCCGTGGGGTTTGGCCTCAGTTTCACGTAGCAAGTTTAATGCTTAAAAAAATAACTAAAATATGATAATGATGATGATTGGGTACCACTAGGTTATGGGTATGTTCCATAGTAGTGGATCGTGCTTGAGAACGGATATCGTGACGGTTACTCTCACCGAGATATGAGTTACCTTGGACCCACAACGAGCTTGTGCCTTGATGTTATTTCCTATCACTTGTGATCATTAGTTTCTTTGTGCTCACCATCAGCATACAATATGGTTGGCTAGAAAATTCAGTAGTGTTGACATTATTTTTAGAAGTTTTGATTCTTAATGATATCCCACTTGATAACTGTTTTAATTTTTTAAGTTGCATCTTTTAGAAATTGTAACTAGCATTTCCTGTTTATGAAAACTTGCAAGATTTTTGTATTTGAATATTTATCACATGGAATCTCTTAGTGGTGGTATCATACTGGGAATTTTCTCACACCCTAATTACACCCTTGTGTGTAAGTATACTTGGTTATATTTGTTTTCACAGGTTGGGTACAGTGTTTATTGCTAGTGGTCTGGGTTTTTAGAAGGTCCTTGGTGGTGAAGTCTTGTGGAGATGGCTTGAGGGCGGTGCCCCTTTCCATGAGGGTTCTTGGGAAATTTATTTTTGGTTTTTACCTTTGTTATAGTCTTGGTGATTTGTTTTAAACTATGTAATTCAGTTCTGATTTTTTGTAAAATACTGTTTGGGCATAAAAATCAAGATTCGTTTTATTGGATTCATTTGTTGTTTTATGTTTATAAACTCAAGTAAATCATTCCCAATTCTTATTTTATGATACTTGTGAACTTTTTCTAGCCTGTGGGGATTGAGGATTCCCTTTGTGATTTGTCACGGGCCAAGTTTGGTGTCGATTTAGGTGGTGATCAGATTTTTTTCATGAGAAAATGGTATCAAAGGATGTTTATGTTAACTGTTTGGGTCATGTTACTTGTGGAACAGTTGGGATAGTCTGGAATAAGGATTGTCAGGACTTGCCATGAGCTGAGTTTGGTTCCAGTTTCGGTGGTGAACAGATTTGGTTTGTGACAAATTGGTCTGATGGAAGTCTATCCCTTGAACAGAGGAGTCCGTTCAGGCCTCCCCCTCTTAGTATCCTGAATCTGTCTTAGGAGAATTTAATTTGTCTCTTCTAATGGGGAGCCCATTTGTGTCTCCCCATACTAGTAACTCAGATTGGTCCTTGGTCTTAGTCTGGTGGGAGGTAGTCTCGTTCGGAGCTATCTAACTACCCACATCTTCCTAGGGTAAATGTTGGGATTAGAGAGTTCCCAACAATTTAGTTAAACCAATGTTAGTGTAACCTTGTTCATTGTTGTTGTTCATCTAGGTAGACTACTTGTGTCTTGTTCAAATATTGTTTTAGGAGTTTCCTTTTGGGGATAAAGTCTGAATTTTCTTGATCATTTCAGAAAATTGATGTATGTTTTTGTTTGTGAGAGTATTCCTTCCTTAATTGATCATTGGAGGTGTTTTGGCCTTTCGGGGGTGGACCGAACTTGGTGAAGGAGTACATTTATGGTCTATCAGTTGGGTTTGGTTTTTTCTTTTGGCCTTGTTGTGGATTTTCGAGGGCCGAAAGTTTTATAGTGGGGATAATTTTTACATCCATGACTTATTTAGAATTAATTTTTCATTTAATTTCCATTCTTGATTTGTTTCGGGGGTTTCCTCTGAATTTTGGTGCAAATGGTGGGTTTTGAAAATTTGGGCCAAAACGTGAGCCCATTTCCAGATTTAAAAACCAATTTTGTTTCTTTTATAACTCCTATATTTTTCAACATTTTTCCTCCATTCAAATTCATATATTTCCTCCCATGACCTATTAACACCACCATGTCAATTTTAAGCCTTTAGAAATCCATAATCACGGTGTATTAGGTTTTTTATTTAAGTTATTGGGCCTGCCCATAAGCCCATTTTCCACTTTAAATGTTTTTTTATATTTTTCAATATCACCTTCATTTTTTATTTATTTTTGTTGATTCTACCTCCCCCTTTAAGCCAATATCCCTAGGATCACCCCCATTATGGGTTTCACATTTTTGGATCTCATTTGAACTATGAATTAGGGTGATCTTTCTTAATATTTTCCAAATAGACTAGATTTGAAGAGATAAAATGATTCTTTCATAACTCCTTCAATTTTCATTATTTTTCCCCCATTTAAGTCCCCAAATGACCTACTATGACTCCGAAAAGCCTTCGTACCAGTTTTGGTCACTTGGAAATTCATATTTTGGTGGATTTAGGGCGATCTCTTCAAGATTTCTGCAAGTAATTATTTCTCTCTTTGATTTATTCTCTTTCCTTAGGGTTTCTTTCACCATTTATTGAGTTCTAAAATTTCATGAAGTTAGGGTTAGTGACTAGGGTAAAACTTCATGTCTTTTGGGTGAAATATTGATATTTTAGGTTTTTTTCACTTCCTTGAGGTGTGATAGTGGTGCAGTTGATGTTTCACATCAATATTTGAGGGTTTCGACACTTTCGGTAGGTGATTCCATGTGTGATCATTTATAAATGAGTTATTTTGATTTAATTAATTATTTTTAATGTTCCTCATATGCTATGTGTTGTGAGAAAACTTTTTATGATGGATTTGGTTAAACATTTAATTTTATAATTGCATTTTAGTTTGAAATTGGGTGTTTTTCATGTATAACCCTTGGGGTATTGTTTGGGTGTGTTTATAACATATGAAATTGGTGTAATAAATCTTTTTGGGATGAAAATTATGATTTAGTAGGGTCTTGGTATGATTTGTTCTTTTAAAGAGGAATTGGAATTGGGTTTTGTAGGCAAAACATAGTTATACCCCTTTGATTGGTTTTATGAAAATTTTAAATGATTTAACGAGTTACACAAAGTGTGAAATGGTTGCTTATGTAATATTTTTGTGGTAGTATGTTCTTAAAATGATTTTTTGAAAGATAAAGTGTTCAGGTTTTATGTAAAACATTTTGGTAATGTGTTTTAATTTGTCAAGGTTATTTATGAAATTGTGTTGTGGGTGAGAAACATGTTTTCGAGCTGTTTTGTGTGAGTGTGATGTGAAAAAATAGACTTTGTTTATGAAAAGCGTATTATGTAACATGTGAGTGAGTTGTTATGTGATTTTTAGCATCTTTGGAAAGATCTTATAAAAATTTTAAAGGATTTGTGGAATTGTGAAAGATGTGAAAAATGCGTTGTGGGCTATTTTTGTTTGTGTTTGATTTCAAAATCAATTTGAATGAAAAAGTAGATTTTGTGACTTGTGTTATGTACATGTGGGATGATTGGTGAATTACTGATATGGAAGTGATTTTATCATGTGAAAATTATATTTCTTGTCTTGTTGAACTTGTTTGTGCCCAGGAGGAAAACCCATGTATCTAGGTTGGCAGACATGTACTTGTATGCTAGTGAATCTGTGGGGTGTGGCCTCAGTTTCACGTAGAAAGTTTGATGCTTACAAAAATAACTAAACTATGATGATGATGATGATGATGATTTGGTACCACTAGATTATGGGTATGTTCCCCACTAGTGGCTCGTGCATGAGAACAAATATCAAGATGGTTACTCTCACCGAGATACGAGGTACCTGGGACCCCCAACGAGCTAGTGCCTAAGGGTTATTTTCTATTACTTATGCTCATTAGTTACTTTGTGATTACCATCGGAATACGGTATGGTTGGCTGGAAAATTCAGTATTATTGACATTATTTTTAAAAGTTTTGATTCTTAATGATATCCCACTTGAAAACAGTTTTAATTTTTAAGTTGCATCTTTTATAAATTTTATCTAGCGTTTTCTGTTTATGAAACCTTGAAATATTTTTTTCTTTGAATGTTTATCACATGTAATATCTTAGTGGTGGTATTCTACTGGGCATTTTCTCACACCCTACTTACACCCTTCGGTGTAAGTAGACTTGGTTTTTTTTGTCGCAGGTTGGGTATAGTTTTTAGTGCCAGTGGTTCAGGTTTCTAGCAGGTCCTTGGTGGTGAAGTCTTGTGGAGATGGATTTAGGGCGGTTCCCCTTCCTATGAGGGTTCCTGGTATGTTTATTTTTGGTTTTGTACCTTTGTTATAGATTTAGTGTGTTGTTTTAAACTATTTAATTCAGTTGCGATTTTTTTTTAAAATATTGTTTGGTTTGAAAAATTCATATTCTTTTTATTGGATTCATTTGTTTTTTTATGTTTATAAACTCAGGTAAATCATTCCCAATTCTAATATTATGATACCCGAGCACTTGTGCCAGCCTGTGGGGATTGATAACGACCTTCGGGCCTTGTCACGGGCCCGGTTTGGTGCATGTTTTGGAGGCGATCAGATTTAGTTCGTGAAAATTATTCACCTTAAATACCACTTAAGTGGATTGAAGTACATTATCTGTAGACACCTATACCACTCCAAAACATTGGTGAGAAAAAACCATGAAAACAAAGATGAAACATTACTCACAATGAAGTATCATCACTTTTGAATTTCACCTAAAATAAAAAAAGGAATAAATGATTATGAAACAATATACCGAAGAAAGAAAATCGATGTATTTGGAATCTTAAAAAGGTGGCATCGAGAATGCATGATGGGATAATGAGTCATTGGGCCAACTGTGGATCAATGTCAAACTAAAACTAGGACCAGGGCCTAGTAGGGAATAAAAATCTCCATTATAATTTTATGTTTTTAAAATATATTTTATAATTTTTTTGAAAAATAATATAGGGTTATAACTATTTCAAAAAATAGGCTCAAAAAATAATGAACCTTGTTCACACAATAGCCTTTTCCAGGAAGAGTTAACAAGGTTTGTACTTCCTACCTTGGGTGTATTCAGGAAGAGGGAACACCATTCACTCTTCTTGGTATTTATTAAATTATTATTTTTTAACTTTTGTTTGGTGAGTGTATATAGAGTTTTTTATGTATTTTTTTAAATAAAATATTATTTTAAATAAACCAATTTTTAAAATATTTTTAAATTTAAGATAAAAAGGATGCATAAACCTTGAAACCATTTAGTTTTAGTCAAAAGGTGTTGATGCTGGTGCCACCTTCACCTTTTATTAATCTGGATTAATGAAATAAAAATATAGGAGGAATTTATTTTTCACATTAATTCCTTTCTCATTAATTTTTGTGAAAAGAATTTTGTGTCTTAATTACTTTTTTATAGATTAAGGTGAAAGGTGGTTCTACTAATAACACCTTTTCCACATCCCCTATAAAACCACACACACATCCCTCTTCTCTCCACTCACATCACCCCTCTATCTCTAATTTCACTATCTCTATCTCTCTACACTTTTCCTGGCGTTTCCTCCTTTGTTTGTAGTGTTTTTGGTGGCTTAAAAGAATTGAAAAATTTGATAAATGAAATTTTTTTGAAGCATCATTTAGTGTTATTTTTTTCTTATTTATTTTAAAGTAAATTATTTATTTAGTTGTTTAGTTTTATGTTTGTTTTAAATGTGTTATTTACTTAGTTTTTTATTTAGTTAGATGTAATTTATAAATAATATATTAATAATAGTATGTAAATTATTATTATTTAATAATTTATTTTGATAAATAATTTATAACAATTATTAGTAGTGGATATATTATTATAATAAGATTATTATTTAGTATAACATAGTATTTTTAAATATTAGTTCCATAATTAGGAATTAATATTTACTAGATGTTGAATAAATATTAGTGAAATAATGATTCAATAATAATTTACTATTAAATAACTAATGATTAACTAATGCTAAAGTAATGATTAAGTATTGATTAACTAATGAATAACCAAGAATAAACTCGGATTAATGAATGATTAGGTAATGAATAACCCATGATTAACGTAGGAATATATTAGGATCAAATAATGTTTAATTTCTGATTAACTAATGATTAACTAGTAATTAAATAATGATGAACTATAAATTAACAAATAACTAACTATAAAATAAGTATTTAATAACTATTAATTAAGTAATGATTAAAAAATGATTAATGAATGAGTAAGGAATAATTAAATTTGGATTAACTAGTGTTTATGCAAAGATTAACTAATGATTAAATAACAATTAACCAATAATTACATAATGATTAAATATTAATTAATTAATAATAAACTATAAAGTAAATAGTTAATATATATTAATTAAGTATTGAATAACGAGTGATTTATGAATTATTAATGAATTCTTAAATTAAGAATAACTAATGCTTAACTTATGATTACATAATGATTAACTAATGATTAGTGAATGATTAACGAATGGTAAAATAATGATTAATGAGTGATTAAATAACGAGTAATCAAGGAATACGACAAGTACATGTGAGATTATATTAAAGAATATTCAAAATATCTATGGATACACCATAAAGTAATCATGTGAGAAAATAACCATGAAATATACCATCATGTGAGAAATCATACAAAAATGATAAGGAACTCCATTTGGGATCAATCATATTGTTATACATACTAGACAAGAAAGAAAGTTTCAATCCATAAGTTAAATCTAACTGATATTACCTATGTGTGCATATTATAAATAATATGACCAATCTATATGAGGTGATAAGAAATCATAATCAAAATTTCCATGGATACACCATAAATAAATCATGTGAGAAAATAACCATGAAATATACCATTATGTGTGAAATCATACATAAATGAAAAATAAAACCATTTGGGATCTAACCAATTGGTATACATCTTATAAATGAAAGAAATCCTCAATCCATAAGGTGGATCCATCTGATATAACCTATATGTGAAAAATCTATTTTTTAATTAAATCCCTTTTAAAAGCATGTATCTATTCCAACATAAATAGAGGAAAAACCAGTCTTCTTAAAAAATAGAGATCATGAAATATGAAAATCATAAAAGGATGTTGAAGTGGATGAAAATACCTTTTTAAAATCATTAGAAATATTCTTTGTGAAACATGAATACAATACCTTTTCTTTTGTTGAGAAAAATTTCATAAAACAATGGGAATATACATGTTATATATTATATTCTACCAATCATAGCACTATCCAGAACACAACATTATATTTATATTTTACAATTACTTATAGTTTATTTAATTTTTATACTTATAGATGGAGGATACTACTCTACTCACTAAGAAGTATAGGCATGTTTCACATGATGTGATAGTGGGGTGTGATGTTTGACAGATCAGGGTGCATAGAGATAACTATTATCATCACATTCCACATACATATGCTATTATAATATAATTATTCATGATGGATTATATGTAATTGTTTTATCTAATTATAAATTCATTTATGATCACCTCCTTACTTCCCTCACTGAGATATGGAGACCTGAGACTCACACGTTCCACTCACCTAAGGGAGGGATGACTATCACCCTTATGGATGTAACAGTTCTGTTTAGTTTTATTATCCATGGGGTGTGGTTATAGGATCCACCAATTGAGATTGTATTGATCTTGTACAAAAATTGATAGGCCTAGAAATTGTGGTGGATAATTATGCTATAAATGGTAGGTTGATATCGATAATCTAGTTGGATATTTACTTCGCAGAGTTACCCGATAACGTTTATGAGAATACTATCATGAATCAAGCCTCTATATATATCTTGCGGCTTATTGGATGGACATTGTGCTTTGATCAATCTAGTATGTATGTACACATGATGTATCTGAGCCTACTATAGACTTTGATCAGGTTGGGAGACACTACCAGGGATGTGAATTCTTGGCATACAATTATATATAATTATGAATGGAATTACGACCGATCATAGTGATCTAGGGGTATGTGGCATCTTTGTTTAGATGTGGGCATAAGAGTGCATCCCTCCCCTCACAACTACTATTGATGGTCTAAAGCACCATATTTATGTGCTGCATGAAACACTACAAGGACACTGGTATGATCACTCATCTTTATTGTCTTTTGATGATAATTTGAGTTATTATAATCTATTTTTAATTATTTATCACTTTCAATGTTTTGTGTTAGAGGTGGAGTTAGACACACCACTTCATCAGGATTGTGAGAAACAATTTGGGTGCATACCATCTCATGTTGGATGTCAAATACCCACCAATTCAAGTATATATATATATATATTATTTTTTGAATAATAAATTTTATAATATTATAATTTTATAAAATTAGTAAAAAAATATTTAAAAAAATATCACACTTCATTTTAGATATCATGGCTGTCATAATGGTCTATATTAGGCCAGCTTCCCACATACTACACCGATGTTGTTTCATGATTCCATAACTATAGTGCCTATCATTAACTTTAATATTATTGATTAAAACCAACTAGATAGAGTCATGAACTATTTTTTATTTGTCCAACATATTCCAGTTGCACCCATATGTTCAATAGTGCTTCATTCTGTGAAGCTGACTGGGAGGTAGGATGTTGATTGGTGCAGACGACATGATGAGTATCATAATCTCTTGGACATTTGCGTGTCATTTAGTATTGAGGGAATGAATTCAATGTGATTCCATTTATCATAGAAGGTTGAGTATGATCCATGTTACAAACTGAATTTTATACTCTATCTTACTCCACACGATAGAGGGATTCAAATTACAATAAGTTAATAAATTTACAGTAGTTTGTTTTTTGTATATTTTTTAATTCATTTTGAATATATCTATATCACACTTGACTAAAATATATTATATGGATGTATGATCTGAAGTAGGGTGATGTTTTTATCCAGGAAGCATACCATTCTACAACTGAGGATATGAAGCTAGCATATCATGTTCTACATAATAGTATCTTTGATCATCCACTTGAGGAATAAGATATTCCTACCCAGGGTGATGAGGTTCCTAACCAGAGCCTCCACTAGTAGCTGCTGATGTTGAGGAGCCATGATGCCAATGGTGTAGACCGTGTCATGATGCACATGAGGCATCACCTATTATATAGGTAGAGGATGTACCTCTAGTAGTCTAGCCTCAACTTATTCAGGTGTTCACCAAAAGGCATGGGATTCATTTATATTGTCAGGATATATATGGTTTGTCATAGATATATATGATCTGATCTCATATCAAGGGTCATTTCTCATGCCTATACCTTTCTAGATTGAGCCTTCATAGGCTTTATTATTCCCCCAACAGATGATGGTAGGTCCTTCTACTTAAGTAGTGGGAGAAGGATTAGGTTCAGATGAAGACATCCAGATGCCACCTCCTCTCGTTGAGTCACAGGAAAAGAATCATGAATTCGAGGTTATAGTGATTGATGTTGAGCCCTCTCTAGCTCATCATACTCGACCCTAGAACAGAGGATGATGACCTCGGTGTGGGAATCCCATTCACATGCCTAATTGTTGGATGAGGACTCATGATAGACACTGATTTTACACATTTATTTATATGAATTATATTGACTTAAAAAATTTTAAATAATAATTTATTTTATCCTCAACATTAATACCTCTCTATTAAATTGATGAAATTATTTTTATTGTCCAATATTTTTACATGTTTATCTAGTGTTTCAATTTTCATTTATATTTTAGTTACATTTTAAATTTTTTAAGCTTTCAAAGTTGACTACTTAAAATATATAAAAACTTATTAAAATTAAAGTAGTTAACTTTAAAATATTATAAAACATAATCTATAAATAATTAAATTAAAACTAAAAAAATACATTAAACATCTAATTTTTTTTGAAAATAAAAAGTATTTCATTAATATAATAAACCAAAATTAATTTACTTGACATAAAAATTATTTATTAAAAAAATATTTACACATTAAAAAAGTATACATGTATAAATTATATTATAACTAAAATCTAATTGAAATTTAGAACATTGAGTAAACATATAAAAATAATTGAAAATAAAAGGAATGTAAAAAACTATAAATATAAATGAAATGTGTTAAAACAACAACATATTGTTCCAATAAAATTACTTTTTGTTAATGGTTTTTATGAAATGATTATTATTTTCAGTTATTTTTTTATATATTGAGTTAGTGGACAAAATATTATTTAGATTGTAATTATACTTTGTTATTTATAGACATTCAAAGTCACATACTTGAGAAATTATTATGTTTCATGTAGGCGAATCTGAAATCATATAAATGATAAATTTTAGATACAATATAAATTAAATTTGACATACAAACTCTACATATAAAACATAATTGAGAAAAAAACTATAATATAATAAATAAAAGATAATTAACAGGTCAAAAACTTAATTTCTTAAAAATGTAACATTTACACTTTAAAATATCAACATACATAATTATTATTAAGAAATATATTATTAATTACATACCTATAAATTATTATTAATCATGTTATGATAAATAAATTTTAGTAATTACATTATTAATAAATATTAATTATATTATTAAATATTTACACTAATTAAAATAAAAATATTAATATTATTGTAAATAATATAATTGTTAACATAATTATTAAAATTGTTAACATAATTATTAAAATTGTTAACATAATTATTAAAATTGTTAACAATATAATTTGAAAATAAATCTGAAGTAAATTAGTAATATAAAAAAAGTAATTATAAATAATAACTATATTAATGAAAAATTATTAATATATATATATGTATCTAAAACAATCGGCATATGACTAAAAAACACTAAAGAAACTAAAAAAAGAGTACATATTCATACCACATTAAAATAAAAAAAAATTAAACTAAAATAAAAGTTCAATTCAAATGCTTTCATTACTAATAAAAAACTAATTTTAAAAAATAAGAGGAGAAAGGTGGTAGGGGACTTAACGCCTTTTTCTTTTATCCTGGGGAAAATGTGTTAAGGCCCATAATGCCTTTCAACTCAAAAAAAATAACCAAAATGTGTTAAAGTCTTTAACACATTTTTTATTAGTTTTAAAAATATTTTTAACCTAAGATTATTTAAATAAATATTTTATGTGAAAAACATATAAAAAACATGTTTGTATATATATATATATGTATTGGTTAATAAAATAATTAATATAATAAATAAATAATTATATATGTAATATAATCCTTAATAATATGTAATTAAGTAATTGAAAAAATTAATAACTAAAACACATAAATTAAATAAAATCTTAAAATTATAATTAATAAATTAATAATATGATTTAAATAATTAGTAAGTAATAATTTAAATAATAATAATAAATAAGTTATAAATGAATAAGGTAATTTATATAATATAATTGATTTTCAATATAATTAATTAATATAATATAATTAGTTTATAATTAATTATTAAAAGTTTTTTAAGGTTGGGGCCGAAGTTGCTTTTTATTATAAAACAATAGACCACTTTTTTATCTTAGTAGTGGGAGACCCATTACATAGCCCGTAGGCCCTACGCTAAGTGAACTATTAACATGGCCCAAAGGCCCAGTGTGGCGTCATGCCTGTATCATCCTGCTTGCATCATCTCTACATTACTGCCAACCTGTATCATGTCTGCATCATCACCTGCCAGCGTCATACCTGCATCACTACTGGCATCATAAATCCTCTAAGGGTCTTGCCAGGATTCGAACCCTATTCATTTGGATGTAGGATTATTGGGTTTTCCATTTAGGTGATGACCCAATTGCATTTAATTATTAATAGTTAATATTTTATTTAATTCAATTAATTAATATGATGTAATTAAATATTCAATTTAATTAATTAATTATTATTCAATAATTATTTATATTGAATAATTATTCAATATAGATAAAAATTAATAAAACCAATTAATCAATTTATTAATAGTTAATATATTAAAATTAATTAATATAATAAAATTAATTATTCAATATAGTTAATAAATTATTCAATGTAATTATTCTGAAGGTATTTGAATATCTTGGTCGCCAAACCATCTAAAATGGGCCTTTGGGCCATGTAAGGATTTATTCTCAACCTAGTTAAAAGAATAATTATCCTAAAATAATAGAAAATTCAATCCCTTCATTCCAAGGAAAATTAATATTTAGTAATATTGAATAATAAATAATATTGAATAATTAATAATATTTAATAATTATTAATATTGAATAGTTAATTATATTTAATAATTCACAATATTGTATTAATTAATTATAATATGCCAATTATTAACTATTTATAATTATATTAATTATTAATTATTATGTCCATGGGGTGTTAGTTGAGTGGTACCCACTGGTTTTACCACTCGTTCTCCAGGGAAAACTGATTCAGGGTCAAGTCTTGCCACACTCGAGCACTGTTCATATTATAACACATAGTGATTTAAATCCATTCTCTAGATAGGGAAGGAGGGGTGAAATCGAATGTGTGTCACAACCAATTAGATCATAACATACACTCCTTTTACGTCTACCTTTAACTAGGGATACTTTTGGATTCTTTCATTTTCTTTTCCTTAATGAGGCATAACCTTAATTGATTTCTTGGAATAATTGATGAACAAGATTTTTTTAGATATATGGCTTAAATCAGTTCTGTCTGTTTTTTCATCACCATGTTCTGTGGCCATCAGCACAAGATGGATTCCATGGGAAGCATGTTAAACTTTAACCTACTACCCTTATTGTATATAATTATCCTGCAAAGATATTGTTCTTTTTCATGCTTCTTATCCTATAGGTGGATTCATGGGTCGACATCAGCATTGGCATTAACAGTTTCATTCAGGTGGGGAATACTTGGTTCTTATGTAGATCTGGTTCTTTCATAAATCTAGTTTCTATGTTGTATATTTGTTTTTTATCTTGTGGGTATGGCATGACATCAATAGGTTTGGTTGGGAATCACAACAGTTGGTGATATCAGTGTGGGGATGCACAATGCGTGAATGGTGGTTAACGACGGTGATGAATTTGGCTAATGGTTATAAGGATTGGGGCATGGTATGTGTTTTTTGGAGGTCATGTTCATTAGCCTCCTAGGGTTTCCCAGTGTGCCAAAATTTTGTGTTAGGCTTATTGGTCATCTATTTGACCTTATGTCTATGGGATTGTGCGTCATTTTTATTTTTTATCAGCCTTTGGGTCATTCATTTTGGATCCTTGACATGTAATGAGTTTCCTTTAACCTAGTCAAAATGGTGTTTTCTTTTTCTTTTTAATAAAGGTGTCTGGCCCCAAATCATTTCTTTTAACTATTAATATTTAATTATCTACAAACTATTAATTAATAATTTATAATTATTATCAATTATATTATATTGACCATTAATTAAAAATATCAAGTATTAATCATTAATTATTAATTATAATTATATTAATTATTAATTATTAATTAACTATTAACTATTAGTTATATTAATTATTAATTGTTACCCATTAATTAAATAAGTTAATTATATTAATTATTAACTATATTTTTAATACATTAAAATTAAATTTATATTATAATTAAATGAAAATTATATTAATTATGTTATTAGTTGATAACAAAATTCATAACTTAATTATTATTATTATTTATATTATTAATTACGAATTACTTAATACATATTAATAATAAGTTTTTTTTAATTTTATGGTGGTATTTTATTTATTAATTTAATTTATTAATTTCTTTATTTAATGAAATATATATTATTACTAATTATATAACTTATATTATTAATTATTTTATTAACTACTATATATATACACACAGAAAAATATTATAATTTTTTTTAAAATGTCATCAGGAAGAGAGAACAACGTTCACTCTTCCTTAAGAAATCCAAATCAAGAAGCGTGAACCCCGTTCACTCTTCCTAGTGAAGGTTGAAACATGAATGCCTATTTAGAAAAATATTTATAACCATATCTTATTTTTCCATTTTTTTTATAAAAAACCATTTTAAAAAAAGTCAAGGAACTTACTAAAATATGACCACCTCTCAAGGATGACTCGTGACTCAAAAAAAAGATCTACTCCTATGATGTTGTCAGAGTTGAGGCCTGGATCTAGATTTGGATAAAGAAAATCCTCACGCCCCCTTTGAGCTGGGTGAGATCAGCCTTTGGAAGAGGGGATGTTAACTCTAAAACTGAAATATAAGGGGAATAATATCACTAATAGACCAACCTATACCTCATAATCATGTAATTTATTTACATAATTTTGATAAAAACATAATAAAATTTATGAAAACATGAATAATGTGCGGTACAGGGTGTAGGGAATGTATTGTGTATCCAGAATGTGAGAGATATATTGTAAAGACCCGTAAAATTCAAGGGAAATTTTTTCTTAATTTTCTTTAGAATTTTACAAGAGCAGGGTTTCTGACGGCACCTGATTCCGAGGCCCGGAGTGCCCGGAATCAATTTCCGAAGTTTGGCTCGGGTACGTTCAGTGAACGAACGAGCGGGAATTCCTAACTTTTGATCCGGTGCTCGGAATTGAAATCTGAGGGCACCGATGAACTCGCCGTGCCGATATTCGCTTAAGGAGACCTTTTCGGAAGTTGCGTTTATTACGGGTTGAAAGTTAGTTTTTGGGTTTTTAGATTAAGTTAAATAAAATTTGTGAAATACAAAATTTTATTTTAACTTGATGTTTTTTTTATAAATCCTTCCAAAGGGAGTTGAGAGTGGGACCCACATCCACTTAACCTCCCTTGGGAGGATTAATTGTGGTGGGGCCCACACGAAACCCAACCTTCCATCTTCCCTCAAAACTCCCATTAACCCTCCTTTTAATTAATGTTTGACAACTTTAAGTATTAATTGAGGTGAGTTGTTCAATTCAAACCTTTGAACTTCATGTGGTAAAGTTATTTAATAATATAAGCTTAAAGCTTATTTTATTCTGGTTGAATTTCTTTTACCACCTTTAGAGGAATTTTGGGAGCTTCTTCTTCTTCTTCTTCTTCAACTCTGACGAAGAGCACGAAGAGCCTTCGAACTTCGACGAAGAACTCCACGTTCTCGGGAACCGTCTTCCGTGACGACATAACTGCGACGTCGACGTTCTTCTTCCGTGACGCCGACCACCGCGACGCCCGACTTCCGCGAATCATTATCGATCATCGAACTTCGTTCCAGAACCAAGGAAGGGGTTTGTCCTTTTCAAATTACGTGTTTTCATTCCCTCGAACATGAAAGAATAATCCGTTGGGCGTAGTTCCAAATTTTATTAAAAATTTGTGAAACGTTCATTGTTGTGTTTATACGATTGGCCAACTATTATCGTTATAACGGGAGGAGACCGGACCGCACGAACACGGTCGATTCTCCTCCCCCTTCTAATCTTTCGTGTTGATTTAGCGGAGACAGCGCGGTGTCGTCGCACCGCGCAGGAACAAAAGAATTTATGGCCGGAACGAGCAGCGATAAAGAAATGCGGTGCCGACGCACCGCGTCGTTGTTTACGAAAGAGACCGCGGCCGGAGTCGGGCCGCGTCGGAACGAGGAGGCGACCGGCGGCCAGCACCGGCCTCACCGGTGCCGGAGATCAAGAAAGGCCGCGGCCCTACGGCCGCGGCGGAGCAGCCAGGGGCGGCCGGCCTCGCCGGCTGCCGGAAATCGGAAGAGCCGCGACGATGGCCGCGGCGGAGAAGAAGAAGGCGGCCGGCCGCGCCGGCCGCCGGTTTGGATAGGAGGCGGGACCCGCGGGTCCCGCGTGAGAAGAGAAACGGCCGGCCTTAGGCCGGCCGAGATCTGAAAAAAGGGGGGGTTTTACCCCCCGCGTGCGGCACATGCGCGGCACCCTGGCCGCGCCGCCGCTGGCCGGGCCGCGCCGCCTCGCCGCCACCGGCCGGGCCGGTTCCAGCGGACCGGGTCGGTCCGACCCGGAACGGGTCGACCCGGTTCGGGTCAGACCAGGGGGGGAATCGGGCCGGGTCAGCCCGGACCCGGACCCCCCGTTTTCGAGTCAAATTCGGTCTTTTGGCCATAACTTGAGCCAAGGACCTCCGAATGACGAACCATCTACGGAAACGCGATCCTTGGATCGAGACGGTCGTTTCGGTATATCGCACTCAAAGTTTCAGAATACTTTGAGTTTGGCTGGGTTGGTTCGTTCACGAAACCAACCGGGCCTTCGGAGCGGAAACGCTCATATCTTGAGCTACGGACGTCCGATTGACGTGCCGTCAGCTTTGTTGTGTTCCTATTAGTGAGGCGGATCTTTTGGCATACTCCGCCCGAGGTTTGGACGTAGGTGGAGTACGGTCGGGTTGGTTTTGCCTTAAAAACCAACCGGGCCCCGGGGACGAAAATGCCAATAAGTCTCAGACCGGGCGTCCGATCGACGCGCCGTCTGTTGCGTTGAGTTCTTGTTGACGATACAGAACTTTTGGATACATCAACTCTGGACTTTGTGACAGTTGATGTATCAGCCTCTCGGCTCGTGGAGCGGACCCTCCAAACGAGATTGCTGTGTGCGGGAACCCTAGTGCTAGCTGCGACTGTTACTGTGACTACTACTGCTACTACTGCTACTATGACTGCGACGACGACAGTACAGAGATCCTGTGTGGATTCGACGACGACGACTACATCACTCAGCGATCCTACGTGGATCAGTGCTACAGGTCCTGTGTGGGCCCGATCCTGTGTGGGTCCGATCCTGTGTGGGTCCTTGCGCTCAGCGGTCCTATGTGAACCAGCGCCTACAAGTCCTGTGTGGGCCCGATCCTGTGTGGGTCTTTGCGGGGTTAGTTACCTATCGATCCTTCGTGGGTCCGACGACTTAGATGGATCAGAGATCATCTTTATCGTCCTTTAAAGAAATATACCTGTGTGAGCTGAATCCTGTTGTTTTCCTGTGTGGATTGTGTTGTGCTATCCTGTGTGGATTACGTTTTGCTTTCCTGTGTGGAATACGTTTACTTTCCTGTGTGAACTGAGTTGTACTTGGGCTCGGAGGTTGGAGCGTAATTGAAATTGATGACTTAGGTATATGTATGGGCATATACCTAAGCAGTGTGGGTTGTTACTTCGTGATTGTACCTTTCTTTGTGGTTATCCTTTGTGGATTTTGAGAGACCTTCAGGGGTCTCGGGGTCCCTACTGAGTAGCTTATACTCACCCATGCACGGGCTTTGCCCTTACTACGTTGTGTTGGTTGCAGACGACGGACAGCGTTGATCTTAGCTGAGGCTTGCAGAGCAGGACGGTACCTGAAGGTGGACCACTGGGCGGGACGAGCTCGGAGTGGACGGCGGGACCCGTGGAGCAGTGGAGCTATCTGTACCCACCCTTCAGGTGGGATTTCCAGTGGACAGCTCGGTGTAGCGGCTTTTACTTTTCAGTTGTTGTTTTCCCTTTCGAGTTGTACTTTACTTTCAGTTTGGGTTTGTATAATGGCCCATTTACTTTTCCGCACTTTCAGTTGTACTCTACTTTTGCTTAGTGTTTACTTTCCGCTTTCTTACTCTGTGGTGTTTGTTTACTTTACAAAGGCAATGCCTTCCCTTTTTACCGGGATTTACGCCTTGGTGCTAGTCGCCAGCCCCTGGCCTATGGAAGGCGGGCTTGGGGTAGTCACGGCACGGACCCCGAGGGCGGGTCGTGACAAATTGGTATCAAAGGAGTTCGGTTCTACCGCGAACTCTGATCTTTTCTATGTGAAGCAATAATGTTTTGCGTATTGAGTGTGGTTATCAGTCCAGGGAGTCCAGTGTTGGTGCGGCGGCTGACGTATCCGTACACCAGGACCCTTACTTCTGATTTCCGACTTAATGCACGAAAACATTGATTGTGTGTGTGTTTCAAAGTTTTCTTTGTGATTACTTATATCATCTCACCAGGTATACTGTTCTGACCGTGGCGCACCTGTTTCCTTTTCAGGATGGCCCCACGACGGCAGCCAGCTAGGGTTCCGAGAGTCGAGCGTGACGACAGCCCACCGAGCGACGAGGCCTCAGTGTAGGGCCCTTTGTCAGCAGTGGCACCGGTGGTAGCACTACCTGCCGAGCCCCCGATGCTTCCAGCGTCAGCCGCTGACGATGCACGTCGCCTCAGCGCACTGCATGAGTTTCAACGCCAGCGACCACCCAGGTTTCGCGGGGAGACGGATCCCCAGGCAGCAGAGGACTGGCTGGAGGCAGTGGTACGAGTGTTTAGGCTAGTGAGGACACCAGCAGACCTCATGGCGATCCTCGCTGCGAGCCTACTACACGCAGCAGTAGGACGATGGTGGAGCTTGATGCTCCAGGTGCACGATGAGGCATCTCTACTTTGGATGGACTTTGAGAGCCTCTTCCGCTCGGAGTTCGTCCCAGCCACCCTTCGTGTGGTGCGTATCCAGGAACTTCTTCAGCTGCGGCAGGGCAGCATGACGGTCGCTCAGTACTCGATGAGATTTACTGATCTCTCGCGTTACTCGACCGACATGGTATGGGACCCATTCTTCCGGGCCCGGACCTTCGAGCAGGGTTTGAGACACGAGATCAGGGCATCGCTGATCTCCCTCATCATACCGACTCAGACAGGAGTACTGGAGCGGGCCCTTCTGATTGAGAGCTTCCTTGCTGAGTCTACACCAGCGCAGCGACCCACCGCAGGGCGGCACGTGGCAGAGTCATCTGCAGCAGGCAGTCGACGGATGACTCAGGGGTCCAGGCAGACCAGACCTTCGGGAAGACGACCTCAGGACACTGGCTCAGCAGTGCGGAGCACACAACATGGAGCCAGTCTTTCGAGAGGCAGACAGTGCTACTCGTGCGGCGGGCAGGGCCACATGGCTCGTGACTGCCCGACCCGCCGTGTCGAGGAGCAGCAGTCGGTTGAGGGACCACCGAGGCAGAGGCAGAGGGTCGACCAGGGCGGTCCGCAGGGAGGAGGCGGACGAGGCAGAGGAGCTGGACGAGCAGCCGGTGGTGGGCGACGCTTTGAGGCTCTGCCACCACCACCACCAGGAGGTCCACCCCGACCACAGGGAGTTGGCGGGCAGAGACAGGCACAGCTCCAGGCAGCAGAGGTCTACGACCACGGCGCACCTGAGATGATTCGAGGTACTATCTGTGTCTATTCCACCCTTGCTGCAGTTCTTATAGACACAGGAGCGAGTCACTCTTTCATAGCCGCTGCCCTTGTTCGGAGCTCGAAGATTCCGACAGAGCCATTGGCTCGATCCTTACGGCTAGAGACTCCTACGGGAGCAGACTCGACGATTACGCACTGGTGCCGGCAGTGTGAGCTCACTCTAGGAGGTGAGAGCTTCGGCTGGGATCTTCTTGTAGCAGCGTCGAGGCCTTACGACGTCATCTTGGGCATGGATTGGCTATCTACGGTCCATGCACAGATTGACTATTTTAGGCGCAAGGTGCGATGTTTATGCACCGACGGGAGCAGGTTCACCTTCAACGGCGAGAAGGGAGCCTTAACAGCACAGGATGTACTTTCGCGGAGGAGAGGACAGCCCTTTACTCATTAGTTGGCTAGCCTCATCCTTGGAGCTGTTGACGTGCGTAGTCCTAGTTTTCCTGCAGTGGTGGATCAGTTTGCAGACGTTTTTCCCGACGACGTTCCAGGGCTACCTCCTCACAGAGAGGTAGACTTTTATATTGACTTGTACCCCGGGATAGCCCCGATATCCACTCCAGCATATCGGATGGCCCCCGCCGATCTTCGAGAGCTACGGGTACAGTTGGAGGACTTGCAGGGCAAGGGGTTCATCCGACCCAGTGTTTCACCCTGGGCTTCCCCGATATTGTTTGCCAAGAAGGCGGACGGGAGCTTGCGACTTTGTGTTGACTATCGTCGCCTGAACCAGGTGACAGTGAGGAACAAGTATCCACTACCGAGGATTGATGACCTCTTTGATCAGCTCAAGGGAGCACGGTGGTTCTCGAAGATAGAACTCAGGTCAGGCTATCATCAGCTCAGAGTCAGAGACGAGGATGTGTAGAAGACGGCCTTCAGATGTCGGTATGGCCACTATGAGTTCTTGGTTATGCCTTTCGGTGTATCCAATGATCCAGCAGTGTTCATGGATCTCATGAACAGGATCTTTCAGCCATACCTTGATCGGTTTGTCATGGTCTTCATCGACGACATACTGATTTACTCTACGACTGAGGAGGAGCATGCCTATCACTTGCGAGTTGTACTAGACACACTCCAAGAGCACCAGCTTTATGGTAAGCTCTCGAAGTGCCAGTTCTGGATACGTGAGGTGCACTTCTTGGGACACGTTATCTCTGAGGCGGGAGTTGCAGTGGATCCTGCGAAGATTGAGGCTGTGTTAGCATGGGAGCCACCCAGGAGCGTGACTGAGGGTCGGAGTTTCTTGGGACTAGCTGGGTACTATCGGAGATTCGTTCCAGACTTCTCTAGAGTTTCGGCACCACTCACATCTTTGACGAAGAAGGGGAAACCCTTCGTGTGGTCAGACAGATGTCAGCAGAGCTTCCAGGAGCTGAGGCAGAGATTGACCAGCGCACCTGTCTTGAGGTTGCCTAAGGAGGGAGTAGGGTACGTAGTCTACTGCGATGCATCAGGGACCGGACTCGGATGTGTTCTGATGCAGGAGCAGGCAGTGATCGCCTATGGATCACGTCAGTTGAGGCCGCATGAGCATTACTACGCTAACCATGACCTGGAGTTAGCAGCAGTGGTCTTCGCTCAGAAGACATGGCGACACTATTTGTTGGGCGAGCGCTTTACAGTCTTTTCCGATCATCAGAGTCTCAGGTATATCTTCTCGCAGAAGGACCTGAACCTGAGACAACGACAATGGCTCGAGTTCCTCCAGGACTATGACTTTGAGATAGTCTATACTCTTGGGAAGGGGAACGTAGTAGCCGATGCCCTTAGCAGGAGGACGGGCATTCAGCTACTTGAGGAGGCGACGGAGCAGCTAGCCTCTTTGCAGATATCCTTCGTGGATAGAGATGGAGCAGCCTTCCTTCAGTCTCTCACAGTCACTCCTCCACTACTGCAGTGAGTCAGGGAGGCACAGCGTGGGGACGCTGACTGTGAGACACGACATGCACAGATATCCTCGGGACAGGCACCTGATGGTTTCTCCCTTGGAGCAGAGCACGACATCCTTTTCAGAGGACGTACCATGGTACCAGTCGCTTTGCGAGAGGAAGTGCTGAGAGAGTTTCACACTTCTCCTTTGGCGGTACATCCTGGAGTGGAAAAGATGTACCAGGACCTCAGACGACAACACTGGTGGCCGGGCATGAAGAAGGCAGTAGCAGAGTTCGTTTCTCGATGCCTCACCTGCCAGCAGGTGAAGGCAGAGCATCAGGTACCAGCAGGCTTGGTACAACCCTTGGAGGTTCCAGAGTGGAAGTGGGACGGCATATCTATGGACTTCGTGACTGGACTTCCACGCACTTGTAGAGGTCACGACTCCATATGGGTGATTGTTGACTGACTCACCATGTCGGCACACTTCTTACCCATCAGAGAGCAGGGCTCAGTGGAGAGCTTGGGACGTCTCTACGTTCAGGATATTGTGCGACTCCACGGTGTGCCATCATCTATCGTCTCTGATCGAGATGCTCGCTTTACTTCCCAGCTTTGGAATGGGTTACAGGAGGCGTTCGGGACGCAGCTACGTCTGAGCACAGCCTTTCACCCTCAGACGGATGGTCAGACGGAGAGGACCATTCAGACTCTCAAGGACATGCTCCGCGCATGTGTCCTCGACTTTGGTAGTAGCTGGGAGGACCACCTACCCTTGGTGGAGTTTGAGTACAACAACAGCTACCACTCCACCATCGGGATGGCACCATACGAGGCGTTGTACGACCGACCTTGTAGATCTCCTTTGTGCTGGACAGACCCAGGGGAGTCAGCACTGGTGGGACCGGAGATGGTCCAGGCCACGACAGAGAAGGTCCAGGTCATCCAGGAGCGAATGAGGACAGCTCAGAGTCGGCAGAAGTCATATGCTGACAAGAGGCGGAGGCCACTGGAGTTCGAGGATGGCGACCACGTCTTCTTACGGGTCTCACCTCGACGTGGTATTCGGAGATTTGGCCGAGGCGGCAAGTTATCTCCGCGCTTCATCGGACCCTTCCAGGTCCTCATCAGGATTGGCGAGGTGGCTTATCGTCTGGCTCTGCCACCTCAGTTGCACTGGGTGCACGACGTCTTCCACGTATCCCAGCTGAGGAGATACGTACATGACCCGACGCACATCATTGACCATGGGGAGATTAACGTTGACGATGGGGCGACTTTTACGGAGGTCCCGGTGGAGATAGAGGATCGACAGGAGCGGGTCCTGCGTGGGCGATCGATTCCTATTGTGCACATCAGATGGCAGCACGGGAATCTCCAAGAGAGCACATGGGAGCGGGAGGCTCAGATGCGTGCTCAGTACCCTCATTTGTTTCCCGAGTTTTTGATGTATCTTTACGGGGATGTAAAGCCCTGAGGTGGGAGTAATGTAAAGACCCGTAAAATTCAAGGGAAATTTTTTCTTAATTTTCTTTAGAATTTTACAAGAGCGCGGTTTCTGACGGCACCTGATTCCGAGGCCCGGAGTGCCCGGAATCAGTTTCCGATGTTTGGCTCGGGTACGTTCAGTGAACGAACGAGCGGGAATTCCTAACTTTTGATCCGGTGCTCGGAATTGAAATCCGAGGGCACCGATGAACTCTCAGCACCGATATTCTCTTAAGGAGACCTTTTCGGAAGTTGCGTTTATTACGGGTTGAAAGTTAGTTTTTGGGTTTTTAGATTAAGTTAAATAAAATTTGTGAAATACAAAATTTTATTTTAACTTGATGTTTTTTTTATAAATCCTTCCAAAGGGAGTTGGGAGTGGGACCCACATCCACTTAACCTCCCTTGGGAGGATTAAGTGTGGTGGGGCCCACACAAAACCCAACCTTCCATCTTCCCTCAAAACTCCCATTAACCCTCCTTTTAATTAATGTTTGACAACTTTAAGTATTAATTGAGGTGAGTTGTTCCATTCAAACCTTTGAACTTCATGTGGTAAAGTTATTTAATAATATAAGCTTAAAGCTTATTTTATTCTGGTTGAATTTCTTTTACCACCTTTAGAGGAATTTTGGGAGCTTCTTCTTCTTCTTCTTCTTCAACTCTGACGAAGAACATGAAGAGCCTTCGAACTTCGACGAAGAACTCCACGTTCTCGGGAACCGTCTTCCGTGACGACATAACCGCGACATCGACGTTCTTCTTCCGTGACGCCGACCACCGCGACGCCCGACTTCCGCGAATCGTTATCGATCATCGAACTTCGTTCCAGAACCAAGGTAGGGGTTTGTCCTTTTCAAATTACGTGTTTTCATTCCCTCGAACATGAAAGAATAATCCGTTGGGCGTAGTTCCAAATTTTATTAAAAATTTGTGAAACGTTCATTGTTGTGTTTATACGATTGGCCAACTGTTATCGTTATAACGTTAGGAGACCGGACCGCACGAACACGGTCGATTCTCCTCCCCCTTCTAATCTTTCGTGTTGATTTAGCGGAGACAGCGCGGTGTCGTCGCACCGCGCAGGAACAGAAGAATTTATGGCCGGAACGAGCAGCGATAAAGAAATGCGGTGCCGACGCACCGCGTCGTTGTTTACGAAAGAGACCGCGGCCGGAGTCGGGCCGCTGCGGAATGAGGAGGCGACCGGCGGCCAGCACCGGCCTCACCGGTGCCGGAGATCAAGAAAGGCCACGGCCCTACAGCCGCGGCGGAGCAGCCAGGGGCGGCCGGCCTCGCCGGCCGCCGGTTTGGATAGGAGGCGGGACCCGCGGGTCCTGCGTGAGAAGAGAAATGGCCGGCCTTAGGCCGGCCGAGATCCGAAAAAAGGGGGTGTTTTACCCCCCGCGTGCGGCACATGCGCGGCACCCTGGCCGCGCCGCCGCACCGCCACCGGCCGGGCCGGTTCCAGCGGACCAGTTCGGATACGGGTCGGGTCGACCCGGTTCGGGTCAGACCAGGGGGGGAATCGGGCTGGGTCGGCCCGGACCCGGACCCCCCGTTTTCGAGTCAAATTCTGTCTTTTGGCCATAACTTGAGCCATGGACCTCTGAATGACGAACCGCCTGCGGCAACGCGATCCTTGGATCGAGACGGTCGTTTCAGTATATCTCACTCAAAGTTTCAGAATACTTTGAGTTCGGCCGGGTTGGTTCGTTCACGAAACCAACCGGGCCTTCGGAGCGGAAACGCTCATATCTTGAGCTACGGACGTCCGATTGACGTGCCGTCAGCTTTGTTGTGTTCCTCTTAGTGAGACAGATCTTTTGGCATACTCCACCCGAGGTTTGGACGTAGGTGGAGTACGGTCGGGTTGGTTTTGCCTTAAAAACCAACCGGGCCCCGGGGACGAAAATGCCAATAACTCTCAGACCGGGCGTCCGATCGACGCGCCGTCTGTTGCGTTGAGTTCCTGTTGACGATACAGAACTTTTGGATACATCAACTCTGCACTTTGTGACAGTTGATA
The DNA here is from genome assembly GCA_963277665.1 of Viscum album. NCBI lineage: Eukaryota > Viridiplantae > Streptophyta > Magnoliopsida > Santalales > Viscaceae > Viscum > Viscum album. The sequence continues at coordinate 1,480,621,391 of OY728141.1, read as the reverse complement.
TATCAGCCTCTCGGCTCGTGGAGCGGACCCTCCAAACGAGCTTGCTGTGTGCGGGAACCCTAGTGCTGCCTGCGACTGTTACTGTGACTACTACTGCTACTACTGCTACTGTGACTGCGACGACGACAGTACAGAGATCCTGTGTGGATTCGACGACGACGACTACAGCACTCAGCGATCCTACGTGGATCAGTGCTACAGGTCCTGTGTGGGCCCGATCCTGTGTGGGTCCGATCCTGTGTGGGTCCTTGCGCTCAGCGGTCCTGTGTGAACCAGTGCCTACAGGTCCTGTGTGGGCCCGATCCTGTGTGGGTCTTTGCGGGGTTAGTTACCTATCGATCCTTCGTGGGTCCGACGACTTAGATGGATCAGAGATCATCTTTATCGTCCTTTGAAGAAATATACCTGTGTGAGATGAATCCTGTTGTTTTCCTGTGTGGATTGTGTTGTGCTATCCTGTGTGGATTACGTTTTGCTTTCCTGTGTGGAATACGTTTACTTTCCTGTGTGAACTGAGTTGTACTTGGGCTCGGAGGTTGGAGCGTAATTGAAATTGATGACTTAGGTATATGTATGGGCATATACCTAAGCAGTGTCGGTTGTTACTTCGTGATTTTACCTTTCTTTGTGGTTATCCTTTGTGGATTTTGAGAGACCTTCAGGGGTCTCGGGGTCCCTACTGAGTAGCTTATACTCACCCCTGCACGGGCTTTTCCCGCACTACGTTGTGTTGGTTGCAGACGACGGACAACGTTGATCTTAGCTGAGGCTTGCAGAGCAGGACGGTACCTGAAGGTGGACCACTGGGCGGGACGAGCTCGGAGCGGACGGCGGGACCCGTGGAGCAGTGGAGCTATCTGTACCCACCCTTCAGGTGGGATTTCCAGTGGACAGCTCGGTGTAGCGGCTTTTACATTTCAGTTGCTGTTTTCCCTTTCGATTTGTGCTTTACATTCAGTTTGGGTTTGTATACTGGCCCATTTACTTTTCCGCACTTTCAGTTGTACTCTACTTTTGCTTAGTGTTTACTTTCCGCTTGCTTACTCTGTGGTGTTTGTTTACTTTACAAAGGCAATGCCTTCCCTTTTTACCGGGATTTACGCCTTGGTGCTAGTCGCCAGCCCCTGGCCTATGGAAGGCGGGCTTGGGGTAGTCACGGCACGGACCCCGAGGGCGGGTCGTGACATATATGAAAAATCTCAAATAATTTGAAGAATGGGATGCTACTACATGTTTTCATGGATGAGTACGATGGCTATGATCATGCATTTTTTCGGGTTTAAGGAGCCAACATAGTAAGTTTCAGGCAAGGAAGGAACTCTTATGAAGTAGATGGTGGTCAAGATGGGAGGTATAGCTATTGTAGTGTGGTGGGAATGAGGCAAGAGATTATTGTATGTGGTATTATAGTGGTCATTTTATGATTTTAGAGGAACCTATTGCATGTGAGAGGCATTGCAATGTCGATATCGTGTCTTAGGTGTGCTACATAGATCATGGAGACCATGTTTTCATGTAGATAAGTGGTGAGAGAATGAAGGTGTTTAGATATTTTGTTTTTAAAATTTGAATATGATAGTAAAAAATGTGATAAAAGATTTTGAAAACTAGAGCATAGGCATCTATAATACTATTTTGGAACAATTTTACCCTCATTAACAATATAAAATAATACCTTAGTAGAAAAAAATAAAACATACAACTAAACATGAAATAATAAAACATCCATACATGGATAAAAATATAGTGAAAATGAAACATAGTAGAATCATATACATAAAAATCTAAGCCCAAAATGCCGACACAACATCCCAAAATAAAATAATAAAAGAAATAGAGCTTGAATAGCTCCAACATTACAACTAGTGACCCTTGGTCACATGAAACATCCAACCCATCCATATATGTATGAACATGAAGCAAGAAACTAAAGAGGGTGGGGTACCAAAAAATTATAGAAGATATGTATAGGCATGAGCTAAACAGCTCAGTAAGTCACCACATGCATATACTATGGAAATCCCCTTAATAATACATTTTATAAAATTCTAGTTTAAACATAATGTATAAAGAAAGGTTTTCATATGCTTAATAAAAATAGTGCAACAACATGCCACCTACACATTTTTAAAAAAATTACCCTTTTTAGAAAACAAAAGGAGGATGGTTAAACATTTTTATGATGCATTTTACATCCAGAAAATTATTCCTTTAATATAATAGAAAACCCATTTTTAATAAAACCCATTTAAAAGTAAACCAAGACACACTTAATGTATTACAAAAATCACACATAGGCACTAAGGCATAAAGGGAACATAATTTAAGGAAAAAACCAAACAATAGTGCCAATAATAAAATAAACTATGGGAATAAAATTCAATCATGAAATGATATCCACTATAATTTCTCGAGAGGAACCTATGAATATTGGGTGCCATATATACAATCTAGTAATAAAGACCTCAACTAGAGACATAAAACTTAAATAGGAACTACTAAATCTATCCACGTCCCAAGTAGTCCCATCGAACTATCTATAAATAACTACCTCAGTAGATCCTTCACTACCATGGGGTACAAAAGGTTTATACCTTATATGTCCCACTACCCCTCTCTCTCTAACCAATGAGGTGTAGTAGGGAAACATTCCCTATTTGGCCTATTATTATACACTAGGTATTTCTTTTATATAGGTCACTTACTATGTACCTAGGACTCACATGAAAATTCAAATGATGGTTATAACAAATAAACCATCACAAGAATCACATATAAATCATTTTAAATAACTCACACCTCGCCTATTATACACTCATAAGAAATGAACTCATCCATATCTATAAATAAGTAGCACACATGGATGCATCAATATAAGACAACCCCTAAAGGGATCACAATACACCATGAGAATAACAATAGGAACACATGTCTCAAAGAGTGTATTAAACATTTATAAAACCACTTTACTTAAAGTACCAATCAAGCCTTTAAAAAATTGCTCCGGAAGACAAGCTATTTTCACACCATTTGAAAGCCTCTTTTCAAACTTACTTTGAAAATAAATTATCAAACCACCCTTAAAAAGTCTATTTGGAAATCCAACCATCTACAAAAATCAATTTTTTAATAACTCCTTTAATCTTAGAATGTAAATAATTCGTAGTACCCTTTTACAAAACCACACTTCCCCAGATGAGGATCAGAGCACCAGTAGCAGTCACCAGAAGCAGAGCTAACCGGATTGGAAGAATGGGAGGGTATGGCAACTTCCATTGGGACCAGGCACCGTGCAGCTTTGTATGGGGAAATGCTAGCCGATCAGCAATGCAGGTGGGGAGCTAAAGGAAACCAATGATGTAGAATATGGGCAGGGGAAGTTCTAGTGGGATGGGCCTACGGGTCATGTATTGGGCATGTTATGCCTCTGGGCCTTCGGGTCATGTATTACGGGTCATGTCGCGCCTTGTGCCTTGGGCATATGGGTCATGTATGAGTTTCCCTTCAACCTTTAAAAGGGGGATTGTCTATAATAAAATAAAAAAGAAGGCCTTCAGGCCATTCAGGAAAAAATCCCTTTAGAAAAGCCTCTCAATCATTTTGATGAACACTTGGCATGAAACCTATGTCAATTCCATGTTGTCAAACCATTTGAAATTCATTCAACAATTAACAACAACATTCAAAAAAATATTCGACAAAGAAAAATTCCAACACTTAAATAATTTTGAAAAATCATCTATGGTATTTTCACAGAACTAGGCATGTTGCATGACAATGAAAATCATGGAATCCATTTGAAAACTAATAAAATCCTACAATGGTAATATAACATTCTTATAAATTCATATTAATGTATTTTGAAACACATAAGTAATTTATAACATGCATTACATGGGAATTACTAAGAAACTACAACATCATTTCAAGTGGAACTATTCGACAAAACATCACTTTCAATGGAGAATACACAATTGATCCAAAAGACATCCTCTTCTACCCTAGACAACCCAAGGCCCAATCAAGAGAATCTATCTAAACCATAATCCAATCATGAAGAATGTTTAGGTTTTATAGGGGTAATAAAAATCAAGTGAGAGGGTAAGGGAAGAGGAAAAGTGAAGAAGGAGGGACTTCATGACTTTAAATTGAGAATAAGAAGGCTCAAAATCTCAGGAGAAATAAGGGAGAAACTCTCTCCATGTATGAACCACCCTTTTACAAATGAGTGAGAAGAATAGAGGTTCCCAATAATTTAAAATTAACAATGGAAAATGGTAATATCACCCTTTAATGAAATCATGGTTGGCCACATAGGTTTCCTACATAGTTTTCCTAAAAGAGCATGAATTATGAGGTGAACAATACCTAGAAAAACAAGTCTCACATGGTTTGTATAAATTGTTCATTAACCGTTCACTAACCAGGAAACACCACTATATTAAAAATACAAACCTAATAACATTATTGTCACACAATTTCCTCTAACTGTGGGTAATATATGTTCTAGTACTCTAAGAACCAAAGATACCCACATTATTTCTATTAGGCATCACATGGTTTGCAACAAACCATGCACTACCCATTCTATCCAATCATTAACTATACCAAAAACTAGAAAATTCCTTAAATAAATGTATCTGAATGGTTTCCCCTGAACTGTGCTTATAATCCGTGCATAGTGGGATAAATTCTATATTTTTTATGTCTTACTCCAATAATTCTCTAAAACATAAAATACTAAAATATAAGATAAAATAAGATAAAATAACATAAAATAACAATAAAAAAATGACATTTTGATGTCACAATTCTACCCACCATTCCACTTTCTACCCCTATAAATCCAAGAGCCAAAGTGAATGAAACATATAAAGAAGGAAACCCATTATCCCACCCCAAGAGGTGGAAGGGTCTAGAAAAAATCATGAGATCCTAAGATAAAAAACACCAATTAATATCCATTAACTAAATTCAAACTAGAATTCCTATATCAACATCAATAACCTTAAGTATAAATCAACCACAAACATATAAAAATAATCTATAAATTGAAGGGATACTGAATAGGGGTCTCACCAACATTTATAATTAATCTAAGTGGAGGAAACAACAATGATTTCTCCTATAATGAGAGTTTCTAAACCACTATGGTTACACAAACCAACAAATAACAATTAGATTCTACCAACCATGAATCTCTATAGTCAACTTCCAAAAAGGAATCATGGTATAAGAAACACCCTAACAGCCCTAAATCCAAAATAATAACTAAAATCACAAGATTGAGTCTCCAAAATGATTCAAAACAATTACATCCAAAACAACCAAAGGTTATGAGACTGGGTTAAAAAACCACCACGTATAAAAACAACCAAATAATGAAGAAAATAAGGAAATGAATCAATAAAATAAATGATGTGGGATATAAACTGTTGAACCCTCTGGGAATTGCATTGCTTTATTATATTTTGATAATCCCAACTATATTTTATTTATATCTTAATTATGTTTCATGCATCTCCAATATGCTTTATTATATGTTGTTACTTTCAATTATGCTTAATATAAGCCTTTTGGATATATGTACTCTGACTTAACACATTCTGCCAATAGAATGCTTAAATAGTTTATAGCTACCGATATAGAACAGTAGCTACCGTTATGACTTAGAGCTACCAATATCGAATAGAGCTACTGATACGGAGTTCACCGATACGGAGTTCACCGATACATCAAGTTCACTGGTACTCAAAGTCTACCGCTACATCAAAGTCGACAGCTACCGATACAGAGCTACCGATATGTTGAAGTCTACCGATATGCTGAAGACCACCGTTATGCAAAGTCCACCGATAGAGCCACCGCTTCTGTTACAGAACAGAGCTACCGATACACACAAGTCCACCGATATATTGAAGCTACTGTTATCAAAGGAAGTCTACCAATATATCAAATACAGACCTTCAACTACCGATACAAGACAAACTTACCGATATAGATCTACCGATACAAGGCAGAGCCACAGGTACCGATACAAAGTCTACCGTTACAAATGAAGTCTACCGATACAGATACCTACCATAACACAAGTCTACCGATATCAAGAGCTACCGTTCCAGAGACAGAACCCGATGCTACTTTAATTTATTTATCATTATTTAATTTAACCAATGGTCATATCAGGTATATTTTAATACACTGACATTTATTTAATGTGGGTTGTTGGATGTCAGGGAACCGTACCTCGTACCTGCAAAAAGTAAATCATCTTTTGCTGGAGCTCATGCTTTAAATAAAGGAAGGATGTGCTACTGCAAAGTGTGAGACATATAGACGAATACATAGAGATATACACCACGAGGTGTGCTGGAAGAACAAATAAGCGTGAATGCAAAGAGACGACTGAACTTACATGAAGAACTCATTACTACATACCAGTGAAGAGCTGAGAATGAGAACATAACACAAGAACTTCATCGACTACTTTTTCTCTATCTCTGAACCTAGAAGTGGAAGAAGACGACACTCTGTTTTCCAGACAAAAACCAGAACAGGACTCAGAACCAATTCTGATCAATCCAAAAGGAGTCTAGAGCTGCACTGCAATCACTAGATCTATTTCTAAACTCTAAATATTTGCTCTGTGATTTATCTTTTTACATATTGAGCAGTGTGCGTTATCTGCTGTATTTTATACACACACTGTCTCCCGTACTTTAACTGGAGGATTTGTAAATCCTCACTCAACTCTCTTACATCTTGTATTTCCCACTGGGATAGTGGTAGAGGTCATGTGACCTAGATAGCTGGTTGCTGTTGTTTTTGTTTCCCACGGATAACAGTGGTAGAGGTCGTGTGACCTGGACAGTTGTATACTGTTGTTTATCCCCGATCCAGGGTGTGGATCACTTTTATATAAAGTTTTGAGAGGACTAAGTCTCAGCATGAGACTGAACCTCTTGGTTAAATCTGCTGTGAGTATTTATATTCAAAGTTATTTTTTATTCCGCTGTTAATTACTTTAAAACCAAAACTATTTTAAAGTCACTTTGATAATTAAATTTTCAAGTGTTTATATTAGTTGTAAATCAGTAAGTTAGTTTCAAAAGTTAATCAATTCTTCTAATTTGATAAACTGGGAAATAATCAATCCTTTGAGAACCTAAAAGAACCTTTATTTGGATATAAATTCACTACAGTTTAATTCTGTGTTTTATTTGGAGGATTTTTAGACAAATTTTTTAAAACAGAAATTTTAATTGGAACTCAATTCACCCCCCTCTTGAGTGTCCACTCTGACCAACATTTGGTATCAAAGGATTATTTAGAATATTATGACCTCTGTTTTTCAACTTTGATTTTAGTTTTATTTTAAATTTCTTAAAATTTCTGTTATTTCTAAATTTTTATCTCTTTAAAATCTTTGATTTAAGTAAGCTATCATGGATAATAGACTTGAAGGTGTTGCTGCCAATATACCACCATTTTTCAATGGCACTAACTATGCTCAGTGGGAAATCAAGATGAAAATTCATTTAGAGAGCATGGGTTTTGATATTTGGACTGATAAAGAATCAAAATATAAAATACCTACTACTGTTAGATCTACTTGGAATGAAGCTACTAAGACAGCCTACAACAATAATTGTAAAGCTATGAATGCCTTGTACTGTGCTTTAGGAGATGAGGAATTTAATAGAATATCATCTTGTAAAACTGCTTATGAAATTTGGGATACCTTAGCTGTTTCTCATGAAAGAACAACTAATGTTAAAGAAATGAGATTGAACACTTATACTATTAAGTATGATAATTTTAAGATGAAGCCTGATAAACCCATTTATGACATGTATCTCAGTTTCAACTAAATTGTCAACACAATGATCACTCTGAGAAAGGATGTTCCATCAAAGGATCAAATTATGAGAATTCTGAGATGTCTACCTGAACGATGGAGAGGAACTTCTATCTCAATTAGAGAATCATGTGATATAGGAGAACTGCCAGTCAAGGAATTAATTGGAAAGCTGATGATGTATGAAGAAGAACTCAAAGTGAACAAAGAAGAAGAAGATGAACCAAGAAGGAAGTCTGTTGCTTTCAAATCTTCAACTTCAAAGAACAAAGATAAGGAGAAGCTTCAAGCTATAGATGAGAGTTCAAGCTGTGAAGATAGTGAAAGTGCTTCTGACAGTGATGCTGAGATGGCTCACATTGCCAGAAGGTTTAAGAAGTTCTATAGGAAGGAGAAGTTTTTCAGAAAATCAAATTATAAAGGTAAGTTTGACAGTAAGGGTTATTGGAAAAAGGATTGGAAGAAATTTGACAAAACAGATGAGGTTTTCTGCTATGGGTGCAAAAGGAAAGGACACATAAAAGAAGACTGTCCAAAGCTGAAGTACAAGAAGAAATATGATTACAAGGACAGTAAGTACAAAAAGGCTATGAAGGCTACTTGGAGTTCTTCTGAGGATAGCTCTACTGAATCTGAAATTTCTGAAACTGAATCTAGAAATAAGGCAAACATGTGTTTTATGACAAACACATCTCAGGTAACATCTGAAATTCCTACTTTAAATTCATATTATTCTGGAGATGATTCTGACTCAGAAAACATATCAAAATCTGAACTGTTTGAATATTGTGATATGTTAGAAGAAACCTGTAATGAACTGAAAGATAAATACAAAGGTTTAAAGAAATAGTATGCTTTAAATATTAAACATAAAACTGATCTTGATATTGAAATAGAAAAGAATGCTCAGTTGATTAAAGAGAACAATGAACTGAAATTATCTAATGATCAACTCAATAAAGACTTAGAGAAATTTACCAATGGTAAAGATACTCTTACTCAAATTCTAGGTAAGCAAATAGCACCTAGATACACTACTAGTATAGGATACCAACCTGGACAGAGAAAATTTACCAGAACTAAATTCATTCCTAAATCTGGACAGAATACTGCTAGTTCTAGTTCTGGACATCTATATGCTTCAACTAGTTATATTCATAGTTACGGATCTAATAAGGTTTACCTTTCAAAATCTGTTGATTCTACAAAGTTTATGAGACCCATTAGACAAATATGGGTACCTAAAGTTTTATTGGCTAACCTGTCTGGACCCAAGAAGATCTGTGTACCAAAATAATTTCCTATCTAAATCTGTTTTGTAGGGAACCTTCTTAAAGAGCTCCTATATAAAGACTTGGTATTTGGACAGTGGATGTTCAAGACATATGTCAGGAGACTTCTCATGCTTTAAAATCTTAGTCAGAGTTGATGGAGGCTTTGTCACCTTTGGTGATAACTCAAAAGGAAAAATCATCGGCTAATGCCAGATTGGTAACACTAACTCAGTATTAATTTCTAAAGTTTTATTTGTTGATGGACTTAAATACAATTTGTTAAGTATTTCTCAGTTATGTGATGATGGTTTTTATGTTAAATTTGAAAATGATTCTTGCAATATTTTTAATTCTAAAAATGTTTTAGTATTTTCTGCTTTAAGAAATGAAAATGTTTATGCTATTGATTTAAATTCTTTAGCTAAGAAAAATATTACTTGTTTAAATGCTTTTCATAAAGAGTCTTGGCTTTGGAATAGAAGATTAGGACACTGCAATGTACATTCACTTAGAAAACTTGCTAGGAAGAACTTAGTTAGAGACCTACCCAAACTTGAATTTCCAGCAAACAAAGTTTGTAATCCCTATCAAAAGGTAAAGCAACATAAAGTTTCTTTTAAATCAAAGAAATAAGTTTCAACTTCTCAACCTCTCGAGTTGGTTCACATGGATTTATTTGGACCTTCTAGAGTTTCTAGTTTAAATGGGAAGCACTATGTCTATGTTCTTGTAGATGAATTTTCTAGATATACTTGGGTATATTTTCTAGCTCACAAAAGTGAAGCTTGTTCTTACTTTGTTAAATATTCCAAGTATGTAGAGAACCTTAGTGGACTTAAAATTAAAACCCTGAGAAGTGATCGTGGCCATGAGTTTGAAAATCATGAGTTTGAATCTTACTGCTCACACAGTGGCTACAGTCACAATTTCTCTGCCCCTAGGACACCTCAGTAGAATGGTGTAGTAGAAAGGAGGAATAGGACCCTGCAAGAAATTTCCAGAACCATGCTAAATGAGTATGACCTACCTGTTTCTTTTTGGGCTGAAGCTGTAAATATAGCTTGTTATGTTATCAATAGAGTCTTGATCAGACCTGTTCTTAAGAGGACCCCTTTTGAGTTGTGGAACCGTAAGAAACCCAAGGTTAACTACTTCAGAGTTTTTGGTTGAAAAGTATTTATTCTTAATACTAAAGACAATATTGACAAATTTGCATCCAAGAGTGATAAAGGAATTTTCCTAGGATACTCTATTTCTAGTAAATCCTATAGAGTTTTCAATAAAAGAACCAAATGTGTGGAGGAATCTGTTCACATCAAATTTGATGAAACTGATCCCCATGAACCTAAGACCTCTCTTGAAAATCTTGAAGATGATTTATCTATTTTGAACCATAATGATAAAGACAGTGGACCTATAGTTAAAATGTCCAGTTCTAGAAATTTCCCAGAACCTGCTTCTATTGAACCCCAACCTTTTGATGAACCTGAAATTTGTAGTCCTATCTTTTCAATACCTACTAGGATTCTAAAGAACCATCCTTTAGATGTTGTTGTAGGAAATCTAGATAGAGGAACACAAACTAGAGCTTCTCTAAGAAATCAGGTTGAACATCAAGCTTTTCTTTCACAGTTAGAACCTAAAAATGTCAATGATGTTATCAATGATGAATTTTGGGTAATGGCTATGAAAGAAGAACTAAATCAATTTTAAAGAAAAAAAGTCTGGAAATTAGTAGAAAGACCTAAGGACACTATAATCATAGGCACAAAATGGATGTTTAGAAACAAAGTTGATGAATCTGGAAACATCATTAGAAACAAAGCTAGGCTAGTTGCACAAGGTTACAATCAAGAAGAAGGAATTGACTATGAGGAAACCTTTGCACCTGTAGCTAGATTAGAGGCAATTAGGATCTTACTTGCCTTTGCATCACATCTGAATTTCATGTTATATCAAATGGATGTGAAAAGTGCTTTTTTAAATGGACTTATTGTTGAAGATGTTTTTGTAGAACAACAACCTGGTTTTTCAAAGCCTCATTTTCAGAATCATGTCTTCAAACTTTCTAAAGCTTTATATGGTTTAAAACAAGCTCCAAGAGCTTGGTATGAAAGGCTTTCAAACTTTCTTATTTCAAAAGGATTTTCAAAAGGAATTGCTGATCCCACTCATTTTATAAAAAGGACTACAAAAGATGTTTTAATAGTACAAATCTATGTTGATGATATTATTTTTGGATCATATAAGAATTATTTATGTACTGATTTTTTAGAAATAATGCAAAATGAATTTGAAATGAGCTTAATGGGAGAGCTTAAGTATTTTCTTGGTTGTAAAATTTTTCAAACTAAAGATGGTATTATTTTGAATCAAAGTAAATATACTAAGGATTTATTAAAACAATTTGGCTTGGATAGTATTAAGGAAATTGATATACCTATGAGTACCACCTGTAAATTGGATATTGATGAATCTGGGAAACCTGTTGATCAAACTAATTACAGAGGTATGATTGGGAGTTTACTTTATCTTACTGCTAGTCGACATGATATTATGTTTAGTGTATATATGTGTACTAGATTTCAAGCTAACCCTAAAGAATCACACTTACTTGCTGTTAAAAAGATTTTTAAATATCTTAAGTATACTGCAAATTTGGGTTTGTTTTATCCAAAGGACAATCATTTGACTTAATAAGTTATTCGGATGCTGACTTTGCTGGATGTAAGTTAGATAGGAAGAGAACTTCTAGAACATGTCATTTACATGGAAAGTCCCTAGTATCATGGTGTAGTAAGAAACAGAACTCAGTTGCATTGTCTACTACTGAAGCAGAGTATATAGTTGCTGGTAGTTGCTATGCACAGATTATGGGGATTAAACACACTTTATTGGACTATGGATTTGTTTTTAAACATGTTTCAATTAACCATGACAACACTAGTGTGATTAACATCTCAAAGAATCTTGTGACTCACTCTAGAACTAAACACATTGATGTTAGACACCACATTTTAAGAGATCATTGTCAAAGAGGTGATATAACACTTGAGTTCATGGGCACTGAACTTCAATTAGCTGATATTTTCACTAATCCATTATGTTCAGTAAGATTAAGTTTCATTAGACATGAATTAGGAATGATAACTTACCCTTGAAACCATTAAGAGACCTCACCGTTAGAAAATTCTCACCGTTAGAAATTCTCACCGTTAGAAATCCTCACCGTTAGAAATCCTCACCGTTAGAAATCCTCACCATTAGAGAATCCTCACCGTTAGATAATCCTCACCGTTAGAGAATCCTCACCGTTAGAAGACCTCGCTGTTAGGAGAATTTACCGGTACATCTCGCGCTGTTTGAACTTCTGTAAAGCTGAGACATCGAATTTTTTAATATATATATATGATTTATTTTATTCGTGGATCCTAAGTGATATTAAACCAAGTCTAGATTTCACTGAATCTCAATGCAAACTCTTCTATTCAAATCCCTCCAACCTAACCCTCTCAAGCCACAAAACCCTATACCTGGAATCTATAATGTCCCGTGTCAAGAGACCCCAAGTTACAGATGGGAGTTATGAGCTGCAAGCGAAAATACAGAAAGTAACGAATGCTAGTACCAGTGGAAGTGGAAGTGGAAGTATAGCTCGAAGGAATCCAATAAACCCGCATCTCTCAAAGCGAGAAATTGTCATTGAGAAAGAGGTGTGTGCAGAATGGCTCATGGAGAACAAGTCCTTGGTTCTTAAAGTTTTAGAAGAACAAGGTTGGACTGAGTGATTCGTGAACAACAATGGACCTTATTACCCAGGGCTAGTAAAACAGTTCTAAGAATTCGTTTGTTTTGAAATGTCTGAGGAAGAAAATATAATGATTTCTTATGTAAATAGACATGAAGTTTCTTTTACTTCAGTAGAATGGGCTGGGAACTTGAGAGTTCCACATGAAGGAGATTATGCATTTTATTCAAAATATGTACCTTTAACCAGTGATGTGTTTCAATATGAAGATGATTTGCTAGAGCTTACAGGGAATGGGACCCCTAGAAAGGTGATTGCTACAGAGATGGTAGGAGAAGATAAGCTGTTGTTTAAATTTATTCAGCATGTTGTTATTTCGAGAAGAGGAGACTTTTCCACTTCGAGATTCCAAGACATATATCTGTTATATTTGCTAAAGCACAGTGTGAGAATCAATCTATGTAGATTGATTATGGTTCAATTGGAAGAGATGACTAGACCAAAGTCCAAATAAAATGCACTGTTTTTATCAAAGCTGATTTCTATGATGCTAAAAGTGAAAGAGGTTGCTGGACCTCAGGATGAGCTGGTAGTGGTTAAGGACAAATTCTGTATTACAAGAACTATCTGTAAATACATGAAAGTCAGCTAGAATCCTTGGAAGAAATCATGGGTGAATGATGATGGAAAAATCTATGACAAGTATACTCATGTGGATCATCCTTCTAGACCAAAGGATGTGAGGGATCCTGGTCTTGGACCAGATGAGCCAGAACCAGTCTACAGTGATGATGAAGCTGAGGAGGAAGAGACTTCAGTTGAGGAAGGAGGAGACCCAGACTTACCCCCTAGTCCTGTTCATCAAGTTATTTCTTATGGAGCAGCTAGCCCTCCAAAAGAACTACCAAAAAGAGAAACTGTCTTGAAGGACAGTGATACAGAGACTACAGAAGAAGGAGAAGAAGCACGCCGGTATGTTGTCAAGGAAACCTCTGAGGAGGATGAGGAAACCGAATCTAATCATGATGTTAATGGATAAAAGGAGGCTGATGGTGAAGCAGATGATGAGGACAATGTTGAAAAAGAGCTCAGTTTGAGTCCTCTAAAAGTCAGTACAGTCAGTACAGTGCCTGATCAGGAAGAAGTAGCAGCAGCACCTATTGATGAGAGAGTCATTAATAACTCAGAACAAATGGCTATTGAATCTTCTGTAGTTGTAGATGAAATTACAGAATTACCTCAGGAAGAACAGTTGGAAGAGATACGTCAGGAGAATGTTCCAAGTGAGGGGGATAATCTTGGCTCAATAACAGTGTTATATGACATTAAAGGTTGGACATCAGATCCCAGATATATGATTATTGGACTTTCTTATGGAGATTCGGATGAGGAATACCAACCCCAAAAGGAATCAGTTACCTTACCCACTGTGGCTGAAAATGTGGCAACCAAGGAGGACCTTGAGTCCTTAAAAGCTTAATTGAAAGAAGCAATAAGAGAATCAGTGGCAGATATGAAGAAAATTATGGTTGAAGAGATGAAAAGCGTGGATCAATCCCTTGAGTTATCCATTGGATGTGGTGTGTCCAGTCCTATGAAAGAAATGGTGGATGAACATAAGGTGTTCCACACTCAGATTGAGAGTTGGACAGGAGCTGTAGTTGCTCTTAGACAATCAATTGCTTCATTGACTGCTTTGAACAGTTCTCAAACCCAAGTGCACACTGAAATTCATTATATCAAAGAAGTGGTCAAACAGTTTGTGGAAGTTTTTGAGGCCTTTAAAAAGTCAGTTAAAGAACATATGAACAGCCAGGATGAACTTGTTCAGAAGGTAGTTAGTAGTATAACTCAATCCTTCAAGGAGATAGTCGCCTTCTCAATGAAACCTCTTCCCTCATCCAACACAAGTATGAACCTTGACCAAATCCGCACTGTTATTCAGGAAGAATTGGCTAAGGCCAGTCCCAGTGGTGCATCAGATACTCAGATTCTTGCTACCACTAGGGAAGTTAGTAGTTTTGTTCGTGATCACCTACGGGCAGCTACTACTTCTCAAGAGGAAATCAAGAATAAGGTGGATTCTTATTTTGAAAAGGTTTATACCAAACATCAGATGACCAACCATTTCAAGATCTTGCTGGAAAATATGAAGTTGCCTCCAGTTACCCAAGCCTTCAGCGAACATGTTAGTAATCTCAAGGAGCTTAATCCTTCTTTTGATAAGTTTATAGAGAATAGAGATGATTTTGTGTCTGCAATGGAGAGAGGAGGAAGCATTATAATGGATTTCAGAAACCTGTTGCTGCCCTTCCTGCATGTGGATGCCCGACTAGTGATTTTACCTCCTTCACTTCCTACTTCTGCCTCTGGGAGTACTCCTCAATTGACTCCAGTTCAAGCCATCAAAAACTTGAAACCAATGATCACTCAGAGGAGCTCAGATTTCAGATCTGGTACAATTTCTATAGCTGCACCACCAGTTGTGCCTTCAGCTATTCCGAAACCCTCTGCTGACCCTGCACCTGCAACCTCTGCTGATCCTATGGGAAAGACACATGTTCCACAGGAGGATTGAGTGTTTCTAGATCTTGTTTTATAGGATTCACTTGTATTTTTTGTTCTGATTTTATCAGTGTATATTTTATATTAATGAAATTCCTCTTCATTCTATACTTTACTGAGTTTTTATTACTTTTTCATTTATTATCTACTAATCTTTCTCTTTTCTCTGCTACCCTTTTTTTGTTAATAACAAAGGGGGAGAAAATGAGGAGAAAATGAGGAGAAAATGAGTGCAAATAAGAGATGAGACCTAAGAGTTAACAAAGGGGGAGAAACACACAAAGAGAGAATGAGAAACTGAGACTTGAGGAATATGGAATTTTTTTTAAACAAAAGAAACCTCTTGTTCTTTTCCATCTTTTCTGTTTCCTCTGATGCTATTTTTTTTATATCATTTTTGATATATTTTTCTCTCTGATACTATTTCAATTTTCTTGGCATAAGTTGTGATTATCAAAAAGGGGGAGATTGTTGAACCCTCTGGGAATTGCGTTGCTTTAATATATTTTGATAATCCCAACTATATTTTATTTATATCTTAATTATGTTTGATGCATCTCCAATATGCTTTATTATATGTTGTTACTTTAAATTATGCTTAATATAAGTCTTTTGGATATATGTACTCTGACTTAACACATTCTGCCAATAGAATGCTTAAACAGTTTATAACTACCGGTATAGAACAGTAGCTACCGTTATAACTTAGAGCTACCGATACAGAGTTCACTGATACGGAGTTCACCGATACATCAAGTTCAACAGTACTCAAAGTCTACCGCTACATCGAAGTCGACAGCTAAAGATACAGAGCTACCGATATATTGAAGACTACCGATATGCTGAAGACCACCATTATGCAAAGTCCACCGATAGAGCCACCGCTACCGTTACAAAACAGAGCTACCGATACACACAAGTCCACCGATATATTGAAGCTACTGTTATCAAAGGAAGTATATGGATATATCAAAGACAGACCTATAGCTACTAATACAAGACAAACTTACTGATATAGATCTACCGATACAAGGCAGAGCCACAACTACCGATACAAAGTCTATCGTTACAAAAGAAGTCTACCGATACAAACACCTACCGTAACACAAGTCTACCGATATCAAAAGCTACCGTTCTAGAGACAGAACCCGATGTTGCATTAATTTCTTTATCATTATTTAATTTAACCAATGGTCATATCAGGTATATTTTAATACACTGACATTTATTTAATGTGTGTTGTTGGATGTCAGGGAACCGTACCTCGTACCTACAAAAAGTAAATCATCTTTTTCCGGAGCTCGTGCTTTAAATAAAGGAAGGATGTGCTACTGCAAAGTGTGAGACATATAGATGAATACACAGAGATATACACCACGAGGTGTGCTGGAAGAACAACTAAGCGTGAATGCAAAGAGACGACTGAACTTACACGAAGAACTCATTACTGCATACCAGTGAAGATCTGAGAATGAGAACATAACACAAGAACTTCATCGACTACTTTTTCTCTATCTTTGAACCTGGAAGTGGAAGCAGGAGACACTCTGTTTTCCAGAAAAAAACCAGAAGAGGACTCAGAACCAATTCTGTTCAATCCAAAAGGAGTCCAGAGCTGCACTGCAATCCCTAGAGCCATTTCTAAACTCTAAATATTTTCTCTGTGATTTATCTTTTTACATATTGATAAGTGTGTGTTATCTGCTGTATTTTACACACACACTGTCTCCTGAACTTTAAATGTAGGATTTGTAAATCCTCACTCAACTCTCTTAAATCTTGTATTTCCCACTGGGATAGTGGTAGAGGTCGTGTGACCTGGATAGCTGGTTGCTGTTGTTTTTGTTTCCCACGGATAACAGTGGTAGAAGTCGTGTGACCTGGACAGTTGTATACTGTTGTTTATCCCCGATCCAGGGTGTGGATCACTTTTATATAAAGTTTTGAGAGTACTAAGTCTCATCTTGAGACCGAACCTCTTAGTTAAATCTGCTGTACTTATTTTTATTCAAAGTTCTTTTTTATTCCACTGCTAATTACTTTAAAACCAAAACTGTTTTAAAGTCACTTTGATAATTAAATTCTCAAGTGTTTATATTAGTTGTAAATCAGTAAGTCAGTTTCAAAAGTTAATCAATTATTCTGATTTGATTAACTGGGAAATAATCAATCCTTTGAGAACCTAACAGAACCTTTATTTGGATATAAATTCACTACAGTTTAATTCTGTGTTTTATTTTGGGGATTTTTAGACAATGTTTTTAAAACAGAAATTTTAATTGGAACTCAATTCACCCCCCCCCCTCTTGAGTGTCCACTCCGACCAACATAAAATTTGATCACATACTGAAAGAAATATGGAAAAATAATACCTCATACATGGGTAACCCTCTCATGGTAAACCTAACTAGATTTAAACTAACACCAGCTAGTGCATAATCTCAACTGTTTCCATGCCCATCCTAGCCACCTGAAGAACACACACAAGGACATTACATGTCTATGCAATGAGTAAAAACCCATGTATATCTCTTACCACAAATCCAAAATCACTAAAACAACTACATAAGGCATAAGATATTGACAACGCATAGACAAAGACAAAAAACCGCCACTACAATAAGAGAAACTTAAAGAGAACCAAATGATCACACCGAAAAAATTGACATTAAGGATATAAGGATATAAAATCATCAATCATGGATCTTCAAAATAGGCTATTACATCGAAAGACAAGGAAATCAGACCTCTTCAATTCCACCAACTATGTAGAAAAGGATAAACTACAATAATCTCCAAAATAAATCCGAAACCAATAGTTAATACACTACCACCATTTAAAGGGGACAATAATACTCACCAATCCACTCAGAGTCAAGGTAATATATAAGAACAAGATAAGAATAACACATAGAGATAAGAACTCCACTCTGAATTGAGACCTTTCTAAGAGGCATACTTTATCTAAAATTAAACATTAACCCAATAAGTTCATATTTACAAAATAAAATCTGGTAGTCCCAACTCACATTAGAAGATGAAATCTAAAAACACTAATCAAACATGACACGAAACATGCCAAAATTACATCTCCTTAAAAATCACTACATTTCCGTAGGCATCAAAACCCATTTTCTGAGAACACGTGAATTTTTAAAAAGCACTGAACCATTTGAAAAAATTTAAATTCACTTGAAATCCTCATTACCCAAGTGAAATTATGAAACATTTGAATCTGCCTTAAAAACCATAAATTCCTTTTTAAAATAATCAACCCACTTAAGATTGTCAAAGCTCATTTCTTAATAAAATTAATACCATTTACCATTTTATTTTCATTAAATGATCAAAACCATTTTATTCAAAATCACCCCATGGGGTTCATAATTCCCTAATAATCAAACACCAATGAGTTTTAAAACAAAAACATTTTTCGACTGTATAAACAAATCAACCCTTTTAGGGTAAAAACATGACCAAATCATTTTTAGAAGATTAATATCATTTTATAAATAATCTTGATGGCTAAATTCCAAAGACAAAATGGTTTCACGAAATATAAACCTATTTTTATTAAAAAACCTCAAGGAATATTTTCAAATAAAAAATAATTTTCCCACAAAATACTATTTTTTTATAAAAACCCAATTTACAAAATAATCTCACCAAAAACGAGGCACACTAAAAATCTCAAACATGGCCATCAACATATCACACGACCAATCTTGAATCATATACCACCATTAGGGATTTGTCAATAGTATTCTAATAAAAACATAAAATATTATATGGAATTATTCTTGACTCAGACACATGGTTTGAGATTATTTTTTCAAATCATGAAACAACTCCTATAATGTCTTCATTGTAAATCATTTATTTGCTACCCCGATTTATCAGGTTGTTCAAACTAACCTCACTCTACCGATCAACTTCCTATTCCCATCTCAAAATAAAATCTAACCCCTATGTTAACTCACACCATGCCAATAAGTATTAATACAATATCAATGGTAAATCTAATAAAATTCCTAAATTAGAAATTCAACATCACTACCTATGGTAACTCATGTATTGTCACAAAGGGTGGTGATCAAGAAATCACTTTTGACCATCCAACTGAGTCCTAATGACAATAATAACTCAATATTAACATAATATCCCAAATAAAATGAGAGGGATATAAAAAAATAGTCCCCAATGATAAACCTAATACCTTTTACCATCCTCAGCAGCCACCTGAACCAGCACTTGAATTGATCTTCCAATAGAATGAAGGGTTTTCTCGATCCCCAAAGGATGAAAAATAGTGCATGGATATCATGAATTCATGTTGGGAATTATTTCACCCTCATTAATAGTAAAAAATAACCCCATAATAGAATCACGTAAAACATCCAACCAAAAATGACATAATAAAACATCCACACAAGGATAAACACTCAATTTAAATGAAATAGATTGGAAGTAGGTACATAAATATTCAAATCCAAAAGGATGAGAAAATATCCAAAAATTAAATCATAAACGAAAAATAAAACCTAAATATCTCTAACATCACCACTAGTGGCCCTTGGTCGCATGCCACATCATAATAATCCCTTCATGGGTGAACTTGAACCAAGAAACTGAAGTAGGGTGGGGTAAAAGAAATCTTATAAAGATCTATATAGGCATGAGCTAAATTGTAAAGTAAGTATCCACCCACTGATAAATTGGAAATCCCATTTATAATAGGTTCCCTAAAATACTATTTTGAATATAAGGTATGAAGTACGGGTTATACATGATTTATAAAACAATACTGATAACATTCCACTTATACATATTTAAACAACTACCATTTTTAAAATAAAAAATGAGTATGATTAAAATTTTTCATAAGGAATTTCATATTAAGGAAATAGAGCCTTTAAAATCATAGGAAACAAGCCAAAAAATATTTATCCCCATTTATAAAAAATTCATGAGAACTCCCTTTTACTAACACTTTATGGAAAGACTATTTTAAAAAATAACCAGAAAAAATTCCTTTTGAAATCACGCTTTCAAACCACTGTGAAGATAAATCAATTAAATTTAACCAAAACGTACTCAAATTACTATAAAAATCACACATATGCACCAATTCATCAAGGAAAAACAATATAAGAAGAAAACCAAACAATGGATCTAATAGTCAAATGATCTTGGAGGAATAAAATTAAATCATGAAATGAAATATCCTAAAACATCAAGAGAAAGACCTAAGCATCATTGTAATCATTCCTAGGCTCTAGTAATAAAGGCATGAACTGTAGACAAGGAACCTCAACCAGTACTACTAAACTTTTCCATATCCCTGGAAGTCTTGCCATATAATCTCAAAATAAACATCAAAGGATCTCAATTGCTACCTTGGGCTATAAAAAGGTTTCTTGATCATATGTATTGATACCCCGCTCAAACTATCCAATGAGGTGTAGCTAGAAAACATTCTCTAGCCATCGTACTATTATAAACTGGGAATTTATCTAAAATAGGGAACCTACTATCTAACTAGGACTCCAATGAGAAGTCAAATAGAGATGACAAGAAATAAACCATCAAGTGTATAAAATATAAATCATTTGAAATAACCAATGCCAGACCTCCTACACCCTCATAAGAAATGAACATATTCATATATATATATAAGAAGCACACAAAGACGAATCAATATAAGATATCCCCTTATAGGATCATAAGACACCATATGTATAAAAATAGTCACAAGGGTATCAGAGAGGGTATCACACATTTATAAAACCAGTTTACTTAAACATATACCTGAGACTTAAGTTATTGGGAACCTAACCAATTTTCACATCATTTGAAAACCACATTTGAAATATTTTTTAAAGACAATTTATCAAAAAATAAATGAAAATCCTATTTGAATGTCCAGAAATATCTATAAATAACTTTTTGAAATAACAGAGTCCTTTATTTTTAAAAAATTATTTGGTTCCAAGAACCCTTTTAAAAAAATCACATTACCCTTTTTAAAATAATTCATGAAAATATCAAGACCCAACATTTTGGAACATTTAAAATAAGGCCTAATAGTCTCAAAAAAATTTAATGAGTTTTTTGTTTAACTCCCTTTGTTTTAAAAAACATTCCCTTAAAATATCACACACCTATTTTTATAATGGAACTATCATCAAACATTCCCTAAAAACATTTAAATCCGTTTATAAATGATTATTGGGAATTTTGAAAAAAATCACAGCATGAAATTTAAGTCCATGCAATGTTCTCAAACCATTTAAAAGTCATTTAATAATACAGAAGGCCATTACATATACATTTTATTCCAAAAGAAACATTTCAAAACACATAAATCATTTTAGAAGAGCCACTCTGTAATTTTCAAAAGCACTTGGCATGAGACAAGAACATTCCAAGTGTGAACACCCATTTATAACCAATTCAATCCTATTATGCATATAAATAATTATTATAAATTCATACAAAATAATTTTGAAACACACAAGAAATTTATAACTTACATTAGAATTGAATTTCTACGAAACACATACCTCATTTCAAGAAGAACCATCTGAACCACATCACCTTCGATAGAGAATGAATAAATGATCCAAAATAAATATTCTTTTGACTTATAAAACATAAATATCCATCATTTGAACCACACTAAAACCTAATGCAAACCCAAATAGTGGTTATGGTTAACATGAGTAAGTAATATCAAGAGATAGGAAAAGGGAAGAGGAAAATAGAAGAAAGAGGTACTCACTTAATTGAAATCAAAAAGAACATAGCTGCAAATAAATAATGGAAGAAGGGATAATATCCCTACATAAAGACACCACCCTTATTCTAGTGAGATAATAGAATAGGGGAGCCCAACCCCTTAAAATAGATAAGGGAAAGGGGTAAAATCACCCTTTAATTGAATATGGATAGGTCACAAGGTTTATCTGCATGGTTTTCTAAGCCATTCTCCAACTGTGTGATGGCCACTGATTAGAAAAACCAACCTCTCATGATTCAAACACACTATTTAATAACCAAGATCAAAAAATGTAAAACCACTGTATTAAAACTACATACCTAATCATATTCTTATTGGAATATTTTTTCTAACCCTGCACAATCCATGTGCCCATACTCTAATCCCTAAAGGAATGCACACAGTTTCTCCTAGGTCTTATATAATTTGGACTAAACAATGCACTACCCATGTTGGAATACCATGAAATATAAAAATACAATTGGAAAAGTCCCTATATAAAGGTACCCACATGATTTTCCATATTCCATGTATACAAACTATGCATCGAAAAAAACTAAAAAATTTCCATGTTTCGTGCTAAAACATCATGGATACTTAAAATACCCAAATTTAAGATAAAATAATAAAAAATAATATAAAATAGTGACATGTGGACGTCCCGACCATGATTATAATTTTTGTGTGACAATTAGGATATTTTGAAGGTTTTTAATGGGACATTATATCTTTTAGTAATGAGGCATAATCTTTGAACCCAGAGGTTTGATTTTAAATTTGAATACTTAACAGAAAAAATTTCACATCAAAAAGAGGAGGAAATAAAAAGAGGAAGAATATTTAATGACAGAAAATTAGACATTAGGGGATTTAAAGGAGATAACCATGGATCACCATTAACTTTTTGTGATGACCATATTGAGATGCGTAGTTAGGATTTTATTTTCTATTTTTATTTTAATTATTGATACATGGTATTAATATATTGGGATTTTAATCAAAATTCATGTATTTTTTTCATTATTTATATGCAACTTTATTTCATTTGTTATACCTATTCCCTATTTTGTGTTGTTTTTTCCACTTGTGACTGATGAAAACTCAACTTTGGGTGGATATAATCACAAAGGAATATGAAATTGATTGAATAGTATGTGTGCAAAATATTATTTATATTCATTATTACTAATGAGTTTTTCTTATTAATTAGTATTACATTTTTCTTCATCAATATCTTATCCCCGAGTCTCCCAATGAGAGTAAAGATGATTTGGAGATTAACCCCAATGTGATAGAGGGGAGTGGGGGAAAAGAGACAACCTTAAATCTACATTTTTCTTTTTAGATGTTACTTAACGAATCCAGGTCTTATTATATTAACATGACCATAGGAATTTAAATAGTATTTGGTAGAATTATTTTTTTCATACTAAGTGGAACTAATTACCTCAACTAGTCTCATAACTATTGATTTTATCAATATCATGAGTATAGTTGAATTGTTATAAATAAATAGAAACCATCATGTACACCAATTACCCTCTATTCTAAATCCCTATTATCATTTAATTAATTAACTCATTAACTCACTATCCTAGCTTAAATAATTTTATCATAGTGTACATTCACTTTCTGAACAAGTTAGTGAAGGTTTAATAACTAGATTAAAGATTATAATTGGGACTCCTAGTTCCTCATGGGTTCAACCCTACACTTTCACTATACTATTATTTTAGGTTTAGTGTTAGTTTAGGAAAAATATAAATACAAAACATTATCCACTAAGATGAATTAACAATGTCTCATTGTCATCTAACATCAAATTGGCACGAAACACTACCTGTAAATTTATGCCTAGTTTTCATGCTTTGGAAGACCAAACATCTATACATTAACTCAACTACTAACCTCTTCATCCCTGACAACCAAAAAAAATTCTTCAAGGCATGATATATCATGGATATAATAGGATGTATAGTTAGATATGAGACACGAAACTCATGAAAAACAACATCCCACATTACTAATAGAACAATGATGTTATCTCATAACAATACCTAAAATTGACCATCCTTTGAAAACCCATTAGGAGAATCTACTCATATGATATGGTCTCTCTGTACCTCATCCTCTGGATCTTTAATTGAGACTCCTACATCTAATGAAATAAAAAAGAATAAATTTTTATTTAATATAGGAAAACTCTACTACCAAATATCTCTATATCCAAATGTAAAGATACGCATTATCCCACTATCCTCCACTCATTTCTATCATATTGAGATACATATCCATGCAACTTAGTACTTAGCACATTGTCTATTTCATGTACTTTTATTGGAGTGTAAGAGTTATCAAAGTTATAATCCTATAATAAATCCAATTGTCTCTACTATTGAAAATTCAAATCCTGTTGAGATAAGATCTATCACAGATTATTATGATCTATGAAGACTACATAGGACGCATTGATAATATAATATAGTGACATGGGCTTAACATACATGGATATTATGTCATTTTAGATGAATATTAAGTACATTAAAAAATTACATGCCTGAGGAACATAATAGTTTAGTATCTTTGAAAACATGGAAACACATTCTTCTATATTTTTGAAATATCTTCAACATCTCCCTTAAAGAAATCCCCTTTAGTAATCCTACTTCAAACCTTTATTTTTAACCAGGGGAAAGGAAACATAAGAAAGGGTTGAGATCATATACTCACTAAGGGTAAACAAGGGAGATATTTATGTATGACATGAGCATAAGGGTATGACAACATGATCAAGTCATTAGAAGATCATACCTTTCATATCAAAGATCATAAACATGAATCGTGGAATAATGATTTTCATTTTATAAGACATTAATCATAATGAAATCAAATAACATTATTCATGGGAGTATAATATCTGCATAAGATATAGACTTGTGGAATACACATCAACTTATAACATTGTAAACATGTGTAAAAAGAAATATCTTTACTCATTAAGTTAAGGACATGAAACCAGAACCACACATAAACTTATGGACATGAAACCAGGTCCATGAATAACATTGTGAACATGTAATATAGTTTACTCATAACATTTTGAACATGTAATTAAGTTTACGCATAACATTGTGAACATGTAATCAGATTCATGCATAAACTTATGGAAATAAAACCAATTCCACCCATAATATCGAGAACACATAATATGGTTCACTCATAACATTGTCAAAATGTAATCAGGTTCACGCATAACACAGTGAACATGTAATCAGGTTCACGCATAACATTGTGAATATGTAATCAGATTCACGCATAAACTTATAGACATGAAACCAAGACAAAACATAACTTTATAAACACATAATATAGTCCACTCATAACATTGTGAACAAGTAATTCGGTTCATATATAATATTGTGAACATGTAATCGTGTTCATGAATAAATGAATGGACATGCAACTAGGTCAATGCATACCATTCTCAACACATAATATGGTTTTCTGATAACAACATGAACATTTAATCAGGTTCAAGAAAAACATTTTGAACATGTAATTAGGTTCATGAATAACATATTAAACATGTAATCATGTTCAAATATAAACTTATGGACATGCACCTGGGTCCTCACATAATATTGTGAACATGTAATCAGGTTCATGCATAACATATCTACTTAGGATTCATCTATCATTACCCAATGAATTGGAGGGAGATATATGTCCCACCAATCACATAATGAAATCGTACATGCACATTCCATAAGATAATAGAACATTCATCATATCATAACCAATTAAATAGATTAGTTTCTTAAACATCATATCATAACCCATGAAATGAAATGGGTGTTATAAAAATTTCATCATATAATAACCTGTGAAAAGGAGAAAGGTTCCATAATCATTTCTTCATAGAATAACCCTTAAAAGAAAGTAGGTTTCATAATCATTTTATCATGGTATAACCCATGGATGAGTAATAGGATTCATAAAAAAACTTCCACTTAAACATAAACCATTAAAATAAAGAATAAGAACAGTGTCCTTGTATCGTATCCCCAATAAAGAATAAAATATATCAAAGGATTTAAAGTTATATGGGAAAGGATTTTTAAAGATCATATGAAAAATTTATAAAGGAAAATATCCTTTCATTGAAAAACAATTTTGAAAAAATAAAACATTTTTAGAATCCTATTCTTTAAAAACCAATTTGAAAAAATTTTAATAGAAAATTTTAAAAACTATTTGAAACATTTATTGAGAAAATATCATATCCACTTTGAATTTTTTTTAAATCATAAAACTTTTTAAAAATATTTTCTTTGAAAATAAATTTAAAACAAACAATTTTTGGATTATTAGGAAAATAATTCTTTAAAATTAACCATGTAAACTTTTAAAGGAAGCTTCATGGAAATGATGGTCATGATGGTGGGTAAATCCATAAATTTCGGATATTCTTTTTTCACTATAAATTGTTTTAGAAAGTCACTTGATATAAAAATGACAAAGAAATTACTTTTAAAACCATTTTTATTAAAAAGTTAAAAATGGTAAAAATATAGTTTACACATCACAGTGAAACATTTTTATTACCTTTCTATAAATCTTTGTCTTACGAATAAAAAAAATTTCCCACTGAAGAGAGAAATAAAGTCAGATTTTCTTAAAAAGACTTTATTAATTATTTGAAGTACCAAAGATTGAAAAAATGATACCAATACATGGATATATCTTGGATATCTATAGGAGAAGAGAATTAATAATATTTCTTGAGATATGTATCATAATATTTCATCAATGGGAGCATAATCATAAATAATCTCGATAAATAATGAGATTGTAGCCATAAACCGTTACAACTTTTTCAACATTAAATCATAATCCTATAGAAATGATAACATTAAATTAAGCTTAGAATATCATAAAAAAAGAATATTCCTGATATAACATGTAAAATTTTATTATATACATATCATAGAAAAACATAGGTGTATAACATCTCATGTATATCAATGGATGCAAATTGAGAAAAAATTACTTTACCTATTTGGTAACTTTTAAACCATAACCCCCCCAAAAAAATATCATAAAATGGAAATTTAAATGAACATAAATGTAAGTATAAAACTCATAGATTAAATTCATGGGTAGTATATACATCCTAAAAAATAAATGAGTGGTTAATAAGAAATAAGTCTTATAAAAATAAAAGTGAGATGCGAAAACCCTAACCTTAAGTATTGACTTTCTTCAAACATGTTCAAACACACAGTATAATAAATATAAGTTTAGTATAAATATACCAAATTACCATATTATTATATATAATACTATATTTTATTTTATTATAACTTTATATTACTAATTTATTATCATTTCCATGATAATGTTATCTTTCGGGTAATAACCACTTTGTTCTTCATATATGTTTTGATTTGTTAATCTTGATACTATTAAATAAATATTTATTTAATTATTTAAATAATGTAAAAAATGATATAAATATCATATATAATTATTATAAAAGTATTTATAATATTATATAAAATATATAAATATGAAATGGAATACACTGTTCATGGGGACAGTAGGTTGTATGTCCGCTTGAATGTTATTTCTGTTTTCTTGTAGTATGAAAAGAAAGAAAGTAAATGAAATTTATCTTTATATATATATATATATATTTGTATTATAATTTATGTATAATTATTATTTTATATATATAATATAAGTTTACTAAAACCATACTTAATACATTCCATTTATAGTACGAACAAATCACATCGCTTTGAGGAGGCGGTAGTCCACACATCCACAAACTAAGTTATCATATTCCTACAAAATGAAAAACATGAAATAAGATGTTATATAATAATTTAAAAAGAATAAAGAAATCATATATATCATACATATCATATAAAAATATTATTTAAATCATAATTACCAACCATGAGTGGTGGTAAAGGAAATACAATTGACATCATTTTGTGAGGCGTTAGTCCATTATACATACAAATGGTAAGTTTGTTACCCATTTTATGGAAGTGTGTGTAGGATTAGGTAAAAAAAATATAATAAAAACATATAAGTATATGAATTATATAAATTTTATTATATTATTATGTAATAATAATAACTGAATGGGTGGTGAAAAAATAAAAAAAAATTGAACATTGATGAACGTGGCCTCTTTTTCAGGTAAATTCTTTTTGTTTTCCCCAAAGGGATTACTTGGTTGGATTTATTACAAAAGTGAGGATTATAGGATGAATGGAGGTAATTTGGGATATTATTTGGTCAGGTGTTATGGGCTTCAAATGTATTGAGATATGTGAATAAGTTAAGGGGTGAGTTCCCTTTTATACTGGAGGGGGAGTGACATTCTTGTAAATACAAAATAGAAAACACTATTGAGGGGTCTACCCTACATCATGTGCCTCAAATAATTATAATTTTTTGATAAAATAGGAGAAATGATCTAAATATTTCAATAAAATGGATTTTTTTACTTTTTTGTTGGTTATTTTTCCCCTAAGTTAAAGTTTTACTACTAAGTAATCTTGTTTTTACCTTAATCACTATAATTATTTTGATTACTTTCACAAATAATTTTGGTCAAAAACTAATTTTAGCATATTATATATTAGAAATTATTATTAATAAAAATATAGAACCAATTTTTTTTAAATTATAATCAAATAAGTGGTAGAAATTAATTTAAAATTAATCTGGTGGATGTGTCGCAACCACGAGGTTTTTTATGAGAAAATGTGTAAAAGTTTGAAATATTTTTATGTACAATTTCAATGTAAAATTAGTTCCAATGAACTAAATTAGAATAATTGATGTCAAATTTATATAATAAAAATTTAAAAAAAATTATTTTTTATTTTTAAAATATAAATAAATTAGATGAAAAAACATATTCAAATTAAAATTCAGTATTTTCACTATTCATGAAAAAATGAAGTCTTTTGAAAAAATCCCAAAAATTCACCTTAAGCTAATTTTGAAATTATGAATTCAAAAATGATTTTTTTATTGTCAAATTAAATTTCTAAAGGTTTCTAATGCAAATTTTATTATTTTTCACAGATGGACATAAAAAAAGTTCATTTGGGAAAATAGTATTTTCAAGTATAAAATGACTTTACAAGAAATTTTATGTTTTATTATAAACATGAATTATTTATATAAAAACATTATAAATAATATTTTAAAATTATCTATAAATTTTAATATTACTAAGTTTAATGGCTATGTTATAACTATCACATTTAAATAATCACAATAATAAAATTTTAGTTCTCAGAAAGTCAGTGTTGTGTCTAACGTAATCCAAGTCGATGTTGCATGTAGTGAAATATTATATTGGTGTATCATATAACAAAAGATTAAGTTGGTCTATCATGAAATGAAATACATCAAATAAAATTAATTTAATTGAAAAAAGGTTTATTAAAACTCGTGTTGTTACATTCGGCAGCCCATAAAATGAATTTTCCCCTGAAATTCATATGGGTTATCTATGGTTCAATAAATGAAATTTACTTTCATAGAAACCCACAATTTAAAAATTAATAATAAATATTCTTTTAGAAAGGGAATTTAAGAACCATAACGGTTACCCAAAGTAACCCACTACTAGGTCACCACATAGAATAACATAGTTGGTGGGTGGAAACTTGGACATGGAAGAGAAGTATAACT
This sequence comes from Viscum album, assembly GCA_963277665.1. NCBI lineage: Eukaryota > Viridiplantae > Streptophyta > Magnoliopsida > Santalales > Viscaceae > Viscum > Viscum album. The sequence goes on along the minus strand of OY728141.1, from coordinate 1,480,591,446 downwards.
ATAAAGTTCTAATGGAAAGTGATAAAGAACATGGTAAAAATAATGTTAATGATTAAAAATCTATAAACCAAAGAGGAATGAAAAAGGACATTCATATCATATAAAATGATGAATGCATGACAACCTTTTACTCCATGATCCTTTTCCCAACATTGAAGGATTTTTTCAAATAAAATATACTTACTTGATTTAACTACATTTCATATGAACAATATCACCCTTTGGTTATGCCTCGATAAATTTACACTTAATATCTTACAACATGAAATGAGGGTGAATTATTCACTCCTAAATAATTATAATATCATGAGATTCATAAATATAATGATTGGTCAATCAAACTATTTTATCATAACAAGAAGGTTATAAAAAGTGAACAAATATATATAAATCCTCATATATCAAGATAATAATTTAATATCTAAAAACTCATAAGAAATTTAATATAAACCATTTCATTAATTGTGGACCATTTAACCCTTCCAAAATACAATTCATCATTTATCCCTTAAACAAGCTCTACCTAATTATTATTATCCACTTCATCCGTTGTGATTGCATAATATTTCCCTTTGTCCTTTTTAATTAGATTTTGTTATGGATTTTCATCCATATTAGCCCTTGGATTCGGGAATTGATTCATATAATTCCCAAACACAATACATTTAAAACACTAAAGTGTTGGTGGAGTATTCTGTTGAGTTATTTCTTTATTAATTTAATTTTACTTCATCTTCACATCACTTGTACATTCTTTTAATCGATGGATATGCTTCCCACACTTTAAACACCATATTATTCCTTTCAAGAAATCACAAAATTTATCTTTCCCATTTTTTTGGAATGTAGGAGTTTGAAATTTTTTCTTCTCTCTATGTGACATATCATTGGATTTTCCATGGAACCCCATTTTAATTTTCTTATCACCAGAACCAAGAGGGTTTCTAGCTTCCATTTCCACTTTTAGTGCACATCAAATGATTTATTTTTAGTGTTAAAATTCCCTTATAGATAAGGACCTTAAAATATTTGGTTTCAATTCACTAAAGAATCAGTCAGCCTTACTTTTAGGATGAATTATAATAATAGAATATTACCTTGAATGTTTTTAAGATTTTATTCATAGACACCAATAGATTCATCATCTCTATTATTAATATCTATTAAATCCTTCTCCATTTTTTTATTAAGTATAATAGGAAATTACTTATTGAAAAATAACCTTTTAAACTCATCCCACTTAATGGAATCAATTTATTCTTATTTCATTTCATTCTTAATATGGCTCCACCATTGATTCATATCAACATACAAATGGTAGAAAATAAGGGTGAATTCTTCTTACTCTGAATTCTAGAGAACAAAAAATATCTTCAGTGGTACTGATCCATTTTTTAGGAACAAACGGGTCTGTAGAACCACTCATTGAAGGTTGGTATTGCCTCATGAAGTACTCAACATAACTTTTTCCCTCTTTTTCTCGTTTATATTCTCACTATGATTCATATATTGAGAATTTTTTTGAGGATAACAATAAGGTTTTTTATTCCATCACCATAACATTCAGATACTCAAGAAGAAAATAATTTCATTTTCTATTTCATTCTTCATTAACAACGTTCTTTCAAGTTATATAGATTTAATAGAACAAAAAAATAATATGAGAAACACTAATCATAGTGGGGAACCACATAATCATTAAAAAAACTTATAATATGTCTAATCATGAAATGTTATTCATTAGTCTATAGAACCTTAGGTTCGTCCTTCGTTAATCATGGTCATCTTCTATTAAAATACTTCATGATGGTTTATGAATATTTTGTGAAATTCCAAAGCATATCCCCCATGAGTGTGAAACCAGGTGTGTAGCATGACCTGTTATAATGCACAAATTCTCAATCTAGTCTAGATTAATATGGTGTTTTGAGGTTGTTATCCCTATGTGCATCTGTTCTAGAGATATATCCACTTGTAGTATCTAGACAAGGATTTATTTGTAGGAAACCATTTTATCTATCATTTACCATAATTACAGGACATTTTCTTAAACATTGAATCATACTTAGACTTATCCTTAGAGACATCCCTAGACATATCCTTAGAAATATCCTAGGGATATCTCTAATGTCTTCTCATCCTAGTTTCCAAAGGTTGACTAAACCTTTCCATTAATACTAACAGTAGCAGCCCAGGCTTAATATATATGGATATTACATCATTTTAGATGAATACTTACCACATTAAAAATTACATTCCCAAGGAGTATAATATTTTAGTGTCATTGGAATCTTGGAATCATAATATTTTATCTTGGAGAAATATCTTCAACATCTCCCTTAATGAGATCCCCCTTTCTTACTCCTACATAGAACCTTTCTTCATAATCTGGGGAAAAAGAAACATAATAAAGGGGTTTAATCAGATAATCAATAAGGTTAAAAAAGCGAGATATATATGTATAACATGAGAATAATGGTATGGGAACATGATAATATCATTAGAAGATCATACCCTACATCTCAAAGATCATAAAAATGAATCATGAAATAAATATTGACATTAAATAATACTTGAATAATAAGGAAATTAAAGGCCATGAGTCATGAGAGAATAATATTTTTATAATATATTGAATTTTGGAATACACAGCATATTATAACATTGTTAACATGTGTAAAAAGAAATAGGTTCACTCATTAAGTTATGGACATGAAATCAATCCCTCACATAAACTTATGGACATGCAACCTAGTCCACACATAACATTGAGAGCACATAATATGGTTCTATCATAACATTATGAACATGTAATTAGGTTCACACATAATATTATGAATATATAATAAGTTTCACATATAACCTTATGTACGGGCAACCAATTCCACACATAACATTGTGAACATGTAATATGGTTCACTCATAACATTGTAAAAATGTAATCAGGTTCATGCATAACATTGTGAACATGTAATTCGGTTTATGTAAAACATTTTGAAAATGTAATCAAGTTCACACATAAAATTATGGATAAGAAACTAGGTTCACACATAACATTTTTTAACACGTAATATGGTTCACTCATACTTTTATGAACATGTAATCAGGTTCACACATAAAATTATGAACATGTAATTAGTTTCATGCATTAACTTATGGACCTAAAACTAGGTCTATACATGACATTTTGAACACATAATGAGGTTCACTCATAACATTGTGAACATGTAATTAGGTTCATTCATAACATTTTAAACATATAATGAGGTTCACACATATCATTGTGAACATGTAATCAGGTTCACACATAAACTTATAGACATGAAACTAGGTCTACTCATGACATTTCAAACATGTAATAAGGTTTACACATAACATATATACTCATGATTCATACATTATTACCCAATTAATTTTAGGGAGATATAGGTCCTACCCATCATTTAATGAAATCATACATGCATGTGCCACAAGATAAAAAAGAATTCATCATATCATGACCCATTAAAAGAGATGGGTTTTATAAATATCATATCATTACCCATGAAATGAAATAAGTATTATAAATATTTCATCATATCAATATTTTTGAAAAGGTTATAGGATTCGTAATCACTTTATCACAGAATAACCCATGAAATAAAGTAGTTTCATAATCATTTTATCATGGTATAACCGGTATAAGATAAATGAGATTTATAAAAAACATTTCCTATTAAACATAAAAAATTGAAATAAATAATAATAATGGTGTCCCTGGATCATATCCCCAGAAAATTATAAACTATATCAAATTATTATAACTTAGATAGGGAAGGATTTTGAAAGATCACATGAAGTATTTCATATGGAAAATAACCTTTATTTGAAAAAAACTTTTTAAAACACAAAATATTTTCAAAATCATTTTCCTTAAAAACCACATTGAAAAACTTATAAATGATTCTTTTAAATACCATTTAAATCATTTCTTGGGAAAATATTCTTTCCACTTTGAAAAACTCATTTTAAATCATAATTTTTTAGAAACATTTTCCTCTAAAAACCACTTAAATTTCTTTTACATAATATTATGAAACAAATTTTCATTAAAATTAACCATGTAAATTTTCAAAGGAATCTTCAAGGAAATGATGGTTATTGCAATGAGTAAATCCATACATGCCAAACATTTCCTTTTCACCATAAATGTTTTAGGAATGTTACCTGATCGGAAAATGACAAGGATATTCCTTTTAAAACACATTTTTTTATTAAAAGGGTACAAAAGGGTAAAAATGTGTTTTAAACATCATAGTAAAATATTTTCAAAATCATTTTTATAAAAAATGGTTTTGTGAATAAAAAATTTTTTTGACCGAAGAGATAAGTAATGTTGGATGTTTTTAAAACACTTTATTAATTATCTTAAGTACCAAATAGTGAGAAAATGGTACCAATACATGGATATATCATGTATAACCATAGGATGAAAACATTTATAAGGTTTATTGAGATATGGATCATAATATTTATCAATGGAGGAAAAACCATAAATAATCTCAATAAATGATGAGATTATAGCAATAAAATGTTACTACTTTGGTAACATTGAATCATAATACTATGAAAATAATAACATTAAATGAAGCTTAAAATATCATGAAAATAAGGATATTCATGATATAACATTTAAAATGGAAATATATATATACCTCATAGAAAATATAGGTGCATAACATGGCATGTATCTCAAAGGATGCAAATTGGGAAAAAATTACTTTACCAATTTAATAACTTTTGAACCATAACCCCATGAAGGAAGTATCATAAAATATATTTGTAAATATCCATAAATTTATGTATAATAATCATAGAATACATTCATTTGTAGTATATACACCACATGAAATAAATTATTGGTGAATAAAGCATTAGTCTCACCGAAATTAAAGTGAGATGAGAAGATTCTTACCTTAAGTCTTGACTTTCTTTGCACACACTCAAACCTCTTGTATAATAAATAGATGTTTATTATAAATCTACCACAGAACAATATTATTATATATAAAAAAATATTTTATTTTTTTATGAATTTATATTACCTATTTTTTAATAATTCCATGTTAATGTTATGTATTAGGTAATAACCTTTTTGTTCTTCATGTTTGTTTTGACTGGTTATTGTTGATCCTATTACTTAGATCATGAATTACTTGTTTATAGAGTGTAAAAAATGATATAAATGTCATATATATTTATTATATAATTATTTATAATAATCTATAAAATATATAACTATGAAATGGAATACACAGTTCATGGAGACAGTTGGTCATACATACGCATGAATGTTGTTTACATTTTCTTATCGCATTGAAGGAAAAAATTAAATGAAATATATATATATATATATATATATATTATAATTTAATTATAATTATTGTTTAATTTATATTATATAATTTTACTAAACCCATTCTTAATACATTCCATGTAGAGTTTGAATGAATCACATCGCTTTGAGGAGTCAGTAGTCCACACTTCCACAAACAAAGTTATCATGTTCCCACAAAATGGAAATCATGAAAGTATGTATAATATAATAATTAAATAAGAATAAATACATCATAAATATAATATAAAAATATAAAAAATAGTATTTCCATCATAATCCCCTACCATGATATGTGGTAAAGTAAAAATGAACAACATCTTTTTGTGAGGTGATAGTTCACCCTACACATGAACGGTATGTTTGTTACCCATGTGATCAAAGCGTGAGTGGTTGTACAAAATAATATTAGAATAAAAAAATATTAGTATATTTAGGCTAATTATTTTATTACATAATAATGAAATAATAATAACTGAATGGGTGTAGAAAGAAATAAAATAGAAATGTAGGTTCAAGAACATTACCTCTTTTTCGAGAAACTCTTTTTGGTTTTCACCAAAGGGATTTTTTGGTTGTATTTATGACCAAAGTGAGGCTTCTAGGATTATGTGATGGAATTTGGGAGATTATTTTAGATGGTTTTGGATGATCCAAATTGATTTATAGGTGTGAAAAAGTGAGGGGGTTAATTCCCTTTTATAGTCGAGGAGGTCTGACATTCTTGTAAATATAAAAATAAAAATAATATTGATAGGTATCCCTTACATAATGTTCCTCCAATAAGTGTCCATTTTTTATAAAAAATGGTAATTTGTAGAAATATTTCCATAAAATTGATTTTAAACATGATTATATGTTATTTTTTCCATTAAGATAATGTTTGACTATTAAGTAATCTTGTTTTTACATTAATCACTATAATTAATTTTAATTTCGTTCACAAATATTTTTGGTCAAAATAATAATTTTATCTTATTATAAATTATAAATTATGATTATTCATAAAAATTAATCAATTTTTCCCCATTATGAACAAAAAAGTGGTATAAATTAATTTAAAATTAATCCAGTAGGCGTTTCACAATAGTTGTTTTTTAAGGGAAAATGTAAAAAAGATTGAAATGTTTTTATATCCAATTTGAATGTGAATGTGGATAAAATGACCTAAATTGGATTAATTTATTTAAAATTTATCTAATAGAACTTTATAGCCAACTTAAAATATAATTTAATAATTCAAATAAGTTAGATGAAAAAGTAGTTTTGAATTAAAATCCAATATTTTTCACTATTCATCAATAAATGATTTTTTTCAAAAAATCCAAAAAATTCACCCTAAGATAATTTTGACATTCTGAATTCAAAAATAAAATTTATATTATCAAATTAAATTTCTAATAGTTTATAAAATTTAATTTATTATTATTCAAAAAATGACATAGAAGTAGTTCATTTGAGAAAATAATATTTTCAAACATATAGAGACTACCAAAAATTAAATGTTTTATTTTTATAAAACCATTATAAATAATATTTAAAAGTATTTATAAGTATTAATATTACTAATTTCAATAGCTATGTTATAAATATATCATTAAAATAATTATAATAATAAAATGTTGTTTTGTATAAACTTAGTGTGGCGTGTAATGCAAGAAAAGTTAGTGATGTATGTAACAGAAGCGTATCTTGGTGCAATGTCACACCCGAGATTTTAGTTTTCCCTTTGTTCTGGTTCTTGGTCATTTCCTCAAGAGCTGGGTGTGACAGGGATGAAATGTTGGGGCATCATTCTCTTCTATTATTTTCCTATTAATCCCCCACAGGTTCCCTCTCAGACCCCCATGAATTTGAAAGAAAATAGACATGTTTTGGGTGGCCATAATAGGCTGCACGATTTGGCCGCATGGTTTGATAAACCCTGAAGCCAAACTGTGCACATTTTCCATCACATCAAATCTTTTTAGGTTATTATAATTTTTTCCTTCTAAGATTAAACCAAATGTGCCCCTTTCTTCCCCCATTTGACCCTAGAAGCCATGGGATGTCTCCAAGCTTCCTCAAGCTCCCATGGAACTCATTTTTGAAGGGGTATCTTGTGGTGAAACTTCAAAATCATGAAAGTAAGTGTGTTTATCCCTATTTTATTCATTTACCTTAGGGTTTCTATCAATATTTATTGAATTTATATGTTTCCAGTACCTAGGGTTTCAACCTTAGGGTTTAACCTTGGGTTTTTTGGTGCAATCTTCTTGGATTAGGTTCATTTTTATTCTCTTGTGGTGTAGTGGAGGTGTGGTTGACATTTCTCACAACAATTTGAGGTTTTTTGGTATCTAAGAAAGGTGATTACATGCATAAGAATTCTTTTATGAGTTATATTTCTTTATTTAGTTATTTATAATGTTCCTCATATGTTGTGCATGGTGCGAAAACCGTTTTTTATGGAGTTGTTTAAGCGTTAAATTTTAAAGTTAAATTTTTTTTGAAAATGTATTTTTTCATGTGTAACTTTTGTGGTATCATTTGAAGTTATTTTTTAACAAAAAAAAAGGTTTATTAATTGTTTCTATGGATTCCAATTCTAGTTTGGTTGGGTTTTTGTGTGTTTTTGGTATTAAAAGAGGGATTTTGAAAGGATTTTATGTGAAAAAACTTGTTATACTTCTTAAAAATGTTTAATGAAAATTTTAAATGGATTATTTAGTTACACAAAGTGTGAAAAGGATGTATAGGTACTATTTTTGTGGGTGTGTGTTCTTAAAATAGGTTTTTGAAATATAAACTGATTATTGCTGATGTCAAACGTTTTGATAATGTTTTCAAAATTGTTAAAATGAATTATTAAATTGAGGGAAAGGTACGAGACATGTTTGTGGGCTGTTTTGTTTTGAGTATGATGTTAATATGAATTTAAAGGCAAAAAGGGAATTATAAGACATGTGTATGTGATGTTTGGTGTGTTTATGGTTTTGAAATGGCATTTTAATGTACAAACTGTGTTTGATAACATGTGGAACTTGATTGAGAATAAAGAGGGAAACCTAGGTATCTAGGTGGGAAGACTAGGACTAGTATGATAGTGATCCAGAGAGGTATCATCCCTATTTCACTTAAAAATATTGACAATAGAAACACTAACTAAACTATGATGATGATTGGGGACCACTAGGCCATTAGGGGTTTCCCATCATAGTGTCTCGTGCACGAGATAAATATTTGCTTGGGTTACTTTTACACTGAGATACAATGTACCCAGGGCCCATAGCTAGATACTACCTAGGGTGTGTTCCCATGACTATTGATCATTGGATTTATTGTAATTACTATCAGAATATGGTGTGTTTTCAGGAAACTTCAGTAGCCTGTGTGTTTTATTTAAATGTTTACATTCTTTAATGTATCCATCCTGAAATCTATTTTCATTTTAAGGCTGTATCTCTTTGAAATTATAACTAGAATTATTGTTTATAAAACATGCTATATTTTTATCATAAAATGTTTATCATAAGGATTATTTTTGGGTGAAATCCTGTTGGGCTTAGGATCACACCCTACTTACACCTTTTGGTGTAAGTAGACTTGGTAATGTTTTTTTTAGTTTTTGGTAAATATCTTAGAACCAGTGGCTTCGGTTACTAGTGGTATTTCATCATGAAGTGTCATGGAGATGGATTGATGTTGTTTCCCTCTTTCCACGAGGTGGTTATTGGTCTATTATTTTTGGCATTATTCCTTTGTGGTATTCCTTGAGATTTTTTACAAACCTCATTTTTCAATTCTGAATTTTTTTAAGAGTTGTTTTGTTTGAAAATTTAGATTCGGTTTATTTATTATTGATGGTTGTGTTATGTTTATAAATTAGGGTAAACCATTCCCAAATTTTATTTATGATAGCCATGAATTTTTTCCATCCCATGGGGATTGGGAACTCCCTTAGGGTCTTTCTATAGATTGGGTCAGGTGCTGATTTTGATGGCGACCTGATCTGGTTCATGACAAAATGATATCATATAAGGTTAACTCTTTTTGGGTCAAGTTCTTTTGGGAACGAGTCATGGAAGACCAAAGCTAGGATTTTTAGGACTTGAAATTCTGAGTATGAGATTTTTTCCTGGCCATCACACCTTGTGATGGGATTCAAGTCACCAGGGGAAGTTGGGTTTTATCTAATTTATTTTGTTCTCATGGTTTGTTGATGATTCAAGGAATGAAAATAGAGTTGGTTCAAAGTTCTCAGTGAGTTTTCAAGGCCTAGAAAGCTATGTGGATCTAGGGATATTATCCCAGAACACTCTCTATAATAGTTAAGTGATTGGCATATGGCCTCCAACCATATGTCCAAGCCACCAGCCGGCACTAATTTCCTCTCACATTGTCTTGTTTCTTTTTTTTAGGAATTATAGGGACTTTATTTTAAAGTAACAATGACTTTATTTTAAGAAATGTGATTTTTTTGAATTAATTTTCTTGTAAAGAGAAAAGGGTTTGATTTCTGAAAGGGTGGAAATGTATTTTCATAATTTTTTTGAAATGGTAAATGGCATGTTTAAACCTCTTTTGAAAGTATGAATTATGTTAATTTGGGTTTGGAAAATATATTTAAAATAGAATTTAATAGACTATGGAAAGTAGTTTTTAATGGGAAGGAATGTTTTGGAAGTTATGTGTGGTGTTTGGAAATGGATTTTTATTTGGTAACTAGTGAGAATTTGAAAAATCTTATTAATTATTGGAACCTTGTTTTAAATAAGAAGATATTTCTTTTAATTAAATGGGTGTTGAAAAAATAAATTTTGTCATAAAACAAGATGTGTTTTGAAATTAATGTGTAGAAATTGAATGTGAATTTTTATTGGAATGATTGGTACTTTTTTGAAAAGGTTTTGTAAGATGTAAATTGGGTTTTGATTTTGTGGTTAGTGGTTTTGAGAAAGAGAAAGTGTGGTTAGAATGTTTTGATTTTTAAAAGTGGAAAGGTTTAGTTTTGGCCTTTGGTATCCTCATGGGTGACCACATGCATGAGTTTACATGGAAATATGGACGTTTAATGGAACGACTAGTTGAGTGCTGGGATGGATATGACAAGGGTGCCCAGTGTGGCAGGGAAACATGCATGTGTGAGGTCTATGGGATACCATTGATAAATGTGATAACTATCAACCCATTTATTTTCAAAGAGATAATCTTAAAAGAATATTTTATATTTTGATAACTGGTGTTTGTGAGAGGTATCTTATGTGATTTTGGGAATGTTTCTATGTGATGTATTGAGTTTGAGGACCCCTTTTATTTGAATGATGTTTTGAGTTTTTGTTTCACCGGTGAGTTGGGTTAATGTGTTGGTTAGTGGTCTCTTTTGAGGAGTGTTTTGGGAGGCATTGAAGTGGTTACCCTCATGTGTTCAGTTATGGTTTGTGGTACATTTTGACCAATGGACTAGATTGGTTAGGTCCCTGGGATTTATTGATGGCTAAGGTATGCCCCCATAAAGAGTTAATGAATGATTTATGTGTGGAGACAGGTGATTCTCCATTAGAAGGTCCTATAGTTGATAAATGTACAAACTTTCTTCTAATGTTTTAGGGTTGAGTTTATCTCTCTTGTTTTTTGGTTAATAATACCATCTCATTTTAGAAGAGTGGATGTGGAAGGAGTAGAAATGATTCATGGTTTCTTGAGTTTATTAAATCTTCATAGTGATGTTTGACACTGTTGTGTCTATAAATTTTATTTGGAAGTGGTGAAGGTGAATTACAGGGAGAAAGGTGGATGTTGTGGAACCTTTTGAGGGATTATGCTTAAATGAGAGTGTGTTTATATTTTGAGATTTTTAAAATTACTTGTGTTGAGTGAAGGTGTCTTCTGTGTGTTCTTTCTTCTAATGTTTCTTATTTGGAGTGAAATAGGCGATGTCTGTGAATCTCTTAAGTACCTATCTTAGTAAAGGTTCTATGAGAAGGAAAGTGGTTGGTGGGATGTGTTGTGTTCTATTTATGCTATTGGATCATGGTGTAGTCACTTGTGACACTAGAAGAAGAAGTTATGTTTGGGGGTTTTAGTGGATGACTGTGAAGCAGGAGATGCTTCAATAATCTAAAATCCAGTCATACATCCTAGAGTAAAGCTAGCACATCATCATGAAGCCCTAAGAGTGTAAGGGATCTTGGTTTAACTTCTGTCTTCAGTGTGAGATGTGGAGGCATTTTGAGTTTTTGTTGTGATAGTCTTGTTTTAAGTGGTCTAGTGTGGTGGAAAGGGACGTGTGGACCCTATAACTTAGGGTTGAAGTACATTTCAGTGAAAAAGTACCTCTTTTTATATAAATAGGTGGGGTGGTTTTGTTTTCTCAAACCCAATGGTTGAACCCTTGTGGCTGGAACTCTCAGTATGATTCTTCATGTATGAATACCATGGTATGCTCTTTTGATCTTGGTCTTGGTTGGGCTCATTTGAGGATGGTAATTCCCATGGTATTGGTCTACTGTGTAGTGTCTCTAATGGTTTTTAGTTTCATTGATCGACCACCCTTACAATGAGTACTAAATCTTAAGGGGTATTTTTTGTGTCAGTACATGCTACTTGATTAGGATAGTTGGTTCTTATGGTGGGGAAACCCACCAAGGGTCACATGTATGTTCTTCTTGAATTATTGTACTATCAGTCTATTTCTTATGGTAGGGAGTCTATCTAGGCCTCCCCCTATTGTTGTCCAGGTTTTGTCTCAGAAGATTAAGTTGTCTCTTATGGTGGGGAGTCTGTCTGTTCCTCCTCATGTTGGTGTTCTAGTTCAGTCTTGGGTGTTGGTCTAGCTTTTTTCCTCGTGTTACCTTGGAGTTTCTAGAGAAAAATGTAAGTTTTTTGGAGGTAAATGCCCTACATATGGTTTGTGCATGGTTAGTTGTAACCGTGTTCCCACCCAGGAAACCATACTATAGGATACAAAACCGATCGAATGACCTCTTCACGACCATGTTCCACACCCCATGTAACTGTTCGAGTTTTTCCCTTATGACAGAATGATCCTCATGGTAACTGCATGATTTCCCAATCCGTGCAGGCTTATCTTGAACTATCCCCTAGGTCCTGTGTTGTGACTACCCCAATCCCTCCTTCCATAGGCCAGGGTCTGGTGACTAGCACTGAATAGGCATATCCAAAAAAGGGAAGGCATTTGTCTTTAAACCTATACACACACACACAAAACAAACTGTTGAAATGTATATACTAAGTAAACCACAACTATCACAAGAAAACTAATGAGAGTAAAGTAAAACTAAAAAGTAAAAGGGGACAAAATAAAATCCCAAATCCACAAGAAATGTAAATCTACCAAGGTCTGTCTGCTCAAGGCCTACCTAGAGGGTAGGTGGGGGATAACTGTTGATCGTCATTGAAGTACGTCCCTTCTATTCTATCTCACTAGGAATCACCTGGTCCTGGACTACTAGGGTTTCTGTCGAAGTTTCAATCACCTTCATGGACACGACAAGTGCGAGAAAATCCCATACAGGGGTGAGTAACACAATACTCAGTAGGTCCCCTGAACCACAAAGGAAAGAACAAGAATCAAGACCACACAACAATATCAAAAAAAAATACAACTCACACTAGGTATAACTCAATTTATAGGAAGTAGAATTATTAGTAATAAAGATGAACATTCATACTATTGAGGGATTTATCATCTGGGCCCACTCATCACTTGGGCCGACTAGATCATTGAGACTCGCTCATCTATGGGGTCAACTGGATCACTTAAACCTGCTCGTCTCTAGGCCAGCTGGATCACTAAGACCCACTCATCTTTGGGCCAGCTGAATCACTATGACCCACTTTTCTTTTGGCCACCTGGATCACTAAGACCCACTTGTCTCTGGGACAACTCGATCACTAAGACCCACTCTTCTTTAGGCCAGCCGGATCACTAAGACCCACTCTTCATTGGGCCAACTGGATCACTAAGACCTGCTATTATCTTGGACAACTGGATCACTAAGACCCTCTCTTATCTTAGCTAGTAGGATCACTAAGACTTGTTCATCATATCCTTCACAAAACTACCATCCATAGGATTCCTACTCGTAGTGTTCTTGATTCTGGGATAATATACTCCTCAAGCCCTTGGTCGCATACCATCTATTATGATAACTCACTTAGAATATTTTTAAAGGGCTATCTTGTTGAAAGGGTCCCAACACCATTGATGGGGTGTTACTTAGATGCCCAATCTGGAAGATATTAGAATTTTAGTAAACAAGGGCTGGTTGTGTTTGGGCCCAGTCTGACCTTATCAGACTGACCCAACCAACCCAGCCCAAGGGTCCCGTATAACCCAACCCGGTTCAGCCGACCCGACCTGGTTCAGTTCGGTATGGGTCGGCCCAGTCTAGCCTGGTTGTTGGGCCAGGCCCATTGGGCCTTGCTGGACCCAACCTGGTTCAACCATGGGTCTAGCCCGCTGGGTTGCCCAAAAACCTAGTTTCATTTGACCCGACCTACAACTAGAAGGCCAGTTTGTCCCATCAGCCCAACCTATATTGGCGGGTTATCTTTTCTCTAGCCTAGGCCGCTCAACAGCTTGGTTCACGCCATCAGCCTAGATGCATGCTGGGTGTCCGGTTGGCGTTGTACGTAGTCCAGGACCATGTGCCATCTCCTATTGTGGCCCTCCATTGCGGGTCTCTCCTCCAATATGGTGCCCGAGCTGCGCCGCTCTCTACAATGGTCCGCTCACACAGATTGGTTTCCCTTTGTGGCTCACAACTTTACCATCGTTCCATCTCACCATCACGGTCTGTGGACCCCAGTTCTGTGTTGTGTATTCCTCTGACGCGATCTGGTGGCTGTGTCCGCCAGCCACTGACCTCCATGCCTATAGCTCCTATCGCTACCATGGCGCACTGCCAGCGTGATGCCCCCCACCTTCCACTACGGCCAGGGTGCCACCACCTAGTGATGCTGCTACGGCCGGGTGCTGCAGCCTGATGTCGTGTCCTGGTGCCGTCACTAGGGCTTGTACAGTGGTCTCTCACCGGTGGTGCAGCCTGCCTAGCCATGACCCTTCCACCTGGTTCTTCTACAGCTGTTGTGCTGCCTCTGTTACACCATGAAGAACGAGGAGAGAGAGATTTAGGGGATCACAAATAACACCCAAATAAACAATCGATATTTTTTTGTTGGTCCAAATTTGTTCATATTAGCGGGATCATGATGTATAAATTTTAAATCACTAAGTTTTTATTTGGATATCAACCTAAAATTATATTTCCCAATCCCGCAATGAAAATCTATTTGCAGATCAACTTTTTAGAGAGTTGATCTGTGTTCTTTTTTTAGAGGGGGAGAACGAGGAAACCCAATTAACTATGAATTTAAAACCCATTATGGTAAAAGAGATTGCTCTGGGATGATCATTCGTCGTTGTCCATTGATATATGATACTGTATCCACTCTCCAAGGTAGTCGTCATGGTCATCATTCAATTCACTACCATTCGATGTTGGAGAGGCTTCCTTCTTCGTTCTTTAGAGGAATTCTAGGGTAGTCTATCAACCCTGAACTCCCTATTAAACTAATGAATGGAGACGCATGCACATTTCAGCATCACCACCTTAATACATTAATGAGGATCATTAATGATATTCAACATTGCCTCATCAATGCACCACAACATTGATGTTCCGCTTCTTAAAGATAAAGAAAAAAATAAAATAATTTTTTAAGTTATTTTAGTTTTCTTTAAAAAAGTCCAAAAATTAACTTTCAACCTCAACTCACACTGGTCAAGGATATGCTTCACCTAATGGAATCATCAGATTATGAACTTAATAGTGTTATCAAATTTTTAATCAGAGTTAAAATTTGTGAGTTATGAGGAATCGAAAATCAAATAATTCTTTTTTATTTAAATTATTTTATTTAGGGTTACATCCCAAAAACCAACTTTTGTAGTCGGCTCATGCCAGCTAATCCTAGGCTCTACCTAAGAGAATAACATCTTCATGAACTCAACGGTACTCTCAGATTTCCAATCCGAGTTACCATTTATGAGTTATAAGGATTTGAAAATAAAATAATATATATTCAATGATTTTATTTACATCCAAAAACTACTTTCTACTATTGGCCCAAAATGATAATATTAGGTTCTACCTAAAGAAATCATATCCTAATGAGCTCAACAGTAGTCTCATATTTTCAATCTGAGTCACCATTCATGAGTTATAAGAATTCAAAAAATAAAATTATTTTATTTAATTATTTTATTTATGATTATTCCATTTCTGGGTTTTCTCACTAGAGGCCCGCACCGACTAAACTTAAGTTTCACCTAGGGTAAACCCACCATCTCTAATGCAACGGTGCCCTCATATTTCTGATCTGGTCACATGTTTAAGATTTATTCCACTTTTTCAGAAAAA
Source organism: Viscum album (assembly GCA_963277665.1). NCBI lineage: Eukaryota > Viridiplantae > Streptophyta > Magnoliopsida > Santalales > Viscaceae > Viscum > Viscum album. Next base: position 1,480,575,645 of record OY728141.1, on the reverse strand, counting down.
ATACTCATGCGTGCTATTTAAAACATAACATTTTTTGACGGATCATTTTGGGCACACCAGGCCTCAGAATCTCACACCATCTCGATGCCTAGTCATGAAATAATCCCATATATTTTTTTAAAAAAAATTACATGTAATTACATGGTATTACAAGACAAACTTGTAGATTTTCTTGCACATTAAAACGATTGTTCTTGGTGTTGGATTGGTGGTAGGTATTCTCATTTGGATCCATAAAGACACCAACTTATTTATTTGTTAAAATTTGGGATTGGAGATTTCCCAACGGTTTTGTTGAAGTAAGGTTGTGGTAACCCCATTCACATTCATTGTTCATTTTAGGTAAACTGCTTGAGCTTTGTCTGGTAGTGTTTATGGTGTTTTTTCATGGTATGAGGATTGAGTATGTTTCCCATTTCAGGAATGTGGTGTAAATTTTGGTTTTTCAAAGTATCTTTTCATTTGTTTGGTCAATTGGAGGTGTTTTGCCTTTTTAGGGTAGGTGACCCTTAACAGGGGAGTTCATCTTGGACTCTCAAATAAACTCATAGCCCTCTTTTCCTGCTGGTAGTGTCATTGTTTCCATTTATTTGGGAACACCTCTCTAAATCTAGAAATATTATTGGGTTTTGTTTTTTATCTAACCTTGTTGTAGATTTCGGGGGGTATAAAGCTTTATGGTGGGGAGAATTGTCATACCTAGGCTTTTAGTTTTTAGTTCATTCCTGTTCTTGTTCATTTCCTCCGGATCCAAGTGTGAAAGGGTTGAAATTTTATGGAATAATTATCTTATATTCTTTTACTATTCATCCCCCTATGTTTTATCTAGGCCCCCCTAAATTTGGAAGAAAATGGACAAGTTTTGGCTGACCATAACATGTTGTGCGGTTTGATAAACCATGCAGCCAAACCATGAACAATGTCAAACACAATAATTTTTTTATGTTATTCTAATTTTTACCATCTGATATTTATCCAAATGCACCCCTTTCTTCCCCCATTTGACCCTAGTATCTATGGTAGGCCTCTAAGATTCCTCAAGACCCCCGAAACTCATTTTTTGAAGGGGGATTTTGTGGGGAAACTTCAAAATCATGCAAGTAATTGAGTTTCTCCCTAGTTTCTTCCATCCCCTTAGAGTTTCTCCCACTCTTTATAGAATTTATAAGTTTCCAAAACCTACGATTTCGTCATTAGGGTTTAACCTTGGGTTTTTGGGTGAAATATTTTTGGATTAGGGTCATTTTCAATCCCTTCCAGTGCGGCAATGGTGTGGTTGACGTTTTGCACACATATTTTAGGCATTCAGCATCTAATATAGGTGATTACATGTGTAATAATTCTTTTATGAGTTAGCTTTGACTTATTTACTTATTTGACAAGTTCCTAATATATTGTGGGTGGTGCTAAAACTATTTTTTATGGAGTTGGTTAAGTGTTTAATTTTAATGTTTTATTTTTTCTTGAAAATGATTGTTTTTCATGTGTAACTTTTGTGGTATCATTTGAGGTCATTTTATAACATATTAACGTAGTTTATCAATTGTTTCTAGGGCTGAAAATTCTATTTTAGTAGGGTTTTAGTGTTCTTTTTTCATTGAAATAGGTAATTAAATGGGTTTTATGTGAAAAACCTTGTTATACTTCTTAAAAGTGTTTTATAAAAAATATAAATGATTTATTAAGTTAAAAAAAGTGTGCAAAGGATGTATAGGTAACATTTTGGTGGGTATGTGTTTTTAAAATGGGTTTTTAATGGAAAAGTTATGATTTCTGATGTCAAAAATTTTAAGAATGTTATGTAAATTGTTGAAACAATTTACTAAATTTTGTGAAAGGTGCGAGACATGTTTTTGGGCTGTTTTGGTGTGAGTATGATGTTAAGATGAATTTGAATGTTAAAAGGAAATTATACGACATCTGTGTGGGATGTTTTGCATGTGTATGATTCGGAAATGACATTTTCATATGAAAATTATGTTTGATAACATGTGTAACTTGATTGAGCATAAAGAGGGAAACTTGGGTATCTAGGTGGGCAGACTAGGACTAGTATGCTAATGATCTAGAGTGGTATCATCTCTGTTTCACTTAGAAATATTGATGATGGAAACAAAAACCAAAACATTATGGTTATTGGGGACCACTAGGACATTGGGGTTTCCCCTCCTAGTGGCTCGTGCACAAGACATATATTTTTTATGGTTACTTTTACACTGAGATACAATGTACCTAGGGCCCATAACTCGCTAGTGCCTAGGGGGTGTTCCCGTGACTAGTGATCATTGGATTTATTATACTTACCATCAGTATATGATTTGTTTTTATTGATAATTTAGTATCATTTTTTTATTTAAAGGTGTATATTCTTTAATGTATCCCTCTTAAAAACTATTTTAATTTTAAAGTTTCATCTCTTCGAAATTTTTACTTGCATTCTTGTTTATAAAACATGCATGTTTTTTGTCTTAAAATGTTTATGACATGGAATATTTTTGGGTTGAATCCTATTGGGATTAATATCACACCGTACTTACACCTTTGGGTGTAAGTAGACTTGGTAATGTTTATCATAGGTTTGGGTAAATCTCTTAGAACCAGTGGTTCGGGTTACTATTGGTCCTTATTGATGTAGTGTCATGGAGATAGATTGAGGGAATTTCCCCCTTTCTATGAGGTGGTCCTTGAGATAATAGTTTATTCATTATTCCTTTCTGGTAGTCCTTGGTATTTTGTACAAACCTCATTTTTTAATTCTGAATTTTGTTTAATAGTAGTTTGGTTTGAAAATTCATATTCGGTTTTTTTATTTTTGATGGTTGTTTTTTGTTTATAAATTTGGGTAAACCATTCCCAATTTTTATTTATGATTCTCGGGCACTTGTGCCAGCCCATGGGGATGGGGAATTCCCTTTGGGTCTTTCCATGGACTGGGTCAGGTTCCAGTTTTGATGGAGACCAGATATGGTTTGTGACATGAACATATAAATAAATCTTAACTTGGTGTAGCATTCAATACAAGAAATCAAATAAAATTTATCTAATTGAAAAAAAGGTTCATAAAAACTCAGTGCGTTATAGATAATGCCACTATAACTTCATAAAAAAACTACCTCGAGAAGCTTGAGATCATGGGTAACATAATTATGTTCATGAGGATATAAATATGGGGAACCATATGAGATCACATACCATTGATATATTTAGTCCCAAACAAGACTAAGACCTGAAGTGTCACAAAAGTCCTCGAACATAATACCTTTTTATAGAAACTAAATAATAGGAGCACATATAAATATCTATTTCAGGTACTCAAACACCACCAATACACATATGTCTATACATAATCTTACTACTTTCTAGTTAATGTTTTCAAAAGTGATGAGATCTGAATGAAATCAAATATGAACCACCTATAATAGTCTATAAGATCATGAAAAATATGCACCAATGTTATATTCTTAGGAGACACCCAAAAAACTACTGCTTCAATATTTTAAGGATTACTACCACTCTCTACTAAGACAAGACATGATCATAAAAATTCACCTTACAGGTCCAGATATCACACATGGAAAACTTCCTACAAATTTGATATCATTAAAGAAGTTCCAAAATACCCCTCAAATGTTCAACCTATTCTTCCTTTGATCTCAAATACACCAGGATATCATCAATTAGTATTACAAAAAACTGAGATAATAACTCATGAAACACAAAGTTCATCAATACCATAAAAGTAGTTAAGGAATTTGTGACTCTAAAAGGCATCACCATGAACTTTAAGTGTCCATAACAACACATAATACTATTTTTTAGTATATAATCCTAAAAAAATTTATTTGATGATACTTGAACCATAACTTGATATTTAATAACTAAATATCTCCCTTCAACTATACGAACACATCATCAATCTACTAGAGTGGGTAGAGGTTCATCACTATCACCTAGTTTAATCAGTGATAATCAATGGAATACCATAGATTACCATGTTATTTATTTGTGAACAATACTTGACAACCATATGGTATCACACTAGGATGGATAATACACTTCTTTAATAGTCCATTGAGTTAAATATTAAACTCTCTCTATTTTGATGGACCCATCCTATATAGTGATATATAAATTGGAGGACCACCATCATGTGATAATATCCCAAACATGATATCATGTTGAGGGGGTATTAGTACAAATTATTCAAGAAAATCATCAAGAAAACTATTCATAAATATCATAAACTCTTTTATATATACTTTAATTGAATCTAATATTACCTTAACTAGTTGAGAAGAAATAGGTTCTAAACACCAATGATGCATATGATGAATCTTATCTCCAATACACATTTCATGTCCACTTTCCATATCAAAGACAAAATATCTCCCCAAGTAGATATATATGATTAATTATATATAATATAACCAATACATTCTAAGGATTTTATTATAAAGTTTTATTTACTATAAAAACTCTCACAGTGACTGATTCTTCTTCAGCATCTACTCAAATCCTCAAAACATCTCAATTAAATAAAACTAACCTCTAACTAGTTTAGGAAAACACCAAGGAAATTGAAATCCTATCAACTTTGAGTCCTGATGCTCATATTATGGTAGTTAAAATAAAGTAGTATAAATATCAAAAATAAATTAAATCATAAAACATGGTATAATAGAGACAAATGAAACCTCGAACAAACTCTGGCCCTCCTAGTGATAAAATCTCCATGACATGAAATTGATCATGCCTTGCTTCTTTATATACTACACCTGATGGATTCCACCATCATTTCCATTATTAGAACTCGGTCCTTAAGGATATGGAATGTTCAAAGGTTGTCCTATTACTTCTCCATCACCCCAAAATGGTTCACGTACCCATGGGACTTAGTGTATCTTAGAAGTCTTAGAAGGAACATTCTATTGGGACTGCATCATAAACAATCCATCAACTAGATTTTGAACACTACAAAAGTTTATTCATTGAAACTAATGATGCAGAAACCCTCCATATAAAAATCCAACCACATGTGAGATTTTGGTGGTAACCCAAGAACTATCATCTTCAGTGAAATAATAAAAATGGAATGAGATTAACTAATCATTGTCTGAAACCAAAACTACCCAGATAAATTAGCGATCATCTCTATAGACCCCCTCTTCAAGATGTTTTGATTGCATTTTTCATGAGATAAACCCAAATATGCTATAGTAGTCTCTATTACCTCATCTTTCTCATCACCTCAAGATAAAAAGGTATCATGAAAGATATAACCTGATACTAGGTTCCTAGTCACAAAGCCTCCTAGAAATGACACACTCTAGCATCACTATTATGATTAAGATAAATAGAATAAAAGAGAAGGTTTATGAACCAAACTTTAAATTATCTCATCCTAGAGATCCCCTTCTAAATTTTGAGGAACTCCTACCACCACAGAACCTTTAATATCAATGACTAAAACCCATATTATTTCTGACTACAAAGCTTCTCCCATGAAAACTTATAATCATCACAACTACCAATAAAAATAATAACGCACCTCTAATTAGTTTCACCTCTCTAAAATCTAATATCAAACAAAATACAATTCTATTTCCTTGAGTGAATAAAACCAAATAAGATCACAAGATCCTCTAGCCACCTCTATGTCTCACCTTCAGAGATAGTCCCTTTATAATTTTGTAGGATTTAATATAAAAATTCATTAACATATTTTCTCTACAATTCATTTACCTAAGGTTTAAATTATATATGACCCATTAGAATATCCTGCTACACCTCCCCAACCTAGAAAAAATGTAGACACCATCCAACTTACATCTCTATAATGAAAAATAATAACTCAAAATATTAGGATATAAAATTAATTTAATCTATTTAATTTACTTTATTTACATTATTTTTTCCCTTAAGAATCATCCTTATTTTAAACATTGGCATAAAAAACATGATCATAAACCACACTTTGGTATCTACCCCACAATCAATATAATATTTGTTTAGTATATTTAGTTATTTTAAGTTCCTTTCATTGTATTATAGGGAAAATTCTCAGATGATGGATGATATACATTTCCTATATCATATGATAATACTAAATGGTATTATTTCCCAACTAGAAAAATACAATCCTCTCTAATTCCTAACTATAAACTACATCCTAGCTCCCAACTCAGCTCAAATACTAATATTTCATGATCTATACCCATTAAATCTAGGCTAGTAGTAAATATAGGAATATACCTTGAATATTTACTCCAATATTCCATAAGTTTGTGACTAGCACCGAGGGTATAAAACACATATTTGGGAGGCATAAACCTCAATAAATTCTTGAAATAATATAAAATAACCACTAGCCAATTCAATATACAATATAAAATAAAACCCAAAATGCCGAAAAATACATGTAATCTCATATATAAACTAAAGACAATGCCAAAATAAAACAAGTCCTATAAAACAACTCTAAATCCATCTTATCATGATGTCACATGCTAGTTATGTCCATCTTGTTTACCAACATTATCATGAAAATATATAAATCTAGTATAGATTAGTAGGAGTGATCATACATATATTCTTACTAGGTTACACCCAATAAAATATTATGTCAATGTGTAAGAAGAATACAAAATATGCAATAGATAAACAATGAAATTGAATCTTTACCTATCCTGGGTCAATTGCAAACCCAACCTCACTAAGTATTTCTCACCAAATCCTCATATAAGAATAATAATATAGTTATCATGAATATATATTGAGATGATTCCCCCACCAAATTCTTCAATGATATAGTAACCCTAATTTCCCAATAACATATGTCCTTTTATACCCAAAAATTCAATATCTATATACCAAATCCATATAAACACATCATAATCACACCCACATAACCACATCCACATACCACATACCACATCACTATTACATAACCATATCTGGGAACAACATCACTACTTCATAACCAAATCGCTACCTAATCATCACATCACTCTCTCATAACCACATCGTATCTATGTAACCACACTATGCATCAAATAGAGAGTATGAGAGCGGGAGTTTTCAAATATCCAGATCACTCACATCCTGGATTTTGGTGGTACACATGAAACTTAAAACCATATTTGAGAATTAGTAATGTCACAAGAATTTGGTGGTGGTGTGTAAGATATAACAAAACATACAATGGATATATAATAACACACAAGCTTAATAAAGGTCCAAATCCCTATCATGGAACCTCTATAACCACAACCCATCACAACAGAACAACAACCATAACCACCTATAAACACTCATAAAACCAAAACCACAATCACACAACTATCACATATCTTATTCCTATTATATATGTCATTACTGAATCCAATTTAACCATTTCATTAACTATATTAATTTCATAATTTATATATGTTTCTGGAATACTAATTTTACTTCACACAATTTATATTTCAATTACCACATAATAATTTGACACTTTAATTTATCATATTCAACACATAATTTAATCAATATAACCCATTACCACTCTATATTATTCATTTATTTTAAATTTTTCTCAGGTGTTTCCATATCTCAAAACAACTACAAACATAACAACATTAACCAATTTACAACACTACCATAAATAACCACCAACACAGATTCCTCTATCACAAAAAAATCCATACAAAAAATCCCACCACTTATACAACATGAAAACATTGAAATTATCTATCACAAAAACAAATATGAAACCCCATTATTCATAATTAATTTTATTAATTAATTTATATTCATTTCTAAAATATTAATAATAAAGCTTTATATTTCAACATTATTTACTCCATTAGCTTCTTATAATTCATTTATACAAGTTAAAATATGTTTCTCCAATAAAAATTTGTAACTTGAAATCACAACCGCATGTTAATATAACTATCAAGAAGAAAATAACAAAAACATTAACAAGAAACTCATTTAATCATATTCAACACACTCTCCTCAAATTTAAATTCAATTATTCATTTTTTATTAGGTTAATTTCTTCCATTAACCTAATTAAAACCTAATAATAAAAATTTTATATTAGCATATGAAATAATAAGAGATAATTTGAATGACATACCTCAAAAACAAATTAACCTAAATGATGCTAAGTGAAGAGGGTGAAATTGATATCAAATGGGAAAAAGACATGAATATTCTTCAAAAAACTATAACACATCAATGATCCATCACCTAAGATACCCAAAAATGTCTTAAGTACCTTAATAGGATAAGAAAATAACAAGAGAAATAACCAAGTAAAAATTACCTCAACAATATGAATCCAACCTCTTGGAATGGAGATAGTCAAACTGTAATGTTATCAATATTTAAAAGTTATTATATACCTTATTTTATTTATTTATTTTATTTTCTAATATTATATAAAAGATTTTATTTCCAACTTGGGAGATGTTGTTTATTTATTTCCCAAAATGTATGCTATATTTCAGTTTCCACATGTTAATCTAGTTGTTTATAAAATTTATTTATTATTTCTTATGCTATGACATGATATTAAGGGTATAGTCTCACTTTAGACCCTCAGTGATAGTTGGTATCCTTTTGTGTATGGGGAGGTGTGCATGAGGTGTTGTGGCACTCCTATTCAAACCCGATGGTTTGGGTTAGGGTGTTACAAAATGGTATTAGAGAACATTTTCATCTTTTTTTGGGATAACCCTAAACATGGTAGAATGGAGATTACTAAATGCGACTTGGGTAGGGGAGTATCCATGTTCCTGAAAAAAAATGTGTAATGGATCTCTAAGTTAACATTGATGGGATTTCTATTATGGTTTTATGAGATTTCCAGGTGCGTTCATGTATCATGACTAGGCACGTAGGATCACATTCCATATATATATATATATATATATCTATTATTATGCTATGTAATAGTTTTTTAATTAAGGATTTTTTTGTGTTATATATTCAAGACATTATTGTATTCCCTAATTATGTGATATATTTGTTTTCCTTTCTATCATTAATTAGTTTGATCACGCTGTTATGTTTTTGTATGCATATGTGATTGTGAGCAATGTGAAGGGCTGATAACCAAGGTTAGTTCAAGGAGGGTTATACCTTGGGTTATCAGTAGACTACTAGGGGAACCTTTATGTGATAACATAGATTGGTTAAGATCCCCAAACAAAAATTTAATGTCTCATTTTCATTACAGAATATGTCACCTTGGCATAGTCTTGTGGGACTACTTGTGAAGTAGGGATATAATTGTCACGACCCATCCTCGGGGCCCATGCCGTGACTACCCCAAGCCCGACTCCATAGGCCAGGGAGTGGCGACTAGCACCAAAGGCGTAAATCCCGATAACTCGGAAGACATTGCCTTTATAAAAGTAAACAAAACACCACAGAGTACAAGCGGAAGTAAAACACTAAGTACAAGAGATGTTCTAAAAGGTAAATGGGCCAGAATACAAACCCAAATTAAATTACAACTACAACTGAAAAAAGTAAAATAGAAAAAGACAATAGCTAGAAGAACGGAAGTGGCTCCTGGGTTGTCCTCCTCGTATCCTACCTGAAGGGTAGGTACAGATGGCGCAACTCCTGGATCTTCCACCACAGATCCTACCTGAAGGGTAGGTACAGATAGCCTCCACAACGCTCTTGCTCGTCAACCTCCTCCGAGTGTCATCTCACCGTGAAGTCCACCTCCAGACACTGACTCTTCATGTAGTCCACCTCCGGGTACTGACTCGTCGTGTAGTCCACCTCTGGGTACTGACTCGTCGTGTAGTCCACCTTTGGGTACCGTCCAGTCCTCGAACACTCGGCCTCCGTCAGCACTGCCCGTCGTCTGCAACCAACACAACGAGGTGCGGGCATAGCCCGTGCAGGGGTGAGTATAACGATACTCAGTAGGGACCCCGAGACCCTCAAGGTCTCACTAAAACCAACAAGGATAACCAAAAAGAAGATCTCAATAGATAACCTCTACTTAGGTATATGCCCATACATATACCTAAGTTATCAAGTAACCCATCTGAATCGTGAGGAAACACAAGGATTTTAAAATCAACGGATAACCATTACCCAGGTATATGCCCATACATATACCTAAGATATCAAGTGACCCATCTCAATCATGAGGTAAACACAAGGGTCAAAAGTCTCAGCTCAAAACCAGGATTTTCATTATCAAAACCGCAACTGCTGAAGAGCCCCGTCTCTGGAGTGTACAATGTTCCTGTCACGACTCCGAGGTACTGCTCACTAATCCACGTCTCTAAGGTACTCCTCCTGTCGAGTACCGCGGGTTTTCTCCCAAATACTGGGCGCTCCGTCCGCTGTGGGTCTGCCACCAAATACCTGGCGCTCCCCCTAATAGCCTACAGAGGTACTCCTTCAGTCGAGTACCGTGGTTCTGCTGCCAAATACCAGGCGCTCCGTCCACCGTGGGTCTGCCACAAAATACCGGGTGCTCCATCCACTTGGCTAGTCTACTCACTCCAAGTCGAGTCGGTCAAGCAGTCGTTAGGTCTCAGTCATCTACACGGTCTTCGTACTCCGTATGCTCGTTCCTGGGAGTGACCGCTCCATGAGCTACTGGTCAATACTCCAAGTATCACAAAGTCCCACGAAGATGTATCTCAAAGGACCGCCTCATCATAAGGGTCTCAACACAATAGACGACGCGTCAATCGGATGCCCGATCTGTGAGTTATTAGCCTTTTCGTCCCAGGGGCCCGGTTGGTTTCATGCGCGAACCAATCCGGGCGTATCCCAACTGTACCCTTAACTCCCATAGGGTATACTCATAAGGACCGTTTCACAATGTGATCACCAACGCTGTTGACGGTTCATCAAATGGACGTCCAGTCTGAAAGATATCAGCTTTTCCGCTCCAAGGGCTCGGTTGGATTTCGGGGTCAATCCAACCCGGCCGAACCCAAAATTCTCCGAAACCTTGAGTATAATATACCGAAACGACCGTCTCGATCCAAGTGTCGCATCGCCGCAGACGGTGTGTCGATCGGAGGTCTACAGCTCATGATATGAGCAAAAAACCGTGAGGGGTCCGGAAACGGGGGGTCTGGGCCCGGACCGACCCGGACCACCGCCCCTGGGTTGGCCCGAACCGGGTGGACCCGACCCGGGTCCGGGTCCGACCCGGCCCGGCCGGTGGGTCGGCTCGGCCGGGTACGGCGGAGCGGAGCGGAGCGGGGCGCTGCCCCCGCATGAAGAACCGAGGCCCCGTGTGGGGCCGCCCGTGCCAGCGGACGCGGCAGCCGGCCGCGTCCCGCCGCCCCCCTCCGGACCCGCACCATCGCGGGACTGCACTCTGCCGCCGCGGCTTCAGCCACGGCAGATTTTTTCGGCGGTGCTCCGGGCGCCGCCGCCCCCGACCGCTGGCGCCGCCGCGCCGGCGGGGGCTTCCGCGGACCACTGGACGCACTTCGGTGGTCCGATTCACCTGCGATCTTCGCCGGAGACCATCTCGGGACCGGAAATTCGCTGGAAAGCCTTCAAAACGCATTCTCGGCCCGCCTCACCATCGTCCGTCGATCCGGACTTCGACAAAAAAATGAGGGGTCTTCAAATCGCCTCCTCGGCCCCGACTCCGCCCGCGGTTTCGTTCAGCCCCAACGGCGCGGCGCGAAGGCGCCGCGCTTCTTCATCGCATTCTTTCTTCTCGATTCTGCGTGGTGAAACGGAACCACGCTACCTTTCACGTGCTGCAACAAACTCAAACAACAAGGGGGGAAGGAGGGTCGGCCGTGTTCGTGCGGTTCGACCTCCCCCCGTTAGTATGATAATAGGCGGCCCAAAAAAAGAAACCAAGAAAGGCGACAGATGAGATCACGATCAAAAATAAAAATAATCCCCCACAATTTCCCACAACAAAATATTCCCAACCCGTAGGGAAAATGTTCTCGGATCAACTAGATAATAAGTTGATCAGTGTTCTTTGTTTCGTTAGAATGAAAGAATCAAGGGAATAAAATCATTCTCAAACATAATTCCCTACCTCAAGCGTTGTCGTCGAATGCGAGTTCGTCGTGGAATTAACTGTTGCGGAAGAAGAGGATCATCACGGAAGAGAAGGATCGTCGCGGAAGAAACATCGTGGAAGGAGCATCGTTGACTTCGCGGTACACGGCGTCGCGTCGTCGAACTCCGAGGGTTTGGCGTTCTTCGTCGGAGGTCAGAGCGTTCTTCGCGTTCTTCGCGTTCTTCATCGAAGAAGAACGCTTTCCTCCAAATTCTCTCCACGCCACAAGTTCCAACAGAAAAAAAAGAGTTATCTTATTTTATTAACTCACATGACACGTTTGAATTTCAAAATAAAAGAAACGAACAATTAATTCAATGAATTAATTATAACGATTTAACTGCCCAATTAATGAGGTGTTTCTTAACCAGAAAAATGTACGGTTGACTTTCATTAAAGAGGGGGTGGGGGGTTGCGGGTGCGTTACTTAGAAGGAAAGAAACAGTGGGGATTGTGTGGGCCCCACATCACAAATATCTTACCAAGTGGGTAGGATATTTTGGGTTCCACCCTATCCGCTTAACTTAGCTTAACTGGCTTTTAAGTGGCTTTAAGTGAAATAAAATAAAGTTGTCGCACCACTTTATTTTATTTCTTAACATAACCCCAAAAATTAAAAACCACACCCGAGAAAACGCAACTCCGGAAAAGGTGTTTCTAAGCAAATACCAGTGCTGCGATTCCATCGGTGCCCTCAGAATTCAATTCCGAGCACCGGTTCAAAAGTTAGAAAAATCCGCTCGTTCGTTCACTGAACGTACCTGAGCTAAACTTCGGAAATTAATTCTAGGCACACCGGGCCTCGGAATCAGGCGCCGTCAGAAACTGTGTTCTTGTAAAATTCCAAAGAAAATTAAGAAAAAAAATTCCTTGAAATTTCTGGGTCTTTACATTACTCCCACCTCAGGGCTTTACGTCCTCGTAAAGCTTCAACACAAACTAGGGTCACAAAAGCTGTACAGAGCACGCATCTGAGCCTTCCGCTCCCATGTTCTCACCTGGAGGTTCCCGTACTGCCAAAGAAAGTGCACCCGAGGAATCGATCATCCTCTTAGGATCCTCTCCTGTTGATCCTCGATCTCCACTAGAACCTCCGTGAAAGACACCACATCGCCATCGTCCAGCTCCCCATGGTCGATGATATGCGAAGGGTCGAGCATGTATCTCCTCAGTTGAGATACGTGGAAATCGCCATGCACCTGGTGCAACTGAGGTGGATGGGTCAAGCGGTAAACCACCCCGCCTACCCAGCTGAGGACCTAAGAAGGTCCGCTGATCCTCGGAGATAACTTTCCACCTTGGCCACATCTCTGTAAACTTCGTCGAGGTGAGACCCGTATAAGGACGTGATCGTCATCCTCGAACTCCAGAGGTCTCCAATTCCTATTAGAACTGGAACTCAAAATGACTATTGCCACAAGGGTAAGGTTGACCAACTCAAGAGTGATCGGTCGCACGCTCCTATGAATCAGTTACCCTGTGCTGCCTAGGGTTTCCTTTTTCGCCGACCAAGGAAAACCCATTCCGAAGTCATATTTAAACCACAACCTTTTTGACTAATACCATCAATTGTGTATGAACTGTGATTGCCCAGTCCATACTCAAACCAATGTCATAAGGTCTCGAAGCTGCCACCGAGAGATTCCAACTGAAACTCTCGCCTCGAGGGTCTGACCACACTATTGGCGTAAGTGTGATTATCGAGTCTCCTCCCAAGGTATATCCAGACGTGAGGGTCAAGTCCACGGCTTACCGGAAACTCTAGGTCTGGGACAAGATTTGTGAAAGCAAGGAATGATTCATATCGACGTCTATTACTACAGCAGCTAGTAGTGGACACAGACTATCCCTTGAATCATTTTTAGAGCCATTGGGTCACTCTCCCTGACCATATGCAGTTACTCTCTTCCTCCGCCCTCCAGCTCCCCGAGCCTGGTGGGGATAACTAAGGTGGGTGGTTGTAGCATTTTAAGATGTACACCACCTCATGCTACTCTCCTAGCTCTGCCTCCACATCTGCTGCTTCGTAGACTCATCTCTCCTTTAAGCTTCCTCTTATGGAAACATTTAACATGACCGAGTCTCTAAGACTGGTGCCAGTTTCCCGTTTCTTACTGCACTGTGCAGTCTTCATCCGCTCCTGGATGATCTGCACCTTCCTTGCCTACGATCTGAAAGAGCTGCTAAAATTTATCCTTTGTCGAAAATATAAACTCAGTCTCATCCCCTGGATGAACCACACCCATTTCCTAATATAGTCAATCCTGACATGAATGATGTATTCATGCCATAGATGATGTCGTAAGGCCTCGACGTAACTACCAAGAGATCCAACTGTCACTCTTGCCTCCAAGGGTCGAGTCACACTGTCGGCATCAGTGTGAGGTCACTGGGTATCCTCCAGTAGAAATCTCAAAAGTGAGGGTCAAGTCAATAGTTTTAACCGAGACCACTCAGTATCAACCAAATAAAAGGATAGGAAGGCAAACATCACAAAGATAAGTGTCTTTTTATTATTGCAGCTCATAGTACAAAGACACGAATACAACAACAATATGGAACTAGAAGTACAAGGGATGTAGCCACTAGTTCCGATCCTGTCCACCTGCTCCCGGAGCTCTACTGCCTTATCCACTGCTCAGCTGTTGCTCAAGCACTCGTCGCTGCTTCTGCCTCGGTGGCTCCTCCAACGCCTGCGGATCGACTGTGTGGGGGGTTGGACAGTCACGTGCCAGGTGACCCTTCCTTCCGCATTCATAACACTTCCTTCTCCTCATACGGCTGGCTCTGACCCCACCCCGGGTGCCCCGCACCACCGGTCCTAAAACCCGAGATCGCCCAACTGTTGGTCTGGTCCTCCTGGACCTCTGCATCATCTGTCTACTTCCCATAGATGACTCGACTACTGATCAAGAAACACGCGGCAAAGGCAGCAGCTCCTGAACACGCTCGGGGTGTAGAGCCACTGGCACAAACTCCACCCTGAATATGGTCTCGAAGTCTTCCCATGTGAAGGTCATCTCATCACAAAACTGGAACAAGTGGCTTCACCACCTGCCTGCTGCTGCCTGAAGAAGGCTGGCAGCAAAGATCACCATGAAGTCTGTAGGCGTCCCCACTAGCCTGAAGACTCTCACCACAACCTCCAGCCAATCCTCAGCCGCATGCGGGTCCGTCTCTTCCCGGAACCTGGGTGGCCTCTGGCGCTGGAACTCATGCAGTGCTCTCAAGTGGCATGCATCGCCTACTGCTGGGGCTAGTGGCATCGATGGCCCAACATATGGTAGTACCGCTGGTGCCTCAACTGCAAGAGGGCCCTGAACCGAAGCCTCATCGCTCGGCAGGCTGTCAGTAAGCACATCCCTCTGGGCTCTAGCTGGTCGTCTGTGAAAAGGCATCATGAAAGAAACAACGTGACATGGTCAAACGATTATACCTGGTGAGCTGACCTGGTTTGAGCTGTTTTAAGGGAAAACCTTTGAAAACACACATGCAATCAGTGTTTTTGGGAACAAAGTCGGAAATAAGTTGTCAGGGTCCTGGTGTATGGATACGTCGGTCACCCGCACCAACACTGGACTCACTGAACTGAAGACCACACTCAGTACCCTTAACACTATTGCTTCACAGAAAGAAAATATCAGAGTTATAAGTTCTGCGGTAGAACCGACTCCTCTCATACCAATTTATCACGACCCATCCTCGGGGCCCGTGCCATGACTACCCCAAGCCCGCCTTCCATAGGCCAGGGGCTGGCGACTAGCACCAAAGGCATAAATCCCGATAACTGGGAAGGCATTTCCTTTATAAAAGTAAACAAAACACCACAGAGTACAAGCAGAAGTAAAACACTAAGTACAAGATAAGTGCTAAAAGGTAAATGGGCTAGAATACAAACCCAAATGAAAGTACAACTACAACTGAACAAAGTACAATAGAAAAATACAACAGCTGGAAGAACGGAAGCGGCTCCTGGGTCGTCCTCCTCAGATCCTACCTAAAGGGTAGGTACAGATGGCGCAACTCCTGGATCGTCCACCATAAATCCTACCTGAAGGGTAGGTACAGATAGACTCCACAACGCTCTCGCTTGTCAACCTCCTCGGAGTGTCGTCTCGTCGTGAAGTCCACCTCCAGATACTGACTCGTCGTGTAGTCCACCTCCGGGTACTGACTTGTCGTGTAGTATACCTCTGGGTACTAACTTGTCATGTAGTCCACCTCCGGGTACCGTCCAGTCCTCGAACACTCAGCCTCCGTCAGCACTGCCTGTCGTCTGCAACCAACACAATGAGGTGCGGGCATAGCTCGTGCAGAGGTGAGTATAACGATACTCAGTAGGGACCCCGAGACCCTCAAGGTCTCACTAAAACCAACAAGGATAACCACAAAGAAGATCTCAACAGATAACCTATACTTAGGTATATGCCCATACATATACATAAGTTATCAAGTAACCCATCTCAATCATGAGGAAACACAAGGATTATGAAATCAATGGATAACCACTACCCAGGTATATGCCCATACATATACCTAAGTTATCAAGTGACCCATCTCAATCATGAGGTAAACACAAGGGTCAAAAGTCTCAACTCAAAACCAAGATTTTCATTATCGAAACCACAACTGCTGAAGAGCCCCGTATCTGGAGTGTAAAATGGTCCTGTCATGACTCCGAGATACTCCTCACTAATCCAAGTCTCTGAGGTACTCCTCCTATCGAGTACCTAGGGTCTGCTGCCAAATACTGGGCGCTCCGTCCGTTGTGGGTCTGCCACCAAATACCGGGCGCTCCCCCTAATAGCCTACAGAGGCACTCCTTCGGTCGAGTACCGCAGGTCTGCTACCAACTACCAAGCGCTCCGTCCGTCGTGGGTCTGCCACCATATACCGGGCGCTCCATCCACTGGGCTTGTCGACTCACTCCAATTCGAGTTGGTCAAGCAGTCGTCAGGTCTCAGTCGTCTACACGGTCTCCGTACTCCGTATGCTCGTTCCCGGGAGGGACCACTCCACGAGCTACTGGTCAATACTCAATGTATCACAAAGTCCCACGAATATGTATATCAAAGTACCGCCTCGTCATAAGTGTCTCAACACAATAGACAACGCGTCAATCGGACGCCCGGTCTGTGAGTTATTAGCCATTTCGTCCCAGGGGCTCGGTTGGTTTCATGCGCAAACCAATCCGGTCGTATCTCAACTGTACACCGAACTCCCATAGGGTATACTCATAGGAACCGTTTCACAACGTGATCACCAACACCGCTGACGGTTCGTCAAACGCACGTCCAGTTAGAAAGATATCAGCTTTTCCGCTCCAGGGGCCTGGTTGGATTTCGGGTACAATCTAACCCGGCCATACTTCAACAGCGTCCAATCCTCGGGCGAAGAATGCCAAAAGTTCCATCTCATCAAGAGGAATTCCACAAAGTTAACGGCACGTCAATCGGACGTCCGGAGCTCAAGATATAAGCGTTTCCGCTCTGAGGGCCCGGTTGGTTTCGTGTCCGAACCAACCCAGCCAAACCCAAAATTCTCCGAAACATTGAGTATAATATACCGAAATGACTGTCTCAATCCAAGGGTCGCATCGCCATTAACGGTGTGTCGATTGGAGGTCTACAGCTCAAGATATGAGCAAAAAACCGCGAGGGGTCCGGAAACGGGGGGTCTGGGCCCAGACCCACCCGGCCCAACCCCCCTGGGTCGGCCCGAACCGGGTTGACCCAACCTGGGTCTAGGTCCGACCCGGACAGTGCGACCCGTCCTGGCCGGTGGGTCAGCTCGGCCGGTTACGGCCGAGCGGAGCGGAGTGAGGCGCTGCCCCCGCGTGAAGAACTGCGGCCCCGCGTGGGGCCACCCGTGCCAGTGGACGCGGCAGCTAGCCGCGTCCCGCCACCCCCCTCTGGTCTCGTGCGGTCATGGGACCATGCTTTGCCACTGCGGATTTAGCCGCGGCGGATTTTTCTGGCAGCTCTCCGGGCACCGCCGCGCCGACGGGGGCTTCCGCGGACCACCGGACGCGCTCCGTTGGTCCGATTTGCCTGCAGTCTTCGCCAGAGACCATCTCGGGACCGGAACTTCACTGCAAAGCCTTCAAAACGCCTTCGCGGCCTGCCTCACCATCGTCCATCAATCCGCACTTCGACAACAAAATGCGGGGTATTCAAATCGCCTCCTCGGCCCCGACTCCGCCCATGGTTTCGTTCAACCCCAACGGCGCGGCGCAACGGCGCCACACTTCTTCGTCGTGTTCTTTCTTCTCGTTTCCGCATGGTGAAACGGCACCGCGCTGCCTTTCACGTGCCGCAACAAACTCAAACAACAATTGGGGAAGGAGGGTCGTCCGTGTTCGTGCGGTCTGACCTCCCCCCATTAGTATGATAATAGGCGGCCCAAAAAAAGAAACCAAGAAAGGCGACAGATGAGATCACGATCAAAAATAAAAATAAGCCCCCACAATTTCCTGCAACAAAATATTCCCAACCCGTAGGGAAAACGTTCGCGGATCAACTAAATAATAAGTTGATCCGTGTTATTTGTTTTCGTTAGAATGAAAGAATCAAGGGAATAAAATCATTCTCAAACATAATTCCCTACCTCAAGCATTGCCATCGAACACGAGTTCGTCGTGGAATTAACCATCGCGGAAGAAGAGGATTATCACGGAAGGGAAGGATCGTCGCAGAAGAAATGTCGCGAAAGGAGCATCGTTGACGTCGCGGTACATGGCGTCACGTCGTCGATCTCCGAGGGTTTGGCATTCTTCGTCGGAGGTCAGAGCGTTCTTCGCATTCTTCGCGTTCTTCATCGAAGAAGTACGCTTTCCTCCAAATTCTCTCCACTCCACAAGTTCCAACAGAAAAAAAGAGGTATCTTATTTTATTAACGCACATGACACATTTTAATTTCAAAAGAAAAGAAACGAACAATTAATTCAATGAATTAATTATAACGATTTAACTGACCAATTAATGAGGCGTTTCTTAACCAGAAAAATGCACGATTGACTTTCATTAAAGAGAGGGGGTTGCGAGTGAGTTACTTAGAAGGAAAGAAACGGTGGGGCTCGCATGGGCCCCACCTCACAAATATCCTACCAAGTGGGTAGGATATTTTGGGTTCCACCCTATCAGCTTAACTTAGCTTAATTGGCTTTTAAGTGGCTTTAGGTGAAATAAAATAAAGTTGTCGCACGACTTTATTTTATTTCTTAACTTAACCCCAAAAATTGAAAACCACACCCGAGAAAACACAACTCCGAAAAAGGCGTTTCTAAGCAAATACCAGCGCTGCGATTCCATCGGTGCCCTCAGAATTTAATTCCAAGCACTGGTTCAAAAGTTAGAAAAACCCGCTCGTTCGTTCACTGAACGTACCCGAGCTAAACTTTGAAAATTAATTCAGGCACACCAGGCCTCGGAATCAGGCGCCGTCAAAAACTGCGTTCTTGTAAAATTTCAACGAAAATTAAGAAAAAATTTTCCTTGAAATTTCCAGGTCTTTACAATAATTCTATAAAAAGGGAGGATGTTTCTGATCTACCACTATACATGTAAGAGTATGTATCAAATAATTCCCCAACGCCTGGTCTATAGTTTATGTAGCAGGGCTACTTCATCCATAATTATTTTTCTTAGTTCCTATAATATGCATAAGAGTTAAGAATTATTGCCGAATATACTATGACTTTCAACTCCATCATTCTTCATCCTTCTAAGGAACTAGGGGATCTTTGGATTTTAAAAAATTATTTAAAATAATTATGGTTATTTTTGAACTAGTAGTGACTCTAAAAGATCAATGAGTTAAAAAAGTATCTTTCTTGCTACCAGTGCTACCCATTCCATTATATCTGTACATGTTGTGGATGGAATTTAATTACAATTCAAGAAATCATATATGTTTCTTTCACTTGATAAAATATTGGTCAGAAAATTTTATTTTATTTATTGAATCCCATAGTGTATTATATTTTTTTCTGGTTATGAAAATTTGTGGGGATTCATGATACTAGAGATGATGAGATTTGATGTGATTCTAGGCATGGACTAACTGACCATCTTTTGGGCATACATTGATTTCTATCAGAGATACATATATTCTGATTCATTTAATGGAGAGAGGTACAAAATGATCAAAGAATAATAACTGGGAGCTGGTAGGTTTTATTCAAACATGAGTCAACTCAAGGTGATCATGATGTAAATAGAGAGCTTTGATCTTTTGGCAGGATCAGTGGAAACCCAATTAAATTTTACTATAGTCATGGATCTCCATTAGGTTATATTTCTAGATTACTTCAAAGTAATTACTAATGATATAGGATTTAACTTTGATATAGATCTCATGCCAGGTGGACAACCAATTTCGATACCCCCTTATCATATGGTGCCAATCGAGCTCAAGGAGCTCACAGTGAAGCTTGATGACTTGAAGCATAAGGTCTTTTTTAGGTCGATTACTTTACTATGGGGTTCAATTGTGTTTTTATCTAAGAATGAAGATGGTAATATTTTAATTTTCATTGATTAGTAAAATATGAACTAGGTTACAGTGATGAATAAATACCATTTTACCATGATCGATAAGTTTTTTGATTAGCTACGAGGATCCAGGTGGTTTTCCAAGATTGATTTTCATTCGAGATATCACCAAATATAGGTTATAGAGGAGGATATCCTGAAGATAGTGTTTTAGAGTAAGTATGGGTTATACAAGAACTTGGTGATTCCATTTGGATTGATAAATGTGATACAAGTGTTCATGGATCTCATGAACAATATCTTCTACCCTTAACCATAATTTTTCATTTTGGTGTTCATTGATGACATCCTCATCTACTCGCTAACACCAGAGTATCATGATAGACATCTTGAGATAGTCCTAGATATGCTTTGAACACATCAGCTTTATGCCAAGCTATTAAATTGAAACTTCTAGATTTAGAAGGTGAAGTTATTAGGGCATGTGGTGTTTAAGATAAGTATTTCCATGGACCTAGAGAAGGTGGAGGCAATGATTTCCTAGACACATACCCAAAATGTGTTTGACATTAGAAGATTTATAGGCTTATCAGGGTATTATTGATGTTTTATAGAGGACTTATCTTAATTATAATCACCAATAAATTCACTAAAAAAAGGAAGAAAAGTTATAGTGGTCAGACTAGTGTGAAGATGTGTTTGTTAATCTTAAGCGGAGGTTGACTACATCTCTCGTGGTAGTACTCCCCAAGCTAGGGACGAAACACACCATGTATTCTAATTCATCAGACATTGGTTTGGGAGAATTACTAATGTAGAGGGAGCATGAAGTAGTTTATGGGTCATGCCAGCTTCTACCTCTTGAGTAGAACAAACCTACTCATGAATTGGAGCTAGTATCCATGGTTCATGATTTCAAGTTTTGGTGACACTATCTCTTCAGTGAGTGATTTTTAGTATACACAAACCACAAGATCCACCATTATAAGTTCACATAGAGTTATATAAACATGATACCTGTCACACCCGAGTTTTTGTTTTTTTCCTTGGTTCCGGCTTGGGTCGGGGTTCAGGTGAGACCCTATTTAAATTTATTTGAGTGTTGAAAAAAAATGCATGTGTTGGGGCTTGGAGGCATCAGGCGCACAAGCAGAGTATGGTCTGGAGATCATTCAGTTATGACCAGACACTCGCATGATCACTGTTTAATTAAAAAAAACTCGCAGCACGGTTCACACACGTCCACGTGAGTCGCACGCGGACTGTGCGGTTGCCCAACATTCAAATAAATGAATTGAATAAAATAAAAGCGAGATGAGAACAAATAATTTTAGAAATTAAAGTAAAGAAACTGAAGTTTCGTAATTTTTAATAGTAATATTACTATGGTTTCAGGTCTTTTTATCATCATTATTAAAATTTTATTGCTACTTTAAATGTTACTATAGATAATATAATTAAAATGAATATTAATTAGTGTAGAAAATAAGAATTATTATTAATTCTATTATTATTTTATTAAGTTATTTATTTTGTAGCCACAAAATTTTTAACATCATTAATACTATTATTATTTATCATTTAAGTTTTTTTTGTTAGATTAATTTTTATTTTATTTATTTATTTATTTTATTTTTTATTTCTATTTCCTCTCTTTTTTTCTCCTTATTTTCCTCTCCTGATACCCTATTCCTCTCCTCCTCTCACTCCTCGTCGCGACCCCCCATGTAACCCTATTTTTTTTCACCGCCACACTTCCTCTCTTCTCCCTTCCTCTTGCACCACGAATCTCACCATCCTCCTCACGTTGCAACATCCACCTTCATAGCGCCCCTAAAAGCCGCCTCGCTACGACCCTCCGTGCTCGCCCTAGCCTGCCTCCTCCCTCTCGCCGGCGTGACACCCTCTCTCGTTCGGACACCAACAACAGCCAAATCTCTCCTTCCATCATGCTGGAGCCACCGTCCGCGCCTCCTACCCACACCCTCATGCCACCATACAACCTCCTTGCACTGGACCCCAACCTCGGAGAACCCCTCCCCTAACCCGCACCACTCTCTCATCACCGGTGCAACCCAGCTAGCGCGCCCTAGCCGCTCCTCCCATGTTCAGCGGCGTCCCTTGTGCACAGCAACTTCGACCGGCCCCGGCCCCTCTAGTGGTCCTCGTTTCCGGCGTGCGTGACTCACCAACGATGAATTCTTCCAACGACAACCACCCCTCCTCACCGGTAGTCTCCCTCCCTCCCTTTGTGGAGATTTATTTTTATCCAAGTCTTAAATGTTAATGTTTAATTCCATGTTTTATGGTCTGAGGTTGTTGTTTAGGGCCGTTTTGGTTCCTCACTGGTGCGGTCGGGGTTTGAATAGTGATTAACACCATTTACAGGATGTATTGATCGTTTGAGGTGAGTTTTGCGCCGTCCTTTCTTAAATTATAGATAATTATTGTAGCGGGTATTGTGTTTAATTAAATTGGCGCGAACTTAGTTTTTAAAATAATTAAGTTTTTTTAATTAGTTGGGTGAGAGGTTATTTTTTTTATGAACTTAGTTTGTGATTTATATTTTGTAACCGCCCAGGTGAATTATGGTGCATTTTGACGAAAGCATGTTGCATACTATTTAATAGCTTTTATTAAGTTGTGTAGTTTGTTATTTTAATTGTGCAAGTGTTGCACATTCTGATTTAGTGTGTTGCATGTGTGTGTTTAATTTTAAGGAGGGGTTTTGAATAGGTTTGGGTGTGTAAAGTCGTGGGTTCCACCTTGGAATTTGTTTTATAAAATTTAAAGTGGTTTATTATATAGTGCAGATGGCGCGTTTTGTGTGTTGAAAACATGTCGAGGTGGTTCTTTCGTGTTGTTTGTTCGTTTGGATAGTTTTAAGTATGTGATTGTTTAATTTTAGTTTTGTGCTGTTGTTGCAGCATGTCGGCGTGAAAAAACATCGATACTATGGTCATCATCTTATGCGTGCTTTTAAGTCTGTGCAAGGCGTGTCGTGTCGTCACATTCGATCTGTGAGTCGAGGTAGGTCCCCCACTACACTCACCTTTAAATTTGGAATTTATTAATTGATTGATGTTTTATTAATTTTAATAAATGAGAAATAATATAAGATAATTAATTTTAAATGATTATTTGGTGTAAAAAGAGCCGTTTATTTTATACATGACACTTGGAACATTTTCTTGATGATCGGATACCCAGTATTGAAAGAATGCCTATTTGGCCTTTAAAAATAATTCACGGAATTTCAAATGTAGTTTTGGTTTAAATGATAAATGATTTCTTATGAAGCGTGAATGAGTGTTTTGGGTTTTTCTAAGAAATGAGGCTTTTCTTTAAAATTGGTGAAGGTCTGTTTGACACTTTAATAAAATAAATTATTTTGGAAAACTCACTCAGGGGTGATATTTGGTGTGCGTTGATTGCGTGAGCTGTATTTGATGTTTGTGCATCATGACTTCTTGACTTTCATTGTGGAAGCACCCCTTTTTATAGTATGTGTTGACATGGGAACCTGGCATAGTGAGTGAATCTTCTGAGAACAATTGTTGCACTAGTTTAGATTACACACTAAATAGTGGACCCATAACAGGGGAAGACTGAGTTATTGTTTCTATGGGGATTGGGCCCCTCGGTTAGTCCATGTAGGGATATGCCATGCATTAGGGCGTTATGATTTCATCGAGTTAGGGAATTCCTTCAGGATGAGTCACATGTATGGTATGTTCTGGATTGTTCACGATCTCCTAGGTTCGACCCATGTTTTCTTTAGTGTTTGTTTGTATGTAGCAGATGATTGAGAGGTCTAGTTTGGTTGCTGGCCCATGTGTGCCACTTTCTCCATTTCCCTTAGTGTGTTTTTTGTGTTGTGTGTGGTTTTCCTTTTGAATAACAACTAAAATATGAATTTCGAAATTGTTCGCAAAAATGCTTTAAGATGCAATGCACCTGTTCCTTTCAAACATTTTACTTGTATTGAACTAAAAAGGGAAATGTACTGTTACTTGTTTTAGAAATTAAAGTGTGTGTGGAAACTAATATTTTATATAATTTAGTTCAAACCTAGAATTAATTAATTCTTTATTTAATGGTATGTGCATTGGGAATAGAATTATTTGGGCCTACCTACAGAGTTTTTAATACTCACGCCTATAGTGTTTTAATATTTTTATTTTTGTTGTAGGTTTTACTTGATCTTGTTCACCATGGGAGAGACTTGGTTGGGGTTTGGAGAGTGACTCTCGAGGTCACGAGGAGTTTTGTTCATGCTCAGGTTAGTTGGTTGTTGTTGGTAGCTCTTTTTTTTCATGTTGTTTAGATACTTTGCGTTGTTCTGTTTTCTTTCCATTGATTTATTTATTTTATTGGGTGAAATCATTTACTCTTGTTTAGTTTTGATGCTCGGCACTAGTTTCCAGCCTGTAAAGATCAGGAACGCCCCTCGGGCCATGTCGCGGGCAGACTTGGGTGACCGGTTCAGGGTTGACCCGTGTTGGTTCATGACAATACCGAGGTAGTAGGTGGATTATCTTTTTCATTTGAATTTGATATGAAATTTTCACATGGGAAGGCTAACATTATAGTAGATTCTCATATCCATATGAAACAGGTAGCTCGGGAGCTTGGAGAGTTGACTTTAAAGGCGTAATTATACTAGAAGATCAAATTGGCTAACTAGAGTATTGATGATTTTAAGTCCAATAGTTAATGTAATGTGCTCCATTTGTGGTCACATCTTTTATAGTAAGCCAGTAAAAGGCTAAAAAGGACACTAATATAGAGTGTATTGTGATACAAGAACATATATATAGAAATGAATCAATACTTGGGTGGTTATTGGGGGATGTTGATGTGATCCTTGAGAATGGGAGGGTAGTAGTCCCCACTTCCATAAAATAGGATATGATGTGATATTTATATACCTCTAGATGTGTGGTATATCCTGGTATTAGAAAGATGTACCATGACTTCAGATGACTATTCTGGTGGCCTATGATGAAGAGGGACCTCTGAGGGTTTTGTTTCCTAACACCTTATATACCAAAGGGTAAAGGATGAGAACAAATGTCAGGGTGGTCTACTCCAACAACTACCAGTGTCTATCTGGAAGTGGGTGGATTTCATGATGGAAATTATGATGGGGTTACCTAGGACCCAGAGGATTCATGACACCATATGGGTGATTATCAATCAGTCGAAAAAAGTTTTTCAATTCCTACCAATCTAAGAGTCCCACTTAGTGGATAAGCTAGAAAATCTATATATCAAGGAGATAGTATGCTTAAATGGAGTTCCCTTGAGAATCTTTTTTAATAGGGATGTATGTTTTAGATCTTGCTTTTGATAAGTATTTAAAAAATCTCTAGGTACTCATTTGATATTGAGAAAAATGTGCCATCCTCATATACATGGATAGTCGGAGAAAAATATTTGCGTACTAGAGGATATGCTCTAAGATTATTTTCTAGTCTTCGGTGGAAATTGGGATGATCACCTATTATTAGTAGAGTTCTCTTGAAACATTATTTTCTAGGATTGTATATTGATGGTACCATTTTAGGATCTATATTGGAAGTCATTTTGCTCACCACTGTGTTGGAATGAGGTAGGTGAGGTAGTAGTTTTTGGGTCTTGTATTGTTTTAGAGACATTAATGAGGGTGCAGTTGATCGGGAAGTGGTTGGTGACCACTCAGAGTCAGTAGTGATTGTATGTAGACCATAGGAGAAGACCTTTTGAGTTAACTATTGGTGATCGTGTCTTCTTATGAGTTTCATATTGGTTGGGGAATCTTCATTTATGAATGCAAGGAAAATTGGCACTATGGTTTTTGGTACCCCTCATGGCCACTAAATGGGTTGGAATGATAGTGTACCTTATGGACCTTCATCCACGTTATGGAGGGATGCATGATATGTAAATACACCGACCATAGTAGCCTAGAGTCAGTGGTTAGTTTATTAAATTTTAACTAGATAAAATCAATCACATCCCAAAGGATTTAATAGTTTATTATTCATGGTAAAATATATACATAATTTGTATTCACATTACATTTCAAAATATAAAATACAAAATAGTATTTTCTTTGAGTAAACCACTCTTTCCTTTAATATATCCCTATATATAAATCATAATGTACTTACCAGTATCAGTATAAAAATAAAACATAATAAATAGGTGATCTCTGATTCTCAGTAAGGGTAATCATACAATACAAGCTATCATGAATAAATAAGACATAATTAATATGATAATTTAAATAACTAAAACACCTTCCATTTGATGAATGACTTGAGAATAATTTGATAGTAATAAAAAATGATCAAACAAGGATATATAAATAATCACATGATATTGAAATATAAAAATGGATATTCTAAGTATTTGAATAATCACATGGAATATAAATAAATGAATTGATAATTATGGAATTCATAATGCCAAACATATGAAACATAATATCTAGGCCTTGTTTCAAGACATCTAAACAAATGGGTAATGCCTTAGCCAAAACCCAATCTAGTTTTTCCAATTATACCTACTAATGTATCAAGGGGATATCTATAATCAGTCCCCACTCATCACTTACTAAGTCCAATGCATTCCTCATATGAAATTGGTGAAACATAATCAATATAAACATTCGTATTGGAAAACTAACATATAAAATGTTAAAAATTACCCCAATAAAATAAAAATAATCATAAAAAATAAATTGAAATATTATAAATGGTATCAATAAAATATACCCCCAATTTATCATAAGTACAATTATTGGTTTATGTCATTTATGAATAGAAGTAAAAAAATTCATTAAAAACATTTTTGAGGAAAATAATTTTTTCACTTTGAAAATATATATATTTTTAAAAAGTTTAAAAAATATTATTTAATTAATTTTCATTTAAAATATCATTTTAAAAACTAAAAAAATAATATTTTAAACATTTATTGTTCATGATAGCCGAAAATTTCATTCATGTCGTAAAAGTTTAAAAAATATTCCTTCCACATTTTGTGTAAAATCTAAACAGTCCTTGTTTTGAAAAGGACATGAATATTCCATTCCATTTTTTTATAAATAGTCATAATGGGTAAAATTTTCTTTAATAAGTAATTTTTAAAGGGTCATAAAAATTTGAAAACAATTTTTGAAAAAATGGATTTTGATGAAAATGGATTTTTATCTGAATAGAGAAATAAAGTTGAATTTTATTAAAAAAAATTCTCAAAAATTTTAAATATTAAAGAGTAGAAAAATTGTACTATTTAATTAAAAAAATAATTAATAACCATAGGAGAAGAATATATATTGATTTTAGGATATAAATATCAAATAATTCTCCCAAGGGAGACTAAAAAACAATCCTGAATAATGATGATATTATGAAATAAAACCATACCACTTTGGTAAATTCTGAATTATAAGCCCCATAAATGAAATAATAATAAACTGAAACATTTTATACCATTAATATAAATTGATTCATGATATAAAATATAAAATGGAAGTCTATACACCACAAAAATGAATAACTGGTGAATCTTGAATATGCCTCTCATAAGGAAAAGTGAGATGAGAAACCCTTACCTCAAGTTCTACTTCCTTTGTTTGTGTCCAAATATCCTCTATTATAAATATTTGTTTATTATAGATATATTCTATAACAATAATGATATATGATTTACTTATAGTATTTTATCATCTATTTATTATCAATTCTTTGTTAAAATCACTGTTTCAGACGATAATTGCTTCATTTTTTATGTATGTTTTAATGTGGTAATATTTGTTCTTTTAATTCGAAAATGGTTAAATAATATCCATAATTTAAAACATGAAATAAATATAATATATATTAATTATATATTTATTTATAGTAATCTATAAAATTTATTGATAGAAAATAGATTACACTGTTCATGGAGACGGTAAGTCATACTTACGCATGAATGTTGTTTCCATTTTCTCGAAGAATGAAATGAAATAAAGTTAAATAATATATTAGAGTCACATAATCATTTTTATATCATATATTTTACATATATTCATTAAATTTACCATAATTACCTTCCATGAAAAGAATTAGTCAAAATTGAATCACATCGCTTCACGAGGTGGTAGTCCGATGTACACACAAACGACATTATCATATTCCCCATGGAATGAAAAGAAAGAAGTTATATTCAATATAATAGTTTTAGAATTATGATTATGTTATATATATAATATATATTCATTTAATATATCCTTATTACAATCCAATTAAAACAAAAATGAAAAACACATCACATTGGTTCGTGAGGTGGTAGTCCGCTGTACACACGAGTGACATTATTGTTTAACAAAGGTTGGGAGATAAAAAGTTAGATGTGGTATTATAATTATAGAGGTATAATAATATCATAAATATCATATATAAACATTAAATATATCATTATATCCATTCATGATAGATGGATATGAAAAACGAATAACATCGGTTCGTGAGGCAACAATCCGCCATACACACAAATGATGGTTTCATATCACATTTTATGGAAGAGGATACAGATATTTGTAATTCCCTCATAATAAAAAAATATTATTATATTTAGGATAATTCATTTATTATATTTTTATGTCTGAGATTTTCCATGTATTATTTTTAAATATTATATGGAATTATTTTGAGACCAGGATTTGTGATGGCGTGTGATTCTGAGGCCCGGAGTGCCCAAAATAAATGTTTGAAATAAATTAATCTTTTAAATAGAATTCATGAGTGGTTTTCCTAAAAAACTGGAATAAATTTTAAATTGGTGCTTGGATGAGAAATCTGAGGGCACCATTTCATTCAGAGAATCAACTTTACCTTAGTCTAGGCCTAACATTAACTTGCACCGGTCGACAACAGAAGTTTGTTTTTGAACATTTTAAAGGAAAAAAATAAATCAATAACTTAATTTATTTTAAACATTTCCATAATGTAGCAACACAATAATTGCTTTTAAATGACTTGAAGCCTAGGGTTAGGCTCATAACCCTGGAAACTTTATGTGGATACTCTGGAGCATTGGAGAGCAGCCATCCCCAGAGTAATATTGATGAATGACAATAGGCAATGAAACATGGATCATTGTGTTGTGAGGTCAAATCCAAACCGATAACCAATTTTCCTATTTATCGATGATCAAGGTAGGGGTTGTTATTTCAATTCAGCCTTCCCCGTTCTTGGATTCAAATAGTGAATGCAAATAAACTCATGAACAGGTTGACCAACAGATATGTAAAATCCAAGAAAATGTAAAGTTAGTTTTATTGTAAAAATATCTTATTAAGTATATTTATTTATAAATAAAAACAAACTGAAAATGTTTTTAAGAAAATCTTCTTAAAAAATATATAATATATTTTAAATGAATAAAAAGCAAAATCAATCGACTATTATTTTGATAAGAATAAATTAAGTTATGAACATATTCACTATTAATATTTACATTTTAATATATTCTAATAATTAATTAATATGACATATGAATAATTATTTTATTATAAAGATAATGTGGTTTTATTTTCAAAAATATGATATATATATATATATATGGAATTATATTTATTAGTTTTAAATTATAAACTTTTATTAAAATAACATTTTATAAAATCTTTAATATTATGATTTTTTTAAAATTAAATTATAATTATATAATATAACTATTTTAATATTGTTTTGAGATTATACATATATAAATGTTATAAAATTAGATTATAATTTTTTCATAAAATTTTGAAAATTAATAAATGATGTTAATTTAAATTCTTTTAAAAAGACATTAAATAAATATAAATAGGTTGGTTTTATAAAATTTAATTTTCCAATGAAATGATATATATATATATATATATTTATAAATATATTAGTTTTGAATGATTAAATTATTTTTTATAAAATTATTACTTTATAACGATTTGTTTTATAATTAAATATTCATTTAAATGTAAAATTAATAATAACAATATGTTAATGTTTTGAAATAATAATTTATATATAAAAAATAAATAATCCGAATAGGGGAAAAGGGGCATTGATTCAGTGGTCTGTGAGGGGGTTGCCGCACTCGAGAAATCAGGTTTGGGGGTTGCACTGACCCTGTTTTTTCCAGATTTATCGCGGTCTGAGAGGAGCAAAGGCGATCGTTGAGTGCCTGAGAGATAGAGAGAGGCCACAATGGAGCTTCGGACTCGAGATGCTTAGTAGTGGTCCATGTCTATAAAGATGAACGTGGAGCGAGGCTGAGGTGTTTTCGACGCCAATTGAGTGTGGAAAGACCACCAACCAGGTTCTCATTCACGCTTAGGAGTCTTGTTTGTACCGGTAACTTTCCATGTATCAAGGTTAGGGTTTCATTTTTCTCTAACCTAGTTTTAGGTAGGTGTTCTTCTATTTAGGTCTGAATTTATTTGGATTAGCAATATTTTTTCTTCATCAATCTATTTATATGTTTGTCATTACGTCATTTTATCTTCTTCCTATTTTCTTTATGAACAACAACTATTTTTTTGGTTCATTTCTTTCATTTTAAATTCTACTATAGTGTTAATTTTAAATTAAATCAGTCAATTCTATTGGCTAGTTTTGTGGTGTCTTCTTCCCCACAGATTAATCAATTTATGTGTGTCATTTTGGTGTGCCTATGGATTAAGCATGTAGGACAAGCTCATGTGTGTGTGTACCACTGTTTATATAGTGTAATTCATATCTATAAAAAGATAGTTATCTGGGTGTGTAAATTCGTTTTTGGAGGAAAACCATTTTGGAGTCCATTGTAGGTTTTGTTACATCGTTTCAAGTAAGGGTTTAAATTATATTGTCTATATTATATACACTTACATCTACATGTATATATGTACAAACATGATTTTATATTTATCTAGTTTTCAAAAAATTATAAGGTAAGGGAAAATATATTTCCAATTTTAAAAAAAGGGTTTTTTTCAATTATAAGGTGTTATTCATCTTATTTTATATCCTAAAAATTGTATGTTATAACAGTTTAATTTTCAGGTATGATTCTTGACTCTTTATTGTAATGTGTAAACATATTTTATGTTAATCAAAACTAAGTTTTATTTAGTTAAAACTTATATTTTTATTGAATAAACATGAAACTATTCCTTGATGTTGTGTAATTATAATTCCTTATCCTTATATATATACATGTATACATGATTATGGAAAAAATTAAGATCTTTAACTTAGAATATGAATTTATGGTTTTAAAATATATAAGTTATTTTATTGAGTTTATGTTTGATGAATATGATTTATTGCCATACATCATCAACTATCAATGAAATTTCATACTTTGTTATATGTAAACTTATTTATGTATATACATAAGTGCATGTGCATGGAGTGAATTTTTCATTTATCAAAGTTTAGTGCAAGAAGAATTTTATGTGAATATGGGTATTAAAAAACCATTTATATATATTAATTTCCGAAATTTATCTTATACATATCGACTTACTGAATAGTTGTTACATGTTTTGATAGTGCAAGAAAAAAAATTTATGGGATAAAATTACAAATTATGAATTAAAACTATATATATATTTATATATTGACATACAAAATAATTGTTACGTGTCTCTTTAATAATTTTGTGTGAATCAATTAATTATTTATTTTCTAAATTTAATCAAAGAAGATAAAAGTATATATATGGGTTTTCAGATCAAATGATCACTATTTCATTATCTGTTATATTTGTGATTTATAAATAAAGACGTTAATTTCAAGCAGTGGATTCACCAAATTTTGGTTTTGAAAACTCTTGGTAAAATTCTACATCAAGTGATTATTTTTCTTTAATGAAAATAATAATATGTATGCATATTTAAAATTTTTTGGGTTTGTATTGACAAAGGAAGAACCATGGAAAAATGTTTTCGAAAATTGGGCCTTGTGAAATATATGACATTATGGGGAGTGAACTCATAAGTTTTAGTTATAACCAGTAGCCTATGTATGGATTTTAATATGGACTGACAATTATGATGAATGACCCATCCAAAAATCAATATTTTTGAAGGATAATTCCCAACTGCTTTTCAAGTATAGCAATTTTGTGAAATACTGTTTTTCTATATATATAATCATGTTTTGTGAGAATCCATTTTAAGTATTAAAAATTATTTGGTAGCAATGTTTTAATGAATTTATTAGTTGTTTTGAAACCCATTACGGGGAAAATCCAATGCTCACCCCTTATTTAAAATAATTTTCATAGGTTATCTTGATGTCGTAAGTTGGAAACTGTCATTTTTTTTGTGTGTACCCACAAAAGTGTAAAAGGATTATTGATTTATTTTATGCTTGTTGAAACTCTTATAAATGTTTGATGTTTCTATATAATACTTCTAAAACTAGAATGGTAAAGATCTTCTGTATATGTAATATGTTGTGTAATTATTTAGTTTCTTTTTCAAAAAAAATTACACAACATATTTTGGCACCAGCTCCGAGCAGCTGGGGTCGGGGTCTTTATAATTTGTATCGTAGGAACAATCTAGATAACTTTGGATATTAGATGTTATTGAATATAAAAAGCTTATCAGTCCTAGTGTTTCTTAAGTCTAAAGATATAAACTCATAATTCTTCTAAAGTCGGACGACTCATAATTCTTCTAAAGTCGGACAAAACGAATTGCGAGGGCACAATTCTTTTTAAGGGGATGATAATCTAACAACCCAAAAATTCTAAAGTTAGTTTTATTATAGAAATAATTCTTAAGTAGATTTATTTATAATTAAAAACAAATTGACAATTTTTTTAAGACCATTTTCTTAAAAATATATATAATATATTTTAAATGAATTAAAATCAATATAAATCAACTATTATTTTGAAAAATAATAAATTATTTTTTGAACATATTCACTATTAATATTTACATATTAATATATACTAATAATTATTTAATCTAACATATGAATAATTATATTATTATGAAAATAAATTTGTTTTATTTTCAAAAATATGATATATATATATATATATATGAAAATATATTTTTGAGTTTAAAATTATAAAATTTGATTAGAAGAAAATTTTATAAAATTGTTAATATTATTACTTTTTTTAATAAAATTATATTTATATAATATAACTATTTTAATATCATATTGAAATTATACATATATGAATGTTATATAATAAGATTATAATTTGTTTTATAAAATTTTTAAAATTTATAAATGATGATAATTTTAATTCTTTTAAAAAGACATTAAATAAATATAAATAGGTTGGTTTTATAAAATTTAATTTCCCAAGGACATGATATATATATATATATTAGTTTTGAATGATTAAATTATATTTTTATAAAATTATTACTTTATAAATATTTTTCTTATAATTAAATATTCATTTAAATATAAAAGTAATAGTAATAATATGTTAAAGTTTGAAAATAATTTTTTTTATAAAAAAATAAAGAATCCGAATAGGGGAAAATGGGTGCCAATTGGGTGGTCCGTGAGGGGGTTGTCATGCCTAAGAAATCATGTTTGGGGGTTCCACCATCTCTGTGTGCTTCAGATCTATCAGGGCCCGAGAGGATTAGGGGTAATTATCGAGCGTCTGAGAGAGAGGCCATAATGGAACTTCAGACCTAGGAGGCCGGACGATAGTCCAGGTCGGGCAGGACGAATGCGAAGTGAGGATGAGGTGCTTTCACTGCTAACCGAGTGTGTAAAGACCCCCGGTGAGGGACCAATTCAGTCTTGGGACTCTGTTTTCCAGTGGTAGTTGTTCAATCGTCGAGGTTAGGGTTTTGTTTTTTCCAACCTAGTTCTAGGTAGGTGTTATCCTTTTTATGTATAAATAACTTCGGATTAGTAGTAGGTTTTTCTTCATCTATCCATTTATATGTTTGTCATTTCTTCATTTTTTCTTCTTCTATATTTCTTTATGAACAAAAATTGTTTTGTTTTGGATCTTTTCTATCAATTTAGAGTCTACTGTAGTGTTAATTTTGAATTGAATCTATCAATTTGGTTGGATAGTTTTGTGGTGTCTTCTTTACCATATATTAAACAATTTATGTGTTTCATTTTGGTGTGACTATGGATTGAGCTTGTAAGACAACCTCATGTGTGTGTACCATTGTTTATACAGTGATATTTATGTCTATAAAAAGCCAGTTATCTGGGTGTGTAAATGCATTTTGGGAGGAAAACCATTTGGGAGTCTGTTGTAGGTTTTGTTCCACCTTTTCAAGTAAGGGTTTAAATTATATTTCCAAAATTATATGCACATATATCTACACGTATATATGTACATACAAAATTTTATATCTATATAATTTTCAAAAAATTATAAAGTAAGGTAAATTATATTTTTATGTTAAACAAAAGTTTTTTTTTTCAATTATAAGGTGTTATTCAACTTATTTTATGTCCTGCAAAGTGTATGTTATAGTAGTTTAATTTTAAGGTATGATTCTAGAATCATGATTTTAATGTGTAAAAATATTTTATATTAATCAAAACAATGTTAGATTTTTTTAAGAACATATATTCTTATTGAATAAACATAAAACTATTTAGCGATGTTAATCAAAACAATGTTAGATCTTTAACATTGAATATGAATTTATAGTTTTTAAATATATAAGTGATTTTGTTGAGTTTATGTTTGATTAATATGATTTATTTCAATAATTCATAAATTGTCAATGACATTTGTTTACTTTGTTATATGTAATTTATTTATGTATATACATGAGTGCATGTGCAAGGAGTGAATTTCTCATTTATCAAAGTTTATTACAAGAATGATTTCTTTTGAGTATGGGTATTAATTAAACCGTGTGTATATATTAATTTCCAAATTTATGTTATATATATTGATATACTAAATTATTGTAACATGTTTTGATAGCTTGAGGAAAACATGTCTGGGATAAAATTATGAATTAATGAATAAAACTATATATATATATATATATAAAATAATTTTTACATGTCTATTTTATAATTTTGTGTGAGTCACATAATTATTTATTATTTACATTTAATAAAATTTGATAAGAGTGTATATGTGTTTTTAGATCAAACAAGCACTATTTCATTAGTCGTTATATTTCTGATTTACAAATAAAGATGTTTATTTCAAGGAGTGGATTCTACAAATTTTGGTTTTATAAATTCTTGAGTATATTTGATAACATATAATTTTTTAATCTAATGAAAATAATAATATTTATTCATATTTGAAATGTTTGGGGTTTGGATTGAGAAATTCATAACCATGTATTTTTTTTCCAAAAATTGCCACTGGTGAAAAATGTGAAATTATGGGGCAGAACTCATAAGTTTTCATTATGACCAGTAGTCTATGTATGGATTCTAATATGGAAATCCAAGTATCATGAACAACCCATAAAAAAATTAATATTTTAGAATGATAATTCCCACTGCTTTTCAAGTTTAACTATTTCATGAAATTTTATATATATATATAATCATGTTTTGTGATATTCTATTTTAAGTTTGAATATTTATTTTCTAGAAATGTCTTAAGAATTTATTGGTTGTTTTGAAATTCCCTATTAGGCATATAAAATGATCACCCCTAGTTTAAAGTTATTTTCACAGGTCACCTTGAAGTCATAAGTTGGACGCTGTTTTTTTTGTGTGTGTGCAAACACAGAAGTATAAACGGGCTATTGTTTTATTTTATGCTTGTTTCAATTTTGATAAATTTGTGATGTTTTTATCTAATACACCAGAACATAGACTGGTAAAGATCCTATGTATATGTAATATGTTTTGTAATTATTCAGTTTCTTTTTCAAAAAATAATTACACATCACATTTTGGCACCAGCTATGGCCAACTGGGCTTTGATTCTTTATAATTGGTATTAGAGGAATGGTCTATATAACTTTAGAGATTAGATGTTGTTGAGTCTAAGAAATTTTTCAGTCCTTCTGTTTCTTAATTCTAAAGATATAAATTTAGAATTCTTTTAAAGTCTGACGAAATGAATTGTGAGGGAAAAATCTTTTTATGGGGTGGAAAATGTAACATCCCACAAATTCTAAAGTCAGATTTATTATAAAAATATTTTATTAATTATATTTATTTATAATTAAAAAATGATAAATTTTTAAGACAATTTTTATTAAAAAGATATATAATATATTTTAAATGAATAAAAAGAAATATAAATTGACAATTATTTTGAAAAATAATAAATTATGTTACGAACATATTCACTATTAATATTTACATTTTAATATATGCTAATAATTATTTAATCAAACATATGAATAATTATATTAATTTAAAAATAACTTGGTTTTATTTTTAAAAACATGATATATATATATATATATATTTGTATATATATGAAATTATAATTATTATTTTTAAATTATAAACTTTTATTAGAATAATGTTTTATAAAATTTTTAATATTATGAATTTTTTTTAATAAAATTATAATTAAATAACATAACTATTTTAATATAGTATTGAAATTATATATATATATATATATATATATATATATATGAATGTTATAAAATTACATTATAATTTTTTTTATAAAATTTAGAAAATTTACAAATTATGATAATTATAATTCTTAAAAAAATTAAATAAATATAAAAATATTGGTTTTATAAACATTAATTTTCAAATAACATGGTATATATATATATTAGTTTTGAATGATTAATTTTTTTTTATAAAATTATAACTTTGTATAGATTTTTTTTATAATTATATGTTCATTTACATATAAAAGTAATAATAATTATAATATGTTAAAGATTTAAAATAATATTTTTTATAAAAAAAGTTAAGAATCTAAATAGGGGAAAAGGGGCATCGATCGGGTGGTCCGTGAGGGGGTTTTTGTGTCTGAGAAATTGGGTATAGGGATTCTGCCGACCCTGTGTGATCCAGATCTGTCGCGGTCTGAGAGGAGCATAGGAGATCATTGAGTACCAGAGAGAGAGAGGCTACAATAGAGCTTCAGACTCGGGAGGTCGGGCAGTGGTCTAGGTCAGGCCGAACGAACGTAGAGTGAGGCCAAAGTGTTTTCGCCACCAATAGAGTGTGGAAAGCCTTCTAGTAAGGGTTTAATTCAGGTTAGGGGGTATGGTTTCCAGCAGTAGTGGTCCAATCATCTAGGTTAGGGTTTCGTTTTTCTCTAACATCGTTCTAGGTATGTGTTCTTCTGTTTAGGTCGGAATCTCATTGGATTAGTAGTGGTTTTTCTTCATTAATTCATTTATATGTTTTTCATTGCGTCGTTTTTTATTCTTACTGTTTACTTTATGAACAAAAACAATTTTTTTTGTTTGTTTATGTCAATTTAGATTCTAATTTAGTGCTAATTTTAAGTTGAATATATCAATTCTGTAGGCTGGTTTTGTGGTTTGTTCTTCCCCATAGATTAAACAATTGATATGTGTCATTTTGGTGTGCCTATAGATTGAGCCTCTAGGAAAATCTCATGTGTGTTTGTATCACTATTTATACAATGGAATTTATGTCTATAAAAAATCATTTATTTGGGTGTGTAAATGCATTTTTGGAGGAAAACCATTTTAGTGTCCATTATAGGTTTTGGTCCACTGTTTCAAATAAGGGTTTAAATTATATTATCCAAATTATATTCACATATATCTACATGTACATAAGTACATACATGATTTCATATCTATCTAATTTTTATAAAATTATAAGCTAAGGGAAATTATATTTCTGTGTTAAACAAACCTGTTTTTTTCAATTATAAGGTGTTATTCATCTTATTTTCTATCCTGAAAAGTGTATGTTATAGCAGTTTCATTTTTAGTTAGGATCCCTGGCTCTTGATTCTAATGTGTAAACATATTTTATTTTAATCAAAACAATGTTTTATTTGGTTAAAAAATTATAATTTTCATGAATAAACATGAAACTATTCCGCGATGTTGTGTAAAGATAATTACGTATCCTTATATATATATATATATATTTATTTATACATGATTATAAAAAACTTTTCGATCTTTAACATAGAATTTGAATTTTTTTTAAATATATAGGTTATTTTGTTGAGTTTATGTTTGATGAATATGATTTATATCCATACATCATAAATTTTCAATGACATTTCATACTTTGTAATATTTAAACTTATTTATGTATATACATGAGTGTAGGTGCATGGAGTGAATTTATCAATTAAATAAGTTTAGTGAAATAATGATTTAATGTGAATATGGGTGTTATAAAAACCATGTGTATATACCAATTTCATAATTTATGTTATATATATTGATATACTAAATAATTTTTACATGTTTTGATAGCACAAGCAAAACATGTATGGGATAAAGTTATGAAATATGGAATAAAAATATATGTATATATGTCAACAAACAAAATAAATGTTAAATTTCTCTTTAATAATTTCACGTGATTAACATAATTATTTATTCTTTACGTTTAATTGATAAAGATAAAAGTATATATGTGTTTTCAGATCAAATGAGCACTATTTCATTAGCCGTTATATTTGTGATTTACAAATAAATACTTTTGTTTCAGGCAGTGGATTCTTTGATTTTTGGTTTTAGAAACTCTTTTGAAAATTGGATTACATGTTATTATTTTTCTTTAATTAAATTAATAATATGTATGAATATATGAAATGTTTTTGTTTTGGATTCAGAAAGGCATAACCATGGAAAAATGTTTTCAAAAATCATCACTAGTGAAATAAGTGACATTATTGGGAGTGAAATCATAAGACTATGTTATGACCAATGTCCTATATATTTATTTTTAATATATACTTCCATGTATCATGAATGACCCTTTAGAAAATTGTTTTTTTAGAAGGAGAATATCCAACCTCTTTTCAAGTGTAACTATTGAGTGAAATGAACTTTTTCTATTTATATATATAATCATGTTTTGTGAGAATCCATTTTAAGTATGAATATTAGTTTGAAAGAACTATTTTAAAAAATTTATTGGTTGTTTTGAATACCCTTACTTGGAATATCTAATACTCACTCCTTGTTTAAATCTATTCTCATAGGCCACCTTGATGTCCTAAGTTGGACACTGTCGTTTTTGGTGTGCACGTGCATAGAAGCGTAAAATGAATATTTTTTTTTATTTTATGCTTGTTTCAAATATAATAAGTGTGTGAAGTTTTTATCTAATAATCCAAAACATATAGTAGTAAAGATCCTCTGTATATGTAATATGTTGTGTAATTATTCAGTTTATTTTTCAAAAAAAAAATTCACAACATATATTTGCACTAACTCCGGGCAGTTAGGGTTTGGGTCTTTATAATTGGTATCATAGGAACAATCAAGATAACTTTAGAGATTAGATGTTGTTGAGTCTGAGAAGTTTAATGACCTTGTGTTTCTTAATTATGTAAACATAAATTCAGAATTCTTATAAAGTTTAATGAAACAAATTGTGAGGGTACAATTTTTTAAGGGGGGGATAATGTAACGACCCAAAAATTCTAAAGTTAGTTTTATTATTTAAATATTTTATTAATCATATTTATTTATAATTAAAAGAAAACTGATAATGTTTTTTAAAAAAAATTCTTAAAAAAATATATAATATATTTTAAATTAATAAAGAGGAATATAAATTGACTATTATTTTGATAAATAATAAATTATGTTACAAACATATTCACTATAAATATTTACATTTTAATATATGCTAATATTTTTTTAATATGACATATGAATAAATATATTATTATAAAAATAACTTGGTTTTATTTTTCCAAATATGATATATATATATATATGTATATATAAGAAATTATAATTATTAGTTTTAAATGCAAAACTCTGATTAGAATAATGTTTTATAAAATTGCTAATATTATGAATTTTGTTTAAAATAATTATAATTATATAATATTATTATTTTAATATATTATTGAAATTATACATATATGAATGTTATAAAATTAGATTGATTGGAAGAGATTGTGATGAATGGCCTCAGTGGGGGGATGCTCGACAATGGAAAATCTCTCGATGGTCGCCCCGAAAGTGCACTTCGTAAACCCTAATATGCTGAAATCAGAAGAGGATTAATGCTCCTCCATCACAATCTCCTCACCATGGAATTCTCAGATCTCATCTGGGAACTTCACTCAAAGGAAACGATGAATCTGAATAGAGATGAACCGCCACAAGCAAAAAATTTGAGGGTAAAGGGTATCTCTTTCCTTGAAGCCTTGACGGGTACTGAGCATACAAAGCTGACATCAATGAATTCAACAAGGATTAAGAAAATGGCTGATGGGGTTTTTTGTGTTAAATCATATCCAGTCATGATACAACAGAGATCTCAACACTATAAGTTCTCTATCATGGGTTGTGTTGCGTATCTTAAAGGTGATAAACACTACTCTTTCTCTGATTTAAAACCTAGAAGTTCTTCCTATTGGGGTTTCTCTAACTAGAAATTGGTTTTGCTTGGTAAAGTCTATTTCCATATTCTTTTCTCTTCACAATCTGACATTGATAGTTCTGGAACATTGGAAACCTTAACCTGAATCCAGGACTTCTTCTCCTCACGGAGTGGGACTTTTCTTTTAATCCTAATCTTCATAAGAACAATTATGCTTAGGTATGGGTTACGTTTTACAACCTTAACTGGTTTTTTTGGCTCCCATAAATTTTTAATGATATCTCTGTTTGTGTTGGTACACCCTTGAAAGTCGATCAAAGAACACTGAATGGGGACCTAGGTCTGTATGCTAGGGTGCTGATTGAATTTAACCTAGAAACCAAACCCCCTCAATCGATTACCTTCACTGCTAATGAATACAAAATGGTTGTGAACCTGGAGTATGAAAGGCTACCCCCTTTTTGTGAGTTTTGAAAAATACCAGGACACATAGTTCACAATTATAGGAAATTTCATAAGCAACCTCCCCAAAAAATCTATACTGGCTAGATAGAAGTTAAAAAGAATAGGAGGGAGAAGGAAACTATATTTGATAAACCTGAAACATCACAAAAAAGGGAGGAAAAATGGGTTGTCAAGACCAATCCCTTTGGATGTTTGGAATCTAAAAAAGGCAAAGGATGGGCTGAACTAGATGATGAACAGGAAATTGAAACTATTGAGCAGATATTAGAAATGATATTGAACAGGATGTCCTAGGTATTATTTCACACCCACAATCTGACTTGGATCTAACAGGTCCTTCTTCATAGAATTATTCACCTTTGAACCCACTTCTGAATGGATCAAACACTGATCCATCTGATCAGTGTAATAAGACTCATGGACTCTAAAAATTATCTATTAAAGAGCATAATCCTCCCTCTCATAACCAAACCTCTTCATCGGAAAACACCACCCTATATGCACAACCCTCCTTTTAAAAAGAGGACAATAATTGGTAGGTTGAACAGGATTATAGGGTTTCCCTACTGTCCTCCCCGAGCAACAAGGATAGGATGCAAGAATGTAGGGAGATCCTCCCAGAACAGCCTGGGTGGATAATTTCTACTCCCTTTACAAGATGTATGGATACCCAGGACATGCAACCTACTACTTTTCATGATTCCAAAGGGAACCGAGTAGTTTCTCCTTCAAACAAGCTCACTGTCTCAGACTCTTACACCTAAGGTGAAAAAGTTATAATTTTTTTGGGCAGTGCAGATGCTTATAACCCTCTCTAGAACATCAATCATTGTAGGTTACACATGGTAGTACTCCAAGGGAGGCTTCTTCTGGAATCTCTACAAGGTCAATGACCATGGGATCCAAAAATAAAGGGGACAACCCCTCCAAAAAAGGTACAAATGAATATGTTATACTAGAATTGTCAGGGGATTTCCAACCCTAACACCTTTAATGTTTTAAAATGGTTTATTAATACTCACTGCCCTAAACTATTTGCTATTGCTGAACCAAAAGTAAATTATGACTTTATATTCAAATATTCATTCCCATGTTGCTACTGTTTAATAGGGGCTTGTATTAATGGTATAGCTACTGAATATTTATGGATATTTTTCTCACTCTTCTTTGCAGAATGCTAGTGTTTATAACAACTCAAATCAAACTATTACCTGTGATTATATTTTTAAGCATGCTCATATTTACACTAAATTTTTTTATTCTTTCAATAGATACCAAGATAGAATATCCCTTTGGAAATATCTCACCCAAGTTAGTAACACTATCCATAATCCTTGGTTTATAGTTGGGGACTTAATGCTATTTTAGCTCCTAGTGAGAAATTAGGCCCTCTGCATGACTCCATCTCCACTAGGGAATTTAAAACTTTAATTGAAATTAATATCCTTACAAAGGTTAATCTAATGGGTGTTATACTCACCTGGTATAAACAAACATTATAATAGGATTGTGGCTAGTAAACATGACAGGTCTTTCACTAATGACCATGCCCTGGATAAATGGGACAACATTTATAGTATCACTCTTATGAAGAATGCTTCGGATCACCCTCCCATATTAGTTAGCTTTTCCCACAAAACTAAAAAACCCAAAACCCTTTTCAGATATAACACTGCCTAGTCCTCTGACCCAGACTGTATGAATATCATCAAAAAGTCCTTGGCTAATATGCATAGTGATAATGATGTGTTTGCCTGCCTGGTGAAATTTAAAATGCTTAAGCAAGTCCTCGAAAACTTGTGAAAATATAAATAAAATGAAATAGACAACAATATCACCCTTTTGGAAAAAGAACTTACTCAAATT
Source organism: Viscum album (assembly GCA_963277665.1). Lineage (NCBI taxonomy): Eukaryota > Viridiplantae > Streptophyta > Magnoliopsida > Santalales > Viscaceae > Viscum > Viscum album. Next base: position 1,480,532,293 of record OY728141.1, on the reverse strand, counting down.
AAAAAGGATAGAACCTCCTCTAACTTCACTCAGGAATCCCAACATGAAAGAAACATTTCCTCTAAACTTATCACTCTGCTCAAATTTAAGGACAACCCCAAAAAGAAAATCTTTAAATCCAAATGGATGAATGATGGGGATTGGAATACAAATTTTCACAATTCCCTCTATAGAGTTATAAAATCCTATAGGCCTCTTGCCTATCTTATAGAGGGGGGGGGGGTCATATTCTTGACACAGAGGAAAGCATTGCGAATCATGTGATAGTTTACTTTTGAAATCTCTTAAATGGAATAGTGATTGATAAAGATCTTATGCCTGGTGTCATTCCCATGCTGGTTACTGATGTGTAGAACACTTTTCTTAATAGTATTTCTTTTGTCCAAGAAATTAAAGACACAGTCTTTAGCCTAAACTCGGACGGTGCTCTTAGGCCAGATGGTTTAAATAATGGATTCTATAAAAAAAAACTGGGATGTAATTCAGGATGATATTTGTCGCATGGTGAAAATTTTCATTTCCAAAGGCATTCTTTCTCATGGTTTAAATTCTAAATTCCATGTCCTTATCCCTAAAAATGAGAATGCAGATGAATTACACCTCTTCAGGCCCATTTCTCTCATAAAATCTCTCTAAGATTATAACCAAATTAATTTCCAATAGAATTGCTACTATTAGAAATCAAATTGTCTCCTGGAATCAATTTGGATTTATAAAAGGAAGATCTATTCAAAACTATATTTGTCTTGCCTCTAAATCAACATATCTCTTAAACAGAAAAAATCGAGGACGGAATTTTTCCATTAAACTTGACATTGCAAAGGCTTTTGATACAATCGATTGAAATTTCATATATAAAGTCCTTATGCAATTTGGATTCAATGATAAATTTATAAAAATAATCAAAACCCTTTTTAATTTCGCCCACATTTCCATGCTAATTAATGGATCCCCTAAAGGTTATTTTAATTTCTATAAGGGAGTTATACAAGGTAACCCTCTCTAAACTATTCTTTTCTCTATTACTGAAGACTATTTAAGTAGACTACTGTTGCAATCGATAGAAAAAGGTAACATCAAATCTTTTCTTGCCTCTAGAAACTTGAATGTACCTTCTCAACTTCTTTATGCAGATGACATTATTATTTTTATTCAGGGGGATAAAAGAAATGTTAATAATCTTAAATCCATCCTTCTTCACTACCAAAAATTGTCTGGTCAACACATCAACTGGCACAAATACTTCATTTACTTTAGTAAAGACTTTCCCTCATGTAGGAAACTCAACATCACCAATCCCTTAGGTGTTAAGGAGGTCTTATTACCCTTCAATTATCTTGGTGTTCCTATCTTTTGGGGTAGAACCAAAGCGGCTTACTTCTCCCCTATCATGGATCAAACGCTTCGACACCTTTCCTCTTGGAAGGGTAAGAACCTCTCGATGGGTGGGAGAATTTTTCTTATTAATTCCACTATTGTCTCCAAATTGGTTTACTCTATAATGATTTACAAATGGCCATAGAGTCTTATAAAGTGCATTAATGTTGATATTAAGAACTTTGTTTGGACTACGAGTACTATAGAGAGAAAACTGGTTACCGTCCCCTGGGCCACTTGCTGCAAAATGATTGATAAAGGGGGTATTGGTATTAAAAATCATTCTAATTTTAATGAAGCTCTTCAAGACAAGCTCACATGGAACCTCATTAATAAGAAATCCCCTTCCATGGATTTTCTTAGGGTGATTTTCCTTAACAAACATAGAAATAAACACTCTAATTTTCTCACATTCTCTATTTGGTACACTATTAAAAACACCTTCACTTATATTATGACAAATTCTATATGGATGACTAACAAAAATTCAAATTTAAATTTTTGGTTGGATAACTGGACTGGTGCTCCCCTGATCTCTTTAATACCCAATAACCAACCTCCTATCCACTCAAATGAAACCATTAAGAATGTCATGAATTTGAAAAATCTTTGTTTAACTAAGGATATCAAACACATAGTTGATAGATATCCCTTCACTAATATGGGTGACTTTCATATTTGGGAAACTGCTCATAATGGGGTGCCTGAATCTAAAAATTACTACAATAACTTGTTCAACAATGACGACAAAAATTTATCCTGGATAAAAATCGTTAATAAATCCTGGTTAAAACCCTCTAGATTCACTCTAGTTTGGTGTATCTCCAATGGAAGAATCCCCACAGATACCTTCTTATAAGCATTCAGGGTTAATCTCTATTCTAATTGTCGTATGTGTAACCAACATAGAGAAGATATTAATCACCTCTTTTTTTACTGTGATATGACAATGGCTCTCTAGAACTATATTTTTGACATTTTTGAGTGCAGATGGTTGTTTTGTAGTTCTATTACCTCACAGCTACACCAGTGTATGGACCTACCTAACTCCCAACAGATCAAGAATATTTTTGTCGCAGCTATAGTAGATCTTCTTCATGTGATCTAGTATGGTCCAAATGATCATACCTTTCATAACAACTCATTCAAGATAAATGAAGGTAAAATGAGAATTCTCATTGAAATTCAGGAGGCAGCTTCGATTTAGAAGGATCTTTGCTACAACTCGGTGCGTGAACTAGGGATTATTTGTTGTATTGGGGTTGATGGGAATTACCCTCAACCTAGATCTACTTTTGATATTTTTTGGCTGCCACCTCCCCCAGGATAGATTAAGTCAATGTGGATGGTGCCTCTAAAGGAAACCCTGGCCCAGTGGGTTGTGGATCCATATTCAGAAATCACATTGACCAGACGCTCGACTACTTCTATGGATCTTGCAGTTTTTCTTCCTCTTTGGAATCCGAGATGATGAGCATTATCCATACTATTTCGTTTGCCAAGCTACACAACTGGAACAATATCTGGATCAAAATTTACTCCACTACGATTGTCCAGGACATCTAGAATGGTACCATACATCTTTCTTGGATGCTCACTGTGTGTTGGATGGACTGCCTGAACTCTCTTTTAGATATCAACTTCATTGTCACTCATACGTATTGTGAAGCAAACAAGATCATTGATAGGATTGCTAATATGGGTGTTTCTCATGACATTCTTTGGAGGAATGATCTTCCTCATGAGTTACTCCCACTTTTTGCTAGGTATGTAAACAAAATTCCTTATTTCAGACTTGTGTTACTATTTGTTTTTTATCTATAAAATTTGTGTTCTGGTCGTTGACCAGAACTCTAACTTTAAAAAAATTATAAAATTAGATTATTATTTTTTTTAATAATATTTTGAAAATATATAAATTCTGATAATTTTAATTATTTTAAAAAGACATTAAATAAATATAAATAGGTTGGTTTTTTAAACATTAATTTTCCAATGACATGATATATAAATATGTATATTAGTTTTGAATGATTAATTTTTTTTATAAAATTATAATACTTATAAAGATTTTTTATAATTAAATATTCATTTAAATATAAAAGAAATTATAATAATACATTAAAGTTGTAAAATAATAATTTTTATAAAAAAATAAAGAATCGGAATAGGGAAAAATGGGTATCGATTGGGTGGTCTATGAGGGGGTTGTCGCGCATGAGAAATTGGGTTTGGGGGTTCCTCCAAACCCGTGGGATCTAGATATGTCATGGTCCAAGAGGAGTAGGGGTAATCTTCAAGTGCCTGAGAGAGAGGCTGTGATGGAGCTTCAGACTCAGGAGGTCGGGCGGTGGTCCAGGTCAGGCAGGACGAACATAGAGTGAGGCCAATGTGTTTTCACCACCAACCGAGCATGGACCGACTACCAATGAGGGCCTGATTCAGGATTGGGAGTCTGTTTTCCAATGATAGCAGTCCAAGAATCTAGGTTAGGGTTTAATTGTTCTCCAACAGAGTTCTAGGTAGGTGTTCTTCTGTTTATGTCTGAATCGCTTCAGATTAGAATTTTGTTTTCTTCATTAAGTCATTTATATGTTTGTCAGTGTGTTTTTCTTTATTTTTACTCTTTTCTTTATGAAAATTATTTTTTTCTGTTTTGGTTTGTTTCTGTCAATTTATATTCTATTATAGTTCTAATTTTAAATTGAATCTATCAATTCATGTTGGATAGTTTTGTGGTGTCTTCTTCCCCATGGATTAAACAATTGATGTGTGTCATTTCAGTGTACCGATGGATTGAGCTTGTAGGGAAATCTCATGTGTGTGTGTACTAATATTTATATAGTGGAATTTATGTCTATAAAAATCCAGTTATCTGGGTGTGTATATTCATTTTTGGATGAAAAACATTTTAGAGTCCTCTACAGGTTTTTTCTACCGTTTCATGTATGGGTTTAAATTATATTGTCCAAATAAAATGCACAAATATCTACATGCATATATGTATATAAATGAATTCATATCTATCTAATTTTTAGAAAATTATAAGTTAAGAGAAATTATATTTCTATTTTAAACAAAATTGTTTTATTTTATTTCTGTTATAAGGTGCTATTCAACATATTTTCTATCCTACAAAGTGTATGTTTTTGTAGTTTAATTTTCAGGTATGATTCTTGACCCTTGATTCTAATGTGTAATCATATTTTATGTTAATCAGAACTATGTTTGATTTTTTTATAAACAAATATTTTTCTTGAATAAACATGAAACTATTCCGCGATGTTGTGTAATGAGAATTCTTTATCCTTATATATATATATACATGATTATGGGAAACATTACGATCATTAACATAGAATATTAATTAATGGTTCTTAAATATATAATTGATTTTTTGAGTTTATGTTTGATGAATATGATTTATGGCCATACATCATATATTGTAAATGAAATTTTGTACTTTGTTATATGTAAAATTATTTATGTATATACATGAGTGCATGGGCATAGAGTGAATTTCTCATTTATCAAAGTTTAGTTCATGAATTATTTTATGAGAATATGTGTATTACAAAAACCATGTGTATATATTAATTTCTGAATTTATGTTATATATATCGACATACTGAATAATTGTTACATGTTTTGATAGCAGAAACAAAACATGTATGGGATAAAATTATGAATTATGGGATAAAACTATATGTATATATATAGACATACAAAATAATTATTACATGTATATTTAATAATTTCATATGATTCACATAATTATTTATTCTTTATGTTTAATTAATGAAGATAAAAGTATATATGTGTTTTCAGATCAAATGAGCACTATTTCATGAGATATTATATTTGTGATTTACAAATAAAGATGTTTATTTTAAGCAATGGATTCTATAAATTTTGGTTTTATAAACTCTTGTGAAAATTGGAAGACATGTGATTATTTTACATTAAATAAAACCATAATATGTATCCATATTTAGAATGTTTTGGGTTTTTATTGAGAAAGGCAGAACCATGGAAAAATGTTTTTGAAAATTGGCACTAGTGAAATATGTGACATTATGGGGAGTGAACTCGTATGTATTAGTTATGGCTAGTGTATAAATATGGATTTTAATATATACTAAGATGTATCATGAATGACCCATCAAAAAATTAATATTTTGTAAGGAGAATTCCCAACCGATTTTCATGTATAACGATTTTGTGAAATTCTATTTTTCTATTTATATATATTCTTGTTTTGTGAGAATCCATTTTATGTATGAATATTTAATTTTAAGAAATGTTTTAATATATTTATTTTTTTATTTTAAACCCCTTACTCGGCATATCCAGTGGTCAACCCTTGATAAAAATTATTTTCACTGGTCACCTTAAAGTCCTAAGTTAGACACTGTTGCTTTTGGTGGGCACGCACAGAGAAGCATAAAAGGCTTATTGTTTTATTTTATTCTTTTTCTAACTCTAATAAATGTGTGAAGTTTGTATCTAATAATCCAAAACCTATACTATTAAAGATCCTCTATATATGTAATATTTTGTGTAATTATTCAGTTTCTTTTTTAAAAAAATTACACAACATATTTTGGAACCAACTCTCGGTAGCTGGGGTCTGGGTCATTATAATCTATGGGACATAATGGCATTTTTGTTTTAGTCAATCATCTTATGAAGTCATCACAATTAATTACCATGGGAGAAGAATTATCTCTTAATCATACTTCTATAATTTATATTAAATAAGTGTTAAGGTTTTATATAGTTCCACATTTTATTGTATCTGATTAGGATTAGAGTCTAACCTCGATGTTCTAGTGAAGTTTTCACAATGCTCCAGATATAGAGTTGATTTTCAACATTACATATCATCCTAAAAAAGATGGAAAATCTAAGAGAAACTTTCAAAACCTATGATATATTATGAGATCTTGTTATATGTTTTTCAAATGTTGTTGGGATCAACACATTATTGAAATCTAGTTTTCTTATAATAATAGATTTATATCAAGAATTTAGATGGCTCATTATGAATCCCTATTTGGAAAGAAGTTTTGAACACCAACATGATGGGATAAAGTTAGATAAAAATTCTATTGTGACCTAAGATATTTGAGGAAATGGAATATAATTCCAGAACAATTTAATAACACATAAAGCAACTAAGATATAATAGAAAAATTATGTTGATAATCCATGGTGAGATCAAGAGTTTGAAGTTGGTGAGAAGGTGTTCCTATAAATTTTTTTATGGAAGAATGTTATGAGATTTGGGAAGAATGGAAAATTGTTAACTAGGTATATTTTTCCATTTGATATTATCGATCGAGTAGGGAAAATAGATTCTCAGTTGATTCTTCCATAAAACTTCTCTCAAGTGTATAATGTGTTCCATGTATCTCTCAAAAAGAAGGACATACCTGATCTATCACATGTAAAGAACTTAGAGATTGTACCATTAGAATATGATGTTTCTTACGAAGAAAAAAAATGTAGAAATGACTCATAGTAGAGATAAACTACTATGAAAGAAGACTAATTACCTATTTAAATTTATTTGTAGGAATCATAAATTCAAAGAAGCTACTTTGAAACATGAGCATGTAATGAAACAGAGATATCCTCACTTATTTGTATCAAAGTGACATTATTTTTAGGTAAAAATTAATTTTAATTGGTGGGGGGGGGGTAAAATGTAATAACTTGAGATTTTATGAAATATATTTTTTCAAAATAAAATAAATTTCCTTAATAACTTGCATTACACGCAACACCAAGTTTTAATGAGCCTTGATATAGTATTAAAATACTAGTATTTAAACAAGAATGTTATAACCAAGACATTAAATTTTATGTAATGAATAAGAATAACCAAATTGTGATATATATATATATATATCTATATATATATCTCTATATATATTTATATATAAAGGTCCTACTCAATACAAATGAGTTGAGTATTGTTTTGGAAATAAGTACTCAATTTTTAGTGAAGTTTTTTTATGCTTCAAAAAAGCATTTTCTGCAAAAATGCTTTTTATTTAATTTTGTGCATGGTATTTATAATTAATTTATTACAATTTTGAAACTTTTATTTTAAAATTTTAACTTAATTTTTAAAATAATCTTCTCAAAATTAACATAGGGTGGATGTTTTGGAATTTTCATTAAATATTGGTGTTTTAGTGAACAGTGAAAAATACCAATTTTTATAAAACATTCATTTATTTTAATTTTAAAAGAAACCTAAATTTCTTAATTTAATCATAAATTAATATATTACTCTTTTATTTATAATTATTCTAATTAATTATATATTTATATACATTATATGTGACCTTGGTATAAAAATACTTTTAGACTTAAAAATGCTATTTTTTAAAAATCCTTTTTTCATCGCATTTTTACCAATAGTTATAAAATGAATTCTTAGAACTTATAGAGATTTCATTTGGTAAAATTTATTCATGTAACGCCCCGACCCCAGCTACCCAGAGTCGGAGCATTACTTTGTAACATTGGCATGATCACAAAAGATCAAGTCTCGAAAGACCGATTAGTTTAGTAGCCTTGGAAACACTAGATACATTCATAATTCTTTCATTACATCAAAAAGTAAACAAACTACAATAACATGGTCTTCATAGTCCACACTCATATCCTCACTGACTATTCTTGCAAGTCAGTCATAATACACTTCTTCACATCCTGGAAAATATTAAAACATTGAAAGGGGTGAGCTCAGATGCTCAGTAAGGATAACAATATTGCGGAAGCTTTTATAAGAAAACATAAGCATTTAAGGCAATGTATAACTAAAACAAAAGCCTTATTGAACTTGAACTTCAGCATAATATGGAAAAATTAAAATAAAATAATGCCATTACTTACTCTCAGGGATATTCTACTAGACGAATAATCACATGAAATATCAATAACCACTTTCATAATGAGGGAATGTATAATGCCATACATTCTGAAACACTTTGTCAAGGCCTCGGCCAAGACGTCTAAAATGATTAAGGCCTCGGCCAAAACCATAAATCAAATTGGGAAAGGGCCTCGGCCAATTCCACGTCTAGTTGTCTCATGATACCTACCGATGCATCGAGGAGCTATAGCGGGCTCCACCCGTCACTTATTATGTCCAATACATTCCTCATATGAATAGGTTTAAACATATCATAAACCATAACATAATCGTATCTCATAAAACATGCATAAAGAAAACATAACATTTCCACATTTCAATCACAAGATATCAATACAACACATTGATATAATAAAAACACTTTCAAAACCATTTTCGATACCAAAATAAAAGAAAGTTAAAACTTTGTATTTATTTTTCATTAAAAAAATGATGGCTTGTAGAGGAAGCCGAAACTCAAATAATGGTCACGGCGGTGGAGAAGTCGTTGTCGCCGCATAAGTATGGAAAGAAAAACATTCCCTTTTTTTCATTTAGCAAAACACTTTGTATAAAAAGATTCCTTTTGAATAACCGTAAAAGTCAAAGGGGTTTATACACCGTATAAAAGAAAATTGTGTATAAAACCAAATATGCCTCAAAGAAAGGGGATTGAGACGAAGTCCTTAGAAAGATCATTTTTAAAATAAAATAGATCTATTATGTGTATTCACTATAGGTACACATGAAGAAAGTAAAAATACAAGATAGGACATAATAATATCATGACATAATTTGAAAGTAGGAGATTAACTCAAAGAATGGAAATTGGGTTAAGAAGTTCCCTTACCTCGTGTCTGACTTGACTCAACCGTTCTTTAACCTCCTGAATAATAAACTAGAGTTAATATATACCTTATTAAGAACCATTTTTAATTTCATTATCCTTTTTATATCACTTATTACAATGTTATGAACATTATGTAATTATTTAAGTTAATAACGGTCGTTTTGTCGATCTTTGGTACTTGAGTCAAAAATAGACTTCTTATAATTACGAGTTGTTCATGTGGTGAAATATCCGTTATATCCAGAATTATATTCATGGTATAGACACCATATATCTCATATATATCCAGTATATACATTCATTCATAATATTACATGACATTTAGAGGTAAGAAATGAAATGCACCATTCATGGAGACGGTAAGCCGTACGTACGCATGAACGCTACTTTCATTTCTATTTCATATTTAATGGAATGAAATCATAATTATATAAATGTATAATATAATTCCAGTATAATATAGTTTATAATACCATTTACTCCATCCTTTATACATCCCACATATGGCATTAACGATTCAAATCACTTTGAGGGGGCGGTAGTCCGCACTTCCTAAAATGAAATTATCGCGTTTTACCCATAATGGAAATCATAAAGTATGCCGTAAATGAGAAATACAGAATAATAATTAAAACATAAACATATTATATATCATATATGAAAATAGTGTCATCAAAATGGCCACCATTATAGGTGTTAAAAGAATTTGAACAATCATCGTTTCGTGAGGCAGTATTTCACCACCCACAGAAACAGTATGTTCTTTAACCATTAGACGAATGTGTGTGTAAGTGTAAACCAAATAATTATCATAATAACATCCTAGTATATTGTAGATACTGGTGTTGTTACAAAAGAAATTAATAAAAATAGTTTAGGGGGTTGGAGAAGAAAAATAAAACAAAACAACATTAGAGAAGACATTACCTCAAAATCGGGTAACTCTTTTTGATTTGAGCCAAAGGCTTCCTTGGGAAGAGTTATTCCCAAAGGGAGGCTTCTAGGAGTAAGAGGGGAAAGTTGGGAGAGTATTTGGGAAGAGGTTGGCCGAGCCAAATGTCTTGAAGGTGTGAATAAGGTGGAAGAGGTGGGGGCCTTTTATAAGTGGAGAGGAGGGGCTCTTTTGGAAAGATTGAAATGTTACATTATTACACAATGCTTTTCGGATTCTTAAGGTCCCACACTTATATAATTCGTGACTAAGGTGATAAGGGTTCGAAATATACCCATCCAATAGTCTTTGGACAAGTGTAAGCCTTGGATGTTACATTATCTTTTCATTTTATTAAAATCGTTAAATAATGAGGTCATCGCTGCATCATAATGATGTCATAAATAATTTAATTTATTTAATGTCTAAAAATTATACAAAAAAATACTATGATGTAGGAAATCTTTTTAGCTTTCTAATGAATATTTATAGTCAAAATTTGGACTTGTGTAACCCCACTTAAAAACTATTTTAGTAAAACAACTCATGTTTGTGTCAATTTAATTTTAACATTAAATAAATATATATTAATGTCATTTTCCAACTAAAGTGGCTCCATGGGGTCCCCAAGTTGACCCATGGGTTGTCTTGGTCGGCCATGACTCATCCAATAGGAGTAGGACAAGTGTCATGCTTATCTAATATTATTAAAACATTATTTGTACCTTAAACTACACTAATTACCTCTAATCGCGATTAAGAACTTAAAAGTTACTATTCACCAAAAATTTATTTTAATCTCATTGAACCACATTTTACTTCTTAATGACAAACATGTATGTCGGATTTTTAAAAATCAAATCACAGAAGTGGTAATATTTCATTTAAACGAAAAATCAGTTATTTAACTACCACTTAGTGGTTTCACTATTCATCAAAAATTGAAGTTTTTCAGAACAAGGCCAAAATTTCACCCTAAGATATAATTGATATTTAGAATTCAAAAATGATGTCTATTTTACAATATTATAAACATATACGTTGCATTAATTAATTTTATAATTAATTCCCGCTGTCACAACAAATAGCGTGTTTTTAAGAAACAATTTATATCAAAAGATTGGCAATTGTTTATGTCCAATTTCAATGTTAAATTAATTCTAATGACCACCATTGGATAAAATGGTAAAAATATATTCTAATTATATTTTAAAACCACTAAATAGTATAATTTATCACTATAAATTATTTTGATCAAAAAAGTTGTTTTTAAGTATTTTTCACTATTCATAAAAAATTAGAAGTTCTCAGAAAAATACCAAAAATTCAACATAGGCTAATTTCGATATTCCGAATCCAAAAATGAAGTCCATTTTGAAATATAAAATTTCTATAATTTTAAAAAGTGGTTATTACTATTCATAACGGCTACTTTAATTCGTTGTGGTGTGTGTTAGAGCTCGAGGTTGCGTACAACACACGCTATTGCATTATTCGAAGTGAAACGTACCGTGGAAGCTTGGGGTGTTACATTCTACCCTCCTTCAATAAATTGCGTCCTCGCAATTTAAAATTTTTCATTGAAAATAAAAGGTTGAAAAGATAAAATACCTTTGAGGAAAACCCACATCGGAAATAAGGTTAATAAATATATAACATTAAAAGAAAGCAAGATAAGTACAAAGGTCACCCGAGATAGCCCATTCTAGGATTCCATGAAAATATGGATATGGAGGAGAAACAAACCATCAAGGTCTGATGGAGAGTTATAGAAAACAGGATTAGGAGAAAGTTTAACTACAAGAAAATCACAAACTTGTGATTGGTTAAACGATCATTGATTCCCCAGTAGGAAAAGTTAACCGACAACATTTTTGTTTTGAGTTAACTTTTATAATGTTGAGGAATTTATTTAGGAGATTTACTAAGAACGTAAGGGAATATACATACTTGTTATGTATACTTTCATTCATTAATAAATTTTTACCACAAACCCAACTTTTACTCCAAATGGTAACGGAACTCAAAAATATTCTTTTTATCCTAATTGTATAAGGTTCCAAATATTAACACATGCCATTTAGATTAGTAAAACTATTTTGTAATAACCAGGGACTTCCTGTAGGCTAGTGGTAGGAAATAAAGGCTTGTCGCACTATGGTTGTGGGTTCGATTCCTGCAGCTTTGTCCGACGCGACGGGTTATTCCCCACCCTGCAGGTTGTCCTTTTCCTAAAACTATAGTGTTATAATATTCCAAAAATAATCTTCAGAAATGCTTTAACCTTAAACAATACTATCCAAAGATCAACTTAATCCACTCCAACCTTTATAGTTATCCAAAATACCTCTGTCCAGACTTTCTTTAAAGGGTCTCTTAATTCCAAAATCAATTGTAACATCAGATTCCCCAAACAAAGTAAAGTTTCTCTTATTGTAACATACTAAAAATATAATTACCTTCATCATATTAAAACCTTACTGAAATCAAAAAGTACTGCAGTACAATCCATATATATATATCACATTATTCTTATAACCAGAATATAATCCTTGAGTCCAAAAGCACCAATACATTAATTATTACGCTTCAACTGTAGTCACAGCATAAGATTGGCCTTGATCCCTTGGCCTTTTCTGAGGTAAGTTTCCTTGACGCTTAGGACATTCATTTGCATAATGCCCTGTTTCCCTACAATTGTAGCATTCAACTTTGACAGCCTCTTTCTTTCCCTTGCAATCACGAGCCTGGTGACCCTTTTCTCCACATTTATAACAAACTCCCATTCCTTTTAGGCAAGTACCAGGGTGATTCTTCCCACAATTATCACATAATGGAAAATCCTTCTTTCCCTTTTTCCCTTTATCTGTCTCTTGTTCCACCGTTCTCTTCTTCTCTTGCTTTACTTTGTTGTCATAAGACTTAGAGAATTCCTTTTCTGTCTTGATAGCACACGAGACAATATCTTCGTATGATGAGAAGGATTGTGATACTAAAGCTCGACGGAGAAATGGTTTTAACCCATCAAAGAAACGATCAATCTTACTCCTTGGGTTACATATATAATCGGCAGCATGCCTCGCTAACCTTGTAAAGTTAGCCTCATACTTTGCGACATTCTCATCCTCCTTCTGCCTCAAACTCAGAAATTGCCTTTCCATATCTGCTCGATGGTCACGAGGAAAATATTTTTCTAAGAAAAGCTCTTTAAACTCCCTCCATTCCATATTTGATATGTCATCATCTTCCTTTGTGTTTTGAATCAGCGACCACCACTGATCGGCATCTTCAGTGAGGCGGTAAACTGCCATGACAACCTTCTCCCTTTCACTACTCCCCAAGGCATGGAATATTTTCTCTAAGGAATTTATCCATTGCTCAGCTACTGTAGGATTTGTACTCCCATTGAAGGTTGGTGGTTGTTGCCTCATGAAACGGTCTAGCATTGATCCTCCACGTTGCGAATCAGGGTGCTCCATACGAGTAAGGTTATTATTCATAACCTGCGTGAGTTGTCCCAGTACGGTGAGAAGCTGATCAGCACCAGTTGTATCTCCAGATCCACAATAATTATCTTGAGCAGGAGGGCAATCCCTACACGGAGTTCGTGCATTGATACGATTTCCATTCCTTACACTAGGCGCCATTTCTAAACAATGGCATAAACTAGATTAGTTTATGAATCAAAATACATAATTCCATACTTGTTAAACACTTTACATAAATTGAACTATTTATGGATATAATCCATAATCATAAAAAGAAATGTTTTCTTTGAGGAAGTATGTACACATAACCCTTCATAGTGGTTTGTAAATAAAATGAGAATTATCCTAAGCATATCCCCCGGGAGTGTCGTAACCAAGAGTGCAGCAAGGCCCGTTGTCGTGCACCAGTTCCCGTTCGAGTCTAGATCAAAGCGGTGTTTTCAGGTTTTACCCCTAGGTACATCTGTGCCAGAGCCGCCTCTACCTGCTCGTATCCAGACAGGGATGTATTGCTCGGAAAACTCATAACATCTCTATAATACCAAAATTCTAGGAAGTTCTTCTATACTAATCCTCAAAGTCTATCTTTGGGCTATGTGCTCTAATCAGAGTTTATCTAAATCTAGCTTCCAAGGTTAGTACTAAACTGCCTCTGATACCAACTGTAACGCCCCGACCCCAGCTACCCAGAGTCGGAGCATTACTTCGTAACATTGGTATGATCACAAAAGATCAAGTCTCGAAAGACCGATTAGTTTAGTAGCCTTGGAAACACTAGATACATTCATAATTCTTTCATTACATCAAAAAGTAAACAAACTACAATAACATGGTCTTCATAGTCCACACTCATATCCTCACTGACTATTCTTGAAAGTCAGTCATAATACACTTCTTCACATCCTGGAAAATATTAAAACATTGAAAGGGGTGAGCTCAGATGCTCAGTAAGGATAACAATATTGCGGAAGCTTTTATAAAAAAACATAAGCATTTAAGGCAATGTATAACTAAAACAAAAGCCTTATTGAACTTGAACTTCAGCATAATATGGAAAAAGTAAAATAAAATAATGCCATTACTTACTCTCATGGATATTCTACTAGACGAATAATCACATTAAATATCAATAACCACTTTCATAATGAGGGAATGTATAATGCCAGACATTCTGAAACACTTTGTCAAGGCCTCGACCAAGACGTCTAAAATGATTAAGGCCTCGGCCAAAACCATAAATCAAATTGGGAAAGGGCCTCGGCCAATTCCACGTCTAGTTGTCTCATGAGACCTACCGATGCATCGAGGAGCTATAGCGGGCTCCACCCGTCACTTATTATGTCCAATACATTCCTCATATGAATAGGTTTAAACATATCATAAACCATAACATAATCGTATCACATAAAACATGCATAAAGGAAACATAACATTTCCACATTTCAATAAAAAGATATCAATACAACACATTGATATAATAAAAACACTTTCAAAACCATTTTCGATACCAAAATAAAAGAAAGTTAAAACTTTGTATTTATTATTCATTAAAAAAAATGATGGCTTGTAGAGGAAGCCGAAACTCAAATAATGGTCACGGCGGCGGAGAAGTCGTTGTCGCCGCATAAGTATGGAAAGAAAAACATTCCCTTTTTGTCATTTATCAAAATGCTTTGTATAAAAAGATTCCTTTTGAATAACCGTAAAAGTCAAAGGGGTTTATACACCGTATAAAAGAAAATTGTGTATAAAACCAAATATGCCTCAATGAAAGGGGATTGAGACGAAGTCCTTAAAAAGATCATTTTTAAAATAAAATAGATCTATTATGTGTATTCACTATAGGTACACATGAAGAAAGTAAAAATACAAGATAAGACATAATAATATCATGACATAATTTGAAAGTAGGAGATTAACCCAAAGAATGGAAATTGGGTTAAGAAGTTCCCTTACCTCGTGTCTGACTTGACTCAACCGTTCTTTAACCTCCTGAATAATAAACTAGAGTTAATATATACCTTATTAAGAACCATTTTTAATTTAATTATCCTTTTTATATCACTTATTACAATGTTATGAACATTATGTAATTATTTAAGTTAATAACGGTCATTTTGTCGATCTTTGGTACTTGAGTCAAAAATAGACTTCTTATAATTACGAGTTGTTCATGTGGTGAAATATCCGTTATATCCAGAATTATAGTCATGGTATAGACATCATATATCTCATATATATCCAGTATATACATTCATTCATAATATTACATGACATTTAGAGGTAAGAAATGAAATGCACCATTCATGGAGACAGTAAGCCGTACGTACGCATGAATGCTACTTTCATTTCTATTTCGTATTTAATGGAATGAAATCATAATGATATAAATGTATAATAAAATTCCAGTATAATATAGTTTATAATACCATTTACTCCATCCTTTATACATCCCACATATGGCATTAACGATTCAAATCACTTTGAGGGGGCGGTAGTCCGCACTTCCTAAAATGAAATTATCGCGTTTTACCCATAATGGAAATCATAAAGTATGCCATAAATGAGAAATACAGAATCATAATTAAAACATAAACATATTATATATCATATATGAAAATAGTGTCATCAAAATGGCCACCATTATAGGTGTTAAAAGAATTTGAACAATCATCGTTTCGTGAGGCAGTATTTCGCCACCCACAGAAACAGTATGTTCTTTAACCATTAGACGAATGTGTGTGTAAGTGTAAACCAAATCCTTATCATAATAACATCCTAGTATATTGTAGATACTGGTGTTGTTACAAAAGAAATTAATAAAAATAGTTTAGGGGGTTGGAGAAGAAAAATAAAACAAAACAACATTAGAGAAGACATTACCTCAAAATCGGGTAACTCTTTTTGATTTGAGCCAAAGGCTTCCTTGGGAAGAGTTCTGCCCAAAGTGAGGCTTCTAGGAGTAAGAGGGAAAAGTTGGGAGAGTATTTGGGCAGAGGTTGGCCGAGCCAAATGGATTGAAGGTGTGAATACGGTGGAAGAGGTGGGGGCCTTTTATAAGTGGAGAGGAGGGGCTCTTTTGGAAAGATTGAAATGTTACATTATTACACAATGCTTTTCGGATTCTTAAGGTCCCACACTAATATAATTCGTGAATAAGGTGATAAGGGTTCGAAATATACCCATCCAATAGTCTTTGGACAAGTGTAGGCCTTGGATGTTACATTATCTTTTCATTTTATTAAAATCGTTAAATAATGAGGTCATCTCTGCATCATAATGATGTCAGAAATAATTTAATTTATTTAATGTCTAAAAATTATAAAAAAAATACTATGATCTAGGAAATCTTTTTATATTTTTAATGAATATTTATAGTCAAAATTTGGACTTGTGTAACCCCACTTAAAAACTATTTTAGTAAAACAACTCATGTTTGTGTCAATTTAATTTTAACATTAAATAAATATATATTAATGTCATTTTCCAACTAAAGTGGCTCCATGGGGTCCCCAAGTTGACCCATGGGTTTTCTTGGTCGGCCATGACTCATCCAATAGGAGTAGGACAAGTTTCATGCTTATCTATTATTATTAAAACATTATTTGTACCTTAAACTACACTAATTACCTTTAATCGCGATTAAGAACTTAAAGGTTACTATTCACCAAAAATTTATTTTAATCTCATTGAACCACATTTTACTTCTTAATGACAACCATTTATGTTGGATTTTTAAAAATCAAATCACAGAAGTGGTAATATTTCATTTAAACGAAAAATCAGTTATTTAACTACCACTTAGTGGTTTCACTATTCATCAAAAATTGAAGTTTTTCAGAACAAGGCCAAAATTTCACCCTAAGCTATAATTGATATTCCGAATTCAAAAATGATGTCTATTTTACAAAATTCTAGACATATAAGTTTCATTAATTAGTTTTATAATTAATTCCCGCTGTCACAACAAATAGCGTGTTTTTAAGAAACAATTTATATCAAAAGATTGGCAATTGTTTATGTCCAATTTCAATGTTAAATTAATTCTAATGACCACCATTGGATAAAATGGTAAAAATATATTCTAATTATACTTTAAAACCACTAAATAGTATAATTTATCACTATAAATTATTTTGATCAAAAAAGTTGTTTTTAAGTATTTTTCACTATTCATAAAAAATTAGAAGTTCTCAGAAAAATACCAAAAATTCAACATAGGCTAATTTCGATATTCCGAATCCAAAAATGAAGTCCATTTTGAAATATAAAATTTCTATAATTTTAAAAAGTGGTTATTACTATTCATAACGACTACTTTAATTCATTGTGGTGTGTGTTAGAGCTCGAGGTTGCGTACAACACACGCTATTGCATTATTCGAAGTGAAACGTACCGTGGAAGCTTGGGGTGTTACATTTAAATAATTTGAATCATAAAAATTAATATTATTTAATATGTGAAAATTAATTTTTTTATAATTAATAGTAAGAATTATAAAAATTCATCACTATAGTAAAATGATAATTCGGGTCAACATAGGTTTAAACTAAATGAGAAGGCCATAATTTTTCATCTTAAATATTATTTGTATGAAGTGATTTAAAACAATATAACCTTAGGATAATTAGTTTTTAGGGAACATTTTTCCATTTAAGTGAACTATTGAATAATTTATGTAAAGAAAAAGACAAGATGTTACCCTCTTGCTTTTAAAAATATTTTTTATGTTCACATAGAAAAAAATAATGTTTTTAATGAATATTAATTATTATTTTAAGAATAATTAAATTAATTTCATGATGGTAATTTAGGTATATTTTTTAGTAATTTTATAATTAACTTAAATTCTTACACAACACCAATATAGTATTTCTTCAAATAATAGAAAAATAAAATAAATGATTTTACAAATATTAAAAGTGATATAATTTGAGTGATTTATAGGTTTCTGGGAAATTTTTAGATATTTATGAAATATTAGGGATGTGTGAAAATAATTATTCCAATTAAATCTTTTTCTGGTCATCTTTCAATTCAACCTAAATGAATAGTTCCAAAATTGATAATAATGATATTTTTTAATTAGTCTTATTTCATTAATTGATTTAAAATTCATAAAAATATTATATTCTAAAATTTTAATTCAATATGGTTTAAAATATCAAACATGATCCATTTATGAGTCATATTTTTTATTTATGTTAATATTCTTAACCCTTCATGGTTGAAATAGTTACTATCACGAGTATAGTTAAACAAGTTGGACTAAGGGGTTAAACTGAAAGATATGGTATAAAACTCTACATACACTTGAAAATAATTATTTTTTTATTGTTATTTTAACCAAATCCTACCTTATCTATCAATATATATCAATTTGATCCTTTTTTTCTAGATATTTTCCTTTTAATATTTTAATCATTTAAGAAATTCTAAAAGTACACATCCCCTCACTAAAAAAAGGGAACTTCCTCTTGCATTTTATTCACAATTAGAAATCCTTTTGATTCATCCAATAACTACCCAAATACATTAATTATTTTTGGTTCCCATGTCCCAATGTCGTTATTTTTATTAGAAAAATCTTATAGGAAGGATTTTGGATCAAACCTAAAGCGGTTGTCTGAAGTTGTGGTATCATTCTTAACTGAGTGTTTTTATTTTATTTCTTATTCCACATACTTAAAACATAATTAAATAATGATAATATAATAACATAAATATATCCCATATAATAATATTCTACTATGTTAATTTAATAACCTCTATCTGTCTCATATTTTATCAAATGGGAAATAACAACGTTGATCATGTGTACGATGAACTACCGTCTCATGAACCGATGTAAATCGTTTTCCATCACCACCTCCCAAGGATGGATATAATTATGTATTTAATACATATATATATATATATATTAAATAATTTTAATTAAATAATTAGAGTAGCATGTATAACTTCTTACCTTTCAATCCTTTGGCCAAGGATAACGCCGCTTTTACGTTAGTGTGGACTACCACCTCCACGAAGTGATGTGATTAATTTATCATTTTTGTTTTAAATTGATCATAATAAGGATGAATTTTTTGAATAAATATTATTTATATGATTTTATAATTATTCTATAACATTAATTATTATTTAACCTTCTTTAAAAATGAAAACAACTTTCATGCGTACGTATGACCTACCATCTCCAAGAATAGTTTAATTCATATTTAACTCTATAAATTTTATATTAGAATATTAATATGTATATAATGAATATATATTATATTTTTACAGGATTAAAATTCTTTATATTACGTAACCATGACAAAGTACAATGACTGAAGCAAGAGAACCAAAACTTACATGAGAAATGAAGTAGTTATTACCCATAATAGTGATTTTAACCAAGAATTGTTATTAAAAGAGTGATAAAAGATTATAAGTAAATAATATATGGTATTATATATATTATTATGGTTATATAATATATATATATATATAAAATAAATATATATTTATTATATAGGAGGTTACAATACGTATAAAGGTAGTCGGGTAGGAGGTAAGGGTTTTATGTTATAATCTCATTATTTATTGGAATTGTTTTTGATTTTGGATCTGATGATGAAATGAAATGAAATACCTCTCAATAATATCATTAATTTTTTATCCTATCTTTATTTATGTAGGATACCTACTTTCCCATCACTTTCATCTCTTTAATTCCAGATGATTCCAAAATAATGTTTATAAGGAAAATAGACTTAATTTCCCTCTTCAGTCTAAAATAATTTATCTTCGATGTCCTTTTTTTCTAAAAACTTTTTAATGAATATTTTTACTTTTATAAAATGATTCTTTAAAGAAAATTTTACCCGTGTATGAATTTTTAAAAGAAGGGATGAAAAGAATATTCTTTTTTTCTTCTGAACAAGGTCTTTTTGACATTTTACCAAATATGTGAAAAGAATATTTATTTTAATGCATGTGACATGAATAGAATTTCTCACCACCCTAACTGCTCAATTATTTGAAGATTCCCATAAATGTTTCCAATGTTCCATTCAAATAAATTTTTTCTTTAATATTTGGGAAATCTTTATATTTTAAATAATTTATTTCAAATAGAAAAGGGTAATTTTCTTAAGAAATATTCCATGTGATATTTTAAAAGATTTTTCCTTCTAAGATGATATACTTTGACATTTCTTGACATTTAATGGTGATATTATCCGATTATACCCTTCCTTATTATTTCAATATATGGTTTATGATTTTGATGAACATATGTTTATGAAATTCATTATTTTTCCATGGGTGACAATATGATGATATAATGAAATGATTATGAAACCTATTTCTATTACATAGTTTATTTCATGATGAAATGTTTAGGAAACATATTTATTTTCATAGGTTATGATATGATGATTATTTTATGATCTTGTGGAACACATATGTATGGTTTTCTTTATGTGATGGGTAGACCCAAAATTATATATCCACTAATGCATTTGGTAAAGATGGATATCTCATGAGATAAACAAGACTAGAATAGGGAGTGAATCCAGTTAGGTAAGGGACTATGTCCACTATGATAGTCTTGGGTGTGAACCTTGACTACTATGATAGTTTATGGAGTGAACCCAAACTACTATGACATTATTAGAAATGATCCAGGACTACTATAGAAATGATTTTCTATGCTAAGTGATATGCAAAAAATCCATGTCTTATACAAATTTTATACTCTCATGAATCATATAATTTGATTAATTTTTGATTAATGTCTTATGAAATTACAATATTTATGCATCGACTGAAGATTATGATCTCTAATATGAAAGGTATGGGTTTCAAATGTTAATCTCATATTCTCATATGCTTATGTTGATGTTATTATTATGTGATCATTAGAATCTCCCTTCTTTACCCTTACCGAGAAGCTGAGCACACCCTATATTATATCGATTTTCCCAATGTTAGGAAGGAATGTATTAAGTATGATATGTCTAAAAAGGTGTCTAGTTTTGAAGAACTTAGTGGGAGATGATGTAGTTTACTTATGAACCAATTATTTATGTATCTCAGTTACCATTGAAACTAGACCTATATGATTATGGCGTGAATTGTTATGTTATATAATAAATATTAATATATTAATATGTGAAATCAATTTTCTGAAAAGTGTGGGTCACTATAAGGTTTTTTGGAAATTGTTTAAAATTTCATAAAACCCTATTTTGTATATATTTTATAATCCTCTTAAATTCTAAATTAAAAAATTTCAATTTAATTCTCACCCCTATATAGAAAACATGATTTTAATAAGGTTTATAATGGTTTTCAAGACCTTATATAAGGGTAAACCTATTTTCATATAGGTTTCATAAAGGTACTTCAGATTATGCACAAGGATAAAAATATCTTTTATATGTCGTGTAAAGGTACCCATACTCCATTTAAGGGAACGATTAAATCCCCATACACTGTGTAAGGGTGACCTTGGAGTTGTGTAGGGATACCTAGGCACTACGTTAGGGTAAACATGAGCTATGTAAGGGTATGTTATGTGCCACGTAAGGGTAAATTCTAATTTCTAAAGGTTACAAAAGAGTATTTTATGTGCTGTGTAAGGGTAACTCCTAGTTTCTAAAGTATGTATCAGGGTGACTAGAACTATGTAATGGTAAGTTTGGATTCAAGATCTATCTAATGTTAAGACTAATTAACCTTATAAAATATCAATTATTTGTGTACGGGTAAAACCATATTTCCCTTACATATCATCCTTTTTTAGGAAAACATGTTTTTTATTCTTGTTTTAATTTTGACTTCCCTAAATTGACCTTGTCACCCAATTTTGTGTATTTTAAAGAAAAAAAATTTATGGGAATTAATTACTTGAATAATTTAAATCTCATGAAACATATAATGGGGAAACATAAACACTTCACAATTAATAAAATATTAAAATATAAATTAAATAGTACATTTTATTTTTGGTTCTTAATGTGGTGGACATGTACACAATTTACCTCCTTGAAAATATCCAAACCTTTCTGTTTCTAATTTTGGGTATTCTATTGAATCTGGGTAGTCCAAGATTCCCTTATTTCATGTTTGGGGAAGCCTTATTCGAATAACATGAAATTTTTATCTGGTTTCTAGGTGAATCATAATGTTCTCTCTCCTCTATTTTTTGGTGCTTCATTTTGAAGGGATAAATCTAGGTTGGTTCAATTTTTCTTTTTTTTGGATTAAGATTTTCTAAATAATTCTAGTGTTTTATGGAGATATAATGAATATATTAACCTAAAAATATCTTGTTTTTATAATAAATTATTATTATTTTGTTCTTGGGGGAAATACTATTATCAAATGTGGTTTTATAATTATTCTGAAGTAATTAAATTATTATCATATATGGAATTATAATTTTATTTAAAGAATAAATAGTAAAATTATCTAGGATAGGGAATCTATTATCAAATGTGGTGTTTTATTTATTTTGGAAAAAAATATTTGAATCGGTTCTAGGAATCCTTGGTGACCTATTTGATTCGATGAACACATGGAAGTGGTTCAAGTGATGATTCCTTGATGAACCTTGACATTAAAATTGCAAAATATGAGGAAGGAAGTTATTTACCTTTTGGGGATCTTGTTTACACATCTTTCATTGGTATAATTATTATCTTGGCATACCTTGTCTACCAAGCTTGATTGGGTTCATGTGTGGGTGTGTGTATTGCCCGTGAGAGTCTTTTTGATATTTGATTCATGAGTATTGATAAATTTTCTTGTTTCCATGTTTGATATGATAATATATTGTTATGTTTTGGTACTATATTCTCACGATGATATGCTATGCTTTCCTTTGTATGACCTACCCTGTTATGTATGTCATGATGCCTTAGAGGTTATTATTGGTACTTGAGATAAGTGGATCAACACATGATGTTTATACCTTATAGAGGGAGTTCACATGGCTTTCGATGATGATGAAGATGGTCCTATGTACATGGTCAGGGAATGACCATCTAGGGGCCTGACCTGATATAGTGCATTTAGGGAATGACATTTTGGGGGCATGAACCGAGTCATAGATTGGGTATGATGGTCTTGAGGCCCAAACCATGATGGAGTCAGGTTATTAAGGTTAGAGATCCTGATCCGAATTGATTCCTCAAGGCCATTAAGAGACATGTTCGGAGCCTAGTGGCTTGTTATTTTTAACTATTGACATCCTATAATTGTCCTACTAGAATGGAATTGAATTACATATAGCTGGGGGGTTTGTGGCATCTTGGTTAGTGAACAACCGCTCAATACATGTGGCATGATTATTATGCTTGTTTTAAATTCACTATTATCATGGAATAAAGATATTATAATTGAGAAACTTGTTAAGGAAACATTGTTGGTGTCCTACTAGATTTTGTTACTCACACCCTATATGAGTACTTTCGATGTGCATGTGAACATAATGTTTAAGGATCTGATTAAGGGAAATGGGACCATTGATAATGACTAATCAAAGGAGAATGGAGCTAGTGGCTGACTAAGATGGACTGAAAAGCAGTCTGTATTTTATTTATTTATTCTATATTTCACACTTATACACTATATTAGCTTCCACCTTGGGAGTTTTCTATTTATTTCTTTAAATGTATGCCATCAATTAGTTTCCAAATGTTACTCTAATTATTTATTATATTAATTTATTATTATTAGAACTATGACATTTTATTGAGTGTATAATAACTCTAACGATGGCCCCAGACCTTCACTTATTGTCTATATCATCTTTCATATGAAGATGCATGGATGAGGTCACAAGGAAATCAGGTTTGAGCCTGATGGTTTGGATCATAGTGTTACAAAATAGTATTAGAGACAGGTTTCAATCCTAAGACCTTCATGAAAAGAATAAAATTCTAAGGAATTAATAAAAACCAAATTGTTTCCTATAGTCATGATTGAGGAAAATAAACTAAGTTTAATTCATAAAGCTACTTGAATTTATAATAAATATAAGACTTCACAAATCATGTTGTAATGACTTGATGTTAAAATTAAATAATTTTTGGTCAACCAGACCTTAATATACTCTCAGTTTATGACCATTATATTTTAATAATACCAAATCACATTATAAAATAATGATCCATGTTAAATTTCAATATATTGAATTGTTAATTATATGGTTCAATCCTCACCTTCAAAAAATCTCATAACCAACATCCCTAATAAATTCAAATCCCCTGAAATACATAATGAATCAATGACAAGGAACTATAAAATAACACATCACTAATAATCTCCAAATGAAACATGAAAATATCATGAATTAATTAATTATGATGCAATATAACTCATCAAATTGATATTACATAAATCACAATCCAAATATTTGGTTATAATGCACAATGGTGACACCCATTTTCCAACACCACTACTTAACAAATCATGGTGCAATTCCAACCTTTAATGATATTATTTTACTATAATTTTTAAATTTTATCCCAACTCAACCCCTATTCCACTATTTTCTTCCAAACATACTCCCAACACTTCAAAAACCTCAAAACCATAATACAGTGGGCTAAGAAAATCCTATGTTCTACAATTTGGTCCATCCAAAATCAATTATGATGAAAAACACTAATAAATGTATAAATTAGTATCAATTTATTGATAAAATAGTAGACATCCATTAGTAAGATAATCATGAATTTAATTAATGGATTCATGTCTACTATATCATCACTTATAAGTGTTTGTTTCATTCTTTTTACAATATAATGAATACCCCCTATATGAAAATCTACCATAAGAAACAAATTAATGTTAATTATTTATATTATTCCCTACTATAGTGTAAGTGAATTTCTAATATTTTAATAAAGTATAAATTATAGAATATATATAGGTTCACACACTGATCATCTGAACCATTTAAATTATTTATAAATGATGAATCTATGAAATGATCACATGTATTATTGTTTACTAGTGAATATATATCACATGATTTAAATTTTGATTAAAATAAAAATTGATCATTATATACCATATATAAAAATATCTAATATATTCATTTAAAATATACTCACAAAACATATATGAATAATTTAGTTAGAAGGAGTTGAACATGAATAACCTAATACATTTATTATAAACACCATAAGTGTGGTTGAACTAATTATAAAAAATATTCTTCACTGAATGAAATAAATAAATTGTTCCACTGAAGCGGAGAATAAATATATCAACAAAAATATACTTTTTAGATTTTATCCCATAAGTGACACTAGTAAAAACAAATTATGAGATCTTATTAAACTTTTTTGATGACATATTTATATTTTTGAAAACTCAATGATAACCATGAATTTTGAGAGATGTCAACATCCAAATAATTTTCAAAAACAATTGAAGGAACATGTGACATGTTCAACATTTGATGTGTTGGTTTAGAAATCCAAAATACAAAGAGTATTTAATTTTGATGATATTATTATAAAATATTATACTTAATTAATGTGGTTACTATTTATCTGTATCACAAAATTTATTAAAATATCTATATATTAATCCATAAAGGGTTCAAAAATCAAAAAGAATATTCAAAATTATGAAATTTTCAGCCAATTTTACAAATTAAAAGATTATCTTGTCTAAATTATGCATATTTGATATAATTATTTTAATAAAAATTCCATGAAAGAAATATATAAAATAGATTTTATCTTCCCATGGTTTCTATAAATCAATGTATTTATATTAATCACCTTATTATCAAGATGATTTCAATAAAATCAAACTCTTAATGATTTTATAAAAATAATGGTATATTTTGACATCATATTACACAAAATTCCCTTTTATTTTTGAATTAGTCATCTAGATGATGTAATTTTATATTTTGGAATGATTTTACATAGTAATGAAAATACCATTAATGAATAATTCAATAACCTACTTTCATGTGAGATATATTTTATAAAAATGTTTATAATGAAGAACTAATTCATCTATAAAATAATAAATGTAAATAATCATTTTATTTATCACTAATGGATATACATTTACATGCGAATATATAAAATTAAAATAATATGAGCAGTATTATAATGAATTTCTCATAAGTTAATATTATTTTCCTACTAATGAAGATTTAAATAGTATAAATGTGTACTTATTCAGAAATTTATAATAAAGATTGGTTAGCAATGATAACACTAACATTTTTCCGATACACATAAATATTGATCTTAAAATGGATATTTATTCATATATAGTGCAAGGAACAAATCATGGAATTATATAAAACAAATCATTTATGCAGTTTCCCAATATAATGAAGATTTGATTATAATTCATGATGTAAGTTAAAAATATGTTTTGATGTGATCAAATATTAATTATATCAGTAACATGTGTGCATTAAATATTAATAATCATATTACCAATAATTTACATGAACATCATGCTTCTTTTATAACATAATTGAATTGTGGGTATATCAAAGGTGGTAAGTTAAAGAACATTTCAGCAAAATTATTTTTTATCCATGAGCTAAAAAAGATTAGTGAAATAAATATACATCAAATGATATCATGCGATAATATTATATATTTATTTATAACTTTTTATAAGTTTAAACCGGGATACGAGACTACCATGTATATCATGATTTAATTAGGGGATATTGGGAATACTATACTTCTTTTTCCTTTACATGGGAATGAAATTTAAACATTTTTTCATCTCTTGTTTTCCCACTAGTTTTTTTATAGTTAAGGATAAATAATGTTCAATAAAATTGATGGAATACAAGATAATGTCTTATAAATAAACAATAAATGTGAATTTCATTATTTTCCAAAATTTATATCTCTCATGGACATGAATTCCTAATTCCAACCACTAGTATTCGAACTTTTTATATTCTCACCATTCATATTTAAACCATTATATTTAACATGAATGATATGAATCAAACTATAACATTGATTATATTATCTTGTACCCTATATATATATGTGTGTGGTGATATGATATTTAATTATAACTTTTAGACTATATTACTCTCTAACTACATTCTTTCCTATATATATTTTATCATTAAAATGTGATTATGTTCCCATATTCATTAATCATCATCATCGCCTTAGATTTATATTATAATTAATTTAGAATTGATAATAATTTTTTAGTTTTAAAAATACATCATGGTTTCAATCAGCATCTTGATCTCATTTCAGGACATTTATTATATTATTACACATGAGTATTGAACATGTGAAAGAAAAAAATAAAAATATTGGTTTTGATGGAAAAACTTAACATGAAATTCTCTTTAAATTAATATATCTAAAACTAGGTATAAATTATTCCTTAAAATAAAGTGAATTATATTTTTCTGTCTCGGATAATTTTTTTAAATATTTATATAGAAATAAATATTTGGAAAAACATTTTTTTAAAATGAGTTTATTGAAAGTGCTATCCATGGAAACCAATTATTTATAAATATAAAAAACTTTTCTCTAATTAAGACTTTTTATTTTTATATAAATTTTTTTATTTTACTTTGTTTTTATTTTTTTTGTATATATATGGTATTATTTTAATTAATGTATTTAAAAAATAAAAAATAAAATAAAAAATAAATATCCCTTTTATAAGTTATTAGTCCATGAAATCTTTTCAAAATTTTCAATGTGGAACTCGATTTTATTTTTTCTAGCATTGGAATTTTTATTTCATTTATTAATTTTACAATGCATAATTATTTATTTAATATAGAAGAAATTATTTATTTATTTTTAAAATAAATATAATTTTATTATTTTTATCTTAAAATAGACTAAAATAATTATAATTATTTATGAAAATACTTGTTTATTAGTGATAAAAATGATAATTATTAAAAATAATTATCACATCAAATAATTATTATATGAAATAATAAATCTAATAATTATGATTATGATTTTATATTACTATTAAATGTAGTCATTATTAATCATAATCATAATTATTAAATTCAATTATCATTTTTTGATTTATCATCATTATTATTAATTTTTTTTAACTAAATAGTTCTAATTATTTATAGAATAATGATAAAATTAT
Organism: Viscum album; assembly: GCA_963277665.1. Classification (NCBI taxonomy): domain Eukaryota; kingdom Viridiplantae; phylum Streptophyta; class Magnoliopsida; order Santalales; family Viscaceae; genus Viscum; species Viscum album. The sequence continues at coordinate 1,480,503,578 of OY728141.1, read as the reverse complement.
ATTTTTATTATTGATAATAATGATAATTATTAAATAGAATAATAAAAGTGATTATTATAATGAATTTAACTATCACTGCATGTAATTAATTCTTAATAATATTAATAAAGTAACTATTAGTGATGGTAATGATAGTTATTAAATAAAATTAATATTTTTTATATTTATCATCACACATCTCAATTCAAAAAAATAAAATTTGTATTTCAAAATATGGTCCATTAATAGATCAATATACTCAATGAAAAGTCTTATCAACTAAAACTCACATTCACACATCTCATATATCAATTAAAAAAAATATGTACTTTAAAATAATCAAGAATAATGAGGACTCCATAATTATCTTCCCATAAAGAGAATGAGGTACACAGAAAGGGGGTGACCCATTGATTTGAAAACCATTTTTTTCATAACTTTCTTTCATTACCATTTAATGTGTATAATATCCGATAAACTTTTTGATTCAGTTTGAATTATAGAGAAATAAATTATGCACACTTAAACACCAAGGATTTTACAATATTCAACAACTATTATGAGTAACCAGCCCTTGGTAAGGAGTTGGTAATATCTGATGTCTAGCAGTCTTTGTATTTTCATCAATAAAAAATCAATAGGATAAAAGGATGAACTTGGGATAATTATAAATAATGTCTCTTAACAAATAATAATTTCCACCAATATGTTTCTATAAGTGGTGTAATAAAGGCATCATGAGTACTATAAAAAATAGGTATAAATCTCACAAATAATGATCTTCCTCCTTTAAAAGTATTAAGAATGAACCAATATACCTGTTCTCGGCTCATTGTTCTATATTTTACACTCATGAAAGTTTTGTATCTAATATTTTATGATCTTCTAATTTCTTTCACAAACAAAAATATATTTTAAAAACTATATTAATAGACCATGGTGTGACCACTTTCCCTACAATGTGGTTCATTTTAGTCAAATCTGATATGAAAACAAAAAACATATATATTTAATTCTACAAAAATCACATATGTTGTTGTCGAATATGAACTAATGTATAAATTTTCCATAAAGTAAGAGTGATAAATAACTACATTGTGTGCTACAATTAAATGATCTATTACTTTAACGAGGCAGACATTATAAGTGTTATAATAAATTAAAAGTTAATGTCTAGTGACACATTATGAATATTTTGGAATTTTATAATTTAAAGAATAAATCATATACAAGTAACTGTTCCTTTCCAAATTGGAGTATTGTACATATCAAGATATACAAGATAAATCTAAACATAGAGGCTGAATTTTTTTTTATATTTTATGTTCATTTTATTGGTGTTAATGAAGGGTGGGAAAGATGAAAGGTTGAATTTATATAGAATTTCTATCTAATATAAAATCAAAATCATGTTGCAGGAAAAAACATAGTGGTTAGTTAATAATGTTATAGTCCTTGGACAATTTTTGAATATGATTTTTGTGAAAAACATGACGTGTTAGATTTATAACACGTCATAGTTTATTATGATAGAGTTTTAGGAATTTATATAGATTATATAATTTTAAGTTATTTCTTACCAAGAATTTTCTAAACATTCTGATGGTTTATTCAACACATTGTGTCAATGATCCGATCCTTGGATTAAATATGGTAAGTAGTTATAAATTAAGAGGGGAAATTCAGAACACACTATAAATTATGGATCATGATTTGTCTAACGTAAAAACAACATATTTCTAGTGGTTACTTCTGGGTTTTTTGGGATACAAATTTAAAAAAAAATGTATACCACCAAAACACTCCAAAATTTATATTATAATGTTCACTCGACTTATGATGAGCCAATGAGTGCATTGGATGTTTTTATAAGAAACATCACAACTTATTAATGACTTTATCCACGAATGTGATTAGATTATGGATTAAATTTCTATTATGTGAAATTACTGACCTATTCATGTAGTGACTTGTTGAGTCTATAATAACCTTGATATTTCCTAGACTACATGGTTCTTGATGTTGAGATTCATGGTTTGGAGAGCTTCTTAGGGAAAAAATGTAAATTTTACCCCATCAAATGAACTCTGATTTTTTTCCTAATAGTTTCATTGATATTGGGGGTGGTGTTTACCCATTAGTTAAGCTAGCATGTCACGACACGTCCCCCGTGGCTTGTGTCGGGACTACCCCAAGCTTCTTTTTCCATAGGCTAGGGGCTGGGGATAAGAACCGAAAGGTGTATTATCTAAAACGGGAAGGAATTTCATTTATAAGCTGTAAACTCACACAAACCAAGAACTCAACAAGATACAAGCCCAAAGTAAACTATATAGTAAACAAGGTGGTACAGAAAGTAAAGGGGCCAAAATACAAGACCAACTGAAAAGTACAAATAAAACTAGAAAGTACAAGTAAAACTGAAAACAGCTCCTGTGAACACCCGCCGAGGATCCTACCTAAAGGGTAGGTACAACTCTCTAATGGTCATCTATGCGGATCATATCATATAATGGCCAAATATGACCAGCCTTCAGTCTAGTACCATCAACCTTGATCAACGATGTCTGTCGTCTACACAAGACACAACAAGGTGTGGGTGTATCCTGTGCAGGGGTGAGTATAATGATACTCAGTAAGGACCCTAAGACCCCCAAAGGTCTCTCAGAACACATAAAGGATAAACCAAAAAGCATGAAAACAACAATCAACCCTACTTATGTATATTCCCATATATAAACCTAAGTTGTCGAGTATTCCCATCTCAATCATGAGGAAACACAAGTCCCAAATCTTTAGCCAAAAGATCAATAGTTCCATGAATGAAATAATACCACAAAGGGAAATACTCAACTCACAAAGAGTCCCATCTCAAACCAGGTTTTTAGTGAAGTATAGAAGTGTAAATGATTAGTTGTGAAGATAGATCATCTTATTCTATTAAGAGATACTAAAGCTGATTATATGGAGTTTGGCCCACATAGGATCACTGAGTGCTGACCCACATAGAATCGGTGCTGACCCACATAGGATCGCTCGGTACTAACCTCCGTATGATATGTCTCCAACCTCCGCCTCACTACCATCCACTGTATTCCCACTAATACCACGTTTGGGAGAACCGCTCCTCACTCCATCAGTCATACCTCAACTACCATGAAGTTCCACGAAGAAGTATCCCAAAGTTCTATCACGTCATAAGGTACCCAAAGCAATAGACGACGCGTCAATCGGATGCCCGATCTGTAAGTTATTAGCATTTCTGTTCCGAGGGCCCGATTGGATTAAGGGTTAGATCCAAACCGTTCAAATTCCAAATTTATCCAAAACTCATTTTAAGTATACCAAAAGGACCGTATCGATCCAAGGATTTTGGTGCCATAGACAATTCATCAAACAGATGCCCAGATCACATGTTATGGTCAAAGAGGTGAAACTGGGTCCGGTCTAACCCGGCCTGACGTGGCTTGGGATGACCTGAGTCCGACCCAGATGGATTAGGCCATAGCAAGCCTGGACCACTGGGCAGTGGTCTGGACCGACCCGTGAAGGGGACGGTGCGACATGTGGTGTAGCCCACAGTCGGGTGGCCCGCCGTGGCAGGGTCCACCCTAGCTGGAACTCGGGGGGAGCCCCCCCCCCCAGTTCACCCAAACGGTCCAGTGGACTGTTCAGTCGCCCTAATTGAACATGGGGCCACTTGGCGGTCCTTCTCGGTGTGTCTCAGCCAGCCAGAATGGTTGACCGGTTCTCCACTCAGCGGCACGAACATGGGCTGCTACTCCATCGCGGCCAGCAGGATGCCAACCGCCCTCTGATCTCCGCTGTAGCCATACAGCAGCTGTCTCCAGCTCCTATGGTGTGGACGCGCATTGCCTCCTTGACATGCGGCCAGCCAGATGCCACCCACTACCCTACTCCGCTGCAGAAAATGGGTCGTGGCCTCCTTCTCAACCGACGGTGCGGACACGTACCTCCCCACCTCCTCATGTCCAGCCAGCATGTCGGCCACTGTCTTCTCACTGCCGCAGCCGACGGGTCGCAGTCTCCTTTAGCGGTGCGGTTCCAACACCTCCGTCATCGCAACCCACGAAGAACATGTCGAAAAAAACGGATTTTGGAGGGTTCATGCCATTTTTTTGGCCCACACCCTCCACGTTAACCAATAGCAAGTAGTTCATGAGGACAGAAACAACGTGAAATCCACAAAGAAAATTACAAACAAATCCCTACCTTGACGTTCATTGAAGGTGTCATGAGGAAGGAGATGAAGTCAATGAAGGGGATACCAATGTTCATCGCTCCCGTAAATTTCTTCCAAACAACTCTCATGTTTCGTCCTCATTCTTGATCCGGAGAAAGTTCTTTGTTAGAGGATATTTCTCCAAAGGTTCTCCCAAGATCTCCTTTCCATTGCCAAACAATTTATTACACCAAAAGTTTAGTGCCAATATTAATATGTTAAGTTATTTATTCGATTAGAGTTGGCACTTTAATAAAGTTAAGGTTGACACATTAATTTGGGAGGATTCCAAGGGTTTCCTCATATTAGATGGGGCTTTGGGTTGTCCCGACCATCATGAATTCAAATGGAAGGTTTCAAAATAAAAATAAAATAAAAGTTGTTTTATTATATTTTTATTCTTTTACCTCTCCCATGAAAATGTAGAAAACTAACATTCACCCTCGACCTACTGTGGTCATGGTGAAGGTCTCCTTAAATGAATATCGGCATTGTGAGTTCAACGGTGTCATCAGATTTCAATTCTGAGCACCGGTTCAAAATTTACAAAAACCCGCTCACATATTTACTAAACGTACCTAAGATAAAGTTTATAAATTCATTTCAGGCACACCAGGACACAGAATCATGCACCACAAATTTTCAAGAACTCATAATATTTCCATTTAATTAAAAAAAATACATGGAAAAATCTGGGTCTTTACATTCTCCCCACATTAGGGTTTTGCGTCCCCAAAATCCACAACACAAAATAGGGAAAAAATTGGGGGTACTGAGCACGAATATAAGCCTCCCACTCTCATGTGCTCTCCTATTGGTTTCCATGAAACCAACATATTCGCACCAGAGGTATTGACCTCCCATGAAGGACCCACTCCTATCAATCCTCAATCTCCACTGAAACCTCTGAAAACGTCTCCCCATCATTGATGTCTAGCTCTCCCCAGTAAATGATATACGAATGATCATGTACAAATCTCCTCAGCTGGGATACGTGGAAAATGTCGTGCACCCGGTGCAACTGAGGTGGAAGATCTAAGCGGTAAGCCACCTCACCAACTCTACTAAGGACGTAAAAGGGTCCGATGAACCTCGAAGATAACTTGCTGCCTCAGCCAAATCTTCACAAATCTCATCAATGTGAGACCCCTATAAAGACATGGTCGCCATCATCAAACTCTAGAGGTCTCCATCTCCCGTCAACATTAAATTTCTACCTTTTCTGTGCAGTCTACATCTACTCCTGGATGATATGCACCTTCTCTATGGTAGCCTGTACCATCTCTGGTCCCACAGGTGCTGACTCCCCTGGGTCAGTCTAGCATAGAGGTGATCTGTAAGGTCGACCGTACAATGCCTTGAATGGTGCCACATCGATAGTGGAGTGATAACTGTTGTTGTATGAGAACTCCACTAAGGGAATCTGAGCCTCCCAACTACAGATGAAATCAAGGATGCAAACATGTATCATGTCCTCGAGGGTCTGAATAGTCGCTCAGTCTAACCATCCTTTTGAGGATGGAAGGCAGAGCTCAACTGATGTTTTGTCTCGAACACCTCTTGCAACCCATTCCATAGCCAGAAAGTAAAACATGCATCATGATCGGAGAAAATCATAGATGGAACTCTATAAAGCTGTAAAATCTCCTGCACGTGGAGGCGTCCCAAGCTCTCTACTGATCTTTTCTCCTTGATAGGTGGGAAGTGGGACGACTTGGTGATTCTATCAATGATCACCCAGATAAAATCATGACCCCTAGATGTGCGTGGAAGTCCTGTCATGAAGTCCATGAAAATTCCATCCCACTTCCACTCTAGCACCTCTTGTGGATGAACTAAGCCTACACAAACCTGATGCTTTGCATTCACTTGCTAACAAGTGAGGCACCGAGAGTCAAAATTTGCCACTACTTTATTCATTCCTGACCACTAGTACTGACGCTCAAGGTACTGGTACATCTTCACCATTCTTGGATGTACTGCTAGAGGGTACTTATGGAACTCTCTCAAAAATTCATCCTGTAGCTCCATCGGTACCATATTACACCCTCTGAAGAGGATGACATGCTCCCCACCTTTAGAAAATCCATTAGGTGCCTGTCCTGTGGATATCTGAGCACATCGAGCCTCATAGTCAGTGTCCCCAAGCTGCGCCTCCCTAACTCACTGAAGGAGTGGGGGGGGGGGGGTGACTGTCAGAGACCGAAGATAATATGATCCATCTTGATACACATAGGATATCCACAAAGCGGATAACATCTCTGCGGCCTAACTCAAAAACCGTATACCAGATCTTCTGCTAAGTGCATCTGCTACTACGTTCCCCTTCCCAGAAGTATAAACTATCTTGAAGTCATAGTACTGGAGGAACTCAAGCCAATGCTGTTGTCTCAGATTCAGGTCCTTCTGAGAGAAGATATACATGGGACTCTTATGATCAGAGTAGACTGTAAAACGTTCGCCCATCAAGTAATGTCACCACATCATCAAGGTGAAGACCACTACTCCTAACTCTAAGCCTTGGGTAGTGTAGTTCAGCTCATGTTGTCTCAGCTGTCGAGAACCATGCACGATCACTGATCTCCCCTGCATCAAGACACATCCAAGCCCAGTCCCTAATGTGTTTCAGTAGATTACATACCCAATGCCCTACTCCAGTAGCCTCAAAAAGAGGGAACTTGTTAGTCTCCACCTTAACTCCTGGAAACTCTACTGGAATCTCACTGACCAAATGAAAAATTTCCCCTTCTTCGTCAATGCTGATAAGGGTGCCACAAATCTAGAAAAGTCAGGCACAAATCTTCAGTAGTAGCCGGCCAAACCCAGAAAACTCCATCCCTCTATCACACTCTTGGGTGGCTCCCAAGCAAGAAAAACCGCAATCTTTTCTAGATCCACCACAAATCCAGCCTCTGATATTATGTGTCCTAGAAAGTGGACCTCTTGTATCCTGAATTGGCACTTCAAGAGCCTACCACAAAGCTGGTGAACTCGGAGTGTGTTCAGAACTATCTGCAGATGATAGGTATGCTCTTCCTCCTTTTCTGAGTATATCCGAATTTCATTAATGAAGACTACCACAAACCAATCAAGGCATGTCTGGAATATCATGTTCATGAGTCCCTTGAACACTGCTGGGGTGTTGTTCATAATGAATATCATAACCAAGAACTCATAATGGCCATACCAACATCTGAATACCGTCTTCTTCACATCATCATCTCATACTTTGAGCTGGTGATAGCCTGATCTAAGCTCTATCTTTGAAAACCACCATTCTCCCTTCATCTAGTCAAAGAGATCATCAATCCTTGGGAGTGGATACTTTTTCTTCATGGTCACCTTGTTCAGGCACCGATAGTCCACACAGAGTCTCAAAATTCCATCCACTTTCTTGGCATACAAAATCGGTGCTGCCTAAGGAGAAACATTGGGCCTAATGAACCCCTTTCCCTGCAAGTCCTTCAGCTGTACCCGCAGCTCTCGAATCTCCGAAAGAGACATCTGATATGATGGAGTAGATATCGGGGTTGTACCAGGGTACAAGTCAATGTAAAAGTCAACCTCTCTATGAGAAGGTAGACCCAAAACATCATCAGGGAAAACATCAGCGTACTGCTCCACCACTACGGGATAACTCGGACTCTCAACATCAACCACTATGAGGGTATGGATAGCCAACTAATATGTGATCAGCTACACCCTCCTCCGGGTAAGTCCATCCTACACTGCAAAGGTTCCCTTCTCGCTGGTGAAGGAACATCTGGTCCCATCTGTGCAGACACACCTCACTTTGCGCCTAAAACTGTCAATATGAGCATGGACTGTGGATAACCAGTCCATAACCAAGACGACGTCATAAGGACTCGATGCTGCTACAAGAAGATCCCATCCAAAGCTCTTGCTTCCTAGAGTAAGATCACACTACTGACACCACTGCCTAATCATCGATTCTTCTCCCGTAGGAGTCTCTAGCCATAAAGATCAAGGCAACGATGCCACCAGAATCTCTGAGCTCTGAAAGAGGGCTATGGAAATAAATGAGTGATAGGAACGTGTGTCTATAAGTACTGCAACTAGGGTAGAGTAGACACATATCATACCTTGTATCATCTCTAGAGCGTCGTGGTCATAGGCCACAGCTGCCTAGAGCTGAGCTCGTCCCTGTACACCAACTCTCTGCGGTTGGGGTGGACCTCCTGCTCGTAGTGGCGATATAACCTAGAATCACCACCCACCAACTACTGCACGACCTACTACTCTGTGACATCTACCTCCTGCCTGTGGACCTACTCAATAGAATCATTGCCTCTGCCCAGGCAGTCCTTCAGCTGTCTTCTGGTCATCCATACGGCGGGTCGGGTAGTCAAAAGCCATATGACCCTGCCCTCCACATGAGTAACACTGCCCGTCCCTTGCCTATCCTGCTCTGTCTCAAAATCCTCATACCACCTACCCTACATCCTGTATCCTGTAGTCATCCACCTATAGGTCTGGTCCTCTTGGACCTCTGCGTCATCTATCTATTTCCATATTCCAATGACTCTGCTACATGTCATCCGTTGGTGGGTTTTGCTGGTGGTGACTGCTCAACAAGGATTCTCTCCACTGAGAGTGCTCGCTCTAACACCTCCGCCTACATTGGGATGTTGAGAGAAACCATCAAATATCTAATCCCCCATCTGATCCCCTGATCGAAGGTCTAGGACCTGAAGAAAGGGTCTCGCACCATGTCAGTGGAGTAGCACGAGAGGTGGGTGAACCTCACTGAATATTATTACACAGTCATGCTATCTTACTACAAGTGGATATGTTCCTGTATATGCATTGAGCGTAGGGTGGTTATGACAAACTCTACCCGGAAAAGGCTCTCGAAGTCCACCCAGAAGAGAGTCACCTCATCGTGAACCAGGAGCATCAAGCTCCACCATATGCCTGCTACTTCATTAAGAAGACTGGTGGCAAGGATCACTATGAGATCAGCTAGTGTCCCTACCAGTCTAAAAACTCTAATCATGACCTTTAGCCATTTCTCCTCCACCAATGTATCCTTATCTCCCCAAAACCTCGGTGTCCTATAGTGCTAAAAATCATGTAATTCACTCAAGCGGCGTGCACCCTATACTGCTGGGGCTGGTGGCATCGACTATCCAATGGGTAGTGGTGCTGCTGGTACACCACACAATGGTACAACTGCTATAAGGGGGCCCTACACCGAAGCCTATTCACTCTGTGGGATGTCATCACATACTCTAATGGGAACCCTGGCTGGATGTCTATGTGGAGGCATCCTAAAATGAAACAGGTGCTCCAGGGTCAATAAGTTATACCTGGTGAGCTGACTCCAAAGAAATCAAAAGAAAAACTTTTAAAAAATACATTCAATCAGTGTTTTCATGCACATAGTCAGAAATCAGAATTCAGGGTCCCGGTGTATGGATACATCGTCCGCCACACCAACACTAGATTACCCAAACTAAAAACCAAACTCATAACACTTAGCACTATTTCCACATAGAAAATATCAGAGTCCTAGTTCATCAGTAGAACCGACTCCTCTGATACCAATTTGTCATGACCCATCCCCTAGGGCACATGCTAGGACTAACCTAAGCCCTCCTTCAATAGGCTAGGGGCTAGCGACAAGAACCAAAAGGTGTATTCCCTAAAATAGGAAGGCATTACCTTTATATCATGTAAACTCACACAAACCAATCCCAGAACAAGATATAAGCACAATGAAAATTATATAGTAAATTGGGTGTGTACAGAAAGTAAAGGGGATAAAATACAAGCCCAACTGAAAAGTACAAGTAAAACTGGAAAGTAAAAGTAAAACTGAAAACAACTATTGTGAACACCCGCCAAGGATCCTACATGAAAGGTAGGTACAACACTCAAATGGTCATCTATGTGTATCGTCTCTTCTAATGACCACCTCCAAGCAGCCTCCAATCTAGTACCCTCGAACTTGATCAGCACTGTCTGTCATCTGCACAAGACATAATAAGGTGCAAGTGTATCCTGTGAAGGGGTGAGTATAACGATACTCAGTAGGGACCCTGAGACCCCTGAAGGTATCTCATAATACATAAAGTATAAACCATAATGAATGAAAACAACAATCACCCATACTTAGGTTTATGCCCATAAATATACCAAAGTTGTCGAGTATACCCATCTCAATCATGAGGAATCAGAAGGCCCAACTCTTTAGCCAAAATCTCAATAGTTCCATGAAGGAAAGAATACCAAAAAGTTAAAGACTTAGCTCTGAAAGAGTCTTTGCTTAAACCAGGTTTTCAGTGAATTATTGAAGTACATATGTTTAGTCGCAAAGCTAGATCATCTTATTCTATAAAGAGGTGCTATTGTTGATTATAAGAAGTCTAACCCACACAGGATCGATAAGTACTAACCCCTGCAATGACCCACATAGGATCTAACCCACAAAGGATCGGTATGCACTGACCCATACAGGATCGCTAAGCGTTGACCCACACATGATCTAACCCACACAGGATCGCTGCTAACCCACATAGATCGCTCGGTACTAACATCCGTATGATCTGTCTCCAACCTCCACCTCACTATCTGCCACTAGATTCCCACTAATAGCACATTTGGGAGAATCTCTTCTAAAGCCATCATTTGTACCTCAACCACTATGAAGATTCATGACGATGTATCCCAAAGGTCCGTCATATCATAAGTGACCCAACGCAATAGATGACACATCAATCGGACGCCCGGTCTGTAAGTTATTAGCATTTCTGCTCTGAGGGCCCGGTTGGATTTGGGGTTCGATCCAACCCAGACATATTTGAAATTTATTCATAAATCAAGAGGATTATACGAAAATGAACATCTTGATCCAAGGATTTTGGTGCCATAGACAGTTTGTCAAATGGATGCCCGGATCACATGTTATGGCAAAAGAGGAAAAACTCGGTTCAGATAGGCCTGGGTCTGGTCCGACCCTGCCGGACCGACTCGGCCCGACACGGACTAGGCCGACCTGTGTCCGGCCCGGATGTCTTGGGCCACCACGGGCCTAGCATGCTGAGCCGTGGTCTGACTCGACCCACGGAGGGGATTACCCCGCCTGGCCCGCAGCTACTGCCCACCGGTGCGGCCCCCAGTGTAGCCCGCGGTCGGGTGGCCCGCCATGGCGGGGTCCACCCTAGCCGACACCCAGAGGGAGCACCCCCCAGTTGAACCAAATGGTCCAACAGACCATTTGGTCGCCCTTCTGGCACGTGGGACCGCTTGGCGGTCTCGCTCAGTGTGTCGCGGCCGACCGATTCTCCTTTCAGTGGTGCATACGCGCGCCACTGCTCTATCATGGCCGACCAGATACGGGCCTCCCTTTGACCTCCGCCGCAGCCATGCGGCCATGATCTTCAGCTTCATTAGTGCGGACGTGTGCCGCCACCTTGCCATGTGGCTGACCAGATGTTGGCAGCCACCCTACTCCATCACAGCCGACAGACCGCGAACTCCTGCTCAACCGGTGGTGCAGACACACACCACCCCACCTCCTTGTGGTTGGCTGGCGTGTCGGCCGCTATCTTCTCACCACCGCAGATGATGGTTCACGGTCTCCTTTGGTGGTGTAGTTGAGAAACCGCCGTCATCGCGGCCCGCAAAGAACACGTTTAACAAGAAAGATTGTGGAGGTTTTGGGTTGTGTTTGTCTGGACCACACCCTCAACGTTAACCGATAGCAGGTAGTCCATGAGGATGGAAACAAAGTGAAATACACAAATAAAATTATTAATAAATCCCTACCTTGACGTTCATTGGAGGTGTGATGAGGATGGAGCTAAAGTCGGTGAAGGGGATGACTGCGTTCGTCGCTCCTGTAACTCTCTTCTGAACCACGCTTGTGCCTCATTCTCATTCTTGATATGGAGAAAGTTCTTCGTTGGAGGATATTTCTCCAAAGGTTCTCACAAGCTCTCTTTTCCTTTACAAACGGTTTCTTCCACCAAATGTTTGGTGCCAATCTTAATACATTAAGTTTTTAATTCAATTAAATTTGGCACTTTAATTAAGTTAAAGTTGGAACATTAAGTTGGGAGAATTCCAAGGGTTTCTCCACATTAACTGGGGGTTCGTGTGGTCCCCATCATCATGAATTCAAATGAATGGTTTCAAAATAAAAATATAATAAAAGTTGTTTTATTTCATTTTTATTCTTTTAACTCTCCCATGAAAATCAAGAAAAGTAACTTTCACCCTCGACCTACTATAGTCGATGTAAAGGTCTCCTTAAGTGAATATCGGTGCTGCAAGTTCAATGGTTTCCTCAGATTTCAGTTCTGATCACCAGTTCAAAAGTTACAAAAACCCACTCACACAGTTACTTAAGGTACCTAAAAAATGTTCATAAATTCATTTCGAGCACACCGGGCCTTAGAATCACGTGCTGTAAATTTTCAGGGACTCTCAATATTTCCATTTAATTAAAAAAATTAAATGGGAAAATCTGGGTCTTTACATATCATGAAGTTGAATTAATTTTAGATCATTTAGAGTAATATATTAAGTATAAAATATTATTTTTATCCCCTACACTTGAATTCTTGGATGTAATTCCTTTTCTTCAAAATGAATCTTTGGATTGGAAATCTGTTATCGTATTTTTTTCACTAATGTTGGTATGGAGATCCATTGATTTTTATTTGATATTTCTTGGGATTAACCTCAGGCATTGTTTTTCTTAATTAAATATCATAAAATATTGGTTTTATAATTTTTAAAAAACCTTTCTTCTAATTATAGGGTTATCCACCTTAAAACCTATTTTAAGAGAGGGTGATTGGGAGCCATAACATGTGATAAATGTAATGATTTAGACATTTTAAATGATATTTTTTTTCTGAGTAAATGTGTTATATATATATTATATAAAATTATACATGTACAAAATATAGAGAACCCAATTTTTTTATCTCATTAGCAATGATCATTGCATTATTCTACTTTGAATCCAATCCAAATGCCAATCGTTACAACTAGAAAAGAAGGGAAATGTGACCATTATGATTTAATCATTATTTTATCATTTTTCAATATGACCATTAACAAATATACTCTTGGTAATTAATTTAATGTTATGACCAGAATTTATATGTGGTAATAACAATGGATAATTAATACAGAAAAGGAAAGCGATGACCTCCACTAGTATAGTCTTTCTGTTCAAATACATTTTGTCAGAACTTGGGAGAAAGGTATTATCAATGGGATTTCTCTTAACCAATCCCAAGAAGAGATTTAGAAAGTAATGCTTGAATGAAATAATCTATGGTAGATATTCAAGTTAGTGTATGTTACAACTCAGTTGATGTTAGTTGAACCACCCAACAATACATCCAATATCACACACCTTACCCTTATGGTGTATGTGGGTGTTATAAAGGGTTATGTGTTCAAGAAATAGTTTATAAAACTGTAATTAATTAGTATAATTTTTTTATTCCATCAATTCTGTTTTAAGAATAGTTTTTCTTAACAAAATATATGTTTAATTAAAACAAATTTGACAAATTTGATTTTAAAAACATAAAATGTACTTTTCAGAAAAGATATATATTTTTATAATAAAATAAGGTATTATGAATAATATTTACATTAATTAAATAGTATTTTAAAACACTATTATTCAAATATAAATGAAAAAAATAATTTTATTATATCCTAGGAAATTTTTTAGTGTTAGAAATTTGATTATGCCTTACAACCCACTATTTTTTTATAAATAAGGATTTTTATATTTAATAGTTAAAATTATCATATTTAGAGAATTATTATAATAAAATAAATATAATTTTTGAATTTATCACATCATAATTAAGTTACGGTGAGTTAATGAGAATTTTCTGAAATATTTTATTTTTTGTGAATTATAAAAATATAGTTTGGGTTTTTCAGTATGATTAATGATTTCATAATTATGTAATAATGATTTAATAATTAATTAACCACAATCCGTGACATAAAATATATTATTTTGTTAATATTAAATATTTTAATGGATTTTAATCAATTTTCAAACCTATAAATGACTTCTAAAGTCTAAAATTGAAACTTTGATTTTAAAAACATTACATTGTAAAAAATTTAATTTTACATGCCAAAAGAAGTAATATAAAATTATGATCAATTATTTTGGAGAAAAATAACTTAATATATGACCCAAATTTCTAAAACCATGGGCTAGACAATGGTTTTTTATTTTCCATAACCTAGAATTCCAAGGCCTATATTTCGAAGTTAATAAACAAATCCTCCACTTTTGCTAAAAATGACCACCCATTTATTGGTTTCCTTTCACACCCAATCCATCCTTCATTAATTTATAGTGGTATTATATAGAAAGGTTTCCTCAAGCTACCAAGGTTCCATTCCTTAGGATTTAGGAGTAACACTTCATGGTAAGAGAATTATCCTTCTTTAATCTACAATTCAAGAACCTCTTTTTGTATATATCATCTAAATGTTATGATGATCTATTTTATACCATTTTGATCACAACCATACTTATAAATTATGTTTTATCAATGGGAGACCCTTTTCCCATCTCATTTTACCCTTTTATAAAACCACATTTTTATACCCATTATGCTGTTGAATTTAATCCTCCAAATTTTTCTCTCTACTTAATAAATTATCTTTTATTTTTTCTTTGTGAATAAAAAACCTATTTATTTACTAGGTTTATTAAACTAGATGTAAAAAATTATGAATTTTATTTGGGGATTAATATACATGAAACCTTAATTTCGTTTCTCTATGTTAAAAATGGCACAATGATCACGTATTTAAGAACTTTTGAAACACCATGATTTTGACAAGAAACCCATTCTTTATTCTCCACAGGTTATTTACGTAATTTTTGATTATGATCTATGTGGATAATATTAATTAATAAATATGAAGGTTGAACCATTATATTGATCCAATGCATTGTTTAATGAATATAATCTCTAAATATGACATGTATTATGATACCTTGGTGAATAACCTTGGTAATTTTCATTTATGACATCTTAGTGACAATCCTTGGTGATATGCTATTGAATGTATCATTTAAATTATATATCCATATTTCTAGGTTATGATTCATGTTTTCTATTATTATATAGATCATGTTATATTTCTCACGCCATAATAATAATCCTCATGTTCTTATTGATATTCTTCATGATCACATGTAAATTATTTCACTTATCGAGCGTTATGCTCACCTCTTCCCTATGATATTTGTCCCTAGGTTATGAAATGTAGTAAATTTACATAGGATGAACCTATGAATTATACTTTTAAGTAGATTATAATAATTTGTTAAGTTTCCATGTATTATGTACCTTATTTTCAAGAAACTGAATATTAAAAGATCCTTTGTTTGTTTTAATGTAAAAAAAGTTCTGTAATAAAAAATAGGATGCCATAGTTTGTAATAAAAAATAGTTTAGTTATTTGTAAAAATTAGATGTGAAAACGTTAGTAATAACACTAGGGACAAGTTTAGATATAGGAAAACATCCTCGTATTTTGTTTATGTATTAAGCAAGTGGTTTCCAGAAAAAGAGATCCCTATTTGGGTATGAAAAAGGGGATGTGGCTCTGGCATAGAAGTATCTAAGGGTAACACCCCAAAGCACTACATAGAGCTTGAATCGAATGACAAATTGTACACAAAAATGATCCTTGATTCAATACTAGTTTGACACTCACATGGGATATATATGGTAAATAAAAATATTTTTAAAAACCATTATGAAGGATATATGGAAAATGTAATTGTTGTTAGAGAATAACATATTTAAACATGATGTTTTAATACATATAATTACTTTAGAATTATAATATTCTTAAAAGTAACATGTTTCTCACTATGTTTTTATTATTTTAGAAAATTCAGGGAAATTGGGGGAACCACATAAATGATGTGTGAAATAGATGATGCACTGTTGAACCTTCAATAGAAGCTAGATTAGAAAACTTCATGAGAAATATGAATCAATTATCTTGAGTTATGAATAATAACTTGAATCATGTTGAGAGACCAGATTCACCTCGAAGATAAAAAATTTACATTGAATCCTTTATGCATCAATTACCACCATCTTTTATTGGATATAGAGACCCATTGATTAATGGATAATGGATAAGCTCTATAGAAAAGCTATTTTCAATACTCTATTGATCTCAAAAAGAGAAACTCACCCTAGAAGTATACCACTAAGAGGGAGAATATGATCAGTGATGGAAACTGATTAAAAACATGAATCTAAGAAGGTATATTTATTCTATTGAGTGGGGAGAGATTAGGGAAATATTTTTCAGTAAATGTTTCCCCAGTTTGATGTGAATAAAAATAGATAAGGAATTCCTAGAGAAGAATTATAAGGACAATTAAATGGTGGGAAGATTTAATATGAATATTAAAAGACTTACTTGGTACACTTCTATCTTTTTTATGGATCCTAAGGGAATGTTTGATAAATTATTTAGTGGACTAATACCCCATCTATGGAGGAATATGGAAAATAAATTCTATGATAGCTATGAGGAGATAATGTGGATTGCTATGATGGTCGAACTAGAGTTTAGAGTGATATCATGTTCTCATAAAATAGATTTAAAGAAGATATAAATGGATCCAAAATTCTGGAGGAACATCTATAACAAAATAGGAGGAAAACAGGTGAAACTTACCACATTGAAAAAATTTGGGAAGAGTCATTCGAGGAACTTTTTTAATCAGGAGTGGAATATGTTACAAGTTTGGAAAGAATGACAATATAACTTGGAAATATCATAGTGAGTTAAATCGTAAAATTATCAACAACAACAACATAGGATAGATGGTATATGCCCAACCAAAATTCTAGTGATTCAAGTGTGGAAATATTTGTTAATTTTCCACTTAATATCCAAATTAGAAGACAATGGATGGAAATCACCACCAAATTCAGCATAGGACAAGAGATAAAGGTCAGGTATTTTCTCTCAGGATGGATGAAGTGGAAGCTCCAAATGATGTGGTGGAAGGTACACTCATTGTTCTCTCAAATCTAGTAAGTAATTTGTTTGATTCTGGTTCTACACATTCCTTTATTTCCTCAATGTTTGAAAAGAAAATAGAATAAATCCCCAGGTTGTTAGAAGTAGAGTTATCAGTTAATACTCTAGGATGGATTATCCATGAAACAACAATGTATATAAACTACAGTACTGAATTTGGAGAGAAAATATTATCATAAATCTGGTAGACCATACCATGGTTGAATTTGACACTATACTAGGTATATAATGGATCTCAAAGTATAATGATAATATCAACTATAGAAGGAAAGAAGTCTCATTAGTCTTGAATGGATAACCTATAATTATTTTCAAAGGAGAGATATACTATCCCAATATTTTTCTAGAAGAACCTCCAAAAGTGTTATTTATAAATATGATTGGTGAAGAGGGATAATGAAATGAAATTATAAGACATTGAATGTCCCTATAATCTAGGAATACATTGATATATTTTCTGAGGAGCTACTTAGACCTCCCCCAAAAAGAGAGGTAGTGTTCTCCATTTAACTCATACCAGGATCTAGGACGATATCAAAGACCCCTAATATAATGGAAATGTGGAGATAGATGAATTAAAGAAAAAAATTCAAGATCTTTTGGAGAATGATTTTTTTCTAAAAAAGTGTGTATCCTTGGGGAGAACCTTTTCTATCTATGAAGAAGAAGTATGGATAAATGAAAATTTGCATTGATTATAAAGAACTTAATGGCATCATAGTGAAGAAAAAGTACCATCTCCCATGGAGTGATGATTTATTAGACCCAATTCATGGGGATCAATTATTATCCAAGATTGAGATTTGGTTTGGTTGTCATCAATTGAGTGTAATGAAAGAATATATTCAAAATACCACCTTACAATCAAGATATGAGAATTATGAGTTTCTTGTTATTACCTTCAACTTGATTAATGATCCTGTTATATTTGTGGATTTGATGAATAGAGTATTTAAGGAATACCTTGATAAATTTGTGGTAGTTTTTATTGATGATATTTTGATATATGAGAAATGTTTCTAGGAGTATGAGGATCATATAAGGGTGATATTTCAAAATATAAGGAAGGATAATCAATTTGGAAAATTCATCAAATGTGAATTATGGTTATAAAATGTTTATTTCTTGGAGAACATTGTAACCATTGAAGGAATCCTAGTAGACCCTACCAAGAAAAAGGTTTTAGAGGAGTGGCCTCATCCCACAACAGTAACGGAGATTCATAGTTTCCTTGATTTACAAGGATATTATAGGTGGTTTGTGAAAATATATTCCTAAATTTATAATCCACTAACCAAGTTAACTTGAAAATGGGCTAAGTTTATCTGGATAAAGGAGTGTAAATAAATATTCCAAGAACCAAAGAAGAGATCTTTTACTGCACCTATGTTAACTCTACCCTCTTCTAGAGAAGGATTTATTATTTTTAGTGAAGAATATTTGAAAGGGATTGTGCGCGTCCTCATGAAAAATGATAAAGAGATTGCATATGCACCTCGACAGTTAAATCCCCATGTAAAAAAATTATCCAATGCATGACCTAGAGATAACTGCTGTTCTTTTTGATCTAAAAATATAAAGGTACTATCTTTATAGGGAGTAATGTGATATATACATATACCAAAAAAATTGACGTATATATTCATGGAAAAGGAATTGAACAAGAAAAAAAGAAGATGTTTAGAACTTTTTAAATGCAATAAATATTCAATTTATTATCACTCGAGAAGAGAAATTTTTTTTGCTGATGCATTAAGTAGGAAATTCCCTGTTGTGATAACAATGATGAGGATTCAAGGGGATCCATTGATAATAGACCTAGTAAGATTAGATATGGGAATCATGAGGGCAGGTAAATCATCAATCCCATAACAAATAATTTCTAAACTATCATTACTAGAGAATATCAAGAAATATCAATGGGAATATAAATTTTTTAAAATTAAATTAGAGGATGTAAATAAAGATAAGTTTCCTGAGTTCAATATTGTTCAAGAAGGTGTGCAAATTTTTTGTAAAAGGCTTTGTGTTTGATATAATCAGATGTTAAAGAAAGAACTGATAGATGAATCTCATATATCTACATTATTTATACATCTCGGAAGCACTAAAGTGTATATGAACATTTATGATCATTATTGGAGGGATAATATAAAAAGAGAGATTTCCAACTACACTTTAATGTGCTTGATATGTTAGTGAGTGAAGGTGGAGTGACTACTTCCTATAGGGGAATTACAACCATTACCCATACTAACATGGAAGTTGGACAATACCACTTAGTACTTTTCCACTAGTATACCAAGAAAATCCAAAGGAAATAATGTGATATGGGTTTTAGCTGACTGACTCACCAAGAATGTCTATTTCATCACTATTTAGGAAGATTTCTCCTATGTCCAACTATCCAAGATATTCTTAAAAGAAGTGGCGAGGCTATATGGGGAACAACTTTCTATCATTTATGATCATGATCCAAGGTTCACACCCAAATCCTAGAGAATTATTCAACCTGATTTGTATAGTGAATTGAATTTTTTATAACCTATCACTCTCAAACTGAAGGCCAATCTAAAAGGACTATTCAGACATTAGAGGAAATACTGAGAAAATTCTTAATGGAATTTAATGGTGGATGAGATCAACACCTCCCATTAGATTATCTCTCATAAAAAACAATATTAGACTTGAATATTCAAATGGAACCTTATGAATCTCTATATTATAAGCGATGTATAGATCCTACTTATTGGGATTAAGTTATTAAGAGAAAGCTATTTGGGCTTAATCTTGTGCAAGAGATTATAGAAAGATTCATTCTATCCAAAAACACATAAAATATACTCATATTTTAGAAAAATATCTATGTTAAAAACCATTGAAGGGGTATGGAGTTTGATGATGGGGAAAAAGTTTTCCTTAGAATATCACCAGGGAAGCAAGTCATATAATTTGGGAAGAAAGAGAAGCTTAACTCTTATTACATTATCCCCTATGAAATCCAATACCATATAAGAGTAGTTGATTATTGACTACAACTTCCAACCAATATCACTAAAGTTCATGATTTATTCCACATAAATCTCTTTAGGAAGTATATACTTGATCCCTCACATATACTTAATATGGAGGTGGTACAACTGGAACATGATGTCCTTTATGAGGGGAAACCGGTGGAGATCCTAGACTATAGAGAGAAAGTTCTATGAAAAAAGACTATCCACCTTGTAAAATTGCTATGGAGTAAAAATAAATATGAATAAGAAACATGGGAACCAGAGGAGACAATTAGAATGAATTACCCATACCTTTTTTCAATTGATATAATGAGTTGAATTTTTTGGGATGAAATTTCTTAAGGGAGGAGAATGTAACGATTGACATTTTTTAAATGATATTTGTTTTTTGAGTAAATATTTGTTATATAAATTATATAATATTTTATACATAAAAAATAAAATAAAACCTATAAAATTTTAACTCATTAACAATGATCATTACATTAGTCAGGTATAAAACCAATTCAAATGCCAAACATTACAACTTGATAAAAATGGAAATGTGACCGTCAAGATTTGATAGTTTTATTCCCATTTCTCAATATGATCATTGGAAAATATAATATTTTTAATAAATTTAACATTAAAATTAGTATTTATAATTATTAATGACAAAGGATAAATAAAATATAGAGGAGAAGCGATGTCCTCAACTAGTATATTTGTTCTGTTTGAAGACCATTTAGCAGAATGTGGGAGGGGTGTATTATCATTGGGGGTTTCCCTTGACCAATCCCAAGTAGATATTAAGTAATTTAATATTGAATGAAATATACTATTTTAAAAGTTCATGTTTTTAGATATTACCATGCGGTAGATTTTAGCCACGCCACCCCTCGAAAATACCCATATTATGTACCTTACCCTTATGGAATATGTGGGTGTAATAAGGGGTTACCTATCCAAAACATAGTTTCTTAAAGTGTAATTACATTGTATATATAAAATATTTATTCCACCAATTCCATTTTAAGAATAGTTTTTATTAATAAAATACATGTTTAATTAAGATAAATTTGAAAAATTGTTTTTTTAATCACAAATTATACTTCTCTATTTAGATATAAATTTTTAATATAAACTGAGGTATTATTAATAGTATTTATTTTAATTAAACTATATGTTAAATTTTTTTATTTAAATATAAGTAAAAAAATAATTTTATAATTTCCTTGGAAAATTTTATGTGTTAGAAATTTGGTTATTCCTTACAACCAGATATTTTTTTAATAAATAAGAATTTATATATTTAAAATTTAAAATTATTATATTTATAGAGTAATTATTATGAAATAAACATCTTTTTTGAAATCAGCACATTGAAATTAGGTTAGGGTGAATTTATTAGAATTTTCTAAAATACTTTATTTTTTCATTAATAGTACAAATATAGTTTCTGTTTTTTGGTATGTTTAAAGAATTCACAATTATGTAATAATGATGTAATAAATAATGAACTATAATCCTAGGCCTAAAATATATTATTTTTTAATAACAATTATTTTCATGGATTTTAATCAATTTAGAAATCTAAAAATGACTTTCCAAAGTCTAAAATGGAAACATTGATATTAAAAGCATTACCTTGTGGAAACTTTAATTTTCCATGGAAAAATAAGTAATATGAAATGATTCTCAGTTTTTTTAGAGTAAAATAACTGAAATTATGGCCCAAATGTCCAAAAACATGGGAAAAAACCATGGCCAAGCCAATGGATTTCTGTTTTCCACAACCTAGATTTCCATGTCCTATATTTGAAAATTAATAAACAAATCCTCCACATTCGCTATAAATACCCACCCATTTATCCATTTACATTCACTCCAATCCATACTATATGAATTTTTAGTGTTTTTACCTCCCAATAAATCCTTCCAATTTATCATCATTCACCCAAGGTTCCATTCCTCAAGATTTAAGAGTAACTCTTCAAGGTAAGGGAATTATTCTTCTTTTATATTCAATTCAAAAACCTATTTTTGTATATGTATTATAAATGTTATAATTAATCTATTTTATTATAGTTTTTATCACACCCTTAAATCCAAATTATGTTTTATCAATGGGATACACTTTTCCCCTCTAGTTTTTCCCTTTTATAAAAACAGGTTTTATACCCGTCATTCTACCAAAATAACTCCTCAAATTTTTTCTCTCAACCTAATAAATTATCTTTTATTTTCCTTTTCTGAATACAAAAACATATTTCTTTTATAAGGGTATTCACCTAGATGTAAAAAATATTTACCTTATTCTGGGATTAAGATACAAGAAACCCTAATTCTATTTCCATGTGTTAAAAATGACCTAATTATAACGTCTTTAAGACCTTTTGAAATGCCAGGACTTTGATAAAGTAACCTACTCTTTATTCTCCATGGGTTGTTTATGTAATGTTTTATTATGATCTATGTGGCTAAAATTAATTAATACATAATAAGGGTGTTCCATGATAGCTCTCTAAAGAATTTTTTAAATAATTTAATATCTAGACATGACATGTTTTATGATACCTTGGTGAATAACCTTGCTAATTTTCATTTATGAACCTTAGTGAAAAACCATAGTGACATTCTTATGAATGTATCATTTAAATGTTGTATCCAGATGTCAATGTTATGATTCATGTTATTTTTATAATGATATTCCCCATGTTCTATTTCTCATTCCATAATTTTATTCCTCATGTTCTTCTTAATATTTATTGTGATCACATGTAAATTGTTTCCCTTATTTGGCCACATGATCACTCCTTTCATTTTATGTATGCCCCCCAGGATATGAGATATAGTAAATTTACATAGGATGAACCTAAAAAAATCCTTTCAAGTGGATTAGAATATTTTTTTTAGTTTACATGTATTATGTACCTTATTTCTAAGAAACTAAAAAATAAAAGATCCTCTGTTTGTATAATGTAATGAAAATTCATGTAATCAGAAGGTTAGATGACATAATCAATATGAAATAATCATCAATAGTGCCTGATATAGAAAATATATTCACCAAAGAATTATACAAACCCAAGGTAAGGATCATTATTTGGTTTTAGATCCATTATTGTGAAATTATAGAATTAAATTATGATTTTTTCTTATTATTGAGTTTTTATCCTCGTAGAAGGGATATTATATTAGATTTTTTATCCCCATATACTTTTTTAATTTTTTTTGATTTTTTATGGCAGTTTTTGGAAGAGTGGCCAACTGAGGGATCTGATTTTTGGATTTCTCCCCAAATAGTAGAGACACCTTCCTCCTTGATGTGAATTGACACCCCTAGGACAGGATTGGGAAGATTGTGATGGAAGTTTAGGAAAAATATGGTGGCTCAGTGAAGGAAGGTGGTGGTGATGATGGATTAGTGAGGGGATACCATGACAGATGTGTCAGCATAGTGAGTGGATTAGGGTGATGCAAAGAGCCACCCACCTATAGTTTTTAATGGGGAATACTTAGGTAGGATTTAAATTGTTGTATTATGGTGGTAGAAAAGGGTTTAGTTATATCTTTGGGATCCAAGACATTAGGGTGTGGCTGCACTTGACATTGTGGCATGAGGGTAAAAGGGGGGAGGGAAGATAGGGTTCCACCTCGACCGTTCAATACTCTAGGGATTAATGGTATCCCATAAACCAAATGGTGGATAGGGGGAGTGAGGTTGTCTGGTGTGTATCCTTATAGAATGCATAATGGGGATAATCCATGAGATGTGGGATGAACAGACGTGGGCCTAGTTTGTCAACCTAGATGATGAATTGGGCCCAAATCGGGTTATGCGAGCATGATAGGATGGGTATTCCTATATCAATTTTAATAGGTTCACTTCTATGAATAAAAGGATCAGGGTATCCCCACTTCCCATCGCACCATGTGGTTCCCCCAAAGGCCACTTGATTCCCAAAACATTTCTAATTGATTCATTCCCTACTTTTCTATAATGTATTTATTCCATGAAAATAAATATAATATGCTTAGTAATTTTGCACACATATCACAATTATATCGTTTTTTGGGTCATCCAAGTTCATTTATGATGTGCGATAAGAAGTTATAGGATTTAGATTTATGGGGATGATGATGGGGAAGAAGTGTGGTGATCAGAGCATTCAATAGGGGTTAGGTATTTCCCATCATATGTTTTGTTATTCTTTGAGCGGTGAAAGTCACTTTTTTTATGGATGGAGTTAGATTTATTCTATGTCATCATTATTTTGCTAATCCTACCTCATATATTCTACTCTTGTATATTGTGTGCTACTTGATTAGACTATATTATTATAACAATGAAGTTAGGTCCTATATTACTTTGTATACACTACCTAGGGTGTGGGTATTCCATTATGGTTAGCTATCATCATGGACCAATACTTTTCCCTTAGTGAGTTGCGGGTACCCCATTTAATCTTCTCTGAGGTGGAATGATTTTATTATTGTTTGGGAGGCTATGATAGGATGATTTCTTACTCGCATAACCATTTTCCATCATTGGAAAAGTTGAGAGTTCCCCTATGGGAATCTTGAATGAAAATGTGATGTTAATAGATACAAAATATAGGGTGTGGTATCACCTTTACTGATGAGAAAACTTCAATGTGAAATGATTCATCCTTTGTGGTTTCCAATGTATTTGTGAAAGTTGGAGAGGTTGATAAGATCAGATTCTTTAAGACATGTGACTCCTCAGGAACCCCTTAGATACCTCAAGATGCAATGTATAACTAGGATACTGACATTTGACTTCGTGGGTGTTTCAGTATTATGAGCATCATTAGTTTCTCAAGAGATGAGACCATCATGAATTAGAGCTAAAAGAACTAAGACTTCATTGTGTCCCTGTGAATTCTAGTGGTTTCTTGATTTTTTTGTTTATATTCTTGGAGTGATATGATGATTTTACCTACAGATGGCTGTGAAAACTGAGACCATGTCCTATGTCATGGGTCATCTCCTTTAAATTATATCTGCGTTTTTGTTTTTCTTCAATGGGATATTCCTTCCTTCTAGACTTGTGAATTTATTTTGAATGATTTACTCATTTTTTATATAGTTATTTTTTGGGGTGTATTATTGGGTATATATACACTTAGTAATGAATGAAATCAATTTCCCATATATGTGGCTTCGTATATAGATGGAAGATTGATTTTTGGTGACCTTGGGGGATGTGGTGTTGGTGTAGCTTATTGGCATTAGGAGGTGAGATTAGCAGTTGACATTCATGTTTAGAGGTATCTTTTTTGATGAAATGTTCATCTCAACTAATTATATTGGATTTCCTATCTAGATATTGGGTATGTATCTTACACCTTTTGCATTATGGATTATGTAATGGTTTATCTTGGTGGATCATAAAATATGTTTCACGTAATATATATGTATATATATACTTATTAAAATTATCTTTATTTATATTTTCTATATTATTATGTTTTACATGGTGTTGTGTGTTTTGTACATGTACATTAGGTTGGGTCCTCCCATATTGTGTGATATTCCTACTCAATTCTAGTCACTAGATCCACAACTATTGGAGGTGGGCTTGAGGTGACACACTTAGATTACCACTTCCTAGGAGGGAAAATTGGAGGTTGGGTTATGTATGAGTTATATCAGAGTGAAAGGGTCATATGGATGGATTTTGAAGTTAGAAGTAATGTGAGGAAAAGTTTCATAATTTAGGGTATTGATGTTAAAGGGTTCTTGAGTTCAGTTATCATAACATGGAGTCCAATATAGTTTTAATATCCAATTTATCATTTATCTATGACTTTGGGACCCTGTTAGTCAACCTGTAACTCAAAGAAATCAATTTTATGGTATAGTAAGGTTGGGACATGCATCATATATTGGTCATTTATGATCTTTAATTCTATTCATGTATCATCTCATCCAGATATTATCTAATCCTCATGGGGTTATCATTTAAAATGAAGGGTGTTACCTACTGATATCCAAATTGTATGTAGATGAAGGATAATGATGAGACCATGCCTATAATAGGACGTCCTATCACCAGTTAATTAGTGATGAGGTTTTGTTTTCAATACTTGGTTAATAGATTAATTATCTCTTGTTTGAGGTAGTTTCTCCAACATTCATTTTTATTGTAATTTTTTTCTCACATATCAGATGGTAGTACCCACAAAATTAGAAATTAATACCCATGTGTTGGGTTTGTTTTGTGCATTCTGATGACTAAGGGATCATGTATTTTTGATGTGATTGAATGGAGTTAGAGACTCACATTTCTATTTTTTTGGACTTTCACTGACTAGTTGAAGATTCTTTAGTTTAGCACCATATAAAACATAGAGAGTTATTAGTGGATGATGTTTTTATCAAACTCATGACATTACTGCTCTTTTCTTACTGGAGTTTGAAACCTTGTTTTGGATTATTATTTATTTGAGGATGTTGGGACCTCTATGGGGTTGATTGACCATGTATGAGTATGTGTTGAGGTACAAAAACAAAATGTGGTGTTCCCTAGACATGATTTTTAGTGGAATTGGTTGATCTCATCCATTCATGTAGAGACTCTTAGGGATGAATTATTGAGATATAGTAGTATTTTCCTGCAACAACACCTTTTCTAAAGAACCCAAATTATTCTTAAAAAAACTATTGGCATATATACACCCTAGTTGTGGGGGGAGGTTATAATTTCACCCGAAGATAACAAAAGTTGTATTGTGCATGGACCAACACATGGGGGGAGAGTTAATATATAATATTTCCTTTATATAGACACATTTTCCAACCATGAAGATATTTGGTGAAAGAGTGAATAGTGTGATAGTAGTTGAAGATATGCGATGCATCAATTCACTCCCACAAAAACCACATATACTTAGTTTATATAAGGTATGGAGTGCCAATAGTCAGATCCGTTGGAAGATACAGGTGATAGATGGCTATAGTTAAACATCATTGGGTGCAGTTTAGAGTACAATTTGTGTCATTTTTTATGAAACCTAATAATATATAGAATATAATTGATTTATTATTTTCATATTAGATGTATGGGAGTTAGATATTCTTCTAGGACTCCTAGACATACCATTTCCATCAAGAGAGTTTCCACTGATTATGATTATCTTTCACTCACTTATTCTAATAGAGTGATTTTTTGGTAGATAAAGTAGTATTTTATGAGAATCCACCATGATAGATATGTGATACAATGGTTCCTATCATATTATTGATAAAACACAAATTCTAGTGTTGTATATAAATTTACATTTCAGTAAATGAGTTGAGTTATACCTTCCAGTAGCGAGTGGGATCCCCTTAGGTGTGGAGAGTGGAACCCACCCTCAAGAATTAATAAATAGCTATCCATAAGATAGTAATAAGGGACGTGTTCCCTATATTCATAGGTATGAATTCACTTTCTATGAATATATAAGAATTTATGAATTATTCTGAAGGTTTAACCATTACCACCCCTTGATGTAAGATCAATGTATGCATCAACATGAATTATATAGATGGGGTTTCAAGTGATGGATGATTGGATTGATTAACACCATTTTTCCATTAGTTAACATATGGGATTAAACCATCATTCTATTGGTTCAAATAGAAACCTATTGGGAATTTTGGGAATTACCATAGTATTACCATGAGATTATTAGTTGTTTGGTAAACCCTTGTAGTTTGAGATTCAAATTCATGGAGTAGTATTGGAATTTATGAAGTTAAATTCATGATGGATTATGAAATATCAGTTGTGTGGAATCAATGTGGTATCATATTCTAATTATAGAGGGATCTAGGATCAGGTGATTGGTAAGAGTCATTTGCCTCTAACTTCAAAGTGATTGATTTTTATGTGGATATGGTTATATGGAAGAATATGTCATAGGATAATGGGAATAACAAGATAAAATACAATTAGGTCAAGTTCATTCAATCACAACCCCATAGTCATTTGTGTAAAAGAATGAGGTAATCATTTTTTTAACCTAACTACTATCCACAGGGTTACTAAGGTCTGATTTAAAGATGAATTAATATTAAGAACACCCGAACTCTTGAACCCTAACCCTATGCGTATTAACTATGAAATATGAGGTTAAATGGAAGTGTGAAATTGGGTAACATGCTTTGAATAATAATAAAAAAAATTCAAAATTAAGAAATCATCACTTGAAAGAAAGTGAAAATCAATCAAGAACATAATTGGATTAAATAAAAGTAAAGAAATAATAATCATGTATGTTGAACAATGAAAAATATCACAAATGAACATAGAAATATGAGGCGGATTGAAAAATAATGTAGAATAGAAATACATAGACAAAAAATGAAAAATAATAACAATAGAATTGGTGAAATGGTAAAGTAATTAATTAGAATTGAGTTTTTAAGAGAAATAGTAAATAATGGGAAAATAAAATGATAAAAAATTGGCACTCAAGACTCCCTGTATGTGATTTAGGGAACCCAAATATTTATATACTCTAAAAGTACAGGATGTGTATTGTCTTCACACTGTGTAATGGATTTAGGTGTCTTCTTTCATGACTTGTACACGATGTGTAAGTGGATTCAATGCCATGTACTTTAGATCATAAATATTATATGATGAATCATCCTATATATTTGATGGGATTAAATATAAAACCTTGAATTTCATGTAAATTCTTCATGTCTTGTATTGGATTCATGTCTTGTATTTCTTTCATGACATGTAAATTCAGTGGGTTTCAAAATTTTAAGATCTCATAATGTGTAATGTATTTATGCATAATGTTTGGATTTTTCATAATATAGATCTTTATGAGTTGGTATTTGGTCATTAGGTATGATATGAATGATGAATAAATGTCTTGAACTCCTTTCTTGACATGTAAATCAAATTTTTCCTTTTTTTCAGAAATGTATACTTTGAGTATTGAATTCCAAATTCAAGAACAAACAAACAAAAACCCAGTGAATTATTGAGTAAATATTGATTAAACATTATATAAATGTATATAAAATGTGTACATAAATTATTATTATCAAATTCCCCCACACACGAACAATTTCTTGTGCTCAAGAAAAAATAATCCCAATAGGGATTCCAAATGAAAAAAAAATTAATACAAGAAACATTCACTAAAAATAAGAAAATAAAACTAAGTTAATGTAGAAAAAGAAATTTTTCTAGAACTAGTATTGTAGAGAACATCAATCATGAATCATAGTTATGTTCTTCATTCAGATTATTTTTTCTTTTAATTACAAATTTATAAATATTCCCTAGAAACTATTCCCATTTTGTAATTTACATCACAAAAAATTTTCTTTCATCACACATGGTAAAATAAAACTATATTTATGCTCATATCTAGAATAAAACTTGCTATCCCTATGAATGAATTGGTTATATAATCTACAATTCATAATCGAAAATACAAAATAAATCATTGGGGCTTAAGAAATAAGTTTTAATTGTCCCCAAGGATGATGCAATGTAGGGATATAGTAAAAATAATGATTAAAAAAGAAGGGTAAGATAAAAAATATAATGAATTATAATCATTAAAAGTGTAATTAAGTTACCCCTCCAAGAAAAAATGGGACCATTCTCTAACCAACTCAAAGTTGATCAATGAATATGTCAAGATAACATAATGAATCTTCCTTGTTCCTTTGTTTTTCTTTTCTTTTATTTATTTTTTGAAATTCATATATAGGCTAGATCTCACATACATCACCTAAACACATATTATCCATCATAATATTCATCAGTCTGGAAATGGTTATTTTTTACTGTCCTAGTATAAAAACCATTTATTATATTTATTTTTTCAGTGAAACACAATAGAATAGAAAATTCCAAAAGTGATCATAAACAATATCATTAAAATATAGTGAATGTGCCTTTTTATGCCTCATCAGTATCAACATCCCATGTATGGAAAAGATAAAAATTGCACAACACTTTTTCAAAATAAAATCATGTATAGTACCAAGATTAGGGTAGGAAGAGATAATAGGTTTGAAATGAATTGATCCAAAAAAGGTTATTCATGGGTAATAAGAGATAAATATTGATATATGTATAGTTGGGTATCAAAAAAATGGATTAAAAAAGATTTTCTCAATCATTTTAAAAGTTTATTTGTTTTATCATAGCTTAAATAAGATCTAAATTCTTGTTTTGATAAGTTCACTTTCCCTAAGTATCACTCAAGAAATATTCTATGAAAATAATATGAAAATACTGGTCTATATTTCTATTTGGGAATTAGAGTATATAAAATAACTAGGAATAACTCAAGGCATAATAACCTGTAATAAGTCAATTAAAAGAAATTGCATAAATCTAGAATTTGAATTGAATTTATCAAATCAGAAATCATGATAAAATTATAAATAGGAATAAAAATGGATTTAAAAAAATATCATACCTAACTTTGTCTTTTATATAAATGGATGTATTGGGATTTCAATGAAAATTTTCCCCTAAAAAAATTAAAACTCGTAATAATCCATGTGTATCGATAATAAATATTAAGAAAGACCCCCACACATAAAATGATACAATGTATACACTGTTCTAAAATGCATCATGGGAGAGATATCAATTGAAGCTTAGAGAATAATGGAATGGAAAGTGATGAATTTTAAATTAGGTAATCAAGAGATCCTTGGAGGGAATGTCATGTGATGGGGAATCTTGTTAGATAGTGATTAGAAATTATGATACCAGAAAATATTGTTAGAAATAAACTACCTTTACTTGATTAACCATTAGTTCATAAGGGTTAATTAATATAAAATTATAATATTGGGTAGGGGGAAACAATTAATAAGAGGAGAAAACAACACAAATAAATGTAGTAAGTGGTTGAAAATAATTTTGGGATGACCTAATAATAAAAATTTCTAGAAAATGAAAATCATAGGTACTGATAACACAATAAAAACAAATAAAACAAGAATGCGAGTTGCCTCTGAGAAAGAACAAAAAATGAAATTATTAGCTAGATAGATGGATAAAAGAATCAGTCAGTGTTGTCCATCAGCCCAGAAATCCTCTAACTCCTATATAAATTGGTCGCTATATCATCGAGCTCACGTGGGAATTTGATGGGATTAAACACCTTAAGAATGTATCAACAAAAAATCACATATAGTTTGAATAGAATCTATAAAGGATATTGAGGGGAACCTTATGAGTATATAAATACATAAGGAGCTCCACATTATGTCTCTATAAGTCAGCCACATGATGATATATCTCATGTGAGATGTTAGATGGTGGCCTAACAGACTCTTTAGTGACCATAGAAGATGTATTAGAGCTAGAAATTACTAAATTAATGTAGTAGTAAAATGAAAATAAGAAATCCACATTGTTAAAAAAAATCATATCCATATATATTAGAAATAATAAATCAATGAAAATGATAGATAGTTGGAATAAAAAAATAGACACCCCAACAGAGTATAATGGGGGAGGGGTATATAAGAAAGTCTAAATAGAAAGGGAATGCTCACCAAACATTGCATCAGAAGTCCCCTCTCAAATGGCGGGTGTTTGTATTAGCTTAGAAAAATATGATTCCTTTGTGGAATTAGGGAATCGAGGATCAACTGTTGTATTGGGTTCTATGGGGTTGGTAGTAATCTTAGTTGAAGATGGAGGGGGTGAGGTGCTGATCCATACTATGGGTGTACATATAACTACTTGATCTTTTAGAGGCATCATGGATGAAGATGGTAGGGCGTGTCCTTACCCCATCGAGCTTGCCCCATGGATACTTTTGCCAGGAAGTAAGGTCAATGATCTCAGGAGATAGGTTGGATAGGGTGGTATGTGGGTAGGGATAGGTGTAAAAGTGATTTTAGTAGGTAGGGGTGGGTGAAAAGGTAAAGGAACTAGTGGAGGGGTAGGGGTGGTGAAGTGAAATAGGTCGATGGATGGGATGCCAAGGCGACAACATATACACATCTAATTATTTATAAGGGAACAGAGAATCATCTATATATTATAGAGAAGAGGTGAAAATGGTGTAGATGTAGTAGGAGGCGAAGGGAAAATGGTAAGATGGATAGGAACTATAGTGATATTAGGGGTAATATCTTCGGTGGTGGTAGAGGGAGTAGTTGAGGTACGAGCAGGTGAGGCTGAGGTTGGATCTCGATGGGTTGATTCCTCATATGCATCATCAATTTACTCTAGTTCCCATTGGTATATTCTCCCATTCATCCTCAGTAGCCCCATATGGTGGAATATAAGTAGATCAATGTGATCCTTATGCCCAATAGAATAATGAGTTTGAGTGGTGTAACGTTCCAGATCTGGGTGCCACTCAACAGGTGTCTTGAACCCGGTTGGTCACATGACCTCAAGCGCATTTCCCCAAACACCAGAGGTTGACGACTAGCAGCGAGGGTCCAGGTCTGATAGTGGGGAAACTATGACCTCATTTTTCTAAGTGTAGCACAGTGGATAAGATAAATAACATAAAATAATGGAAGCAGTAAGCAATATATAACTGAAACGGACAACTGAAATAAAAGAGAACCAGCAGTTATATATATAAAGATGCAGCATGTCACTAATTCTATGAAAGCAGTCAGAACAAGATACACTATAATACAATACAATACAACTCAAAATACAGGGTACAGTAAATAAAAACAAGCATAGTAAACAAAATGCAACAGCATATCAAGCCAATGCTCGGACCCATTCTCTCCTACTCCTCTACTACAATCATGTACCTGTATAAGGACTCTTTCCCAAGTCGACACCTGCAACAATATAGTCTGTTTGGGCCGAAGACATGACCCAAATAGGGTGTGAGAAATAAATCCCAATATGCACCCACCAAAGGCCCAAGCCCAACTGTAAGTGAGAATATGCAACAAAAGTGTGCAAAAGTTATGCATTAAACTAGTAAGTACTCAAAAGTAACTATCACTACCAGTTTCATTTCTTTTTTAATATTATTTTAATAATTCAACATAATTTAATTCTAAGCTAACCAGAAGCATGACCATAGGCTAATTAGAAAACTACCCTCGGGTTAAATGTAACTATGCCCTCAGGCTAATATAGTCATGCCCTCAGTCTAAATATCACCATGCCCTCAGGCTAAATATTAACATGCCATTAGGCTAAAATAACCACTCCCTCAAGATAATATAACCACGCCCTCAGGCTAATAAAAACCATGCCCTCAGGATAAAGTAAAAAACTGCCCTCAGGATCAAGTAATCAGGCCAAGCCCAATGCATGAAAAGAAATTCCATACCAAATTTCCTCTCAAGAAAACTTTAAATAGGTAATAATAACAGTATACCGTTGGGTATCCAGGAAAAACGACTAAATAGAGGAATGCACCCCCAGGGCGGCCCTGGATCTAAGCAGTGATCCCAAACAACCGTTTTAATTTATCATCAAATAATCTATACAATTCTAGATATCTTATCAGCAAAGGCCTCAGCCATACGATACCCCAAAAATGGGTTCGTATCACAACAACACACAAAAAATCAACTCGACAGTTGGAATGAACACCAGACCACCTAACTCGATCGTCTCTGATCGGTATACATAAACGACGTCTCCCAAAATTCCCGTGAATGACGTAGATCTGGGATAAATGTTCACTCATTCAAACTCAAATAACTTTCCCTTAGGAAAGAATTGGTAAGAACTACTCAAGGAGAAGGAAGGGATTACCTGTGCTGTTCAAATGATATCAAAGGCGTAGGAATTGGGTTCCCTGTGTGTGTTTAGGAGCTCTTCCAAGATCCGGCCATATCTCTCGTGCTCCAAAATAAACTTAAAGCCTCCTATGCCAAATGAGTAGGCTACTTCCTATTTTAAGCAAACAAACAAACTACACAGTGTGTACTATCAAGTACACTGTGTGAAATTTTCATTTTTTTAACTGTTCCTCTGGTGGATTTTTTTCACCGCGGAACTGTTTATCCGTCGACATGAGTACATGGCGTGTATTCATGATTACATGGTGTGTACTGTTGCTCCCCTGGAGGCTGCCTCCACCACCTTACTTTTCACCTGCCGACTGATTACACAGCATGTAACTACAAAGTAAACGACGTGTAGTTGAGTTTTACACCCTTCATCACCGAAAATCCTACAAGCCCTGTGTACTCATCCCACACAGCCAAAGTACACGGCGTGTGGAAAAGTACACAGTGTGTACCTATAAAATTTGGGGTTTTTCTCTATTTTCCTTATTTTCTCAAAAACACTTGAGGAAAAAAGGAAAATAAGAAACCTGTAACTCAATAATAAGAACCATGTTCTTACAAACTTCCCCCTTAAAGAAATTCGTTCCAGAATTTCCCTTCCAAGGGTGCCAAAGATAAGGTTGTGAACAATTCTGGCAACTGAGCACGTACGTTGGTCTCTCGCTCCTAGGTTTCATCCTACACTCAGCCATGCTTCCATAGCACCTGTATAAGAGGAACTGACCGGCCTCGGAGAACCTTTGTGCTCTTATAGACTATACGAATCAGATGCTCCTCAAAGGATGCATCGACTGGAAGCTCAACTGTCATGATCTGTCCCCCAGGGCCCGCATCGTGACTACCCCAAGCCCGCCTTCTATAGGCCAGGGGCTGGGAACTAGCACCAAAGGCGTAATTCCCTAAAACTGGGAAGGAGTTGTGTTTATAAATCGTAAACACACACAACTAGAGTACAAGTGAAAGCAAACACTAAGTAAAAACTATGTAATAAGTATGCTGAAATTAAAGGGTCCAGAAATACAATCCCAATATTAAAGTACAAGGAACGGACAAACTAGTACAACTAAAAGACAAACAGCTGGAAGGTGTCTAGTAGCTCCAGGATTTTCCACCATGGATCCTACCTGAAGGGTAGGTATAGATATCCTCCTCAGTGCTCCACATCCTTCTTTCTCCTTCGGGTACCGACTCATCGTGAGGTCGACCTCTGTGTACTATCCAGTCCTGGTGCTCTTGGCCTCCATCAACGTTGTCCTTCGTCTGTGTCCAACACAACGAGGTGAAGGCATAACCCGTGCAGGGGTGAGTATAACGATACTCAGTAGGGACCCCGAGACCCTCAAGGTCTCACAAAATCCAACAAGGATCAACCAAAAAGTATGATTTCAACGGATAACCATTAATTACGTATATGCCCATACATATACCTAAGTTATCAAGTAACCCATCTCAATCATGAGGAAAACACAATGGTCATTGACTCAGATCAAACCATGATTTTTATTATCGAAACCACGACTTCTAGAGAACTCCACCTCTATCGAGTAAAATGGCCCTATCGTGACTCCGAGGTGCTACCCACTAACCTTAGACTGCTGATGTACTCCTCTTGTTGAGTACTATGGGTCTACTTCCAAACCGGGTGCTCCTTTGTTGTGGGTATGCCGCAAAACCGGGCGCTATCCCTAATAGCCATCAGAGGTACTCCTCCTTTCGAGTACCTAGGGTCTGCTACCAAACCAGGCGCTCCATATGTTGTGGGTTTGCTGCCAAACCGGGCGCTCCGTCCACTGGTCTAGTCGAATCACTCCGAGTCGAATCAGTCAAGCAGTCATCAGGTCTACATCTACTAGGTCTTCGTCCTCTGTTTGCTCGTCTTCGGGAGGATCCGCTCCACGAGCTACTAGTCGATACTCCAAATGTCACGAAATTGATGGTGGAAGTATCTTAAAGGACCACCACATCAAAATGGTCTCAACACAACAGACGACACGTCAATCATACGCCCGATCTGTGAGTTATTAGCATTTTAGTCCCGAGGGTCTGGATAGATTCGTGTACAATCCAACCTGACCATGACTTAACTATACCCAAACTCTAGTGGGGTATACTCAAAGGGACGACTATGCTCCAAGAATAACGGCGCCACTGACGATTCATCATACGGATGTCCGGTGCCAAAGATATGGCCCAAGAAGGAAAAGGGTCATTAATGGGCCCGGGTCCGGTCCGACCCGGTTGGACCGACTTGGCCCAACCCAGACTGGGCCGACCCAGTCTGGGTCTGACCTGACCCATTGGGTGGTTCAGCCCTCTATGTTTTGACCTGATGCACTGGGCCGGGCCCCGTGGACTGCGGGGGCAGTTCGGCCCGATTTTCGCCATGTAGGCGGCTTGATAACTTGGCATGGGAGACCGGGCTGGTTCGGCCAACGACACCGCAGGGGCGCTGCTGGTTAGCTCAGCAGGCCGGTGGCCAGGAGGCTAGCGGGCAGGCTGTGTGAGGCACTGGCCGACCGACTAGTCTCCGACAGGCCGCAGGTGCACCGGGTAGGACGCCAGTGCGCCGGGCAGAGCGCGTGGGTGCCGGGACACCGGGTAGGGTGTCAGGGCACTAGTCAAGCCCCAAAAGGGGCACCAGTCAGTGCGCACGAGTGCCAAGAGGCGGCGCGGGGGAGCCGGGCAGCGGCGCAGGGCTCTAGGCAGTGGAGCGGGGGTGCCGAGTAGTGGCGCGGGACGCCGGAAGCGTGCCAGCAACCACGAGAGGCACCGAGAGCACACCGATAGGGGCGCGGGGTGCCGGCAGGGCCCGGGGCGCCGGGTAGCGTGCAAGGGG
This sequence comes from Viscum album, assembly GCA_963277665.1. Lineage (NCBI taxonomy): Eukaryota > Viridiplantae > Streptophyta > Magnoliopsida > Santalales > Viscaceae > Viscum > Viscum album. The sequence goes on along the minus strand of OY728141.1, from coordinate 1,480,466,632 downwards.
GCATTAGGTAGCGTGCAAGTGCGCCGGGTAGTGCGCGGGTAGGCACTGGGGAAATAGGTAGCGCGCAAGGGGGCACCGGGAAGCGCGCAAGGGCACCGGGCAGCGGCGCGGGGTGCGGCGGTGCATAGGTAGGTGATGCAGGTCGGGGCAGCGTGCAGGCAGGTGGGGAGCACGACAGTGTGCGGGGGCCGCGGGTAGCATGGCTTCATTCGCCGTCTTCTTCACCATCACCTCAGTGCCATGCCGTCATAGAATCATCAAAAAAAGAACAACGAAGTGGTCATGCCTTGTTGGTTTGGCCCACACCCTCTGCATTTAGAGTGGTAGCATTCGGTTCACATGAACAAAACTCAACAATTAAAATACATCACTTTGTATCAATCTTCATTCGATGCTGAGAAGAATAAAATAGAAGCATCATCATGCAACAACCCCTACCTTGTTTGGAGTTCGTATACGAAGTCACAGAAAAAAGGCAGGCGTCGATTCGTCGTCTGCCGCATTCGTCATGTCCTCCTAACTTAAGCTTGTGCATCGAAAAGTGTCCATGGTAGAAGACCAAGGAAGAAGCATCACAACGTTCATCCTGTTCTTAGTTGGGAGGAAGAAGCATTCTTCGTTGGAGAGATATTTCTCCAAGTTCTTCCAAGCTCCACCAAGAATAAAAGTGCCAACCCAAAATAAAATAATAGACTAACTATTATTTTAATGGTTTGACATGTATTCAAAATAATTTTAATTAAAATAATTAATTCACAGAATTAATGGTGGAGAGTTGGAAAAATAAATTGAGAGAGGGAAGGTGAGGAGGCTCCCTAATTAATTTGGAGTTCCATGGGGTTGAAGGGGGTTAGAGAAGTTAAGGAGCTCGGGTGGGCCCCACCTAAATAAAATCCTCCCATGGGAGGTTATGTGTGGGTTGGGCCCCACCACCAACCTCTACTTGGAGATTTTAACCACCTCAAATAAAAATAAGCCACAAACTTATTTTTGTAACATTATTAAAGAACCCCAAAAACTATCTTCCACTCTCGATAAAATGAAATTATGGTGAAGGTCTCACTAAGAAATCACCAACGCTGCGAGTTCAACAGTGCCCTCATATTTCAATTCCGAGCATTGGTTCAAAAGTTATAAAATCTCAAACGTACTTTTACTGAACGTACCCGACAAAAAGTTTGGAAAATTATTATCAGCCACCCTCGACTCGCGCCGATCGAGGATATGCCCTTACTTGGGGAAACATGCCCCAACAAACCCAATGGTACTCTCAGATTTTTAGTCCGACTCACCATTTAGAAGTTATGAATTTTACAATAAAATAATTGTCACTTAATTATTTTTTTCGCGGCCAAAAACTAACTTTTTATGGTGGCCCACACCAGCCAAAGCTACTATCTGCTTAGATAAATCATGCCCTCACGAGTTCAGCGGTTATATAGGATTTTTAATCCGAGCTACCATTTTGGAGTTATAAGCATTTGAAAAATAAAATAATTTGTTTTATTATTTTATTTACGGTTAAGTCATTTTTGGGATTTCTCACAGGAGGCCTACGCCGACTAAACTTAAGTGGCGCCTAGGGTAAACCCTCCATCCTGAATGCAACGGTGCCCTCATATTTATGATCCAAGTAATTGTTCAAGAGTTATCTCTCTTTTTTAGGAAAACTGCCCACACACGTTAATTTAATCTTAACAGAACTTCGACGGATCATTCCCGGCACTCCAGGCCTCAGAATCAGGTGTCGTCAGAAACTGCGGACTCGTAAAATTCCAAAGAATTTAAGAAAAAAATTTACTTGATATTTACGGGTTTTTATATAACCTCCTCGAACTGAAAGATGTGAGACGGGTATGAGTGATAACGACATAGTTGAGATACGTGGAAGACGTCGTGCATGGCCCGATACCTCTATGGTAACTACAACTGATAGGCAACCGATACCACTCTCTCTAGAATCTCAAAAGGCCCCAGATACCTTAGTGAAAGTTTACCCTGTCTCCTGATCCTCCTGTTTCCCAACCTCGGTGAAACACGCAAGAAAACCTGATCCCTGAACACGAACTCCAAGGTTTGTCTGCGGCGATCATCATAAGATTTTTGAAGAGTCTGTGCAGTATCCATTCACTTCTGAATCAACTGGACCTGCTCAAAAGTCTCCTGCACAAGATGTGGTCCCAATAGAGCTTCCTCACTTGCCTCCATCCAGCACAAAGGTGATCGGCATGGCCTACCATATAAAGCCTCATAAGGTGCCATATCAATAGTTTCCGGAAAACTATTATTGTAGGAAAACTCGACCAGGGGTATGAGCCTCTCCCAGGAGCCCCCAAGTCTAGGATGCATGCACGCAACATGTACTCAAGCACCTGTATCATACGCTCTAACTGGACATCGGTCTGAGGGTGGTATGTTGTGCTCAAAAGAACCTATGTTCCCAGTGCCCTCTGAAAATCCTTCCAGAATCGAGAAGTAAAATAAGAATCCCTATCTGAAATGATAGAATGAGGGACCCCATGAAGATGTACTATCTATCAGATATACAAATTCACAATCTCGTCAACACTGAAGGTCTCCTTGATTGGAAAAAAGTGAGCTACCTTCGTAAGTCTGTCGACAACAACCCACACAACATCACTACATCAAGGTGACCTTGGAAACCCAGTCACGAAATCTATAGCGACATCATTCCATTTACATTCTGGAATGGGTAATTTCTGTAACAGTTCGATTACCTTTGATGCTACTCCTTCACCTGCTGACAGGTGGAACATCTAGTAACAAACCCAGTTATCTATCTCTTCATACCCGGCCACCAATACTGACGTCTCAATTCACGGTATATTTTGGTAACTCCGGGATGAACTACTCAAGTTGAAACATGAAACTCCCGCATCAACTCCTCGCTTAAATCCTCTGGAACCCATAATCGTCCATGGAAACTCAGTACCTCATCATTGCCTATCGTCCATCCTGGAGGAGGGTCCTCACATGACACCGACTCCCGTAGAACTAGTCCTTCATACTCCAATAGTTGTCTCATCCTCACTCTATTCAGGAGGGTAGAAGTCATAGCTAGGGAAGAAAGATAGGTTTTCCCCTGACTATCGTGGACCTCCAAATGCATCTCAGAGAACAAAGCCATAACCTGCCTCTCACCACTAGCCTCCTGCACTGCCAGTATCTGGGTCTTCCTGCTCAGTGCATCAGCAACTACGTTACCCTTACCAAGTGTATAGGCAAGCTCAAAGTCTAAGGATTGAAGGTATTCAACCCACCTTCATTGTCTCAAATTCAAGTCACGCTGGGTAAAGATATACTTAAAACTTTTGTGGTCTCTAAACACAACAAAATTCAATCCCTAGAGATAATGTCTCCAATAGCGTAACACATGAACAACTGTAGCCAACTCGAGATCAAGCATCGGGTAATTCCTCTCATGTGGCCTCAATTGCCAAGTCCCATACGCAACAACTCGACCACCCTGCATCAACACTACTCCCAGCCCAGAACCTGATGCATCACAATACACTATATAGTTGTTCCCTTACTTTGGGAGTATCCAGACTGGTGTTGATGTCAACCTTCCCTTTAGCTCTTTAAAGGCTACCTTGCAAGCTTCTGACCAAATGAACTTCACACCCTTCTTAGTCAAACTCATCAACGGCACATCTAAGTGGGATAAGTCCAATAAAAAGCACCTGTAGTAACCAACCAATGCCAAGAAACATTGTATCTCAAACACTTTATTAGGTTTCTCCCAGGAAACTACTACTCTCACTTTCCTTAAGTATATCACAACTCCTGCCTCTGAGATAATATGACCCAGGAAGTGAATCTGGACCATCCAAAAGTTTCACATTGAGAGCTTAGCATATAGTCGATGATCCCTCAGTGTACTCAGTACGATCTCAAAATGGGTGGCATGGTCGGGTTGAGTGTGAGAGTACACCAAGATATTTTCCATGAAGACTACAACAAAAAAATCTAGATAAGGATGGAACACACGATTTATCGGCGCCATGAAAACTTCTGATGTGTTTGTGAGTCCAAACAACATAACCAAGTACTCGTATAGACCATATCTACTCTGAAAAGCTGTAAGAGGTATATCCGATGGTCTAACGCGAAACCGATGATATCCGGATCTCAAGTAAATCTTCAAGAACACTCATGCTCCCCTAAGTTGATCAAAAATATCATCAATCCTTGGCAATGGATATCAGTTCTTGACCGTTAGGTGGATCAACTTCAGATAATCCACACAGAGTCTGAGGGTACCGTCTACCTTCTTTGTAAATAAGACCGGTGATCCCCAAGGAGAAGTAATGGGTCAGATGAAACCTTTTCTTATAACTCTGCTAACTGCCTCTTGAGCTCTTGAAACTCAGGTGTCGACATCCTATAAGGAGGAATGGACACCGGTGCCGCTCCTGGAACAAGCTCAATAGAGAAATCCACCTGTCGCTCTAGAGGAATGCCTGAAAAGTCACCCGAGAGAACAATCCTAAAACGATAAACTAGTTGAGGAAATCCTTCTGAAAAGTCCTAGGATCATTTAGATACAGACTCGAAATCTGGTCTGTCACACCACCTTGCCCATGATGCTTGGGTCCAGCTCGGCTTGGCTGGACATCCCATTTGAACTTGTATAGAAACTCTCCACCCTCTGGTGACGTAAAACTCACTTTGTAACAATAAAAATATACAAAGGCTCGGAAGGGTACCCACCAATCCATCCCAAGAATGACATCATAGCTCGTCATCTCCAAGACATAGAGGTCTTGCAGAATGTGACACCCACCAACATCGAGGGAGCACTCCCTGCACTGACGCACACCATCCATTCTAGTTCCCAACGGAGTGTCTAGCATCATAACATCAGAAGAAGAATAAACACAGAGCCCAAGTCTCTCCACAACGGGCACAAATATAAATCTATGTGTAGCACCCATATTGAAAAGTATATAAGATAAAACAGAAGCTACTAGAATAGTACCTCTGGCAGTAGAAGGTTTGGGATCCTGCTCTTGTTGGGTCTGTTGCACTACATATGCCTGCCCAGTACCGCAGCCCTGTGACACAGCCTGGCTACCCTGAGCTGACCCGCCCTGTGACACAACCTGGCTACCCTGAGCTGACCCGCCCTGCTGTCTCTGAGATCCGGGTGTCTGGCCACCATGGCCACAACCACCATATCTGCCTGCACGCCCTGACGTATTCCAGTTTCTCAACTGGTAAGAAGCTTCTGGTCCTGCCCCCACACGCGGAGTCTGCACAAAACCCCTCTCACTAGACACTGCTATAAATTCCTTGAAAAAGCATTGTAGATGACCCATCTTGCCGCAAGATCGACACTCCACTGGGTGTCAGGGATACTGAGGTCTCTTATGCCCCTCTCTACCACACTAGAATCACATAACTGGGCCACCTGTAGAATTCTTCTAGCTAGTACTACCACCGTGAGATAGATCCATATATATCTTCCTCTTACCAGCAGAAATAGTACCAGAAACTAGTGTTGAACTGACCTGGTCTACACCACTAGCTTCTCACAGGTTCCGCTCTGAAATCAGTGCCTGGTTCACAATAGCGTGCACAGTAGGCAACCTGAAAACGTTCACCAACACTCAAATGCCACTCTGAAGAAGATCCTCAAAGCGTCTAGCCCTCAACACCTCATCACCCACCAGAACGGGTGTGAAACGCAGAATCTCGGTGAAGCGAGCAGAATAATCCATCACTAACATGGCGCCCTACTGCTGATTCATGAACTCTCAAGCTCGATCTGCCCGTAGCATCTCTGGGAAGAAGAATTCATAGAAGGCTACCTGAAAATATTCCCACACCAAGTTTCGGTGATTCTCAGACTATGTGGTAACATCCCACCACCTCTTGGCAGAATCACACAACATATATGTAGCGAGCTTGAACCTCCTCCCAGGAGGCATCTCCAGATGCTCGAATATCAGCTGCATCAAATCCAGCCAAGACTCTATAGCTTGTGGTCCATCATCCCATGAAAACGTAGGCAGATGATATTGCTGGAAGATACGCATCTGCTCTGCCATAGATGTGGTGGGCTACGGTGCTCCCTGAAAGGTCTTCATGAACCACATGAATCCTTAATGGAACTGTGCCTCCGATCCTACATCCGGTATAATGGATGGCGCTTCATTTTGAACTACTGGAAGATCCGCCGATAGCCCATGGCCTACCATATTAGGAGTAAAATTGTTGCTGCTCTCCTAGAGAACAACTGGTGGTCGTCTTGGCGGCATGAATCTACAAGGTCAAAGCACACCTTAGATCAAAATTTATCCAAGACTGAAAACTAGGAGAAAAAGAAGGGAACAGAAGAAGGAAAGCATTAAAGATTTACAAAACATGACCACACGACGTGTATAAATACTACACGACATGTTCTCACAAGCCATCACATGGGCATGTACTCCAGCTTAAACTGGTTGTGTAACATCCCAACTACACGACGTGTTGTCTTCACACACGGCGTGTACTTGAATCCTTCTTCCCTTCCAGAGTCCTTCTATACTGCTTAAGCCACATGGATCTCCTAAAACAAAACTACATGGCATGTCCCATAGGCACACAGAATGTACTTGGAAAGATGACACCGACCCGTGTTGTTAGTGACACGACCGACTACTCAGCTACAACCGCATGGCATGTTGCACCCATACAAGGCATGTACAAGAAGAGGTAACACTGCCCCATGTTTGTTAGTTACATGGCTAGGTCCCCAGGTCAAACTACACGATGTGTTCATAATTGACACGACGTGTATATGGTCATATTTCTCCGCCGGTATTTTTAGTTACACGACAGACATAGGTTCAACACAACACGACGTGTATAAGAACTACACAGAGTGTGTGTCCATGGTTTTAACATCCCATGATCCTACCTACAGGGCCTATGAAATGGGTAGAAACTACATGGTGTGTATATACAGTACACGACATGTACTGAAAAATTTATACTCTCTTCCCGATCACAAGAGTAAACAGTGTGAAATCATAATTACACGGAATGTATTCTACATTTTTCCAGATAATAAGCCTCAGAAACTACTCCGAAGCCCAGAAAAACACTAAAACCAACATTTAAGTGCCAAATTCCGATCAGTGAGGGCCCATACTCCTCGTGAATCAAATTTTGGAATCTTATACATGTTATAACTAAGTAAAAAATCAATTATCCACCAAATTCCAGTAAATGAGGGCCCATACTCCTCAAAAACCAAAGTTTCATGTTCATTCTACTATACCTCACATAACCAAACCCTATCAAATAACATGTATTTATCAAAGTATCTATCAAAACAAAATGCTTTTCTAGCAGAACAACTATCACAACAACATGAAATCTCTAATGCACCTACCTGGAAAAGAAGGGATGCGTGAAATGTGATTCCTAGCATGTGCCTAAATGATGCATGAGATGGAATAACCTCATCTCATAGGGTTGAAAATAAATAAAACCCACATATAAAATATAAAAAGCACAATAACAAGTGCGTCACCCAACAGTGAAAATCAAATCAACTGTAAAAGTGAAAATTCAGAATTTTTTTTGACACGAGGTAAATTGGATTTTCCCTATACACGGGTTAGCTACTCCCGAGAATAGCTTATTACCAACTACATTTCTATCCTATCCCTGACTATAGGCTCCAAATAGTAAGTCAAAGAAAAGAGCCCCTCTGATACCACTTTGTAACGTCCCAGATCCGGGTGCCACTCAACGGGTGCCCTGAACCCGATTGGTCACATGACCTCAAGCACATTTCCCCAAATGCCAGAGGATTCCGACTAGCAGTGAGGGCCCAGGTCTGATAGTGGGGAAACTATGCCCTCATTTTTCAAAGTGTAGCATAGTGGAGAAGATAAATAACATACAACAACGGAAGCAGAAAGCAATATATAACTGAAATGGACAACTGAAATAAAAGAGAACCAGTAGTTATATATATAAAGATGCAGCATGTCACTAATTATATGAAAGCAGTTAGAACAAGATACACTGGAATACAATACAATACAACTCAAAGTACAGGGTACAACCAAGCAAAAAAAGCAGAGTAAACAAAACGCAGCATCATCAGAAGCCAAAGCTCGGTACCATGCTCTCATACTCCTCTGCTACAATCATGTACCTGTATAGGGCCCCTTTCCCTTGTCGACACCTGCAAAAATATAGTCTATGTGGGCCGAAGACATGACCCAAATAGGGTGTGAGAAATAAATCTCAGTAGGCACCCACCAAAGGCCCGTGCCCAACTATCAGTGAGAATATTCAATATTAGTGTGCCAAAGTAATGCATTAAACTAGTAAGTATTCAAAAGTAACTATCACTACTAGTTTCATTGCGTTTTTAATATTCCTTTAATAATTCAACATAATTTAATTATGAGCTAACCAAAACCATGCCCACAAGATAATCATAACCCTTCCATCAGGCTAAATATAACTATGCCCTTCGGCTAATATAGTCATTCCCTCAGGCTAAATATCACCTTGCCCTCACGATAAATATCAACATGCCCTCAAGATAAAATAACCATGCCCTCAGGATAATATAACCATGCCCTTAGGCTAATCAGAACCAGTCCCTCTGGCTAAAGTAAAACACTGCCCTCCGGATCAAGTAACCGGGCCAAGCCCAACACATAATAAGAAATTACATACCAAATTTCCTCTCAAGAAAACTTTAAACAGGTAATAATCATGGTATACCATCGGGTATGCAGGCCAAATGACTAAACAGAGGAACGCACCCCCTGGGTGGCCCTGGATCCAAGCAGTGATCCCAAATAGTAGTTTTAATTTATCATCAGATTATCTATATAATTCCAGATATCTTATAAGCAAAGGCCTCAGCCATACGATACCCCAAACATGGGTTTGTAGCACAACGACACAAAAAAATAAACTCAACAGTTGGAATGAACACCATACAACCATCCTCAATCGTCTCTGATCTGTATATGTGAACGACATCTTTCGAAATGCCTGTGAATGACGTATATCAAGGATCAATGTTCACTCATTCAAACTCAAATAAATTTCAATCAAGAAAGAATTGGTGATAACTACTAAAGGAGAAGGAAGGGATTACCCATGCGGTTCAAAGGAGATCGATGGCGTAGGAATCGGGTTCTCGGTGTGCGTTCATGATCTCTTCTAAGATCCAACCATCTCTCCCGCGCTCCAAAACGAACTCAAAGCCTCCTATGCCAAATGAGGAGGCTTCTGCCCATTTTAATCAAAAAAAAAAAAACAAACAAACTACATATCCTGTACTCTCAAGTACATGTCATGTACTTTTTATTTTTTTAACTGTTCTTATGGAAGCTTCATTCCACTACGACACTTTTTATCCGCTGACATGAGTACATGGCGTGTATTCCTGATTACATGGCGTGTACTGTCGCTCCACTGGTGGATTCCTCCACCGACTTACTATTCACCTGAAGACTGATTACATGACATGTAAATACAAAGTACCTGGTGTGTAGTTAGTTTTAAACCCTTCATTGACGACAAGCCCACACGCCCTGTGTACTCATCCCACATGGCCAAAGTACACGTCATGTGGAAAAGTACACAGTGTGTACCCATAAAATTTGAGATTTTTCTCTATTTTCCATATTTTCTCAAAAAAACATAAGGAAAAAAGATAAATACGAAACCCGTACCTCAAGAATAAGAACAGGGTTATTACAAGTGGTGTCAAAGCCATAGAGATTGCAGCTGGGATGGGTAATAAAGCTTCCTCACACCATATTTTCATAGGATCGCCATACCTTTGTCTGGTAATATATGGTGAACTATCTATCCATGTTGATGGTGGGGCTACATATGGATGAGGCTAAGATGATCACCTCAATATAGATAATGCTCCCATGAGCATCTCCTTAGTCCATCGAGGAATAACAAAGAGCCTGATGCATGATCCACAAGGAGGAACCCCATAGTTGGGTTATTTTCATTATTTCTGGAACATAAATACTCTATAGATCCCAAGAAATCAATTACAAATGATGTGTTGCATCCACCTTGTTTTACAAGAGATTTAATGTCTTGAATACTGGGGAGGATGTGAAATTATATAATAAATTCTATGATAGACACTAAAGTATCAAAGGGTGAGATCCCAAGGCCTACCTTTAAGTTTGAAGGTGACAAGCATAATGCTTAGTTCCAAAGTAGCATGAAACTCGATGAAGAGTTGTTAGTAGATCTCCTTCCACACCTGGGTGATGGTAGAAAGGTACATCTTGAAAATGAGGTAAAGGACCTCCTCATGACCCTAAATCATCTCAATCACAACGAGTCATAATCAATTTTTTTACTCAGTATATAATTATCATATAGATGAACTAGTCTAATGTGATACTTGGGTGATGAGAAATGCAGGTGCGGGTGTGGGTGAAGGCATTAGGTAGTGCCCTGTGATCTGATGGATGCAGACTAATACTCATAAAAAGCTTTAATGGAAGCATATAATGATCAATAGGATGAATTAGAAGGCTCTATGGGAAGTGGTGGAGGAGATGGCACCTGGTTCTTGGGTGGAGGTGCCTTATCACACTTGGGTTCACTTTTAGAGGATTTAGTATTGGAATTATTGGTTCTGGCCATTGCAGAAGGAATTGATGATTAGAGATGAGAGGATGAGGATAATAGGAAAGGATAGAAAAAGGCCACTAGTTGTGAGGTAGGATTAGGGGACTTGGGAGAGGTGGTGTTGTTCATGATAGAGGAATATAGGGGGGGAGGGGTTACTGGCTATTATCCAAGGATTTATGAAATTTTAGTGTTTCCCTGAATTTTTACATCATGTATTAATACATGATGTGTCTTGTTCATGTTTTTTAATATTTTTACCCCTCTACAATTTTCACATTGTGTAATGAATACATGACACGTACTTATCATTTTCCCATTTTTGGTCCAGGACTTCTTTCTTATGCTTCAAGAACCACTACACCTTTCTAAACTCTAAAAAAGCCTATTAGGACTATCATGGTTTTCCTCCCAGTCAGTGCTTCGTTTAGTGTCAAGAGATAGACACATGTTGATTCAGATTAATTTTAATATAACAACACACCCTTTGTGGAATGGCTCATGAAAAATCTTCAACATTTTTTATTTTACATTAAAGGGTGGTTCTCCATTTCTTTAAATTTTAATTTCCCTATAGGGTAAAAATTTGAAGACTTTAAAAGGACTCAACCATCGAGATATCAACATTTTAGGGAATAATTTTAATCAAGAATTTATTACCAAGATAAATTCTATTTCATTGTCTTTTATTTATAGATTCTAGTATTTTCATAAGTGTCCTTTCTATTTTCTTCCAGTTTGTATATATAATAAATTTTAACTTCCCCATATTTTTGAGAATCCATGTTCAATTTTTAATGTCTCATTAAGATAAATTATCAAATTCCATTGGTAGGTGACAATTCTTTCCATATAAAAGGTGGAATGGCGTAGTGATGATGGTCATTTAATATGTTGTGCGATACGCCCAATGTTGATCATCCAATTTAACACTGAAGTCCTTTATAATTTATTCCCACCAACTATAATTTTTTATTATGCCACTTTAAAATAAAGTGGGAAACCAAATTAAACAAACAAGGAAAACTATATGCTGAAAGAGCTCACAGAATTGTTATACACAGGACTAAGGTTATTAGAATTAGATGCTCTATATAATTCCTAGTGCAGTGTACTAAATTCGATGTCTAGATCCTCCCTGATAAGTTCTTCAAGGTGAGAAATTTAGTGACCCAGAAGCTTGATGTTCATGGACATTACATTAATTTTTCGGAATATCTAATACATAACAAAAACAGACACACAAGGACCGTAAGAGTTTCGTGTCTTTGGAAACATGGAATATAAACTTCTAATCACGTTGAAAGATCTTAAACATCTCCCATAACGATCCTCCCCTTTTTGTTTCCTTACCTAAAACCTTTATTTTAATCCTGGGGGAAAAGAAAACATAAAAAGGTTGATCTCAAATGCTCAGTAAGGGTAAGCATGGAGAAAATAAAACAAACCATATAGATTTTAACTTAAAAACATGAACATAATATTTAAACATCAAAATCTTGAGCAATGACATAAAACATGGCAGTATGTAAGGCATAGATCATAATGGATCATCAATCATGATAGAATAGCATAGGAATAAAGCATGTAATTGTGGCATCCATTAAGAACATGTAATGATTTCCATAGTAGCCAAGGCATTACTGCCATGACCATCTTAGTGGACAAAGTCCCTTTCTGAATCGAGTTCATTCCTCGTTTGAGTCCTATAACACTAAAATGGATTAACTTACCATTCCAGCCATGTCTATATCATGAGATATAAATCTTTACCCAATGCATTGGAGGGAGATATAGGTCCCACCCATCTCATAATTATACCATTCTTATGTGTTCCACAAAATCATAAATCATACATCATTGCATAACCCATGTAATTAAAATGGGATTCTTAAACATCATGACATCATAAAACAATTCATATAAGATAAAGGAATTCATAAAAATAATTCCATCACAACATAATCAAATCAATGTAATAATAGGGATAGAAACATAACCCTATATTATCTTAGATGGAAAATAATTTTGATAAAACACTTGAACTCCATTCTTGAATAAAATATCCTTTCTACTTCAAAACCATTTTCCTTTCATAACATGTCATACAATTTTAAACAAAAAGAAGTTCATTAAAAATAAACTTGAAAACTTGTAAAGTAAGCTTCTTGGAAATAATGTTTTAAAAATCCATTCATGCCGTATAAGTTAAGAAAAACATTCTTCTCGTACTTTTGTCGGGAAAGTCAAAAAAGTACCTCGTACAAAAAATGACAAAATATTCCTTTTATATCCTTTACTAAAAACTCACCGAAGGGTAAAATTGGATTTAAACAATTGTATGTGGATGGAAACAATATTAAATTTTGAGGGAACATGGATGTGGATGATAAAATACACCCCAGTAAATACCAAAGTATAAACAATCTCGGATAAAAATGAGATTGTGATATTTTCCCTTACCATAGGTCCGATATGCTTCTTATGGATCCGAACCTCCTATATATTGATTTAAATAATGTCATTGACTTGTTAAATAATTATATTCATTGTTATGATATCATATATGTTTCACTTATGACTTTATATTACCATTTCTTTTGTAAATTCCATGTTAAAGTAGCGTTTTGGGTAAAATCATTTCATGTATCGTATGTGTTTCGACTTGTCGTTTATTGATATTGTTACTTATATCCTGATTTATATAATTACATAATGTAAAACATGATTTATATATAATATATATTCATCATATAAATACATATTATAGATCGATGAACGGAATGAAATACACCGTTCATGGAGACGGTAGGTCGTACGTACGCATGAACGATGTTTTCATTTCCTTATTGAATTAAATGAAACTAAATGGATGACATAAATATATATATATATACATAAATCCATTAGCATTATTATTTCATATATTTCATTATTATTCATTATATACACTTTATGATCATTCATGTATGGTTAATCATGGAGAATGAATCTCATCGCGTCGTGGAGACGGTAGTCCGTACGTACGCACGCGCGATTATATCGTTCCCATAATTATAGGATTGGAGTGGACGGTATAATATATCAGAATAATTATTATGTTATAATAACCATATATAGTTATTCTTTTCACCATTATACCCATCTATGTAAGGTTTTGGTGGAAAAACATATTACACCACGGCGTGGAGACGGTATTCCATACGTACGCACACGCGGTGATTTTGTTTTCCGTAGGATGGATAGAATGTGAAATAGGGTTGTTTCATATTTATAATAACATATCCGTATATGAGGGATACTGATGTTATTACTTCATAATGAAACAACTAAAGAAGAGGTACTAGAAGAATAATGGAACTTTAAGAAAACGGTAGAAGGTATTACCTCTTTCTCAAAGTGCCTCCTTTAAACGTTCTCTTAGGGCATTAAAATTGGTCTTTGAAGAAGACCAGGAACTCTAGGATGTTTCTAGAGAAGTGTATAAGATAATATGGTAGGGGTTCGATGACCTTGAAGGCTAAATGTTTTGTAAAGATGAGAGGGAGGAGGTGCCCTTTTATAAGGGAGGAGAGGGGCACCTTTGGAAATCTTAAAAATATTAATTTATAATAAATCTAACCCCACTTAAAAACTTCCAAAAATGACTCATATTCGAATATTAGATGATATATGGTTTTAATGGCATCAACCAATAAAATTTAGACATGTTAGGAATTTATTTTAAACATTATCAACTTGATTTATCCTTATTTAATCAATTTAATTTTATTTGTGGTAATAACATTCTAAATTTTAAATTATCAAACAATAATGACATATTTGTTGTGAGTTGTCCATAATTAGATAATTTATAAAATTTTATACCATATAAATTTAAATTTATAATTGTTAAATATTTTTGTTATTTTTAAACAATTTTATAATATGTTATTTTTATAAACTAACAATAGTGTCAATTTTGACACTATTCATTTATTTGAATTTAAATAAAATATATACAGAAGATATGTTCGAAATAAAAGCTTTAATATATTTATAAAAGTTCATATATATCTAGAAAATTAGTGGAGCACATTAAATAGTTCATATAATATTTATTTTATTATTTTTAAAACCATATATTTGGTTTATCTCTTAATAAAATAATTACAACATCATTTTTGTATAATTATTTAATATACTTATTTGTTGTATAAAAATTAAAAGTAAAATACTATGATGAAGATAAATCTATTATCATTAACAATAATACTTTTACTTGAATTTATCATCTTAAAATCAAAATATTTAAATTGTTATATTTATTAAATTATGAAGGTGATAACTTTGGCATCATTTAAAATAAAATAATATAAGTGTCATAATAACTTTTATAAGGATCCAAATGTTCATATATTAGACCATTGGATGATTATGGTTTACATGTACATGAAAAATAAGTTTTGGGCAGGGTTTTGTGCCTTTTATGGTCAATATTAGTTGAATAAAAACTATATTCTTGATTTTCACTAGATAAACAATTTCTTCATCACTATTGTGTCACAATTAATGATAATTATTTAATCCCTAAAAATTATAAATAAATTCATATGATGTAGATAATTTCATTATCTTTCTGAAGACTATTCATGTTTGAAGTTTCATGAAGTTTACAACTAAATTAAAATTAATATACTTATAAGATTTAAGAGAGTGACATGTTGTCACTTTCTTTGGTTTTAATAATAATTAAGTTATTTTCATTGAAAAAAGTCCTTTAAATGATTCTAATATGACCCTTAGGTGATATGGGTCAACCTTTAGTCATCCAATAGGATTTTTTCAGGTGTTATGGTAATTTTATAATATTATATTTACCCTTAATTACCCGATTTACCTTTAACTATGGTAAATAAAATTTACTGTAGTTACTATTAATAATTCCCAAAAATAAAAAGTAGCTTATTAACATAATTTAAACCCACTGATTCCAAATATGTAATTCATTTTTTCAAATTCAATACACTGAAGTTGCATAAATTAAATTAAAATTAATCCCGTTGTCGAATGAAAACGGGTTTTTGATTAAAACATTGCAAAAGATTGAATTGATTTAACCTACGAATTCAATGTAAAATCAATGATAATGACATACATTAAATTAAATGGTAAAAATATATTCTATTTATACTTTAAAACAATTCAATATTATAATTTAACCACATAAGTTATTACGATGAAAAAATTTGTTTTTAATTAAATTATAGCGTGTTTTTATTATTCATTAAAATATGAAAGTTATCAGAAAAATATCAAAACATTATCCAATATAAATTTTTATATCCTGATTCAAAAGTAGAATTTTATTTGGTCAAATTGAACTTATAAACATGTCAAAAACTAGATTTAATGTGGTTGCACCATCAAAAGGCGGCAAAACTGCATTTTTTGAAAAATGCTTATTTTTCCCGAAAAATTTATTTTGTTCTTATACCATGTTATAGAAAATGTGTAAGATGAATAATAATGTTATAAAATTAAAATTTTAGTTAATACTATTCATAAAGGCTAGTTCATAATAATATTATAATAATATACCATTGTTTAGTAAAACCCGGTATTGCGTACAACACACGCTATCGAGGAAGGTCACGATTGCGTGTACGGAATGACAAGTCAGGGATGCATGTTGTGCAAGCTCCTATTGGTGTAGAGTACAACACAAGATATTAATGATATTAGAAAGAATATTTTTCATAAAATCTTGGGGTGTTACATTCTACCCCCCTTAAAATGAATTTCACCCTCGAAATTCGTTGGGGTTATAAATGGTTTCCTACTCGAAAGTTTCTTTAATAGAAACCCACATCGTAAAAAGGAATAATAAAACTTAATTTTAAAAACTAAAGTATGAAACGTAACGATTACCCAATTTAACTCATCACTGGGTTTCTATATAGGAGAACATAGGTTAAAATATGGATATGGAAGAAAAATCTAATCATCAAGTTCTGATGGAGAGTGGTAGAGAACATGGATATGAAAAATCCAACAATCACAAAGCCATAGATATGTGATGATCTAAGGTACCATCTAATTCATCATATATAAGGGCACTTGGAAAAAAAATTTCTTTTCACGATCATTTCCCTAAAGTTGATGAATTAAAATAAATACTTACATGATTTTGGTACAATATCACTATTGTTTGTGAATTGAACAATTTCAACTTCATCTCTTAAAGAAATGAAGTTGAATTTGTTATTCGTGAAGCGTTAGCAGATCATGTGATAGAATGATGGGTCATTCCATCGGTTTCAAACAAAAGGTTATCAAAAGTTATAAGTCTATCTTATGGTGAGATTAATCGTATATGGTTCCAAAAATGGACTTATACTTTATTTATCATACTGCTTATTAAAATAAAACTACTTTCCACTGAACAGGGACTTCCTATAGGCCAGTGGTAGGTGATAAAGTCCAGTCGCACTTCGGTTTTGGGTTCGATTTCCACAGCCTTGTCCGACGCGATGGGTTGTCGCCCGTCTTGCAGGTTGTCCCTTTTTCTAAAACTACATTATAATAACATTCCTGAAATAATATCGAAAAAAATTCCTAGCCTTAAACAATACTATCTGATGCCTGACATAAACATTTCCAATCTTTAGGCTTATCCAAAATACTATTGTCCAAACTCATATTATAGTGAAAATGATTACCAAAGATTTCATATAACAAGAATGTTAATACCATCGTTGATCCCCATATATCATAAGTTATTCCTTGTTGGTCACATTCCAAACATTCTAAGGCCTTAATCATGTATTCTATTGAAAAAAATGAATACCCATTGAACCTTAGTGAAAACATGAATGCAGTTAAAAGTTAACACTTTCCACATACCAAAATCCTCAAAATTCTATATACTCAAACCATGATATAACATAGTCCTTATATCAATCCTGAACTCATGAATACAATCAAACATCTCATTATCTTTTTATCCCTTCATTATGCACATATCATCTACTTCCAAAAATATCTGAATAACCATCCATGGTTACCGGTACCATATACTTTCAAATGCATTAGAAAAAACAATAGTGTAACAATCCTTAGATGATTCTTTATTCCATAGTACCACACATTATTCTTTATAAACATACAATCATTCCACTAACATCTTAAAACACTGACTGACTTTCATCATTTCTTTTATCTCATATTTCATTTGTAGTCTCATCCTCATCATCCACATAAATACTACTCATATGACCATGCTGATTCTCTTCATGATATTTTCCCTTAGGGTATTGGTTTGCATAATGCCTATAAATTCCACATTTAAAACATCTAATCATTGTTGATGTCGTAGCAATACCATTAGCCTTGTCCATGGTGTTAAATGAACCTTTTCCATTGCACTTACTAGCTTTGTGTCCTTCTTTTCAACACCCAAAGCATCTTCCAGTTCCATTGAAACATTCTCCCCGATACCTCTTCCCACATAATTTACATGAGGGAAATTGAACTTTCTTTCCTCTATGATCACCATGAAACTCCATCTTTCTCTTATTATCTGAGTTAGGAAACTTACCAAATTTGAGTTTATTGATTATATTATGAGATTGATGATTCAGCATAGTAACGATGCTTGGACTTCCAAATCCCATTTCATTTGGTTGCTCATGAATAATGTCATTCCATTTTCCGTCATATCCTCCATTATCGTGAATCTTCATGTTTCCATCCATTTTCTAAAACCCAAAAAGAATAGTTTGAGAGGCAAAAATATTGCTAGGGAAAACAGCAAAGTAAAGGGGGGGGGGGAATATCTAACATCTTAGATTAAATTCTATGATCGTTACCGTAGTTCTAGGACTATATCCTATATGTATACTTATCCTTAGGGACATCACTAGACATACCTTAGAAATATCTCTAGGGATCTCACTAACGTTTTTGCATCCTAGTTTCTAAAGGTTGACTAAACCTTTCCTCTAATACCAACTGTAGTGACCCAGAAGCTTGACATTCATGGAAATTTAATTACTTTTTCATAATATCTAATACATAACAAAAACAGACACACAAGGACCGTAATAGTTTAGTGTCTTTGGAAACATGGAATATAAACTTCTAATCATGTTGAAAGATCTTCAACATCTCCCATAACGATCCTCCCCTTTTTGTTTCTTTACCTACAACCTTTCTTTTAATCCTGGGGGAAAAGATAAAATAAAAAGGGTGAGATCAAATGCTCAGTGAGGGTAAGCATGGAGAAAATAAAACAAACCATATACATTTGAACTTAAAAACATGAACATAATATTTAATCATCAAAATATTGAGCAATGACATAAAACATGGCAGTATGTAAGGCATAGATCATAATGGATCATCAATCATGATAAAATAGCATAGGAATAAAGCATGTAATTGTGGAATCCATTAAGAACATGTAACGATTTCCATAGTTTCCAAGGCATTACTACCATGACCATCTTAGTGGACAAAGTCCCTTTCTGAATCGAGTTCACTCCTCGTTTCAGTCCTGTAACACTGAACCAGATTAAATTACCATTCCAGCCATGTCTATCTCATGAGATATAAATCTTTACCCAATGAATTTGAGGGAGATATAGTTCCCACCCATCTCATAATGATACCATTCTTATGTGTGCCACAAAATCATAAATCATACATCATTGCATAACCCATGTAACAAAAATGAGATTCTTAAACATCATGACATCATAAAACAATTCATATAAGATAAAGGAATTAATAAAAATAATTCCATCACAACATAATCAAATTTATGTAATAATAGGGATAGAAACAGAACCAATATTATCTTATATGGAATATAATTTTGATAAAACACTTGAACTCCATTCTTGAGGAAAATATCCTTTCTACTTCAAAAAAATTTTCCTTTCTTAACATGTCATACAATTTTAAACTAAATAAAGTGGATTAAAAATAAACTTGAAAAATTGTAAAGGAATATTCTTGGAAATAATATTTTAAAAATCCATTCATGCCGTATAAGTTAAAAAAAATAACAATTTCCTCTTACTTTTGTCGGAAAAGTAAAAAAAGTACCTCGTACAAAAAACGACAAAAGATTCCTTTCATATCCTTTACTAAAAACTCACCGAAGGGTAAAATTGGATTTAAAAAATTGTAGGTGGATGGAAACAATATTAAATATTGAGGAAACATGGATGTGGATGATAAAATACACCCCAGTAAATACCAAAGTATAAACAATCTCGGATAAAAATGAGATTGTGATATTTTCCCTTACCTTAGGTCTGATATGCTTCGTATGGATCTGAACCTCCTGTATAATGATTTAAATAATGTCATTGACTTATTACATAATCATATTAATTGTTATTATAACATATATGTTTCACTTATGACTTCATATTTCCGTTTCTTTTGTAAATTCCATGTTAAAGTAGCGTTTTGGGTAAAATCAATTCATTTATCGTATGCGTTTCGACTTGTCGTTTCTTGATATTAATACTTATATCCTGATTTAAATAATTTGAGAATGTAAAACATGATTTATATATAATATATATTCATCATATACATATATATTATAGATCGATAAAAGGAATGAAATACACCGTTCATGGAGACGGTAGGCCGTACGTACGCAAGAACACTGTTTTCGTTTCCTTATTGAATTGAATGAAACTAAATAGATGACATACATATATATATACATAAATCTAGTAGCATTATTATTTCATATATTTCATTATTATTCATTATATAAACTTTATGATCATTCATGTATGGTTAATCATGGAGAATGAATCTCATCGCGTCGTAGAGATGGTAGTCCGTACGTACGCACGAGCGATGATATCCTTCCCATAATTATAGAATTGGAGTGGATGGTATAATATATCAGAATCAGTATGATGTTATAATAACCATATATAGTTATTATTTTCACCATTATACCCATCCATGTAAGGTGTTGGTGGAAAAACATATTACACCACGGCGTGGAGACGGTATTCCGTACGTACGCACGCGCGGTGATTTTGTTTTCCGAAGGACGGATAGAAGGTGAAATAGGGTTGTTTCATATTTATAATAACATATCAGTATATGAGTGATACTGATGTTATTACTTCATAATTAAACAACTAAAGAAGAGGGAGTAGAAGAAGAATGGAACTTGAAGAAAACGGTAGAAGGTATTACCTCTTTCTCGAAGTGCCTCCTTTAAATATTCTCTTTGGGAACCAAAATTGGTCTTTTAAGAAGACCAGGATCTCTAAGATGTTTCTAGGGAAGTGGAGAAGATAATTTGGCAGGGTTTTTCCGATATTGAAGGCTCAAAGTTGTGTAAAGATGAGAGGGAGGAGGTGCCCTTTTATAAGAGAGGAGAGGGGCACCTTTGGAAATCTTAAAAATATTAATTTATAATAAATCTAAACCCACTTAAAAACCTCAAAAATGACACATATTCGAATATTAGATGAGATAGGGTTGTAATCTCATAAACCAATAAAACTTAGACATGTTAGTAATTTATTTTAAACATTATCAACTTGATTTATTCTTATTTAATCAATTTAATTTTATTTGTGGTAATAACATTCTAAATTTTAAATTATAAAATAATAATTACATATTTGTTGTGAATTGTACATAATTGGATACTTTATAAAATTTTCTACCATATAAATTTAAATTTATAATTTGTAAATATTTTGTTTATTTTTAAACAATTTTATAATATGTTATCTTTATAAAAAAACAATAGTGTCAATTTTGACACTATTCATTTATTTGAATTTAAATAAACTATATACCAAAGATATGTTCGAAATAAAATCTTTAATAGATTCACAAAAGGTCATATATATCTATAAAATTAGTGGATCACATTATATAGTTCATATAATATTTAGTTTATTATTTTTAAAACCATTTATTTGGTTTATCTCTTAAAAAAATAATTACTACATCATTTTTGTGTAATTATTTAATATACTTATTTGTTGCATAAAAATTAATAATAAAATCCTATGATGAATAAAAATCTATTAAATTTCACAATAAAACTTTTACTCGAATTTATCATCCTAAAATCAAAATAGTTAAATTGTTATATTTATTAAATTATGAAGGTGACAACTTTGGCATCATTTAAAATAAAATAATATAAGTGTCATAATCACTTTTATAAGGCTCAAAATTGTCAAATATTCGACCATTGGATTATTATGGTTTAAATGTACATGATAAATAAGTTTTGGGTAGGGTTTTGTGCCTTTTATGGTCAATATTAGTTTAATAAAAACTATATTCTTGATTTTCACTAGATAAACAATTTCTGCATCACTATTGTGTCACAATTAATGATAATTATTTAATCCCTAAAAATTATAAATAAATTTATATGATGTATATAATTTAATTAGATTTCTGTAGACTATTCATGTTTGAAGTTTCATGAATTTTATCACTAAATTAAAATTAATATACTTATAATATTTAAGAGAGTGACATGTTGTCACTTTCTTTGGTTTTAATAATAAATAAGTTATTTTCCTGGAAAAAGTCCTTTAAATGATTCTAATCCGACCCTTAGGTGATATGGGTCTACTTTTAGTCATCCAATATGATTTTGGAAGGTGTTAGGGTAATTTTATAATATTATATTTACGCTTAATTACCCGATTTACCTTTAACTATGGTAAATAAAATTTACCGTAGTTACTATTAATAATTCCCAAAAATAAAAAGTAGCTTATTAACATAATTTGGACCCAATGATTCCAAATATGGAATCCATTTTTTCAAATTCAATACACTGAAGTTTCAGAAATTAAATTAAAATTAATCCCGTTGTCGAATGAAAATGAGTTTTTGATTAGAACATTGCAAAAGATTGAATTGATTTAACCTACGAATTCAATGTAAAATAAATGCTAATGACATATATTATATTAAATAGTAAAAATATATTCTATTTATACTTTAAAACAATTCAATATTATAATTTAACCACATATGTTATTACGATGAAAAAGTTGTTTTTAATTAAAATATAGCGTGTTTTTACTATTCATTAAAATATGAAAGTTATTAGAAAAATATCAAAACTTTATCCAATGTAAATTTTTATATCCTGATTCAAAAGAAGAATTTTATTTTGTCAAATTGAACTTATAAACATGTCAACTACTAGATTTGAATTGGGTGCACCATCAAAAGGCGGCAAAACTGCATTTTTTTTGAAAAATACTTATTTTACCTGAAAAATTTATTTTGTTCTTATACCATGTTCTAGAAAATGTGTAAGATGAATAATAATGTTATAAAATTAAAAATTTAGTTAATAATATTCATAACGGCTAGTTCATAATAATATTATAATAATATACCATTGTTTAGTAAAACCCGGTATTGCGTACAACACACACTATCGAGGAAGGTCGCGATTGCGTGTAATGAAAGCCAAGTCAGGGATAAATGTTGTGAAAGATCCTATTGGTGTAGCTTACAACACAAGACATTAATGAAAATTATAAGAATATTTTTCATAAAATATTGGGGTGTTACAAGAAACCATTCTTTCCATTTTCTGGATGAATTCCTCTAAGGTGATTCTTCCTTGGTTGAAGCCTCAGGCTATAATTCAGTCTTGCTTGTCAATCCATGATTATTGCTTATCTGTGGCCTCAGTATACAATTTTCTTTCATATATCCTTAAAATATCTTCATTTGAGGTGTTTGGATGATATACATTTTCAAGCAACTCTTCTTTAGAGTGGAAGATGAGCCTCAGACACTCTGCACCCTCTTCTTCTATTACTCTTGGTTCTCAGCTTGGGTCCCCACTTTCCCCGTCGTGAAGGCCTTTGATTTTCTTGATTCCACATTTCTTGTCTGAACTAGTTTCTATTTGTTTCGGCAGGTGAGTGTAATCTTTTCACCCCTTGGGGTTTTCCCCTGGACTACTATGCATTTCCTCGAGTCACGTTTTTCTTTTTTCCCCTTCTTTCTTCTTGGGCTGTGGAGACCTTTCCCTTGGAATCAGTCCAATCTGTCAACTGAGAGTTGGCTGAAACTATCATCACCTAAATCCTCATCCTCTTGTGACAATGATTGTTCTTGAGTTGCCAGTCCTTCAAATTGGTTTTTTCACATTAACCCCTAGGCCTTCATTAAGATCCCTTGGCCTACCCGAATAATCCCACTTTCCTACTTTAACCGCCAAGACCTTATTCTTCTTCCCCTCGCTTCCAGTCATATAAAAGGAGGAATTAATAATGAGCATGTTTGGATCAAGAGGTCCCAATATGCTAAACCCATCTTGCCTTCCTTAACCATGAATATATCTTTTGGCTGCATGCAAGGACTTCCCCTGCAATGACTTAACAGATGGTTCAACCTCCTTTCCAAATTCCCCCTCAGTGACCTCACTACACAGAATCAGGCCTATGGGCTACTGGTATACATGACCCATGAATTGAGAATGCATGTTAGATTCCTCCCATTACCGACCTTGAGGACCCTTAAAGCCATGGACCTCACTTACTACCTTCACCACACCATTATCAACAATTCATTCTGAGACCGGATGCTCCACCACATCCACATGCAAGGACAGCTCTTTATCCTTTCCTTCCACCTGCACTACCTCCACTCCATTCCCTTGTAAGAAGATAATCCCCAAATCCTGCCATAACCGAGCTAGGACATCCACAAACTGTGGCAAAGAGATACTAGTCTCCACATCCTTCACTGCACCTGGAACCACCGGATAAGGCCACTGCAAAAGCTGACCCTCCAGGGAACTACCTTCTAGTTCCAACCTCAATTCCTTTCCTGGACAGAAATGAACTCTGCCGGGATCCCGTTCCCCTGAGACAACCCCGCACACCTCGACAGGCCTAACCAAGCCTACTTTATCCAATTTCTATATCACAATGGGGGTGACCTATGCCTGAGTCTCTTCTGGTTGGGGATTCAACAGTTGCTGAGCCCTTGGACTGCGATGACATCCAAGGAACAAATGTCCTAGATGATGACAGCCAGAGCAATACGCTGGCCTAGGGAGTTCTAGTATTATATCACATTCCATATTTTCTGATCAATACCTACGAAACATTTTTTGGAAAAATATGTTTACTAATCACTAATGAGTTATTGGGGGAATTTGAATTGGAAGGGATATTTTTCTTTAACAAATTAATGATCACATTTGTTGAGTCCTAAGAAGTAGCCTTAAATTATACCTACTTGGAGACATAGTACATTTAGAATAGGATATGGAATTCACCATTATAATTTATGAATGAACCCATAAAATCGAACCCCACACATAAAAGATTTTTTACTTCAAGGATAGGATTTCGGGGATTTTTGTTTATTTTTCCAATGTTTCCCATTCATTAGCACAGATAATTTCATTTAATTAATTTCATTACATCAAGATGGATCATTGTCCATTATAATATACTTTAAATGATTTTCCCACAATACGTTCTGGTCTATGATTCCTTCTAGCTAGAAGCGTGAGAAACATTTCAAGAAAACATTATATTTCTAACTTTGGGATGCAACAACACATTAGTCCATTAGAATAAAACATTAACAGTAGAGGATCATCACAATAGTTATTTTAGGTGTCGATAAAAAATATATTCCATTGTTGATAGTAGATGATTGGGTAGAGTGATCCTTTGAAAAGATAATTTTCAATATCCGAAAACCACATGTGTTCCTGTGTATTTATTGTGAACAATGTTTCACTAGGGAAGTCATCCTTGATTGTTAGATTGTCATCATCCTCATTTTTGGGTAGTGGGACTCCGGATAGATGATCTATAATGACATTATAAATTACTTTCACATCCTTTATGAATATATAAAAATATTTATGTATAGGATCCACCATATTAGCCATGGTTTTCATCCTTTTTAATTAGAATATATTTTAGTGGTGCATGATTAGTGTAAACTACAATTTTGGATAACACGTGGTATAATAATGTTTTTTAAAATTCATACACAAGTACTTGTAGTTCATTTTTATTGGTTGTGTAGTTGACCTGAAACTCATTCAATATATGTCTAGAATCATAAATGGGATGAAATTTTTGTCTGAAACATTGTCCTAAAATAGATACTATACTAAAACTGCTGGCATCACACATCAATTTGAAGTTATTTTCCTAATCTAGTGATATTATAATAGAAGCAGCTACGAGATGTTCTTAAAAGTGTTCAATTTATATACACACTCTTCATTGAAATATAAATGAGTGTCCTTCTATAATAAGTGTGTCAGTAGGTGGGATATTTTTTCAAATTATTTTATGAAGCGGTGATTGAATCCTTCTTGTCCTCGAAAACTCCTTATTCCTTTTACTATTGTGGGATCAGATAAGTATTTATTAATTTTATTTTTCACTGGATCAACATTTATTAATTTATTTAATATTTTGTGCATGATAACTATGCCTCATTGGAACATAAAGTAAAATTTATTCTAGTTCAAAAATAGGAACCTTTCTTCATAGCAATTCAGGACCAGATCCAAATTTCTTAGGCACACCTTGAAGGATCTTACATTAATAGATAATTTTTTTGAAAATATCTCCATGAATTAATTCTCAATATCATGAAATATATGTGTCATGCATCGTCAAAAATTCTTTTCTACATTTATCATACTGAATGACATCCATCTATATTATAAGGTTCTAAAAGTACATGTAAATGTAGTTTTGGAGAAGTCTATTAGTTTAAAAACCTTTTGATTTTCCTCAAATTATCCATCTAGGAAACAATATATTTCATGATCAACAAGTCTATATTGTATTTAATCTATGAAAGGTAATGGAAAATGGCCTTTTTGGGTTTCCATTTTGAGGTTTCTATAGTTGATTTATACTCCTCATCTAGTGATGGCTTGAGTTGATATTAATTTCTCTTAATTGTTTTTAACAACTGTTAAGGAATATTTCTTTGGGATGAATTGTATTAGACTTACCTACTTGCTATGAGTGATTGAAAATATTTTCCTAATGTTGAGAATTTTTCATACTTCATTCTTGACCACTTCCTTCATTGGAGGGGTGAGTCGCCTCTTGGGATGACTTTTGGGATTAACACCTTTTTCTAATAAAATCTTATGGGTGCATATCATGGGGTTAATCCCATTAATGTCATCACATCTCCCTAAAATTTAATTTTTGTTCTTTTTCAGTATTTCAATGAGTTTTTCAAATTATACATGGCTCAGTTCTGAGCTAATAATTATTGGCAGTGTTGATGCAATCATTAATAATGAGTACTTTAGGGTGCCTGATAGAGTTTTTAAATACAGCATATATGGTTTGATGACCAAAGTTATAAATGGTGGGATAATATCCCTCGTTATATTTTCAGTGTAATTTATTTTATCATGATCACTTCCTTCATCTTTATCAAGTGATAGGCTCCTTCTATCATCCTCGATGGTCAAAAAATCATCTCTCTAATTATTAATAATGATGGATTAACAACCAAACGTGTCATCAATTTTCTTGGTGGCCTTTAATAAATCAAATAATAATAGTTTACTTCCAACTCCAAATATTATTCTTCTTTGATTCACGTTAATTAACACCTACGTATTGGTGAGAAATGTCTATTCTAGGAAAATTGGAAGTTATCATTTTCCTCCATGTCTATGATGAGGACATCCAAAGGAAAGATAAATTTTCCAGATTTGAGTAAGAAATCCATGAAAATTCTTCAAGGGTACTTGAATGATCAGTCATCCAGTTGTATTTACACTCTTATTTTCTGTAGTTCATTGATCTCTAGTCTTCATAAGATACTCAACAGCATGAGATTGATGATTTCACCTTGATCACACAAGCTTCTTCTGAATTTTAATTCCCTTATAGTGCATAGAATCAATAAAATTCTAGGGTCTCACATCATAGGTGGAAGCATCCTTTGAACAATAGTAGATCATTATTTATTTAAGGATATTACGTCCTCCATATTTCTCTTATTATAAAGTAATTATTTTTATAATTTTTCATAGGTTGGCATTTCAGTGATGGATTCAGTAAAAGTGATGTTTATGTATAATTGATTAAACATATCTAAAAAATTATTATATTTATTCTCTATATTACCTTGCCTCATTACTAATGAGAAGGGTGAGGGGTTTTCTATGCCGATGGTGCAACATAAATGTGTTATTTTTCTAGTTTCTCTCTTATCAGTGCTTTTTTCAGTTGGATTAGAATCAATGTTTTTTTCTTGACCAACTTACTTTGTGATAGCATTGTCATTCTCACTGATAACTATTGCATGTTTCTTAGGGTATCCAAGTCTCTTTTTATCACCTTTACTTGGATGCTAAAAGTATAGTACTTTTCCAATCATAAGAACAACATCCTTAACCTCCTCTCTTAGACATGTCTCGATATTACCAGGTAACTTTCCTGGTAATCGGTCCAGTAATGTCTTTTATATTTGGACTAATTTATGCTCAAGGTTATGTATGATAGCCTCTTGGTTCTTCATTTCCATATCTTGGGTCGTTTTCCTTTGATATTCTTTCTGCACAAAGGTGGTTAGTAGGTTTTAATGATTGAATTGTTATAGAGGTTGGTCTTGTTGTGGTGATCTCAATGGAGCTTATTGGAATTAATGATGTTGAGTGGATTGAAACAATATAAATATAGAAAAAGGTTGTTTTCAGTATTGTAATTATTTTCTTTTAGTAGCTAGACCTTGATTTGGGTACTGAGGTGGTCCCAGATTCCTTGGTGGTACTTGTGTACTTCCCTGGTAATAGTATTGTGGGATAAGTTATTGAGGCAGTTGAGATGAAATCTGTTGATAGTATTGTTTCTGGTATGGTGGACGATTTTGAAACTATTGATTTTTGTTTATTTTAATTGATATAACTAAAATAATATTTTTTTTAGTTCCTACACACCTACTCGATAGTCTTGGTAGAATTAGAGGCCTATACACACTTCACATGACTGGATTTCCATCATAGGGGTGAGAGGTGGAGATTGTGGTGTAGGCAGTTGAAAACATTCAAGCTTCTACATAAGGTCTTCAACTTATCATTCTAGGTGGTTATTCTCTTCGACAAAATTTATTCTTCATTAGAGTGGTTCTCAATCACTTTTCCATAGGTTTCCATTATGGGAAATCTCATCTAACAATTCTTTTCTAACTTAAGTTGTTTTTAGAATGAGCCTTCCATCTGCGGAAATGCCTACAAAAATTCATGAAGTTGATTTTAATACCTCATCAAATGTTTTTAATTCAATCCAAACATATATTATATTATGTGTAAACATTTGGGTTAGTTGTATAAAATGTTCCCATGCATCCCAGGATGATTCTCCGTCTACCTGATTGAAATTTTGACTCTTATTTCTAAGATTACAGGTTTAGATCATTGGGAAGAATATATATCGAAACTTATTCGATAAATCATCCCAAGATATTATGTACTCAAGATCTTGACTATTAAGACAATTTGTGGCTCGATCATGTAATGAGAATGGTAATAAATGAAGTCTGTTGGCATCTGATGATACACCTTGATTTGAAAGGTTTCGTAGATCTCTATAAAACTGGATATATGATCATGGGGGTATTTTATTTTTATTCCTCTAAACTACCCCATGTTTTGGATCATATTAATGAGTCAATTCATGATTTTAAAATAATGTACCAAAATAGGTGTGTGGACAATGTTGGGCGCAAGTCCACATATAGTTGGCAAGTTGTAATCCAAGATGGTTTACTCCTGTAGCACTGGTCACTCTATTTGATATTCAAGGGGAACATATTGGATAATTGGATAATGATGAGGTGAAAGATCATTATGTTCATTCATTATGAAGAATCATCGTGAATATAAAGTTCTATTGATATAAGGATTTAATGGAAGTAGTTTTTATGCATCTAAGATCCGAGAATGAGTCAGGGGACACTTTCACGTCCACTAGATGAAAAAGAAAGAGGATTAAAGTGTGTTCAATGAAGATATATATAAAAAAATTTAAGAAGTGAAAAGGGTTGTTAGGTAATCCAAATATTGTATCATTGGTCACTATGCCTAAGCACAACTATCCCTAACAACGACACCAAAATTTGATGTGTCTGATTGATATCATTAAACAGTGTAGGAAAGATAATATTAGAAAATTTTATACCTAACTACACTTGACTACAATGACATAGTAAAGTGGTAGTGTGAGGATGAAGCAACAGATTCAACTGGTAGAAAAATAACCAATCATCTCAAACCCTATGGTATTATTCTTCATGAAATCTCTTTATGTTAGGTTTTATTAAATCTTATCTAGCTTGGATTTAAATTCAAGAAAGAGAATAGGTTTCAAGGTCAATTTCAGGGTTATTGAAAAATTATAATCCTAAATCTAACATGGGATATACCTATGACTTAGGATGTGAATCGGTTAAAAGGTAACTAATTGGTTATGATCAAACAAATTGGATCTACATAAGATACAACTATTCATCGGTCTGGATATAGCTAACAACCTGAATTTAGTATTCTTATATTTTATGGAATAAAGTTTAATAGTCTAATAATAATAGTCTAATCAACTCCAATTATGTCGG
Source organism: Viscum album (assembly GCA_963277665.1). Taxonomy (NCBI): domain Eukaryota; kingdom Viridiplantae; phylum Streptophyta; class Magnoliopsida; order Santalales; family Viscaceae; genus Viscum; species Viscum album. The sequence goes on along the minus strand of OY728141.1, from coordinate 1,480,436,332 downwards.
GTTCATTTAATCACACCCCACATGACTAGGGTTATGCAAAGGAATGAGATAAACAATTTTTTCTAACAGAATTACTAGCCACAAGGTTACAGATGATTTATTTATAGATTCATTAATATTAAGTACTCCCTCACTCTTGACCCCTAACCCTAAGAGGATTAACCACACATGATGTGGTTAAGAAAGTGTTAAATTGCGAAACATGATTTTTATAATAATAAAAAAATTCATAATTAAGAAATCCACACATGAAGGAAATTGAAAATCAGTCAACAACTTACTTGAATTAAATAATTATAATGGAACATTAATCATGGACATTAAATAGTGACTGGTATCACAAATTAATGTTGAATCATAAGGTGGAATGAAAATTAATATAGAACAACAATCCACAAACGTAAAATAGTAAAGCACAACAACAAAATTGACAAAAATGATAATGGAATGAATTATAATTGATTATTTAAGAAAAATGGAGACAAAAAGGGCAAAATGATGGAAAGTGTCACTATAGAATCCTTATATATATAGGAGGGCACCCAAATATTTATATACTCACAAATTACATGATGTGTGTTACCTTCACATAATGTAATGGATTTAAGTGGATTCTAGATCGACTTGTACATGGCATGTAAGTCGATTTTGCATAGAGTAATTTAGATCCACAATATTCTTTGATGAATCATCCTATATATTTTATGGGATTAAATCTAAAACATTGCATGATGTGTAAATTAAACTCATTATGTATGTGATTCATGTATTATATTTCTTTTAGGACATATAGACTCACTAGGATTTTGATTTTGAATATCTCATGATGTGTAATGTATTTACACATCAAGTACTGAGTTCACATCATGTAAACATTAAAGAGTTGGGCTTTGGTCCTTAGGAATGCTGGGAATGAGAAATTCATGTCGTGAAATCCTTTCACAACGTGTAAATCCTATTTTTACCTTTGTTTCTCAGCAATTTCTCCTTTGAGTTCTGAATTCCTAATTCCTACATAAATAAATAAAAACCCAGTTCTTTATCAAATAAAGTGTGATTAGATCTTTAATATATGTATCCAAAATGTGTATATAATTTTTTTATCAGCTTCATATTGTGGGGGATTGGGAACCAGATATGAAGTGGTGTGGTGTTGAGAAGTTTTATGAGTTTGGTGATATTCTTGTTATGATCAAAGGTAGCTTTTGTGAAAGAGTTAAAACAACAGGATCATGATATATTTGAGAGTGTATGTAGGCCTGTTGGAGGATGGAGTTAAAATAGATGATTTCTGTGGATGTTTTCATAGAGGTTGAGAGGGAATACACATGTTTATTGTATGATTTGATCTTTCATCATTATTCCTAATACCTAGTGTGGCCAGGGGTTGGTAGAGAAATTGATGTGAGTTTGGGGGAGCATGCCATTTAATAACTCTTCTGGTACCAGTATGAGGCCTTTTTGAAGAAATTAATGTTAGAGTGTAACATGGATGGGTTTTTCATGAAATAAACCCATAGAACACTTCTTAATTTAGGGAATGATGTTCTCTACCTAAGAGTAACTTTTATAGTGAAATATACTTATATTTATGTTAGTGGTTAGTTGATGCTTTATATCCCATGTGACATGGGGCCTTTAGATGGGAATTTTTTTAGGAAGACTTTCCTGGAGAAGATATATGATTCCATTGATGTTATCCTTTGAGATGAGGTTGAATTGATAACTTTAGTGATGAAATAGGATCTCCCCTTATTGGTAATTCTATACTGAGTTTGTTTATAGAGAAAAACTACTAATATAATGAAAATATATTTTAAGGTGGGTTTTTTTCACATTGGATGGTTTTTTGAACATCCTTGTTAGGACACCCATGACTTTTCCTTTTCATGGACCAAAAAGGTTAATGGTGGGGAGGATGTAATGAACCAAAATTTTCTTAATAAAGATTTATCATGATTGTAACACCCCAAGATTTCGTAGTACGTTATTTCTTCAAAGTAATTCAATAACTTCCACTACACGCAACACCGAGTTCTAGCGCACCATGACTTAACAAACTAGCCATTCAAAAGCAGTTATGAATAGTATTAACTGAATTTTTAACTTTATATAATCTTTATAATTTTAGAATCCATATTACGAGTTTCTTAGACATAATTTAAGAACAAATTCATTTGTTTCAGATAAATGAAGTATTTTTCAAAAAATGAAAATTTACCACCTTTTAATGGAGAACCCTTTTTAAATCCAACATTTGAAAATTTTATATATTAAATTTGACCGAATAGACTTCTAATTTAGAATCGGGACATAAAAATTTAGTTTTGAGAAATTTTTGGTGTTTTTTTGATAACTTTCATATTTGGGTGAATAGTGAAAAATACTAAATTTTAACTGAAAAAAACTTTTTTAATCAAAATAATTTATGGTGTTAAACTATACATATGAATGGTTTGGAAGAATAATAGGATTATATTTTTACCATTTAATCCAATGTTGGTCACTGGAAGTAATTTTAAATTGAAATTGGATATAAACAAGTGTTAATATTTTCGTAGTTATTATTTCTTAAAAATAAGCTTTTTGGTTTTGACAATAGGAATTAATTATAAATTAATAAATGAAATTTCAATGTTTTGAATTTGGTAAAATAGACTTCATTTTTGAATTTTTAATTTAAAAATTATCTTATGGAGAATTTTTGGTATTTTTCTGAAAACTTTCTATTTTTGATGAATAGTGAAAAACACTGAGTTATAGTTTAAAACTGAATTTTTATTTAAATAATTATTTCTTTTATTTAAATTTTTTTAGTTTAGAATAGATACATAATACCAATATAAGTTTAATGTAATTAATTGGAGTCAGTTTATAATAATTTTAGATATATAAAAATTTTATTGAACTTTTTACCGTCTTTTACCCACCTCCTAGGTGAATTTGCAAATTTCCATAAAACATAATTTTACCGCATTTGTGAGATGAATTTCAAAAAATCCGAGAGACAAAGTTGATATCAATAAGTAAAATGTGGTTTAATAGGATGAAAATAATTTTTGGTGAATAATAACTTTTTACTTTTATTTTACATGGTTAAAAGTAAATAGGGTAATTAAGGGTAAAAATGATATTATTTTTACCCTAACACAAGTACTAATTCTATTGGATAATTTTAATTTGACCCAAAAACATTAGGAACAAAATATTATCCTTTAGGTCCACTTGGATTAGATTAGGACATTTATTATTATTTAATTCAAAGAAGAGTTAAAAGTGTTAAATAAAAGTTTAATAACTAAAATAATTTTAATATAGGGTTAAACATAAGTTAAATTCAACTATAAATATTCATTAGAAAGATAAATAGATTTATTACATCATGGTATTTTATTTATAATTTTTAGACATTATATAATTAGATTTATTTATGAGATAATAATGATTTAGTAGTTACCTTATTAATGAATGAATCAAATAAATGGTATTATAAATATTAAAATAAATGTAATTTCAAAGTTTTTATGACATACACGAATTTTCTAGGTTACTATGACATGTTAGGGTTAGTTAGATGAATTAATTTTGAAGTAATAATGCTGTTATGAATTTATAAAAAACAAAATACTAAATAGTGTCAAAATTGACATTAAAGAGTTTTTTAACAATTTTATATTATTAATTGATATTATATTCCTAAAAATATAAGGTTCGGACAAAAGACTTATATAATGATATTTGTGTCATTAATTAACCACTTGGGTTTATCTTGGAATTATATAGTAAGGTTATATACCTTATAATATAAAAATAGAGAGAGACATGGTAAATGTCAAACTATTTAACTAAGAGTTAAATCTAAAATATAAGGTTAATATAGTGACCCAAACCTGTCTAAAACCAATTGGTTGAGAGGTTGTTGACCCATACCAACATTATACTTAAATAATTTATTTTTGATCCATTAGAAACCGAAAAGGAATTTATTATAAAATAATATTTTATGTTTTTTCTAAGGTGCCCCTCACCCCTCTTATAAAAGGGAATTAACCATTCTCTCAAATTAACACCTCCAAAGCCATTTGGATCATCCAACCCCGGACCAAATATATTCCCAAATATCCTAAATTCATCTTAGAGGCCTTACTTTGGTCAGAAAACCAACTTAAGGATCCCTTTTGATCAAATCAAAAGGAAGAACTCGAAGAAGTAATGATTTCACCACCATCTTTCAAGTTCTTTTATAATTCCACATACTCTTTCTTTGTTATCACCATACCAAAATAATAACTCCAGTACCTTATATATATATATTGTGATGTTATTATAAATATTTCACTACCATATTAGTTATTCTATCCATCCTATGAATGATAATGTCACCATGCGTGCGTACATACGACTTACCGTCTCAACGCCGTGGTGTAATTTGTTATTCAACACTAAGTTATTTGGATGAATATAATGATGAGTAATATGTATATAACTACTAAAATTAACATGATAATTTCTCTATAAAATTAATATACCATCCTATTATACACCTTTAAGGAAATTATATTTTCGCTCGTGCGTACGTACAGATTACCGCCTCCACGACGCGATGAGATTCATTTCCACGTTCACCATTCATCAAAGATTATAAAAATATATATTACTAATAAGTATGTAACATATGAAATAATAATGCTACTGGATATATTTATATATATATGTATATGTATTTATGTACTTACGTATATCTTATTCACCTACTTCTGCTCAATACGATATGAAAATAGAAACAACGTTTATGCGTACGTACGACCTACCATATCCACAAACGGTGTTTTACATTTCATATATCTATTGTAATGGACTGACTTTTGGGGTCCATTACTTTGTAAAAATCTGATGCTTGAGGTGTGTTGTGTGGTTTGGAAGGCCATCCCAGCTTCTTGGTGACTCCTAGCAGTAGCCTTGGCCTACCGCTAGCCTCGGCCTACCGATAGACCTAGCCTACCAGTTTCCTTGGGGTACCGGTAGCCCTCAGCTACCGGGAGTTCTCGGCTACCGGCATCTCTTGGCTACTGGTAGATCTCGGCTACTGGTAGTTCTTGACTACCAGTGGCTCTCGGCTACAGGTGGGTCTCATCTACTGGCCGCTCTCAGCTACCGATGACTCTCGTCTACCGGTGGCTCTCGGCTACCGGTAGCTGTCGCCAACCGGTAGCTATCGCCAACAGGTAGCTCTCGACTACCAGTAGCTGTCGCCAATCGGTAGATCTCGGCTACCGGTGGATTTGAGCTACCGATGGCTCTCGGATACCGGTAGCTCTCAGCTACCGGTAACTCTCACCTACCCCCCACGGGTTTTCCAACAGCGCCTCCTTTTTGCGCAAATTGGTTTTCAAACCATGTTTTGACCCCTTAAACCTATTTTAAAGCTCATTAATGCCCATTAATGGAATTTAAATTAAATGATTGGTGAGGTACCCTCCTTAAATGAAAAATCATGAGGTGTGGGTCTGTTTAAACCGCCCCGAAAGGTGGGGACCTTTTAAGTGGCGTGAAGGGTATCCCAGCCACGTAGTGAACCCACGACCCCGCTTCTTAAGCGGTTTTGAGTTTTTCTCTCTGTATATTAACCATCCTGGGAATGATGTATCTCAGCCTTTATAACCTAAAGGATTCTCCCTACATTTCTTTTTCTCTATCACCCTGCGCTTGGAGAACCCTTCCTCCCGACGAGTTGTAACCCCGTGGAGTTTTCCTTGATCGCGTTCCATGGAGTTCCTACTACTCATGCGAGGACTTAACGTCAATCCTTGATCCCTGAAGTATGGATTTTCTACTTCACCTCTCCTTTCTATGTATCATGTGGGGTTGTAATGCTTTTTTCTCTATGGAAATTGATGAAACTCAACTCAATGAAGATAATGAATGAAACATTAAAGAATAGGGGGGGGGTGTGATTGATGTCCTGCTGTGCCCTTTTATTATTGATATGTGCTATGAATAATATAGGCCTATGATCACTCAAAATCATGGTCTTTGGTTGTCTTTATCTATGCACTAATGAACCTCGGTGTTCTTGGATGTTTAAATAATCGTAACATGGAATTGGTTAATTACGTATACTCGGTTAAATAAATTGAAAGCCCCAGGATTAACCCTTTTCTGTGATAACCCCGGTTAAAGCACAATGGAATTGAAACCATGGAGTGTGTTAAATCTTTTAAATCTGAAAATACCTGTGTGGGCCTCCCTTGTGTTGGTGGTATTGGTTTGGTTTTTTTTTTCACGGGCCGATTACGGGTGACTTTATGGTTTTCTTGGATGGGATCCCCTATTGTTATACTTTCGCTGGTTGTGAATTTGAGGCTGTGGGTAGGGGGGTTACTCTGATTATATCACGAATTGGGGGGGGGGATCATCTATTGTTGACAAAATGTTGGCTTCATGAGTTTGGGGACATGGGGCTGTGTCTCAGGGTTGTTTTTTTCCAGTACTTTGAGGGATCTCACTTGATCCCCAGTTTTTGTGACTTCCCAAGAGAACTGGTTGTGAATGATTAAATTACCTGATGCTTTTCCTTTCTGCCGATTTTTTTGTTTCATCTTTCAATGTGCCTATTATTTTCCCAGTAGTGAAGGGATTAACTCATACTGAACTGTTATGAATGATAACTTGAATAGGAGAACTAGGAACTATTTGTTTTGTGCCTGTTTTCTGAGGCAGCAGTGCTTGTGTACCTTCTTGTATCTATTTGAGGAGTTGTAGGTTGGGCTGTGTGTTGGTATATATATGTATAATTGTATGTTTTGTGTTTAGTCGCACCCCACGCATGTTGGAAACTTAGTGTCGGACACCCCAATTCATGAGGAATGGCGTTTCCCCCTAGTTACTCTCCTTCCTGCTCCCTCTTCCCCTGGTTGTGATGGATGGAGGCGAACTTACACCCAAGATTTGTTGGGTAGGTTTCGATTGGTGTGTTGTTAGCCCAGGTGTTTTTGGGAAGGGGTTCTGGTTATGGTTTGTTTCCTAGGTGTCTTCGGGATGAGGCCCAGGTGTTTTGGGCAGGGATGGATGGTTGTGAGGCACAGGTGTGTGCGGGAAGGGATGTGTGGTTGTGAGGCCCAGGTGTGTGCAGGCAGGAAGAGCGTGGTAGCATCAAGACATTTTCCGTTAGGGATGAGCAGCTAGCTAGTGGGGGAAATGATGGTGCGAGGTACCCAATTATTTTGTTCTTTTACTATTATCTTACTGCTTGTGTTGTTCGGTGGGCGTGACCAGTGAGGTGGGATGGATAGACTCCTTGATAGATGTTGGTTTCTCTACTTCTCATGTGGATTTAGTATGTCTCCCCACTTGTGCACGAGAGATATAGGTATTTCCTACTGAGTATGCTTTGTATGGTCACCCTATGTTTACTTTCAGGTTGTTAGGAGGACATCGGAGGCCGTGTAGGACCTTACTAGTCTGGACGTTGGAGTTTTTGTTGGTCTCTGTTGTTTTCTGCTTCGCCTTTTCTTCTCCTATTGGTTTGTACTTTGGAGTTCTTGTACCTTGATCAGTTTTATTATTAAAACATGCATGTAGTTTGGTTTTCTTTCGAGTTTCCTATACTTGGTGGTGTTTGGTGTTGACTCATTCTTTCTCCCAATCATGGTTAACTAAAAAGTGTAATGCCTCCCGTATTATGAAAATTTTACACCCTTGGTGTTAGTCACCACTCCGAGGCCTACGAGAGGCCGGACTCGGGGGGTCATTATCTCGTCTTCGACTTGAAAAAGGAATGGAGGGGGCCTTTACCGCCCCTTCCATCGTCTTGCCGAAGGCGGGTCATGACAGAATGGTGTTAGAGCAGGTTAAGGGATAGGATGGAGTCTTGAGTTAGGCACAGTGAGGATTGCATGGGATGGTAGGGAAACAATGTTAGGTGATATTGGTTCATGAAATAGATCAGGGAGGGCCGGCTAGGACACGAGATTTTAGGGCCCCCCGTGATCCAATGCAAAGACTCTGAGCCTATCAAATGACCAAGTGAGACAATATTTATTTCAGGGTAGAGACCCTAGGGAAGGTACATGCATCATACTGTGTGTTTTAATTGATTTGGGGCACCTTAGGGAATTTTTTTAATAATAATAATAATTCCCTTACTACTCAGGCTTAGGCATTCTTTGTTTACCTTGGAGCTATGACACCAAGACGTTATCCATGAGCGACTCGAGCGGTTGAGGCCCAGTGGATGGAGGCATTTGACCAATAGAGGGTTGAGCAAGATGAGGAGGATGGATTTTGGTAGAGGACTCTACGCTCCTTCCAGTGACAAACCCTCGAGAAGCATGAGGGCAACGTTTCTAACTCAGTAATGGAGGTATGGCTCAAGGTGCTAGACATCACCTTCTCTTTGATCCATGCTCCGAGGGATTAGTGGGTTTTGTTGGTCGTCAGTCAGATGAGAGGAGTAGCGCGTTAGTGGTGGACGCTTTTCTTGGGAGAGAAGACAGAGGCAGAGTTTTCATGGGCCAGTTTCAATAAGGAATTTCGTGAGGAGTTCCTCTCCTCTACGGCGAAGGCTGAGAAGAGACAGGAGTTACTCTCTCTTCAGTAGGGAAGTATGTCAGTGAGGGAGCTGGGGATCATGTTCAAAGATCTCTTGCACTTTGCCCCGGATCTCTTTCTGGATGAGGAGTCTCGGGCAATACGGTTAGAGGAGGCACTCCGTCCTTCACTTCAGTACACTGTCACTCCCTTCACTCTTTCGACTTACCTAGCAGTACAGAAGAAGGCTGAGATAGTAGAGAGGATGAACTCAAAGGTAGAAACACCATGAGAAGGGAACTGACTGAGTTCATCAAAGGGAATGGTGGTCAGCAGCATGTCTCTAGCGATAGGGCCTTTCAGGTTTCGACAAGCAGGGTTTAGGCCTCATTAGTTCCACTCCCATGCTTCTGGACCTCGCCCTTTTCTCGCAGGGCCATGACCTAAGTGTTTCTCTTGCATAGTTTTCGGACACGTTTAGAGCAGGTGTCCGACTCGAGCTCCACATGGTAGAAGTGGGCAGTTTCAGCACCCACCTCAGCAGCATCTGTTTCCAGAAAGGCCTTTCTAGCAGTAGCAGCAGGCCCTTGGCCCTCCGAGGGATGACCTTGCGGGAGGAGATCGACACCAGGGTGCTCCTCAGGGACCTCGACCTGGGCGTGGCTGGGGAGGTGGTCAACAACAGCAAGGAAGAGGAGTTTGGCATGAATAGTTTCACACTGCAGATTTAGTAGCTCCGACGGGACCATTGTTCGTTCGAGGTATGATCAGTTTATTCAGCACTCTTGTTTCTTCCTTTGATTCGGGAGCTTCACACTTATTCATTATGCTCAAATTATCCCATGCTCTGGGTCTGTATGCCGAGATACTTTTTGTGCCCCTAGTTTTGAGAACACCAGTTGGGGGTTAGACAAGCATATCTTACTTCTTCCGGGGGTGTAGACTGATGTTGGGATTGCATCAGTCCAGTGGAGACCTTATTCCATTGCAGATGCATCAATACAATGTCATTCTAGGCATCAGTTGGTTATTCTCCATTCATTCCATCATTGACTGCTATTAGAGAAAGATTGAATTCTCAAATGAGGATGGACGACATGTGGCTTTTGTTGGGGAGCGGAGTTATCAAGAGGGGATTCGACACGTGGATCCTCTCCTTTATATGCTGAACGGGATGTCAGTAGAGTCGACGGACGCAAGAATGATGGATGTCCCAGAGTTCGTAAGAGAATTACCTGATGTATTTCCCGATTAGGTTGTGACTCTACCCCCTCAACGTGTAGTTGAGTATTGGATAGAATTACAGCCTAGTGCCCGCCCGATCTTGATGGCTCATTATCAGATGGAACCTTATGAGTTGTGGGAGTTGCAGATTCAGATTAACGATTAGATGGATAAGGTCTTTTTTCGACCCAATGTTTCACCGTGGGGTGCTCCAGTTCTGTTCGTAAAGATGGAAGATGGTAGTCTATGACTATGTATAGACTACCAGAGGTTGAATCAGGTGACGATCATGAATCGTTACCCCCTCCTGAGGACAGACGATCTTTTCGACCAGTTGAGGGGAGCAGATTGGTTCTCTAAGATCGATTTGCGGTTCGGATACCACCAGTTGAGAGTGAAGGAAAGTGATATCTTGAAGACAGCTTTAAGGTAAATATATGGCCACTTTGAGTTCGTGGTCATGTCGTTTGGTGTTACAAACGCACCAGCTACGTTCATGAACCTCATGAACTCTGTTTTCTGAGAGTTCCAGGACCAGTTCGTTGTGGTGTTCATCGACAAAATCCGTATCTACTCAAGATCAAAGGAAGAACATGTTTAACATCTTAGGGAAGTTTTGGGAGTCCTTAGACACCACCATCATTATGGGAAACTGTCTAAGTGCAAGTTATTAACGCGAGAGGTACATTTCCTTAGACACATAGTGCCTCATAGGGGAATAGCAGTAGACCTGTTGAAGGTCGAGGCAGTCGTTTCATGGGAAGAACCCATGAACGTGGCAGAATTTTGTTGTTTCTTGGGTTTGGCAGGCTATTACCGAAGGTTTGTGCCCGAATTCTCTCGAGTTGCAGCTCTGTTGATAGCTTTGACTGGGAAAGACCAGGACTTTGTCTGGAGTGACCATTTCCATACAGCTTTTGGCTACCTAAATGAGAAGCTGGTTAGTGCTCCAGTACTCAGATTACCAGAGGAAGGGGTGTTGTTTGAAGTGTTCTATGATGCTTCTGGCCTTGGGTTGGGATGTGTGCTGATGAGGCAGTGAGGAGTAATCTTTTATGGGTCTAGTTAGTTACGTCATCATGAACGTAACTATTCCACCCACGATCTGGAGCTTTCGGCTGTGGTGTTCTCATTGAATTTGTGGTGGAATTATCTCACTAGAGAGCACTTTGTGGTCTTCTCAGATCACAAGAGCTTTCATTATATCTTTTCCCAATGAGATATGAACTTGAGACAGTGGAGATGGGTCAAGTTCCTCCAAGATTACGACGTCGAGATCTCTTATACTGAAGGCAAGGGAAATTTTGTGGTTGATACCTTAAATAGGAAATCAAAGAAGGAAGTAGTTCGGGAATCTGAAAATTCTTGGAGAGCGATGGAAGAGTTATCGGACTTGAATTTGGATGCAAGGGTTGAAGGTGGAAGAGGTTTTCTGTTTCAGATGACTGTAGTTCCCTCCTTAGTGGTGCATGTGGAAGAGTCTCAGTGGGGGGACTCAGAGGTGGAATTGATAATGGATCGTGTTTATTAGGGAAATGCTCCTGAGGGATGGTCGGAGGATGGTCAACATCAGATGCTTTTCTGTGGAAGGCTTTTCATTCTAGAGATGATGTGTAAAGGTGTTCTCTATGAGTTCCATGGCTCAGATTTAGTGGTACATCTCGGGGTCTCAAAGATGTACCAAGGCCTGAGAAGACAGTTTTGGTGGCCCAAGGTAAAGTGGGCAGTGGTAGAGTTTGTTGAAAAGATCATCATGTGTCAGCAAGTAAAGGTTGAACACCGTTTTCTTGGAGGGCCGTTACAACTGTTAGATGTTCTCTAGTGGAAGTGGGATGACATCTTGATGGACTTCATCACAAGGATACCCAAGGCTCAGGGAGGCTATGATGCCATCTGGGTAGTGGTGGATCGATTGACAAAATCAGCACACTTCTTGGAGATTATGGAGTCGATACCAGTGACCACCTTAGCCCAGAGGTATGTCGATGAGGTGGTGAGGTTGCAAGGGATCCCGAGATCTATTGTCTCCGATTGAGACACATGGTTTAATTCACGAGTCTAGAGGGGATTGCAGCATGACTTTGGCACCCAGATATGCCTTAGCACTGCTTTCCACCCTCAGACAGATGGGAAAACATAACGAATGATACACATGTTGGAAGTCATGCTTCAGGAATGTGTTCTGGATTTTGGGGGATCATGGGTCTGACACTTGCCTCTAGTAGAGTTTTCTTATAACAATAGCTTCCACTCCACTATTGGTATGACACCGTTTGAGGCCTTTAATGGAAGGCCGTGTCGTTCACCCGTTTATTGGACAGAGATTGGAGAAGCAGCTGTTCTTGGTGGATAAGTGGTGCAGGGCACCACTGAGAAGGTTCAAATCGTGCGTGAGAGGATGAAGGAAGCCCAGGACTGGCAGAAGTCTTATGCTGATCATAGGAGGAGGACCTTGGAGTTCGAGGTTGGGAATCATGTGTTCTTGAAGGTTTCACCTTGACGTGGGCAGCAAAGGTTTGGGAAGGAATGTAAGCTCTCCCCTAGGTTCATCGGACCCTTCTAGGTGTTGGGACAAGTTGGTGAGGTGGTGTATCAGCCGACGTTTCCACCTCAGTTGGAGAAATTTCATAACATCTTCTACGTCTCCCAGCTTCGTCGATATCTACATGACGACTCCCATACCATCGATTGGGGAGAGTTACATGCCGAAGATGATGTGAACTTCATAGAATGACCAATCAAGATTGAGGATCATAAAGAGAATGTGCTTCATGGATGAACCATCCCCTTGGTTTGTGTGTTGTGGAGGCATGGTGGCCTAGAAGAGAGCACTTGGGAGCGGGAGGCCCATTTACGCATTCAGTACCCAGTGCTGTTTTGACTTCATTGTTGTTTTTATTCTGATCATTGTTGAGATATTTTACCGTGTTCTTTAATATATAAAATACTTGTTTTTCATAGCTATTAGATGATCTGTTCCCTGTTCTCTGTGTGTATGTCTGAATGTGTGATGATGGGAAAACCTGACTTCTAATCAGGACGCATTAATGTGGATGCGATTAAACATGTGCGGGCGAGTCTGTGCCACCCAAAGAAGATAATATCCTGACATGTAAGAGGGTACTCCCTAGCTCATGTGTTGGACAGTGTGATCCTTGTGCATTTTGTGAATGTTTGTGGTTGATAACTCTTGGGGGAGTATTTCTGGATGTAGGGGGAGGGTTTTGTTCCAGCTTTCGAACAACTTATGGGTTTTCCCCTGAGAAGTATCTTAGAGGGTGATTGTTTGGACAACACTTTTCTCTTTTCTGGGTTTTTCTTATATTATCGAGGATGAGAATAGTTTGAGAAGTATCTGATGTAATGGCTTGGGAATTTGGGGTCCATTGCTTGGTAAAAATCTGATGTTTGAGGAGTTCTGGGTGGTCTGGAAGGCCATCCCAGCTTCTCGGTGACTCCTAGTGCTAGCCTTGGCCTACTGATAGCCTCGGCCTACCGGTAGACCTATCCTACCAGTGAAATTGGGGTACCAGTAGCCCTCGGATACTAGTAACTCTCGGTTACTGGTCGCCCTTGGCTACCGATCGCTCTCCGATACCAGTTTCTCTCGGCTATCGGTGGATCTCAGCTATCGGTCACTCTCAGCTACCGGTGGATATCATCTACCGGTGACTCTCAGCCACCAGTAGTTATATCCAACTAGTATATGTCTCCAATCGGTAGCTCTCGGCTGCCGGTAGCTCTCGACTACGGGTAACTCTCACCTACCCTCCACGAGTTTTCCAGCAGAGCCTCGTTTTTTCTCAAATTGGTTTTTAAACCATGTTTTGACCCCTTTAAGCCTGTTTTAAAGCCCATTAATGCCCATTAATGGAATTTAAATTAAATGATTGGTGAGTTTCCCTCCTTAAATAAAAAACCATGAGGTGTGAGTCTGTTTAAACCGCCCCGAAAGGCGGGGACCTTTTAAGTGGTGTGTGGGGTGTCCCAGTCGCGTGGTCAAACCATGATCCCGCTTCTTACGCGGTTACGAGTTTTTCTCTCCATATCTTAACCATCCTAGGAATATTGTATCTCAGACTTTATAACCTAAAGGCTTCTCCCTACGTTTCTTTTTCTTTATCACCCGACACTCGGAGTACTCTTCCTCCTGACGAGTTGTGACCCCGCGATGTTTTCCTTGATCACGTTCCATGGAGTTCCTGCTACTCATACGAGGACTTAACGTCGATCCTTGATCCGTGAAGTAGGGATTTTCTCCTTCGTCTCTCGTTTCTGTGTATAATGAGGGCTGGGCATGCTTTTTTCTCTGTGTAAATTGACAAAACCCAACTTAATGAAGATAATGAACAGACCTTTAAAGAATAAAGGGGGGGGGGTGATCGATGTCCTGCCGTGCTCTTTTATTGTTGATATGTGTTGTGAATTATACGGGCTTATGCTCACTGAAAATCATGGCTGTTGGTGGTATTTCTCTATGCACTAATGAACCTTAGTGTTCATGGATGTTTAAATAAACCGTAACATGGAATTGGTTAATTACGTATACATGGTTAAATAAATTGAAAGCACCAGGATTAACCCTTTTTTGTGATAACCCTAGTTAAATCACAATGGAATTGAAACCAAGGAGTGTGTTAAATCTTTTAAATATGAAAATACCTTCATGGGCCTCCCTTGTGTTGGTGGTAGTGGTTTGGTTGTTTTTCCTTCACGGGCCGATTACAGGTGACTTTATGGTTTTCTTGGATGGGATCCCATGTTGTTATGCTTTTGCTGGTTGTGAATCTGAGGCTGTGGGGGGGGGGGGGGTTACTCTGATTATATCACGAATTGGGGTGGAATCCACTGTTGTTGAGAAACCGTTGGCTTCTGGAGTTTGGGGACATGGGGGTGTGTCTTGGGGTTGTTTTGTTTCTAGTACTTTGTGGGATCTCACTTGATCCCTAGTTGTTGTGACTTCACAAGAGAACCGGGTGTGAATGCTTTAATTACCTGATGTTTTTCCTTTCTGCAGATTTTGTTCTTTCATCTGTGAATGTGCATGTTAGTTGCCCAGTAGTGAAGGGACTAACTAATACTAAACTGTTATGAATGATAACTTGAACAGGGGAGCTGGGAACTATTTTTTGTGTGCCTGTTTTCTGAGGTAGCAGTGCTTGTGTACCTGCTTATATCTGTTTGATGAGCCATAGGGTGGGCTGTGTGTTGGTATATATATTTATAATTGTATGTTTCATGTTTAGTCGCACCCCACCCACGTTGGAAACTTAGTGTTGGAAACCCCATTTCATGGGGAAGGGCGTTTCCCCCTAGTTACTCTCCTTCCTTCTCCCTCTTCCCTCAGCTGTGATGGTTGGAGGCGACCTTACACCCAAGATTCTTCGGGTAGGTTTCGATTGGTGTGTGGTTAGACCAGGTGTTTTCAGGAAGGGGTTCTGGTTATGGTCTGTTTCCCAGGTGTCTTCTGGATGAGGCCCAGGTGTTTTCGGGCAGGGATTGATGGTTGTGAGGCCCAGGTGTGTGCGGGTAGGGATGTGTGGTTGTGAGGACCAGGTGTGTGCGGGCAGGAAGAGCATGGTAGCATTAGGACATTTTCCATTAGGGATGATCAGCTATCTAGTGGGGGAAATGGTGGTGTGGGGTACCCAAATGTTTTGTTCTTTTACTATTAAATTACTACTTGTGTTGTTTGGTGATCATGACCGATGAGGTGGGATGGGTAGACTCCTTGATAGATGTTGGTTTCTCTTATTCTCACGGGGATTTAGTACGTCTCCCCACTTGTGCACAAGAGTTATATGTATTTACTACGAAGTATGCTTTGTATAATCACCCTATGTTTACATTCAAGTTGTCATGAGGACTTTGGATTCCCTGCATGACCTTACTAGTCTGGACGTTGGAGTTGCTATTGGTCGCTATTGTTTTCTACTTCGCCTTTTCTTTTATTGTTGGTTTTTTACTTTGGATTTCTTGTACCTTTTTCAGTTTTATTATTAAAACATGCATGTAGTTTGGTTTTCTTTCGATTTTCCTATACTTAGTGGTGTTTGGTGTTGACTCATTCTTTCTCCCAATCTTGGTTAACTAAAAAGGGTAATGCCTCCCATATTGTGAAAATGTTACACCCTTATTTCTAGTCTCCACTATGGGGCCTACTGTAGGCGGGACTTGGGGGTCATTATCTCTTCTTTGAATTGAAGAAGGAAGGGCAGGGGCCTTTGCCGCCCCTTCCATCATCTTCCCGAAGGCAGGTCGTGAAATATATCTATTATAAATATTTATATTATAAATATATATGATATATGAATCAAGTTTTGTAATCTAGAAGTATTTAAATCATGATATAAATGATAGGGTCAAGAATAACAAGTTAAAATACGTACGAAAAAGAAAGTGATTATTACCCAAAATGTTAATTTTACTTGAAAATCATTATTAAATGGGCAGTATAAAGTCATAAATGAATCATGTATGATATAATAAATATGAATATGGTTATGGTATAATATAATAACATAAAATATTCATTATAAATGAGGTTAAACATACCCTCGACCAAAGGAAAGTGTAAGGTAAGGGGTTTTTATCTCACTCCTTATTCCCGTGAGATTTATGATATATTGCCCCTATTTTCTTTGGTGTGGTGTATATACTGCCCATAATTGTATTATTTGTGTAATAAAATTTAATTTATGTGTATTTACATCTTCATTGTACAATAATTATTTAATGGGGTGTATGTTTCATAAGTTACCAAATTGGTAAGTGTTAATTTCTAAATCTCATTATTATTCGAGATTGTTTATGTGTGAGTTTTTACACGGACATATTTATTTTACATGTCCCTGTTTCATAAAATAATTTTCAAAGGGATTATTTTTAAGGGCCTCTTTACTAAAACATAATTTTAAATTTTTTAAAAGATTTATTCTTCTAATCCTTTTTCATTAATGTCCATGTTTTTAAAATGGTTTTAAGGATTTATTTACATGAACATGAATGTTTTGAAATGATAATTCTTTTAAAAAGTTTCAAAGTGGCATGGGAAAATTTTATTCAAAAATCCCTTTTAAATTAATACCTTTATAAATTGTGAGATTTTTTAACGATTTCATGAAATAGGGGTATTTCTCTCAAAGCATTTTACTTATCATTTTCATCTATGTAAAAATCCTTTAATGGATTTTAAACTTCTTTGAAGTTGATTTATTATGATACAAATATTCCATACTGTATTGAATGTTTTTTGATATGCTTGACTGTGGATGTGTTATTTTTATACCATTCATTGTTTATGGATAAATTATTGACATTTATTATGCTAGTTTTAATATGAATGTTTATGTTATATTTCAACCTTTTCTTATGATGAATGTATTGGACTAGTATGTTACCAGTTTGGGACCGGTAAAAGTAAGTCCTCTGAGTTGGGGTCTAGTTACAGTAGACCTTCCAGGTTGGAGTCCAGTTACGTAGGCTCTATGGGTTAGATTTTGGTTACAGAGGCTCTCTGGGATGGAGTCCGGTTACAGAGTCTCTCCGGGTTTGGGTCCGGTTATAGTTAGCCCATAGGTCCTGGAACGAGGCCTTGACATAGAAATTAGAGGTTCGTACTATACATTCACTCATTATGAAATTAGTTATTAAATGTGATTATTCGACTAGTA
The DNA here is from genome assembly GCA_963277665.1 of Viscum album. NCBI lineage: Eukaryota > Viridiplantae > Streptophyta > Magnoliopsida > Santalales > Viscaceae > Viscum > Viscum album. Next base: position 1,480,418,906 of record OY728141.1, on the reverse strand, counting down.
GAATATCCATGTACATGTTTATATGGTAATGTTTGATTTTTTTCCATATTATGTTCAAGTTTACTTTTAAAAGGCAATTGTTTTTATTACACATCTTACCTTAAATGTTTATAGCTTCCGCTAAATTATTTACCCTTACTGATCATCTGAGCTCACCCCTTTCTTATGTTTTATTTTACCAGGATCTCAAGAAGTGTTTTATGTTTGAGATGCTGGGTTTGGCTAAAGAAAAAATGGCATTATCAAAGGATTATTTTTTTTGTGTTGTTTGTTAGAAAGTGTAATGTAACGTTCATGCATGTAATCTATTTTCCAAGACTGCTAAACTGATCTGTCTTTTGGGACTTGATTCCTTGTAATAATACCAATGTATTAAAATAATGCACCGACTCTGGGAATCTCGAGTCGGGGCATTACAGTTGGTATCAGATAATGTTTAGCAATAACCTTGGAAACTAGATTTAGATAAATTCTGATTAGAGCACATTACCCTAAGATAGAACTTGAGGATTAGTATATAAGAACTTCCTAGAATTTTGGTAAGGTAGAGATTGTGTGAGTTTTCTAAGAAATACATCCCTGTATGGATACGAGTATGTAGAGGCGGCTCTGGCACAGATGTACCTAGGGATAAAACCCGAAAACACCACTTTGAGCTAGACTCGAATGAGAACTAGTGCATTAAAATGGGCCTTGCTGCACTCTTGGTTACGACACTCCTAGGGGATATGATTAGGATAATTCACATTTTCATTACAAGCCATTATGAAGGATTTAAGATTAAATACTTCCTCAAAGAATGATTTTTATTATTATGGATTATATCTATAAACAGTTCAATTTACGTTAGGTATTTTACAAGTTTGGAATTATTCATTGTGATTCATAAACTTACCTAGTGTATGCCATTTTTTAGAAATGGCACCCAATAGAATGAATGATAACTCCAATAATACGCATGATCCAAAGAGTAAAAAGGATCATATCTTTCATGGTATTAATCCAACATTTAGAAGGGAAATAGTATCCCATGTATTCTCAACATATGATGAAATAATGTCATGTGTTAATAATATAAGTAAATAATTCTCTAAGTCATATGGATTTTAAGGGAAGAAAGAGAAGAAAAGTATGGTATAGAGTAATATGGATAAAGAGAAGAGGGGAAAGAAGGATTTTCCCATATGTGATAAATGTGGAAAGAATCACATTGGAAAATGCTTGAAGGGAATGAGAATTTGTTATAAGTGTGGAGAAAAAGGACACTATGTATGTGATTTAAAGGGTAAGAAAAAGGTTTCAAATGTAAAATGATTCATCTACAAGGCGTTGGGACACTACGCGAATCATTGTCCCAGTCATTAGAGCATACAATAAATGATACTATTAAATAATAATCAAGTTATGGTACTACCTCAGAATGAAGAGGAATGACTAGTGATCTTATGTTGTTATTATAGAACTATTTCATTTGAGTGTTGTATCAACAATATACTGGTTATATGAATTATGGAGATAAATAAGGATTGTATTGCAGCACTATTTTATTGAGGATATGAGATTATATGGTTCTATGAAAAGTGACTTAATAATAAGCTACACTTTTTGGAAAATAAATGGTTGAAGGAAAGGTAATACCTAATATGTTCCTGATAATGGGGTAGTGATTTTGGAATAAGAGATGGTTGATTTGGATAAATTATATTGGATATTCTTGACTATCTTGAAACTGATTAATGGTTTGTTTATTTCATCATTGTTGGAATATTCAAAATTTTTGGATATAAGGAATATATCTAGTATTAAATAAAGGATAAGGGAGCATGAATGTAATCAATAAGGTTTTATGGTAATTCAGGGTGGTACCATCTTTTAAAATAATATATGGTGAAGGTGTTAACAAGTTATTACATGAAAAAAGGATCTTAATTGTGTTTAACTTCCTTATAAACTTTGGACTATGAGTTTGGATAGATGTATTTTGGATAAGTATAAATGTTGGTATGGATTAAGTTTGAAATTGGATATTATTGTTAAGGTTATTTTTGGATTGTTATAAAAAGTACAACACACAGACCGTGTAACAATCTATCGCGTCAGACAAAGCTGCGGGAATCGAACCCACAACCATAGTATGATTGGGATTTATTGCATACCAATAGACTACATGAACTCCCTAGATTGTATAATATAGTTTTTAAGGGGTTTTATAGGTGAATTATAAATTCATTTTTTGAGAATCCTATACGATTAGGATAAATAGAATATTTTTTTGAAATATTTTGAAGTTAAAGATAAGTTTGTGGTAGGAATTAGTTAAAGGATAAAACTCTAGTTGTCAAGTATATACATATATATAATTTTTTTCCATCTTATTCTATAGGTAAATTAATTCTTAAACTTTAGGGAAGGGATTTTAAAACAAAAAATGTGTTATCCTAATACCTTTTGTTTTGTTGAACCGATGGCATTTAAAATCATCATAGATTGATGGATTTGGGGACCTCAATTTTACACTTGTTTGTGATTGATGACATCAATAACTCCATATAAATATTTACATTTTTTCCTCCAATTATGTGCCTCTAATTTCAACCAATGTTTTCCTAATCGAGATCATAATTTGGTGGTGACCCTTTCATTTCCCTTTTCCTCTTATTAAGACTAAAATTTATTAACTCAATTTCGGATGTGGGTTTTCCCACAAAGGTATTTTCTAATTTCAACCTTTTATTTTAAAATTTTTTTTTCAAATTGTGAGGATGAAATTTATTGAAGTAGTGAAGAATGTAACACCCCAAGAATAAAATATGATCCTTTAGGTCCACTTGGATTAGATTAGGACATTTATTATTATTTAATTCAAAGAAGAGTTAAAAGAGTTTAATTCAAAGTTTAATAACTAAACCATTTTTAATATAGGGTTACACATAAGATAAATTCTACTATAAATATGCATTATAAAGCTAAAAATATGTCTTACATCATGATATTTTATTTATAAATTTTAGACATTAAATAATTAAATATATTTATGAAACAATGATGATTTGGTAATTACCTTATTAATGAAAGAATCAAATAAATGGTATTATAAATATTAATATAAAGATAATTTAGAAGTTTTTATCAAATCCAAGAATTTTATAGGTAAATATGACATGTTAGGGTTGGTTAGATTATTTTTTTAAGTAATAATTCTGTTATAAATTTATAAAAAACAAAATACCAAATATTGTCAAAATTGACATAAAAGAGTTTTTAAAACAAATATTATATTATTAATTGATATTCTATTCCTAAAAATCAATGGTTTGGCAAAAATAAATATATAATGATAGGAGTATAATTAATGAACCACTTGGAGTTAACTTGTATGTATATAGTAAGTTTATTTATCATATAATATAAAAATATGAAGATACATGGTAAATTTCAAACTATTTAACTAAGAGTTAAATCTAAAATATAAGGTTAATATAGTGACGCAAACCTATCTAAAACCTATTGGTTGATAGTTTTTAGACCAATTACCACCTTATAATTTAAATAATTAATTTTGGATACATTATAAAACTAAAATTAATTTATTATAAAATAATATTTTTTGTTTTTCTTAAGGTGCCCCTCACACCTCTTATAAAAGGGAACTACCCCTTCTCTCAAATTCACACCTCAAAATCCATTTTTCTTGTGCAAATCTTACCCAAATATCCTCTCAACTATCTTCCATTAATCCTAGAGGCCTTACTTCGTCATAAATCCAAATTAAGGAGCCTTTTTTATCAAATCAAAAGAAAGAACCCGAAGAAGAGGTAATGATTTCACCACCATCTTTAAAGTTCTTTTATTCTTACACTTACTCTTTAATTGTTATTACCATACCAAAAAAATAACTCCAGTAAATTATATATATACTGTGATGTTATTATAGATAAGGCACAACCGTATTCATTATTGTATCCATCATATGAACGATAATGTCACCATGCGTGCGTATGTACGACTTACCATCTCCCCGCCATAGTGTAATTTGTTATTCAACACTATGTTATTTGGATGGATATAATGATGAGTAATATGAATATAAATAATGAAAATAACATACTAATTTCTCCTTAAAATTAATATACCATCCAATTCCACACCTTTAAGAAAATGATATTGTCACTTGTGCGTACGTACGGATTACCGTCTCCATGACACGATGAGATTCATTTCCACGTTCACCATTCATCAACGATTATAAAAATATATATTACTAATAAGTATGTAATATATGACATAATAATGCTACTGGAGATATATATATATATATATATATGTACGTATTTATTTATGTACTTACATATTTCTTATTCACTTACTTCCGTTTAATACAAAATGAAAACAAAAACAACGTTTATGCATACGTATGACCTACCGTCTCCATAAATGGTGTTTTCCATTTAATATATATTTATATATTATAAATATTTATATTCTAAATATATATGATATATGAATCAAGGTTTTTATTCTGGAAGTATTTAAATCATGATCTAAATGATAGGGTCAAGAATAACAAGTTAAAATATGTACAATAAAGAAAGTGATTATTACCCGAAATGTTAATTTTATATGAAAATTATTATTAAATGGGTAGTGTAAAGTCTTAAATGAATCATGTATGATATAATAAATATTAATATGCTAATGGTGTAATGTAATAACATAAAATATTCATTACACAGGCAATTAAATGTACTCTCAACAAAAGGAAAGTGCAAGGTAAGGGGTTTTCATCTCACTCCTTATTCCCATGAGATTCGTGCTATATTTCCACTATTTCCTTTTGTGTGGTGTATGTACTTCCCAAAATTATATTCTTTGTGTAATAAACTTTAATTTATGTGAATTTACATCTTCATTGTATGATACTTCTTTCATGGGGTGTATGTTTCATAAGTTACCAAATTGGTACGTGTTAATTCCTCAATCTCATTATTATTCGAGATTGTTTATGTGTAAGTTTTTACTAGGAAATATTTATTATACATGTCCATGTTTCAGAAATGAATTTTTAAAGGGATTATTTTTAAGGTAATCTTTTACTAAAACATAATTTTAAATGTTTTAAAAGATTATTCTTTTAAACCTTTGTCATTAATGTCCATGTTTTAAAAATGGGTTTAAGGATTTATTTATATAGACATGAATGTTTTAAAATGATAATTATTTTAAAAAGTTTCAAAGTGGTATGGGAAACTTTGATTCAAAAATCCATTTTAAACAACTACCTTTATAAATTTTGATAATTTTAAAAGATTTCATGAAATAGAGTTATTTCTCTCATAACATTTTACTGATCATTTTCATCTATGTCAACATCCTTTAATGGATTTTAAACTGGTTTGAAGTTGATTTATTATGATACAAATATTCCATTCTGTATTGAATGTTTTTTGATATGCTTGATATTGGATGTGTTAGTTTTGTACCATTCATGGTTTATAGATAAAGTATTGACATTTTGTATGCTAGTTTTAATATGAATGATAATGTTATATTTCAAACTCTTCTTATGATGAATGTATTGGACTAGTATGTTCCAGGTTTGGGACAAGTAAAAGTAAGCCCTCTAAGTTGGGGTCCAGTTACCACAGAACCACCGGGTTGGAGTCCGGTTACAGAGGCTCTTCGGGTTGGAGTCTGTCAGAGGCTCTCTAGGTTTGGGTCCGGTTACAGTTATCCCATAGGTCCTGGCATGAGGCCTTGACACAGAAATTAAATTCTAGTACTATACATTCACTCATTATGAAATTAGTTGTTACATGTGATTATTAGACTAGTATAATATCCATGTGCATATTCATATGGTAATGTTTGATTTATTTTTACCATACTATGTTCAAGTTTATGTTTAAAAGGCTATTGTTTTTATGAAACATCTTGCCTTAAATGTCTATAGCTTCTGCTAAATTATTTACCCTTACTGAGCATCTGAGCTCACCCCTTATGTTTTATTTTCCTAGTATCCCAAGAAGTGTTTTATATTTGATATGCATGGTTATGCTAAGGGAACAATGTCATTCTCAAATGATTATTTTGTGTGTGTTGTATGTTAGAAAGTGTAATGTAACATTCATGTATGTAATATATTTTCCAAGACTGCTAAACTGATCGGTCTTTCGGAACTTGATTCCTTATAATCATGCCAATGTATTAAAATAATGCACTAACTCTGGGAATCTAGGGTCGGGGTGTTACAATGATATTGATTTCATATGTCTTGGGATCTTCCTAGGGGTAAAATAGTATATTTAAACTAGAATATTACTTGGGGGTAATTTTCTAATGGTTCTATTGATCCTGAAGAAAGTATTTATCCTTTGGTTGATCCATATCAGAGTCATATGTATTGATGATATTTGGTAATAATATATTGAGTATAATATTTTATTCTCATCCCCCATTTAGAAATTCAAAAAATAATATGTTTCTTTCAAAATGAATTCTCAAATAGAAAATTTGAGATCATGGTTGCATCCATAATATATTTTTACCATCAGATATATATTACTTGAGTTTTCTTCGGAACATCCTAAGACTGAACCTGGTGGTGGGTGACTTAATTAAACACCACAAATCTTTGGTTTTGTGGTATTTAAACATCCATTTTTTTATTTTAGGGTTATCTTCCATGAACCAAAGAATTAAAGATGGTGTTTAATAGAGTATTTCAGAGTTATAGAGTGTGATTGATTCCAATGGATCATCAACAACATCCATTGAAGATTTAATATATTAAAATGAGAAATCCAAATCAGATTTAAGGATTTATATTTCATTTCAACTCAGATATTGGGTAATTATGTTCCAAATTTTTAATTTTCTCATATTTATTGAGTCAAGATCCCTATGTTATGAATATTAGGGTATAGTTTTATCCTCTAATTATTATTTTACTTTTTTGGAAATTTTTTATAGTGGTTCTAAGGTGTCTAACCAGGGGATCCAACCACCATATTTATTTCCACCCACCATAGTCAAGCCATGTGATTAATTAGAATATATTAAATCATCTATACATGGTTGGATACAATTTTGAATGGGGTTTGTATCATTTAAAATTGATCAATTAAGGGAGGCAACATAGAGGGTAGCTCAGTGAGCGGGGTGTAAATGCATGTAGCAGTGATGGTGATCAACCTAATTTTAAAAATCCATAAAGATGAGTTTAATAGTGATTATTTCACAATTTTTACATTACCATGATATTTAGGATAACATTCTTAGAGAATTATAGAATACATAACATTATAGAGGGAACACTAATGAGAAGTTTCCATTTTTTTCGCATAAAATAGGGTTCTTATGTTCATGACCCAATTTAATTCGTGGCACAATATCTTTGTTTAGTTCCAATTTACATTATTTGAAGATATAATTCATAATAGATCTTACTAATAATTATTCCTTATAAAAAAACATTTTAAAAATTGGGATGTTTATAAAAATATCATTAATGGATATTTTAATAATGGAAACCTATTAGACTAATGAAAAACATGAAAAACCGTGAAAATATTCACATTTTCACAATAATACTTCAAGAACATAAATATAACATATCCACCATAGAAAAAAGTAATTTTATAAATGGAATCCTTTGAAACCCATTAGAAATAATATTAACTCCTAAAATTCATCATGAGGAACATGATAACTTAGTAAAACATTTCTTTGAAAAAAAAAATTTCACCTTTAAAAGTTTATAAAATTTTCTTACTATGTGAAATCAAAATATTTCAATAAAATCCCTTTTTGAAAGAATAGAATAGTACATTGGAGAATCATATTCATAAACTAGGTTCACTCATGTTTAACCCATGTTAGAATAACTAATGACCAATTAAGTCCATAGAAGTAACCTACAAGGTTGTCTCCCTTGTTTTTTTCTTTCAAAAACAAAATCATTAAAAAATTCATTCGAGAGCCATATCAAGGTCAACCATCATCATGAGCTATATCAGGATCACCAGTCATTATCTATAATTTAAATGTACTATATTCAGAAGAATTTTTTCAATCATTTAATATTTCACCATATAACCTTAAAAATCTCATATAAACCCATAAACAAATCAATTTCCATTTTCATATAAAAATACAAAGAAATATGCCCTTTCTTTTTAAAACTATTTAAATTGAAAAATTCCCCCAAAAAATGGGAATTGAATTTATTTTTGAAAAAGATGAAAAAAGAGTATTATTTATAATAAATAAAGTACATTAATATGGGAAATTATTCTCATGATGTATATGTTAAAAAAACACATGTCTTTCACTTTGGTAAAAGGAGTCAAAATTGACCCATATAAAAAACATTAACAAGATTATATTTAAAACTTTGTAAAAAAGATGAATATAGATGAAAGTGGTCTTTAAAAATCTCTAAGTAAAAAATAAGATCATTGTTGAAAAAAGTTAGAAAAACATAAATATGGAGGAAAATGATTTGAAATAAATAATTTAAAATAATATTTTATTGAAAAAACGCCTCACCTTAAGTCTTGTCTAGATTTTTACATTTTGAAACTCATCTTCTTTGAAAAAAGTCACTTGGATGGCACATTAATACCTATTATGTGGGTCTTATAGTGAGAGAATGACCTATTTTTTGTCAAGAGGGATGTTGTAAAAGAATATTGGTAGGTTTTGGCCAAGATAAATGGCTCAAAGTATGTGAGGAAATGATGAGAGGAAGTTTCCTTTTATATTATATGGGATCGACACACTTGTAAATACCTACACCTTTTTATTATATTATATTTCTTTCTTAAAGGCTAGTGTAAAAAAATTGACTTATCAAGAAGAAAGGATGAGGATGATTCAAAATATACTCATATAATAAAATCTAATCAAGTTTTAATGATATTTTAATCCATATCCATTAGTTTTAACCTTTCATTTACTCTTTTAACTAATATTAAGTTGATAATGTTTTACTATGGGTTTTATTTATAATGGCGAAAAAAGAAATTTATCTTATTACTAAATTTGAAACTCTTTATCAAAAATAATAAATTCATTTTACCATATTAAATTTCTAGATTTTTTAATAATTAATTTTAATATAATAATAAAAACCCTAATGAAAATATTTTTTAGAAAAATTCCCCTTTTAATAATAAAAATGATCTTATTCAAAAATTAAAGTATAATATGAATTATTATGGAACTAATTGAATTAATTTAAATAAAATGAGAATTATTTTACTTTTAAATAAATAAAAAATATAAAAAACCCTGTAAAAACTTGATTAAAGTGAACAAAATGGGTTTTATCAGAATAATGAAATTACTTAAATTTCAAAAATGTTAAAAATTGATTTCCAATCTCAACATTTTAATTTTTAAATTTAATATATTAATTACTAAATATATATTTATTTAATATAAAACTTTTTATAAACTTTCAATCTATTTTTATATCATGATAATGTCATAAATGTGATAATACTCGCAAAATCAATATTTCTCACTATTCACTTTAAATTATACATTTTTAGAAAAGCAGAAAAAAATTATCTTAATATTATTTCAAATGATTATTTAAAATGTTTTTTTTTCATTTTATCAAATACAATTTCTATAAGTATTATAGAATAATCATAACATCCACACTCAAAATTAAATAAAATCCATTTTAAGTATAAATTTAATTTATAACCATTCCTTATCTAGTAACCACCATTAGATGAGTCTTAATATATTAGTTAATATGTTGAAGTATCTCATATTTTCATTATCATATTTTGAAAGTGATTAATTTATTATGATAAAATAGACAACAATTTATAAACTTTTATTTGAAAAAATGATTTTAATCATATCAAATAATTTATTTTTATAACAAATTTCCTAGTATTATACCAAATGACTATATAACCCCAATGGTCATATAATTAAAAGGACTATATTATCCTAACTACAATATAATTACAATCGAAATATAATACCCTCAACAATATTGCAGTCCCAAAAATTCTATCATAAACTCCTAAAATAATTAAATCCATTTCATCATGCCAATAATAGTTATACTTATTATCCTTTTATTCATAGTAGTGATTGGGATTATGATATTCATGGAAGAACATAAGTAAAAATATTGTATGATCTTTGTATAAATATATTTATATAGTCTAATTTTATTTTTCTTACTCTTGATTATTATAACAGCCTCATAATGTTTTAATGTTTATCTAAAATTGAAATCTTTTATCTCAATAAACATATCAACTTTTATTTTAGTTTAGTGTGTTTTTGATAGATAATCTATTAAAAATGTTTCATTTAAAGAAGAATACTTGTAAAATCTTATATTTTTAAATTTTACCCCATAAAGAAATTACATCCTCACAATTCTATCTTGATCTCGGTAAGCATATGATTATATATAAATTAAAACATTTTAAAAATCTATTTTAATGGGTGAATGTGGAATTTTAAAATCATATTTATCAAAATAAAACCCACAAGGTGAACCTTTAAAAATATAATATGGTTAAATTAAGGAAGTGTGGAGTTGAAGATAAAACATATTATATAAAATTTAAAAATATTTTTAATATTTAAAAATACCTTTTAGGAACACCCACATTATAAAATGGGATAACAAATATTCTTATTGAAAATAATAAGAGGGAAATATTGAGGTTACCTTTGATACCATGTAAATATGGTTTCTAAATATGAAGGAGTACAATGGTGAGAAGTAAAAATATAAACTTGAATAGGAGATCAATTTAAGAGACAATGTTATACTTTTATGAGATTGATTTTCTTTATTTTACCTATAAATATATAATACCATCAATTCTTCTAAAATTATCCAAAAAGGAAAAAATTTATTTTTAATATATTTTTATTTGAGTTGGGGTATTCCTTTAACATCAAGGTGAATAAATATGAGAATATATAATTACTTGAATTGTACATTTCAATAAATGAAACATCATCTTTTTGTTGTATTTTTTTTTTCAAATTCCACCACTTTCATATCAAATTCATAAAAGTAAATTACTAAGATGATTTATATTGTCTAAATATCAAAAATAAACTCTTAATGGGTTATGTGATCCATCAAAGTATGATAATTTATTCCTCTTATACTTACAAAAATAAAAAAGGGTAAGACATGATAATATAATAATAAGAATTAATAAACCTTCATAAATCTAAACAATTTCATCAATAATACCCAAAGGTACACATAAATAAATTTATAAATCCCAAACCCTAAAAATCATTAAAATAAATTTGTCCAAATATTGAAACCAAAATACAGAAATACTTAATTACAAATTATTAAAAAAATAATCATAATATTTATCATATAGTCACATACCCAAAGGGATATCCATAACATAAAATTAAGTCCCCAAAATATAATAGTATTTTACCCAAAGATAACATGACACTAAATCACATGTTAAACCTAAGGGTTATGTATACCTTAATAATATATTAAAAAAATAATAATCCTTAGAAATACCATAAACTCCTTGAAATTACAATCACATAAAACATTAAAATGATATCTATACATTTGAACATATGATTATCCTTAAACATATCAACCCTTACATATTACACCACTAAATCATAACTCTTGAAACCCTATATGAAAACATTTCAATCATTAAGCATTATTCAGAAACATTGAGCCAATATTTTCCATATTATTCCCCAATAATTCCTTCTGATAACCAAAAATATGAATTATGTCCGAATATTCATTAATTAGAATCTATTCAGGTTTTATACTTTAAATATATTTAACTCATAAAATTTAAATATACATCCCCATTAATTATAATCCAAATTTCAAATATTTATTCCCCATAATCTATGAGGTTGAGTCCATACATTTTTAGAATTCATAAAAACCTTTCCAAGTTCCATTCCTTTATCCATGCACAAATATTACATATTGATTGAAATGGATGCTAACATAGATTACATTTTTCAATCAATCATATTTTTATATATATATTTGATAAATCATCTCTAATGTTTTTTGCATAATAATTTTAGATATGGTTTAACTTTAGTTTTTATAATAAGGGTTGGTGCTTATCATAATGGAAAAAACAAGATTATAAGAGAATGAGATACAGAACGAGAAGGTCACCATCATTTATAGCATATTAGATGGTTATAATTACTTTTTATATGAAATACAATATAAAAACTTGATAATTTTCCTTATGTTATTTTCAAAAATGGGTATGATGACATAATTATTTTTCCAAAACATTTTCAAATTTATCACAAGTTTGTTATGATATATAAGTATAGAAGAGGGTAGGGATAAATCATAAAGTTTTTTAAATGTAATTTGAATACTGGATAAGGTTTATAAATCACATGAGAAAGATTTTACAATAATTGTTTAATATAAATCCTATAGAAGATAAAGGAGGTTTGTATTTGACTTATACTCATCCGTATTGAGGAAGAACATTTACCATAATGAATGCAATTTGTGTGTCAATAACTAATAATCTCTTTAGAAAAAAGAGTAAAGAGATAGATATATATGATTAGTCTATCTTACAAATTCTTTACTATAAGACTCCCTTACCTTACTTTAGGAATCTTTTATTCACCATAGGTTCAACCTAGGTTACCATAATATTGGTTCTCATATACTTCATAATCTAATAAAAAAATAAGCATAATAAATCTTATCATACAAGCCTTTAGGGTTATATAATACATCTAACTTATGATCCCAATGAAACATATTAACCTTTTATTTTTATTGATTAAAAAACATCCTAACCTCTAATATTATCTAAACCCTTGGTATGCTAACAACTATAAATCCTCATTACCTTAATAACCCGTAAATACAAGTTCAATAGAAATTATTATACATTTTAACATTACCATGATCTTTTTGATATAAAATATAATATAATTAGAAAAAATATTACATTACATAGAGAAAACTGAAAAAAAATTTATTTTCCCCACAAAAATGGGGTTCTTAGGTTCATAACTCTTTTTCTTTCATGACACACGTACATCATCCAAGACCAATTTCTTTTGTTTGGAGTTAAACTTTTTAAAAGTTACCACTCATATCTAGGCGATATGAAACATATTTTAAAATGTAGGATTATAATAAAAGTTTTAATATGGGATATTAAAATGGAAACTAGTTTGTTAAATAGAAATCATAAAAATCCGTGGAAATGTTTACCTTTTCACAATAAAACTCTGTGAACAAAAATAAAACATATCCACATTATAAAATTATAATTAACTAAATGAAAACCTTTGAAACCCATTAGAAAGATTTATAAAACCATAAAGGTTTCATGATGAACAATATGACTCTAGAAAACACATCATTGAAAAAATCATTCACATTTAAAAGTTCACAAAATTTATTTACTTAATAAAATAAAAAATATATATATAAATGTTTTGTAAACTATAAAATAGTATCTTAGAGAATCATATTCATAAAATGTTTTCACTTTTGTTTAAAACATGTTAGAATAGCTGATGTTTAATTAATTCCATGGGAGTAACCTAGTATGATATCTTTCTAACTTCAAAAATCAAAGGCTAAATCATTACCCAATGCATTGGAGAGCTATATTGGTCTCACTCTCCATCATGAGAAATATAAATATAATCTGTCAGCATTTATAATTCCAAAGTACCGTATCATGAATGAAAAAATTATAAGATTCCACTATTTTATCATAAAAAACTTCAAAGACTAATTTGAACACATAAAAAAATATATTTTCTTTTTCATATAAAAATGCAGAGAAATATCCATTTTCTTTTAAAAAATATTTGAAATGAATAATTCCCCAAAACAAAAGGAATTTAATTTAATTTTTCAAATAAATAAATACAAGGAGAGAAATATTTATAATGAATAAATTACATGCAATTGAGAAATTACACTCACATCATATATGTTAAAAAACATTCTTTTTTTTCTCATTCGTGAAAAGTGTCAAAGGTGACCTGTATAGAAAAAATTAATGAGATTATTTTTTTAAACTTTATAAATAAAGAAAAAATTATTTTAATATTAAATTTAATAATAATTGAATAATAAATAATAAAAATACTGAATTTTTATTGAAAAACAAAAAAATTTATTAAAAAAATTTAAATGAAATACTTTAAAATAAGGTTTTAGGGAAAAACATCATACCTTAAGTCCCATATAACTTCATAAATTCTTTAAATCATATAATTTGTAAAAAAAGCCATTGTATTACACCCTAAACCTATCTAGACTATTCTTTTGGTGAGACTGAGACCTTTTAGATATGGGGAGAGATGTTGGGAAGGTATTTGGGAAGGTCTTGGTCAAGATAAATGGTTGAATGTATGCGAATAAGTGAAGAGAAGATGTTCCCTTTTATAAGGGAAGAGATTGGCACACTAGTAAATACATATAACATTTAAATATATTATTTTTTTCCACAAAATAAATTGGAACCAATTGAAATATTTAGAAGATAAAATTTGTATGAATCAAAATCCACTCATATAATCAATTTTACATAAGTTTTCATTGTATTTTAAAAATTATCTCTTTGTTTTAACCCAATATCAACTCTTATAACTATTATCGTGGGGATAAAGTTTTACCAAGGTTATTATTCCTTTTTATGAAAAAATTATATTCAAATTATTACCATATTCAAATAACATGATTAAAAAATGAATTAATTTTTTTCTAAATTAAATTTTAATATAAGTATGCTTACATCAACAAAAATAGTTTTTAAAAAAATTATATTTTGAAGAATAAAAATATTTTTATAAAAAAAACAATGTTTAATGATGATTTATATGGAAATAATTGAATTATGTTAAATAAAATTATACTTATTTTACTTTAAAATAAATATAAAATTTAAAACAACCTTGTAAATAAGTTAATAAATGAAAAGAACCAAAACAATCATTAATTGGATAAAAATTTAATTAAATTTACGAAATGTTAAATATAGATTTATAATCTAAAAAAAAGAAATATATTAGATATTTTTTATAAAATTATTCTAGAAAAAAATTCATGAAATTATAAGTCATTATTAAATCATTATAATGTCATAAATGTGGTAATACTTAGAAAATCAGTATTTTTAAGTATACAATCAAAAGAATATTTTTAAAAAAATATTTAAAATTTAGACTAAAATAATTTTCATATGATGATTTAAAAAATGATTTTAATTTTATCATATATTTTTTTATAAAATTTGATAAATTAATCATAATATCCGTACATAAAACGAAATAAAAACCATTTTGGAAGAAAATAAATTTTTTAAGTATAGAATGAATTTATAATCAATCTTTATCCTTAAATAAATATTAGATGAATGATAATATATATGTTCATATGTTGAAATATCACATATATTCATAATGATATTTTGAAATTTATTAATTTATTTGGAAAAAATACACATCACCTTAAAAAACATTTCTTTGAAAAATGTGATTTTAATTATACTAAATCATTTCTTTTTATAAAAAATTTATTGGTATGTCACCCAATTACAATATAAGACCAATAGTTAAATAGTTCCAGTGGATATATAATCCCAATGACCACATGATTTTAAAGACTATATTATTCCAATGACTATATAATAAAAAAACCATATTAACCTCTTATATAGTCTCGTATGAATCCCAAAAAACCATACTCTCTCATCATACCCAAAATAGTTACACTAATTATTCTTTTATATGAAGCTGTGATCGAGATTATGATCTTTATGACAGATAATGGGAGTAAATAATATATTTTCATGGTATTTTTTTATTTAGTTCAGTGGTATTTTTTACCATTAATTATTATCGAAACCTCATAATATGTTAACGTTGATAAAGAATCGTAATATTTTCTATTAATAAAACATTTCACATTTTTTATAGTTTAGTGTTTCATGAAAAATTTGTTATTGAAAATGTTTTATTTAAAGAAATATATATTATAAAATCATGGGTTGTTATATGGATACCTTTTGTGGTAGTGAAGGGTGTGACTGCATCTACAATCATCAATGTACTTATATACTTCCATGAAATGAAGATAAAAGGAGTGAAATATTCTATGGGGTGTATGGAGGGGGGGGGGGGGGGGCGAATTAGAGGTCCTAATAACCAATCGAATAGTGTGTCTTATCCTAGCGATGAGGGATAACTTGAAACAATCCTAGGAATATGACCTAAATGCCAGCCCATGCACAAAGATGGTCTGGTGGGAACATCAATTTGAGCCTACCCACCCGGCAAGGATTGGTGTGTCACCATGTACATGGGTGATATGATCCAATTTTCAACAGTGTGTATGGAGAATACATGCACTCATGGGGTTCCACTTCCCAACACACTATGTTGTGTGCTTGATTGTCCCCACATGGCACAAAATATTCCAAAGTGAAAATTTTCACTAATTTAACACAGTTTTTCAGTTTAGGGAAAATAAATATCCTATATAAAGTATTTTTTAACATATATTTCAATGGAATGGTTCATCAGGTCATATGATATTATTTTTGAGGTAGGATAAGTTGTTATAATATTTTTATGTGTAGGTCCAATGATAAGGTTTGATCATGGTGATTAGAAAATTCATCATGGTAAAGTATTTCCCCTTATAAATAATGCAATCATTGAAATTTATGAGTCCCTTAGGTTACTAATGTTATTAGATTCAATATCTCTCATTAACTACATGATAATATCATTTATAGTGTGATACTCTCATCCAGCATGGGCTACTCAATGAGTCACTGATCTTCTAACTATAAAATTATGTCCTTCCATTTTTTCTATGTACTACTCAGGGTGATAGTATTTCATTAAGTTCAGTTATCCCCCTCAACCAATACTTATCCATTAGTGAGGTGTAGGTCCCCTACTATGGATTCTGTGTGGTGAAGTGGGTTGCTTATAGTCAGAGTGGTTATTGTATGATGGGTTTATATTCTAATGGCCTATATTAATCAATGGTCACAATATGTGTATATAATGGTGAGGTTTTATCTGTATTTTTGGAATATAGGGTGTGATACCCCATCATTTGATGTGAATAATTTAATAGGGAATGATTATAGAGACCCAAGACTGGGCTACTAGACTTAGTACATATAAATGTGATGTATTTTTTTAAATAAAAGATAAATAAAAATACACATAGAATTTACATTTCAAGGAACTTTTCTAGTCTAGGTTTTGGGAGAATTAGATACAAATATTATATCTCAGAAAAATAAAAAATAAAAAATAAAAAAATAAATAGAAGATTATTCAGTGTGATACCTCCACAAGAAGAGTACATCATAATTAATTCTACTAAACCTAAATAAAATTTATTTTAAAACATGGAGTGAGAATTTACTATGCCTAAAAAGGTGTTTGGGAAATAATAATAAATAATTTGACAAAAATTACTTGAAATTAACATACGTACTTAAAAACATATTTTTATAATGTTTGTATACTAAATAAATAATTTAGAATCCAATTATTTTCTCAAAATAATAATAACTTAAAAGATCATTGGGATTCCTCCTTTGAAAATAATAATTTTTTGTGGGTTATTTTTGATACATGGAACACCATATTAAAAAGATAAGGCCACTATTGGTAATTGATATTGAACAAATTTCCCTTAAGATTTATGGGATCACTCCACATAACATAATATTCATTATACTAGTTCAAATTTTTGAATTTTTTTAATGGGTCTACCTTTCTCAATAATAACACAAAAAATTTAAAAAATTCATACATAAGGAAAATAACCTTTCTTATAGCATGAAATAAACATATATTTAAGAGTTTCTAAAACCATTTATGGATAATCCCATGCTTGAAATAACTATCTTTATTTGTAAATCATAAATAAAATGGATAATGGAATAAATGAATATTTGATATAAAAATGCATGGAATGCCACTTATATGTTAGATTATGGTCACATATAATTTATGAATGACATGTATGAATGAGAAGGAAACATTTTCACATGAAGTGATAGCATAAAACATAAAATAATACTATTTTGCATTTGTAAATATGATATCATCAAAAAATGATAATCATAACATGATACCATTTATTAATACCTATTGTAATTAAATATTTTCACATGAAATAATAGCTTATATAAATTTGAAATAATACCGGCAACATAAAAAAACAAGTATCCCTTTAAAACTTTTAAGTCATACAATAACAAAACATGGCTTGTTATGGTTTGTCATTACAGATTAAGAAATAAAATCACTTATAAGAATTTGATTCTTAATTAAAACCAATATTTATCAAGGGTCATAAAACAAATTATTGTATTATATATATAAATATATATGTATACATACATATTATTTTTAAAACATCCCAAATTAATAAACAGAATGAAATTAAACCCTTACCTTGATTTTGAGAATGGAAGAGAAGTGCTAATGGATGCATGGAAAGAAGAAAGTAGGAGTAGTGTGTTTCAATGTGTTTAAATTTAGGTTCTATAAATGGAAATATATCATATTTTAAAACATAAATGGATGGGAATCTATATGAATTTAAAAGGAAGGTTTTTTCTATTGTTTTTTTATTTTATATACATATATATAAATTTTATATTTCATGAGAAGTCACCAAATATACTAAATGGATTTGAAATTGAACTAGGGCCAGATCAAAAAAAATGTTCTAATTCTTATAAATCGATATATATATATATATAGTCATTACTTATAATGGAATATGAGAATGGGGTAATGAAATTACTCAATATAGTCATCCATTCAGATTAAATTAATATCATCCATGGTATTATTTGAGGAACTAATTATGATATGGGGTTGGTTTTGGGAGTGACATCAATGGTGAAGGGGAGGAAGAATGAAAGTTTCAACCTACAGGTGTTATGAAATCTCAATGAGGAAAACATTTGGAGTTCAGAGGGATGGTCCAGATTGAAGACAACTTCATTGGATGACTAAGATTTATCCTAGCAGATGATATAAGGGAGGTCTGATCAGGATTTGGAATAGATGGCTAGGATTGTGTGCAATTTCATTGTGTGGTCGAGATTCAATCCCAATCAAAACATCCATTCCCATGTCAAAACCAATTAGTTTCAGGACCATTTTATAATTATGGACATAGGTTGTGTTCTTTTAATGAAACAACACACACCACACTCAGGGGCATACACATGGCCTCCCACTTGGATAAAGCCAATGCTATGTGTGGTCTGGTCTTGGTTCTCTATAAACATTGGTTGGGTCTTACTTATGGTCCTATACACGGGCCTGACATAGGTTTCTTGATCTGATCTTGCACCTAGTTAAAACATTGATTGATTTTCCTTATAAGATGCTCTCGGTTGTGCTGTTCAATTTACAATATTTTTTTTATTTTTTTAACATCTGAAAAATAAAACACACACACAGAGAGATAATTAATAGAAAATCCAATCACTATTTCACTTTTACAGTAGCCCCCGACTAGCCAGTCATATCCCACTAGCTCCCTAGTGGTGTCGTACTATACTGGCTAAGTAAGGATGATATCATTATTTCTAACCAACAAAATCCTCATTTTATTTCATAAAGATCCTCCCTTAATCAAAAATTCACCCATCAAAACTTGGATAATATCTTGGAATATTTTTATCTCCCAAGCAAATACCTTGGTGGATCTATGTGATGATATAAGTTATGGTCATATCTTGGTAATTTTATCTCCATTTTGTTCTTGGATCTCCTACTTCTTTGAATTACTTTTATTTATCTCTATGGATATACAATTAAAACAATGGGAATTTGTTGGATGAAGGTTTCTAATTATAATGTTTCTGATCCATCATGTAATTGAAGGTTCTTGGCAGGATCTCCAATCCCCTTAGTGCTTTTTTAAGAATTGTGGTAGTAAGTAAATCCTTTGGCTACATTCAATCATGAAACTGATAATTTAGAGATTCTGGATTTAGAAATATTTATTGGGGATCCTTCCTTAATTTTTGGGATCCTCAGTTCATCTTGGATTTTTTAGGTGATTGATTATATCCCAAGCGTTTTAAGGTAGGCGGTTTCATGAATTGGATTTATCATATGAACCTTTCACGATTTCTCTTTGAAATTGGTTTGTAAATAGTTATAAATCATAATTTATGGGTTTAAATTGAAAGTGGTTTTTAATTTTTTTAAGGAATGACTAGTGAAATGTGGTGGTTTTTATAATGTATTTATAAAAATATTATTTATCTCTTGGTATTGTTAACATAAATTGTTTTAAAGAATGATTTGAATGATTTATAATAGAAAAGACCTTTGAATTTTTTTATATGGTAAACCTTATTGTGATCAATGATGAGGTTTGGAACTATCCATAGGTATAAGATCTATTGCATTAGACCTTTTTTATAGGGTAATGTCGTGTACTAGGTTACTTATGTTTTGGAAAGTATCCACTCCTGAAAGTAAATTCTTATCCCCTAGACCCATTATTCTAGGATAATCTGCACACTGGATGGCCTACCAATGACATGAATTGTATAAGGATCCTACCTACCTAAAATTTATGTTATCCTAAGGGAAAACATTACATGTTTTTTATGAAATCAAATCACTACTTCAATTTTACTGTAGCCCCCAACTTGCCAGTCAGATCTCGTGATCTCCCTAGTGGTGTCGAACTATATTGGCTAAGTAAGGGTGTTATAATTATTTTTCACTTCCAAAATACACATTAAACTTCATAAACATCTTCCCTTAATCCAAAATATTCCCATTCAAACTTGTACATTCTCTTGGGATATATTTTTATCTCCCAAAAAAATTCCTCGGTAGATCTACGTGATGATATAAGCTATGGTCATATCTTGGTAAGTAGATCTCCATTTTGTTCATGGATCTTCTACTTCTTTGAATTCCACTTATTTATCTCTATGTATTGACCATTAAAACAATGGGAATTTATTGTATTATGCTTTCTAATCATATTTTTTGGATCCATCATGGAATTTAAGGTTCTTAGCGGGATATCTAATCCCCTTAGTTTTTTTTAGAAATTATGGCAGTAAGTAAATCCTTTGGATTCATTCAATCTTGAAATTGATTATTTAGAGATTCATGATTTGGAAATACTTTTTGGGGATCCTTCCTCAATTTTTAGAATCCTCCATTCATCTTGTATTTTTTATATAAGTGTTTATATTCCAAGTGTTTTAGGGTAGGCGATTTCTTGAATTGGTTTTATCATACAAACCATTCATGATTTCTCATTGAAATTGGTTACTAAATGGTCAGAAAAAACAGTTTATGGCATTATATTGAAAATGGAATATGAATTTTTTTTCAAGGAATGAGCAGTGAAATTTGATTGTTTTTATAATATATTTATAAAAATATTATTTCTCTCTTGTCATTGTTAACATAAATTGTTTTAAAGCATGATTTGAATGATTCATAATTGAAAAGACCTTTGAATTTTTTATATGGTAAAGCTTATTGTGATCAATGATGAGGTAGGAAATTATCCTTAGGGATAAAATCATTCACATTAGACCTTTTTCTAGGATAATGTGTGTATTAGTTTACTTATGTTTTGAAAAGGAGATACACCCAAAAGTAAACTCTTATCCCCTAGACCCATTATTCTAGGATAATTTGCACACTAAATGGCCTACCAATGACATTAATTTTATAAGGATCCTCACTACCGAAAATTAATATTATCCTAAGGGAAAATTTTACATGTTTAAATCCTTGATGTTTATTTTTTAATGTTATTTAATTTTTTTTGAAAACCAGGTTATTGGCATGTTTTGAAAACTATGGAAAATAGTTGAATTTCCATATATTAAATAAAATTGTTTAAAACTAAACATCATTCCTTGTATTTTTTTATTTGAGAATAATTGGAATATTTTATAAAGTTTTATTTCTAAAAACATTGTGGGAACCTATTAGTCTTATTTTATAAGACCCTACATACAACTTTGGGTGTATGTAGATCTTGTATGGTCTAATGAAAGTAAAAACAAGGCGCCACATGGTAGATGTGGGTTCACTCTTTATCTAGGGGTGGGATTATGTAGGTGAATACATGACACATTGATTTTTGGATATTTATAATACACTGTACCATTTCCTTATCATTGTGGTTTTTTAGACACTTTTTTTGTATTACTCTTGTCTCTTGTGAATTGTGGACTTGTATTGAAATAATGATATTTTCTTTATCTATGTTATACTATTTATGTTATATCACGAGAAAAAAATTCACAAATTTAGTTATTGATTCCCAGGTGCTTTTCCCTAGCCAATGGGGATTGGTAATTCTCTTCGGAATGTGTTGCAGACCATCATAGATTCTGGACAGTTGGTTAATCTGGGATGGTTCATGAAAAATTGGTATCAAAGGGAAGTTGTCATGTATAAATAAGGAAGAGGGTAGAAATATAGGGAAAAACTCTTAAAATATTAATATTCAAAAATGATCTTTTCCCAATATTTAAAGGGGATAAATATTTAAGATCATAGTCATCATGTGCTTCCATCACCTATATTTATGACTGGGTCCCAAGGGTACCTAGGACCCAACCCCACCAACCTTTTTGCAATAGATATTATATCTGGAATAACATTGAATGTAACAAATAAAAATGTTATATATATTTATAATCATATGTGTACTTATACTTGTGTGATTGTATGTATGAAATAATGTTTATATATCAAGTTGGATTCCTAGAATATTGGGATCCACCCCATAATTAATCAAGAGTCATTTAACTCTAATTTAATGCTTGAATTAAAAGTAATTAGTTTTTTTAATTTCATAGATTTCTATGAGATCATGATCCAACAGTTAAGGATATCATTACTAGAATGCGTAGTGTATCAAGGATTCCACCATGTACCATGAAACATAGGAGACTACCGGGTGCATCTCGAAATCCCATCTTAGTTAGTGTTTCAACCAGGATTCCCACTATTCTACGATTCTTAAAATGCCAAAGCTTTCTAGTTGAATGAATTTATCATGAAAACTCGATGTTTGTGACACCCTTGAGGTTGATTACAATTTATCTAATTGATTCCTTGGATTCACCCAAGGATAGGGTAGACACACCCTGATTTCATTACCCATAGCTATCTGGGAATACATTTTTGAGTTGATGATTGATGGATAATGACTTATCAAATTATATTGAGATATTATTCTATATATATTTCCTAATGTTCATACCCTTAGGAATTCCATATAATTTTGATGTATTGGTTGCCTATAGATCGGGTCCTATGAACCCAACATCAGACTCGGATATGCAACACTAAGATATAGTCTGACTTCATCTGGTTACCCACAATTTGAGTGGAATTCTATGGAAACCTAGTATTCTAATTGATGAATTAATTAGAGTATCCATATATAGTACCTATAATTATAAATTATATTTAGTATAAGAGAGTATAGGTGATATCAGGTTTAAGAATTATATCCCCCTATGGTGACGTAGCATTCTAAAAAAACATCTTTAGCAATAGTTGAAGTAGGTTTGGTCAAACCGGGGTTGCCATCAGGCCCAAGGCCTGAAAGTAGTTATTTAATTTATTTATTGTATATGAACTTTATTATTATTATAATAATAACTATTATTATTTAGATGGGTATTTCATTTACACTTACTTAATATTTATAATCTACGTATGAGAGAGAGTTGGTGGTTCCCTAATAAGGTTTATACCCACACCCTGATTAGTCTTCCATTTCACTTGGGTACTCAAGAAAAAATTCACTTGGTTGAAAGAATATTCTTGAGATGATAAAAAAGATAGAATACTCAAGTGGGTTTTATTGTACATCCAAATGGAGCTTTGGATGAGGTATTCCTGAGGTTTATTGATGAGCAATCATATTTTTTTGTTTACTTTTAGTATTTATATATAACCAACCTACTGATAGATCTAATGTTTGTGTTACATAAATTTTTTGATCCTTTAAGAATTTATCATTCATTTGTTAGTTTTTTACATTTATTTAATCCTTTTTCAGATAATTTTGTACTCTGGATGGAATTGGGTTATTTTATACTTATATAACACATTGAAAAAGGGTGTATAATATCACTAAAGTACAACCTTAGACCACCATGGGTTGTCATTAGCCCATGGAATACAAGGTGGTGCACCTAATTCCACACAGAGAACATAATCTTGTTATTTTTCATAGTGAACTGAGGTGGGGACATGACACATTGTTCAGGATATAGTGGAAGAACCTTGAAGGGATGATGAAATGAATCTATCATATGTTTTTTCCCACCAGAAACCACTATCTTCCCTTGGGATGAATAATATTCAAGAGGATTAAGATTTTATAGGAAATATTGAAATCCAATTTTAATTATTTGAGACAACTGATTCTATATAAGTTAGGTGTGTTATCTTCAAGCTTGAAGGAGAAGAGGAATAAGATACAGTTTCATATAGAAAAATGTTGTGGGTCTTCTAAAAAACCTTTTCCTACACCACCATAAATGGTTAGTGGATTCAAATGTTATCAATTTAGTATAATGGGGCGTATAAATTACTTTTGTCCCATTTATCAAAATAATTTCAACTCTTACGGCTGCCATGGTCATTTTTAGAATTTATATCAAGTGTTTTCTTCTACACACTATGGTACATCCACAATGACACCTATTGTATTTGTGGTGTAATAATATGATTCCTGTACAATAGGGTTCCAGCAGTAGGCCCATTGAAATAAGTAGCTACACATAGTATAGGAAAATATAATGGAAGCTGATGTGGTTCCTACTAATGTGATTGGTATCATTTCCATTTCTTTGAACTTAGTGAATACTTTATTTGATATAGGTTCCTCTCACTCTTTTATATCAATACATATTTTGGATCTTTTAAAACTTACAATGGAACTCATTCCATTTTTCATGGAATTAGATATGCCTCTATGAATAAAGGAGCATGGTTTTCGATGTACCTCATATACATTCTTCATGTTCAATGCAATGATGGTTTGGGATTTTATAGTTCTTAAATTAGACCTATTATATTTTATATAATGGTGTATAGGTTAATGTATCACAATTATTAGATCAATTTTTATAATATTTCAGTTTCATTTATTTCTCCTAATGGGAACTATCTTTTGTTTCAAGGTAAGAAGGACCCGATGTCTTGTTTACCAGGACCCCCCTCCTAGAGTTTTTTAGATTTTTGACTTTGTCTATGGATGATATGAGTCATAAAACATTCAATAATATTCCTACTATAGTAAATGAGTTTTCAAAAGTGTTTCTAGATGAATTTTCTAGTTTTACTTTGCAGAGAGATGTGGATTCATCCATTTACCTGGTGCTAAGAACTAAACTAATATTGATTACATATTACCATATGGCTCTAGCTAAATTGAAATAGTTAAAAACTTAATTAGATGGTCTAAAATATAATAGATTTTGTTTTCTTGAGTTTTTCACCTTGGGCAGCGCATATTCTCTTGGGAAATAAAGAGGATGAGAATCTCTATTTGTGCATTTATTATCAAAAGATCAATTGAGTAACAATAAAATATCTCTTGACTCACATTAATGATTTTATTGATTAGTTTAATAGGGAAAAGTAGTTTTGTAAGATTGATATTTTGTCTTGTTATCAGCAGCTCAAAATCAAGGAATCAAATATTCCAAATACAACCCTTTGGAGTAATTATAGCCATTTTATGTACCTTTTGATTCCCTTCATACTAACTAATGCTCTGACTATCTTTAGGACATTGATGAACAAGATTTTCTACCAATATATATAATCTTTTATTATGTGTTCATGGATAAAATTATGGTATATTCTATTATTTAATAAGATCATTTTTGTTATTTGATACATGTTTGGTAAATCCTAATAGATCACTACCTATGTAATAATTATTAAAAATTTTAATTCTGGATCAGAGATGTTTTTTTATTAGAACACATGATCTTGGATCATGGTGTCCTAATTTATCCTAAAAATTTGGTGACCATCTTGTCATGGGAAGAACAATGAAATATCTTTGAGATTTGATGCTTCCTAGGTTTGAAAGGATATTATTAGTAGTTTTTAAATGATTTATGAAAACATGCATCTCCTTTCACCACTCTCATTTGAAATGGGGTTAAATTATTATTGGATTTAAAGATTCAGGCTTCCTTTGATAAGGTAAAGCGTCATTTTCCCTTAGAACCAATTCAGAATCTACCAGAGGATGGGTGGGGCTATGTGGTTTATTATGATGCTATGGGTGTAGGTTTGGGTTGTTTCCTTATGAAAAGAGATCATATAGTGGCTTATGGATTAAAAAACCTTTGAATTTATGATAGGAATTATCCTCCCATGATCATGAACATTCATATATTGTTCATGAACTTAAAATTCGACATCATTATCATTTTAGGGAAATGTTTATCCTTTACTATTACCACAAAAGGTTTGCATCATTTCTCAAAAAAAATTATCCTTGAGTAGAGATTATAGGTGTTCATTTTAATTTGACTTTTCCTATACTCAAGGAAACGTTAATGTGGTTATATAATCTCTTATCGAGAAGTTTAATTCTCAAGTTGTGAAGTAAGAATAGGATAAATGGAATTTTATGGGAATCTTTGCTCAAATTCATTTAGGAGTTAGAGAAAAATGGATTGGTAATTTATGGATAGTGTTCATATGAAATACTCTCTTCTTAAGATGATTATATAAGAATAGGGAGAATGATATCGAGTTTTTAAATTCAATATATTATATATACGGTGGGGATACCAACTATGAGTGGTCTCTCTCCAAGGAAGGTCACCTTTTTTAGAAACAAGTATGTTGTTCCATAGATAATAAAGAAGGTTGTGTTAAGGTATTAGCATCAATATTTATGGGCTATCCACCCTATCACAAAAAAATATGTTTAATTAAATTATATAGTGGTTCTAGTTTCCTTATTTGAAATGGGATATATGTGATTTTGTATCTTGATGTTATATATTCCAATAGATAAAGGATGAGAACCAAAATCCATATAGTTCTTTTCATGCTCTCCCTTACCAACATGGAAATGGAATATTATTTCAATGGATTTAATTATTGGTTTACCTTGAACTCCATATGGAAATAACTACCTTTGGGTGGTGATTTATTCGTTGACCAGGTTATCATATTTCAAATTGATTTGTGATAACACCAAAGTGAAATACTTTGAGAAGTGGTATGTATAGTAGATTGTGAGGTTGCATGGAATTAATACTACCATTATCTTAGATGGAGACCCTATATTTACATCATGGTTTTGAAAGGACATATAGGAGGCAATGTTCACTCAGGTAATGTTGAGAATTACATATCTATAGAAACCCATCTTCTTCTTACATGACTATTACATAATTTTTAAGATAAACAACTTAACTCATCACAATCTTGGATAAAAAGGTTTAGTGTCTTGGGAAAATGAGGATCATACATCACATATAAATAATAAAACATAAACATTTAATTGAATATTTATTCCTTATCCTTCTAAAATTTCACATTATCATTAGTATATGTAATCATATGAGGACATACATCATAGAAATAGGTGAGCTAAAAGCCCAGTAAGAGGATGAAGAAGGTACATGAATCAATATAACATGGTTGAGAAAAACAATAATCATCATATCATAAGAACATGTTCATCATAAACATCACGAGGGAAATATGTGATAAAGTCATGGGATGTGGAAATGCATAAATACTAAACATCATGTCATAGTGATTAAATATCCACATAGTTGTGAGCAAAGATAGCATCATGTTCACGCATAACATATGTGTATAATCATAAAATAATTATTGTAGAAAAAATATATCATCATGTTCATGAATATTAGACATAAACTCATGATATACATTATATTAACAAATGTATTATAGTGATATATAATTCTAGGACCACCTGTCACATCATAATATTTAAATAATCACACATGCCAAATAAAACATATAACAATAATAGTTATAATCTTAATGAAAGGAATGGGTTCCATAAAGATTTCATAAATAATAAATTTTGGAATAATCCTTGGGGGTTCCCAAATTAAAATGGAGATAATTATTTTTGAATGAAAGACCATTTTTCTTGGGATAAGAAATAACACATGAGTAGTCGAAGATTTGTTTTAGAAAGAAAATACTTTTTGGAAAATCATTTCATTTGGCTTAAGAATCAAGGTGGGAAACTTTTTTATCCCAAAAATAAAATGGATGAATAATTAAATGATATTTAATGAAAATTAAAGGAATATAAACACTGAAATTAAGGTGAAAGAGGGAACACCCAAAGAAAGGGAGTTGTTTTCGAGATTCCCCTTACCTTAATTCCTACTTTATTTCATTACTTTTTCCCTAATAAATAATAAAGATAGATTTATTACAATATTTATCAAGTATTTAATTATATTAAATTTTATTAACATTTATCAATTATTTTCATTTTTTTATATTTCTTAAATTCTTTGGTTATAGTTTTTTCATTTTGATATCTTGTTTTACTTAAAAAGATCTCATTTTTCTTCGATTTCATTATTTTGTTCAAAGTAATTTATACACAAGTATAATTTACTCTAGAAGATTATAATAAATGTAATTACAGATTTATATATTATATATAATTCATACTGTCCATCCATGGAGGTTGTAGTAAACATTTACTTGGTAATCTCTCCATAGGTGGTCAACCAACCTTTCAAGGGACATTGTCGAAAGAGTGGTAATGAGAAGCTTAAAATTTATATATGTCATGAATATAATACTTAAAGTGGTTTAAAACCATAAATATAAAGTTAACATACATATTAATTATTATTATAAATTTTGGTTGTTTAATGGGTGGTGAAAAGAGAATATGAAAAAGAAATTAAAAAAGGGAAGAGATGATAGAAACTTACTTAATCCTCAGTGTAGCTTCTTTTGTAAGACACTAAAAATACATTGATGTTTGGAGTTATATTACTCCAGAACATCCGTTAGGATTATAATGGTATTGAGATAAATAATTTTAATAGAGGTTAGACTTTGGAATGTTGGGGATGAGTGGTTTTTCAAGGGGAGGGAGCGTGGTTATTAATACTTGAGGATTGGGGTATTTTCAAAATAAAATATTACATAAAATAATATATCAATTGTAAAGCATGTAATAGTGAATTTTTGACATTATAAGTCATCTATAAATATAATATAATGTTTTTTAAAACATTAAACTTATTTATAATTTGAATTCATTAGTCTATTAAGAATGAAAGTGGAAAGAAATAAAAGTTGTTACTTCAAGGGATCACTATTGACTTTAGGTTTTGGAAATTGATTTCTAGATTTGGAAATTGATTTTATTTTATTTTAATGATTAATTTATCTAATTAAATATATCATGGATGAAAATAAAGTTCTATAAATTAATAGGTCATTATAACATCACGAATGATGTAATTTAAGATACATTAGTTATGTGAAAAACTGTATTTTTTACTTTTCACTGAGAAATTAAATTATTTCAGAAAATTACAAAAAAATCACCATCATAAATACTTTACATTTTGATTTAAAAATTGATATTCATTTTAATAAAATAAATTTCTAAAATAGGTAATTTAATTATTTTATAAAAAAATTAATTTTTATATAATACATTAAAATACACTTTATTAAAAATGTGCTTATATTTTCATTGATTTTTTTACTGATGATATTTATTTTTCAGAATTAAAATATTTATATTTAATTATACTAATCATGAGAAATATTATTTTCATTTCCATCAATTATTTTTAGGTCATATTACCATTCTAATGGCTATGTTACTATTCCCAATATTCCGGTTACTATTTCTAATGGTCAAGTAACTATTCCAATGACCATATTACTATTCTGATGGCCAACATATCTCATATAAATACCACTTTATTATTTATAACAATATTCAACTCAATTCTTCTTAGGGTTCTATATTTCCATTTTATAAGATGTTTATTAGTTTACTAATATTTTTTTTCTATAATGTTGGAAGTAGGGGTGATGATTCTAGTTGATTGGGGCGGTCCATATTTTCCAATTTTAGCATATCCATTTTATATTTTTTTATAATTAAAATTTTATTAATTTAAATTGGTTTCACTTCTAATTTATGTAACAATATTTATTAATGAAATAAATTTTTGTTAGTTTTTTTGTGTATAAATTTATATAGTATATTATAACACACATCTATTTCAAGAGAGAAATATCAATAATAATATCCATGTTGTTATATTTTTCCCCACTTTAGAAATTTCATCCCAGAAATTTCAACTCATATTTTTAGTTGATAATAGGTAAAGGTACTTCTATTTACCTATTTCCTCTGGTTCCCACATTGTCTATACATAATTATAGTTCTTCCACAACACTTTGACAAGGTGAGTTGCCTTATTGCATAGAAATTTGTCTATACAATCCATGATCTTCACCAGATTCTCCACATATGAGTGTTCATTCTCTAATTGTACAACCTTCAAATTTAGTAAATGTGATGGGTTAGGTATGTACTTCCCTAATATATATGCATGGAATATATCATAAACATGATCCATATTATTTGGAAGTGCAAGATGATAGGCCACTAGTCCTATGAGATAAAGGATCTTAAAGGGGCCAATGTACATACGACTAAGAATCCCTTTCTTTCTAAACCACATGGATCTCTTCAACAATGATATTCAGAGGAAATTTGTTTATCTAACTTAAAACTCCAAGACTATTAAGGAATTTTTATCATAGTTATCATTCCAACTCTAAGTATATTTTATAAGTTGCTGGATGACTTGAACCTTACCTTTCATCTCTTTCACACAGTCAGGTCCAATTTTCTTTTATTCACCAGCTTCATTCCAACATGTTGGAGTTCTACATCACTTCCCATATAGAGCTTTATATGGATCCATTTGATTACTTAATTTGAAGATGATGTTGTATGAGAATATAAATAATGGGATATATTGATCCCATCCAAATTTTAATTCAATTTAGCAGGCTCTTATCATGTCCTTGAGAGTCTTAACAGTCCATTATGATTAGATATCAGTTTGGGGGTGATAAGGAGTGCTAAAATTCATTTCATTATTTAGATTATGTTGAGTAATTATCTTGAATTTAGATATGAACTATGTATCATGATCAAATATGATCAAAAGCGGTACCCCATGAAGCATCACCACTTCCTTTACATATATCTTGGAAAGTTGTTCAAGTGATAAATCTTCTAGAATAGTGATAAATTGGGAAGTCTTTGTGAGTGGATCCACGATAACCCATATCATATTATTTCCATTGCATGTCTTCATGAGAATAGTGACAAAGTCTATTGTGAAATCCTCCCTTTTCTACAATGGTATATGAAATGGTTACATCATCCCTATGGAATTATATCACTCAGATTTAATTTGATGACATACCAAAAAACATGAGATATACTCCACAATCTCCATCTTCAAGTTGACTCACCAGAAGTTCTCTCAAATATCCCAATACATCCTTGTACTTATAAGATGGATAGAGAAAGGTGATTTATATGCATTATCCAATTTCTTCTTCATTATCTCATGTGATGAAGGCACACAAAGCCTCATTATGAACTGAATCACACCATCATCATCAATGTGAAACTCATGTAGCTTCCCATCCTTTAATGATTTATCATTCTTTTGTATATCTAGATCATCCCTTTGTGCCTCCTTGATCATCTCTTGGATAAATGGTTGGGAAATGATTTGGGAAATATAAGAAGTATTACCTGATATTATGATTTCTAGATCCATCCTTTGTATAACCATGAAGTTAGGGTCTTTCTCAATAAGAATTATGGATAAAGTAGCATATTATTTCCTTATAAAAGCATAATCTACCTTGTTTTACTTCATGAATGGTAGTAAATAGAGAAATAACAGTCCTTGATGAGAAATAACCATCTTCTTTGATTCATATTGATCTCTTTCTATGTGAATATATAATTTAGACTCTAATTATTGGTATATATGTCACAATTCTAATCATAGAGATAATTTCACCATATATTCAAGGAAAAGATAACAAATACTATCATCTAATCATATTTTGGGTATTTTTTCGCATGGATCTTCAACTGTAATGTGGAATAGGTTATCAAATTATCATTTTTCATGAGTATAAAACCCAATCCTTTCTTTAAATCATCACTGTATATCAAAAAACCTCCTCCACTCATTGGTAGTGTGAGTATAGACGTAGTGATTATCCTCTTCTTGAGATCCTTAAAAATTTCACCAAATTATTCCATCCAAAAATACTTTACCAATTTCTGTGTTAACCTTATTAACAGGATATAAAAGCATGATAAATTTATCAAGAAACGTTAGTAGTACCTAAATATTCCAAGAAAAATTTTTATTTCCCTAACACTAGTAGGACTAGGTCATTCCTCAATTTATTTTTTCTGTTAAGGGTCCCCATAAATTCCCTCACTGATGATCACATGCCCCAAAAATGTGTCTTACTATATCCAAAAGTCACACTTTTTGAACATAGAGTATATTTTCTATTTAATATCGCTAGAAAAAACCTTATATGCTCTTCATGTTCCACATTGATCTTAGAGTAAATTAGGATATCATCAATAAAAGGATCTATAATTTTTTTGGTTGTCTTTGAATATTCTATTCATCAAATCTATGAATATTGTAGGGGCATTAGTAAGTATGAAGGGAGTCACTAGAACTCATAGTTATCATTACTTGTATAGAATTCTATCTTCCACATATCTTCCTTCTTCATCTTTAGTATATGATATAATAAATAAATATCCACCATTTTTAAATCTTTTTGTAGTTGTTTGAACAAGTCAAAAATCCTTTTAAGATGATACTTTTTATTTATGGCGATCTTGTTAAGCTCTTGGAAATAGATACACATCTACATTTATCCATCCATTTTATATACATAAAGCACTAAAACACCCCAATATTATACACTAGGGAATATGAAACCTTTTTTCAAATGATCCTGTAGCTACTTCTTTAACTATTCTAGTTTGATCAGGGATATCCTCTAGAGGAATTTCAAGATATGAGTGTCTTTAGGTATGATCTCTATTGGTAAATCTTCCTAACAATCAGGGGAAATTTCAGGTTCTTTTTAAATAAATACATTTTTTTATTCCATAATAATGTAACATTTTCTCCAGGATGATACCTTCCTTTTAATCAACCATTTCAGAAAGGTATGATTCTTAATAGGGTATCAACACCCACACTGTTGAGGTATTTTCAAAAGGAGATTCATGGTCTTCCTTGAATTTTTAGAGGAGAATTTGATGGTTAAAAATATAAAAATATATTTCCTTTAACTAAAAGTTTATGTTTTATATATATAATGATAGCCAATCCATGCCTTGTATAGTGTCAAATTTCACCAAGGGAAGTATTACAAGATCTGCAGGAAGAATATTCCCACGAAATCTTACAGGAGTAGAGTACAATACTTGGGTCACAATGATTGCAACATTAGGTGTTTCTAAAAATATATATAATTCATGATTTTAGGGATTCTATTCAATATTTCTATAAAACATGTAGGATATAAAGGAATACATATAACCAAAATAAAATAAAACCTTTTCAGTTCCTAAGTGAATATGAGTTGTACCTTGTACAACTTCATTTCTGTGATCCACTTTAGAGATAGTTATGGAATAATATTTCACTTTATCATTTTTCTTTGGTGTTTTTTGATGGAAATTACCCTCAAGGATCTGTGGCTTAGTGCACTAGCTTACATAGTGCCATTTCTCTTACAATTGATGCTTTGAACAATGAGTGGTGAATTAGACAGATCTTTCCTTTCCTCTATCATGTTGGCTAGCTTATTCATGTCACTTTAACATCCATGATCTTGGTATACTTATCTCCTATAATTAAACAATTTCACAATTACATTGAGACAATTCCAATGATGTTTGTTCCCACATTTTTGACATGTGGGTAGTTGGATCCTCTTTCTTCGTTTTTTATTTTTCCCACTAGATTGAAACTCCATTATACTCTTCTTATCCCCACATACAAATTTCCAATATCTAAAATCCATCTATGTTTTTTAGATCCCATCAAACCACATCTTAAAATTTATAGAAGTCTCAGATAGCTAGGTCCTTTTTAAGGTGTGTTTAAAAAAAATCAATCTATATTGTAATCATTATTTAAAACAAAACCTGAGTCATTTTTGGAAATCCCTTTAAAGTTTTCCCTACAAGCTGTGAAATATTCACCTTCCTTTTTCTTAATCTCTATGAATTCTATATCCACCTTTATTATAAGTGTTCAAGGTAAATACTTGTTAATAAATATTTTTTAAAGTATTCCCACTCCATCTCTTCCATTTCATCATTTGTCTTGGTGTTGTTTATCAGCACCCATTATTGATCTTATTCTCCATCGAAATGACTGATAATCAAAGTAACCTTCTCTCTCTCATAATAGTGGATCATAGAAAAGATTATATCCATTGATTTGACCCAGTATTCCATGACAAGTGCATCATAATCTCTACTAAATTTTGGTGTCTGTTTCCTCATAAAATACTCAATGGATATATGATCTATCTTGGGTGAAGGTGGATGTTCCATGTGGTTCTGGTTATTATTCATAGCCTGAGACAATAGAGTAATAATTTCCATAAAGTCTTGATCAACACAACCAATGTAATTAGGCATATTTTTTTGTAAATAATTGAATTATACCTGAATTTGGTCATTTTCTCAGTTTCTCCTAGATCCCACTATTTTAAAAAATAGAAATGGTTTAAAAAAAAATTAATAAAAGAATGAATATATAATTTATTCTATTATGAAATTAACTCTAAAGGAATATCTTATGGTATCCCATTGTTTAACCTTTTTCTAAAACAAAGTTTCTATGATTTTTATATATTCTTAAACTTATAATAAGGGTTTATGATAAACAACAGAAAAGAGTTATAATACAATATATAAAGGATTAGTGTATTAGAAAAATTAGGACCATACATCACTTATAAATTATAAAACATAAACATTTATTTAAATTATTTATCATTATAAAAGATCACATTATCCGTAGTTCATTTAATCACCCAATGATATATATCAAAGAAAAGGGTGAGCTAAAAGCCCAGTAAGAGGATGGATGTCACGGACCGAATCTGGTCGCCACCGAACCAGGCACCAAACCCGACCTGTGACAAGACCCGAAGGGAATTACCAATCCCCATGGGCTAGAACAAGTGCCCGAGTATCATAAAATGATGTTTGGGAACTTTTTACCCGATTTTATAGACACTAAACAACAAATGAACTCAATAAAACAAATCTGGAATTTTCAACTAAAACAATAATTTACAAAATTTCCGAACTGAATTACATGATTTTAAACAATGAAAAAAGTCCATTAAAAAGGTACAAAACCAAAAATATATAGGCAAGAACCCTCATGTAAATGGGCACCACCCTCAAGCCATCTGCACAAGACTTCAGCACCAAGGACCTGTTAGAAACCCTAACCACTGGAACAAAAAACTGTACCCAACCTCTGACAAAAAAAATAACCAAGTCTACTTACACCCAAGGGTGTAATTAGGGTGTGATCCAATAACTATTAGGACACCACCACTAAGATGTTCCATGAGATAAACATTCAAAGACAAAAAGCATGCATGTTTTTAAAAACATGTTATTTATAGTTACAATTTCTACAAGATGAAACTTTAAAAAAAGTAGTTTTCAATTGGGATAATTTAAAGAATCAACACTTTTAAAATAAATTACAAAGATAATAAATTATCCAGAAAAATATACCATATGCTGATGGTAATTATAAAGGATCTAATGAGCACCAGTAATAGGAAAACAACCCCTATGAAGTAGCTCGTTGTTGGTCCTAGGTACCACGTATCTCGGTGAGAGTAACCATCATAAATATATGTTCTCTTGCATGAGCCAATAGTAGGGAACATACCCATAAACTAGTGGTCCACAATCATCATCATCATAGTTTAGTTAGATTTGTAAGCATCAATCTTTCTAAGTGAAATTGAGGCCAAACCCCACAGATTCACTAGCATACTAGTACATGTCCGCCCACCTAGATACCTGGGATTTCCCTTTGTATTAAAGCAAGTTCAACAAGTCAAAAAATATAATTTTCACATGAAAACATCATTTCCAAATCACATATTCACCAAACAAAACATATGTACATCACTTAAGTCACAAAATCCACTTTTTCATTCTAATGAGTTTTGAAATCATACACACACCAAAATAGCCCACAACACTTTTCACATCACTTCAAAACTTCAACAAATACATTAATTTTTTTATAAAACCTTTACAAGGTGATACACATCACATAACATCCAACACACACATGCCACATAATACCCTTTTTACCTTCAAAATCATTTTATCATCAAACTTACACGAAATAGCCCACAAATAAGTTTCGCTCCAATATCACAATTTAATAAAACATTTCAAAAATTTACAAAACATTCTAAAAATGTTTGACAATTTAAAACATCACTTAAACTTTCAAAAAAACCCATTATAATAGAACACACACACCAAATGGTACATATACACCCTTTTCCCACTTCGTTAATCCAACTAAAACATTTATAATTTTTCATAAAAAGAACCCAAGTGGTGTAAATATGTCTTGCACACAAAACCCATTTCTAAACAACCATTTAAGACAAAAACCATACCAATTACTATCAAAAAAAGAATTTTCATCCCTAGAGACATTTATAAAACCACCTACAATTGTTATAAAATCACCTTGAATAATACCACAGAATATACAAATAAAAACACACATTTTCATAAAATGCTCTCAAAATGTATAACAATGTTTTATACATCAAAACTATTCAAAAACCCTATTTTTAGGCCCAAATGACAGAAATACATTACCAAACCAGAATTGTCTATCCAAATAGGATTTAGTAATCCAATTCCATTTGTTATAAAATACACCAAAATAATACCCCCTAAGTTGCACATGAAAACACCCAATTCCATGTTAAAATTAAACTATAAATGTAAACACATAACCAAATCAATAATAAAAAGTTTTAGCACCACACCCAACATATGAGGAATATGAAAAATGATAGAATAAAATAATATAACTCTTCAATAATTTTTTACACATGGAACCACCTACCTTTTATGTCGAAACCCTCAAAACATAGTGCGAAACATAAACTGCCCCACCACCGCTCCTCATGGAAGTGAAATACAACCTAAAACCACAATATTTCACCAAAATATAAGAAATAAAACCCCAGGTTTGAAACCTAACTTATAGACATTAGTAACCTCAGAGATAATGGGTGAAACTCTAATCACATAGAATGTAACCCTAAGAAAATTGAAAGAAGAATGAAGAAGACCAACTTACTTGAGGGATCTTATAAAAATCTCCCCAAACACAGTGGTAGATAAATTTGAAAATATGCAAATATTCAAGGGAGGTTCGAAAAAGGATAAGAAGAACATTTAGGAATTTTAATGGGGTAAAAATAGTGAGAAATAAAGGAGTTATGAAGGAAACAAACTACCTTTATAAATCTGCTCAAATTGAGGAAGCCTAAGAAGTTTCAACTTGTTCTAAGTAGAAAACTAGCCCTGAAGAGGGAGATAAGAGATTCGGGGCACGCCTAGATTTAGATGGATCAGGTTAGAGGTGGAATAACTAAAAAATAATTAAAATTGAATATGTTATTAAATATACAAAATGTTTTTGTTTAAAACTGGAAATGGGATTTCGGGGTGGCCCATCCACTTAAATAAAAACCCAAATACCCCATGATTATGGATTTATAAAGGATCCAATTTTATATTTTGGTGTTAATAGGTCAGGGGAGGACAAGTATAAATTTGAATGGATGAAAAATGTTGAAAAATGAATGAGTTATAAAAGAAACAAAATTTATTTTAAATCCGGAATTTGGCTCACGATTTGGCCCAATTCATGAAAAAACACCCATTCCTCCATGAAAGCTTGGGAAACCCCAAAAACAAAGAATGAATAGAAAATAAATTAAAAATACATTTAAAATAAGTTATTTATGTGACAATTATCCCCACTTTGAAAACTTTATGCCCCGAAAAGTCACAGCATGGCCAAAGCAACAACCAAACCCAATTGAGAAACCAATAGGTACTCCTTTTCTAGGTTTCTTACCCAAAGGCCAAAACACCTCTAGTGATCAATTAAGGAAGGATTACTCTCACAAAAAAACCTTTCCCACTTTCCTGAAAAGATCAATCAAATTCATGCTTTATCCCAAAATATAACTCCACAAACACTATCCAAACAAGACTTACGAAATTCACCCTAACGAACAACAATTTTGAACAAGGTTACACTTACCTTAATTTAACTAAACCATTGGGCGCTCTCCAATCCCAATGTTTACTCAAGGAAGATGTTGATATCTAGATAGCTCCGAACAAAACTATCTAATCCAAGCTAAGACCATGGATAAATCTAAGTTACCGGTACATGGGGACACAAATATGCTCCCCACCATAAGAGACAACCAATATTTATTTCTGAGACAGAATCAAGACACTAATAGGGGGAGGCCTGAATGGACTCCCTGGTACATAGGGTAGAC
Source organism: Viscum album (assembly GCA_963277665.1). Taxonomy (NCBI): domain Eukaryota; kingdom Viridiplantae; phylum Streptophyta; class Magnoliopsida; order Santalales; family Viscaceae; genus Viscum; species Viscum album. The sequence continues at coordinate 1,480,380,095 of OY728141.1, read as the reverse complement.
TTCCATTCAAAATTTCCAAAGGAATAAACATTAGAATAATAGTGGGTCTCCCCACCATAATAACCAACCATATTAACCGACCAACATGGTCCAACACCGAAATACCTAAAAAATTTAAAGACTTGGGAAGGTCTCATGGTTAGTCCACATAGTTTGTGAAACTGTGAACTAACTGTGCTGATCAATCTTCTTGCATGGATTCCTGGAACATGGTCACTCTTAATCATTCACAAACTGTGTGCTCATCCTGTCTAGAAAAATTTCCAACCATTCTTCAAAGACTCAATGGAAACCAAAGGGGGATGGAATGACATTGGGCGATGACATGGGTACAAGGCCCTCACCCTACTTCCACCAAACATGAAAAACGGAAGAAATATGATGATACAAGAGGTTTAAACTCATCTTATCTTTCATATTTACGATCGGAATTTGTACAAGGGTTTAAATGACCCTGGGATTTCCCCTGAATACGAGCCAACATCTCTCTGAGACCTATGGCTAGAGCTGAAATGATTGAAGCATCTTCGGCCTCGCAGTTAGTCTTTGGAAACCCACTGAATGATAATTCTTCTTTCGATGACACCAACAACTACACTGCAATCTAAGATAAGTTTTCTAGACATAAATAATTTGAAACTTGCTTTACCCTATCCGGATATTTCACTAAAACAAGGGCTTAGAAGATGCACCCACATCACACCGTGTTTCATCGGGTGAGAAACAATAGAAGTAAAGAACACCTACACTCACCTTCCTCTAAAATGGAAGATTTTGAAGCTTTTCCAAGGGATACATTCTCCCAACATAACAGGGAATCTCATAGGATTTCACAACTTTCAACTTTACAGTCAATTGAGCACATGACATCATAAGGCGTCACTGAATAGAACCATGATGACTAATATAAACAATGCATGGAGAGGGACCTTATACAACATCCCAAAACAAAACACAATTATAGAAAGTGGCCACAATGTCATCTCATTACCAGATTTCCCACACTAGTATTTTAACATGAACCCCTTCTTCTAAGATACTATGAAATACTGAGAGGACCTCTTAGTCACCATCTAGATACTCATCCATGATAACAACCCCAGACCACTTCCACCTTCCGAAAATCAGGAAACTTAAGAAGCTAAGGTCTCTTTCAACCTTCCATGATCACTCTCCTGCTATAAGAGGATACAAAAAAACCATGAAAGGAAAGGGTGTAGTCTCAATCTAAAAATATCAAGAAAAAGATTACTTAAATTGATCAAATAAAGGATCTTCGAATGGCAAAACAACCTGGGTTTGACTTCAGTTGTGCACTAACCCTTAATGTGGCGTACCTAATCCAATGAGAGAACCCAATGACCCAACCAACCTGGTCCATTGGTCAAGAAATACCTCAACCAGATCCAAACATATGAGGGGAAACACCATAATGTCTTCCCAAAATATTCTCAGAGGAGACCACTAATCATCCCTTCAACCCTGCTTACCGACCAAACACAGAACCAAAGCACTGTTCAAACAAGAGGGGTTATTAGACTCAAAACATTCCATGACATCAACATTTTCAAAAACACATAATACAAACCATCCCAAACCACTCATCAATAAATCATGTTTTCTTTTTTAAAACATATCTTTGAAAACAAACGGTTCAAAAGTTAGCATATTCCCCAATGGTACCCCATGGGCCCCACACATGCATGTTTCCGTGCCACACCGGGCACCCTCCTCATATCCATCCCAAAACTCATCAAGTCATGCCATTAACCATAAATAATCTCATATAACCACATTCATGTGGTTTCTTAAGAAAATACCAAAGGTTAATACAAAAACTTATTCCACTTTTCAAAACCAAAATAATCAACCAATACTTCCTTTTTCTCATGACCGCTAACCACGAAATTGGACCCAAATTACCGTATAAAAAAATGTTTCAGAAAGGCATAATCATTCCAATGAAAACTCAATTTCAAGTTATTCACATCAATTTCAAAACATATCATCCCATTAAATCACCTTTAAATAGTTTAGAAAACTCTATTGGAAACACTTTCTCAAAACCAACCTTGACATAGTTCATGCTTTCAAAAGTGGTGAAAAAACACCATTTTCCATTCCATTACAATTCTGAAAATTCAGTTCTATATTTTAAAAAATAAAACCATTACATCTTTATTAGATAATAATTTCACAAAAACTTTACACTTCTTAAAACCAAGTCACTTTTAAAACAATGTTCCAAGATTTCAAAACTAAAGAACACAAGACAATGCGAGAGGAAACTAGTTTTAGTGGGTGACTTGGACATATGGTTGGCGGCCATATTACAATAACTTAACCATCATAGAAAGTGTTTTAGAGAAAATACCTGGATCCACATGGCTTGATAGGCCCTGCGAGATCACTGAGACCATTAACCCAACTCTCTTCATTTCTTCTAATCATCATCAATCCAAGTCATCCAAAGAACTCATATAAACCCCGAATTCCCCTAGAGACTCGAATACCTTCATGAGGTGTGGTGATCAGGAACACTACCTATAAATGAAATAACAAGTCCCAACAATCCTAACTCTAGACTATCCTGATTTTTCCCTAAATAACGTGACCCAAAGAGTTAACCTGAACCTCCTTTGATACCATTTTGTCACGAACAAAATCTGGTCACCACTGAACCCAACACCAATCCTAACCCATGACAAGACTAGAAGGGAGTTCCCGATCCCAATGGGCTGGCACAAGTTCCCGGGTATTGTAAAATGATGTTTGAGAACTATGTACCCAATTTTATAAACATTAAACAACAAATGAACTCAATACAACAAATATGGATTTTCCACTAAAACCATATTTTACAAAATTTCAGAACTGAATTATATGATTTGAAACAAGTTAAAAAGGCCATTAATAAGTTACAAAACCAAAAATAGATATCCAAGAACCCTCATGGAAAAAGGTACCACCCTCAAGCCATCTGCATAGGACTTCACCACCAAGGACCTGCTAGAAACCCAAACCACTGGAACTAAAAACTGTACCCAACCTGCGACAACAAAAATAAACAAGTATAATTAAACCAAAGTGTGTAAGTATGGTTTGATCCAATGCCCAGTAGGATACCACCACTAAGACATTCCATGCGATAAACATTCAAAGATGAAAAGCATGAAAGTTTTCAAAAACATGTAATTTCTAGTTACAATTTTTAAAAGATGCAACTTAAAAAAAGGAGTTTTCAAGTGCGATAATTTAAAGAATCAAAAATTTTAAAATAAATTCCAAAGCTACTAAATTTTCTAGGAAAATATACCTTATGATGAAAGTAATTATAAAGGATTTAATGAGAATAAGAAATAGGAAAATAACCCCTAGGCACTTGCTCACTGTGGGTCCCAGGTTCCTCGTATCTCGGTGAGAGTAACCATCACAAATATCTGTTTTCGTGCACGATCCACTAGTAGGGAACATACCCATAATCTTGTGGTCCACAATCATTATCATCATAGTTTAGTTATATTTTTAAGCGTCAATATTTCTAAGTGAAACTGAGGCTAAACCCCCCAGATTCACTAGCATACTAGAACACGTCCACCCACCGAGATACCCGGGTTTTCCCTTTGTGCTCAAACAAGTTCAACAAGTCATGAAATATAATTTGAACATGAAAATATCATCTCCACATCACATATTCACCAAAAAGAACATATGTACATCACACAAGTCACAAAATCCACTTTTTCATTCAAATGAATTTTGAAATCATACACGCACCAAAATAGACCACAACACTTTTCACATCACTTCAACACTTCAACACATCCTTTAGAAACTTTTTTATAAAACATATAAAAGGTGATAAAAATCACATAACAACCCACACACACATTCTAAATAATACCCTTTTCACCTTAAAAATCAATTTATCATCAAACTTACACGAAACAGCAAACAACCATGTTTCGCTCCAACATCACAATTTAATAAAACATTTCAAAAATTAATAAAACATTCTAAAAATGTTAGATAATTCAAAACATCACTTAAACATTCAAAAACCAATGATAGGTGAACACACAAACCAAACAATACATATTCACCCTTTTCCCACATTGTTAAACAAACTAAAACATTTATAATTTTTCATAAAAAGAACCCAAGTGGTGTAAATATGTCTTACACACAAAACCCATTTCAAAACAACCATTTAAGGCCAAAACCATACCAATTCCTATCCAAAATATAATTTTCATCCCTAGAGACATTTATAAAGACACCTTCAAGTGTTATAAAATCACCTTGAATAATATCACAAAATATACAAATGAAAACACACATTTTTCTAAAATGCTCTCAAGAAGTATAACATTGTTTTACACATAAAACCTATTCAAAACCCCTATTTTTAGGCCCACATGACACTAATAAATTACAAAACCAGAATTGGTAGGCCAAAAATGATTTAGTAATCCAATTCTATAAGTTATAAAATACACAAAAATAATACCCCATTAGTTACACATGAAAACACCCAATTTCAAGCTAAAATTCAACTATAACAGCAAACCCATAACCAAATCAATAATAAACAGTTTTTGAACCACACCCAACATATAAGGAATATGAAAAATGAGTAAATACATCACTCTAACTCATTAATAATTGTTTACACATGGAACCACCAACCTTTTATGTCGAAACCCTGAAAACATGGTGCGAAACATAAACCGCACCACCACCGCACCTCAAGGATGTGAAATACATCCTAAAACCACAAGATTTCACCCAAAAGTCAAGAAATAAAACCCTAAGTTCGAACCCTCACTTCTTTACATTAGTAACATCAAGTATATGGGAATAAACCCTAATCACATATAATGTAATCTTAAGCAAATTGAAAGACGAATGAAGAAGACCAACTTACTTGAGGGATCTTGTAGAAATCGCCCCAAATACACCAGTATCTAAATTTTAAAATTGCCAAATCTTCATGGGAGGGTCAAAAAGTATAATAGGACAATTTATGAATTTGAATGGGGTACAAAGAGTGACAAATGAAGGAGTTAAGAAGGAAACAAATTAACTTTATAAATCTGCTCGAATTGAGAAAGCCTAAGAAGTTTAGACTTGTTCTGAGAAGAAAACTAACTCCAAAGAGGGAGAGAAGAGATTGGGGGAGTGCATAGGTAGAGTGGGCTTGGGTTAGAGGTGTAATCACTGAAAAATAATTAAGATTGAATAAGTTATTAAATAAACAAAATATTTTTTTAACTGTAAATGAGCTTTCGTGGTGGCCCAACTACTTAAATAAAAACCAAAATCCTCCAGGATTATGGATTTATAAAGGATCCTAATTTTTATGTTGGTGTGACTAGGTCAGGGGGGGGGGAAAGTATAAATTTAAATAGATGAAAAATGTTGAAAAATTAATGAGTCATAAAAGAAACAAAATTTATTTTAAATCTGGAATTGGGCTCACGGTTTGGCCCAACTTATGAAAACTCACCCATTCCTCCATAAAAGCTTGGGAAACCCCCAAAACAAAGAATGAATGGAAAATAAATTAAAAGTACCTTTAAAATAAGTTTTTTATATGAAAATTAATATGGGGAATGGATAAATATAATATCAATGAGAATAATAATAATCATCATATCATAAACATATGATAATCATCAAAATTTTGAGGGAAACATGTGATAAAGTCCTGGATTGTGGTAATGTATAAAAAGAAACATCATGTAATAGTGATAAAATATCACACATAGTTGTTAACAACTATTTCTTCACATTCACACATAACATATGTGAATAATCATAACAATATAACTGTGAACCCATATAACATCATGTTCTTGCATAATAGACATTATCTGCTAAGATATATCACTTCATCCAATTCATTGGAGGTATATATAATCTCATGCCCTCTTGTCACATCATAATATTTACATAATTCATGCCACAAGGAATGTATAAAAATCATTGTCATAAAATAAAACAAAGGAAAGAAATAGGATTTATAAGGATTTTATAATGAATAAATTATTGAATTATCTTTGGGATTCCCAATTGAAAAATGGAGATTATAATTTTTAATAAAAGATCATTTCTATTTGGATAAGAAAGAACACATGAGCAGTCAAATATTTGATTTGAAAAGAAATGTTTTTTTGGAAAATCAATGTATTTGTCTAAAAAATAAAGGTGTCAAAAATTTATATAACCAAAATAAAAGGTACGTATAATGAAATGATATTAGAGGAACATTAAATGAACATCCATATTTAATATGATGTGAAAAGGTAAAACCTAAAGAAAGGGAGTCGAGTTATAGAATCTTGTTACCTTAATTCCAACATTATTTCATTACTTTTGTGATTCCTGAATAATAAACATATAATTATTAAAACATATGTCCAAGAGTGAATCATTGTAATTTTAAATAATATTTGTCATTTTTTTTAATTTTAATATATAAATTAATTTATTTTTTATAGGATAGTCATTTCAAAATGATGTTTTACTTAAAAATTTCTTGTTTTTCTTTTATTTCACTATTATGTTCAAAGTCATTTGTATAGAAGTATAATTAACTCTTGGAGCCTAGGATAAATATAATTACGTATTTATATAGTATATATAATTCATAATTACCATCCATAAAGCTTTTTATAATCATTTATTTGGAAATTTCTCTGTAGGTGGTTAACCGACCTTTGATTGGACATTGTCAAAAGAGTGTGAAAGAGAAGTTGGAAATTTATATATATCATGAAAATGATACATAAATTAGGTTAAATTATATTATCATAGTTAATAATTAATCTTAATATTTTTTGTGAATGAGGTGGTGAAAAAAAATATAATAAGAAGAAGAAGTAAAAAATTAATGAAGATTTAATCGAAACATACTTAATCCTTCGTGTAGCTTCTATTATAAGCCACTAAAAATAGTATGATTTTTTGAGTTTGATTACTATAGGAAGTCCAAAACGATTTTATGGGGATTTAGAGTAAGATTTTATTAGAGTTTATAATTTTTAATGTGGGGTTTGAGTGGTTTTACAAGGGGAGGGAGTGGGGTTATTTATACTTGAGGAGTGGGGTATTTTTAGAATAAACTATTTAAAAATTAATATATCAATGGTAAAACAAGTAATATTGATTTTTTGAAATTATAAGTAATATATCTATATAATATAACGGTTTTAATACTTTAAAACTATTTATAATATTAATTATTTTGTTTATTAAGAATGAATTTGAAAAGAAAAAATTGTTTTTATAAGGGATCACTTTTGACTTTAGTTTTTGAAAAGTCATTTTTTTGTTTGGAAATTAAGTTTATTTCATTTTTATAAATAATTTATGAAATTAAATATATCATGGCATAATATTTTCTTCTAGAATGTATTATTTCACTATTACATCATGAATGATGTAATTTAAGATACACCGTTATGTGAAAAACGAAAGTTTTACTATTCATCAGAAAATTAATGTATTTTAGAAAATTACCAAAAAACCACCTGTAGAAAAATTTGAAATATTTATTTCAATAATTATATTCATTTTATATAATGAAATTTTTATCATAGTTAATTGTAATATTTTTATATAAAAAATATATTTTTTAAAAAAACACTTTAAAATACAATTTAATTAAAATGTGCATTTATTTTCCTTGAGTCTTTTAGTCTTGATATTTATTTTTCAGCATAGTAATATTTATATTTACATATTCTAATCATTATAGATATTATTTATATTAAATTTAATTCTTTTGAGGTCAAATTAAAATTCCCACTTCCATGTTACTATTTCCAAGGACCATGTTAGTATTTCCAAGGACCATATTACCCCATATTTTCCCATTTTAGTTTTTCTATTTCATTTTTTTCCAATTATAATGTTTTTAATTTTAATTTCATTAATTGATGATTAATGTACCAATATTTATTAATCAAATAATTTTTATTGATTTCTTTATGCGTGTAATACTATATAGTATATTATAACATCCATTTATTTGAAGAGAAAAATGTCATTTATATACTATTGGTTGATACAACATTATCCCTAATTGGATGAGAAGATAAAAAGGGAAAATAAAATTTTGGAAGATATACTTTTTGCCTGTGTTTTTTAATATATAGGTTCTTGAGATAAAAACTTGGGTCTTCATGAGATTTCATATAATAATTTCTACAAATCTTGTATCAAGATGGAACATTTTAAAGAATTGTATTGATGGACCTATAACTAAAATATTTGTTGGTTTTTTTGGGGGAAGCTTACTTTATAAGACCAGACTAAGTTCAAGAGATAGTGAAAAAGTTATAAATGATTTTTTAGCATATGGTGATGGATCAAATCTAATAAAAGTCATATGTATATCATCATCATCATCCTTTATGATTTTCATTTGGTGACCAGGTGTTTTGGAAATCTTTTCCCCACTTGGGTCACCGGTGAATCAGAAGATAATGAAAGATTACTCCTAGGTATATGGGACCATTTTAGATCATTGAATTAATTGTAAAGTTAGAATATAATTTATCTTTACCACTTATATTGTCTTCAATCCACAATTTTTTTCATGTGTACCATCTCTAAAAGTATTGGATTGACCCCTCACATGTTTTGAATTTAGAGGACATCGATATATAACTTAATATGTCTATGATTGAGAAATCGTTGAAATTTGTTGATTCTCAATTGAAGGTTCTATTTGGAAGGTTTATAACAATTTTTCGAGTACTATTCTACCATGGGTATGATTAACATGAGAAGTTGGGGAAAGATTCTTTGACAAGGGAGAAATGGACTTCAATTTTTGTGTACCAAACTATTATGACATGGATTTTGAGAGGTATAAAGTAATATAGTGTGGATTATTTCCGCATACCACCATTATTTTCTAGTATTATTTTTCTTTTGTTTCATTTTATTCTTATTTTTATCAATTTTAACTTTTTTTAGTGAGGGTTTAGTTAGTAAGAGGGTCCAAGGGTGTGTCTTGTGGAGTCAGGGGGTATAGACTTGAACATATAGATAATAGGGCTGCAAGTGGTCAACCATCTTTCCAGTGAGGGTCCCTAGTTAATATTTGGGATTGATAGTGGATACAGTAATATTATATATACACTAACTAGCCAGTAGGCTAGTCTGTTGATATTTATGTTTTGTAGCTTCCACTAGCTAGTTGGTGGGTTCCCACCAACTATCTAGTGGTGATGAACTGGGCTGACTATGTAAGGGTGTTATCTACTTTTTACATAACTAAAACCCATATTTGGTTTATTAAACCTCCCCCCTCAAACCTAAATTGTCCCATTGAAACATAGAGACTCTCCTAGGAGATATCTATCTCTTGTAACCTAATTCCTTGGTAGATCAAAGTGTCGATCGAAGCTGTGGTATTCTATTGGAAAGATGATATTTGTTTTGGTTTTAGACCCCTTTATTATTTGAATTCATCTTATTTATATCAATTTATCAACCATAAAAATGGTGTAAATTTGTTGGATACATGTTTCTAATTGTATTCCTTTTATATCCATCAAAAAATTGAAGGTTATTTTCCATGTATTCAATTCACTTGGTGCATTGTTTAGGAATTATGGTGGTAAGTAATTCCTTTTGTTTCTTTCATTATATAAAGAAATAATTTGGATATTATTGATTGGGAATTATTTTTTAGGATCCTTCCAAGATTCCAAGGATCCTTGATACATATTTTATTTTGGTTCCTTATGAGTGTTGATAGCCCAAGTGTTTAAAGGTAGGTGGTGTCATGAATTGGATTTAACTTATGAACCTTGTGTGATTTATCTTTGACTTTTTTTTTCTAAATTTTTAGAAAACTTGGTTTATAGATATATCTTGAAAATGGACTTTGAAATGGTTTTCAATACATGAATTGTGAAATGTCATGGTTTTGGTATTATTTTTATAAAAAAAGATTTGTCCCATGGCATTGTAAACTAAAATAGATTTAAAACATTATTTTACTTATTTCAAATATGAAACACCCTTTAAATTTATTTGATATATTAAATGTGATTGTGGTCAACAATGGGATGGGAAGCCATCCTTAGAGATAAAATCATTTTTAATGACCATAATTGTTATAAATAAAATTACATTGTGATTTAATGTTTTATTATGTTATATTGTTCTAGAAAACACATGAAATTCTTTTGTTATCTCAAATTGAATTAAAAAGACTCTTATGAATACTTACAATTTATAATACAACTATTAAACAATGATAACATGATTATTATAAATATAGGGTTTTAAAAAATCCAATCGACACTGATAAAAAAAAAGTAATGGCTTCACCCATTAAGATTTTACCCTATGAAGCTCATTGATTAGAGCTTATGAGGGAGATAGAATCTCTAATATTTTCCCTTGACCTATCCTATGATGATATCCTATAACATAATCATGAGAAAACCCATTTATGGGATAAGTTCAAGCTTATTGAGATCACGTCCCAAACCATGTTTTCTAAAAGACCCCATGAAAGTCTCACTATCGCACACCTTAATTTTAGGATTTACACTTGTGTATTAAAGGGACATGTATCAAGACCCTAGAAAATTTATTATGTACATTATTTTTAAAATAATAATTAATATAATTTTATTTTGATACTATAAAACAGGGATGGTATTTTTTGGTAATTGTCAATTCAATTAAGATATTTATTTTCAGGAATTAATATTTTTTTTAAATAAATAATATTTTAATTACAATTTATTATTATTATTATTAAATATAAATAATCATATACATTTTATGAAGTCAAATGTAATGTTTTATTAGGGTTTAAAAACTGTTATTTCAAAAAAACCATCATTTTTAAAAAATATCGGTTATTATTTTTGAAAAAATAAAATGAAAATATTTAGAAACTTATTTAGATAAAATAAATATTATTTTCAGAATAAAAAATTAAAATTATCCAATGGTAAATTTTTTATAACTTTATCAGAGTTAAATTTTAGGAAAAAATTGAAATACCATATAAATATAGAGTGTGTTTTATGACATCATAGTAACCAAATAATGATGTAATAATTTCTATAATGGGTATACATGTACACATATATGTTTTATCCTTAAAATAATGTTATTTTAATTTTATTTTTTTAACTTTATAAAGCATTTATGAATCCTCTAAAACATATAATATATTTTATGATTTTAAATTCTTTTCATTAAAAGAGCGACTCACCTCTACATAAGAAAGGGTAATATTTTAATAATTTTTGACCTAATCCTAATAAATTTTTTAAAAACACTCCCATTTTGTAGAAACCATGGGAAAGAACCATGATAAGGTTTGTGGTTAAGAATATTTTATTATATAGAGGCCAAAACCTATGTTAGTGAAATATTAATGAATTCTACTCTCATTTCATATATAAACCCAACCAATATCCCATTTTTTCACTAAAAATATTTGGATCACATAATCAATCTTCAATACTATCTATATAATCCTATCATGGTTCCATATTATTTTAATAATCCACTTTCAAGCTTTAGGTTTCATACTCTTAATGTAAGGGATCATCTCTTTCTCACTTTTATTCTAGAATCTCTTAAATTTTATGACCAGTAATATTTAATTATTAATGATGGGGTATGTTTTAAAACCTCCCCATACTACCCTTATGATGTATATATGATTATATACCCATTTATTTCTCATTAATCCCTCTCATGTACACCCGCTATAATGCCAAAATTTCATAAGAGTTATTTATTCATCGTCTTTAATCAAGTTTCCTAATTATCATATGCCTTATACTTGAAATTCCTAAATATTGGTATTTATTTACATGTATATATTAGTTATAATTTTATATAAAAATTATTAGTAACCATTTTTGTTCTCATCAATCCATTTTATGAATTTTTAATCGATGACATTACGCTACTGAAATTTCACCACGATTTTCCATTCTAAAGAAATTATGTAGTGAATACCATACCCATATCCTATCAGGGGTATTCAAATTTGTACACTTATTACCTATTTTATTTGGTAATTAAATGTATTTATTCCACACTACAATATCATGTAATAAAATATGATAATGAACGAATCCATGTTTTCTGATCTATGTGGCACACTTAAGCATGAGATTGAAATGAAAGTGACGGGTGTGCCTGAAATTATATAACACTTCAATGCATGGGGTAATGATTAGTATCATGATTATTAATTTTGGTATAGGGTGTAAACATAATTACTTTATGGGTATTTATCCATTATGATTTTTTATAATTTATCCTCGACCTATGATTCAGTGTTTTAAGTTATTGCCACATTTCCCATGCTGCCTTTATCTTATCATTATATATAATTTCTTATTATTCATGTTTATGATTCATACTATTTTTATTCCCCTTTATATTCCTATTATATAACTTTTTTCCCTCATTCCATGTTCATTCCCTTACTGGGCTTTATAGATCAACCCTTTATTACGTATTCCTTTAGGTTATACCATGCAGTTTTAGGTGAAAGCAGGTTAAAGAAGTTTTCAATAAATATTTTTTGATATACCTAATTCCAAAATAATCTATACTTATTGATATTTTGGGTTGAATTAAGTGTAATTTTAGGTAATAAATCATGTTTTTTATGTGTAATAAATAGAAGGGTTGTTATAGTTTGTATCAGAGTAAAAATATTGTTATTTTTGGGATTTGGATAAAAAAACTATAGAAAATACCTTATGGATAAAAATAAGTATAAGAAAAAATCCCTAAATTTTGGTAAGTATAGGGTAAGTGGATTATCAGGAAAATACATACCTATATAGATAAATTAAGTGTACATGTTTATGGAATAAATTTAATAAGGGGTAATAACTATGACATGGTTTACTGGGCTTGACTAGAGCTAACCTGATACATGATAATGGGCCTTACCGTGCACTTGGTCTGACACTCTCAAAGAGATATGATTTTGCAAATTCATAATATCATTATTGACCATTATTATGGGAGTAAAAAAATGACCACAATAGGATATGTTAGGAAATATATCATGGATAACATATACTGAAGCCTATAAATGCATAAGTTAAGGAAATACAGGTATGTTATAAGTTATCCCTTTAATGTCCTTAGATTCTTATTTAGGTGTTTAAAAGATTAAATATACTAATAATTAATTTCCTTTTTATTCTTGAAAATGTCTATAAATTATAGGAATTAGGTAAAAAATAAATGTGATGACTTCCCCAATGAGATTCTTAACCTAATGGGAAGAAGAATCACAAACTTCCTGACGATACTCTCTCAGCTGAATTAAGTTATAAATAGAAACCTAGATCAAGAGGAGCGTCTAAAAACCCCTATGATTGAACAACTCATAATCGAAATATTTATATGGAAAAGTCCTATAACATTTAATGGGTTATATAATCACTTAATCATAGAACAATGGATCAACTCCATTGAAAATATCTTCTCCATCTTTCAATGTTCTGAGAAAGAGAAGGTTCTATTGTCTATTTATCATATGGAAGGTGAAGCTGATCAGTGGTGGACACTGATAAAAAAATATGAAGCCTAAGGAAGAGATAAAATAAATGGGGTCTAAAGGATTTTTGAAAACTTTTATTCAACAAATATTTTCCTCTCAATATCCATCGAAAAATTGGAAGGGATTTAATTTCCATTAAGAAAAAAAGGAAACTAATAAATTGGGGAGTATAGAGAAAACTTGACAATAATTTCATAGTTCACCACTTTACTTTTCATTACCCCCAATTGAAAGGTTGAATACTTATTTGGTGGACTAAAAACTAGTCTACAAAGAGCCATGGCGATCCGAGACTTTGATATCTATGATTAAATTGTTTGATGTTCCGTCAAATTCGAAATGGAGATTAGTGAATCTCAAGGGTAACATGGTTAAAAGAAGTGGAAATTAGAGTTTAATTTAGGTGGGCTAATAGAGATATCTAACAGTTCCAAGTTATTAATACACCCCATTTTCCATGTTGTAGAAAGAAGAACCCTAGAAATTTCCTAAAGGGGATGAGGAAGTTTTTAAGTGCAAGAAGGAAGGGAAACTAGTTAACAATTTTCGATAAGAGAAACCCACTTCTACGGTGGAGGAAAGGAATGCCTCGGTCAAACCTTAACACATTATTTATTACTATAATTTCAAGGAACCATGGAAATTTTCAATCTAGTTGTAAAGACCCAGAAATTTTAAGGGAAATGTTTTTCTAAATTTTCTTTGGGATTTTACAAGAACGTAGTTTCTGACGGCGCCTGATTCCGAGGCCCGGTGTGCCCGGAATCATTTTCCGAAGTATAGCTCGGGTACGTTCAGTGAACGAACGAGCGGGGTTTTTATAACTTTTGAATCGGTGGTCGGAATTGAATTCTAAGGGCACCGATGGAATCACAACACCGATATTTTCTTAGAAACACCTCTTCCGGAGTTGCGTTTTCTCGGGTGTGGTTTTTAATTTTTGGGCTTTAAGTTAAGAAATAAAATAATGTGGTACGACAAACTTTATTTTATTTCACTTAAATCCGTTTAAAGCCACTTTAAGCTGCTTAAGCTGAGTTGAAGCGGATAGGGTGGAACCCAAAAATATCCTACCCTCTTGGTAGGATATTTGTGAGGTGGGGCCCGCACGATCCCCACCGTTTCATTCCCTCTAAGTAACGCACTGGTGAAAACCCTTTTTAAATAAAGTCAACCGACACATTTTCTTAAAATTCTAAACGCCCCTATTATTTGGGAAGTCAAGTCGTACCATTAATTAATCGAATTAATGGTTCGTTACATAACATAGAATTTTCTAAATATTGGCATGAGAATAAAATAAGACCAATACTTGTTTTCTCTTAAGGGTTGCTTGTTGAGAGAATTGGGAGAAGCTTGAAAATATTCATCCTCCTTCGTGAAGAACGCCAAGAACGCGAAGAACGCGAAGAACGCCGGCCTTCAATGAAGGGAGACAAAGAACGCCAAACCCTCAGAGATCGACGACGTGATGCCGACAGTTCTCCCACGGCGACGCTTCTTCCACGACGATCCATCCCCGCGATAATCTTCGATCGACAACTTGAGGTAGGGGGTTTACGTGATTTTCCTTACATGTTTCTCTTCTGTATTTTATCCGCGATATTTGGACCGCATGATATTAGTTAACGGGAGGAGGCCGGACCGCACAAACACGGCCGTCCCCCTCCCTTTTTGTTTTTCTTGTTGTTGCAGATCGAATGAATTGATGCGGTGTTGTCGCACTACGCGGGATCGAGCGGCAAGGATGCGCGACAACATCGCACTGTGCGGGATCGAGCGGCAAGCATGTGCGACCTCGTCACGCCGCGCAGGATCGAGCGGCAAGAATGCACGACGTCGTCACGCCGCACATTCAAATTTTAAACTCTCGTGCGTGGGTATTTGATTGCAAGGTGTTCGTATAATTTATTTTGGATAAATTATACCCTCGTAAATGATTAAAATCATGTGTTTATTATTTTCCAATTGATAACACCTAATGCGGAGGGCGCGGGCCGAATAAACACGGCCCGAAAACCCTCCGTAGCTTGTTTATCGATGTGCGGATCAATGGACGATGAAGAAGCAGGCCGCCATGGCGTTTGAGGGCCTTGTAGTGAATATCGGGTCCCGGGAGGACCACTGGCAAAGACTGCACGCAAAACGGACCACCGGAGCGCGTCCACCGGCGCGCCACCGGCAAAACCCACCGCGGCGATGAGATCGGTTCTGCGGCCGCGTGGAACTGAGGGGTGGGACGCGGCCGGCATGCCGCGTCCGGGTGCCTCGGGAGGCCCCCGCGCGGGGGTCGCGGTTCCCTCGCTCGACCGGTCGACCGAGCCGAGCCGACCCGCTGGGCCGGGTCGCGCCCAGGCCGGGCCGGGCCGCGCCGGATGGGCCGGTTCGTGCCCAACCGGGTCGGACCCAGACCTGGGTTGGGTTGACCCGGTTCAGGCCGACCCAGGGGGTCGGGCCGGGTCGGTCCGGGCCCAGACCCCTCGTTTTGGAACCGTTTTCGGTCTTTTGCCCATATCTTAGGCTATGGATATCCGATTGATGCACCGTCAGTGGCGATGCGATCCTCGGATCGAGACAGTTTTTTCGACATATTACACTCAAGGTTTCGGAGAACTTTGTGTTTGGCCGGGTTGGTTCGTACACGAAACCAACCGGGCCCTCGGAGCGGAAACGAGTATATCTTGAGCACCGGATGTCCGATTGAGGTGTCGTCAACTTTATTGGAATCCTCTTGATGAGAAAGAACTTTTGGCTTGCCCCGCCCGATTTTTGGACACAGTTGGAGTATGGCCTGGTTGGATTGTACCCAAAATCCAACCGGGCTCCTAGAAGCAGAAAAACTGATATCTTTCAGACCAGACGTCCGTTTGACGAACTGTCCGCGGCGTTGTTGATCCTTTTGAGAAACGTTACCTATGAGTATACCCTATGAGATTTCAGGGTACAGTTGAGATATGGTCGGGTTGGTTCGCACACGAAACCAACCGGGCCCCTGGGACGAAAATGTTAATAACTCATAGACCGGGCGCCTAATTGATGTGCCATCTGTTGCGTTGAGACCCCTATGACGAGGCGTTCTATTGAGATACTTCTTTGTGGGACTTTGTGTTACTTGGAGCATCGACCAGTAGCTCGTGGAGCGGACCCTCCTGGAGGTGAGCGTGCGGAGTACGGAGACCGTGTAGCCGGCTGAGACCTGACGACTTCTTGTCCGATTCGTTTCGGAGTGACTTGCATAGCCCATTGGGGAGCACTACTTTGTGATGTGGCAGACCCACAATGGAGGAGCACTACTGTGTGAGGTGGCAGACCCGCGGTACTCGACTGGAGGAGTACCTCTGTAGGCTATGAGGGGGAGCACTACTGTGTGATGTGGCAGACCCATGGCAGGAAGCACTACTGTGTGAGGTGGCAAGCCCATGGTACTCGACAGGAGGAGTACCTCAGTAGTCTTAGGTTAGTGAGCAGTACCTCGGAGTCTTGATAGGACAACTGTACTCTCCAGAGATGGAGCTCTTCAGCAGTTACAGTTTTGATAATGAAAATCCTGGTTTGAGCTGAGACTTTTGACCTTTGTGTTTACCTCATGATTGATATGGGTCACTTGATAACTTAGGTATATGTATGGGCATATACCTGGGTAGGGGTTATCTGTTGATTTCATGATCTTGGTGTTTTACTCATGATTGAGATGGGTTACTTGATAACTTAGGTATATGAATGAGCATATACCTAAGTAGAGGTTATCTGTTGAGATCTTCTTTGTGGTTATCCTTGTTGGTTTTTGTGAGACCTTGAGGGTCTCGGGGTCCCTACTGAGTATTGTTATACTCACCCCTGCACGGGATATGCCCGCACCTCGTTGGGTTGTTTCCAGAAGACGGGCAGAGCTGACGGAGGCCGAGTGTTCGAGGACTGGACAGTACCCAGAGGTGGACCACTCGACGAGTCAGTATCCCGTGGTGGACGATCCAGGAGCTGCGCTATCTGTACCTACCCTTCAGGTAGGATCTGTGGTGGATGATATAGGAGCTGTGCTATCTGTACCTAACCTTCAGGTAGGATCCGAGGAGGATGACCCATGAGCTGCTTCCTTCCTTCCAGCTGTTTGTCTTTTTCTGTTGTACTTTCTTTTAGTTGTAGTTGTACTTTCAGTTGGGTTTGTATTCTGGCCCATTTAATTTTCAGCACTTTCTTTTGTACTTACTGTTTTACTTCCTCTTGTACTTTGTAGTGTTTTGTTTACTTTTATAAAGGCAATGCCTTCCCAGTTATCAGGATTTACGCCTTCGGTGCTAGTCGCCAGCCCCTGGCCTATGGAAGGCGGGCTTGGGGTAGTCACGACATGGGCCCCAAGGACGGGTCATGACACTAGTGAACTTAACCAAGGCTTTTATAAGACAACCAAAAACCTCCAAGGTAGCAAGGGAGATATTTTTCTATCCCAACCGCCAAGGTGGATCTTAAAAACAATGTAGTGAATTTAATTCTAGTTATTCATTCAAGAATATCGAACCGTATTTTTTATTCTATTCTTACACATTCCTTCATATCATGAAAGTTTATTATAACTATCCAAACACCAAAAAAAATATTGGATGTAGATATGTCAGTGAAAATGGAAAATAGGTAAATTATTGGATCCCAAGTATATAACATATCCCTTTCCAATATTTGTGGGATGGATTACATAAAATCTTATCATAATAAATTTAGTGGAATTTGATTCAATTCTGGGAATGGATTAGATTTCCCTATATAGAGCCGACATATATTACTATGAGAAGGAAATAAATCTCCATATTGTGAATTATCCCCATATTCTATAAAAATTCAAGGAGAATGATGAATGTTATTTAGAACCATAATCTCAAGAATAGATAGTATTTTTATATGAGAAAGAATATATAGGTCAAATGATTGAGTCTATGCAATGGATCATCATTAAAGACATGATCATTGTGAGGGAATACACTGATATGTTTCTTATGGAATTTCCAGGTCTTCCTCTTAGTCGAGAGGTTGAATTTTCAATCCAGCTTATACTGGGGGAATCATAATTATCCAAAACTCTATATAGAATGGATCTTATGGAACAAAAGGCACTAAAGAAACAACTAGAGGAGAATTTATATAGAGGGTTCGTTTTCCCAAGTGCTTCACCATGGGGTGCACCGATCCTCTTTATCATGAAGAAGGATGGGTCAATTCACATTTTCATCAATTATTGTGATGTCAAAAAGATCACGATAAAGAACAAGTATCATATACCATGGATTTATGACTTGTTCGATCAGCTACATGGAGTACAATAATTCTCCAAGGTGGATCTAGGGTCTAGATATTAACAAGTTAGGGTGAAGAGGGATGTCATCCCCAAGACCTCCTTTTGTATAATGTTCTGGAACTATGAGTTCATAATGATGCCTTTTTCACTCACTAATGCTCCATAAATCTTAATGGAAATGATGAATAGAGTCTTTGGAGATTACCTCATCAAATATTTGGTAGTCTTGATAGATGATATTCTAATATACAAAACAAGTAAATAGGATCAAGAGGAATATTTAAACACTATTCCAAATACCTTGAGAAGGGAGAAGCTTTTTTCTAAGTAGAGAAAATTAAAGTTTTAATTGAAGGAATTATCTTTCTTGGGACATAAAATCACAATAAATAAGAAATATATGGACCCTTTAATGACTAAAAAAATTGAAGTATGTACAAGGATAACATATGTGACAAATATCCTTAGATTCCTTAGTTTAGTAGGGTTTTATCGTTGATTTGTGAGAAATTTATCATGATTGTTACACCCAATTACCAAGACAACTCAGAAGGGAGTAAATTTTTCATGGAATGATGAATGGGAAGAGAGATTAAAGGAGTTGAAAAGGGGGCTCATTGCTTCCCCAATGCATACATAACCCTCGAGTGGAGAAATTTTCGTGGTATTCAATGATGCTTTGAAGAAGTGATTGAGTTGTGTGTTATTGTAGAATGAAAATGTGACAGACTATACTTCAAGGATACTGAAGATTCAGGAGAAAAATTACCTAAAATATTATCTGGAGTTGGATATAGTGATCTTATATTTAAAAATTTGGCAATATTATCTCTTTTGGGATAAGTGTGAAATATATATGGATTAGAAAATCCTCAAGTATATATAAACATAAAAAGTGATGAATATGCACCAAAAAATATGGTTAGAGATGGTCAAAGTTAATGAAGGCTCAATGCACTACCGTCTTGGTGAAGAGAATAAAGTGAAATATTCTCTAAGCAGAAAGGATCATGTAATTCTCTAATTGATGATAATTGATAGGGTTCCAATCTTCTTATATTTGTAAAGGATGTACATGGGAATCATCAGGGAAGGAACAACATCAATCCTTTCACAACTGATTGCTCAAACATATCTTCTAGAGAGGATAAAGGATGATCAAAGAGTTGATGTGGTAATTATGAAGAAAGTTGAAGCTATAAGGAAAGGTAAATACTTAGAGTTCAATGTTAATGATGATGGTGTTGTAATATTTGGGTCAAGAATACATGTACCATAAAATCCAATGTTAAATAAGGAACTGTTGGTTGATGTACATAGTTCAAAATTCTCCATACACCTAGGAAGTAAAAAGATGTATTGAGATCTCTGAAAAGAATATTGGTGGGACAATATCAAGAAGGAGATCGCAGAATATACATCAAGATGTCTTGAATGTCATCAAGTGAAACTGGAAAGGGAAAAAACCAAGGGGATGATGTAACCACTACTCATACAGACATGAAAATGGGAAAACATCACCATGAAATTTGTCACTGGTCTTCCAAATACATTAAGAGGGAATAATATTATATGGGCTATGGTGTCTCTTCTTACAAATAATACACACTTCATTGCGAAATGAGAGGAATTATCACTGGATCTACTTGTATGAATATATATCAGAGAAGTCGTTAGACTGCATGGAGTACCACTATCGATTATATACAATAGAGATCTATGATTCACCTCCAAGTTATAGAAAAGTATTAAAAATTCTTTGAACTCTTACTTTAACTTAAAAAAGGATTATCACCCTCAAACTGATGGCTAATCAGAGCAGACTATCTAGAAACATGAGTAAATATTGATAGCATGGTCCATTGAATTCAAAGTAAGATTAAATTAACTAATTCATATATTTGAGTTATCCTACAACAATAGTTTCCACATGATAATCCAAATGGACCCTATAAACCACTTTATGGTAAGAGGTGTGGGACACCTTCATGTTAGGATGAATTTGGGGAACAAAAACTGCTAGGTCCTGAAATAGTTTAGGGAATGGTAGAAAAGGTTAATACCATTCAGTGACACAATAAAGCTAACCAGAGACAATAGAAGTTACATGATGACAATCATCGAAGAGACCTAGAGTTTGATGTTGGAGACCTGTTATTCCTCTACATACCTCCATGTAACAATGTGATGATATTTGGGAAGAAGGGAAAGATTAGTCAAAGATACATGAACCCCTTTGAGATCCTTCATCGCATCAGATCAGTGACCTAATGACTTGCACTCCCACCCAACCTATCTCAATTTCTTGATGTATTCCATGTATCAATCTTGAGGAAGTACATACCTAATCCCTCATATGTACTCACTCCATTGGTGATTCTACTGGATAGTGATATTTCCTATGGGGAGCAGCCAATGAATATCATAGATCAAGGAGGAAAAATTCCAAGAAATAAGATAATTAACCATGTCAAAGTGATGTGTAGAAACCACAAGTTTGAAGAATAAATTTGTAAACTAGAGGAAGTGATGAAATATAATTTACCTCATCTATTTTATGGGGGTGAAATAAA
Source organism: Viscum album (assembly GCA_963277665.1). Lineage (NCBI taxonomy): Eukaryota > Viridiplantae > Streptophyta > Magnoliopsida > Santalales > Viscaceae > Viscum > Viscum album. Next base: position 1,480,358,653 of record OY728141.1, on the reverse strand, counting down.
AGTTTTGAGGTAAAACTTTCTCAAGGGGGAATATTTTAACAACCTAAACTGTTATAAATAAAATTCCATTATGATTTAATGATTTATTATGTAATATGGTTATAATAAACATGTGAAATTATTATTTTTATATAAAATTAGATTTAAAATACCATTAAAAAATATTACCATGTATAATATATTTGTTAAATTGTGATCACATGATTACTATAAATATAGGGCTTTAGCAAATCCAATTGTCTAAGACAAAGGAGTGATGACCTCATCCAGTAGGGTTATACCATATGAATCCTATTTATCAGATCTTTTGAGGGAGGTAGAATCTCTGGGATATTCACTCTACCAATCTAAAGATTAGGTCCAACATCTTAAACATGATACAAACCATTTATGAGAGAATTTCAAGCTCCTCAAAATCACGACCCAAACCAAGTTTGTCGAACAACCCCATGAAAGTATCACTATCACACACCTTACTCTTAGGGAGTACACTGGTGTATTGAAGGTATATGCATCAAAATCCTATAAAATTGATTATGTACATTATTTTTTAAATAATAATTAATATTTTTTTATTTTGATACTATAAAACACAAATATTATTTTTGTGTAATATTCTATACAATTATGGAATTTATTTTTATGAATTAATCTATTTTTTAAATAAAAATTATTTAAATTAAATATTTTTATTAAATTATTTTTATTAAATATAAATAATCATATAATTTTTATGAAGTCAAATGTAATGCTTTATTAGGTTTTAAAAGCAATTATTGTAAAAAACAAGTCATTTTCAATAAATGTCGGTAATTTTTTTAAAAGTAAAAATGCACATATATATAAAATTATTTAGATTAAATGAATCTTATTTTTTGAATTATAATATTTAAATTATCCAATGTTAATTGTTCATAATTTTTTTAGATATTCAAATTTTTGAGAAAAAATTAAATTCGACATAAATATAGGGTTTGTTTTATGACATCATAATCACTCAAATATTATGTAGTAAATACTATAATGTGTATCCTCCGAAAAATATATTTATTCCCCATAAAAAATTTTAAATTATGTTTATTTTTTTTAATTTTATAAACAATTTATGAATCCTCTAAAATATATAATATATTTTATGGGTTTAAATTCATTTCTTTAAAAGTGTGAATCACCTCGACATAATCCATGGTAATATTTTAATATGTTTGGATATTTTACTATTAAAATATTTAAAAACACTCTAATTTGGTAGAAACCATGGGAATAAACCATGTAAAGGTTTGTGGTTTTGAATATTTTTTTATATAGTGTCCAAAACCTATGTTTGTAAAATATTAAAGAATTCCCCACTCATTTCCAATATAAAACCACTCAATATCCCATTTGTATTCACTCAAAATACTTTGAGCACATCCTTACTCTGAAATCCTTTCTATATAATCTTCTCAATGTGCCCCCTCTTTCTCAAGAATCCCCTTTCAAGCTTTTTGTGTGAAACTCTTAAGGTAAGGGATCCTCTCTTTCTCACTTTTATTCAAGAATATCCTCTATTTTATACAATTTTATTTTTAATTAATAACATTGGGGAATGTTTTTTCACCTCCCCTACACTTCCCTCATGATTTATAAATTATTATATACCCCTTTATCTCTCATTAATCCATCCCAAGTACCCTTGTTACCATGCTGAAATTTCATAAGATTTCTTCTTTCCCCTTCTTTAATCAAGTTTCCTTATTATCGTATATATTATATTTCCAATTCCTAATAATGGGATATGAATTTCTATGTACCTATTACTACCTATTTAATTTCAAAATGAAAATAGACCCTTTTTTTATTTTCAACCCATTTTATGATTTTTTTTGTGATGCCCTTAGGTTGATGGAATTTCCCTATAATTTTCAACTCCAATGAAATTTTGTAGTGAATACCTTACCCATTTACTATAAAGGGTATTCACATTGATACACTAATTCCTATTTACTTTGGAACTTTCATGTATTTATTCCACACTTCGTGATCTTGGAATAAAATATTATTATTAATGAATCCATGTTGTATGATCTATATGGAACACTTAAGAATGAGATTGAAATGAAAGTGATGGGTGAACCCATAATTATATAGAGCTCCAATGCATTGGGTAATGTTTAGTATAATGATACTTCATGTTGGGATAGGGAGTAAAACTAATTAATTTGTGGGAATTTTTCCATTATGAAGTCCTGGTAGTTATCCTTGACCTATGATGTAGTTTTTTAAGTTGTTCCCAGCTTTCCCATGTTTCCTTTATGTTATCATGCTATATTAAGTCTTATCATTCATGTTTATTATTCATACTATTTTTAAGCCCCTTTATATTCTTATGGCTTAACTTGTTTTACCTTATTGAATGTCTATTAACCTATTGGAATTTATATATCATCACTTTCTTGTGTATTTATTATACTTATCTCATGCAGTTTTAGGTGCAAGCATGTTAAAGAAAATTTCAATAAAGATGTTGTATTCCATGTTTTAATTTGGAATGTGATGTACCTAATTCCAAAATAAACTAGAATTATAAATCTTTTAGGTTGAATTAAGTGCAATTTTAGGTATTAAATCATCTGTTAATGTGTAATAAAGGGATGTGTTGTTATATCATTCTATAGATACATATTCTCCTAGGGTAATCTGTGCACCAGTTTCTTATGTTTTGGCAAGGAGCCACTCCCAAGAGTGAAGTCTTACCCCCTAAACCTATTATTATAGGGTAATGTTCTGTAATTATCACATAAAAGAGGATAATATTCTTTTATTATATTATAATATTCATATTATTCATTATTCATAGTCACTATGTTTGGTTTTTTTTACAATTTGATCATTATTTCACACCATGATTATAATTCTTACTTAATGTTAACTATTACATGGTACATTTTCGGACACATTTTTAATCACACATTAGTATTGTTTTGAATTTAATATTTCATTATTATGTTTCAAATTACATTGGAAAAAATTCATCCTTTTTTAGAATAAGGAGATTTACATTAAAAGATTTCCATTTTGGACATTCAACCCATACAATTCTAGGAGAAGTTAATTGGACAACAGCCTAATAAAATGACTATAGTAGCCATGATCCAAGCCCAATGAATCTGAAAATTTATCTTTTGATATAATATATCTTTTGTAACATGTAACTACACTCTATCTAAGTCCAATTCAGTCATTTGGAGGAATATACAAGTATCCAAAGTTGAATATTAAATTCTGGCCGAGATTTCGAGGCCTGAAAGGTCATCTCACTATTTCAGCCAAAAATATTAAATGGATTGTCTAATTGGGATATAATTTTAACATGATATATAAGAATTATAGATATAAATATTTTTCTTGTACTACTAGGAAATATTATCTCAAAATCAAGGTCGTTCTGGAGCGTCAATAAAGAGATTTAAAATGCATTCATGGGGTCTTGGAAATGATGAAACATTATGTTTCCACCCACTTTTCTGCAACCTTTGGACTAAACAACTTAATGGACAAAATTTGAGGGGTGTTTCTATACTAAATTGACTCCAAGGATCTATTTTTGGTTTAATTTGGAACGAAAAAGGGATTAGTTTTTCTTTATTCTCATAGTAATGTTATGATGCCACTTTGTCTTGGTAACATTTTTCTTTCTTAGGTAAGTTGTTGTAATTAAACTTAGATAATTAATATAACTTATTCCTATTCTCAATTTCTATTAATTTTTTTTCACTTTCACACTATTTCATTAAGGTGTAAATTTATTCACACAAAAAATTGTGAAATTCCTCACACAATAGTGGAGTGTTCATTATTTATTTATTTTGAATTCCTTATTCTCACGTCAATAAATCAACACTCATATTTCATTTAAAGGTTTACCTTGAGGGAAGGATAAAAATTTTATGGGTTGATCCTAATGATTTTCAGGGGTGTGTATTGAATGATATTTCATGAACTTTAATATCTTAATTATTTTATTAATATAATATTTCTATTTGCTGAGTAATTTTCTTCTTCATCTTCACCAACTTTAACTACAATACATTTTGAGTGATAGTACGATCCGATTCCTTAGAGTTCTAATTAAATTGATAATATAAGTGCATTAAAGATTAGTCTTATAATTTTATAATCATTAAATCTTTTAATTATGTTTTTTAATTTCATCATTGTTTGGATGCATCTTGAATTAGTGATATGAAATTTTTTACGAAAACAAATACATCCAATCTATCCCTAGAAACAGCCTAGGATTGACTCTTCTTTATTAATTGTTTACGTAAAAATATTAAGGTGTTTTCTTTACCCAATTAAAATAATTCTCCAAGCTATTTTGGTATTCTAATATCTGAATTCAAATAAACTCCAAAGTTGGCCATTTCATAACCAAAATCACTATCACATTTGAGTTTCTCATGGATACTTCTTCAGTACATATGGATTCAACCCCTACTTTTACTATAATGACCATTGCTACCTATAGGGTAAATTTTGGGAGAGAATTTTTTTGGTGATGTTTCTAGTGACCTAAGTAATTCATCTTGACACTCATTCTATTTCCCCCATTTATCTTTTCTCACCCCCATTTCAATTCTCTTTTCCAATTTTTGTTTGTGTGTGTCTTGAGAATATGGAATCCTAATTTTAGTTTAACCAAATGGACTATCTTCCACATTATCCCATAATAAACCTAGATTGGAATCAAATGTGAAATAAATTTTGGGAATCCCATAACTTAAGTAATTTATTTGATCAATGTTTAAGTGATTACACTACCCCTAGTGATACGTAAAATCATTGAGATGATGAAAGGTTAAAGGATAAATTTCCATCCCTATTTAGGATGGTTAGAGAGATCAATAATAGGGAGGTTCATGAAGTTCAACCTTCTATCCAATATGTTCCTCAGACACCACTCGAACAATTGTGTAATGAAATGGAGAGAATGAATTCTAAGGTTTCATCATTAATATTATAACTATAAAGCATTAAAACTTTTGAGTCACCCATAACTAAATTGATTGTCCCTTGTTTACCCTTATGTGGAGTGTATAGTTTTCCACAAACCACTTATGAAAATATTGAAGTACCAACATTTTAATTTTGGATAACTGCAGAGGATGAATGAATTTTTCACCAGTGTTTAAATTAGGAGGAAATTAATTTTTTTTATTCACATGATAGAAATATTTCATCATGGATTGAGTGTACTGAATATTTCTCCATTGATAATTTTTTAGTACCAAAAATCACTAAACCTTTTGTGAATATCATGAATTATAAATTTATACTCATTCATGAAACTGATACGAACAATGTGGTGGATAGAAATTATGGTCAGAATGAATGAAACTTTTCAATAAATTTTGAAAATGAAACTATGTTTAATGCAAAGTCTCTTCCTTATTTTGAAAGGTTTAACCAACTCGATCTTGAATTTAAGGTCTTTTTATCATCAATAAAGTATGAATTATTAGGGGAAAATCAAAACATCTCTATAAAAATTTTATCTTCTACTGAAATCGATAAATATGGAATTATCCTTGATGTATTAGGAAATATTATAAAAGAAATTAGATCAACCATTTATAACATTACTTCAATTTTCCCACACATTGGAGAATAATATTTTTTGTACATGGTATAGATTATAAAAAAGTATCAATCTCTATATTGTTTAAGTGAAGAGAAATGTAATCCTTAAAATTTTCCAAGTTTGTGTTTGTTAATTTGGGGGGTCCAAGTCAAGCTAAAGACTTTAAACTAAGAACTTTCTTGGATGTTACCTATATTTTGGATTGGTTTTATTTTATTTTAACTTATTCTATTCTGTGTTTTTTAGTTTATTTAGTTAAGCGAATCTCAAGGGGATTCCATTGCGTTATAATTGTGTTGTTGCATATCATTCAAGTAATGATATGGTTAATTTATTTTTAGAAAAATAACAATTCTTCCAAGATTTATAAAACAATCTTAAATCATTGATGATGTATCTCCAAGTGAAATGGAGATCAAAGTAGTAATCAGGAGCATCATGAACATAAACTTGAAACACCATGTGACTTTTTTCTCATGTTTATTATTTCAAATTACATTTTAAACTCCTCTTCTATACCTCAACAACCATCTGAATTTTTATTTATTTAAACATGGGGTCCATTGTTATTTATGTTGGTGTGAAAATAAATATATTTTTTCTCACATAAATTTTTGTGTGTGCATAAATGGAAGAAAAATTTTATTTAACCATGAACATGATAAAACACATTGAAAATGTTGAAACTGAATATTTAATACATTTTCATGAATTGATATTGATTTTAATCCATTTTTAAGTTCATGAGAATAGATTTTCCAAAGTGTAGCTATTTAATATGATTTGTCACTATTTAAATTTTATCCATTTAGGAAAAAATTAATGATGAATGTCCATTGAAATTTGGGTGTATGTTTGGGTTCTTGGGTCCCTTTCATTATAGTAGAGGGTCTGGGGCCACTTTTAGTTTAATTTTAGCATCCATAAAAAAATTGAAAATAATACCACCTATAGATTTTTTTCCAAATGCACTATGTCAAAAACTTGGAGATCATGACTCCATAGTTTGATTTTCTAGTGTTATACTTCCAATTTCTATTTAGAGCTTGAAATTTAAAAAATATGTGGAATCTGACACATTGGGATAATGAATCCATATTTTTCCTTCCCAATGGTAGTATGTTTATCTATATCATGGTTAATAAATACAAAAAAATAAAAAAAAATAAAAAAATTAAAAAAATGGATTCTTATATTAAGGTTTAATGTGATTCCCACCTAGAACTTCCATTTATTTCCTATTGAATAAGAAAATGGGCCCAATGTCTTCTACTATTCACAACACATCATAATTCTTATTTAAAATTAGTTGAAATGTGGTCCTAAATTTGAAAAAAGGAATGGGTCTAGTATTTGGATATTATTTTGTATCTATCATGTTTTAAATGATTTTATAGGTTTTATGATTGTTTGATGTGAAGTAGAAATAGTAGGCATGGTATGTTAAAATTTGCTTGGGAAAGGGAATACAATTTTAATATTTTTGAGAAAATTTTTACTCGGGACTAGAAAAAATAAAGTTGGGGGTGTGACTATCCACTTAATTAGGATAATATTAATTGATTATATTATAATATTAAAGTTATTAACTATTCATAATCACTAGTTTTAGTTAATTTTACAAATTAAACATTATTTCACATCATGATTGTAATTATTTCTTAAAGTTCACCATTACTTGGTACATTTTGTGACACATTTTAAAACATTTATTTGTATTTATTTGTATTTAATATTTAATTAAAAATTTTCCCATTCCATTGGGACCAATTAATACCTTTAAATAACTTGGATATTCTCATTATAAGACCACCATTTCGGACATTCAACCCATAAAATTCGGGGAGAAGTTAATCGAAAAACAGCCTAATTAAATGACTATAGTAGACATTATCCAATTCCAATGAAGCTTACATTTTAACTTGATTTATATAAAATATTCTTTAACATTTAATTAAACTAGGGTAAAGTTAAATTTTGTCATTTGGAGGAGGATACAGGCCGCCCAAATTGAAAATTAAATTCTGGCCTAAATTTTGAGTCCTGAAAACTCATCTCACTATTTCGACCATCAACCTTAATGGGTTGATCCAATTGTGCTCCAATTTTAACATTATCTAGAATAATTAAATATATAAGTTTTTTACATCAATGACCATGCAAAATTCAATCATAATCAAGGTCTTTTTAGCACGTCAATGAGGATATGAAAAATTAATGCATGGTGTCCTGGAAATGATAATAGATTACATGACCACCCACTTTCCTTCACCATTTTTCCATCCCAACAGAATGGTTAGAAATTTAGGGGTGTGTCTCGAAAAAATGGACTCAATGTCAATATTTAATCAGTAATTTTTCAAGAAAAACAGTAGGAGTTGTGTTTTATTTTCATTTTAATGTTATGATGCCACTGTCTCTTGGTTTCATTTATCTTTCTCATGCATGTTGTTCGAATTCACCTTAGATTCTTAATATAACGTCTTATTATTTTAAATTTTTATTATTATTTTTAAATTTTGATACTATTTTATTAAGGTGTGAATTTATTCACACAAAAAATTTTGAAATGCATCACACAACGATTGAGTGTTCATTATTTCTTTGTTTTCACTTCTTCATTCCCACTTATTTATGTTGAATCTCATATTCCATTGAAAGGTTTGAATAGATGGAAGGATGATAATTTTAAGGGTTGATACTAGTGGGTTTTATTGGTGTGGATTGAATTATTATTAATGTTCATTAAAATTTTAATTTGTTCATTAATTTAATATTTCCATTGGTTGAGTATTTTTCTTCTTTTTCTTCACCAACTTTAAGGTCCACACATTTTGAGTTAATGTATGCTTTAATTCTTTACAGTTATCATTAAATGGATCCTATATGTTTATTGTTTATTATACATATAAATTTATGAGGTTTAAATTGGTTAATAAATTTTGGGAATTACCTCATTGTTTGGTTGTATCTTGAATTAGTGATCTGGAATTTTCTAAGAAAATAAATTTATCCATTTTAGACCTTGAGATAACCTAGGATCAACTCATATTCATTAATAATTTAATTTAAAAATCATAAGTTTTTTTATTTCCTCAATTAAATTAATTATCATATGTATTTTAGTAATCTAGTATCCCAATTCCAATCAACCCCAAAGTTGGCCACTACATAGCCCAAATCCCCATCATATTTGAGTGTCTCTAGGTTACTTCTTCGGTCCCTATGGATTCAACCCCAATTTCTAGTACAATGAATTCTTCTACCTGTAGGGGAAATTGGGGTGAGACCATTCACTCCAAGTGGTGTATTTTTGATATGAATTATATGTGGATCCTCACTGACTAGGAGTTGATGTTAATCTAAGGGAAACTTATACTTGTTATTAACCTTGAAATGAATGTTTCAAAATGTTATTGAAATGTTTTACCAAATGGGTTATTGTTATGTTTTTTAAACTAAAAAAAGGGTGAATTTAATTTTTTTATATCAAATTGAAAAAAAATTAATATAATTCCTTTCCTTTATCTATTTGTAAATAATTAATAAATTTTATATTTTTTACTTTTGAAACAGTTACTCGGAACCTTTTGGGATTTTTTTTATCACAACCTTGATATAAATTTGAGTGTATTTAGATATTTTTTTGATTTTATTAAGGTAAAATAATTGTGTTACAAGGTGTTTGTATGTTTTCACATTAGCTGGATGTGGGATTCTGGAGGTGACTACATGTCCAAAGGAGTTGTGGTTATTTACAGTACCTTGAAACTTTTCTTTTGAATTGTGGATTTTTAGATACCTAGTTACTATTACTCTTGTATATTTTCAATTTTATATTTTCATTGGCATATTAATATTTATTTTACGGATGTTATCCTATTTTTATTCCACAAGGGAAAAATCATTCTGAAAGGTATTTCTTGATGCCTATGAATTTGTCTCCAACGTATGGGGTTCAGGAATAACAATCATGTCGTGTTGTATATTGAATAATATTTTGGATAGTCATGTAATGAAAGATGGTTTTTGACATTAGATATATATAATGTTTGATAATTGAGATAAATCTCATCTTATTTATGTGCTTTTTATGGATTTATCATGCTCGAGTTCTTATGGGTGGATAACTAGACATGGTTATCTTGTTATGATGTAGTGATATATGATTAGGTGGGAAATATAATTTAGTAACGAATTAGTTTTATTCAAATGACAATTTTTTCATTTTAACTTATGATTTGTATGTGAAGGAAGATGATGGGGAAGTTCAGATCAAATATTGTATTCCATATTAACTATTTGTGTTTTGTATCCTATATTGAGAAAAAAATTATTATTATGCAATATATAGGAGTAGATGTAAATATAAAAGGTATTGAGATGTCTTATTTTGAGATATATTCCTAGAAGTGTTATTCTAATATGTGAATAAATGTATTATTATAATGAGATAGAGATGATATGGTTTTTTAGAAGTGGTGGTATAACACCTTGATATTTTATGGGAATAATATTTTTTTACGTCTTATTTTATACGCAACATCAAAGGAATCTTTCATGGCACACAACACTAGCTTGGCTTGCGTTACACGCAATCACGACCTTCCTCGATAGCGTGTGTAGTACGCAATACCGAGTTCCACTAAACAACGATATATTATTATAATATTATAAATTAGCCGTTATAAATATATGAACTTAATTTTAAATTTTATAACATTATTATTCATCTTACATATTTTCTAGAAGATGTTATAAGAACAAAATAAATTTTTCAGGTAAAATAAGTATTTTTTCAAAAAATGCAGTTTTGCTACCTTTTGATGGCGCACCAACTTTAAAACTAGTTTTTGACAGGTTTATAAGTTCAATTTGACAAAATAAAATTCTTCTTTGGAATTAGGATATAAAAATTTACTTTGGATAAAATTTTCACATTATTCTGATAACTGTCATATTTTAATGAATAGTAAAAACACGCTATATTTTAATTAAAAACAAATTTTTTCCTAGCAATAATTAATATGGATAAATTATAATATTTAATGGTTTTAAAGTATAAATAGAATATATTTTTACCATTTAATATAATGTATGTCATTAGCAATAATTTTAAATTCAATTCATAGGTAAAAACATTTCAATCTTTGGCAATGTTTTAACTTTTAAATTCTTGTATTCTTAACAATGGGATTAATTTTAAATTAATTACTACAACTTATATGTTTTGAATTTTGAATAATTGATTCCATATTTGGATTAATTGGGTCCTAATTATGTTAATAGGTTACTTATATATATTTTAGATTATGAATAGTAACTACGAAAATTTTTATTTACTGCAGTTAAAGGTAAATCGAGTAATTAAGGGTAAATATAAGAATATAAAATTAACATAACACTTTCCAAAATCCTATTGTATGAATAGAAGTCGACCCATATAACCTAAGGGTCAGAATAGATTCATTTCATGGACTTTTGATCATGAAATAATATAATTATTATTAAAACCAGAGAAAGTGACAACATGTCACTCTCTTAAATCTTATAAGTATAATAATTTTAATTCAGTGATAAAATTCATGAAACTTAGAACATGAATAGTCTATAGAAATATAATAAAATTATCTACATCATATGAATTTATTTATAATTTTTAGGGATTAAATGATTATCATTAATTATGACTCAATAGTGATGTGGAAATTATTTTATTGATTGAAATATCAAATAAATGATTTTAAAATTTTTAAAATAAATATTATATGAACTATTTAATGTGATCCACTAATTTTACAGATAAAAATGACATGTTATGAATCTATTAAATATTAGAGTTCGAACATATCTTCTGTATATATTTTATTTAAACTCAAATAAATGAATAGTGTCAACATTGACACTATTGTTAATTTATAGAAATTACACATTATAAAATAGTTTAAAAATAAAAAAATATTTAAAAATAGTAAATTTAAATATATATGGTCGAAAATGTAATAAATTATACAATTATGGACAATTCACAACATGTAAGTAATTATTTATAATGATTTGAAATTTAGAATATTATTACCATAAATAAAATTAAATAGATTATATAAGGGTAAATCATGTTGATAATGTTTAAAATAAATTCCTAACTTGTCTAAATTTTATTTTATGATGAGATTACAACCCCATCTCATCCATTAATCTGATTTGAGTCATTTATGGTGGTTTTTAAGTGGGGTTGTAATTTATTATAGATTAATATTTCTTATAATTCCAAAGGTGCCCCTCTCCTCCCTTATAAAAGGGCACCTACTCCCTCTCCTCCTCACACCACATTGAGAATTAAAGCTCATAAAAACCCTACCAATTTCTATTCTCCACATCCCTAGAAACATCCTAGAGGTCCTGTTCATCTTCAAAGACCAATCTTAGTGCCCTAAGAGGAGATTTCAAAGAGGCGTGTCGAAGAAGAGGTAATACCTGTTACCAATTATTCCAAATTTATTTCTTCTTCTACTTATTCTTCTTTAGTTGTTTCATTATAAAGTAATAAAATAAATATCACTCATATACGGATATGTTATTATAAATATAAAATAACCCTATTTCACCTTCTATCCATCCTACGGAAAATGAAATCACCACGCGTGCGTACGTACAGAATACCGTCTCCACACCGTGGTGTAATCTGTTTTCCACCACCACCTTACTTGGAGGGGTATAATGGTGTAAATAATAAAAATATATGATTATTGTAAAGTGATATTGATTCTAAAATAGCATGCATACACTTCAATACAATTCCGTGATCATGGGAATGATATCATCACTTGTGCATACGTACGGCCTACCGTCTCCACGATGTGATGCGACTCATTCTACATGATCTTCAATGAATAATGATTATATAAATGAATTGAATGAGTAAATATGATATATATTCCACTAATAACATTCTATTAATGAGGTATATATAACCTAAAAAGAAGAATAAGAATTTATTCGACAAAACACATATAAGAACATAAAGCAATAAACACCCGAATAACAAGTAGCAATGAAATATTACTAATAAGAAGATAAGAATATGACCATATATGATATCATAACAATTAGTATGATTCTGGAATAAGTCAATGACATTGATTAAATCATTATACAGGAGGTTCAGACACGTACAAAGCATATCAAACCTAAGGTAAGGAAAACCTTGCAATCTCAATTTTTATCCAAGATTGTTTATAATTTAGAATTTACTAGGAAATATTTATCATCCATATATATTTTTATTAAATATTTAATATTATTTCAATCCTCCTACAATTTTCTAAATCCAATTTTACCCATTGGTAAGTTTTTATTAAAAGATATGAAAGGAATCTTTTGTCGTTTTTAGTACGAGGTAATTTTTTGACTTATCCGACCAAAGTACGAGAAGAATGTTTTTATTAAATTATATGGAATGAATGCATTTTTATGATTTCATAGAGAATTATTTACATGAATCCTCTTTTACAAGTTTTCATGCTTATTTTTAATCAACCTCTTTTAGATTAAAATTGTAAGACATGTTAAGAAAGGAAAAATGTTTTTGAAGAAGAAAGGATATTTTTCTCAAGAATGGAGTCTAAGTGTTTTATCAAAATTATTTTCCATCTAATATAATATAGGGTTCTATTTATATCCCTATTTTTACATTTATTTGATTATGTTATGATGGTATCAATTTTATGATGTCCTTTTATCTTATATGGATTATGTTATGATGGCATGATGTTTAAGAATCCCATTTTTATTACATGGGTTTTGCTATGATGTATGATTTATGATTTTGTGGAACACATAATAATGGTTTCATTATGAGATGGGTGGGACCTATATCTCCCTCCAATGCATTGGGTAAAGATTTATATCTCATGAGATAGACATGGATGGAACGACAAGTTAATCCGGTTCAGTGATACAGGTCTGGAACGAGGTGTGAACTCGATTTAGTAATGGACTTTGTCCACTATGATAGTCTTGGCAATGAGTCTTGAATAAAATGAAATAATTTTCTAGGATTATGTGTGTATGCCACAAAGTTTCATGTTTTAAGTTATGATTATTGTAATTACATTTCACCAATATAATTTATCCCATGTTATGATATTATGATCTCTTTTGTAGGTTAAGATATTCAAAATGTTATGTTCTTATGAATATGATATGATTGATATTTCTTTTTTTTACCCTTACGGAGCATTTGAGCTCACCCTTTTGTATGTTTTATTTTCCCCAGGTCAGGAAGAAGTGTATTAATTAGGATATTCCAAAATGGGAGTCTAGATATGATGAAATAAATGAGAGACAACGTAGATGATTTATGAACCAGTTATTTATGTTTCCCAGTTTCTAAAGACACTATACCTATATGGTCCTTTCATGGTTTTGTTATATGTTGTAAAAATTGTGCTTCAATTTTGAAGTAATAACAATGTATGTAAATTATGGGTCGTTATAGTTTGTATATGAGGAAAGGTATAGTCAACCTTTGGAAACTAGGATGTGAAAGCCCCAGTAAGAACCCTAAGGATATGTCTAAGCATAGAACACAATATGAGTGTTTTAGAAATGGCCATGAATAACCTATGATAAGACCTTAAGTGTAAATTTTTTTTCTTGATTATGTGGTTTTCCTATTATGATTAGTGTTTCTCACACTATGCTTATTGGTTTTAGTCAATGACTAGAACCCGAAGGAACCGTGTTAATGCTGAATACAATGGGAAATGCAATGATTGTCCCTCTGAGAAATGAAATGTTATGGGAGCTGGAATGAAAAATCTTGTAGCCATGCTCACACAACTTTCTCAAGCTATGAACCGTGTAGGAATTCCAAACGAACAAAGGAAGGAGCAACATTCTGTTGAATCCTTCATGAGGTAGCGTCCACCTTCATTAAGCGGGTCTTCGGATCCATTAGTGGGTGAACAATGGATTAGTACCACTGAAAATATATTTTCTATTATACAATGTTCTGAACATGACAAAGTCATCTTAGTAGTGTATCGTTTGGAAGGTGATGCTCATAAATGGTGGAATCTTATCAAGAATATGAGTAAAAGAGATGAAATTGAGTCTATGGAATGGGGCGAGTTCAAGAACTTATTTTTCAATATGTACTTCCCTCGTATTCTTTGAACAAAGATGGAGAAGGTGTTTCTTGAACTGAATCAAAAGGATGATGAATCTGTTGGTACCTACGAAGAAAATTTTACAAGACTTTCAAGGTACGCTTCCATAATTATTATCCAACCTGAGAGTAAAATCGATCGATTCATTAGTGGCTTAAAACCAAGTCTTCGAAGGGCGTTAGCCATAAGGGACTTCAATAGCTACGAGAAAATTGTTCGATGTGATCTCAAGGTTGAGATGGAGATTGGAGTAACCCATCAGTCATATGGGTTTGATAAGAAGAGGAAAATGGAATTCAAAGGAAAATCTAAAGACCACACTAAAAAGAATATGAGTTTTCCATTATTCTCAAATCGTGGAAAGAAACATTGAGGGGATTGTCTTAAAGGGACAATCAAATGTTATAAGTGTGTAAAAGAAGGTCATCGGGTAGTTGAATGTCAAAATAATTGGAAGAATATGTCTAATGATGCGAACAAAGAAAGGGATACATAGAATGAACTCCCTACACTTCAATGTTTCAAGTGCAAGGAGATGGGGCGTTATGCTAATCATTACCCAAATCCAAGGGTTGTTGATGATGATCGACATCAACAAACTCTTAAGGCCAAAGACAAAGGAAAGTCACATGCAATTACTATCGACGATGTGGAGTATGATAACGAAGTGGTGAATGGTACACTTACCATCCACTATAAAGTAGAAAATGTTTTATTTGATTCTAGATCCACCCACTCTTTTATTTATGAATAATTTTCTAAGGTTATCGCCATATTACCTCAACAATTAGATGTTGAGTAAGCTGTGACAACTCTTAATGGAACAACTGTCACATCAAAAGTTTATAATTCTTCTC
Source organism: Viscum album (assembly GCA_963277665.1). Taxonomy (NCBI): domain Eukaryota; kingdom Viridiplantae; phylum Streptophyta; class Magnoliopsida; order Santalales; family Viscaceae; genus Viscum; species Viscum album. The sequence continues at coordinate 1,480,343,000 of OY728141.1, read as the reverse complement.
TGATTGAAGTTTGTGGGAAAGTACTTCCTACAAATCTTGTGATCCTTCCTATAGTGGAATTTTATGTGACTTTTGGCATGGGTTGGCTTTCTTTATACGGAACTCATATCAATTTCCCAAGAAGGGAAATCACATTTAATATTCCTGATCAATCTACAATCATATATCAATGCAAGGATGAATATAACCTTCCAGTTAAAATTTCTTCCATCTTATGGGTCTTTATTCCATTAAATGAAGGTTATTTATCTCAAATGGTTGGAGAGAAACTCACTGTTAAGAATACACCCATTTAACGGGAGTTTGATGATGTCTTTCTGGAGGAACTGCTAAGTCTTCCACCAAATCGTGATGTTCAGTTTTCAATAGAACTCATACCAGGTGCTATACCCATTTCAAAGACACCTTATAGAATGGCCCCAATTGAGTTGCAGGAATTGAAGAAGCTACTCCAAGATAATCTTGATAAAGGATTTATACGCCCTAGTGCATCACCTTAGGGAGCACATGTTCTATTTGTTAAGAAGAAAGATGGATCAATGAGACTCTGCATTGATTATCGAGAACTTAACAAGATCACCATCAAGAACAAATATCCTCTCCCACGCATTGATGACTTATTTGACCAACTATGTGGAGCTCAATACTTTTCTAAGATTTATCTTCATTCAGGGTATCATCAATTAAGGGTCAAAAAAGTGGATATACCAAAGACGACATTCCGTGCAATGAATGGACACTATGAATTTATAGTGATGCCATTTGGTCTTACTAATGCCATGATATCTTCATGGATCTAATGAATAGAGTCTTTAGAATCTGTCTTGTAAGTTTGTGGTAGTCTTTATAGATGATATTCTTGTATATTCCAAGAGCAAGGAAGAACATGAAGATCACTTGAGAATTGTATTAAAGACCCTATGAAAGGAGAATATTTATTCAAAATTTACCAAGTGTGAATTTTGGCTTTGAAAAGTTGCATTTTTGGGTCACATAATCTCAAAAGAGGGGATATATGTGGATCCAGAAAAAACAGAGGTTATTGAATGATGGTCGAGACCAACAACAATAACTGAGATCTGAAGTTTTCTTGGTTTGGATGGATATTATCGATGTTTTTTGAAAGATTTTTCATGATTATCTAATCCACTCACCAGGATGTCTCAAAAAGGAGTTAAGTTTGTGTGGATGGAGGATTATGAATAGAATTTCAAGGAGTTGAAAAGAAGGTTATCCAGTGCGCATGTGCTCAGACTACCTTGTAGTGGAGAAAGGTTTGTGATCTACAGTGATGCATCCAAGAAGGGATTGGACTGTGTTCTCATGAAAAACGATATGGTGATAGCTTATGCCTCACGACAGTTGAAAATCCATGAGCAAAATTACCCAACTCATGATTTGGAGTTAGCTGCGGTAATCATTGCATTAATGATTTGGGGGAATTATATTTATAGTGAAAGGTGTGATATTTATACTGATCATAAAAGTTTAAAGTATATTTTCACACAAAATGAGCTGAATATGAGCCAAAGAAGTTGGTAGGATTTGATTAAGGATTATGTCTACTCAATTCATTACCACCCTGGGAAAGAAAACAAGGTGGCAGACACATTAAGTCGAAAAAACCATGATAGCTTATACATGATGAGGATCTCAAAAGATCCAATATTTATGGATTTACAAAGGATGGATCTTGGAATTATAATGTAAGGGGAAAATTATTATCTTTCCCAAATGAATGTTTAACCATCTGTGCATGTGAAGATTAAAGAGGCACAAAAAGATGATGTAGAGTTACCAAAGAAAGTGAGAAACGTTCCTGAATTGAACCTTGATTGTAATGGGATAATAAGGATCATGAATCGGGTTTCTGTTCCTCCCATCCTAGAATTAAAGAAGGAGCTACTATATGAGGCTCATAGTTCTTCATTCTCTATTCATCCTGGAAGCACGAAGATGCATAAGGACCTGAAAGAGTACTTCTGGTGGGATGAAATGAAAAGAGATGTTGCTGAATATGTCTCTCGATGATTGGTTTGTTAGCAAGTTAAAGCTGAGAGATATAAGTATAAGGGGATGTTACAACCATTACCCATACTCGAATGGAAATGGGAAAACATCACTATGGACTTTTTCACTAGACTTCCTAAAACATCCAAAGGCAATAATGCTATTTGGATCATAGTTGACCGTCTTACGAAGTCGGCACACTTCATTTCTATTAGAGAAGATTTCTCTCTGGATCATATTGCCAGGATATATTAAAGGAAGTGGTAAGATTGCATGGAGTACCACTTTCCATTATATCTGATCAAGATCTGAGGTTTACCATGAAATTCTGGCGAAGTCTTCAGCATACTCTAGATACAGAGTTGAGTTTCAACACTGCTTATCATCCTCAGATAGACAGTCAGTCTAAGAGAACAATTAAAACTCTAGAAGACATGTTGAGAGCTTGCTCTATGGATTTCAATGGTGGTTGGGATATACACCTACCTTTAGTGTAATTTTCTTATAATAATAGATTTCACTCCAGTAATTAGATGGATCCCTATGAAGCTCTCTATAAAAAGAAATCTCGAACTCCAACTTGCTGGGATGTAGTTGGGGAAAGACAGCAATTTAGACCTGATCTTGTTGATGAAATGGCAGAAAAGGTCATATCTATTCAGAAACACATAAGAGTAGCTCAAAGTTGACAAAAAAGTTATGTTGACATCTGAAAAAAATACCTAGAGTTTGAAGTTGGTGATAAAGTATTCTTATGAATATCTCCTTGGAAGAGAGTAATGAGATTTGGAAAGAAGGGAAATTTGAGCCCTAGGTATATTGGTCCTTTTGAAATAATGGATCATGTTAGGAAGGTAGCTTACTGATTGGAGCTTCCACCAAATCTCTCTCAAGTTCACGATGTGTTCCATGTATCTCACCTGAGAAAGTACATACCCGATCCTTCACATGTAATCAGCTTAGAAGTTGTACCGCCAGAGCAAGATCTTTCTTATGAAGTACAGCCGATAGAGATTTTGGATCATAGTGAAAATGTTATACGGAACAAGACCACTCTCTTGGTGAATGTTTTATGGAGGAACCACCAATTAGAAGAAGCTACATGGGAGCTTGAGGATATGATGACGGAGAGGTATCCTCATCTGTTTGTTACGAAGTGACGAAATTCGAGGGCGAAATTCATTTTAAGGGGGATAGAATGTAACACACTGATATTTTATGAGAAGTATATATATATTTTTATGTCTTATGTTATACGCAACATCAAAGGAATCTTTCACGGAACACAACACTAGCTTGGCTTGCATTACACGCAATCATGACCTTCCTCGATAACATGTGTAGTACGCAATACCAAGTTCCACTAAACAACGATATATTATTATAATATTATAATCTAGACATTATGAATAGTATTAACTGAATTTTAAATTTTATAACATTATTATTCATCTTACATATTTTCTAGAACATTTTATGAGAACAAAATAAATTTTTCGGGTAAAATAAGTATTTTTCAAAAAATGCAATTTTGCAGCCATTTGATGGGGCACCCACATTAAATCTAGTTTTTGACATGTTTATAAGTTCAATTTGACAAAATAAAATTATTCTTTGGAATCAAGAGATAAAAATTTACTTAGGATAAAATTTTCAGATTATTCTTATTACTTTCATATTTTAATGAATAGTAAAAACACGCTATATTTTAATTAAAAACAACTTTTTTCATCAAAATAATTTATATGGTTAAATTATAATATTGAATGGTTTTAAAGTATAAATATAATATATTTTTATAATTTAATATAATGTATGTCATTAGCATTAATTTTACATTGAATTCATAGGTAAAAACATTTCAATCTTTGGCAATGTTTTAACTTTTAAAAACCTGTTTGCTTAAAAACGGGATTATTTTTAAATTAATTACTGAAAGTTCTGTGTTTTTAATTTTTAAAAATGGATTCTATATTTGTATTCATTGGGTTCAAATAATGTTAATAGTTTACTTTTATTTTTTTGAGATTATGAATAGTAACTATGATAATTTTTATTTACTGTAGTTAAAGGTAAATTAGGTAATTAAGGGTAAATATAAGATTATAAAATTATCCGAACACTTTCAAAAATCATATTGGATAAATAAAAGTCGACCCATATCACCTAAGGGTCGGAATAGATTCATTTAATGGACTTTTCACCATGAAATAATATAATTATTATTAAAACCAACGAAAGTGACAACATGTCACTCTCTTAAATCTTATAAGTATAATAATTTTAATTTAGTGATAAACTCCATGAAACTTAGAACATGAATAGTCTCAATAAATATAATAAAATTATCTACATCATATTAATTTATTTATAATTTTTAGGGATTAAATGATTATCATTAATTATGACACAATTGTGATGTTGAAATTATTTTATTGATTGAAATATCAAATAAATGATTTTAAAAGTATTAAAATAAATATTATATGAACTATTTAATGTGATCCACTACTTTTCTAGATACAAATGACATGTTATGAATCTATTAAATATTTTAGTTCAAACATATCTTCTGTATATATCTTATTTAAACTCAAATAAATGATTAGTGTCAAAATTGACACTATTGTTAATTTATAGAAATTAAATATTATAAAATTGTTTAAAAATCACAAAAATATTTAAAAATTTTAAATTAAATTATATATGGTCGAAAATGTAATAAAGTATATAATTATGGACCATTCACAACATATAAGTAATTATTAATAATGATTTAAAATTTAGAATATTATTACCACAAATAAAATTAAATAGATTATATAAGGATAAATCATGTTGATAATGTTTAAAATAAATTTCCAACTAGTCTAAATTTTATTGGATGATGATATTAAAACCCTATATAATATAATATTCATATTTGAGTCATTTTTGGAGGTTTTTAAGTGGGGTTGGAATTTATTATAAATTAATATTTCTTATAATTCCAAAGGTGCCACTCCCATCCCTTATAAAAGGGCACCTCCTCCCTCTCCTCCTCACACAACATTGAGCATTCATGCTCGGCAAAACTCTGAAAATTTATCTTCTCCACTTCCCTAGAAACATCATAGAGGTCCTTTTCTTCTTACAAAACCAATCTTAGTGCCCTAAGAGGAGATTTCAAAGAGGCGTGTCGAAGAAGAGGTAATATCTATTACCAATTCTTTCAAATTTATTTCATCTTCTACTTCTTCTTATTTAGTTGTTTCATTATGAATTAATAACATAATTATCACTCATATACTTATATGTTATTATAAATATGAAACAACCCTATTTCACCTTCAATCCATCCTACGAAAAATGAAATCAACACGTGTGCGTACGTACGGAATACCGTCTCCACGCCGTGTTGTAATCTGTTTTCCACCACCACCTTATTTGTATGGGTATAATGGTGTAAATAATAACTATATGTGATTATTGTAAAGTGATATTGATTCTGAAAGAGTATAAAAACACTTCAATACAATTACGCGATCATGGGAATGATATCATCGCTCGTGTGTATGTTCGGCCTACCGTCTCCATGATGTGATGCGAATCGTTCTACATGATCTTCATTGAATAATGATTATATAAATTAATTGAATGAGAAAATATGATATATATTACACTAATACCATTCTGGAAATTAGGTATCTATAACCTAAAAATAAGAATAATAATTTATTTGACAAAACAGACATAAGAACAGAAAGAAATAAACACCCGAATAACAAGTAGTAATAAAATATTACTAATAAGAAGCTAAGAATATAACCATATATGATATCATAACAATGAGTATGACTCTGGAATAATTCAATTAAATTATTTAAATCATTATACATGAGGTTAGGACACGTAAAAAGCATATTGGACCTAAGGTAAGGGAAAATATCTCAATCTGAATTTTTATCCAAGATTGTTTATACTTCAGAATTTACTGGGGAATATTTATCATCCACATCCATGTTTCCCCAATATTTAATATTATTTCTATCCTACTAAAATTTTATAAAAACAATTTTACCCATTGGTAAGTTTTTAGTAAAATATATGAAAGGAATCTTATGTCATTTTTAGTACGAGGTACTTTTTTGACTTATCCGGCCAAAGTACGAGAAGAATGTTTTTTTAACTTATATGACATGAATGGATTATTATGATTTCATAGAAAATAATTTCCATGAAGATTATTTTACATGTTTTAAAGTTTATTTTTAATAAACTTCTTTTAGATTAAAATTTTAATACAAGTTAAGAAAGGAAAAATGTTTTTGAAATAGAAAGGATATTTTCCTCAAGAATGGAGTCCAAGTGTTTTATCAAAATTATTCTAAATCTAAGATAATATAGGGTTCTGTTTCTATCCCTATTTTTACATTGATTTGATTATGTTATGATAGAATCAATTTTATGGTGTCCTTTTATCTTATATAGATTATGTTATGTTGGCATGATGTTTAAGAATCCCATTTTTATTACATGGGTTTTTCTATGATGTATGATTTATGATTTTGTGGCACACATAAGATTGATTTCATTATGAGATGGGTGGGACCTATATCTCCCTCAAATTAATTGGGTAAAGATTTATATATCATGAGATAGACATGGCTGGAACGACAAGTTAATCCGGTTCAGCGATACAAGATTGGAACGTGGAGTGAACTCGGTTCAGTAATGGAATTTGTCCGCTATGATAGTCTTGGTAATGAGTCTTGACTAAAATGAAATGATTTTTTATGATTATGTATGAATTCCACAAAGTTATTTGTTTTAAGTTATGATTATTGGGATTACATTTCACCACTATGATTTATCCCATGTTATGATATTATGATCTCTTTTGCAGGTTAAGATATTCAAAATGTTATGTTCTGATGAATATGATATGATTGATATTTCTTTTGTTTACCCTTACTGAGCATTTGAGCTCACCCTTTTGTATGTTTCCTTTTCCCTAGTTCAGGAAGAAGGGTATTAAGTAGGATATGCCAAAAAGGGAGTCTAGATATGATGAAATAAATGGGAGACAATGTAAATGATTTGTGAACCAGTTGTTTATGTTTCCCAGTTTCTAAAGACACTATACCTATATGGTACTTTCATGGTTTTGTTATATGTTTTAATAAGTGTGCTTCAATTTTGAATTAATAAAAATGTATGTAAAGTATGGGTCATTATAGGTGGACACGTTTTGAATTTTAAATACTATTATGTGAAGTAATACAAAGTTTAGAGGATGTGATATGTGGGATAATGCGGTTATGATAAGTAGATGTGGGAAAATATTATGTGAAATTGTTTTTGATATAATTATTCTATTATAATTATTTATTATAAATATTAGGATGTAAAAACCAGAAGAAAAAACTAGAAGTAATCTTTTAAGTATAAATGAATGTTATGTTATGATTTAATTAAATTAAAAATATAGTGGATTGCTATGATTGTAGGGGAGTTGTGGAATTAAATATATTAAAACTAGAGTTGTACCTATGTTGAGTATATATTCACACATTTAATTATTTCAATGATGTTTATTATAGTATTCATCACTCAATATGTTACCAAAATTGTATTTGGAATCTACGAGAGCTAACATCCATGTTGTATTAGATTTTGGGGGAACCCCGATATCCATTGGGTATTGGATGTACATCTACCATTCTCTCTTGTTTTTCATGTGAGATGTTTCATTCTTAGAGACGTTGTATCTCATCATTGATTTTGTATTCTACCAATACATTTAACCACATGAAATTTTATTCACAAGGGTGATTTATTCCTTTAGAGGCACATTTATAGAGAAATAAGTTATAGGTCCCCTTCATGATAAATTATACTTTTAATGGAATATGTTTTATTATATTCATATAATTTTCTATGTAGAGTGTTCTTATTATGAGATGAATTGAATAAAACTTTACTTGTAATGGGTGGAATTATATATTTTTCTATTTATTTTTTAGAGTATTCAGTATGATCTATCCATAATAACACAAGGGTTTATGTGGAGGTTCCTATTGAGTATTTTGGAATACTAACCCATTTATTTAGAAGTTTAAGATTTGCAGGAACAGTTTTAAGATTATATTGCACTATATTTACTTAGTGCATGTGAATGTTATATGGAGATAAAGGAGTCACATTATTATTTTCCATTACATTAAGTTAATTAAGGAATTTATCGAAGTCTATTCTTATTTGGATTATTCTTTATCTATTTTTGATTATGTGACATTATATGTAATTTTAGTCCCATTCAATGCTCTTGTGATGTTAGATTATTATCCATAATGGTGGTGTGTAGTTGTTTCCAAATAAAGATGAAAATCTATCCTATAAATTGAATTAAATACCTATGGTGCTGGTTATCACCCTATGTTATAGGTGGGCTTCAAGGGTCACTCTCATTATCTCCACTAACTTAAGAGTTTTCATTTTAGGGATGATACATAACACAAGAGCTCCCCCCACTCCATAACATGTGTGTAACACTAGAATTTCATTGGAGTTGATGGAGTTTATGGAAAATAATTTTATGATTTTATTGGTCAGTGGAAGCCTTATAATGTAGAAATTGGTTGATTATTTCTTAGGGATCTTGATCAAGATCATTTTTGTGAATGAAAAGAATTGACATTGAGGTACGTTTTTATTTTTCTTCATTTATATGTTTATTTAATTTCACATCAGTATATATTATGTTATTTTTGTTTCTTCCATTGGATTTAAGTTTAATTATATCCTTCAAAAACAAACTATTTCACCAGATAATTTATAATGATAAAATGGTTTTAAACCATTTTATGTGTCCTTGATATATACATACAATAAACTTCCATGAACAAGAAATATTCTAGTTCAATTTCTATGTAATGTTTACTTTTTATATTTTTTTTCATAGAGGATGCTATAATAAGAATACCCTTGTAGAGATTATACCAAATACTAAAAATAATAATGAAAGAGAGCATTGTAGTATAAAAACATTATTCCTTATTCACCACCCACATTCCCAAGGGATACCATTATGATAAAACAATACACTTAGACAATTTTATAAAATTAAATCTATAATATGATATGTTCAATTGAAAAAACCTGTATATTACTTATGTGTTAACTTATTCAAAAACATTTATGGAAAATACGTCACATGTGTAATGGTAATTAAAAAATAAAAATTCTTAAATCATATCAAAAATATATTTTGATAGAATTTATCAATATCTAAAGTTATCACATCTTATAATAAATATTTAACTTATCCATTCATTTATTTCATGTCCTATTAAATATTTATGAGTGTTTACATTTATTCTTCAAATTATCATACCACGAAAACAAGAGTTTCATGGTATACATAACATAATATTTTTTTTCATACAATAAAGTATATTTTTTTTAGTTATAAACGTAAATTTTTAAGGTTGATTATTTTTATACCAATTTTATGTTATGATTTTTTTGAATTATGTTCACTCTTTATTATTGGTATATTGATAATAAAAGTTTTTTTTGGAATTCCACTATCATAGAATCATAATATCAATTCTAAAAATGTAGGGATTTACTGCCTATCATACCATAATTTTCTTGGATATAGTTTAGTGTCATATAATTTTAAACCTTAGAATAAAATAGTGACATATAAAGAATTTATGAGATAATAATATATGAATTATTGTTAAACTAAAATATTTTGGTATCAAACACATTCTAATTGTGTTGAAGTAAACCGTGTTATAGAAAACATAAATACATCATGGATCTATGCATGGGGAATCATGTTCAATGTTATGATGAATATAGATTACTTATTTATCCCACTGTAATATATATTGATCATATAAAATTTCTTGTGATTATGGTTAAGAAATTTAAAACACCCATATGTATTTTTTAAAATCTTAATAAGTCAATGAGAGGTTAATTCACAATTTATAAATTGTTATACCATGTTAGAATGTTTAGAAAACATTTCAATTATGGTTGAATTGTTTCATTATTCTTAGAAGTCTACGGAGTGTCATTAGAGGAAAAATAATGTTATTGAATTCTTGTGTAAATATTTTATAATATCTTTTAAATAGTGTGTGTGAATCTCTAAATCTATATAATTTCATTATCTTTATCCTTTGACACAATGGTTCAAACAAACTATACATTGAAGATGAATTATTCCCAAGAATTAGAAGATTCATAAAATCTATGTATTATACTTAGAAGGGGGACACTTGTAGCATTGTTGGATCTTTATAAGCTCATATATAATTATGTGGGCATATTATCTTCAAGAATGTAATGTGTAATGTTCATGAATTTTATTTTATTCAATTTAAATAAATAGTAAAATATTGCTGAAGTAATTGGTTTGTATAGTTTATTTCTACTATATTTGGACAAGGATTTTACCCAATAAAATCTAATAGTCGTATTAGAGAGGGTATATATACTTCTATTACATATGGATCAATTTTTTAGTAGATGGTAAATTTTAAAAAATAGATTTTCACTAAAGCATTTTTTTTATGAAAATGGTCATTGTTTATGAATATTTTCAAAAACAGGACATGTTTCTAAAAAATAGATGTGTATTATGAAAATTTTAAAAATAAAATTAGATACTGTGTAACCAAAAGGTATTAAGACCATAATGAATTCACTTTGGGTGAATCACTGAAACATTTTCTTTTACATTCCACCATCAAAAAACTATCATCACCTATTAATATGATTAAAATGATTAAATTTTTCACTTTTCTTCCACATAGAGAAACAAAAACATGATGGATATAATGAATTTATATTTTGAACATTCAAAACAAATCGATTCATACGTGGAATGTTCCTAAAAATATAAGATCACACACTCCACTATTCATCATGTATACAAATTAGAATATTTTATGCTTGAACTCATATTACATACATATGTCTCTAAACTGATGTATTTATCTCTCATATAATCAATGAAATGATATTTAAATACTATAGTAAGAAAATTTTTCAGCCTCTACCAATAGACTTACTATAATTATGTATATAATCTTTTTTCTTCTTCACACACTTATCTTGTTATAAAATACCGACTAATCAAAATATTGGAAAACCCACCAACATCTATAATTATTTACTGGGAAGTCTTGTTAAAAGAGGAAAAATATTAAATCTAATCAACAAGAATAATCTCAAAAATATGTATCATATACCAAATAAACCTTTATCCTATTTAAGAATATCTTCAATATTTACATAAAAGTATATTAATTTCAAAACATGAGTTAATAAAGACCGCTTATATATTCCATCTATTGGGTATATTTTTATTCTACTTCCTATGTTACATAGTCTTCAATTCATTAAAAAATCTTATTACTTTATAGAAAAATTTCTTTCATTGACAATAAACTAACTTATCTCTAATTATATACATCATTTTTAAATTTTAATTCGAAGGAAAATAAAAATTATCAACTTATCCCACATCAATTTGTGATATTAGATCAATATATTCTTATTATCCTCTATTTACATATTTTGGTGACATTAGGGGTTAATTATTATTATTTTTGAATTCATCCATGAAGCCATATTATCAAATTCACTCAAAACAATACATTCGAAAAAAATCATGTCATTTCCATGAACATTATTATATGATCATGTACTTCATAAAAAAAACAGGCATACTGTGATGTGATAATTGTGGTTTATAAAATGGTTAAATCTAACCACTCAAATTATAAGAATGTTATGACATGACCATATCATTTATAGTGTGACTTTTGAAATCCATTTAAAATAGAGGATCATAAATTCTTCAGGTCTTATGACATTGGGATATGATTACTAGCTTCACAATATAATGTACACATTCATGGTGCATCCTCCTTAACCATACCAAATAGTATGAACATGGAAAATCATAGAACAACCATTGTTATGTTATCATCATGTAATGAGAGGCCAACTCAATTATTGTCATATTTTTGAGCCAAAGCATGGGATGATCAGACTTATTATTGTATTATTGTTCATTACTCACAGAATTCATTAATTATAGTAAGGAAATAGTAGCATAATCCTAAATAGGGTGGTGTGATTTGTTCTATCTTCTCTATAATAACTCCAAACAAAACTCCTCAACTTTAATATTCTTTTAATCACTTATAAACATCAAAATGACTTTCAAATAAACTAGAAAATTCGATTTTAGCTGAAATTGAATGTGTTTCATTTATTTCTGATGTTTTTAAAATGTTAATGAAAAAAAATATAAAAATAAGGTCACATATCACATTAACTTTACATTATCTATCAATAAGCAATCTATCCATTCCAACCACATATGTTTAGAAGAAAACTAAATCTAAAAAAACTTATCTCTCACAACAATATCCACATTTGATTTTTATTCTCAATTATTAAATTTATTCATCCTGTAACTTATCAATGAATCATAATTCATTAATATTTTTCTTATATGAGAAAAATTTGATTTAAAAAATAAGAAATATTAATAATAATGTGAAATCCATATATATTAATTAATTACACTCTCTTTCAAACAACCATTATCATTACTCTTATCAACTAATCATAAACAACTATTTGTTTACTTATTCCAAAGAAACATTTTTCACATGTACTGAAAAATAAAAATAAATTAGTCCCTAAATTATCCAACCCAAACACCAACACACATTTTCTAAATACATAGATGTCCCCTTTTAAAAAACTTTTTATATATATCATCCCCTTAAAAGAAACATCTTCTTTGATTTTATATTTTTATCTTCCCATTTGATAACAAAATTATAAATAAAATAAGATAGGGGATGAGTCACCATGACTTATCCCTGAGAATAATGAGTCTAATCTCCCATTATCAACCAAAACCATTAAAATTGTAACGTCCTATATCCGGGTGCCACCCAAAAGTCCCCCAAACCCATTTGGTCACATAACCTCAAATGAATTTCCCTTAACACCAGAGGCTACCGACTAGTAGCAAGGGACATGGTGTGATAATGGGGATACTATGACCTCATTGAATGAGTATACAAAATGGAAAAAAATATAGTTAACAATAGTGGAAATAGTAATACTATACAATAAAAGTAAACAACAGAAGACCGATAGTAATGAAACAACTAGAGAACATGTATAAATGAATCATGTCACATGTGTCTAAGAGAGCATCCAAACAAGTCACAAAGCTCGAAATACAATATAGAAAACAAATTACAGGAAAAAAGTAAACTCTAACAGCACTTCAAGCCTCAGCTTAGCCCCACACCCTCCAGCTCCCAAATCAATCAACTACCTGATGAAGAAGGGATATTTACCCTATATATATCTATAAAAATATAATTTGTTTTGGGTCCAAAAAAATGACCCAAATAGGGTGTGAAACAAATCCCATTAGGAAACCACTAAAAGAGCTGTGCCTAAATGTCAGTGAAAATATAAATTAGGTAATATGAAAAAAAAATAAAAAATAAACTAGGTAGTACTTAAAAGTAAACAATCCTAAAATGTTCAATTACATTCATTTTCATTTAGAAATTATTCAATCTGCTGAATAATGTAACCTTGAGATATAGACTAAGAGATGTATCCCCCTATGTAATAGTAACAAAACAGATGTATCAAAAGACCATATAAATAATCAAGGAAGACTTAGTCTAGGATGGTGCTTTAGATGGGAAGACTTTTCACAATCATTAAGCCATTCAAAAACTACCCTTTGGGAAAGCTCTCACATTCTAACCCCTTTGGTTTAACATAGCTTTGATTCATTTATTTAATGACTCTTTGAGAAGCTCTAATAGTCTAACCCCTTAGGTATGACATATCACTAATCAATGACAAATGACCTTTGGGGTAGCTCCCACGGTCAATACCCATAGGTCAAACATAGCATCAATAAATTATAAATGACATCGTGGTTAGATCTCACAGTCAATACCCCTGGGTCAACATAGCATAAATCAATTATAAATGACCTCCTGGGTAGCTATCATGGTTAATAAACCTGGGTAAACATAGCATAAATCAATTATAAACAACCCCCTAGGTAGCTCTCATGGTCAATACCCTAGGGTCAATTATCTACACCAAGGCTCTCACGGTCCTATATAAATAATCATGGAAACCCCCATAGTTTTCTGGGTCCAAGGTTCTCACAGTCCATTGGAAACTTAACACACATAAAATATTAAAGAAGATCATGTAATCTATAACTACTACATGGATGACATTCAAAATGCATATCACATGCATTTCATATAATAAAAAAACTCCATCCTAATCAACCAAGGTATGGAAATCAAGGAAAGCCTAATAGGCAGCCTAGTCCAAATGACCATAACTATCAGTCAATAGAAATTCACCCATGGGGTGTCTTGTAACATGGTATCTAACCTTACATATTAGAAACTACCCTTTATCAATTAAATAAACCATAGAAGGTGATATACAGGTTTAAATTCCAAATCAAAAAAATACCCCAAACGTGGGTCTGTGAAACTTTTAGCATATATAATCCAAATAAAAACAACAAATGGAACAAAGCACCTACCTCATTGTTGTGTGATCAATATACTTGAACATCAACCCTTTAATCAGCCTGGATCGGCATAGACCTAAATAAAGGTGAAAACACCTAACCTTAAATTACTCACAAGAGAGGAAGAATCAAGAAGAAAGGCTTTAGGGGTTTTGGGAACTCACCGGTGGGATTCCAATGCACTTGATGGTGTCTCAATCGGAGGTCAGATGAAGAATATAGAGAGGTTCAATGTTCATTAGCCATTCCATCACTCACATGTACGAACCACAGGGAGAAGAAGACACATAGAGACATAATACATGACCCCTCTCTAATATATCAATTAAATAGAAATTTACACAACATATTCTTTAAAACTACACACCATGTAGTGGCCTTAACTGTCCCCTGACGTAAGCGGTCTTCCAAGTCACCAAACTACCATGTATTTAGTCCTTACACAGCCAGAACACAATTGTACACAGATTGATAGTTACACGACGTGTACTTAGAAAATACCCTTTACTTCCTTTTCCTGAAAACAACATGAAAATAAGATCCATACCTGAGTTGAAGATCTGGGTTCTTACAAACTTCCTCCCTTAAGTCTATTCATCCCTGAATTTTTCTTATAAGGGTGGCAAAGAAGAATATGTGAACAACTCCAAACATTGTGATCATACATCGACCTCCCTCTCCAAAGTCTTTCCTTGTACTTGCTCGTGATTCTATAGAACCCATACCAGAGGAACAGATCGACAATAGATAACCTTCATTCTGCGATCTACAATTTGAATAGGGTGATTCTCAAAGGATTCATCCACCTCCAACTCAACCTCATTGGGTTGAAAAATGTGAGATGGGTCTAAAAAGTAATTCCATAGCTGAGAAACATGAAATACGTCATGCATATCCTAGTAACTCTGAGGTAACTACAACTGATAGGAAATTGTCCCAACTCTCTCCAAATCCGCAAACAACATTACGTATCATGGTGAAAGCTTACCATGTCGATTAATTCTCTAATGTTTGAACCTCAGTGTTTGATATAAGAAATCATGACCTCCATCCTCAAACTCTAGAGGTCATCTCCACCGATCAACATAAGATTTCTGCCAAGACTGTGTAATATCCATCCTCTTCGTAATCAACTCCACCTGCTCAGTGATCTCCTGGAAAAGATGAGATCCCAGCATAGCTACCTCTCATACCTTCATCCAGCACAAGGTTGATCAGAATTTACTACTGTAAAAAGCCTCATAAGGTTCCTTCTGAATAGTTTCATGAAAAATATTATCATAGGAAAACTCCACTAGGGGTACGTGTCTCTCCCAAGAGCCCCCAAAATCTAGGACGCATATTCGAAGCATGTCATCCAAAACCTGAATTGTGCATTTAAACTTTCCATGTATTTAAGGATGGTAAGTTGTACCCTGAATTACATGTGTACCCAAATCCCTCTATAGTCCCTTCCAAGAACGATAAGTAAACTGGGAATCCCTATCTGAGATGATAGAGTGTAGAACCCCATGAAAAAATATAATCTATCAGATGTAAAACCTTCCAAGATCATAAACACTAATGATTTCCTTGATTGGAAGTAAATGTGCAACCTTTGTGAGTCTGTCAACAACAACCCATACATCATCATTTCCTCAAGGTGGCCTTGGTAAACCCATCATGAAATCCATCACGACATCATTCCACTTTCACTTGGGAATGGGTATTTGCTTTAAAATCCCTTCCAGTTGTTGATTCTCTAAATTCACATGCTGGTAGGTGGAACATATCATAACAAAACCAGCTACATCCCTCTTCATACCTGGCTAAAAATAATGACGATCTAAATCTCGATACATCTTGGTGACACTTGGATGAACTTCCCATACCGAGGCATGAAAATCTCACAACATCTCCTCACGTAAGTCTACTGGAACCCATAAATCACAATGAAAATGAAAAACCCCATTCTCACCTACTATCCACCCAAAAGTAGGGTCCTCTCCTAACACAATCTCTTATAAAACTAGGCTTTCAAAAACTGATAGTTTCCTCATTCACACTCGATCTATTAGAGTCAAGGTAATTACTTTAGAAGAGAGAAACATCTACCCCTGATTTTTAGGCACAACCAAATGCATCTCATATAATACGTCCATAAGATGACACTCATTACTATCCTCATAAATTGCCTATATCTGATTCCTCCTACTCAATGCATCATCCATAATGTTTCCTTTCCTTGGTGTGTAGGAAATTCTCAATGTAAAAAGATTGAAGGTACTCAATCCACCTTCACTATCTCAAATTTAGATCTCACAGAGTAAAGATATACTTTAGGATTTTTTGGTCTATGTACACGACAAATTGCTATCCCAAAAGATATTGTCTCAAACAACACAAATCATGCACAACCGCAAAAAACTCGAGATTGTTCTTTGGGTAATTTCTCTCATGTTTCCTCAACTTTCGAGACCCAAACATAATGAATTTCTCCCTCTACATAAGTATTTCTCCTATCCTAATACCAGATGCATCCTAGTATAAAGTGTAACTCTTTCTTGGATCCATAAAAATTAGTATAGGTTATAAAATAAATATCTTTTCATCTCTTGAAATGATAAATTACATGAAAATATCCACAAGTAATTTTAACAATTCTTAGTGAGGCCCTTTATAGGTTCTACTAAGCATGAAAAGTCCTGAATAAAGCATTTGTCCATCTAGACCTAGATAAATTTGTCCTCAAAGACTTTTTTCAACTTCTCCCAGGAAACTACGACTCTCAACATCTCTTGGTCTACTGATAATATTGTCTCTAAGAAGACATGACCCAAGAAGTAGATCTAATCCATCCAAAAGTGGAATTTTGTGAGCGTAGCATATAACGGATGCTCTCTCATTGTACTGAATACAATATCAAGATGGATGGCTTGGTCATGTCAAGTTTGAGAGTACACCAATATATAGTCCGCAAATACTACCACAAAAGAATCCAAGTAAGGATGGAACACTTAGTTCATCAGTGCCATGAAAGCTGTCGGCATGTTTGTGAGACCGAAAAACATAATAAAATACTCTTATAGACCATACCAACTTTGAAAGTCTGTAATAGGTATATCTGTTCGTTTACCACACAACTGATGATAACTGGATCTCAATTCAATATTCAAGAACACTCTGGCTCCTCCAAGCTGATCAAAGAGATCATCAATCCTCGACAAGGGATATCAGTTCTTGACCATTAACTGGTTCATCTTCTGATAATCTGCACAAATTTTGAGAGTATCGTCTGCCTTCATCGCAAAAAGGATAGCCAAACCCCATGGATAAGTACTAAGTCATATGAAACCCTTTTACTTAAAATCCTATAACTTATTCTTGAGCTCGTATAACTATGGTGTAGCTATCTTATAAGGAGTAATGGACACCCATTCAAATCCTAGAAAAATTTTGACAGATAAATCTACCTCTTGCTCCAAAGGTAAACCTGAAAACTTGTTTGGAAAGACATCTCTAAAATTATCTACTATTACAGGAAAGTACATCTATGAATTTTCCTGGTCATCTAGATATAAAATAGTAATTTGGGCTTTAATTTCTCCCAACCCATGATGCTCAAGTAAAAATCATCTCAAATGGACATTCCATTCACCCTTGTGTAGAAAAGATCTACCCTCTGGTGATGTGAAACTCACCCTACAGTGATTGCAGTCAACCATGGCCAGAAAAGAGAACAACCAGTCCATTATGAGGATGATATAGAAGCATGTCATCTCTAATACATATAGTTCCCAAAATAAGTGACACACACCAACCTCTAGAGGGAACTCCTTTCACTAACGTACACTAGTCATTCTAATCCCCAACTGAGTGTCTAGGGGAATAAAATCATCAAAAGTAAATATACAGAGCCCAAGGCTCTCCACAATTGAAACATATATAAAACTATGGGAATCCCCTATATAAAAATGAGATGAAGCTAAAACTAATGCAACTAGAATCATACCTCTAACTATAGAGGGTTCGGGATCCTACTCTTAGTGGGTCTATTCCATCACAAAAGTATGACTTGTACCACATCCCTAAGGCCCTGCTTGGATACCATGAGCTGATCCACTATGCTGTTGTTGAAAACCTATTATTTGGATACCACAACCACAACCACCTCCTTGGTGTAAATGTCATGACGAACTCCAGTTCCCTAACTAATGAGAAACTGGTGGTCCTTCTCTTGAATGTAGAGTTAAAACAAATCCCTTCTCACTCACTGATGGTGAGAAAGCCATGAAAAACACTGATTATGATCCATATTTCCATATGATCAGCACTCAACTAGGACTCTCAGGATTTTTTTCCTCATATTCGCATTCTTCCCACACTAGGTGCACAACACTTGTCTACCTAAAGAAACATCTCTTCTACTGGAAGAACCACTATTTTTAAACTCCATGTGGTGCTTATTTCTATCGGCCGAAGGAGTATCAACCCTAGATGCTGAACCACCCTGGCTTCCAGCTCCAAACTCCCTCAGATTCTTCTAGATAATCATCGTCTAGTTTACTATAGTATTTATATCATTCAACCTAAAAATATTCACCTGCGATCAGATGTATCAGATGTTGTATTTGAGACCATCATTAAATCGGCTAGACAATGATAACTCATCACCCCCCTGAATAGGTATGAAGTGCCGAAGATCTGTAAAGAAAGAAGAAGAATCCATCATTAAAATAGAACCATGCTCCAAATTCCTGAATTCCTAGGCCTGGTTGGACCTCAATGTCTTGGGGTAGAAGTAATCATAGAAGGTTCTATGAAACTCTTCCAAAAACATATCCTGATGATGTACCATCTGTGATATGAAATCCCACCATCTCTTAGAAAAATCACATACCATGTAAGTTGGAACCTTCAACCTCCTCTCAAGAGGAATATCTAGATGCTTGAAGATAGAAATCATGGCTTCCAACCATGACTCTGTAGCTTGTGGTTCTCCATCCCTTGAAAAATTGGGAGGATTTTGCTACGGGAACACTCACATCAGCTCTGTCATAGATAGAGCATGATGTGGTGCTCCTTGAAATGTAGTCATCATCCTCATAAATCCTTCACAGAATTGTGCATTAGAACTTGCATTCAATATAACAACTGGCGCCAAGATGGGTACGATAGGAGGATCTACTGGTAGTCCTTGATCTACTATTTCTTGTGTCTGATCATCACACTAAACCTAGATTAAAATCAGAGGACATCTTAGTGGATTGACTCTGCAAGTTCAAGTATACACCTCAGTTCATTATTATCAAGTAATGAAACTTTGAAGTGCTATAACGGAACATGATAAAAATATAATTCATGTTTTATAAAAGAGGGTCACATGTCATGTTGAAACTCTACATGGCGTGTTCCCATAAGCCTTAACATAGGCGCATACTCCTGCAACCTGGTCATGTAACACCCCATACACATGACATGTTCCGAATGAGACACGATGTGTACTTGAATATTACCTCCCACCAAGGTGCTTCTACACAGCTAGAACTACATGGTCCTACTGGTGTAACAGTACACAGTGTGTTCACCCTATACATGACGTGTACTACATAAGCTCCATCCACTAGTATCCTTAGTCACACAGCTAGATACATAGTCAATTTTTTCACAAAATTTACTCCCAATACAAAGTGGGTTCTACCAAGAGTTTACCAACCCCGTGTGTTTACTCATATAGTTAGGCACATGGTCAAAAAATACAAGGTGTTTAGATACAATACACAATATGTACAAAAGAAAATTCATTTATTCCAGAATATAAGAACACATAGCATATGTCCATAACATCACACAATGTGTTTTTTGGGTTTTATGGATAATAAGCCTCTAAAACATCTCTGGAACCCCAAGAATAATAAAATTTGGCCAAGGAATTACATGTTCTGATCTATGAGATTTTATACTCCCTATGAATCAATGTTTAGAATCATTATTTATATCAAAACTTGATAGAATTCAATTAATGTTCAAACATGATCCACTAAATTCGGACCCAAGAGGGACCATAACACCTCAGCAACCAAATATTGGTGTCTATTCCAATGAAACTTTACATATAACAATACCCTATTAAAATAGAAGGTAAATATATACTGAAATATATAACAACGACATGCATATCTAGGATAAAATATATCAAAAAATCATGAAATCAGTAATTCACCCTTAATGGAATGACAAGAACGCAAGACATGTGATCTATAGCAAGTGACTATATGATGCATGAGATGGAATAACCTCATCTAATTTGGTTGCAACAAGAATAGAACCATAATGATATCATTCATAATAGCACCAAACAAGTGAATCACCCAATGGTGAAATCAAATCAACTGTAACAATTGAAAAAAAAGAAAAATTGCAATATTCGAGGTAACATGGATTTTCCTTATACACGGGTTACAAATTCCTGATCACATATTATTAACAACTACCTATTTTTTCTTATCGCAATCTATTGGTTCTATATAGTAAGTAAAATAAGAAAAGAACTCCCTTGATACAACTTTGTAACGTTGCAGATCTAGTACCACCCAAAAGTGACCCGAACCCAATTGGTCACATAACCTCAATCAAATTTCCCAAAGCACCAGAGGATAGGAAATAGAAGTGAGGGACAAGGTGTGATAATGTGGACAATATTTACTCATTTTCATAGTATACACAACAAAAAATATATAGTAAACAATAACATAAACATTAATACCATATAGTACAATTAAAGAACAGAAGACTAATAGTAATAAAATAACTGGAGAATATATATAAATGATGCATGTCACATGTGTCTAAGAAAGAATCCAAAAAAGTCACAATGATGGATATAAAATAAAAAACTAAAGTACATAAAATCAAAAAAAACTCAAATAGCATCGCAATCCAAAGCTTGGTTCCATGCTCTCCAACTCCAACAACAATCAAGTACCTGATAAAAAAGGGCGCTTTCCCCAATATAAACCTCCAATAATATAATATTTTTGGGTCCAAAACATGACCCAAATAGGGTGTGGGACGAATCCCAGTATGCAACCACCAAAAGATATGGGCCTAATTGTCAGTGAGAATATAAAGTAGGTAATATACATAAAAAGAAGCAATAAACGTAGAAGAACTCAAAAGTAAACAATCCTACAGTTTTTAATTATATTCATTTTCATTTATAAATTATTGAATCTATTGAAAAATGTAACCCCATGATCAAGCCTAATATATATTTCCCCTCATGAAATAGTAACAAAATAGATGTCTTAGAAGTCCATCTAAATAATCATGGAATACTGAGTCGAAACTCATGATTTAGCTTGGAATACTTATCAAAATCATTCAACCATTCATAGATATCCCTTTGGGAAAGATTTCATGGTCCATCCCCTTTTGTTTAACATAATACCAATTAATTTATTTAATGACCCGCTGGGAAGCTCTCATAGTCTAACACCTTTTGTCTGACAGAGAACTAATCAATTACAAACGCCCTCCTAGGTATCTCCCATGGTCAATACCCCTGGGTGAAACATAGCGTCAATAAATTATAAATGACCTCCTGGGTAGTTCTCATGATCAATACCCCTGGGTCAACATTGAATAAATCAATTATAAATGACCTCCTGGGTAGCTCTAATGGTAAATACCAGTAGGTCATCATAGCATAAATCAATTATAAATGACCTCCTGAGTATCTCTAATGGTCAATACCCCTAGGCCAATCATCTACACCAAGTCTCTCATGGTCTCATGTAAATAAACATAGAAACCGCCATAGTTTTTTTGGTTCATGGTTCTCATGGTCCATTGAAAAAATAACATGCATAACATATCGAAGCGGCTCATGTAATATATGACTACTACATGGATTAAATTCACAATTCATATCACATGAATTTCATATAATAAAAAAATTGAATTCTAATCAACCAAGGAATTGAAATCAAGGCAATCCAACAGTCATCATAGACCAAATGACCATAACTGTCAATCAAGGGAAACTCACCCATGGGGTGTCCCATATTAAGGTTTCTAACCTTATGCTTGGGAAAATACTTTTTATCAACTAAATAAACTATAGAAATTGAAAAACATGGTTAAATTCAAAATCAAGCAATACTCAAAACATGGGTATGAAACACTTTTAGCATATATAATCAAAATGTGAACAACAAAAGGAACCAACCACCTACCTTGATGTCGTATAATTGATATACTTGAACATCGACCCTTGATTCGGCCTAGATCAGCGTATATATAAAAAATGTGATAAAATAAAAACATTGAATAACTCACCTGAGAGGAGGAATCAAGAAAAAAAGGCTCTAGGGGTTTTGAGAACTCACCAGTTCGGTTCCAACACATGCGATAGTGTCTCAATCAGAGCTCAGACAGAGAATCGAGAGGGGTTCAAAGTTCGTCAGCCATATCATTGCTCTCATGTATGAAGAAAGGTGAAAGTAAGACACATATGAACATAAGATGTGACCCTGCTCTGATATATCAATTAAAAATAAAAGTATAAAGAGAGTTCTTTGAAACTACACGCCATGTAGTGGCCTTAACTGACCCTCGACTTAAGCAACCTTTTGGGTCACCACACAGCCATGTATTTAGTTGTTACACAGCTAGAACACGACTGTATGCAGCATGATAAGTACATGTTGTCTACTAAAATGTACATGGCATGTACTTAGAAATATTAATTTTATTCCTTTTCTTAAAAAACTACCTGAATTCAAGATCCATACCTAAGATGAAGATACAGGTTCTTACACAAATGAATTATTTATAAATGTTTTGGTAAATAGATCCACATATTGTTTCCTTATCAGAAAAAATCCAACTTTATCACTCCTTTATCAACCATTTCCTTTATCAATGTTACCTGGTATCAATGTGATTTGACTGAGAATGTTGATATGGGTTCCAAAAAATATTAATAAAAATTTTATTATCACATCCTACCAGTAGTGGAATCATTAATTCCACCTTAAAATCATTAACATGAGTCATTATACACATCTATTTGTTTATTGATAGGGTTACACCAAAAAATTATAATTCCTCTATACTTAATGTATTATTACATTACTTCTTTATGTGCTAAAATACACAGATGTCCCCTTATAAGAATACTCCACTAAATGTAAACTCCTCATCACCCACACTTCTAGCCCAATATGTATCATAAAATCCATATAGATCAAGATTTTATTTAGTTTTATATGACATACAAACAATAAGAGTGTTATTTATGTACATTAGAATATTATTCATTGTATTGAAATGATATTACATTGATGCACTTTGATACCATGTTTATAATATGAAATGATATATTATATCTGGTATTAAAGTAGTTAAATAGAGTAAACTTCCAATGATTTTTTCTGAACTCCATTTCATTTACCAATTTATCATAATAATCATTTTAAAGTTTGTTCAAAATGAAATTGTCATAGAAAATACATTTTCATCTTCCATACCAAACTACTTCAAAAGCTCTTGGACATACATATCTTGATAATGGAAAATGTAATCCACCTATTTACAAATTTTCATACACAATAAATGATTCATCTCTCCCAATATTTAAATAAAAAAACTATTACATTTGAGTTTAAAACTCAGTAAAAACACAATATTTACTTCTATAATATATAATATCATCAATATATAAAACAATAATGAGATATATCTACTCATTTCTCATTTATATAGATATTTCTATCCATTATTTGTTTTCTAAAATATAGTATCCTCAAACATGATTCATGCTTTAAACGACATACCATTGGATCTTGTTTTAACCCATATAGTGACTTAATTAATGTAACGACCCGAAATTTTGAATAAATCTTGTTTCCTAATTTTGTGTGTTATTTTATTTCATACTCAACGGAACTTTTTTATTTAATAAAATGAGTATAATTAAAATGAGACTATTTGGTTTTGACTATTATATGACCGTTAGTCAGTATGACCTTTGGAAACTAAATGTTGCGATTATTGTCTCTAAATACAAGTGGTCTTGGTTAATTAATATAGAAAGAAGATTTGATGGGCTCATCCAGTAGTCTCGGGTCAATCGAAACCCATCTAATAGAACTTGGGAAGGAGGTAGCACCACTGGGCTTTGCTATGGACCAAAACCAAGCCGAACATCATCATGTGATGCTAGAATAGAATCTCCTTCGCGAGACGTTCAAACTGATAGAAATTACTACACGTGCGATGTTGGCCGAGCCACCCTCAGATTCTCTCACCTTAGAACACCTTACACTTAGGTCCTATGCTGGGGTTATAAGGGGATATGTAAGGAGACCGTAACTACCTTCTGTAATCCTTTGATTTAAATAAAAATTGTGATTTCTTCTTATGATGAAGTTTGTGGATTTTAAAATTTCCCAATATATATAGTATGTATATTATTGATGAATTCTAGAAAAAATATATTTGAAAATATTTATTTAAACCTTAAATAATTAATTATGTGTAATGATTTCCAAAAAATGTTCTTCTACAATTATATACAGTAAGAAATTTAGTGTCTAAAAAGATCAACTTGATTTTTGATGAATAATAAATTATAAATCATGATTTTACACTTAGGATTAGTAATGTGACCAAATAGATTAGTAAACTCACTTAAAAAAGTATTAATATAATCTAGGCACCTTGATTAAGTAATGTGATTCAATAAAATAGGTAAATGACTGTTTCAAAAATTATTAGTCAAGTATCAGTTTTTTCTAGTGAATAGTGTTTTTTAATTAAAAATTAAATTAAAAATATTTATAAAAATATTTTTATAAAATGTAGTTCATTTTCTAAATCAGAGCACCAATATTTGGTTAAGGTGAAATTTATGGATTTTTCTAAGAAAGTTGAATTTTCGGTGAATAGTGAAAATATAGTTTTTATGTTACGGGTGTTTAATGACATCATTAAATGATGTATTAAGTATGTAATAAATATGTTAGACTTATGAATAGTAATATAAGTTATTAGGTGTCCCAATTGGCCAATACCATGGGAAAATACCATGGGCAAGCCCATGATTTTTCCAATACCACCAATGAGGTGTCCCTTGGCCGTTAATGCCTTGTCCCCTCACTTACCCTATAAATACCAAGCCATTATCTCATCTTTTCGATTCCAAAATCATCATCAACAGATTTAGGGTCTCCTTACCTCCCAATGAGTCCTCCCAAGGAGCCCTCAATCCTCCCAAGGTCCCAATCTTCATGATTTTGATGTTACTCTTCAAGGTAAGGGATTTACCTCTCTCTTTCTTTCCAAGTACTCTCTTTTATGTCATTTATTTTATGCTCCATGTTATTATGTTGGAGGATGTTCTTTTATATTAATCCTACTTTCCTTTTCATGTCCATATTATTATATACCCCTCTTGATCTCATCAATTCATTTTAAGAATGTTTAAGTGGCACCGTTAGGCTACCGAATTTTTAAGGGATTCTTTCACCCTTCTCATTTTCAAGTTATATTTTCATGTCAAGTCTTTAAAGTTACTATTATTATGTTGGGGTATGATATATATATCTATAATACTGATATTTATCTTCATATTATTAGAGACCCTATTTATCTCATCAATTGATTTTTTTGATGTTTTAAGTGACCCCGTTAGGCTGCCGAATTTTCATAAGATAAATCTTATTTTTGTCTTCCTTCCATGTTTTTCATTTAATATGTTATGTATTTCAAATTTCATTACCATGTTCTTATATCCCTTATATCATGTCACTATAATTTTTATGGATAATTTATGAGTGAGTGACCCATTTCCCCTCTCTTTTCAATGTTTTCTAAAACCCTGTAACATAGCCGTTATGCTGCAGAATTTTCGTCTCAAAATATCTTTCTCTTTTTATAAAATTCTTTTATTTTATTAAGTAAATACTTAAACATAATTTTCCACTGGGGTATTCACATATATAAATAAATTTTCTATTTTAATTCTGGGATTTACATAAATGAAATCCACTTTCCATTTCTGTGGGTTTAAAGTGACATAAAGATCATGTCTTTAATGCAGTTTTTAAAATGTTATGATTATGAAATGAAACCCATTTATTTTATGCTATATGGGTTATTTATGAAATGTTTGATGATGATATATGTGGCTCACATGATAACAAGGAAAAATTAAGGGTGCACCCTGATAGCCCTCCAATGCATTGGGTAATGATGTAACCACTAGAGATAACAATTTTAATGATACCTTGGTTAATAACCTTGGTAATTTCAAATGACACCTTGGGGATGGACCTTGGTGATATGTTCATGATTGTCTAAGTTAAATGTTGTAGCCACATATTAAAGTTATGAATCATGTTCTTTACATTATTATAACCTCGTGATCTCATTCTCATTCCTTAAAGTTATTTATCATGACTTTATTAATGTATCTGAAGTTCACATGTTAAATGTTTCCCCTTGTTTCCCTTAATGGGCCTTATGCTCACCCTTTCATTTGATGTTTGTCCCCAGGTTATGAGATGCTGTAATGAACCTAGGATGAACATAAGGATAACCCTTTGAATTGTTTAAGAAGAATGTTTTATGTTTTCATGTTTTAAGTTCCTGGTTTCTAAGACACTAAACCTTAAAGATCCTTGTTTTTGTATAATGTAATGAAAGTTAACGTGATAAAAGGCGGGATGTTATAGTTGGTATCAAAGGATGGTTTAGTTATTTTGTGGAAATTAGGATATAAAATCTCTAGGAAAAACCCTATAGAAATGCTTAAATATAGTAAATCTTCCTGGTATTTTGGTGAGTATTAAGTAAGTGGTTTATCAAGAAAATACATCCCTGTCTGGATACGAGCAGGTAGAGGTGGATCTGGCACAGATATAAATAGGGGTAAAAACAGAAAACACCATTTGAGCTAGAATAGAATTGGAATTGGTACACGACAGTAGGCCTTGATGAACTCTTGGTTATAACACTCCTGGGGGATATGCTTTGGTAAATTCATAAGCTTATTATGAACCATTATTAAAGGAACAAGGATAAAATAAAATAAAGATTCACATGAGAATATATGATCATGGATAACCTAGATTGGAACCCAGGGGATCACAAGTTAGGATATTCTTTATTCTATATGTTTATCCTTCTATACTTAATGTTTCCTTTTCATGATTATTGGCTAAGTATTTAAGCCCATAATTATACTTTCTTTTCTTAGTTAATGGTGGGAAATAGGAGAACATGTCCCAATAATCAATGTCATAAGAAATGTGAAGATTACTCTATTAATGTGATAGAGATAATGAGAGATCAAGTTGAACATATTGTGATTATGCCAAACCAGCTATAAAAAATCACAATTAATAATTGGTACCTATTTGAATTCCCAAATTCATCAAGGAAGAAGAAGGCGAAGTCTCAAGGATGTTCATCTGATAAAGTTGATAAGGGAAAAAAGACCCAATTTCCTTTGTGCAAAAAGTGTGAAAATGGGAACCAAGTAGAATGTCACAAAGGCATCGGGAGATGTTTTATGTGTGGGGTGATAGGCCATAAAGTAGTCTATTGCTTCCAAAAATGGATAATGTGATGAATAGAGATCAGGGTCGATCTAATGTACCTTATACTTTTCAATGTAAAAAATGTGGAGTAGTTGGACATTATCCAAGGAAATGATCTCTTGGAAGGGATGAGAAGCATGATGAGTATCAAAAATCTTCAAGGACAAGGGAACAATGAATGTCCTATGTTGAGACAGATCATGATGACTAAAGTACATGCAACTTCTTCGCAATAATTGTCTATGTCATGTTGTATTTTAGTTTGTGCTCTATGAGCATATGCTTAATGTTTTATGAGAACATCGAGTCACTACCTAAGATGGTTTTATATCATTAAGGAAAACATATATTGTTATGTACCACATGTTGATGTTGTGAAGCTGTTCCTTTTGAAAAAAAAGATGATTAGGGGATTAAAAGAAGATTATTATTTTAGAAGACGTTCATATGATCGAGGTAAATAGATTACTATAGTATTTTCTTTGAGGAGTAATGGTTGACTTATATTTTTAAGAGTCAGAAAATTTAAGGTGAAATTATAGTAATTTAGGAAATGATTAACCAATATTGGGGAAAATATGTTTAGGTTAGTTACTTTTGTTATAAGATGTTAGGAGTGATTGATTTTGTTTGGAGATGAACGATAAAGTTTATCTTGGAAGACCATGTTATCAAATCCTTCTAATATTTGGGTTTAAATCTTAGTTTGCTTTATTTTGAGGAATTTTAAGGATAGTTATTTATAGAAAGGTCTATGATGAACTCTGGGTAGTATCGTGGATCTTTGAAGATTTAAAGTAGTTTCCCTTCCAATGGGGTTCTTTCTTTTTGAAGAGTTGTTTTGTCATACCCTTTCTGTTTTTGGGATAAATGTTTAATCATAGATAGTTATTATTTTATGGATTATGTGATTCTTTAGAAGATGATTCTTGTTCTTTGATGAGACCAAGTAGTTTTGAATCCTCATTGTTCGGAGAAAAGATTAGTCCTGGTGAAACTTATTAAGGGATGAAACTCTACTTGAAGGTAAATATATTTCCTTGTGTTATTGTTCTATGTAGTAAATGAATTCCTCAAAATTATTAAAAGGAACGTAAAACAAAAAAGTTGTGGGTTTAAGTTTCCTACTGGGTAATAAAAGACCATTTAACCCATCACAAGTTTGTGATTTTCTGGTTGTTAACTTCCTCTTAGATATGTTTTCTATCACCCTCCCTCAGAACATGACTCTTTGTTTTGTCCTGGGTTTTCTTGGGTGACTCTTGTACTTCCTTTTCTTTTATTTAAATAAATAGTGTTACTGACTCTTTTTCCGATGTGGGACTTTCAATGAAATTTCCACGCCCAATTTTAAAAATTGCGAGGACACAATTTCTCAAGGGGGGAAGATTGTAACGACCTGAAATTTTGAATAAATCTTATTTCCTAATTTTTTGTGTTATTTTATTTCATACTCAAAAAAACATTTTCCTTTAAAATGAGTATAATTAAAATTAGACTGTTGGGTTTTGACTATTATATGACCGTTAGTCAGTATGACATTTAAAAAAACTAAATGTTGCTGTTATTATCTCTAAATACAAGTGATCTTGGTTAATTAATATAGAAATAAGATTCGATGGCCTCATCCAGTAGTCTCGGGCTAATCGAATCCCATCTAACAGAACTTGGGAAAGAGGTAGCACCACTGGGCTTTGCTCTGGACCAAACCCAAGCTGGACTTCATCGTGTGAAGCTAGAACAGAATTGCCTTCGTGAGAAGTTAAAATTGGTAGAAATTACTACTCATTTGATGTTGGCCGAGCCACCCTCATATTATCTCACTTTAGCACACCTTACACTTAGGTCCTATGTTGGGGTTATAAGGGGCTATGTAAGGAGACCGTAACTGCCTTGTGTAATCCTTTTATTTAAATAAAAATTGTGATTTCTACCTATAATGATGTTTGTGAATTTTCAAATGTCCGGATAAATATAGTATGCATATTTTTGATGAATTCTAGAAAAAGGATATTTGAAAATATTTATGTAAACCTTAAATAATTAATTATGTGTAATGATTTTCAAAAAATGATCTTCTACAATTATGTTCAGTAAGAAATTTAGAGTTTAATAAGATTAACTTGATTTTTGCTAAATAGTAAATTATAAATAGTGATTTTATGCTTAGGATTAGTAATGTGACTTAATGGATTAGTAATCTCAATTAAATAAATTATTAATATAATCTAGGCACCTTGATTAAGTAATGTGATTCAATAAAATAGGTAAATAACTGTTTTAGAAATTATTAGTCAAGTATCAGTTTTTTTGGGTGAATAGTGTTTTTTAATTAAAAACTAAATTAGAAATATCTAGAAAATTATTTTTATAAAATTTAGTACATTTTTGAAATCATAACATCGATATTTGGTTAATGTGAAACTTAGGGATTTTTCTGAGAAACTTGTATTTTCAGTGAAAAGTGAGAATACAGTTTTTAAGTTACGAGTATTTAATGACATCATTAAATGATGTATTAAGTGTGTAATAAATATGGTCGACTTATGAATAGTAAAATAAGGTATGAGGTGTCCCAAGTGGCCAATACCATGGGAAAATACCATGGGCAATCCCATGGTTTTGCCAATACAACCAATGAGGTGTCCCTTGGCCATTAAAGTCTTGTCCCCTCACTTCCCCTATAAATACCAAGCCATTATCTCATCCTTTCGATTCAAAAATCATCCTCAAAAATTTTTTGGTCTCTTTACCTCCCAATGAGTCCTCCCAGGGATCCCTCAAGCCTCCCAAGTTCCCAAACTTCAATATTTTGAAGTCACTCTTCAAGGTAAGGGATCCTACCTCTCTCTTTCTTTCCAAGTACTCTCATTTATGTAATTTATTTTATGCTCCATGTTCTTATGTTGAAGGATGTTATTTTATATTCATCCTACTGTACTTTTCATGTTCATATGATGAGAGACCCCTTTTTTCTCTCATCAATTCATTTTAAGAATGTTTAAGTGGCGTTGTTAGGCTGCTGAATTTTTAAGGGATTCTTTCACCCTTCTCATTTTCAAGTTCTATTTTCATGTCAAGTCTTTCAAGTTACTTTTATTATGTTGGTGTATGATATCTATATCTATCATACTGATATTTTATGTTCATATGATTATATACCCTATTTTATCTCTTCAATTCATTTTTTTAAGTTTTAAGTGACGTCATTAGGCTGCCGAATTTTCATAAGAGAAATCTTATTTTTGTCTTCCTTCCATGTGATTCATTTCATATGATATGTCTTTCAAATTACATTACCATGTTCTTATATCCCTTATATTCTATCCCTATACTTTTTATGGATCATTTATGAGTGGTTGACCCATTTCCTCTCCCTTTTCAATGTTTTCTAAAACCCTGTAACATAGCCATTATGCTGGAGAATTTTCGTCTCAAAATGTCTTTCTCTTTTTCTAAAATTATTTTATTTTATTAAGTGAATACTAAAAGATCATTTTTCTACAGGGTTATTCACACACATACATATACATATATATATATATATATTATATTTTAATTCTGGGATTTACATACATGAAATCCTCTTTCTATTTTTGTGGGTTTAAAGTGACATAAAGATCATGTCTTTAAAGCAGTTTTAAAATGTTATGATTATGAAATGAAACCCATTTATTTTATGCTATATAGGTTATTTATGAGATTTTTGATGATGATATATATGGATCACATGATAATAAGGACAAATTAAAGGTGGTCCATGATATCGCTCTAATGCGTTGGGTAATGATGTAACCACTATAGATTACAATTTTAACGATACCTTGGTAAATAAACTTGGTAATTTCAAATGAAACCTTGGAGATGGACCTTGGTGAAATGTTCATGATTGTCTAAGTTAAATGTTGTAGCCACTTATTAAAGTTATGAATCATGTTCTTTTCATTATGATATTCCTCATGATCTCTTTCTCATTCCTTAAAGCTATTTATCATGACTTTATTGATGTATCTCAAGTTCACATGTTAAATGTTTCCCCTTGTTTCCCTTACTGGGCCTTCTTCTCACCCTTTATTTTTATGTATGTCCCCAGGTTATGAGATTTAGTAATAAACCTAGGATTATCATAAGGATAAGCCTTTCAAGTGTTTGAGAAGAATGTTTTATGTTTTCATGTTTTAAGTTCCTGGTTTCCAAGACACTAAACCTTAAAGATCCTCAGTTTTGTAAAATGTAATGAA
This sequence comes from Viscum album, assembly GCA_963277665.1. Taxonomy (NCBI): domain Eukaryota; kingdom Viridiplantae; phylum Streptophyta; class Magnoliopsida; order Santalales; family Viscaceae; genus Viscum; species Viscum album. The sequence continues at coordinate 1,480,310,550 of OY728141.1, read as the reverse complement.
AAGTTATGTTATAAAAAGGTGGGATGCTATAATTAATGTATAAGATCTTTATTCATCTTATCCAATAAATAAACCTTTTATTTGATATATAAGTATTACCTCTTCATGTTTACCTTTGATAATGGTAAAATTGACATTAATTTCAATGATCTTGTAGCATTTTTGAAAATAAATAAAAAAAATTATTATTTCAATATGGGAAACCATAGAAAATTTCTCATAAAATCCAATCCCTTCAATCTGAGTATAATAATTGAAAATTATTCTTGATTTATTGCACAACACTTTTCCTTTTTTAGTAAAATTATTTTAGAACACGGAATTTAGTCTAATAACATTCTAACCTATTAGCTGAGGTACCAACTCCCACATATTTTTCATAAAATACAATCCAATTATTCATTTGTATAATACAACCATTCTTAATGCATTAATTATTTTACAATAATTCCTAGTTTAAATTGAAAAATAATGATGTATATGTTGCACTCCCTTAAAATATCCATTTTTGAAACACTTTTTGTAAATCATTAGATATATTATAAACATCCACATACTTTGTCAACATTAGATAAATATTATGTTATCATTATTCATCACATGATAAAGTTAAATAATCATCTGCATCTTTAACACCACAAGAATCTTCAATATTTTAATAATTTTCATCATATTTTTCAATGAAGTCAATATCTTATAAATAAGTTATATAACTCATTATGTTTTTCATACTGATTTGATGAGTGTTCCAAAACTTTTACATCAAAACTATTAATAAAATACCCCTTTTCTATGATATAAAACCAATATCCACTTCTATTTAGAGAATTACCAAGGAAACATCCTTCGACACCTCTCTAGTCGAAAAACCAAATGTTTTATCCTTTTATTTGGAAATATAAGGGCCAAAAAACACTATTAAGTAATTTATGATAGGATACTTCTTATAGAAATTTTCAAATAGAGACATGTATGAATTTGTGGGATAAAAAGATAAGTTTTGAATATAAACCACTATACTAATCAGTTACCTCTAAAATAATAATGATGTGTAATACTCCAAAAACATTTATTGAGATATCTTTTAAAATTTATATTATTACATTCAGTGAAACCATTTTTTATGGGGTTTATAGTGAACTAAAATCATATTAGATACCATGATTTTCTATATATTCTTTGAATTTTTAACTTGTCTACTCAACTCCATTATCCATTTTAATTTTCTTCAAATAAAAAGAAAACTTTTTTTTAATTCTCCTAAAACTCTTATATTTTCTTATACCCTCTGGTCTATGATTCAATAAATCAATACATGTAATGCTAGTAAATAAATTAATAAATTAGATAATGTAACTATATATATATTTTTATTTCATCCTCATAGTCCCATAAAATTCTGACTAAATATGATACAATGGGTGAGGATTTTGAAATTATAACTTTTTTTGTGAAGAGTTGAAAATATTCCCCTTTTAGTATATGAAACGAATCCAATCTTTTTTACTGGTCAATGTAGGAACATCATAAACATTTTATTCATTTCCATGGTTATTTATGTTATTTTTTCATGGTTTTAAAGTTATAAAACATGTTTTTATTTAATAATTTTTTGATAATAATTGATTTAATTTCGTCACATTGATATTTATTTTAATACTTAATGGAATTTTTTAATTTAAAAATGAATTTTTTAATTAAATTAAAAGTTTATTTTTACCCATTTATATTTAATGAAGTGTTTTTGAATAACATTTTCTATAGTATAAATTTTGACCTGAAATTTTATTAATGAAGTATAAACTAATCAAGATACATTTTTTATTAAGGCCATGCTATCTGGATATTACATTTAAATGGGAAAAGTGGATATGAAGTTAAATATGGGATGAATTTGATATAATGGACCACACATCACCATTTTCCCATTATTTTTTCATCTATGCATGGATTTAGGTGAAAATTTTAAATATTATAAATAAATAATTTCTGATCATTTCATTAAACTAGGATAACTTATTCATATGGGATGTGTTTCAAAAATGCATCTCAATTAAAAAAACTTTTGGGGATAGAATTACGCATGTACCCTTGTTTTCATTTCAAATACTTCCCTATTATACTCTAATTATTTTAGTATTTCTCCCTTGGGGTAGGTTGGTATTGTCTTGTGAAGGGTGTATACAAAGAGATTTTTTCTTTTCCACATATTTATTCATTTGTAAGAAAGAAGTCTTGGGGCAAGGATCCGTTCATAAAAGTCTCTCACCATATTTCTAAATTTTTTGTTTCATTGATTTCGTTATTGTAATATCTATTTATCATTAATAAAAAATACATTTTTTTCTATAAATATATTTTTATTTTACTTTATAGTGATGGAATATATGAGTGGAGATTATATTTAGTTTTATCCTTTCAAATATTTTCTAATGAAAATCATCTATCTAATAAAAATTATGCCCATGAAAGAGTAGTTTCCAATCAAAGATGAAATAATTAATACTCCATTAAATTATTATTTTTGAATCCATGAACAAAAAATAATTTGGATGTTGTAATAAATTGATTAATTTTGAATTTTTAAGGAACTCAATAGATAAAAATAAAGATCAGGATGTCGATATTCTGTGAATCTTGAGGGAGAAACATTAATCTAAAAATTTTATCATACTCGGATAAAGTTTTACAGTTCAAATATAATCTCTAAAACATAGTAATTCTCATTTATAGGATAGATATTTCACCATAATTGGATACTAACCATAATGTATATTTGGGACCATAGTCAATGTAGGGTTCCATGATTGGATATCCCAAAGTTAATCCATAATTAATTTCTTCTTATATTTATGTATGTGTTAATTTAAATGTATTTGGGGGTTTATAGAATTATAAGATAATAACTAAATAGATTTAAATACAAGGGATAATGATGAATAAATAATTAAGGGGTATATTAGATTGATTATGCCTTATAATGTAGATGTTTTAATGAAATTGTATTCTTTTTTGCTTTATTTTGTTCTAAAATAAATCAACAAAACCCACTTTATTTTCCAACCATTTACTATTTTTATTTGTTTCTTCATACCAATTAGGGGTTTTTGATTTCAGTTCCTTACGGGAATTCTCATCAAATTGGAATAATTTACCAATATGAAATTATTTTCTTCAATATTTGCTGGGATGAGTTCTTTAAATCATTACAAGTTAACCTATATTATCTTGTACAATATTCAACTATTATTTGATCAGATTAAACATAAATAAAAAAATCTCCCAAAATAGTATGTTTTTAATAGAGGTTTGGAGGATAACCTACAAAATGTCAAAAAATTCACCCAACAACATAATTCTGATGGTATTTCTATGGATCTATTAAAACATAATATTACCAAAAAATATACTACATCCCAAGACCAATATCTCCATTCCTAGAATAGATCTTGAAGAAACTCTTAGATATTAACAACAAATTGTAGTCCTATAACAAATAATCCATCAAGAAGTATCTAAGAATGAATATCCATAATCAAATACCCTTAGAATTCCCATATTTGACAGTAGTTTTATATCTTATAAAGGGATTGTCACGACCAATCCCAGTAGGGCCCATGATGTTACTCCCCAAGCCCCCCTCTAATAGGCCAAGGGATGGTGACTAGCACCAAGTAGTAATATCATCAAAATTGGAGGTATTTCTTATATACATGTATGTATGTACGCATCTCCAAGACCACAAAATGATGAAATGTAAAAACCACTAAATAAACAATGTATGCATACTACTATATCCCACAACTAGAGTGTGATGGAAAGTAAAGTAAAGTAAACAAGGCCAGAATACAGGCACACAAAAAAGAGTCTGTAACCATATGTTCAGACAGTAATAAAAAGGCCCTGGAATTATTGTCTATAGCCACAGGAACACATCTCAGTATGTACGGTCTCACAAAGCACCATATGATCCTAGTCCACCTAGGACTCCACCTTAAGGTTAATCATTTACATAATACAAGACACATGTGAGAAAACCCTATGTAGGGGTGAGTATAAAATACTTTGTAGGACACCTCGAAATCACAAAGTAATACGACAAAGGAAAGTTACATTAAGCTCTACAAAAGTATATGTCTACAGAACATATAATTTTTTTTCAGATACACTCAATCCAAGACACATTGTATAAAGGTTATTTAAAAATACCTCATAACAGCACTGGAAATTCATCTTGAATATTCCATGAAGCACTCATCTTGGAGAACACACACTTGAGTTCAATAAAACTGATGATATCCATCTGTGAGGAACATCTTGTCAGGTTTTTCCAAGAGAGAGATACACTGATAGATCTAAATAAATAGATATGATAAAACACAATAGATGAGGATCAAAATAATGGCCATGAGGTGATACCAATAACTCAATCTGGTTTAACCCTCTAATTAAAGGATCGAAACCTGCATACTATTAATCACGTCGATACCGAGAACTCCACATAGGGCATGGAGAATGAATATAGGATCCTGCTTCAAGCCTCTTGGGGGATCCCAACAACTCTATCTAAAAAATCCTACAAAATTGATCATAGTCCTATGAGTAGTAAATGATTTGTACCTACCTTCATGTAAAAAATAAAGGGGATGAATCCTAATGAAACTTGTCCAAGATACACAGGGCAAGTGAATCAGGCTATGTAGAAAGTTGTATATGGTGTGTAGTAGGGTCACACATAATGTCCCTTGACCCTAGTTACTAGACATGTTTTATGGAATGTTTTATTTCAAATAATTTCATGTATAATAGGGGTACACATCATGTAGAATGAGTCACACAATGTGTCCTTCCATACAGGGTCCACCCGTGTACTCTAGTCGTGTGCCAGTACATGGTGTCAACCCGTGTATGCTTGTTCGTGAACCAGTACATGGGGTAGTCCATGTTACTAGTTCTGACTATGTTGTGTGGAGGAGTACACACCATGTCGAAATTGTTTTTACTCCAACCCATATCTGTGTACTTCCCTTGTACAGACCGAGTGGTCAAATGTTGAACACACACTGTATAGATAGAACTACATGCCATGTGTTCTAGATTTTCTAAAAATTCATGTTCTTCATCTATGTACCTCATTCAATTTCCTAGATCTCATTCCAGTGGTCCTTTCACATCCAAACTCTAGATTCAATATTTTTTCCCCACCATAACACTTAATCGATGTGTCTTTTGCCTTTAATTGACTAAAATATAACATTTAATTCATCCTGACATATCTTTCCTGAAGAAAAAATTCTCCCAAACCATTTCAATTTGTCTTCCACCATCACTGTTTCACCTCTGTTGAGTCTTCTTGATGATGGATCTCAAATTATGGATCATTTCCTGAAAAAAATTAAGGTGCGAGGATCAATCGTTAAAAAGTTATGGGAAGAATGCAAAAGGTGCATCAAAAATCAAGATATATGGGGATACAAAAGCACAAGAATAAATCCTGAGGAAGAAACCTCATAGATTGTTTATTGTAGCCTTGATCCATTCCCATAAGAATGAAAAATGAATCAAGCAATAAATCTCTTGGATAAAATCTTGATAAATTCTGAAAATATCATCACATCCTGGATATATGATATATCTGTAGGATAATGTGTTCGTGGATTAGTCAACATTAATTTTAGGAATCAATAACATGAAATAATAATTGAAGTAATACATCCTACTTATATTTTTGATTTCTCAATGATGAAGATTGGTCATCACATTGTCTCAGTTAGAGAGATCCGTCTAGATCGGTGTTTGATGATCGTTGATCCGAGGCCTCATCGTCATTTTCTTGAGAGGATTTTGAAAATCTCTCTCCAATGGTCATCTAGTGTATCCATGTTTATGTGGATAACTCTAATATCTTTTTATAATGATCAATATAAATATCTTCGAAATCACTGCATCAAAAAATATAATAAAATAATTTATTCAAATAATTTATTCATTTTTATGCCCACGATAATTTTTTCACAACTAACACAAATCAACCAATGTTAGGTTGTTACTAGGGAAAATATTATATTATAAACTCAATACTACACAAATATTTCTAATCTCATCACCCATTTAGATGTTATTAAATTTTTTTAGGAAAACCGTGATCCCATGTTATTTAATATTTTAATATTTTAATATTTTAAAACAATTACTCTGGGTACACTGTGCCTCAGAATCATACACCATCTTAGTGAATGACATCAATATTAATCCATATAATATTTAAAAATAATTCATGGAAAATCTAGGACATTACATTCAACCAACGAGGAGGATTTACATCCCAAAAAATAAAAAAAAAGATACTAAAAAAGATGAGGGTATTGACCATGAATCTAAGCCTCCCATACCCAATTTATCTTATAGAGATTCTCGTGATACCATCAAACATGCATGTAAGGAATCAATCACCCATGAAGGATACTTTCCCACTGATCCTGAATTTCCACTGGGTACTCATTAAATGTTTCTCAATCATTAATGTCTAGCTAACCCTAGTTGATGACGTGCGATAGGTCATGCACGTACCTCCTAAACTACAATACGTGGAAGATTTCATGTACCTAGTATAAATACGGAGGTAGATCCAAATGGTATTCCAACCCAATAACTATATGTAGTATCTAAAAAGGGATGATGAACCTCAAAGATAACTTTCCACCTTTTCCAAATCTCTGTAATCTATATCGATGTGAAACTCATAGGAACACATAGTGTCATTCTTCTAACACAAATTTCCTCAAGTAACTTTCATTATAATAATTATGAAGGCTCTGTGCAGTTTCCATATGTTCCAATATGATCTTCAACTTCTCTATAGTAGATCACACCAATTCTACGCCCATAAGTGCTGACTCTCCAGGGTCAGTCTAGCAATGTGGTGACCTACAGGGTCATCTGTACAAATCCTTGAATGGAATCATACCAATGGTGAAATGGTATCTATTATTATATTAAAACTACACCATTATTAGGTGATCCTCTAATCTATGACCAAAGTTTAACATGAAATACCACATCAATTACTCTAGAACATGAATGGTCTGCTCTGTTTGGCCACCCGTTTGCGGGTGAAATACTATGCTCAAGCATAATGGTGTCCCCAAGGCCTCCTATAATCTCTTCCACAATAGGGATATAAAACTAGAATCACAATGTTAAACTATAATCCATCTATCTTCATGAAGTCTAGCAATCTATTACACGTAGAGGAATCTCGAGCACTCTACTGAACTCTATTCTTGAATAGCTAGGAGGTGGGATGACGTGGTGAGTTGGTCAATAATTACCCATATATAATCATGTCCCCTGGACATATATGGAAAACCCATCATGAAGTCCATTGATATCCCATACCATTTCCATTCTGTCACCTCAAGGGGTTGAGCTAAACCTCCTCTAACCTGGTGCTCAACCTTTATTTGTTGACAAGTAAGGCATCGAGAAACAAAAGCTGTAACTACCTTATTCATCCATGGACACCAAAACTATCATCAAAGGTACTAATACATCTTTTACACACAAGAATATACCACCAAAGGGGACCAATTCAAATCCATCAAAACATTCTCCCACAATATCACTGGTACTTGTATATCCTTTGAAAAGAATGATATGTTCCACACCATTCAAATATCCATCAGGAGTATACCCTAATGTCATATGATCCCATAGGGTCTCATAGTCAGTATCCCTAAGATGTGACTACCATAATCACTATAATATTATATGGGTAGTAACCATTAACTGGAGGTAAGCTGCTATATTTCCATTCAGAAATGATAAATAAAATGAGGCCAACTACTATGACTTCTCACTCAACAATTGTGAATTAGTTCTTCTATTGAGAGCATCTTCCACCACATTCCCCTTCATAGGAGTATAGAAAATATCAAAGTCATATTCATATAGGAACTATATCAATTTACAATGTTGTATATTTAGATCCTTTTGAGATAAGATAAACTTGAGACTCTTATGATTGAAGTAGATGATAAACTAGTCATCCATAAGGTAGTTTTGACCCATGTTCAACATGAATACTACCACTACTAAATCAAGATCATGGGTCATGTAGTTGTTCCCATGTGGTCCCAAATAGCATGATCCATAGGTAATAACTACATTCCTATACATCAGAAATCAACCAATCCTAATTCCAGATGCATCCCAAAACACTATGTAGTCAACACCCTCCTCCAAATATCTCATTATCATAGAACTCGTTGGACTCTACCCCAACTACTGAAAAGCTGGATAGAACTTATATTTTTAAATGAAAGGATTACACATTTAATTTATATATTTCATAAGTGAATATATCTTAGATAAATAATGTATGAATCATAGATAATATCTCTCTAGCTTGAGTATGATCTGCACCTCCATCACGTTCTTAGTTGGATCACATCATAACATTGCCTCGACCTTGGCTAGGTCCACTGCCACTCCATCCAATGAGATAACGTGTCCCAAAAAGTGGACCAGTTGAATTGAGAACTGATCTTTGAGTGTTTCCCCTAAAGATGGTTCTCTCATAGTACATCCATAACTATCCTTTAAGTGTCTCATGTTCTCCTCCCCATAATCTATGTACACAAGGATTTCGTCAATAAAGACTAGAACGAATGAGTATATGTAAGGTTTAAATATTTGGTTCATGAGTCCCATGAACCCTATTTGGTAATTCTTTATTCCATAGGGAATCTCCAAGTACTCACAATGATTATAATGACATATAAAGTCCATCTTCAGTATATTCACATCCTGTACTCATAGCCGGTGATAGCCTGATCTGATTTCAACTATTGAGAACCATCATAACCCTTTCAATTGATCAAAGATATCATCGATATTTGATTGTGGATATTTTTTCTTCATGATCACTTAGTTAAAGAACTAGTAGTCCACACATAACCTTAAGCACCAGTCTACCTTTTGGGAAAAAAACTGGCTCTGCCCTGGGTAAAACACTAGGTCTCATGAATCTATTACTCTTAAACTCCTCCAACTACACCCTCACCTCAAAAATCACTATTAGAGCCATATAATATACTAGTTTAGATATCAGGGTCATCTCGAGGTGTAAATAAATGCAGAAGTCTATCTCTCAATGGTTTGGTGATCCTGGAACAACTTCTGAAATGAAGTCCTCATACCCCACTAACACTCTTAGAAATTGAAAAACTCATAAAATTTGTTGCATTGAGGGATAATCTATCTAACTAATGAGTAATCATTTGTACCATACTTTGCATGAGTCCATCTTGTGTTTCCTTTGTTTACTTTTCACTAATAAAGGTAAACGTTATTCCATCACTATAGACACACCACACCCTTAGCCAAAAATAGTTAATCTGGGTATGGACCATAGATAACCAATCCATACCAAGATATAAATCATAAGGGCTTTACACTACCCCAAAGAGGTTCCAACTAAAACTCTCTTCTCCAAAGGGACAATTGACACTGTCAACACAAGTGTGTGATCATTGAGTCTTCTCAAGTAGGTTTCTCAAATCCTACAGGTGAAGTCAATGATTTAATTAAAATATATAAGTCTCGGACAAGATATGTGGAGAGAAACAAATGAATAACACGTGTGTTTATCATTAATTCATCTAAAGTAAAAAATACATAGATTATATGTCAAATATTTCTTGGAGCCCCTGGGTCATGTGCCTCGACCACATGCATCTTTTTCTGCCCCTATCCACTAGCTCCCTGAGCCTAGGATGGACCACTTGGGGAAAGTGGTGGTAGCAAGTCAAAATGTCGACCACCCCTATTGTTCTCCCAATTCCTCTACCACATCTCCTATCCTTTGGATCTTCCTGCTCTAAAGTCATTGTCTCTACATCGATGATTCATCCATAGTCTCCCAGTTAGTAGTACGATGGGTGGGAACATCTAGAGTGATATTTCCACTATCATCACCAGAATGGAACCACCTTTATCTATGCTAACTTGAACCACCTTGTGAGACATGAACTTCAGATTTACTGTCCTTAGACCTCATCTTGAAATTTATCCCACTTCTAGGTCCCTGGTACTAATGTCAGCTCTCTAATATTGAAGTCTCTACACTTTCTCATCCACTACTAACTATCACCGACTATATCTTCTTATCCAAGAAGCTTTCAACAACCCAATACTTCTCAAGCACCCCTACATATGTTAGAACTCATGGAGGGATAAAACTAGTTCATATATATCTACATAGACCTCACTCAAAGGTCTAATCCCTAAGGTACTGATATCTAACCATATACATCAAGTACTTGGAAAGGTCGGTAAAATTTGATGAATAATTATGCACTATCATGCTACCATGTTAGAGCCGATGAAGCTCCTGTATACGCAAATCCCTTAGTATAACTGGTGAGAAATCATATCTAAAGTGGTTATCAAACTCTGTCCCTGAAAGAGTCAACTCATCATGAGTCTGGATAGCCAAAATCCACCATTTTCTCACTGAGCCATGTATAAGGCTTGCCACATGAAAAAACATCTAATACACCAATGTCCCGAATAGACAGAAAACTCAGGTCACCCCCTCACGACAGTCCTCAACCACTTGAGGGTTGGGCTCACCTCAAAACCTAAGGGGTCTCTATCACTGAAACTCATGAAGCGTGATCAGTATGAGCTCCTCCTTCACTGGCACTACAGGTACCATGTGCTTCTCTATAGGTGGCAGCATGGCTGGTGCATCACAAGGAGGTGAAATTTGGGGAACTAGTCCTTGTATAGAATCCTTTTCACTGAGGGGGTCATCATCATGATCAAGATACAAAATCCTAGATGGTAGGCATCGCGGTGGCATCCTATAAGAAAAAAATAAGTACCATGGCCAATGAGTATATTTATAGAGCTAACTCAAGAATGAAATTTAAACCATAACCCATTCCTATATGATACATGTACAATTATTTTCCTAAAACCAGTGTTTTCATGTACTGATTCAAAAAGTAGGTCATCAGAGTCTTGGTGTATGGATATGTCAGTCGCCGCACTAACAATGAAGTCTCTGGACTGAAATCCAAACTCAAAACACTTAACACTATTTCTCCTAACCAATCTCAAAAACTCTCAGTCTTATGGTAGAACTGACAACCTATGATACCACTATGTCATGACCCATACCATTGGGGCCCATTCCATGACTCGCCAAACCCACCTCAAATAGTCCATGGGCTGATGAATAGCATAGAGTAGACATATCACTAACATGGGATGAATTACTTATATAACTGTATGCACACACACATCTCCATGCCCATAAAATGATGAAATGTAAAAACCACTAAGTAAACAATGTGTGCATTCCACTATATCCCACAACAAGAGTATGATGGAAAGTAAAGTAATGTAAATAGGTCCAGAATACAATCTCATGAAAAAGGGTTTGTAACCACAAGTCCAAACTGTAAGAAAAAGGTACTGGGAATGCTGTCTATAGCCATAAGAACACACCTCGGTCTTTTTGGTCTCAAAAATCACCGTCCAGTCCTAGTTGAACTAGGAATCTAACAAAATTCCAATCCTTAGAACAAGACATGACACATGTGGACAAATACTATGCAGGGGTGAGTATAAAAATACTTAGTTGGACACCCCATAATTACAAAGAAATACAAAAAGGATATATACATTCAAATATACACATGTGTATGTCTACAGAAAATATAGAAAAAATATCCAAATATACTCAATCGAAGACACATAGTCTAGAGATAAGTCACAACTATCACATACCAACACTAGGAATTCAGATCAATGATTCCACAAAGTAATCATCCAGGAGAACACACACTTCTATCCCATAGTACTGATGACATCTATCCGAGAGGTACTACTCATCAGGTTTCACCATGAGATAAATGCATTGATAGATATAAAGAGAGAGATATGATATAAAACAATAGTTATGTTTGATAACTAGGGCCATGGGGTGATACCAACAACTCAATATGGTTGAAACCGCTATATAGAGTATTAGCACCCATGTAGGGTTGGTCACATTGATACTGAGAACACCACTTAGGGCCTGAAGAATGAATAAAGGATACTACTCCAGGCCTCTTGGGGGATTCCAAAAATTCTAAAAAAAGTCATGTTGAAGGGATCATAGTCATATGAGTAGGAAATGATTCATACCTACATTTACGGAATAAATAAGGGGAATAAACCCTAATGAAACTTGTCTAAGATACAGAGGAAAAGTAAATCTGTCCATGTAGAAACGGGTACATGGTGTGTAGTGGGGTCACACACTATGTCCCTTGACCCCAGTTACTTACTGTTTATGACAGCCCATTTCATCTCAAACCATGTCATATAGAAGAGGTGTAGACAACATGTACAAGGATTTACACAATTTATCCTTCCATCCATGGTATAGACATGTACTATGGCCATGTTCCAATACACAATGTCAACCCATGTATTCCTTGCCATGTACCAGTACACTAGGTAGTCTATGTAACCAGTTTTATGCATGTCATGTGGGAGAGTACATGTTGTGTAGGAAACTTGTGTACTCCACTCTGTGTCCTTGTACTTCCCATATACATGTAGAGTGGTCCAACGATGAACACACCCCATGTATATGGGACCACATGTCGTGGGTTCTAGATTTTCTAAAATGTTTTGTTATTCCTCCATGTGTCATGATTGATCTCTCAAATCATGTTCTTGTGGTCCGTTCACCATGTAACTCAATATTCAAGTCCATTTTCCACCATTACACCAAATTTTTGTGTTTTGGGACTTCACTCAATTTGGAAATAAAATTTAATTCAACCCAACACATCTCTCCTAAAGAATGGATTCTCCGAAATCACTTCGATTCATCTTATATCATCGCCATCACACCTCCGTTGAGTCATCCTGATGCCAGATATCTAATTTAGGATCATTCTGCCAAGAAACTAAAGAGCATTAATCAATCCTTAAGAATTTGGGGGTAGAATTAGGAACACATTTCAATAAAATAAGAAATCATGGGATAGAAAATCATAATAAAACATATTTAAGAATGAACCTCAACCATTCTTCATTCTTGCTTCGATCTTTTCTCGTAATAATGATAAACGAATCAAGAAATAATCTTCTTGGAATAATCCTGATAAACCCCAAAAATATCATCCCATCCCACATATATGATTTATCCATGAGATAATCTATTCATGGATTAGTCCACATTCATCATAAGAATAAATAACATGAATTAAGAATTGAAATAACACATCTTAACTGGCTTTTGGATCACCCACCAACAAAGATCGATCATCGCATCATCAACGTTGGCAAGATCCATCTAGATCATTGTTCACCAATCGTCGATCTGAGGTCTCATCATCATTATCCTAGTAGGATCGTATAGAGATATCTTCAACGGTCCTCCAGTATCTCTAGGGTTATGCGGCTGACCCTGTGATCTCTTTATAATTATCTATTTAAATATCCTAAAAATAGATGCATCAATAAAAATAAAAAAAACAATTCATTCAATTATTTTATTCATTTCAGTGCCTGAAATGACTTTTTCACAAATGATTCATTCCAACCAATTTTATGTCATACCTTGGGAAAAGATGCTATTTTGAAATTATTAGTGCCCTCATATTTCTAATTCGGGAACCCATTTAGAAGTTATTTCACTTTTTTTAGGAAAACCGCATGCACGTGCTATTTAATATTATAATATTTTTCAAACATTTATTTTAGGAATGCCAGGCCTTAGAATCTTATGAAATATTAGTGTCTGGTCTTGAATGTAATTTATAAACTATTTTAAAATAATACATAGAAAATCCAAGACATTATTTGGACGATGTCAAATCGCTACTAATTTATGAAGGAGGGGATAAATCATCATTAAGTTCACATAGAAAAAATAATTCCATTATATATTAATACACATATCCCAGAGAAGAATGTAAAATTGGTGAATATTTAGAGAAAATATACCACTCTGGCATCACCAGATTGATCCAAAATTAAAAAGAAAATAGTGGATGAATGAGAGAGCTCAAGAATCGAGTACGAATGTATTAGGTTCAAAATAGGGTTATTAGGGTCATATTTAGGTATAAATTAAGTTGAAAAATGAGTATAATTTAAAAAAATGGGGTTAATTTAATGTAATCGAAACCGGGATCTATTAGTAAGCTAGTGGGCCTCAAAAATTAACTAATGGTACCCACCATCTTGCATGTGGTATCTGTCGAAAGCGGTAGACCAACTGTAACTCCACTGGCTTGTCAGTGGTTGTTTACAACCACCATAAGGGAAAGCCTCAACCCATCTCTCTAACCATAAATTTCCAATAACCTTTATAAAAAACAAACCACTAAAAATACCCACAATAGAGATGAATCAAAATAGAATCAAGGAATTAAATAATCTCAAAGCATCTTGTTCCTTAAATTAATAGAGGATGTTACAATTATCATCATCTAATGTTTTCTCATCTTCGAGAATTAACATTAATGGATCTGCTTGAACCACTCATTCCATTGATCCCAAACATCTATCTTACACTCCCACGCCCCTGTGGACCTATCCAAGATCCCCAAAACTCCATAAATTTTGTTGATTAGCCACTGTAAGAGGCTAATATTCATTGCTAATATATGTAGTTTTCATGTGCCTTTCTATTCATAAATACCATTTTAGTGCATTTTACATTTTGAACACTCATTCTCATCATTTGTGCACTTCATGCCTAATGTGCACCAATTTAGGCCCAATGTTTCATCTGATTTTAAAGAATGTAACAATCCATGTTTTAATTTGATATTTTTGGAAATGTATATTCACTTAATTATGAACATTTTTTATTCAGGGATAAATGGATTATTAATAAATTATGATGGAGATATTTGGCAATTAAAGGAAACAATTCTGGAGAAGGGAGATTGTATATCATCCCACTGATCGGACTATGGGGCCCACAATACAAGCCCAATGAAGCCCAAACTTTATGGAAGGATATAAGACATATAGGGGAACAAATCATTCTTCTAGAGCCAGTGCTAATTCGTCCTCAATGGTGGTGATTAAGGCGGCCCAATTTGAAGATTTAATTTTGGGCCAGAGTCTGCGGCCCAGAAAAACAGCCTAATAGTTCGATCATATCTCCAGAACCACAACGTATTTTGGGCTGAAATTTTACATGATGTTAGGGGACATCCGGGGATTCATTTACATCTTCTAGGGCCCACTCCAATGCGGCCTTCTAGAAGGTCATTTAGGCGCGTCTTTCCGGTGGATGCAAGCTGGCTGCAACTTCGGGGAAAGAAGTGGAAATGTCTCTCATCATTAATGTTCTACCCACCTTTCCCCAACATAATTAATTAAAGGCAAATGGGATGTTGGGGGCTCGGCCAAGGCTTCATTTTTTCTTATTTATGTCAGGAGTGGTGGTGGATTTAGGGAGGTTGGGTGCTTTCTTTTCATTGTTATGTTATTATGCCAATTTGCCTTTGTAATGTTCTTGCTTCTCATGTAAGTTGTTCGAATCACATTAGTCTTCAATAAAAGTTCTTCTTATTCTCTTGTTCTTTTCTTATATTTATCACCTTGATACCTTTTCCCCAAGGTGTGAATTTATTCACACCAAACCTTGTGATTTTGTTCACACAACGGTGGAGTGATTGTTATTTTTGTTGTTTTTACTTCTTCAATTCCACCCTCATAAGTCTACTTTCCGCTTCTGTTGAGAACTTGTCATCAATGGAGGGCTAGCTCTTTTATGGTTTGATCCAAGGGAGTAGAAAGGGGCTGGATTGAAAGTTATTTCTCATTCCCTAAATGTTATTAATTTATTTTAATTGAGTTTATTTCATTCAATGATTTTTATTCTTCCTCTTCCTTATTGAATTTATTCACCCCACTTTCATGTGCTAATTACATCCTTTAACTTGGATTGCTCATGAAAATGATCCTACAAGTGTATAGATGATTATCATATGTTTTTAAGGTGTTTAATCAGTAAGTGATGAGGTTAGTTTGAATTCATTGCATGAATCCTTCTCGAGTTAATGAAATTAAAATCGTAAAAAAAGGAATTCATTAAATCTACCCCGAGAAATAACCTAGGATCAACTCATTTTCTCATAATTTGAATTTAGATAGATCTTTTAGTGCTCTTTCAAAAACATATAAAATCAACCCAAGTTGGCCACTTCATAGCCAAAAATCTATCTCTTTTTATTGAGTGTCTAAAGGTTCTTCTTAGGTCTCTGAGGATTCGACAACCCAAGCTACACTACAAGCGACCACTTGACCCTTAAAACTTGGGTAAATTTGGGCGAGACCAAATTTTGGTGCCGTTGCCGGGGACCCAAGTAAGTTACTTTAGACACACATCTTCTTTTCTCACCCCACATTCTCTATTCTCACCCCCATCTCTCTTATCTTTACCCCTTTCTGTTTGTGTGTGTCCTGAGAATTTAGAATCCAACTTTCCATCTTCTCCAATAGAGTATCTTCCAAATTATCATGTCACAAACTCATGCTGGAATGAAATGGAAAATGAATATTGGGAAGCCCATAAATTAGAAAATTTCCTTGATCAACCCTTGAATAATTACCACACACCCGATGAGATGTACAATCAATGGGATGATGGTTGTTTAAAAGATGAATTTACAGCCCTCTAGAGGATGATTGAGGAGATGAAACTTAATGAAGTTAATGATTTAAAAACTCCTATCCAACCTAATCCTAAAAAAATCTTCGATCAATTGTGTAATCAAATGGAGATAATGAGTTCTGAGGTATCATCATTGAGATTAGAACTACAATGCAATAATACTTGTGAGGAACTCATCCATACACCAATAGTACCTTCTGAAACCTTATGTGGAGTGTCTAGTTTCCCAAAAAACTCTCATGAACTTATTGAAGAACCAACCTTTGGAATTAGGGTAGGGGAAGTGAATCAAGAAATTGTTGAAGGGTCTTTAAATCAGGAGGAAATTGATTTTTTGAATTCAAAGGATAATAACTTGACATCATGGATTGAGCTTCCTGAATGTGGATCCATTAGTGAATTTTTAGGGCCATAGATCACTGAAAAATTAGGAGAAATCCCAAACATTGAGCCCATACCTACTCCTAGAATTAAAATGGACACTTTTGGGGATGAATCATATTTTTACAAGGAACCAATTCATTCTAATGTATTTGTAGAAGAAACTCATTTTCATTCAAATTGCCAATATTCTTTAGAAAATTTCAACCAACCCGAACTCAAAATCATTGTCCATCCTTCCCCACTTGAATATCACATCATTTTTGATAAACAAGAGCTTGGGGTTTTCATTCATTCATCTCATGAAACCCACAAAGGGGGGTTGATCTTTGATTTATTAGGAAAGACTACAGAAGAAAAAAGATCAACCATTTCTGATATTCCTTGGATTTTCCCATTCATTTTAGAAAATAGGATTGTTCATGAATTAAATTCCAAAAATTCTTACCAACCACAAGGGATACGCATTCTCAATCATGTTGAAGTAGAGAAATATGAGGTCATTAAAATTTTTAAAGTAGGAATTGGCTAAGTTTGGGGGGTTCAAGTCGAGCTAAGGACTTTAAATTAAGCGCTTCACGGGAGGTAACCCGCGATTTTCATGTTTTATTTCATTTAATTTCTACCTTAGACTGTTGACCTATTCTTCTTTTATGAGTATGGATGGGTATGAAAGGGGATCACTGTATTCATCCGTGTCACGCGGTGTGATCCCTGAGTAATACCTTACCCAGAAAATATAAAGAAGACAATGTATCATCAGTTTATTTTATTTTATTTTATTTTATTTTTTTTTGTTGGTATTAAAAAAAAATAGATTGTTGACCTGTTCTTCTTTTATGAGTAAGGATGGGTATGAAAGGGGAGCACCGTATTCATCCGTGTCACGCGGTGTGATCCCTGAGTAATACCTTACCCAGAAAATATAAAGAAGACAATGTATCATCAGTTTATGTTATTTATACCTTTTTTAGGTTAAAAAAAATACAAAAAATATATATATATTAAAAAAAAATTTAAGGCATGTCATAGGTCATTGGGAAAAGCTGGTCACAGCCGTCCAAGCCATTGGGAGATAAACCATAACTGAAGGGAGACATGGGAATGCATTTTCGACATCAACCACCAGGTGACTTCATTCCATAATTTTCATTTTCAATGTGTTCGTTGAACTTCTATCCTGCCACTTCTATGTTTCAATTCTTTAAACACTAGGGACAGTGTATTCAAAGTTGGGGGGGAGATGAAAATGTGTGGAAGGAAAATGCCATTAACCTTGAACATGATAACACACATTCCAAACTCTGAAATTGGATATCAAATAATTTTGCATGCCTTGATTCTGATTTTAATGCAAGTTTATGTTCATGTGCATAGTTATTGGAAATTGCGGTTGTCCGATGTGATTTTTCACTGTTATATTTTCATCCATTTAATAAAAAAACACAATGCACGTCCTATAGATTGTGGGGTCTTAGTTTGAGTTCTTGGGGACCCATAATAAATAGCATAGGATTGGCGATCATTTTAATTTTAACACGAGTATTCAAAAAAAAAAAATTGCGCGTAGAGCAATGAATTGACCTAATGTGTGGCTTTCGGCACTTGGGGATCGTGACTCCATAGTTGTCTGGGCCAGAGTTGGGCATTTTATCTCTATTTAGGGTAATTTGAATTTGTTTTTGATTGAGTTAACTCGAGATGATGCCCGAGTATGTGACCTTCACTTGGTGCCCTAAGGTCTTTGAGCCTGGGAGTCATCGGCAAAGTCTTGCTACATGGGTTGACTCGATTGAGTTCAATTTCAATTACCATGGAAAAATTGCAAAAAAAAAAACCGAAAAAAAAAGAAAATAAAAAATGAGTACTCATCTTATTATTAAAATTTGATTGCTCCTAGCGCTTCAATCTTTTCTCCCTCGAATGAAAATGAACCCCCATGTCTATTGTGACACACAACACTTCATCATGCTTAATTGAAATTGGATGAAATATGGAAATGAATTTGAACAAAGGAATGGGCTTGGGCTTGAGATATGCTTGTGGAAATAGCTTGTTTTAAATGATTTTAATGGGTTTGATAATTTTTTGGTATGTGATCTTTGGGTGAGAAATGTGTATTAAAATGTTTTTGGAAAAGGTCGTTCGAATTTTATTTTTGTGAGATATATTTTGCTCGGGACTAGCAAAACTCAAGTTGGGGGGTGTGATTAGCCACTGTAAGAGGCTAATATTCATTGCTAATATATTTAGTTTTCATGTGCCTTGCTATTCATAAATACCATTTTAGTGCATTTTACATTTTGACCACTCATTCTCATCATTTGTGCACTTCATGCCTAATGTGCACCAATTTAGGCCCAATGCTTCATCTGATTTTAAAGAATGTAACCATCCATGTTTTAATTTGATATTTTTGGAAATGGAGATTCACTTAATTATGAACATTTTTTATTCAGGGATCAATGGTTTATTAATAAATTATGATGGAGATATTTGGTGATTAAAGGAAACAATTCTGGAGAAGGCAGATTGTATATCATCCCACTGATCGGACTATGGGGCCCACAATACAAGCCCAATGAAGCCCAAACTTTATGGAACGATAGAAGACATATAGGGGAACAAATAATTCTGCTGGAGACAGTGCTAATTCGTCCTCAATTGGGGTGATTAAGGCGGACCATGTTGAAGATTTAATTTTTTTCCAAAGTCTGCGGCCCAGAAAAATAGCCTAATATTTCAATCATATCTCCCGAACCACAACGTATTTTGGGCTGAAATTTTTTACATGATTTTAGGGGACATTCGGGGCTTCATTAAAGTCTTCTAGGGCACACTCCAATTGGGCCTTCTAGAAGGTCATTTAGGCTCTTCTTTCCGGTGGATGCAAGCTGGCTGCAACTTCGGGGCAAGAAGTGGAAAAGTCTCTCATCATTAATGTTCCACCCACCTTTCCCCAACATAATTAATTAAAGGCACATGGGATGTTGGGGGCTCGGCCAAGTATTCATTTTTTCTTATTTAAGTTAGGAGTGGTGGTGGATTTAGGGAGGTTGGGTGCTTTCTTTTCATTGTTATGTTATTATGCCAATTTGTCTTTGTAATGTTCTTCCTTCTCATGTAAGTTGTTCAAATCAAATTAGTCTTCAATAAAAGTTCTTCTTCTTCTCTTTTTCTTTTCTTATCCTTATCACCTTGATACCGTTGCCTCAAGGTGTGAATTTATTCACACCAAACCTTGTGATTTTTTTCACACAACTGTGGAGTGATTGTTATTTTTGTTGTTTTTACTTTTTCAATTCCACCCTCATAAGTCTACTTTCCGCTTCCGTTGAGAACTTGTCATCAATGGAGGGATATTTCTTTTATGGGTTGATCCAAGGGAGTAGAAAGGGGCTGGATTGAAAGTTATTTATCATACCCTAAATGTTATTAATTTCTTTTAATTGAGTTTCTTTCATTCAATGATTTTTATTCTTCCTCTTCCTTATTGAATTTATTCACCCCACTTTCATGTGCTAATTACATCCTTTACCTTGGAGTGCTCATGAAAATGATCCTACAAGTGTATAGATGATTATCATATGTTTTGAAGGTGTTTAATCAGTAAGTGATGAGGTTATTTTGAATTCATTGCATGAATCCTTCTCGAGTTAATGAAATTAAAATCATAAAAAAAGGAATTCATTCAATCCACCCCGAGAAATAACCTAGGATCAACTCATTTTCTCATAATTTGAATTTACATAGATCTTTTAGTGCTCTTTCAAAACAATCTAAAATCAACCCATGTTGGCCACTTCATTGCCAAAAATCCATCTCTTTTTATTGAGTGTCTAAAGGTTTCTCTTAGGTCTCTGAGGATTCGACAACCCAAGCTACACTACAAGCGATCGCTTGACCCTTAAAAATTGGGTAAATTTGGGCGAGACCAGTTGTACCTACGTTCGTTATATGAATTTATTTCTCTCATATAAAATCTACATTGGGTGTTTCATGTATAATGTGTCATCTCTATATAAACACCCTCATAGTTGATAACTTATGTAAGAGATAGTATGTACTTCTAGAGCTGAGACACATGAAATATATTATGTATAAGTTAGTAGTAATAAGGAAGATCCATATGGTACACCACTATTCTAATCCACTATGTGATTTGCAGTAGTCTAACATATCCTAGTGAAAGCTTTAATTTCTTTCTCAAACATAAGTACCCCAACCAAGGATTAACTGTTAGAAAAAACTAGTTTCCTACATAAAAATTCAAAGGTATCCTCATATCATTATCATAAAATCTCCTCCTACTTTGAGATATGATCAACCTCTTCTGAATTATCTATACTACATTGTCGGTCTCTTGTAGCATACTACGTCCCAAAACTACCACCTCACCAGACTTAGGCCAATAAATTAGTTAAAGGGATGTCTTACAATAGAGAGGAACATATGTCACCATTTGAATCAAATCCTAGATTTTTTTTGTATGCGAACTCAACCAAGGATAGGTGACCATCCTAAGAACCACCAAAATAAAAAATGTATATCTAGATGATATCCTAAAATATATGAATCATCCACTATGATCATATATATGTCTGGGGATGGTATAATGTGCTTAAT
The DNA here is from genome assembly GCA_963277665.1 of Viscum album. NCBI lineage: Eukaryota > Viridiplantae > Streptophyta > Magnoliopsida > Santalales > Viscaceae > Viscum > Viscum album. The sequence continues at coordinate 1,480,288,838 of OY728141.1, read as the reverse complement.
CTCAGATGGGACCCAAAGGCCTTCTATATACCCTGAAGAAACCATGATATAAAATGTGTCTCTATCAGATACAGTGATAAAGGTTACTCTATTAAATAATAAAATATCTTAGATATAAAACATTACCAAAATATCTATTGATTTTTTTACATTTCATTAAGAAATCTACAACTTTTTTTAGCCGATCAATAATCACCCAAAAAACATCCTGACTCCTCAAGGTCCTGGGTAACCCCATCAAAAACTATATCATTAAAACCTCCCACTTCTATATGGGAATACAAAGTTGTTGGTAAAAACCACCAAGACACTAGTGATCGACCATTATCCTATAACATGTAAGGTATCAAGAAACAAATACTAATATTTACCTATTCATCCTTGACAATTATCTACTCTGAAAGGTCCATCTTGTTTAAACTTCACCAAATACACTAAAGGAAATGCAGTCCCTAATGAGGGACATTTCATAAATTCATGGACCTCAAAAGCATCCATCCTACAGTTTGAAAATATTCTCCATAGGATCCACTATTCCACTTAAAGATATTCACCATGCTACTAAGCTACCTGCATATTATTGCAAAGTGAATTTGTAACAAATTTAACATTACCTATTTCACAGGCTATATTCAAGTTGAAAATATCTAGGCACTCTTCCTAGTGCCTCTACCTCAAAACCTAATATCACTTTATGAAATATAAGGGATAATATTGTGTTCTATGTAGAAATAATCCTCTTTTCAACAAGATAGTCCCTCTGACAATTCAAGGCATGGACCATAGATTCCGTCTCCAATTTATGGGAATGATTGTTTTTCTCATGGGTCTATAACTAACATGACCCATAAAGAACTACCCGATCCATATTCATTAATAAAAACCAGAAAAGAAATCCATATTTATCATATTATATGACATATCCAACTCAAGGATCATGAAGAGATAACACTGGAGCTATAGTAAACCTCATCTTCAGAATAAGAAAACCCATTTCACACTGGTTCAACCACTAGAAATTCACACCTTTCTTCATCATTGTAGTCATGGGCTTTGATAAACGTGACACGTATTGAAGAAAAAACTGATATTGTAACACTCCAGGTAAATAAAGAATATTACATTTTCATATTTATCCATATTTGTGAATAAAATATTAATATTACTTTAATGGGAACGCTATGCTCAATGGAGTACCCAATATGCAACACCGAGTTTCTTTGAAATCTTACGTTGCACTCTAATAATAAAATAATATTATTTTAAATGGTAGTTAACGCCTAGCCGTTGTAATGGAGGGAATTAACAGAACTAACTAAAAAATGATTATATATGTTTGTTAAATATTTTTACATTTATCCAATAAATTCTAGAGGCTTAAAATCCCAAGGAATCCAATTTTAAGAATAAATACTCTAATATTTTTAAAAGATTCTTTTACCACATTTTGAATGCGAATTTTTTTTTAAATCTAACTTTTGACAATTTTATAAGATCTATTTTTCAAAATAAACTTATTCTTCATTATTGGGACATTGAAATTTACTTTGGAAAAAATTTTGGTATGTTTCTGACAATGTTCATTTTTTTAATGAATGGTGAAAAATATTGCATTTTACATCAAAACTGCTTTTTCATCTAATTTAAATATATGGATAGATTATCTTCTTAATTGGTTTTAAAGGTTAATTAGAATATATTTTTACAATTTAACTAAATTTTGGTCATCAAAATTAATTTCACTTTGAAAATGGACAGAAACAACTGCAAAACTTTTTATAGATATTGCTTCAAAAAAACCAGCTATTTGTTTTGACAGCGGGAATTAACTATATGATTTATTAATGGAAATTATATGTTTTTAATTTGGTAAAATGGAAATCATTTCTGAATTTTAAATATCAAATATAGATTAGGGTTAATTTTTGGTATTTTTCTGATAATGCTTTTTTTAATGAATAGTGAAAAATACTGTTTTTAATTCAAAACTGCCTTTTCATCCAATTTAATTATATATTTAGATTGTCATATTAATTTTTTTTAAAGTATAATTAAATTATGTTTTTATCACTTAATACAATGTTGTTAATTGAAAGTAATTTCACTTTTCAATTTGATGTAAAAAAAGTAAATCTTTTGATAAATTTTACATCTTAAAAACTCGTCTTTTGTTTTGACAACGAGATTTACTTTTAAATTAATTACTACAATTTATGTGTTTTGAATTTGATAAAATGGATTCCATATTTGGAATCATAGGGTCCAAATTATTTAATTAAGATTCTTTTTTTTGGACATTATGAATAGTAACGACGGTAATTATCTTTAATTATCGTGTTTAATTAGTAATCATGTAATTAAGTGTAAGAAAATAATATCATAAAAATATAAAGTGACCCCAAAATTTGTTCTAATGATATTGGTGGTGTCTTGGCCGACCATGGGATGCCTTGTTCCAACCTTGGGACCCCATGGAATCACTTTAGTGTGATAGTGACCTTTTATCATATTTTTTTTAAAGAAATGAAAATGTAACCAAAGTATGTAACACCTAAGTAAAATAATTTTAATTTTGTCTAAATAAATGATATATTAGACTATAAATAGTCATTGGAAAGATAAAAATATTTCCTACATCTTAGTAGTTTTTTCATAATTTTTATACATTAAATAAATTAAATTATTTATGACATCATGATGATGCAGCGATTACCTCATTAATGAATGATTTAAATAAAATGAAAAGATAATGTAAACTATAAGACTTACAAATGGAAAAAACCTATTTTATGAGTATATTTCGAACCCTTATCATCTTATCCTTGGAATATATCAATTTGGGACCTTTAAAATCCAAAACTCTTTTTAAAATAAAGTAACATTTCCTGACTTTCCATGAGTGCCCCTCTTCTCCTCTTATAAAAGGCCCCCACATCTACCTCCTTACCCACACCTATCAAGCCTTTTCCTCAACCAAACCCTGATCATTTCATCTCTCCACATCCCTCTAATCATCATTTAATCCTCACCTTTGGAAAAATTCTCTTCAGGAAACCCTTTTGGTTCAAACCAAGAGGAGTTCCCCGATTTAAAGGTAATGTCTTCACTTATGTTCTTTTGTTTTATTTTGTTTCTCCAAACCACTAAACTCTTTTTATTACATTATTTTGTAACAAAACCAGTATATTAAATATAATAGGATGTTATTATGTGAAGTATTAGATCTACACTTACACACACCATCGTCTAATGGTCAAAGAACATATTGTTTCTGTGGATGGCGAATTACTGCCTCACGAAATGATGATTGTTCAATCTTCTCTTAACACCTTTCATGGTGGCCATTATGATGTCACTGTATTTTATATATGATATATATGGTATTTATGTTTTCCATATGCTTCTGTATTTTATATTTAAAGCATACCTTTATGCTTTTCATGTTGTGCATATGTGATAATTTCATATGAGGAAGTGTGGACTACCGCCCCCTCAAGTGATATGACTCGTTCATGCAATATATGGAATGTATAAAGAATGAAATTAATGACCATATGTGACCTATAAAACATATATATTATATTTTAATTATAATATATATATATATATCTCAATTATTTTGAATTCCATTAATATGTCAAAAGAAATGAAAGCATCGCTCATGCGTACGTACGGCCTACCGTCTCCATGAACGGTGCATTTCATTTCTTTTTACCTCCAAATATTATGGAATAGTATAAATGAATATTTACTGGATATATATGATATTTAAATAATTAATAATATTATGGAGATGATTAACTTATAACTACATGGACAATCATTTTCAAACATTTTTATTTTTGACTCATGTACCAAACATCGAAAAAAACGTCTGATATGAACTCACATCATTAACCAATTATTATAACATTATAATATGTGATATGAACTGAATAATAATATTTAAAGGAGGACCATAAGTAATTATAAATTGACCAATTTTTATTATTCAGGAATATAATGAAATGAACAAGACAAGTCGGACTTGTGGTAAGGGATCCGACCTCTCTCTTTATTTTTAAGTACTCTTTTTATGTAACTTACTTTAAGATACTCTTCCTTATTTTGGGGTGTGTTATTCTATAATAATATTTATGTAAATTTTATTTTAATATTATTAGAGACCCTATTTTATCTCATCAATCCATTTTTGTAAGTTTTATGTGGCGCTGTTAGGCTGCCAAATTTTCATAAGGTGATTTTCATCTCACTTTTTATTCCCGTGAGATTCATGCTACATTGGCCACTATTTCCTTTTGTGTGGTGTATGTAATTCCCATTTTTTTACTATTTTTATAATATTATATCATTTATGGGTATTTGAATCTTCATTGTATGACCCTTCTTTCATGGGGTGTACGTTTCAAAAGTTTCCCAAATCGGTAAGGGAACGTTTCACACTCCTCTTTTAAAAAGACTTATTTTGTTATGCCTTTTAATTTACATATTTTTATTTTGGGATATGTTCTTATATATCCTTATTTATGTAAATTGTATTTCCAAGTGATGATATGCCATTTTCTCTCTCATCAACTAATTTTATGAATTTTAAAGTGACGCCGTTAGGCTGTCGAATTTTACTAAGGGAACTTTTTAACCCAATATCGATTTCGTTGGGTTCAACAAGTAGTTATTGAATATGTCATCCTTTGAATATGTGTAAATGACCTTTTATTGTTTTACACTTAATATACACATATTTTGAGCATATATATATATATTTTTCACACATAATTATGAGATTGATTTATCCTTAATTTAAGGATACCTTCTTTATAAGGGATTTCATCACTTTTTACATTTCTATTGAGACTTCATTGTTGTTATGCACCAATTCACACTTATATGGTGTATATACTATCATTTGGAATATTATATCATGAATACATTTATTCTCAAGATATTATAAAGTTCTGATTAAATGTTATTCCTCAATTATTGTATTCAAGTGTCTCTCATTTTGTTAAAAACCCTTTAACTAAAATATCATTTTAAATGTTTTAATGATTTATTCTTATAAATATTCCTCATTAATATCCATGTTTTCAAAAAAAAATTAAGGATTTTTTTATATTGATATTAATGGTTTAAAATGTTAAAAGCTTCAAAGTGGTATGGGGCACTTTGATTCAAAAATTTCTTTATTAAATGTTTTAAATTGTTTTTTAAAATGGTTTTTAGAATGGATTCATTATTTCAATATATTAAAATGTTATATTGTTATTGAAATGTGGAAATGGTATCTTTCCTTTAGGCTTAAGTTATGTGCTATGATTATGTTATTGTTATTGGGAATTTTTTTATGAAGATGGGTGGTTCTGTGATAAACTAAGGGCAGGTGAGCCTGATATAGCTCTCCAATGCATTGGGTAATGTGAAGGAGTTAAACGTTATGGTTTCTCTGAAGAGATTTAGGGAATATACTGTGATGGGTATTCCAAATGTAACCATGAGGGTTACTCACTATGTAAGAATGATATGAATGCCTTAAGTTACCTTTATGTATTATGATTTCTATGAGTTATTCATAAATCTTATGATTTCATGAGGTATGATAACATGCTTATGTTTTTTGAGTAATGTATGATTTCATTGATTCATAGGTGTACATAGACTAATGTTTTCTTTCCGTATTGTTATAACCCTTACTGAGCTTTTTACGCTCATCCCATGTTTTTGAAATGTTTTCCACAGGACTTAAAGTGGAATACGGTCAAGGATGGGATCAAGAAAATGTCATGGTGTCTAAAAAAGGAACTAGACATGAATCTTTTGTTCAAGAGTTTTTATTTTGTGAAAAAATGGAAGCTGAGTAGAAGTGTCTACTTTTTAATCTTTGAGATGTAATAGTTATGTCCTAATTCCCTAAAACTCTAAACCTCACAAATATCCTCAATGTGAATTATTCATTTAATTCAATAATAAGTAATGTTTAAGGCCGAGTCCTTATAGTTGGTATCAAAGGTCGGTTTAGATAACTTAAGAGGTTAGGGTATTCTTTAAGAATAAGTGACATTACTATAATGGCTAGGATTTCATAAAGAGTCATAGTTTTTAGATAAAGTGAATGAGTAAGTATATCTTAGTGTTTATCTTACTCATTAGTACATAATGATTTTGTTGATATACTCACAATGAATTTTTTTTTATTTCAGTAAATGGATGGATCTAGAAAGCACCAAAGTGACAATGGGTTTGAAGGAAACTGTGGTGGTTCTCTGAATTAAGAGACTGGATGAAATGGGGGATTCAATAAGAAATCTCATGGTTATTCTAATCCAACTATCATGAGTCATGATCAACCACTTGAACCTTATTGAGTTCTCTAATGAATCATGTATGAGGGAACCAACTCGACGTGGAAGTTCAGGTAATAATTATAAAGGTAACCATTAGGGTTTATATGATCCCTACTTTTGAGGAAATTACGGGTTACTATATGTTATGATGGAATATGAACGACATGAGAGAAACTTGAGGTTAAATTATGTTATGTTTATTTTTTAATATTTTATCGCTTCTTGGGGAATGTTATAAGAATTATGTAGTTTTGGAAAAAGGACAACACGTAGACCATGTGACAACCTGTCGGATCTGACAAAGCTACGGGAATCAAACAGACAACCAAAGTGTCAATGGTATTTATCGCCTACCACTGGACTATGTGAAGTCCCTGGTTAGTTTGACTAATTATTTTTAGTAAGATGATCTTATGAATCTAGAATAAGTTTATTTTGGGTTATCTATAGAAATTATTAAACTATCATGGAGGATATGTGATTGGGTTAATTACTTTTCAGTATGAGACTTTAAGAGTAACTGATGTTATTTAGAGATAAATGTTAAGGTTTATCTTGGAAGTCTATGTGATTAAATCTTTCAGAGATTTGGGTTTGAGTCTTAGTTTTTATTACATTGAAGAATTTTATGGATAGATGATTATTGAATGGTCTTTGTTGAACTTTGGGTATTGTTTGACAATTTTGGAGATTAAGAATAGATTTTTTTATAAAGGATTATCCTTTTTGGGTATCATCTGATCTCATACGAACCTTTTTTGGTTTTAGTTTTGGTTAAGGTCTAAATACATGGGAATTATATAGTTCTCTTTTGTGGATTAGGTGATTCTATAGAAGTTTATTATAGCTCTCTTAATGTGAACAAGTCATCCTAAATACTTGTCTTTTGGAGAAAATATGAGTTCATGTAAGAAATCTAGTAAAAGTTGAAAGTCAACATGATAAATAAGTATGTTTCCTTATGTTTTATTTAAGCTCATTTATAAATTCCTCAATTAAAAGTAACTTAAAACAAAAAAATTTCTGTTAATTTTTCCTACTGGGAATCAAATATCGTTTAACCCATCACATGTTTGTGATTTTCTTGTGGTTAACTTTCTCTTAAACGTGTTTTCTATCACTCTCCATCAGAAAATGACCCTTTGTTTTCTCCTCCATGTCCATGTTTTCCTACATGGAATCCTAGTATGGGTTAACTCGGGTGACCTATGTACTTCTCTTTCTTTATTTTAAAGTGATAGTTTTACTGACTATTGTTCCGATGTGGGATTTTCAATGAAGTTACCAAGCCCAATTTTAAAATTGCGAGGATGAAATTCCCAAAAGGGGGGGAAGGATGTAACACCCCAGGTAAATAAAGAATATTAATTTTTGAATAAAATATTGATATTACTTGAATGGGAATGCTATGCTCGATGGCGTACCCAATACGGAACAACGAGTTTCTTTGAAATCTTATGTTGCACTCTAATAATAAAATAATATTATTTTAAATGGTAGTTAACGCCTAGCCGTTGTAATGGCGGGAATAAACAGAACTAACTACAAAATGATTATATATGATTGTCAAATATTTTTACATTTATCCAATAAATTTTAGAGGCTTAAAATCTAAATGAATCGAATTTTAAGAATAAATACTCTAATATTTTTAAAAGATTGTTTTACCGCCTTTTGATGGAGAAACTTTTTTTAAATATAACTTTTGGCAATTTTATAAGCTCTATTTGTAAAAATAAACTTATTCTTTATGATTGGGACATTGAAATTTACTTTGGATAAATTTTTGGTATGTTTCTGAAAATGTTCATTTTTTTAATGAATAGTGAAAAATATTGCATTTTCCATCAAAAATTCCTTTTCATCTAATTTAAATATATGGTTAGATTATATTTTTAATTTGTTTTAAAGTTTAATTAGAATATATTTTTACAATTTAATTCAATGGTCGTCATTAGAATTAATTTCACTATGAAAATGGACATAAACAAGTGTCAAACTTTTCATAGATATTGCTTCCAAAAACCCGCTATTTGTTTTGACAGCGGGAATTAACTATATGATTTATTAATGAAACTTCTATGTTTTGAATTTGGTAAAATGGACATAATTTCTGAAATTGAAATATCAAATATATCTTAGGGTTAATTTTTGGTATTTTTCTGATAATGCTTTTTTTTAATGAATATTGAAAAATAGAGTTTTTAATTCAAAACTACCTTTTCATCCAATTTATTTATATATTTATATTGTCATTTTAATTGTTTTTAAAGTATAATTGAATTAGGTTTTTATCACTTAACACAATTTTTTTCATTGAATGTAATTTCAATTTTCAATTGGATGTAAAAACAAGTCAATATTTTGATAAATTTTACTTCTTAAAAACCCATCTTTTGTTTTGACAATGAGATTTACTTTTAAATTAATTACTACAATTTATGTGTTTTGAATTTCATAAAATGGATTCCATATTTGGAATCATAAGGCCCAAATTATTTAATTAAGACTCTTTTGTTTTTGGACATTATGAATAGTAACGACGGTAATTATCTTTAATTATCGTGTTTAATTAGTAATCGTGTAATTAAGTGTAAGAAAATAATATCATAAAAATATAAAATGACCCCAACATGTGTCCTAATGCTATTGGTGGTGTCTTTTCCGACCCTGGGATGCCTTGTGCTGTCCTTGGCACCCCATGGAATCACTTTAGTGTGATAGTGATCTTTTATCATATTTTTTTTAAAGAAAGGAAAATGTAACCAAAGTATGTAACACCTAAGTAAAATAATTTTAATTTTGTCTACATAAACGATATATCAGACTATAAATATTCATTGGAAAGATAAAACTATTTCCTACATCATAGTATTTGTTTTATAATTTTTATACATTAAATAAATTAAACTTTTAATGACATCATGATGATGCAGCGACTACCTCATTAATGAACGATTTAAATAAAATGAAAATATAATGTAAAATCTAAGACTTACACTTGGAAAAAACCTATTGGATGAGTATATTTCGAACCCTTATCACCTTATCTTAGAAATATAACAATGTGGGACCTTAAAAATCTGAAACTCTTTTTCAAATAAAGTAACATTTCTTGACTTTCCATTAGTGCCCCTCCTCTCCTCTTATAAAAGGCCCCCACCTCTACCTCCTTACCCACACCTCTCAAGGATTTGGCTTGGACAAACCCTGCCCATTTCATCTCTCCACATCCCTCTATTCATCATTGAAGCCTCAAAGTTTTCATAATTTTCTTCAAGAAACCCTTTTGGTTCAAACCAAGATGAGTTTCCCGATTTAAAGGTAATATCTTCACTTGTGTTCTTTTGTTTTATTTTGCTTCTCCAAACCCCTAAACTCTTTTTATTCCCTTATTTTGTAACAACAATGATATATTCAATATACTAGGAATTTGTTATGTGAAGCATTAGATATACACTTACACACACCTCCATCTAATGGTTAATGAACATATTGTTTCTGTGGATGGTGAATTACTGCCTCACGAAACGATGATTGTTCAATCTTCTCTTAACACCTTTCATGGTGGCCATTATGATGTCACAGTATTTTATATATGATATATATGGTATTTATGTTTTCCATATGCTTCTATATTTTATATTTAAAACATACCTTTATGCTTTGCTTGTTGTGCAAATGCGATAATTTCATATGAGGAAGTGTGGACTACCACCCCCTCAAGTTATGTGACTCGTTCATGCAATACATGGAATGTATAAAGAATGAAATTAATTAAATTATGTGACCTATAAAAAATATTTATTATACCAGAATTATAATATATATATTTCTCAATTATTTTTAATTCCATTAATATGTGAAAAGATATGAAAGTAGGGTTCATGCGTACGTATGGCCTACCGTCTCCTTGAACGGTGCATTTCATTTATTTTCACCTCAAAATGTTGTAGAATAGTATAAAATGAATATTTACAGGATATATATGATATTTAAATAATTAATACTATTCTGGATTTGATTTACTTATAACTACATGGACAATCATTTTCAAACAAGTTCATTTTTGACTCATGTACCAAACATCGACAAAAACGTCTGATATGAACTCACATTATTAACCAATTATTATATCATTATAATATGTGATATGAACTGAATAATAATATTCAAAGGAGGACCTTAAGAAATTATAAATTGACCAAAGTTTATTATTCAGGAATATAATGAAACGAACAAGACAAGTCGGACTTGAGTTAAGGGATCCTACCTCTCTCTTTATTTTTAAGTAGTCTTTTTATGTAACTTACTTTAAGATCCTCTCTATTATATTGGGGGATGTTCTTTTTTATTCCAATTTCTGTAAATTTTATGTTAATTTGATGAGATACCCTATTTTTTCTCATCAATCCATTTTTGGATGTTTTATGTGGCACTGTTAGGCTGCCGAATTTTCATAAGGGGGTTTTCATCTCACTTTTTATTTCCATGAGATTCATGCTACATTGGACACTATTTCCTTTTGTGTAGTGTATTTACTGCCCATTATTTTACTATTTGTATAATATACTCTCATTTATTTGTAGATACATCTTCATTGTATGACCCTTATTTCATGGGGTGTACGTTTCGAAAGTTTCCCAAATTGGTAAGAGAACCTTTCACACTCCTCTTTTAAAAAGACTTATTTTGTTATGTCTTTTAATTTACATATATTTATGTTGGGATATGTTCTTATATATCGTTAGTGATGTAAATTTTATGTCCAAGTGATGAGATACCATTTTATCTCTCATCAACTAATTTTATGAATTTTAAAGTGACACCGTTAGGTTATCGAATTTTACCAAGGGAACTTTTTATCCCAATATCGATTTATTTTGGTTCAACATGTAGTTATTGAATATGTCATCCTTTGAATATGTGTAAATGAACTTTGATTGTTTTAAACATAATATCCACTTATATTGGGTGTATTTATATTTTTCACACATAATTATGAGATTGATTTATCTTTAAATTAAGGATTCCTTCTTTATAAGGGATTTCATCTCATTTTACATTTCTATTAGGACTTCATTGTTGTTATGCACCAATTCACACTTATATGGTGTATATACTATCGTTTGGAATATTATAGCATGAATCCATTTATTATCATGATATTATAAAGTTTTTATTAAATGTTATTCCTCAATTATTGTATTCAAGTGTCTCTCATTTTGTTAAAAACCCTTTAACTAAAATATCTGTTTAAATGTTTTAATGATTTATTCTTATAAATATTTCTCATTAATATCCATGTTTTCAAAATGTTTTTAAGGATTTACATATATGGATATTAATGGTTTAAAATTTTAAAAGCATCAAAGTGGTATGAGACACTTTGATTCAAAAATATCTTCATTAAATGTTTTAAATGGTTTTGAAAATGGTTTTTAGAATGGATTCATTATTTCAATATCTTAAAATGTTATATTGTTATTACAATGTGGGAATGTTATATTTCCTTTAGGCTTAAGTTATGTGCTATGATTATGTTATGGTTCTTTTTAATTTTTTATGAATACTGGTGGTTCCGTGATAAACTAAGGGTGGGTGAGCCAGATATAGCTCTCCAAAGCATTGGGTAACGTGAAGATGTTAATCTTTACGGTTTCTATGAAGAGATTTAGGGAATATACTGTGATGGGTATTCCAAATGTAACCATGATGGTTAATCCCTACGTAAGAATGTTATGAGTGCTTCAAGTTACCTTTATGTATTATGATTTCTATGAGTTATTCATAAATCTTAGGATTTCATGAGGTATGTTAACGTGCTTATGTTTTTTGAGTAATGTATGATTTCGTTGATTCCTATGTGTACATGGACTAATGTTTTCATTCTGTATTGTTATAACCCTTACTGAGCTTTTTATGCTCATCCGATGTTTTTGAAATGTCTTTTACATGACTTAAAGTGGAATACGGTCAAGGATGGGATCAAGGAAATGTCATGGTATCTAAAACAAGGAACTAGACATGATTCTTTTGTTCAAGAGTTTTTATTTTGTGAAAAAAAAAGGAAGCTGAGTAGAAGTGTCTACTTTGTAATCTTTGAGATGTAATAGTTATGTCCTAATTCTATAAAACTGTAAAACTCAAGAATATCTTCAATGTGAATTATTCATTTAATTCAATAATAAGTAATGTTTAAGGCCGGGTCCTTATAGATATTACCCCACTAATTATATAATAATCCGGATCACTTGTATGTTTATAGGTTGTGTTAAGGACATATCTGCATCTACTTAATTTGGTTCCATTGAAACCCTGATCTCAGAAACCACATGCCATAAAAACTAAACCTCTTGAATCCTAATGTTACACTTTTATAGCTTAGAATAAAGATGACGTGCTCGGAGTGTACTCATGACTCTCTTGCGATGTTTGGTATACCACTATGAGGTTGGTGGGTAAATTATGATATCATAAATAAACACCAAAAAAATGTCTGGAATATATTGTTCATGATATCAATGAACATTTTGTGAACATTCATTAGTCCAAAATACATCACCAAGTACTCATATAGCCTACACATACTCTTAAACACCATTTTACAAATTTACACTTCTTTATCTCACAACCGGTGATAACCCGATCACAAATCAATCTTGAAGAACCACCGAGCTCCCCAAAAATTACCAAATAGATCATCAACCCTAGGTAAGTGGTACCTGTTATTAACCATAAACTAATTAATATTCTGTAATCCATGTTGTGTTGAATACTACCATCCAATTTCTTAGAGAAAAGAATAGATGCACCCCATAATGATGTACCCATCCAGATAAAATTCTTCTGTTCTAAGTTTAATATTTGTAACTTGAGGTCCTTCAAATTAGCTAGTGTAATATGATAACAGGGTTATAAAAATGGTTATCTTACATAACATGAGTTCTATCAGGAAATCAACATCTCTATTTAAGGAAAATATCTAAAAAGTCATCTGGGAAGACATCATGCTAGAGATTGACAACTAGAAGAAAATGTGTGTTGCATTCCAATAATCATACATAAAGAGCCAAGTATGTAATTTTTTCAATAATTGTCCCATGTTGTCTCTTTTCTGGACCAACTCTACCATATCCCAACTCCCACTCACAAATCATCACAAACTTCTCTGTCTTGGGTTATTTATATGATACCCATCTATGATAGAAATCAATGTAGGATCTATAAATTGTTAGCTAGTCCATTCCAAGAATCACATCAAATATCATCAACTCAAGATTCATGAAGTCCCACAAATGTATATAACCAAATATGACTATAAGATACTCTTGGAATCATTGAAGACCGTCCACTTTCTTCGTCAACGATGTATCAGGGGAAATAATTTTAGAAGATAAATTCTCCAGTACGTTAAAACTATAAATTACTTATGAAAATATTAAATGAATGTGAATCACTAGAATAAAAAACAAGTATTGGAAAATATATAAGTGATCAAGACAATACCTAAAATAGTATATTGTCCCTCACCACCACATGGTGGAGCCTGATCCATTATATACACTCATCCTACCTTAGATCCTTGTCCCTTTCCATGAGGTACATGAATTGACTATGTAATCATCATATGAGCCTACTACTAAAGAACCTAACCTCATCCCCATGTCATTGATCACATCTATCATTCACCCCTATGGTAACCAGACCACAAATATCTAGAGTAGAACTACTAGAGATATCCCATATTGTCACATTATCAATACTTGGTCTGAGGGGCTATGAAAAACATGTTATAATATACATATTTCACATTGTTAAATCACCAATGAACTCCTAATGAGGGGGATGAAAAATCCATAATATACTCTGCCCTATTATAATTACCCCACTGAATGTCCTCATTCTTCCTCTTCATTCCACTGAAGAGACACTCACTAGAGCAGTTGGAGGTCCACCAACTTGGGTATTGATAGATGGAAGATGAACAACAAATAAATCCTCCTTAGGACATTCTCAATAGTTAAGACCTAGTATAGAACCTCAATGAATGTCATTAGGTAGAAACTCTAAGCCTATCATCTGATGTCAGGTCAAAGATCATTCTTGAACTTTATGGCCTTGTGTGCCTCATTTCTAGAAAATATGGTAACAAACTAAATTATTTTAATTAAATAAGTAGAGCATCCAAAATTTTAATGGATATCTAATGAATGTTTATGAATTCATATACATGGTCATACATTATCATATAGGGAAATAATTCCCTAAATAATTGGTTCCTGAAGGCCTCCCAAGAAAGACCATCACCTATGTCTTATTGACCCATGACACTCCATCATAACATAGAGGGTACCTAAAACATGAATACCACTATCTTGACCTTTCAGTCCTATGGTGTATCAATCAAGTTTATTATGATCTCAATTATTTCATACCAATCATAGACATCCTATAGTCCTTTAGTTACTTTAAAGGCAAGAGGATGCTGTATTTGGAAGTCATAGTAATAGTAAATCATGGTAATATGTACTCCTATACTGTTGGTAGGTAAAATATTAATGGATCTAGGAAGGAGTGGCTCTAATACATGAACTAATTGATCTAGTACAAGAGAATTATCATGTGCATCATCTTGCACAACTTATGGTGTTATTGGTGTGTCATGCCTATAATGATCATTTAAGCTTCATCTATGATACATTTTGTTTCTTGAGAATTAAAATGCACATTTAAACCCATGAATCCATTAAGACATACCCTAATAAGTCTATGAGATCACACACAAGTTCACCTAGTAATATACTTATAACCAATGGTATATCCCTCCTAGAACTACCCTAGGTTCTCCATGCCTTCATGTTTGTCAGAAGAATATATATAAAAACATAGTTTCATGTTCAATTTCAACTAATTTATTCCATAACAGATATATCACATCATTAGAAAAAAATTTTATCACTCCCTAAATAATAAATGTATATCTTGAATAGATTGAAAAAATCAAGGCATTTAATTAAGGACCTAATATATAATTAATAATACGTATAAATATGAAATGTGTTCCTATGTGTCTAATCATGATATGTAATCACACCCAAATCCAATAACACTCTATAAAGACCCATAAATGGTTACTTAGAGGTCTATTACACATGATCTAGCTAAGCATAAGGGAAGTGCACTACTTGAGTTTCACACAACCTGTCTTTTTTCTACCATGTCCCAATTTATCCAAAATAAAGAGAATGGAAAGTCAATACTTGATGCCATTTTGTAACTCCTTAACTTAAACAAGTGATTTTGAGCTGGGAGCCGCAAGCCCTCATGTTCACCTCCACATACACAGAAGGCTTCCAACATGTAAAAATGGTACATATGCCTTTAGTGGGGAGAATATACCCTCGATAATCATAAAGATAAAATAAATATAAAAATCAGAATATAAATTGGAATACTACATATCATAATTTAAAATCAATGGCACCCATGTCATCCATATAAGTAAACTGGAATCCCAATGTGGAAATCCAAAACAGAGTATAGAATTCAAATGTATATAAATAAAGAAACATCATGAAAAACTCCATGACCATCATGATATCACAACCAAATCTATACTCCTCATTTCAACTATCTATTTCAGGATCCTTTCCCAAACATGGATCTAAAATCACGTAGTCTGTATGCATATTGAGTTTCATGGGCACGCTGTGAGTAATAAAACTTAGTAAGAAACCACCAACATATCCTTTATATTTGTGTACAAGTATAAAATGTGTATTAAATGATATAATAAATGATAAATCGATAATAAAAAATCATATGTTCAATAACTATGCACTAAACAAGATACCACGGGCCATAGTGTTACCTTCCTCATCTCTATACCATAAGTATAATCAAAATAATGTGGAAGTGATCATGAAATGGCTATAAGGATAGTGATCATGTAAATTGGTATTCATAAGGAATTGAGTTTTAGGTTGGTCCACAAGGCTACTTGGTAAACATGTTACTCAAAATCATCAAGGAATTGAGTATTGAGGTATTCTATAAGGTTATCATGCCCCAATGTTGTCATCATGGGTATGGCCTCAAGGTTTTCATGACCCTATTCTGTGGCTAGGTCCCTCAAAATCATAATCAAAAACTATGTTCACTCCCTCAATAATGGTTTGTCACATCAGGTTTACCCACCTATTTTCAAATACCATTACAATACCTCCAATGGTAATATGATATGTCTCACAATAGGATAGGGAATTCATATAAAAAATAGAATATTATTATGAGTAATTGTAGATACATGTACAAATATGTGTTCAACAATTCATCCATTTTCTATTAGGTGACCAAAGCCCACTCATGGAATTAATCATCAAATAATGGTCTCATGGGATATACACTCACAAACATTTATACGATCATAATCAATCATGAACAAAGAGATATGCTTAAAAAGAACTATCCCAAAAAAAGGGTTTTACAAAGTTCAATATAGTAAGGAAATTCTTAACTCAATATTATTGACTAAGTACTCCAATATACATTAAATGACCCAATCATGAATCATGTTTCACACTAACAAAATACTAGTTCCCTAGTCAAGGATTATTATAATGGGTTTTGGTTTATCAAATAAGTTGTTAAAAAAATAGACATGGGGAGATTCCATCCCAATAGGGGTAGTTCTAGAATCACATACATCACATATGTTATCAATGAAACTAATTACTAGAAATGTCAGAGAAGAGGAAGATGATTCAAGAAATTCATCATCAATCAAAGAAAGAATCATGAATTCTACATAAAATATAGATGAAAAAAATAGATCTAGTTAAAGAAAATATATCCATTATGAATATTGTTTTAGAATAGAGGTCAAATATGAGACTCTAGAAGAATAAGGGGTCAAGATTATTTATAAAAGAATACATACCTAGAAACATCAATCATTCATAAGAGATTTATATCTACTATATGGGATTTCATCAGCATATCGAATCCACCATAAATTTACAAAAGGATAATAAAATTCACATTATATCTATGATGAAAACTTAGATGTTTCCAAAGTATTATAGTCCTATAATCAATCATACATCAATAGGTAGTCTAAGAAGGAGATCTATAATCACATACGTACAATATTCTCATAGTTGATGTTAGATCTAGATCTGATTAAGAGACACATTCAAATTGATAGATATATCCCTAATCTATGAAGGATGGAGGAAATAACTATTGGATGAACATATAAAACATATATTCATCATATATTCATGAACATATCTCAAGGAAGAAGAGGGATATGGTGTTGATCTAGAGAAAACATAACAATCTACCACCCCTAGATTGATACAACATCAAAAATACAAGGGTAGAAGAATGAGATGGATCAAAAAAATCAAGGGAGTATGTGTTAGGTTCTAAATAAGTTTTTGGGATTATATTTAGGTATCAATTAAGGTGAAAAAATGAGTGAAATTAAAAATATATGAGGTTCATTAATTCATACCTGGTTAGGATCCGCCGGTATGCCAATGGTACCCTAATTTTTCCATTGGATAGTGCTCATCTAGTTGTTGTGCTAGGTAAGACAATTTGGGTTCTTCTAGAACCACCTTCTAGCTGATGTCACCGTATTCGATGACCAATGGTGTCTACAAAATAATAAATACCTACTGTAACTCCACTATCTAGCTTGTGGAAATTTATATCCACCATAAGGACAAGCCTCAACCCATCTCTCAATCCATCAATTCATGAACACATTATACAAAAAAACAACCTCCAAAAATAACTATAATATAGATGAATAAAAAAAATAAATGAATAATTTAATAAAAATATTAAACTTGATACCTTGAATTAAGTAAGGATGTTACACACCAATGATCATCCTCAAAGATAATCCTTCTACTTTTTTTCCGATCATTATAGAAGGAATACAATGAAAAAAAGTCATGAACCACATAAATTCTTCCCAAAAATTTAAAACCAAAGAATCCCATTACCATTTGATGAAAAAAACCAATAACAACAAGTCATCAAATAATGTACCATAAATTTGACCCCATAAAAATGAATATTTTTTTTCCAAAATTACCAGCTTGCATAAATGTTTTTTGAAAATACACTACACCAATTCATATAAATGAAAACAATCCAAACCCCTTATTGAAATAAAACCAACTAAGGTGGATTATATGTCACAAAAAAAGTTATTTCACAAAAAACATATCTTTTTCCATGATAAAAAATTCTCAATGAAAAACTATCTGAAAAAATATATTTCAAGATTTCACTTTAAAATCAATAACCTTTTGAAATACTCCCCAAAAAGTACGATATCTTACCTTTCCCTTTAAAAATTTCCAAAAACTATAATGGAATAAACAACAATAGAAAAAATTTCATGGAAACAAAGATAATTTATCTCTTTTCAATAACCCCCAAAAACCAAATTATAAAATTAAGCATTTCTAAAAATTCCCCAATTTCCCAAAAAATATTTAAAACCAAGAACCAAAAAATAACTACACAACCATAAAATGTGGTGTATAAAAACCGCATCTGAATACTATCAAAACCATCCTTAATTTATATCCAACAAGAGAAAATCACTTAATTAGAAAACTACAATCAAGAGGAGTCTAAAAAGTCAACCAATGGAGAAAAATGGTTGTTCATGGTTTGGTTGCCTGGATTAGGAAATTATGTACCAACCATACCACATTCTCCAGGAATGTGATAGTTCCAAACCTCATGAGAACCACATGGTGGACATATTATCCGAGAAAATTGCGATACTTCAATTCTAATCATTTTTTACCTCAAAATTAAATAAATACCCATGAAATTACTTATATACTCAATGGAAATAAAAAACATAAATCCAAATAAAAATACATCAGAAATAGCTAAAAAAATATGAATTCATAATTTATAATCCATCTTCCCAATAAATATCTAGGCTCAAGACGAGAGAGGGATGGTTTGAATCTCCCTACTTTTACACTTAACTATTGAAATCCTTAATAACTTTTCTACTAGGAAATACCCAAATAATGAGAGGGATAATCAATTAACATAATCTATCACCAATGAAAATAGGATCTGATACTATTTGGTAATTAAATAACCCAAGCTTCCATACACTTGGTAGCTAACCTGACTCTCCACAAGGCTCGAAGTGAAGTCTTGATCCCCACAGACCAAAAACTAGTTCATCGGCATTACAAAAATCCCCTTTGGGAATTATTTTTCCCTTATTTGAATAATGTTAATGAAACATTTTCCAATTTTGGAATTGATTTTCCTTACATTGGAAATCCTTTTAGCATTAAGAATATAAATAACATAATTAAATGAACATGAAAAATGGGTCATAACCAGAAACACCAGTCCAAACCATTTTCTAATACAAAATATAATCAACAAAAAAAATGATAAATCATATCATAATTAGATACAATAAATACAAATTAAATAATCTATAAATATAGTTATATTTTATAATATAACAATAACCAAAAATAAAAAAACTCAAGTGCTACATGAAACCACTCCATGAAAACTATTTTTTCTCACCACCTCCCACCTCACCTAATTTGGACCACAACAATGGAACCTGAATCCAACTAAAAATATAGAACATGATATACATAGGTATGAGATAAATATCCTAGTCGGTCTCCACCCAAAAAGACTATAAAACTAATTTTGTAATATAATTCATAAATGATAGTTTAAAAATATAACTAGAAAGAATGTTTTTTAGATATAAACTAAGGAAAAAATTAAAATCAAGAACATAATAACTTTAAAAACCTTTAATTTGTTTTTTCTTAAATGAAAACATTTAATTAAAAAAATTACATTGGACTTTGGAATTTTACAATCAAACACCCATTTTTAAAATCATTTTAAAAACCCAAAATAAGAGTCTATAAATTCAAAATAGGTTTCCCAAACATATTTTGAAACCATTAAAAGGGAAATGACCACAATATGTTGGTTCAAACAAACACATTTTTAGGAAATACAAGTCCATTTTCAAACAAGAAAGATAAATAAGACAAAAGCACCACAATAATTCTTGTTAGGAAAGGATAGAATCAATCACAAGATAGACATACCCCATATAATCAACAATCGAGAAACACTTATGTCATTGTTTTTACCATATGAATCTTACATGAGATGTGTATAAATTTATTAAATTACCATATACTAACTAACAACATATGCTGAGTCCAAACCACAACCCATCAAACTACCCACACAAGTATTATTAAAAATGCCACCCCCTCTTAGACCTTATGTCTGGCATGACTATAGGGATACTGGAAGCATGTGAAAATGATTGTGTAACATAAAAATAGACCCCCTACTCAGTACATTGGTTCCCATAACCAATCAGGAAGTAATGTTAGTGAACACACTAGACAAGATCAACCCATTAGACATAAAAATTACTCTCCATCACCTTCATTGATGTCATATAGAAAAGAACCATGTTATATATCATAAATCTATAGAATAAACAAATAACACACCCTAAAAATGAGGAGAAATAAGAATAACATAGTGATATTATCCAAATAAAATTGGAAAAAGATTACATAGTGATAAACAACCCAAAAAAGGGGTAAGACACACCAATGGGAGATCAAGTGGGTTTTAAAAGCATGGAATAAAACATTTGATAAAGTGAAAACCCTGGCTTTACTATAAAACATGGATAAAAATTTCAATCCCTTTCCATTTCATAGAAACACGACTACAAACATCCTTTTACATATATTAAAACCATATACACCATTTATATTTCAATTCCAACACTTTAAACCTGGTTCTTCATATTTGAAAAATAAAATAAGGAAAAAGGCCATCCATTTCCATAAAAACATTTTAAATATACATAAAGGTATATTACCATGAGTTTTGGCAATAAAAAAACTTTAAATAAACATTTTAATTACATAAAATAACATATTTTTAAATCATTTTGAGTTCACCTCTACATTATAAATCAATTCCCATCTTGAAACTGCATTTTCACTCTCTGAAAACCAAAATTGGATTCAAATCCAATAGACATTGTAAAAAATATTTCAAAAGTGCTTATAAAAATTTATAAAATGATTGGAACATAAAAACTTTTCATTTTAAGCATGAATACATAGAATTTCAAATAAATACTGATATATTCTAATTTGAAACTTCCAAAAAATGACTTAGAATCTTTATATGGATATCACATGTATTCATAATTTCATTAAAATTTGATTAAAAAAACTAACCACACATTGAACTCCAAAATGAAGCAATATCATAGAAACACCTAATTTGAAGATATAACAACAAATATAAAATGCACCACCTTCAACAATGACCACCTAAATAATTATGGAGACCTATTATATAAGAAAAAAGAGACAAAAAAACCTAGGTTATAATTATCCCAAAACAAATCCATATATTAATAAATGAATTAGGGTTTTGAGAGGAAAAGGAAACCTAGGAATGGAGGAAGGAAGAGGGCTATAGGATAAAAGGGGGAAGGTTTATCACGAAATCACTTGGAACATACCAAATAGTGACCAATATTATAGTGGGATTGTTGGTGGAGCTTATACTGAGGCTATCAAGGGCCAAATGATGTACATGAGGGGTGAAAGATGGTGAACCATTCTTAATTAGAATAGGTAAAAAGGTCAAATCACGATTTAAGTGATTTTTGTCAGGCTGCACATTTTTCTGAACTATGTCCTAACAATGTGAAGGCCATTGTATATACCAAAAACACCCATATGGTTTTTGGGAATATCTACACAATTTGTTTAACTATGTAGAGACCCTAAAAAACCTCATTTTCTCTATGAATGTACCATTCACATGGGTGCTGCATAGTTACACCTAAACATGCGGGTAAACCATGCAACACCTAAAAGCCTCTAAAACTCCCAAACTACATCCTAAAAATAATAGAATATAAAAAGACACCTATATAAAATTAAATAATACAAATTAAACATTATAGTGACATTTTGGTGTCATAGTGAACACATATTTATTTATAAAACGGACAATACATATGAATTATTGTATCTATAAATGTAAGAAAAGTGAAGCGCCAATCAAAGCATCAATTTTAATCTAACAATAATGTAACTTGGTGTGATCTCTATCAAAAAAATGTATCTATTTACCTATGAACTCCAAATACATCTCATACTGTAATGCATTATCATAAGTTTTCATTTTCTAAGAAAAATATTGACCATGGGATAAAATGTATTTCAATACCATATATCCAACTAAAACACACCCGATGCTCTAAATTTAAGCTAATATGGTCGATGAATACATCATATGTCATTCACCTTTGTGGATGAGTGCATCACATGCCTCTCAAAAAAATATATAACAAAATTATATATATAATCTAGGTATAACCACACAATATTTAGTATGTCTCAATCGAGGGTCCATATTTCATACTCATCTTATGAGATGGAAAATCCCATATTGGTTGAGTTCTAACTAATGACATAATCTGTAGCATACCTAACCATCCATGATTTTCTAAGATGCAACACCTTGCATATATAAGGTATCAATGTATAAGGGTTCTAATGATATATATCTCACTGACCTTAGGTAATGTGGATATCTATATGATCCTTTCAATCCTAGTATATCAACATCACAAGGCATGAAACTCTATGTGCCATACATTGTGGGTTATCTAGTTTAAAATTTTTTTTGTGCCTTCGGAGCATATCTCAAATATTATACAATAATATTACTCACACTAACCATACATTTCATCATATTCAATAATACTCCATGAAGAACACCAGTTAGATATAAATAAAATCTATACTTTGAGATGTTATTTTCAACTACATTTCATGAAATGTATATCAGTATATATATATATATAAAACCAACATAAAATAATAAAAAAGTGTTTTTTACATTAATATGATACATTTTATATAATTAATCACTTTTAAGAATATATAACAAAACCCTTCATAAGTATCTATATATCATAACATATATGATATAATGCATGATCAAATATATGTTTTTGTACTTTCTAGTGATTTATTAACTCATTACAACTATATATAATTCATACCACTTAAATATGTAACCATTTAATAAAATCATCCCATTAAAATCTTTAGTTAATAACATCTATAGAGAAATTTGGTTCGAATAATGATGATATTTAAGAATACTATTCCTTTTGTTCAACTCCCGGAACATTTTCAAACATTCAAACTCAATAACATCCAAGATAAAATTCCAGCTTCTTTTGTCTACTTAGAAAACTTTCTATGCTTAACATCATTATCATATGAACCAGTTTTAAAAAACCTTATTCTTGAAATAATATAACTATTTATATTATTACCCACTAATACATCCTATAATTCTTTAGTATAATGTGACATTGACATTATATTTAAAATTGAATAATCCTTTAAAGTGATATTCACTTTTCATAGTAACTAAATTAAACCTTTATATATTATTTACGATCAAGTGTCTTAAACTCATTATGATAACTAAATGGGAAATCACATTCATTCCAGATTGGTATAATCTTTTATTTGTTAACTTTATTACTTATATAACTCTAAACATACTCCCACCAACCTCTTAGAAACTATATTAATCTTATAAAATCTTGCTAAGATAAATAAACAACTTTTAGTTTTGGAAATAAAATTTATTTAATTTTGTTGATAATATTTTAAAAATAAACTATTATTTCCATATCATATATTATATTCTATCTGTTTGGAGTATGGTCCTCTAAAAAGAATATTATTTATCAAAATTTTCCATTGCAGGATAGTGGGATCATATTCCCTTATATTTTAATAAATACCTATATGATCACTACATCATAGATATAAAATTATCATCCTTGTCACCATTTTAAATTTTTTTATTGGAATTGATGAATCATAAACCATGTGTATACAATTAATCAATTCTTTTCAAAAAAATCATTTTTAATAGAAAAATTCTATTGTCTAATTAGAAAAATGATATTAAGATACACATATTCTACTTAGATTCATTATAACTTTATAGGTTACTTTACATTCAAATCCTCAACATTATAAGTCATTTTTGGTCATTTAAAAGTAAACTAAAATATCTATCAATTATTCTATTGATTTTGAACTCCTTCATATTTATAAAACATTAAACATTTACATTTAGTATCAAATATCCTTTAAAAGTTGGAATTAATTTCTATATCATTGATACCTGATACTATAATTTCATTGTGTTTAGAAATATCTTTTAGGTATCTTGAACAATTCTACCTTATGGAATCATTACTCTACATTCCTGATAACACCTTATGGTTTCATTGACCTCGACCATATACTTGAAGAATAATAATTGAACTCTACAATTAAATTTTATCCATTTTTAACATTTACGCACTTGTATTGTCAACAAAGTACCAAAAATATGAAATCATATACATAGTTCATCCCAAAAAATTGAGAATATTTATTAATATTTTCTTAAATTCTTATATATTTTCAAAAAATTTACATCGATGATAATAAAATGAATTATTTAACCAAAATAATCCTTGAGGAAACCTCTAGTCTGAAAAAGTTATTAGCATAACGAATCATATCAATCATAATTGGAAATCTCAATTATGTAGAATATATGAGACTAAAATTACGTAACTCATTTTTTATCTAATTACATTTAATCTATAAGCGAATCAATCTATGATTCATATGAATCTAGATTCCAAGTATTTAGAAATATAAATAGTATGGTTAGTTAGGAAGTTTTAGCTCTAACAAATATAATTTTTTGGTACTTAATAACTCTTCTTATGATAAAAGTGTTAGTATTTTCTTGCATTATGATTCTATTTCATAATGATTAATCTCAATGTTATGTTTCATTATAGTGATTCTATTTTAATATAATAGAATATTTTATTAGATGAGTTTCATATTTTAATACAATTATATGAGGAATTTTATTGTATGGTATTTCAATAAAATAATGTCCCCTTTTAAATTAATCATATCCATTAGGGGCCAAGATCTATATTTCATTACGAAATGTATCCTCTACTATGTTTTTCTATCTATATAGCTATTTAGTCATGTCATCATCCTGATCATGTCATACATGACTATTGTATAGTCAAGTGGAAAACTTTTTTTCAAATTCATCATATGAATAAGCCTAAATCTATTCTTTTTGTATTCTAATTATTAGGGTTTCTTAGTTTAGTGTAACCCAAATAAAATTCAAAGAACATGTATACCCAGGTGATCATAGTGGCACGGATCTATCACATGGCATACAAAAGGATGATTTAGGGTCACCGACGAATTTATTTCCTTACAGAAAAAATCTAGGGGCACCCAAAAATAATGGGAAATACCTGGTTGGATTATTCAGGTCTTGAAAAGTGTTTTTAGAAGGAATATAACATTTCTAATTTCAAAATAGGATTTCATCTCATTATCTTACCTCATCTTATTAATTTTATATATGAATTTTTATATGTTTTTTTTTTGGAATACTATTTCATCAACCAAATTCATATATATAAACCATATTAATGTCTACCTCTTTAAAAAACCCAAAATTTATGGTACGCATTGAAAAATAGATGTTAAACACATTCATAAATATCCAGATGCATATCATGCTTATGGTATATGAACTCTTCATATAAAGGATTACAATTATATGAGATTTTAAATCAATATATCAGTAATCCAAAACTGAAAAAAAAATATTCTACCCTCAGTATTCTAGAATAAAGAATAGCCTCCAGGATAGTGGGAAGTCCTATCACAAGTCCCTCTCATCAGGTAGAATTTACTTAACATATAATCTAATTCATCAAGTAACCACTCTATTTTTTACTTGTATAAATGTGGAATATTTAAAGGAATATTTCCAAATCTAGGAGCTTAGTTATCATGAAATTCCAAGGCTCAAAGAGGCACAATATTGATATAATGAAAATATTAAATATATTATATAACATACAAATAGTATTTATGAAATAATGTAATAAGTACCGAATAGAGTCTCTGATTGGAAGTCCAAAATCTCTTTTTAATTCAAAATATGATTTTCACCATAACCATGACATAATCATTTTGTGCGTAGGTAGTTTAGATTATGAGTAATCATGGTCTGATAAATAATTAAATAAATAAATTTATTACTAATTAAATGTCCCAAAACCTACACTATAGTGACCTAGGATTAATCTTCATGGATATTATATAATATTATTATAATATTCAAAATATTATGAAAATACATTGTCGAGTATCAAAATAGTTTAGGTTCTTTGGAAACATGGAGAAAAATGTTATAACTTGGTGAAAGATCATCAATGTTTCCCACAAATATCTCCCCCATAGTACTTATGGAAAAAAGTTTTTTCATAAATGGGGAAAGGAAAAATAAGAAAATATTAGATCAGATTCTCAGTAATGGAAAATAATGTAGATATATAAGCATAATTATGATCATAAGGGTATGAAAAAATGATCATAGCATTAGAAGATCATACCTTTCATATCAAAGATCATAATCAAGATTCATTCCCTAAATATTCACAGTTCATAGGACATGAATCATAATAAAATTAATAACATGAACCATGTGATAATTTCATATGAATAAGGCATATATTTGTGGAATACACATCAATTCATAACATTGTAAACATGTGAAAATAGAAATGATTTCACTCATTAGGTTTTAGACATGAAATAAGGCTGTTAAATAAAATTATAGAGACAAAAATATATTTATAAATAATGTTGTGAACATGTAAATAGGTTCATTAAAAACATTATAAACAATAAATAATATCCACCCATAATATTGTGAACATGTAATTATATTCACATATAACATTATGAACATGTTATAAGGTTCACTCAAAAAGTTGTGAACATGTTATCAGGTCCACTTATAAAATTGTGAACATGTAATCAAGTTCACACATAAACTTATGGAAATACAACTACATCCATGTATAACATTGTGAACATGTAATCTGGTTTACACATAACATTATGAACATGCAATCAGGGACACTCATAAAAATATGGACATGAAACGAGTTCCACACATAACATTTTGAACATGTAATCAGGTTTACACATAATATATATAATCCCGAGTCATCTATAATTAACCAATACATTGGAGGGAGATATAGGTCCCACCAAAAAATAATGAAATCATACAAGTGTGTGCTAAAATATCATATACATTTCATCATATCATAACCTATTAAAAAGAAACAAGTATCAAAATCATTTTATAATAGAGTAACCCATGAAATGAGGATGTTTTTATAAGATTTTTTATCATGGTAAAACCCGTGGAAGAGAAATGTGTTTCATACAAAACATGTCATATTAAATATAAATCATTAAAATAAATTATACGAATGGTGACATTGGATTACATCCTTAGTAAAACATAAACTATATCAAAGGATTCTAAGATAGATGGAGAAGTATTTTGAAAGATAACTTGAATTTTTTAAATGGAAAATAATCTCTCTTTGAAAATCAATTTTTAAAACATTAAAAATTTTCAAAATCAATTTATTTTAAAACCACTTTCAAAAACATATAATTTATGATTTTAAAAACCTCTAAAACTTTTCTTGAGGAAAATATACTTTGTTATTTGAAAAATGTTTTTTAAAACATAAAAACTTTTAAAACCCATTTTACTTAAAAATATCCTTGATAAATTATAATGTAATATTTGATAATAATTTTAAAAAAATATCTTCCATGAATATTTTTCAAAATATTTTTAGAAATCATGGTTTTTAAAGAGAATAGTGTTCCGATTGAAGAGAGGGATGTTGTCAGATTTTCTAAAAAATATATTAAATATCATTAGTACAAAAGTGTGGAAAAATGTTACCATTAATTTAATATATCATGGATAAAAAAGGTGAATAATTTTTTTGATAATTATTGAGATATGTATCATAAAATTTCTTTAATTAAAGAATAATCTTAAATAGTCTCAATAAATAATGAGATAATAGCAATAAACAATTACCACATTGGTAGCATTAAATCATAATTCCAATGATAGAATAAAATTAACCGAAGATTAAATTATCATTAAAATAAGTATATTAATTAGAAAACTTGTCAAAGGGGAAGATATACATCTCATATAAATATATAGGTTCATAACATGGCTTGTATCTCGAAGAAGGAAAATTGAGGAAACAATTACTTTACCGATATGGTAAAATTTGAACCATAAAAAGATAAAATGAGATCATAAATTGGATATATAAATACACATAAATTTTAGTATAATAATCATATAATACATTCATGGTAATTATATACACCATAAAAAATAAATTATTGGTGAATAAAGCATAAGTATCATAGAAATAAAAGTTAGACAAGAAAACCCTTACCTTAAATCTTGACTTTATTTATACAAATTAAAATCCCCTATATAATAAGTATAATTTTATTATTATCCTAGAAAAGAAACATATTATTATATTTAATACCATATATTAATTTATTCTTACATTATATTACCTTTTAATACCAATTTCATGTTAAAGTAGTGTTTTAGGTAATAATTGCTTTTTTGTCGTATATGTTTTGACATGTTCTTCTTGACCCTATATCATAGATCATGATTTAATTATTTAAATAATGTAAAAAGTTATATAAATATAATATATATTAATTATATAAGTATTTATAATAATCTATAAAATATATAAATAGAAATTAGAATACATCATTCATGGAGATGGTAGGTCGTGTGTATTCATGAACATTGTTGGTCTTTTCTTGTCATATTAAAAGGAAGTAAATGAAATATATATATATATAATCCTAGTATAATTATTATTTCACATATATCATAAAATTTTTATAATGTCATCCTAAATACATTTCATGTGAAGTGTGAATGAATCACATTCTTTTGAGGAGGCAGTAGTTCACACATCCATAAACAAAGTTATCATATTCCAAAAAAAAGAAAATATTGATGGTATGTATTATATAATAGTTAAATAATAATATATGAATCTTAAAAATAATATATATCATCTAAAAATAGTACTTACATTATTATTATCAACCTTGAAAGGTAGAAATGGAAGAACGAGAGATATTGATTTGCGAGTCAGCAGTTTGTCGTACCCACAAATGATGATTGAATATCCCATTAGATAGAAGTCTGTGTGTGTATTGGTCAAAAAATTAAACAAATAACATATTAGTATATTTATGATACTTGTTTTATTATAAAAGCATTAAATAAATATTTTTAGGGGTTAGAGAATGAAAATAAAATAAAAGAGGTTGTGTAAGGATATTACCTCTTATTTGGATAACTCATTTTGTTATGCACCAAAGGGATTAATTTTTTGGATATATTAAAAAATTTATGCCTCTATGAATAAGGTATAGAATTTTTAAATCTTATTTGGGCTGGTTCTGGATGATCCAAAGTGTCATGAGAGGTGTGAGGAAGAGAATGAGTGAATGCCTTTTATAGAAGAAGAGGGATGGCATTCTTCTAAGTATGAAAATGAAAACACTATAGGGAGGTCTCTCTTTCTTAATGTTGTTAAAAAATGGAAAAAATGTTTTAAATGGGAATTATGGTAGATAAAACCCCCACCAAACAAAAATTTTCATTTTTATAATGTTTTTCCTTAACTTATATGTTTTCGTACCTTTATCATTTTGGTTTTTATTAAGTTAAGTAGTTTTATAACATAAGGATTTTGACCATTAAAAATAACACAAGATTAGATTTATTAGAATATATAGACCAAATAACTTCTAAATATGATATCTAATTTACAAAAAATAAATCCATTGTGCATTGGGAATTAATTTTAAAACGAGCGCTTCTAACGCGCAAAAACAAAAACGCTTTAACTCCGGTCATCCTAACAATGTTTTTACAATTTAATAGTCAATATATAAATTATAAAAGATAAATTCATCCATTAATATAATATATTTTATATTTATTAACATTTTCAAAATCATTTGGATGAAAATTTTATTTTTATTAAATTTTAAATCTTTCAATTAAATATATTTTATTGTAAAATAACATTCAAGAAAATTTATACATTATTTTCATAATTTAAATTTAAAAATATCAAGATAAAAATGGCATTTTAATATATTATATTCACAATAATGTTACATGATATATTCATCTAAAAAATATAATAATTCAATAAATGTAGTTCATTTTTAATTTTTTTATTATCATTTATTTTTTTAATTAATAACTAAATAATTACCACATTTGACATTCCTTAATCATTTAATCTAAATAATTCATATATAATAATTAAATATAAATTATTATGATGAAAAAATATCCATTAACTATTAAAATAATGTGTAAAACTGAACTGTTGTGGTTTTTGTCCATATATCATGGCTTTATAAATGTTAAAGATATAGAAGGTTCATTTTTTGTAATTTTCCATACTTATCTTATTATATATTTCACGTTCATGGGATAGTTTCCCCATAACTCCTAAAATTATAAAAAATAGGGTATATGGACTAAATATTGAGAACTGATGGATTTTTGATATTTTTATAGATAATTTTCCCAATTAAGATTAATGTTTAACCACAAAGTAAACTAATTTTTTCCTTAATCACTATAATTAGTTTTAATTTAATCACTAATTTTTCAGTAAAAACGTAGTTTAACTTAATATAAATTATAAATTATTCTTATTAAAAATATAGAATCCATTTATTAAAATTATGAACACAAAATTTAAATAATTTAATTTATAATTAGTCTTGTATACTGTTCACGAAAGAGGTTTTTTAATGTGAAAAAGTTCAAAATATTGAAATAATTTTATATCCAATATTAATGTGAAAATGGTCATAATGAAATAAATTGGATTAATTGATTTAAAATTTATATAAGTAAAATTTAAAACTAAATTATAATATTACTTAACAATATAAATAAATTAGATGAAAAAGAATTTTCAATTAAAACTGATTGTTTTTCACTATACCTCATGGAAAAAAACTTCTCAGAAAAATTCAAAAAATTCACAAAAATGTAAATTTCTATATTCTAATATCAAAAATGGATTTTATTTCTTCAAATAAAAATTATTAGTTTTTAAAAAATTAAATTTAAAAAAGGTTCTCTATTAAAAGTAGGTAAAATTACATTTTAGAAAAATACATTTTTTAATTCATAAAATTTGATTTATTTTTATTTAATGGCTATCAAACAATTTTATGACATTCTATATTTTTTATTGAATATATAATATAAATTTTTTATTAAAAACTTTTATCAATAGTGGATTTTTAAATTTATTTATATTAAATTGTGGTTGTACCTAAAAAAATAGTTTTCTAAGAAAATGAATTTCTATATTTTCAAATAGTTATTACATTCATTTCTAGCTATTTGATAACTAAAAATTAATTTTATATAAATGTTTAAATTAAATTTTAACAATAAAGTAAATATTATTTGTACTTTCCACCAAAAAATCTTGGTGGAAAGTATAATAATATTTTAATAACAATATTAATAGTATACTGTAGTTAGGAAAAAATCAGTCTTGTGTGTGACACAAGCTATTGAGGGAACCAAGTATTATGTATAACACAATCCAATCATATCTGGGAATGTAACAAAGGCTAGGCTAAGTGTTTTTTAGGTCATTTATAACTTGATACTACATAAAACACAATCCAAACATAGGGATTTCATATAAGACAAGACATATTTAGTATTTTTTCAAATGAAAAATATAAAAATGATTAAATTAATTTGAAAAGAAATATTTAAAAAAATATCAGGTTGTTATAATCTTCCACAACATGAAATTAATTTATCCCTCCAAATCCATCTGGGTTATCAAAGGTTTAATAATGGACAGTTCCATTCTTAGAAATAAACATCGTAAATATGAACACTAAAACATCATTTAAGAAGGGAATGTTGGAACCATAATGGTTACCCAAAGTAACTCATAAATAGGTTTCCAAATAGTAGAACATAGGTTGGGAGTGAATATTGGGCATGGAGAAAAAAAAATAACTATAGAGAGTGATAAATATCACTGATCACGAGTAAGTTAATGATTAATGGAATGTTAAGGGAATCAACAAATAAATATATGATGATTTATAAGGCAATCGGTTCAACAGAAATGAATGTATTATGAAAAATATTTTTTAATATCCATTTATTATAATTGTGGAATGATTTTACTATCAAAGAACATTAGGAAATATAATTATTTTATTACATCTTTTTTCAAATGCACAATCTCACGCATTGGTTGTGCCTAGATTAATTACCACTTCATCAGTTACTCCATGAAATAAAGGCGAATTTTTTATTCCTAAAGTACTAAAAGAACATGGGATCCATAAATAGAATGTTAGGTCATTATATACATATGTTGTTATCATCACACCAAAATGGATAGAACCGATTATCCAATATTCATAACTTCTCATATAGTGAGATAATAATTTAATCTATAAAACCTCATCCAATGTTTAACATAAACCAATCCATAAATTTTTAACCTTATTAACCTTTATAATGATGAAATTACAATAATATTACAAATAATGACACTAAATTTCTCTAAAAGAGCTTACCATTGATCACTGATATATCTTAAATAGCTATTACTTATCACATAAAAAACATGTTAATACCTTTATCGTGTATTCTCTTGAAACATCATAATTACCATAAATCCTTATTGAAAACATTCATGATTTCTTATTCCAAATCATATTGGATATATTCCTTAAATGAAAAAATGTTGCTAAATCCTTCAATGATAGAATACAACAATTATAAACACATCCTTTATTATTTATAAGGACATAAATACTATCTAATTTAATTTATCCATATCATCATATCTTTATCCATAAAAAAATATTATTTTCTCAACCACATGAAAAAGTTAATTGTTACCTTCCCATAATGTAACTATAAAATTAAATCAATTTTCTAGGTCATCAGTATTATTTAACACATTCCCGAAAATAATTAAAGAAAAACTTCAACAAATAATCCTTATATACTTCACGATTCATATGACATAATCCTTGAATTAAAATAAATTAATAATTAGATCATTCCACCTTTACTTAAGACATTAATTGAACTTCATCATATTTTTCCATAATATTGACTTCTAAAAATATGAAATATAAATCATGTATTAAGGTTATTCTACCTCACTTTAATCATGTTTCTTACGTTTAATTTAATAAATACTATTATAACATACCATACCTTTCACATGTCATTTGTAGTATCTTTATCTAGTAGTATAACCAATACTTTTAGTGCCTTTCCGATTCTCTTTATGAGATTCCCAATTAAGAAATTGATTTTTAAAATTACCATAATTTCATTATCTAAAACATTTAATGTTAACCCAGATTGGTCTATTTAATGTTATTACCTAAGATTAGAAAGAGTAGTGTGGGAAATATTTATCATAAAAGAAAATTACATAATCATGAAAATTACCTATAAGATTCCCAAATCACGAATCTTAATTTTTAATGTAAATCACCTTAGTCCTATACTTAGAGAAATCTCTAGACAAATCCTTAGAAATAACCTTAGGTATACCACTAAATTTTTCTCATCCTAGTTTCAAAATATTGAATAAAAAATTACTTTGATACAAACTTTAGAGACCCAGGATTAACATACATGGATATTACATCATTTTAGTTGAATATTCAACACATCACAAAAACTCATTCCCAATGACTATAATAGTTTAGTATCTTTGGAAACATGGAAAAAAATATTTTATCTTGGTGAAAGATATTAAATGTTTCCCATAAAGATATTAGCCTATATTAATGCCACTTAAAACCATTATTCATAACTTGGGGAAAGGAAAGAAAAGAAATGGTGATCAAATATTCTCTACAAGAGAAAAAATAGAGATATGTAAACATAATCATGAGAATAAGGGTATGAGAACAAGATCATAACATTAGAAGGTCACACCCTATATATCAAAGATCATAATCATGATTGATGACATAAATATTGGAAATTCCTATGACATGAATCCTAAGATAATATAAAACATGAGCCATTTGAGCATATAGTTGGCACAATACATATATTTTGGTAATACACATAAAATTATAACATTGTGAACATATATAAACATAAATAGGTTTACTATTTTGTTTAGGAGATTAAATCCGGCCCTCACATAAACTTATGGACATGAAACCAATTCATGCATAACATTGTGAACCTGTAATCATGTTCATGAAAAACATTTTAAACATGTAATTAAACTCATTCATAACAATGTGGACATATAATCAGGTTCACAAATTACACTGTTAACATGTAATCAAGTTCATGCATAACATTGTGAAAATAAAATCAGGTTCACACATAACACTGTGAACATGTAATCAAGTTACCTTAAAACTTTATAAACATGTAATCAGGTTCACACATAACATTCTTGACATGTAATCATGTTCACACATAAAATTTTGAACATGTAACTATGTTTAGGCATAACATTGTGAACATCAAATCATTTTCCTAAATAAACTTATGGAAATGAAACTAGGTCTAGGATTCTCGCTCAAATTTACCCAAGAGAAGAAGGTAAGACGGTCCTTGTAGTCTAGCTTGGGTTACCGAATCCACAGAGACCTACGAAGTAACCTATAGACACGCACATTCTAAAGATTGTTTTTGTCTATGAAGTGGCCAACTATGGGTTTATTTTATCTGGGTTTAAACGATAACTAATATATTTAAGTGAATTCAATTTAAAAGAATGATTTGATCCTAGGTTATCGCTCGGGGTGGATTGGATGAATTACTTTTTTAATGATTTCAATTTCTTATAATTGAGATGGATTCATTTAAGAAGATCAAACGAAATCATCACTTACTGTTTTAATGCATACACACTCTAATAATAATCACCTATACACTTGAAGGATCAATGTTTTGAGCACTCCAAGGTATAGGTTCGTATTAGCACTTGAATGTGTGACCTTAAATTCAATAAGGATGAAGATGTTTTAAAATCATCAAATAAAAATCTCATTTAAAAGAAGTGATTTTCCATTAATTGAGTGATAAATAACATCCAATCCATCCCATTGCTGCTCCCTTGGATCAACTCATAAAAGATTTATCCCTCCATTGATGACATGTCTTCAACGGAAGTAGGAAGTAGACTTCAAAGGTGGAATTGAAGAAGTAAAAACAACAACAAAAAAAGATCACTCCTCCGTTCTGTGATAAATATCACAAGGTTTGGTATGAACAAGTTCACACCTTGAACCAACGGTATCAGAGTGATAAGGAGAAGAACATAATAATAAGAGAAGAAGAGCTTTTATTAAAAACTATGGTGAATTAAACAACTTAAATGAGAAAGAAATGCGATTACAAACACAAAGCGCCAGCATAACACTACAATGAAACCAAGCCCCAAAGATCCTTCAATCCTTCAACACCACTACCTTAAATAGGCATTTTGAGCCCTTGGGTCGAGACACCAACATTCCAAGTCTCCTCAATTAATTTTGGTAGGCCATAGGTGGGTGGAAAGTAAGGGAGAGTTGATTTTTCCACCCTTGACCCGAGGTGGCAGCCAGCTTTCCTTTACCAAACAAACACGTCTAGAAGACCTTCTAGATGGCCGAATCGGAGTGGGCCATAAAAGAAGAAAATGGCTCACCTTATTTCTTCGAACCAACTGTAAAATTTGGGACCATTTGGAGTTGTGGATTCCGAGATATGATCACATTAGTGGTCTATTTTTCTGGGCCGCAAAATCTGGCCCAGAATTGTATCTCTAACTTGGGCCGCCTTAATGACCACCATAGATGCATAATTAGCATTATCTAATGAAGAGTGATCTGTTCCTATACTTTTCTTCTAGAATCCCACGAAATTTGGGATTAATGAGGCCTGTATGTTGGGACCTACAGTCTCATCAGTGGGCTGGTGTCCAATCTGCCTTCTCTAGAATTGCTTCCTTTCATCACAAAATATCTCCATCTTCTTCC
The DNA here is from genome assembly GCA_963277665.1 of Viscum album. NCBI lineage: Eukaryota > Viridiplantae > Streptophyta > Magnoliopsida > Santalales > Viscaceae > Viscum > Viscum album. The sequence goes on along the minus strand of OY728141.1, from coordinate 1,480,252,309 downwards.
ATGACTTCTCCATTTTCCCTGAATGAAAAATGATCACATTTAAGTTTAGATAAAGTTAAAAAATATAAAATTAAAAAAATTAATAATTACATTCCTTAGAATCAGATGACTCATTGGGCCTAAATTGGTGTATATTAGGCATGAAGTGCACAAATGATAAGAATGGATGTTCATAATGAAAATGCACTAACTCAGGAACATAAGATCAAAAATGAACATTTAATACCATTAAAATGTAATTAAAATATATGTTTTTATTGGATAATCACACCCCCCAACTTGAGATTTTCTAGTCCCGAGCAAATAATTCAATGATTTTATTTGAATTCCTTTCACCAAACACATTATAACAAACAGTGCTCACAATGTAAACAGCACACAAATATATTTTTATAACCTATCAAGATAATTTAAAACAAGATGAATTTAAAAGTAGATCCCAATCCCAAGACCATTACTTTGATCAAATCAATCATCATACTTCATCCAACTCAATTAGGTGTAATGATGTGTTGTGTATCACAATAGATATGGGGGTTCATTTTCATTCAAGGGGGAAATCATGGAAGCGCTAGGTGGAATCACATTTAATCCTAATATGAGTATTCTTCATTCTTTTTTTTGATTTTTTTTTCAATATTGCCATAGTAATTGAGATTTCAGTTAATCAAATTAACCCATGTAGAAAGACTTTGCCGATGACTCCCAGACTCAAAGGCCTTAGGGCACCAAGTGAAGCCCACATACTTGGGGATCGTCTCGAGTTAACTTAATAAAAACAAATTCATATTACGATAAATAGAGATATATTGAAAAACTCAGGGCTAGACAAATCTGGAGTCACGATCCCCAAGTGCCGAAAGCTTCGCATTTTATCAATCCATTGCTCTACACACAATTTTTTTGTTGTTTTTAAAAAAAAAATTGAATACTCATATTATTCATAAAAATCAAACCAACCTATGCTATTTATTATGGGACCCCAAAAATTCAAATTATTACCCCACTGTCTAAAGGTCGTGCATTGTGGCATTTTGATTTAATGGATGAAAATAAAAATGATGAAAATTTTCATTGGAAAACCAAACTTCCAAAATCAGTGCATTTAAACTTAATCATGAATTAAATTAAGAGTCAAAGAAATAATAATTATTTGATATGTAGTTTTTATGTGAGAAAAGATGTTATTATATGAATGATAAAGAAATTTTACTTTTTTTGTTGTCATTGTTTTTTTAAACAAACATTTTGTTTCCACACCCCCCAACTTAGAATTAAACTGTCCCAAGTTTCGTAAAAACAAAATTTAGAATGGGGTAGAGGAATAAAAATGGGATTTCAATAAGGAAATTGAAATATGAGGATCATGGAATGAAGTCACCTAGTGGATGAAGTTTGAAGTTCTTGCCGCTCGAATTTATTCCTTTGATATCCATGTTGCTTGCAAAGTTCCCTAGTGGAAAAAGGAAAAACAAAACAAACAAAACAAAAACAAACAATATATATATATATTTATATTATAAAGGAAGTAAAATATAAGAATATATATAAAAATTATAGAATAAGGAAGCACAAGAAGCCGCAGGTCAGTGGTAAGCGCACGCCCCTGTCTCCCTTCGGTTCCGGGTTTGAGTCCCCGCGGCTTCGCCGGTTGTGACGGGGTTTGCCCCACGACCTATCGCGTGGACTTTTTTTTAATATTATTATATTTTTATTTTTATCTTAACCTATAAAATAATAAAAATAAAACAAAATAAACTGATGATACATTTTATTCTTCTTAAATTTTTGGGTAAGGTATTACTCAAGGATCACACCACGTGACACGGATGAATATGGTGCTTATCTTTCATACCCATCCATATTCATAATAGAAGAACAGGTCAAAAGACTATTTTTTATTTTTAAATATAAAAATTATTAAGTAATCTTATTTGAAAAATAAAGATGATTCAGAAAGATTAGAAACATAAAAACCATGGGTTGCCTCTCGTGCAACGCTTTGTTTAACGTCGTTAGCTAGACATAGATCCCAAATTTATCAATTTTTTTCTGGTTCATAGATTGGATCAATTAACTCAACATCTATTTCCTGTTTATTGAATGATTCAATGAATGTTTTTAACCTTTGACCATTGACCTTGAAAATGTGACCACTTGTGGGATCTTGAATCTCTACTGCCCCATGGGGGTATACATGATGCACTACGAAAGGACCTGACCATCTAGACCTTAACTTTCCCGGGTGTAAATGAAGTTTTGAACTATACAAGAGCACAAGTTTTCCCGGTTCAAAATGTTTTACATTGATATTCCTAGATTGGTAGGCTTGAAATCTAGCTTTATTGATCCTTAAATTTTCATAAGCCTCCATCCTTAATTCCTCCAGTTCATTGAGATCTAATTTCCTTTTTGTTCTGGCCAATGAGAGGTCATAATCCATTTTCTTAATTGCCCAAAAGGCCTTATGCTCAATTTCAACAGGTAAATGACATGTTTTTTCATAAACCAACCTATATGGGGACATTCCTAAAATGGTTTTATATGCGGTTCTATAGGCCCAAATAGCATCTAAGAGTTTCTCAGACCAATCTTTCCTAGAGGGGTTGACAGTTTTTTCAAGAATTTGCTTAATCTCTCTATTCGCTAACTCATCTTGACCATTGGTTTGACGGTGGTAAGTAGTGGACACTTTGTGAGAAATTCCATATTTTTCCATGAGTGATGAGAATGGACGATTGCAAAAATAAGTTCCATGGTCACTTATGATAGCCCTAGGAATTCCAAATCTTGAAAATATGCTCTCTTTCAGAAATAGAACCACAACTTGATGATCATTGGAATTAGTGGGAATGTCCTCAACCCATTTTGAGACATAATCAATAGCTAAGAGTATGTAGAGTTATCCCCGAGAGTTTGGTAAGGGACCCATGAAATCAATTCCCCAACAGTCAAAGTTTTCAACCACTAAGATGGGAGTGAGTGGTATTTGATTCCTTTTTGTGATGGACCCTACTTGTTGACACCTAGGATAGCTTTGACAAAATGTGTAGGAGTCCCTTGAGAGGGTAGGCCATAAGAGACCACATTGAAGAATCTTAGGAAATGTTTTCTTAGAGGAAAAGTGACCTCCACATGCCTCCCTATGACAGAATTTAAGGATGGACTCTTGTTCAGATTCTGGAACACACCTCCTAATGACTTGGTCAGGGCAGAACTTATAGAGGTATGGATCCTCAGACACATAGTGTCTAACATCAGAAAGGAATTTCTTTCGAGCTTGATTCCCTAAGAATTTTGGAATGACTCCTGTCACTAAGAAATTTGCTATGTCAGCATACCAAGGGCAGTCACTCACAGAGTATAGGTGTTCATCAGGAAACGAATCAGACACAGAAACGTGATTTTAGTTGTCTTCGAATTCTATCCTAGAGATGTGATCAGCTACAACATTTTCAACTCCCTTTTTATCATTGATTGTGAGGTCAAATTCTTGTAAGAGAAGGAACCACCTAATCAGTCTAGCCTTATCATATTATTTTTGGAAGAGGTATTTTAGTACAGAATGGTCAGTGAACACAGTGATGGGTGATCCTAAGAGGCAGGACCTAAACTTCTCTAAGGCAAACACAATAGAAAGTAACTCCTTTTTAGTGGTGGTGTAGTTGATTTGGGAATCATTTAAGGATTTTCTTGCATAAGCAATGACATAAGGAGTTTTTTCACAACATTGTCCTATCACAGCTCCAACAGAAAAGTCACTGGAATCACACATAAGTTCAAAAGGAAGGTTCCAATTTGGAGATTTCATAATGGGAGGAGAGGTGAGAGAGGATTTGAGGGTTGATAATGAACCCTCACAGCTTTCTGTCCAAACAAATTGAGTATCCTTTACTAAGAGAGCACAAAGGGGACGGGATATTGAACTAATGTCCTTGATGAATCTTCTATAGAAACCATCATGTCTTAAGAAATACCTCACTTCCTTGACAGTTTTTGGTGATGGAGGGTGACAAATGATGTCAACCTTTACTTTATCAACTTCAATCCTCCTACTCGAGACCAGATGGCCTAGAATAAGTCCCTCTTTAACCATGAAATGGAATTTTTCCCAGTTTAGGACCAGATTCGTTTCTTCACATCTTGACAAGACTCTCTCCACATTCTGCAGACATCCCTCAAAAGTATCCCCAAACACAGAGAAGTCATCCATGAAGACCTCTAGAAAATCCCCTACCATGTCTGAGAAGATTCCCATCATGCACCGCTGGAAGGTTCTAGGGGCATTGCATAACCCGAAGGACATGCGTTTGAAGGCAAAGGTACTGAAAGGACATGTGAATGTAGTCTTCCCTTGATCCTATAAGGAGACCTCAATTTGATTGTACCCCGAGTACCCATCTATGAAACAGTAGAAGGCATGACCTGCCACTCCCTCAAGGACTTGGTCAATTAATGGTAAGGGGAAATGGTCCTTCTTGGTGAATGAGTTTAGTTTCCTATAGTCAATGCAGACCCTCCATCCACTACTCAACCTTGTTGGAAGAATCTCTCCATCCTCATTGGTTATCACTATGATTCCAGCCTTTTTTGGAACCACTTGGATTGGGCTCACCCATTCACTCTCTGCTATGGTATATATGATACCAGCTTTCAACAATATCAGAAGTTCTTTCCTTACTACCTCCATGATATTAGGATTGAGTCGCCATTGAGGTTGACGACATGGCTTTGAATTAGATTCTAGAACAATCCTATGAGTCCCGATAAGTGGGCTAATCCCAGGAATATCAGAAAGGGTCCAACCAATGGATTTCTTATGCTTCCTAAGGACATCTAGAATCATCCTCTCATGATTGGCTTCAAGAGAAGAAGAAATAACAATAAGATGTGATTGATTGTCCCCTATGAAATCATAATTGAGTGTAGCAGGAAGCTCCTTCAATTCAAGATCAGGTTGGTTTATAATTTTAGCAGAAGATTCGGGCATTGGATCAAGATCAATTTCTTTTTTTAGAGTTTTAGATAGGATTGATTCCTCACATGTAGAAGTTTCAGCTACTAGATTGGATTGATTAGATTTAGGGAAGGAATTTAGAGGGGTCTCTATGAAATTGGTTTCTTGAATGGTTTCACTGATTGTTGGACCTAAGACTTCATCATAAGATCAATTTTAAAATGATTCAATCCAAGGAGATAAACTTCCTTTATATGAACAAAGGAAATCAATCTCATCCTGACTTAACATTAATTAAATATTCCTTGATGTTCCATGGATTCATTATCAATGATTCCTATCATGTTTACTTCATGAATTTCCTCATCATCCCCTATTTGTGAGCTTGCATTATAGATGTTCAAGTCTAGACACATGTTCCCAAAGGTGATGGTCATGTTCCTATTTCGGACTCGGATAAAAGAGTTGATTGTAGCAAGGAAAGGACGACCAAGGATGATTGGGGTTTGTTCCTTATTTCCTAAATTTGGATAGTTGTCAAGGACAATGAAATCAGCTGGGTAGATGAAGTTTTCAACCTTTACAAGAACATCCTTTAAAATCCCCTTTAGAAACCTAATGCTACGATCAGCAAGCTGAAGTGTGACAGATGTGGGTTGGAGTTCTTCTAGGCCTAACTGGTAGTACACAACATATGGGATGAGATTGACACTAGAACCTAGGTCACACAAGGCCTTGACAACTTTACTTTCTCCTAGTTCAACATTGATGTAAGGGCAACCTAGGTCTTTCAACTTAGGAGGAATGGTCCCTTGAATGGTGGTACTCACATTAGCATCCAAAAGTACTTGGTTTTTATGTGAAAATTTTCTTTTAAAAGTGCACAAGTCCTTAAGGTACTTTGAGTAGGAAGGTATGGTTTGGATTGCATCGAGAAGGGGTATGTTCAACTTTACTTGTGAAAATATTTCCCTCAATGTTTCATTTAGTTCAGGCTTGGGTTTCCCCCTCATGCGTTGAGGAAATGGTGCAGGTTGTGGGGTTGTTTGTTGAAGAGTTGTTTCCTTCACATTGTTATCAGTTTCCTCAGTTTTATCTTGTGGTTCATTTGAATTTTCATCCAAGTTTGAATCTTCAAGTGGGTTCTGAATTAGTTGTTTGGGTTTCTCAATTGATTTCCCACTTCTTAAAACAGTCACAACCTTTAGTTGTTCATGAGTTGTTTGATCACAACTTGACTCTCCCCTTGAAGTTGAGGATGGTACCGCCTGAGTAGGCATGGGTGCCTTTCCAGTTTTGATGGTTTGAAGTTCTTGTTTTAGGGAAGATACCTTTGAGTTCATCCTCTCCATTTGTTTGCACAGTTGTTCTAGTAGGCATTGTGGAACAGTTTGGGTGGGTTCTTGAGTAGGTTGGTTTATCCCAGGGGATATTTTGGAGGTGGGATGGTTTTTTGAAAATGGACCGGTGGCTATTGGTATTGGATAGGTTGGGTTTGGAACTGGTTATGGGTTTGGTAGTTCTGATGGGGGTAAGTATTTTGTCCCTATGGTTGTCTATTTTGTTGGTTATCTTTCCAGCGGAAGCCTGGGTGGTCGTTATACCTTGGGTTGAAGGTGTTTTGGTATTTAGGCTTTTGAAAGTTCATAGCATTTACTTCTGTTGGGGTTCCTCCCAAGAAAACATCCTTGATGGATGGAATGGTTGGGAAGTTGTCTGTCTTATGGTCATGTTTGTCACAAATTGTGCAAACAGGGTCAACAGTTTGGATTTCATGGACTTTCCTAAGGTCTATCTCTTCAACCTTCCTAGAGAGTGCTGTGAGTTTAGCCCTAAGGCTTTCCTCTTCTCTAAGTGTATGAATTCCAGTATTTCTTTGTGGCTTTTCAGAATAAGGTGAAGTTCCTAATTTTTGGTTTTGTTCAGAAAGGATTTCTAGATACTCATAAGCATCATTTGGGGCTTTGTTTTTAAAGGTTCCATTACACATCATGTCAATTAATTGTTTTTTCCCCGGACCCAAACCTTCATAGAAAATTCTCACTTGTTCAGGAATAGAAAAAACATGGTGTGGAACCATGTTTAGATTGTCTTTGAACCTCTCCCATGTTTCATAGAATGACTCTCCCTCTTTTTCAAAAATGTTTTGGATACTCTTTTTAAGTGCAATTGTTTTGTGGTGGGGAAAGTATTTTTTGTATAATTATCTTTGTAGTTGTTCCCAAGAGTTTATGGATGATGGTCTCAAATTGTTTAGCCAATTTTTAGCTCGATCCTTTAAAGAAAATTGAAATAGCCTCATCTTAGCATATTCTAGTTGATGTGGGGGACACATGGTTTCTACAATGTCATTGAACTCCTTAATGTGCAAGTATGGAATCTTGGACTCCATTCCATGGAATGTGGGAAGGTGGTTTAGGACATGGGGTTTAAAGATGTAGTTTGCATCTCCTAGGGAATTGTGTCTAATGCATGAGGGGGCATTGGTCCAGGAAGGTGTGAGGTAGTCATTCAAGGTTTGATCAATTGCATTCCCCAAGTTTGGGGCTGCCTCATTTGGGTTTCCATTTTGGTTCCCACCCGGGTTTATGAGTTTGTTTCTTTAAAGACCTTCCATTGAAATTGGCTCAATTTTTGACTCGAGGGTGGTAGAAAGATTAGGATCTAATGGAAAGAGTTCCCTTGGTGTACTTGACTCCCCAACCCCAGGACTATCCACCATAACAAGACGGTTTGATTGATCACGGGTGTAGGCGGACATGCACCAAAAGAAAAAAACGAGAAAGGGAGAAGATAAGAGAATTTGGAAGAGAAAAGAAGAAATGGGGGAGAATAGAATGGGTGTTTAGATTAATTACTTGGGTCCCCGGCAACGGTGCCAAAATTTTATTCTCGCTCAAATTTACCCAAGAGAATAAGGTAAGACGGTCCTTGTAGTATAGCTTGGGTTATTGAATCCACAGAGACCTAAGAAGTAACCTATAGACACGCAAATTCTAAGGATTGTTTTTGGCTATGAAGTGGCCAACTATGGGTTTATTTTAGATGAGTTTAAAGGATAACTAATAGATTTAAGTGAATTCAATTTAAAATAATGAGTTGATCCTAGGTTATCGCTCGGGGTGGATTGGATGAATTACTTTTTTAATGATTTCAATTTCTCATAATTGAGATGGATTCAATTAAGAAGATCAAACGAAATCATCACTTACTGTTTTAATTCCTACACACCCTAATACTAATCACCTATACACTTGAAGGATCAAAGTTTTGAGGACTCCAAGGTAGAGGTTCGTATTAGCACTTGAATGTGTGACCTTAAATTCAATAAGGATGAAGATGTTTTAAAATCATCAAATAAAAATATCATTTAAAAGAAGTGATTTGAAATTATTAGAGTGATAAATAACATCCAATCCATCCCCTTGCTACTCCCTTGGATCAACCCATAAAAGAGTTATCCCTCCATTGATTACATGTCTTCAACGGAAGCAGGAAGTAGACTTACAAAGGTGGAATTGAAGAAGTAAAAACAACAACAAAAAAGGATCACTCCTCCGCTGTGTGATAAATATCACAAGGTTTGGTATGAAAAAGTTCAGACCTTGAACCAATGGTATAAAAGTGATAAGGATAATAACAGAATAATAAGATAAGAATAGCTTTTATTAAGAAACTAAGGTGAATTAAACAACTTACATGAGAAAGAAATGTGATTACAAACACAAAGCGGCAGCATAACACTACAACGAAACCAAGCACAAAAGATCATTCAATCCTTCAACACCACTACCTTAAATAGGAATTTTGAGCCCTTGGGTCGAGCCTCCAACAGTCCAAGTCTCCTCAATTAATTTTGGTAGGCCATAGGTAGGTGGAAAGTAAGGGAGAGTTGATTTTTTCACCCTTGACTCGAGGTGGCAGCCAGCTTTCCTTCACCGATCAAACACGTTTGGAAGACCTTCTAGATGGCCGAATAAGAGTGGTCCATAGAAGAAGAAAATGGATCTCCGGATCTCTTCTAACCTCCTGTAAATGTTGGGTCCATTTGGAGTTGTGGATTCCGAGATATGATCACATTAGTGGGATGTTTTTCTAGGCCGCAGAATCTGTCCCAGAATTGTATCTCTAACTTGGTCTGCCTTAATGACCACCATAGAGGCAGAATTAGCATTATATCCTGAAGGGTGATTTGTTCCTATACATGTCTTATAGCATCCCACGACATTTGGGATTAATTGGGATTATATGTTGGGTCCCACAGTCTCATCAGTGGGCTGGTGCCCAATCTGCCTTCTCTATAATTGCTTCCTTTCATCACACAATATATCCATCTTCTTCCATGAATTCTCCATTGATCCCTGAATGAAAAATGTTCACATTTAAGTGTAGATAATGTTCCCAAAATATCAAATTAAAAAAATTGATAGTTAAATTCCTTATAATCAGATGACTCATTGGGCCTAAATTGGTGTATATTAGGCATGAAGTGCACAAATGATGAGAATGGATATTCATAATGAAAATGCACTAGCTCAGGCCCATAAGATCAAAAATGAACATTTAATACCATTAAAATGTAATTAAAATATATGTTTTTATTTGATAATCAGTATATGCATAAAATTTTGAACATGTAATCATGTTAACACATAATGTTGTAAATATGTAATTATGTTCATTCACAAACTTATAGATATGAAACCAAGTCCATGCATAACATTGTGAACATGTAATTAGATTCATCCATAACATATATAATAAGGAGTCAACCATTGTTACCTAATGAATTAGTGGGAGATATAGGTCACACCCTTCATATAATGAAATCATACATATGTGTTCCAAAAGATCATAAAAATTCAAAATATCATAACCCATGAAATGAAATGGGTATCATAAAAATTTCATCAAATCATAACCTATGAAAAATATATAGGTTTCTTAATAATTTCATTATATAAAAACCCATTGAAGGAAGTAATTTTCAACATCTTTTTATCATGGTGTATCCCATGAAAGATAAATGGATTTCATAAAAAAATTGTCATATTAAATATAAAACATTTAAAGAAAGAATAATAATGGTGACCTTGGATCATATCCCTAGTAAATCAAATTATATATCAAAGGATTCCATCTCAGATAAAGAAGGATTTTAAAATATTAGATGGAACATTTCTAAAGGAAAATAATATTTTTTAAACCCACTTTTTAAAACATGAATAATTTTAAAAATAAATTAATTTGAAAAACACTTTGAAAATTTTATAACGGCATCTTTTAAAAACCTCTAAAATGTATCATGAGGAAAATATCATTTCTTATTTGAAAATTTTATTTTAAAAAATAAAACCCTTGGAAAAATATTTTAAATTTAAATAAGATTAAAAACATATAAATGAAACATTAAAAATAATTAAAAATACTTATTGAACAAGAAACATTTTTGAAAACCTTGTTATTAAATATGGTTTTTAAAGAACATATATTTTCAACCGAAGATAGAGATAAAGTTATATTTGAAACAAAACACTTTCTTAATTATCATAATATAAAACAGTTAAAAAATAGAAAAGTTACATTAATATATCATGAATAAACAGAGTATAAGAAAATTTAGTAGAAATATTGAGAGATGGATCATATTTTTTCTAATGGAATCATAATCATAAAAAATCCTTATAAATGTTGAGATTGTAGTAATAAACTGTTATCACTTTGAAAACATTGAATCAGAATCCCTGTGAAATAATAAAATTACATGAAGCATAAAATATCATGAAAATAAGTATATTAATGATTTAAAAGGTCAAAGTGATATATATACACCCCATATAAAAATTTAGGTTCATAACCTTGCATGTATATTAAGGAATAAAAATTAAGAAAAAAATCACATTACCTATTTGATAAGTTTTGAACAATGAACCCCATGAAAGAAATATCATAAAATAGATATGTAAATACCCCAAATTTTATTGATAAGAATCATATAATCAATTAATGGTAATTATATACACCAGACAAAAAAAATTAGTGGTGAATATGGAATAAGTCTCACAAAAATATAAGTGAGACAAGAAAACCCTTACCATAAGGGTTGACTTTCGTCATACACATTCAAACCTACTATATAATACATATAAGTTAATAATAAATATACCATAGAACAATATTATTATATATAATAACATATATGATTTTATTATGACATTATATTTCACTTTTATAAACAATTTCACAGTAAAGTTACATTTTGGGTTATAATTGCTTTGTTTCTCTTAAATGTTTTGACATATTATTCTTAATTCTCTTACTTTGAAAATTATTTAATAGTTTATAGAATTTAAAAAATATATATAAATATAATATAGAATCAGTTTATAATTATTTATAACAATTTATAAAATATGGACATATTAAATGGAATAAACTGTTCATGGAGATAGTTGGCCGTACGTAGGCACAAACACCATTTATGTTTTCTTGTCACATTGAAAGAAATAAAATCAATGAAATATATGAATATATATTTATATATATTATTCTAATATAATTATTATTTATTATATATCATATACATTTACTAAACACATCCTTAATAAATTCTATATAAAGTGTAAATAAATCACATCGCTTTTAGGAGGCGGTAGTCCATAGATCAACAAACGAAGTTATCATATTCCAAAAAAGGAAAATCATGAAGGTATGTGTTATATAATAATTAAATAATCATAATGAAATCATAATAATCATATATATCATTTAAAAACATCAATTCCATCATTATTTCTAACCTTGAAATGTGTCAAAGGAAGAACGAGCGGTATCGGTTCGCGAGGCTTTAGTCCACCATAGAAAAAAAACAATGATTTTGTATCCCATTTGAAAGAAGGGGTGTGTTAGTTTTGGTCCAATAATTAAAATAAAAATATAATTATATTTAATATACTGATGTTATTTTATAATAATTTAATAAGAATATTTTAGGGGGTAGTGAATGAAAATAAAACAAAAGTGTTTGTGGAAGGATGCTACCTTTTCTTTGGGTAACTCTTTTTAGTTTTCAACAAAGGGATTTATTTGAAGGATTTATTCCCTAATTGAGTCCCCTATTATGATAATAGATAATTTTAGAACTTATTTTGGTAGGTTTTGGAGGGTCTAATGTGTCTTTAAAGGTGTGAGGAAGGGGAAGAGTGAAAGCTTTTTTTTATAGAGGAGGAGGAGTGATATTCTTATAAATACCAAAAGAAAACACTCTTTGGAGGTATCTCTTACCTCAAGAGCTAAAAAAAATTAAAAAAATATGGATTAAAGGGTAATTATGGTCGATAAAACCCCCAACATAAAAAAATAAGTTATTTTTTATAATTTTGTTTTTTAACTTCTAGGTTTCCTGACTTTTATCATTTTGGTTTTTATAAAGGTAACTTGTTTTCTGGAATAAGTATTTTAACAATTTAGAATAAAATAAAGTGATATTTATTTAAAAAAATATACCAAATAAATTATAAATGTTATATATAATTTACAAGAAATAAATACCTTGTTCATTAGAAATTAATTATTAAACAAGAGCATGTAACATGAAAAAACATTACTTTAACCCACACCATCCTTACAATGTTTTTACTATTTAAAGGTCAATATATTCATTATAAAATATAATTTATTCCATTAATAGACCATATTTTATATTTAATAACATTTATAAATAAATTTTCATAATATTAATTTATTAAATTTTTAATATTTTAAAAAATATGATTTATTTTAAAATAACATTAATGTAAATTTTGACATTGTTTTCATAATTTAAATTTAAAGATATCAAGAAAAAGATGGAATTTTACCATATTAAGTTTAATAATGTGTAACATGATATATTAATCTTAAAAAAAATAATGATAATAACTCACCCACTATACTTCTGTCTTAATATTTTTAGTATCGTTTATTTTAGTTAATTATTTAGTAAATAATTACCACGTATGGAATTCCATAAGAAGTTAATCTAAATAATTCATCTCTAAAAATTAATGATAAATTAATATTATAAAAAAATCATTTCCATTTCTAAATTATTTGAAGAAATTATCTAATGTTTTTATTTGTCCATATCACAAGGATTTATAAATGATAAAGGTAAAGATGTTTCATTTTTTTTCCTTTTCCTTACATAACATATTATATAGGTCGATTTCTTGAAACACTATACCATTAACTCATAAAATTAAAACAAATAGAGTATATAGTCTAAATATGGGAATAAAATGTATTTTAAAGAAGTGTTTAGTTCATTTTCCCCTTAAGATTAAATTTTATCCACTAAGTAAACTAATTTTTCAATAATCGTTGTAATTAATTTTAAATAATTTCGTTAATATTTTTGGTCATAAAATTTATTTACCATACAATAGATAATAAGTTATTCTGATTAAAAACATTGAATCCATTTAACCAAATTCTAAACGTAGAAATAGTAGAAATTAATTTAAAATCAATCCTATAGACATGTCGTGAAAACGGATTTTTAAGGTGAAAATGTTAAAAAGATTAAAAAAATTTTATATCCAATTTCAGTGTGAAATTACATAAAATGAACTAAATTGGATTAATTTAGGTAAAATTTATCTAATTAAACTTTAAAATAAAAACAAAATTTAATTTAACTAAATAATTAAATTAGTTGAAAAATAAGTTTACAATTAAAATTCAGTGTTTTTCACTATTCATAAAAAATGAAACTTCTTTGAAAAATACCAAACATTCACCCAATGTAAATATAGATATTATATTTTCAAAAGTAATTATTTTTGAAATTTTTTTATAAATTTTTAGAAATTGTGTTTAAAATAGGTTCTCCATTAAAATGTAGTAAAGTTACATTTTAGAAAAGTATAACGTTTTATTCATAATTTTGGATTTTTTATTATTTTATGATTATAAAACCTATTGGATGTGTATCATAAATTTATATTGAAAATACAATATATAAATTTTTTTTAAAAAATTCATCAATTGTAGTTTATTTAATTTAGTTACATAAAATTGTGTTTGTTCTTAGAAAAATAGTTTCCTTTGAAAATTAATTTCTTTATTTTCAAATACTTATTACATTCATTTCTATCTAATTGATAAACAAAGAATTCATTTTATATATACATTTAAATCATATTTTTACAATTCATTTAATATTTTATGTAATTTACACTTCCATGGGTGGGTGGTAACTATAATAATGTTTGAATAACAATACTAACAGTGTATTGTAGTTTAGTAAAACTCTGTCTTGCGTGTGATGAAAGGGATCTAAGGGACATGAAATTGTGTGTAAAACAAGACAAATATAGTTTTTCTTCTGCCAAAATATAATCTAAGTGTTTTTTATAGTTTAAGGTTAACTTTCTGTTGCTTTAAACACAATCCAAACATAGTTATTTCATATAAAACAAGCGATAGTCAGTGGTGTGTGAACAGAAAATAACAAAAATATTTAATTAATTTAAAAAAACATTTCAAAAAATCTCTAGGTGTTAGATAAACTTTTTTATTTAATCTCATTTGATGAAAATACCTAGGTTTAGCCTCACAAACTTAGGGATTTGAATGGAGTTGTTGGGAGAGAGTTCTTGGAATAAGGAAAACGAATCATGGGTCGACGGTCAGTGTGCCAAAGGAGTTTATAGATGTCACCAATGACTACAATGTGGAATAATTCTTTGTCAAATATTGATCCAAAATAATGGTAGAAAATTTTTTAATGTTATTTTGATCCCTTAGTTTTTTTACCTATTTCTAACATGAATTATTCCCTACAAGATGAATTCATAGGTCGATAGTTGGATTACAGTTATTGTATTTATCTTCCTTAGATTAGGAATTTACGATGTTTTTTTATTGTTGTTTACCCTATCTGTTCATCATTATCATCAAAATATATTGATTCCAGTCAGATTAATAGATGATGTTTTTTCTCATGTATGTATGTGTTGTGTTTATTTATCCCATAATTCTTCAAACATTCATAGTCAACATTTCCTATAGTCAATGTTTCAAAAAATACATGGTAAATGATCATTGAATAATCATTATTTAGTGTAATGGATCATTTCCCCATGATCGAGTATGGAATTTATGGAATTATTTTATTGAGTGTTGTTTAATGAGGTTTTGGGATCAGATCATTGGATTATTTTTCCTTGGAACATCTTTTGGATGACGTGGTGCAAAGGGAAGTGATTTGTGAAAAGATTGGTGGCTGGAATCTACCCTCCAATGATAATTAGGGATTAGTAATCTCATATCCATGTTTCCATGGAAACAATTTCAACTCAAATGAAGGAGGGTTTGATGTGATTGGAATCATGTGGAAACTAGTGTTTTTAGAAAATCCAAAAAAACATGGTGTGTAATCTGAATAATACACGCTATCTAGTCCCATGAACACAACATATAGGGTTTCAGAAAAAATAAATTATCACACCCTATGTTGGAACAACCACAGACAGTTTGGCCAGTCAATGGTGACTCAACATGTTCTATTAGGGTACATGGGAAAATACATATCCAAGTACATGGGAATAACTAGATTATATGAGTATAACCTAGTGCTTGTATGCAGACAGATACCCAGACACAGATAGTGTACATGAGCATAGCCATATACAAGGGATGACTCAATGTTCACAAGAATAGGATGACATAAATGTGAATACCCATGGTAGAAGATACATTCCATGTATACCATATACAATTCATGCACATTCTCCTTTGAGAACCACCTTCCCTTCAGTGTAAACTAGTATCTCTAGTTGGGTCCCCTCAGTCCATCCATATGAGGGTAAAATGAATCATCATGTCCCCAACATAGGATGTGATACCAATATGAAAATAGTCATAGATATAGTTAAGGAAAACCTACACATGCCTCAGGGTGTGATCCTATATCATTTTATTCTTCCCAAGTAGGGGTTTTCAGTTTCCTTGTGTCTAGTATAGCTGGGAATTTGATCCTTTATTTAAAACATTATTCTGGATTGGGTCAGGTAAACATCATTTGTTTGGGTGAGATCCCCTATATGTGTATCATGATAATCCAAGTTCCAATATGTTCTTCTTCATGGTGAGACATGATATAAAAGTCCTCTTGGATGATCTCCATTAGTGTTAGCAGTCTCATAGTGTCAGTTTTCCCGGAAAAGTGTTACCTTGAAGGCTCAAGTATATACTAGGATAACAGTATGATTATGGATTTAAACTAAGTCATAATGTCTATCTTGAGCATATCTTTGTTATTATTTTTATGTCTCATATCTTGATTCAAATATCTTTGTAATTATGAGCTAACTACTCTCTTGATGAATTATTTTTAGTGATTTTGGGTTGTTGGACTGGGTATATATATACTCTGGAATGCATGCACTCTTCCCATAAATATTGTGTATTATAAATATGATAGTCCTTTTGATGGATTCCTTAGAGGACCTGGGTCATGTAGAGTATAGTTGAGCCAGATGAACCATCGTTCATTCTAGGTGTTCCATTTTATAATAGTCTTCTCCTTCATAGAAGGTTAGACTCTTTTTATAGATTTGGTGGGATTTTATATGGCCATTTTTACATTCCAATATTGGTGTAGTACTCTAAAGTAGGATATAAATGCATGAATGAATTTTTGTATTAGTTTTATTTTACCTTTCATATTTATGTGGATATTCTGAGATTTTCATGTATATATGTGTAACTTAATCTATGGCCTCCCATGTGAGTGATATTCATACTCAGCACTAGTCTCCAACCCTTAGCCAATTGAATGTGGTCTTGGGTCTCAAAATTCACATACCGATGGTTAGGGGACCCAGTGTATTGGGTGAAGACATAGTGGAATTAGAGGAGGTTCATCTTAGGACTAGATAACATAGATTTTTTAGATCTGTGGTTTAATTTGGGAACTAGGAAAACAATGTTATAGTTTTTCATATTTGGATCTTTGTCCATGGAATATAGTGTTGGAAAAATAAATGATGTATCCAATCACTGGAACTTTTAGAACCTTCTTTTTTTGACACTATGTCAACATTGGTTGTAGGTAAATTATTTTCACATGTATCACATTAACATGGGTTTTGGTTTCTGCATCATTCATGAGTCATACATCCAGATATACTCTTTGACCATTGTATATATTTTAATTTTTAGGATTCCGCCATGATAACAAATAGTTATTATTCCATATTAGAATCATGAGGATAGTCCACCTAGTGATGAATCTTTGTCACAAGGACCTATTTAGGAGGTGGTACCACTAGGTGAATTTCCAGTATTACCAGCACCCGATGAGTAACAAGATGTGTAGGAAGTATCCATGGATGATGAGAATAAGTTCCAAGAACTTTATGTTTTTTAATGGATATTACCAAATATTTTCTAGGTGAGATAGACCAATAAGAAATTGATGACTAAATTGAAGTAGTTTTTTTTAGTTTTACACCTTGTTAAGACACCTCCAAATCAGTTGGTGGTCACAATGGTAAGACTTCTTCATAGGTATGTAGGGATACAATAGAGTATAGTGACTATGGCATATGATGATGTGACACTTTAAAGGATAGAGTCTGAGTGTGTCTTCAAATATAACTTCTATCCAGCAATTTTTCAAGCAGTGAATATCCTAGTGCATTGAGGGATTTAGTAGTGTAGTATGATTATGGTAGAATATTCATTGAGGTTCACCAACCACATGTGATACTCTATAGATATAGGTAATGATTTATTTTTATGAGAAAAAACATTGGAGTGTGGCCTATGCAGTGATACTCAGGATAGTGTTATATCTCTTTTCATTTCTATTTATCCTAGGTGTGCTTAGGGGAGATTTAGTAGTGGAGAGATTCTTTGTTAAGGAGTTGCCAATAGTCGGTGCTGGTAGTGGACATCTTAGAAAAATAGAATTTTTCCATTGGTATCCGATGTCAGAATTAGGTTTGTAAGAAATATTGGAATTTCTAGACATAGTCTTGGGATATAGGTTTTGTGGTTTAGGTTTCACATGACGGTTCCTATCAGCTGAGATAGAGGCAGTGTTACTCATGAATAATTTATGGACATCTCATGTGGGATTCTTTGACCAGCCATGCAACTAATAGAGAGATAGTCAATGGGCCATATAGATAGAGGAATCAACAAGATCAAAGAGGTCAATAGGGTATAAGATAAAGAAATTGAAGTAGTAGAGTAGTTGGGTGGTGGATGATGATTTGATATATTTCAACCACTACCCATAGGTGGTCCACACTAGGCCTGAAGAGCTGGTGGATAAGGATGAGTATAGTTGAAAGAAGTTGAGGCCTATGACCCAGAGGCTCTAAGGATGATTATAGGTACAATATTCATCATCTATACATTATCTTCTATAATTATAGACATAAAATGCCATTTTTTTCAACATCCTCTGTTTTAGATATAGGTCTTCTATTTGAGCATTTTCTTAACCCTTATAGTTGCAGACTCCCACTAGAGGAGATTCTATAATCACTCAATTATAATGATAATGTGACATAACTCTTGGAGGAGGGGAATTATTTTAGGATATATTCATAGTGGTGATGAGGTATTATAATGACGTACTAGGTATGTACTATCAATTCATAGTTCATGCGTAGATTAACTGTTTTAGTAAGATAATGCAGTTTGTTCAAAGAGGTTGAATGAGGTTTTCCTTCATTAGTGAGAGGGAAACACAAGAAGAGTAAGATGGGATAATATATAAGATGATATTGAGGATTAATAACTAGATATATAGTATTACCATTGGATTAGTAGATTCAATGAGCTTACAACTTCTTGTTGTAATTCCCCAACCCTAGTTACCCAGAGTTGGTGCATTATTACTTAACATTGGCATGATCACAATGAATCAAGTCCCGAACGACCGATCAATTTAGCAGTCTTGGAAAATATATTACATAGATAAAAATTACATTACATTATAAAATAGAAAACATCAACAACATTTTGTCCCCTTTTTAACACAATTATATCCTTATCCTAAACCTACAGGTCAACCATAAAATACTTTTTCACATCCTGGGAAAAATAAAACATAGAAAGGGGTGAGGTTAGATGCTCAGTAAAGATAACAATATAGAAAAAAATTTCTTAAATATGAATATACATTTACGGCAATGTATAAGACTAAAATAATACTTTTAAATTTAAAATTCAGCATAATATGTCAAATATAAGATCAAATAATTCCATTTACTTATTCACATGGATATTCTACTAGTCGAATAGTCACGTGCAATAACAATAGCCACTTTCATAATGTTGTAATACTTAATGCAAGACTTCAAAACCACATAGTCAAGGCCTTGCACCAAGACTAAAAATAATATTTTGTCAAGGCCTTGTGCCAAGACACTATTTTTTCTCATGAGACCTACCAATGAATCGAGGATCTATAGCAGGATCCACCCATCACTTACTAAGTCCAATGCATTCCTCATATAAAAAGGTTTAAATATAACAAAAACATTCATATTAAAACTCACAAACGAAATGTCAATAATTTATCCATAAACCATGAATGGTATAAGAATAACACATCCATAGTTAAACATATCACAAAACATTTAATACAATATGGAATATTTGTATCATAATAAATCAACTTCAAACAAGATTAAAATCCATAAAAGGATGTTGGCATAGATGAAAATGATTTGTACAACTCTTTGAGATAAATATCCCTTTTTCATTAAAACATTGAAAAGTCACAAAATTTAGAAAGGAATACATTTAAATATATATTTGAATTATATTGTCCCATACCACATTGAAAATTTTGAATGGAATTAATATTTAAAAACATTCATGTCTATATAAAAAAATCCTTAAAACCATTTTGAACACATAGACATTAATGAGAAAGGTTTAGAAGAATAAATCCTTAAAACATTTAAAATGATGTTCTAATAAAATAGTCCCTTAAAAATAATCCCTTTGAAAACTATTTTATGAAACGTGTACATGGATAATAAATATATCCCAGGAAAAACTTACGTAAAAACAACCTCGGATAATAAAGATATTGTAAAATTAACCCTTACCTTTCACATTACTTTGGTCAAGGGTACATTTAACCTCTTGTATAATGACCATAGTATGTTATTAAATTATACTAGAATCATATTCATTTTTATTATATAATACATGATTCATTTATTACTTTATACTATCCATTTAATAATTATTTCCATGTTAATTTAACATTTTGGGTAATAAGCACTTTCTTTATCGTACATTTTTTAACTTGTTATTCTTGATCGTATCATTTATATCATGATTTAAATACTTTTATAATATAAAACTTGATTTATATATCATATATATATGGTATATAAATATTTATAATAGATAGATATATGATATGGATGGCACCGTTTATGGAGACGGTAGGCCGTACGTATGCATAAACACCGTTTCCATTTTCATATCATATTGAACGGTTGTAAGTAAATAAGATATATGTAAGTACATGAATATATATATATCTATAATATCATTATTATGTAATATATTACATACTTATTAAAAATATATATTTTTATGATCACTGTTGAATGGTGAACGTGGGAATGAATCTCATCGTGTCGTGGAGATGGTAATCTGCAAGTACGCATGAGCAACAATATCATTATATTGATGGTGAAATTGTATGTAATTGGATGATATATGAAATATAAATAATCATTAACATGTTATATTTATTATTTACATCATTATAATATTTATTATACCCATCCTAATAATGACGTTTTTGAATAACAAACTACACCACGACGTGGAGACGATAACCCTTACTTACCCACGTATGGTGACTTTGCCATTCATATAACAGATAGAATAATGAAAATGGTTGTAAATTTTTTTTAATAACATTAGAGTATATAGAAGATAATGAATTTATTATTTTATAATGGATACAATGAATAAAGAGGAAGTGGAAGAAGAAAAAAGCTTGAAAGAGGAGATGAAATATTTACCTCCTCTTCAGGTTCTTCCTTTTGATTGGACTAAAGGGATCCTTACGATAGCTTTCTGATCAATGTAATGACTCTAGGTTGATTTGAGGGAATTTTGGAAGATATTTGGGATGGGGTTGGACGATCCAAATGGCTTTGGAGGTGTGAAATTTAGAGAAGGGGAAGTGACCTTTTATAAGAGAGGTGAGGGTCACTTTAGGAAAAGATTGAAATATTATTTTATAATAAAATTAATTTATATTTCTAATGGATCCAAAATGAATTATTTCTAAAATAAGGTGGGAATGGGTCGAAAAAATCTCAACTAATAGGTTTAATATAGGTTTAGGTCATCATATTAACCTTATCTTTTAGATTTAACTCTTAGTTAAATAGTTTGACATTTACCATGTCTCTTTGTATTTTTATTTTATATGGTTAATAAACAAACTATAACATGCCAAGAGAACCCCATGTGGTTAATTATTAATATATATAACATTATCTAGGTCTTTTTACATAACCTTATATTTTGAGGAATATTATATCAATTAATAATATAGTAATTGTTTTAAAAACTCAATTATGTCCATTTTGACACTATTTAGTATTTGTTTTTTTGAAAGACATAAAAACTTTGTCACTTAGAATAAAATTTATTTAACCAAACCTAACATGTCATATTAACCTATAAAATTAGTCTAATTCATCATAAGTCTCAATTTACATTTATTTGTTTATTTATAATATCAATTATTCTAATATTTCATTAATAAGGTAATTACTGCATCATCCTTGTGGCATAAATAAATGAAATTATTTAATGTATAAAAATAATAATAAAATAACATTATGTAGGAAAACGTTTTATATTTCTAATTAATATTTATAGTCCAATTTATATTGTGTTTACCCCTATATGAAAAATGGTTGAGTTATCAAACATTGAATTTAACTCTTTTAACTCTTCTTTTAAAGAAAATAATAAGAAATGTCCTAATCTAATATAAGTGAACCAAAGAGGATCATGTTTTATTCCTAAGGTTGTTTTTTATCAAATTATACTTATCCAATAGAATTAAAAGATGTGTTAGGGTAATTATGATATCATTTTTATGTTTAATTACCCTATTTACTTTTAACCGTTGTAAATAAAAGTCAAAAGTTACTATTCACCAAAAATTATTTTCATCTAATTGAATCACATTATACTTAATGATTTAAATCGATTCTCTTGGATTTTTTAAATTTAACTCACTGAAGTGGTAAAATTATGTTTCATGAAAATTTGTTAACATGCATAAAAGGTGGGTAAAAGAGGTTAAAAAGTTCAATAAAATTTAATACATCTAATTTTATTATAAAATGACTCCAATTAATTACATTGAACATATATGGGACTTATATAGCTATTTTTACTCAAAATAAATTTAAATAAACTAAATAATTATTTAAATAAAATGTCTGTTTTAATTAATAACACAGTGTTTTTCACTATTAATCAAATATTGAATGTTTTCAAAAAAATACACAAATTAACCCTAAGATAATTTTGATATTTCAAATTCAAAAATTAAGTCTATTTTACCAAATTTATAACATAGAATTTTCATTTATTAATTTAAAATTAACGCCTCTTGTTAAAACCAAAAAGAGGGTTTTAAAAAAGTAAAAACTATCAAAAGATTGACACGTTTTTATGTCAAATTTTAATGATAAATTACATATAATGACATAAATTGTCTTAAATTATAAAAATATAATCTAATTATACTTCAAAAACTTTCAAATTCACAATTTAACAATATAAATTATTTTTATTAAAAATGTTATTTTCAATCAAAACATAGTATTTTTCACTATTCGTCAAAATATGAAATTTTTCAGAAAAGTACCAAAAATTTATCCAAACTAAATTTTTATATCCCGCTTCAAAAGAAGAATTTTATTTTGTTAAATTAAATATATAAAAGTGTCAAATATTGGTTTTAAAAAGGGTTCTCCATTAAAAGGCATTAAAATTGCATTTTTTTAAAAATACTTCTTTTATCTGAAAAAATGAATTTGTTTTTATATTATATCTAAGAAACACATAATATGGATATGAAAATTATATATAGTATATAAGATTCAAACTTCAGTTAATACTATTCATAACTACTTTTTGAACGTCTTGTTTGGTAAGTTGTGGTGTGCTAGAACCCGGTGTTGCGTGTAGCACAAGCTATTGAATTACTTTAATGAGAAAACGTACTATGAAATATTGGGGTGTTACATTCTAACCTCTTTAAATAAACTGTGTCCTCACAATTTGAAATTATTCTTTGAAAATAAAATGTTAAAAAAAGAAAAATACCTTTTTCGAAAACCCACATCAGAAATTGGGTTAATAAAATTTAGTCCTAAAAAAAGGAAATGGACTATAAAAGTCACCACCAAATTATGATCTCAATTAAAAGAACATTGGAGTAAATTAGAGACACATAATTTGGGGGAAAATGTAAATATTTATAGGGAGTGATTGATCTCATAAATAAAAAAAGTGTAAAATTGAGGGCCTCAAAGTCATCAATCTATGATGATTTAAAATATTGTTTGGTCAACAAAACATAAGGTATTTAGATATCACATTTTTCGGTATTAAGATCTATTCCCTAAAGTTTAAGAATTAATTTATTCATATAATAAGAGGAAAATAATATACTTGACAAGTAGGTTTTGAACCTTCAACTCATTCCAACCACAAACTCATCTTTTACTCCAAAAGATAATAGAATTCAAAAATATTCTATTTATCATAATCTTATAGGGTTCTAAAAAGAATGAATTTATAATTTATTTGTTTTAATATTAAAAAAAACTAAATTATAGAAACAAGGACATCACATATGATAGTGGTAGGTGATCCACCCTTATCTCCCTTCAATTGCGGGTTCAAGTCACATGATCTTTCCGGACACTATGGGTTGTCGCCCGACCTCCAGGTTGTCCTTTTTATAACAACCCAAAAATAATCTTAAGAAATTATTTAACCTTAATAATAGTATCCAAAGTCCAAATTAATTCATTCCACCCTTTATAATTATCCAAAATACTTCTATCCAAACTCTCAGTCCAAAATTTATAATGAATGTAAACACAATGAAGATCCTTTTTTTCATGTAATAACATGTGAATACCTTAATCATGTATTTTTCTAAAACAATATAACACCTTAAATTACCATAAAACATTATTGATTACATTCATGATCCCTTATTCCTTATAGAATACTAGATATACTCTTTCTATCAAAAAATGTTGTAAACTCCAATAATGATGGAATATACAAATCATTAATCAGTTTCAAGGCATTCAAGAATATAGAATATAAATTATCCAAATAAATTATATATTATTCCAAAATCCCCACCTCCATATTAGAACCATATTATGGTTTTTCTTTTTCTCAACCATATATTTTCCAAAATAATTAACCTACTATTGAGTCACTTTTCTTGGTCCACACAATATAAAGTCCTTAATGAAATAGTACTGCAATACAAACCTTTTATACTCTATAATTCTTATAACATGTACATCTTTAATACAATACTCAAATGAAACAATACTCTAATAATAACATAGAAAATCCAATCATTCCTCTTCGTCTTCGATAGTTTCATAACTAGATTATTATCCAATAGTAGCATTTGGGGTATACTCTAATGATTTGGACATTGCTTCGCATAGTGTCCCAACTCCTTGCAGATGAAGCACTGTACATATGAAACCTTTTTCTTACCCCTGCAATCACATAATTGGTGTCCTTTTTCTCCACACTTATAACAAACTCCCATTCCCTTTAAGAATTTTCCAAGGTGATTCTTTCCACAGTTATCACATATGAGAAAATCCATCATTCCCATATTCCCTTTATCTATATTTCTATCTTCCATCCATTTCTTCTCTTGCTTCCCTTCAAAGCCATAAGACTCAGAGAAATATTTACTTATATTATTAACACATGATAATATTTCTTCATATGATGAGAATACGTGGGTGAATATTTCCCTTTTAAATGTTGGATTAATACCATAAAAGATATGATCCTTCTTAATCTTTCGATCATGTGTATTTCTAGAATTATCATTCCTTCTACAAGGTGCTATTTCTAAACAATGTCATACACCAGGTTAGTTTTCAAATTGAAATGTATAATTCCAAACTTGAAAAATACCTAACGTAAATTCAAAATATTATTCATATAATCTATAATCCAAAAATATTTTCTTTGAGGAAGTATTTACTCTTAAATCCTTTAAAATTTATAGTAAAGAAAATGTGAATTATCCTAAGCATATCCCCTGGGAGTGTCATAACCAAGAGTGCATCAAGGCCCGTTTTCGTGTACTAGGATACCCCGGGTCAAGCTTGAAACTCATTGTCAGAGTTTTCACTCCTAGATACATCTCTGCGAGAGCCACCTCTACCTGATCGTATCCAGACAGAGATGTATTGCATAGAAAATTCAAAAAATATCTACATTACCAAAATTATAGGAAGTTCTTCTATACTAATCCTAAAAGTCTATCTTAGGGTAATGTGCTCTAATCAGAGTTTATTGAAATATAGTTTTAAAGGTTTGTACTAAACCTCCTCTAATACAAACTGTAATGCCTTGACCCCAGTTAACCAGAGTCGGTGTATTATTACATAACGTTGGCATGATCACAAGGAATCATGTCACGAAGGACCGATCTGTTTGGCAGTCTTGGAAAATAAATTACATACATGAACATTACATACATTATAAAATGAAAAACATCAACAAAATTTTGTCCCCTTTTGAACACACTTATATCCTTAGACTATCCATACAAGTCAACCATAAAATACTTCTTCACATCCTGAAAAAAATAAAACATAGAAATGGGTGATCTCAGATGCTCAATAAGGATAAAAATATAGCGAAAACTTTAATAAATAAGTATAAACAATTACAGCAATGTATAAGACTAAAACAAAAGCATTTTAAACTTAAACTTCAGTATAATATAGAAAAGATAAGATCCAATAATTCCATTTACTTATTAACATGGATATTCTAAAAGTTGAATAATCACATGAAATATTAATAGCCACTTTCATAATGATGGAATGCATAATGTAAGACTTAATAACCACATATTCAAGGCCTTGTGCCAAGAATACAAATAAGATTTTGTCAAGGCCTTGTGCCAAGACACTAGTTTGTATCATGAGACCTATCGATGCATCGATGAGCTATAGCAGGCTCCACCCATCACTTACTATTTCTAATACAGTCCTCATATGAAAAGGTTTAAACATAACATAAACATTCATATTAAAAATATCATATGAAATGTTAATACTTTATCCATAAACCATGAATGGTATAAGAATAACACATCTATAGTCAAACATGTCACAAAAACTTCAATACAATATTGATGATTTGTATCATAATAAATCAACATCAAACAAGTTTAAACTCCATTAAAGGATGTTGACATAGATTAAAATTACTTGTAAAACTCTTTGAGAGAAATAACGTTATTTTCCGGAAAACATTTAAAATTCACACAATTTAGAAAGGAAGACATTTAAATACATTATTGAATCAATGTTTCCCATACCAATTTAAAACTTTTGAAAGTAATTAACATTTTAAAACATTCATTTCTATATAAATAAATCTTGAAAACCATTTTGAACACATGGACATTAATGAGAAAGGTTTAGAAGAATAAATCTTTAAAACATTAAAAATGATGTTTCAATAAAAGAGTATCTTAAAAATAATCCATTTAAAAACTCTTTTAGGAAACATGGACATGGATAATAATTATGTCCCAGTAAAAACATACGTAAAAACAACTACGGATAACAAAGAGATTGTGAAATTAACCCTTACCTTGATCTTTATTTTGTTCGAGGGTACTTTTAACCTCTGATATAATGACCACATTATGTTATTAAATTATACTAGAACCATATTCAAATTTATTATATCATAAAATATTCATTTATGACATTATACTATCCATTTAATAATTATTTCCATGTTAAATTAACATTTTGGGTAATAATCGCTTTCTTTATCGTACATGTTTTAGCTTGTTATTCTTGATCATATCATTTAGATAATGATTTAAATACTCACAGAATATTAATATTGATCTATATATAATTTATATTAGGAATATAAATATTTATAATTGATAGATATATGAAATTTAAGGCACCGTTTATGGGGACGGTAGGCTGTACGTATGCATAAACACTATTTCATTTTCGTATCGTATTGAACAGATTTAAGTGAATAAGATATTTGTAAGTACAAATATATATATATATATATCTCCAGTAGCATTATTATTTCATATATTACATACTTATTAATAATATATATTTTTATAATCATCATTTAATGGTGAACATGGGAATGAATCTCATCGTGTCACGGAGATGGTAATCCATACGTACGCATGAGCGAAAATATCATTTTATTGATGGTGAAATCATACATAATTGGATGTTATATCATATATAAAGAATCAATAACATGTTATATTTACTATTTACATCATTTATACTAATTATTATACCCATCAAAATAATGAAGTGTTTTAATAACAAACTACACCACGACATGGAGACGGTAAACTATACGTACGCACATATGGTGACATTGTCATTCATACGATGGATATAGTAATGAATATGGTTGTACCATTTTTATAATAACATAAAATTATATAGAATATACTTGAGTTATTATTTTATAATGGAAGCAACAAATAAAGAGAAAGTGAAAGATGAAACGAACTTGAAAGAGGTGATGAAATATTTACCTCTTCTTCGGGTTCTTCCTTTTGATTTGATCAAAGTGGTCCTTAGGTTGAATTTATAATCAATTTAAGTAATATAGGATGATTTTAGGGATGTTGGGAGGATATTTGGGTAGGTTTTTTCCATGCATAATGGCTTTGGAGGAGTGAAATTAAGAGAAGGGGAGGTGCCCTTTTATAAGAGAGGTGAAGGTCACTTTAAAAAAAGATTGAAATACTATTTTATAATAAAATCATTTTCAATTTATAATGGCTATAAAATTAATTATTTACATGATAAGGTGGTTATAGGTTGAAAACCTCTCAACCAATAGGTTTTATATATTTTTAGTTTATCATATTAACATTATCTTTTAGATTTAACTCGTAGTTAAATAGTTTGACATTTACCATGTCTCTTTGAATTTTTATATTATATGCTTAATAAACATACTATAAAAATAACATAGAACCCCATGTGGTTAATTATTAATATATATAACCTTTTATAAGTCCTTTGGCCAAATCTTATATTTTTAAAAATATTATATCAATTAACAATATAGTATTTGTTTTAAAAACTCAATTATGTCAATTTTGACACTATTTAGTATTTGATTTTTTTAAATCCATATAAACTTTATCACTTCGAATAAAATTTATTTAATAAACCCTAACATATAATATTTACCTATAAAATTAGTTTAATTCATCATAAGTCTCAATTTACATTTATTTGTATATTTATAATATTAATTACTATAATATTTCATTAATAACGTAATTACTTCATCGTCTTTATGGAATAAATAAAATAAATTATTTAATGTCCAAAAATTATAAATAAAACAAAATTACTTGGGAAATATTTTTATCTTTATAATGAATATTTATAGTCAAATTTATATTGTGTGTAACCCTATTTTAAAAATGGTTTTGTTATTAAACTTTTAATTTAACTCTTTTAACTTTTTTTTAAATAAAATAATAATAAATGACTTAATCTAATAAAAGTGAAAGAAAGATGATCATATTTTATTTCTAATATTATTTTTGGTCGAATTATACGTATCCAATATAATTAGGACATGGTTTAGGGTAATCATGATATCATTTTTACCTTTAATTACCCTATCTACTTTTAACCGTGGTAAATAAAAGTCAAAAGTTACTATTCAACAAAAATTATTTTAATCTAATTGAATCACATTTTACTTATTGATTTCAATCATGTCTCTAGTCATAGAAGTGGTACAATTACATTTTATGCAAATTTGCTAACGTGCCTAGAAGGTGGGTAAAAGAGGTTAAAAAGTTCAATAAAATTTAATACATCTAATTTTATGATAAAATGAATCCAATTAATTACATTGAACTTATATGGGTATTATATATCTATTTTCACTTAAAATAAATTTAAATAAACTAAATAATTATTTAAATAAAATGTCAGTTTTTAATAACAACGCATTGTTTTTCACTCTTCATAAAAAATTGAATGTTTTCCGAAAAATACGAAAGATTCACCCTAAGATAAATTTGATATTCGGAATTATAAAATGAAGTATATTTTACCAAAATAAAAACATATAATTTTAATTTATTGATTTAAAATTAATTCCTCTTGTCAAAACCGAAAAACAGGTTTTTAAAAAGTAAAAACTTTCAAAAGATTGACACGTGTTTATGTGAAATTACTTATAATGACCAAAATTTTATTAAATGATAAAACTATAATCTAATTATACTTCAAAACCATTCAAATTAACAATTTAACACAATAAAATATTTTTATTAAATAGTTGTTTTCAATTAGAACATAGTATTTTTCACTATTCGTCAAAAAATGAAAGTTATCACAAAAGTATCAAAAATTTATCCAAACTAAATTTTTATGTCCCACTTCTAAATAATAATTCAATTTAGTTCAATTAAATATATAAAATTGAAAATATTGGTTTTAAAAAGGGTTCTCCATTAAAATGTGGTAAAATTGCATTTTTTGAAAAATACTTCTTTTATTTGAAAAAAATAAATTTGTTCTTATATTATGTCTAAGGAACACATAATATGAATGTAAAAATTATATAGAGTATATAAGATTCAAAATTATGTTAATACTATTCATAACCACTTTTTGAATGGCTAGTTTGGTAAGTTGTGGTGCACTAGAACAGGTGTTGGGTGTAGCACAAGCTATTGAATTACATTAATGAGACAACGTACTATGAAATCTTGGGGTGTTACACTTGTTATGGTGTTATAGTATGATTAAATATTTTGTAGGGATGTTTCAGGCTTACACCCCTACCAGATGATCAAATTCTACATAGACTTACACTTGGAGACTTCCATGATATCTATGTTAGCATAATAGATGTCTTCGATAGATCATCATAAGATGAGGTTTCAGTTGGAGGAGTTGAAGATTGAGGTGTTTGTTTGACCCAGTGTTTCAACTTGGGTAGCCCTGATTTTATTCTCCAATATTGAAAACATTATCTTGAGGTTTTGTGTGGATTAACATCACCTAAACAAGGTGACTACCAATAAAAATTACGCAACATCGATAATCAATGACATCTTTGACCATTTTCAAGGGGAAGTGGTTATTAATGATTGAACATATAAAGGTCTATCACCATCTTTGAGTTCAATATGTGGATATATCAAAGTTGAAATTATGAGGTCAATGCATCCACTATGAGTATATTGTGACACATTATAGTGTGAAATCCCCGAGTAGTGTTAATGGTACTCATGAACCAAGACATTCAACCCTTATTAGATCATTTAATGGTAGTCTCCTTCAATGACATCCTAGTTCCCCAACGTTAGAGGAGGAGCACATGAGACTGTTTGTAATTTCCCATAACACACCTTGAGAGTGCAACGACCCAAAGTTTTATCAATACAATTTCTCTTATTATAATTATTTCATATTGTACAATCCCATAAAATCACATAGGGAACATAATAAGAACATAATAAATGATGAATGAAATAAAAAATAAGTATTTTTAGAAGTTAAGGAACCTATACCAATGAAATGGTAACTTGACCATAGAAATAGTAATGTGGAAAATTGCATAGTAACATCACCAATGATAGTATAAATAAAAATTATCCACCTTATAAATGAATGTATGATATAGTTATATTATAGTTTATGTTAATACATATTTTTAAGATTATTAATTAATTTTTGGTATTTTTATAGGTAAAAAATACTTAATATTTTATTTTGATTAATTTTTTTTAAATAATTTTTTTTTCATAAAAATTATTAATAAATTAATATTCTGATGTATTATGATTATGTGGTGATTTTATGAGAGCTTAATTACTTTTTTCAAAATGTTATAAAAGCATTTATAATTAAAAAATCTTTATTTTCTAAGTAAATGATGATTTTAGTTGAAATAAAAATTTATCATAGTTAGTGAATTATTTTTGTATAATGGAATT
The DNA here is from genome assembly GCA_963277665.1 of Viscum album. Lineage (NCBI taxonomy): Eukaryota > Viridiplantae > Streptophyta > Magnoliopsida > Santalales > Viscaceae > Viscum > Viscum album. The sequence continues at coordinate 1,480,221,017 of OY728141.1, read as the reverse complement.
AATTTTTGAATTCTATATGTCAAAAAATTGTTAGGCTGAATTTTTTAGTTTTTTCTAAAATTTTTGGATTTTTAGTGAATAGTGAAATATGGTAATTTATGGTATATATACATTATATGTTAAATAGAAGATTCCACGAGTCATTGATGATGTTAGCATAATTGGTTTGAACTAAAATTTTCTAATTACTATATTTATTCTCAAGAATCCACACTATTTCTAGTCTTTCACAAAATAATAAACTAATGAATTAAATAATGAGAAACCACCACTACCCTCCACTACAAATACCACCCCACACCACCTCTTCTCGTCACACATATCAATCCTTGAATATTTTCCAAAATCTACAAAAATATCTTCTCAAGACCCTCATCCATGTCTAAGATATGTTTTTCTTAACAAAATACCAAAACCAATCCCCCTAAGGAGGTACTCAAGAAGAAGTAATCAAGAGGTAAAACCCTCTTTCGTTTCTTTCAATTTATTTTCAAGTTTTTTTATTTTATTATCTTATCCTCAATTACCATTGTCCATGTGGAATGAAAATAATTTATCTTATGAATAATATAATTTAGACTTGTTTTTCTAATAACAATTCATCAAATATCATTTACTCTCTCTTTTATTATATGAATGAAAACTTTGTCACTAAGGTGCCAATTTACCACCTTCATGGATGATGTTCTTTCATATTTCAATTAAAACTTCAAGGATTTTAATTAAACCATTTTTATGGTTGAAACATATTATATAATATTTTTTAAAACCATTTTAATTTTTTATAAAGAGTATATATACAAGATATTTAACAATATAAAAAAATAATTTCGTGATGATAAACAAATGCTAAATTTATTTAAATGATTATCATTAATGATTTCTCTAATGAATCATCCTCAATTCTAGAATGAAAATATTATTTTATTTTTCTATAATTTCATTAATAACATATAGACTTTTTTTCACAACTATTTTCATTATACATGATTTTTCATATACATATACAAGTAAACTGGTCATGAAAACCTAGGAAAGTAACACTCCCGAATGATGAAATTGTATCTCATCACCCATCAAAAGGGGGTATAACTGATCTTAATAAAATTATAATTAATAAAATAAATGTGTAGAAATTTCTAAATTAATTAATTAATTCATGTAATTTTATTATTCAGGACATTAAGATCAAATGCAGAATCGTTTTGGACATAAGATAAGGGATTCTACCTGAACCTCCATTTTTTTCGTCATGTAACTCTGTCTCTCACTTTATCAAAATATAAATCTTATTTATTTTTATTTATTTATTATATATTTTAGGTGTATTTTTTAAAATAATGTATATAGATCATATCATATTTAATATATGGGGCTATATATGTTTTAATAAGGTTCTCTTCCCAAATTTTTCTGAAAAAAACTCAACTCAGGGGAACTTACTTATTTCCTACAAATTTTAAAATTAACTCTATAATATATTTTAAGAAAATATTATTTTTCTAAAATAAATCTTTTCTAATTTAAAATTATATCGTGTTTCAATTTGGGTTCTATACAAACAGCTATTCCTTTTCCATTTTAATGAATCTTGGATGTTTTCCCTTAAGCTGTGCTAAAATGTTTTATTTATAAATTTATTAAACACTATTTTCACTTAAATCTGACATAAATTATCATTATCTATACCTATATTCAATTATTAAAGTCCATTAATGATTTAAATTCAACCAATAATGGACACCATTATGATATTTTATTTTGATACACCTTTTGACATGAATATGATACCCAATTATTTACATGGGTAACCCTTATGTTTAGGTTTTATTGATTATGTATGATTATTTATGTTGAAAAAATATTCATGAACATGTTATGATTGGTGAACAAAGATAGAACTCCAATTACTTGGGTAATATTTAGTTTAATGAGACGTCATGTGAAACCATCTTGATGGTTAGCCATAACATTCCAAGTGCAACAATCTTGGTGGTAAGCCTGGACTCGTTCTCCTCTAAGAAAAATGGGACATGATGCATGATAAATTCATGGTTTATATTCTTTACACATTACTATTTTCCCATTATTATATGTTCTTATGTTCTGTATGCTTTTATTCCATATATTTATTCATGTTCCATTCCTTTTTATATCATTTTGTTATGCCTTAAAACCCTTGTGCTATGATTTAATTTACTATTTATTACATTACTGGTGTTTTTAGTTCATCCCTTTGTTCATGTTATCCCAATGTTATACTATAAAGATGAAATTTATCATTTAATGTTAAGATCTCATAATGGATGATTACTAATTAAATTTTTTATTTAGTACCATGTTTTATGTTTTATATACCTAGTCTTCTAAGACACTTGAATTTACGATCCTTGGATTGTAATTTAATGCTTAATTATGCTTAAAATCATGTAATTATACCATATGATTCTAGTTCAATGTATTATTTCATATCTCCCATGTCTAGTAGAGCTATTAAAACACATCATCAAAATATGGAGGTTGAGTTATCTTTGAGAAAAGCTAATAGGGAAATTATTTTATCCATATCACGTAACTCCTCCATGGTTAATGTTTGTGGAAAAAACCTCCTAAAAAATATTTTCACACACCCTTTGGTGGAGTTTAATTATATATTGGGCATGGATTGGGTATCATTATATAAATACAAAATAAACTATTAGAAAGGGATATCACTCATCACATACCGATGAATCCTTTAATTCTATACAATTTTAAGGAGGAAGTTGAATCTATTTTAGAATCATCATCTCAATTATGGAAATTGTTTCCTAATGAGGAAGAATATCTTACTAAAATTATTGACACAAAGGAGAGAATCATGTTTGAAGACATGCCACTCATTTAAGATTACATTGATGTATTCCTAGAAGAGTTTATTGGTCTTCCTACTGACCATGAGGTTCATTTCTTAATTGAAGTTATTCATGGATATCTATAAATATCAAATACACCTTATATAATAGCTACCATAGAGTTATAAGAACTGAAGAAGTAGTTATAGAAAAATATTGAAAAGGGTTTTATATACTTGAGCGATTCACCATGGGGTTCACCAGTCCTCTTTTTCAAGAGAAAGGATTGAAAAATTAGCCTCTTCATTGATTATCATGAGCTTAATCAAATCATGATAAAGAAAAAGTATCCTTTTCCATGGATAAATGACTTGTTTGATCATATATGTGAAGCATGTTATTTCTCTAAGTTATAACTTTGGTCAGGATATCGCCAATTAAAGGTCAGGTAGGATGATATTCCCAAACCAACCTTTCAAACATGGTATGAACACTATGAGTTCAAAGTGACGCCCTTCCAACTCAATAATGATCCAGTAATTTTCAGGGAATTAAGGAATATAGTCTTTATATATTATGTTGACTAATTTTTGGTAGTATTTATTAATGATATTTTGATTTACTCCAAAATCAAGGAGGAGCATGAGAATCATTTGAACAATGTTGTGAGAATCTTTTAAATGGAGAAACTATAAGAAAAGTATGGTAAATGCGCGTTTTCTATGGAAGAAGTATCATTCATGGGTCATTTAATCACCACCAAAGGGATATATGTAGACTATTCCATGATAAATGCAATTAAAGAGTTATGCAAGACAACATATATAGAAAATATATACATCATTCTTGGTCTGTCCAGGTGTTATCAATATTTTGAATAACTTCTTAAAATTTTCAAACTGAATATCCAAGATGAATTATATTAGAGTTATGTTTTTCTAGACTCCAGAATGTGAGGAAAGCTTTAATGATCTCAAAAGAGGCTTATCACTGCACATGTACTCACAATCCTGACAAGTGGATAACTCATTATGGTGTAAAATGATGCCTCAGAAAAGGGATTAGGCTGTTTACTAATGAAAAATGATAAAATCATAGACTACACCTCAAGGAATTTTAAAATCCATTAGGAAAAATATCCCCCAAAAGATCTAGAGTTGACATTTGTGACCTTTACATTGAAAAAATGGTGGCATTGTCTCTATAGGTAAAAATGTGAGATATATAGTAATCATAAAAGTATCAAATATATATTCATATAAAAGGAGCTTAATATGCACCAATAAAGATAGTTATAGCTCTTCAAGGATTATGACTTCTTAATCTACTACCGTCCTGGTAAATAAAATAATATAGCAGATGCTCTAAGTATAAAGGATCATTCATCTTTATCAATGATGATAATTGAGAAGGATCCAATCTTATTAAACCTAAAAAGGATTATAATGGTAATTTTTAAGGAAGGAACATCATAAATCCTCTCTCAAATTATTTCTCAACCATCAATTGTAGAGAAAATAAAGGATGACCAAAGAAATGATGTATAAATTCAGAAAAGGGTGGAAGCTATCAAAATGGGGAATCCTTGTAGTTTCAAATGGATGAGAAAGGTTTCAAGAGATTTGGGTCATGATTATGTGTACCATATGATCCAATGATAGATAAGGATATTCTAAATGATTCACATATCTGTACCTTTTCTTTTCAATAGGGAGCACAAAGTTATATTGACATATCCAAGAGAACTATTAGCAGGACAATATGAAAAAAGAGATCTCTGAATATACATCAATATGCCTGTTATGTTAGATAGTGAAGAATGGAAGAAAAAAGTTTAAAGGGTTAATGCAACCATTAATCATACCAATATGGAAGTGAGAGTATATCACCATGGGATTATTCATTGTATTTACAAAGACATACAGAGGGAACAATGCTATATGGGTAGTGGTGGATCATCTTACGAATACAACTCACATTATCAAAATTTGAAAGGACTTCTCACTGGATCAACATAGATAGATACACATTAATGATGTGGTAAGGCTGCATGGATTACCACTATCAATTGTATCTGATTGAGATCCGAGATTCACCTCAATGTTCTAGAAAAGTCTTCAACATTCTTTAGGCACTGAGCTGAACATTAGCATGTCCTATCATCCTAAAACTAATGGTCAATCTTAGTGGACTATTCCAACATTTTAGGACATGATGAGAGTATGTTCTATGGACATCAAAGGAGGGTGGGGCTATCATATTCATCTGGTTGTGTTCTCTTATAAAAATAGTTTCTACTTAATAATTCAAATGGATCCACATCAATCCCTTTATTTTAAAAGGTGCATTACACTGACATTCCCATACAAAGTTGATGAGAATAAGCTGCTAAGACTTGAAATGGTCGAGAAATGGTGGAAAATTTGAAAACCATTGAACAACAATCCAAGGAATCCCAAAGAGGAAAGAATAATTATATAGAAAATCATCGATGAGACATCAATTTTAAGGTTAGAGACATGGTATTCCTATACATATCTCTTTGGAAGAATATCGTGATATTTATGAAGAATGGAAATTCAAGTCCTAGGTACATCAGTCCCTTTGAGGATCCTTGATCAAGTTGGTGCTATGTCCTATAGACTAGAACTTCTACCAGCCATGCCTCAAGAACACGATATATTCTACATATCCCTATTAAGGAAGTACATAAAAGATCCCTCACATGTACTGATTTCAGAGGTGGTATTTTTGGAAAATGATATCTCATATGAGGAGAAACCAATGAAGATGATGGATCATAGAGATAAATTTCTACTCAAAAAGAATAATCTCTTGGTTAAAGTACTATAATAGAACCATATGTATAAAGAGGCAACATGGTAATTGGGGTAAGTGATGAAGGAAAAGTAACCTCACCGGGTTTCCCCATAGTTTGAAAAAAGATATTTTGTGGGTGAAATTTTCAGTGGTTGGGGGGAGAATACAATGACTAAATGTTTTATCAATTGAAATTACCTTATAATTATTAAACATGGTTTAATCACATAAAATAACCTAGATAACACAATAAAAAAATTTATAAATGACAAATCCATGAAATAATATGCATTTCAAGAAGTTAAAGATACTATACTGATGAAACATTAACTTGAACTTTGCAATAGTAATGTGAACATTATGAATAGTAAACCAACCAACTGAATAGTAACCTCACCAATGATAGTATAAATACAATTAATCCACCTTATAAGTGACAATATTATATAATCATATCATAGTATAAGTAAATAATATTTTTGAAAATTATTAATTATGTTTTGGTAATTTTAAAGGTCATAAATATATAATTACATAGTTTTGATTAATTTAATAATTTAAAATAAAAATTTATTTTCATAAACTGTATTCATAAATTTATATTTTGATGTATTATTATTATGAGTTAATTTTATGTGACCTTAATTATTTTTTTCAAAGTGTTATAAAAGGAGTTATAATTTTAAAATCTATATTTTCCACATAAATAATGATTTAAAATATAATTAAAATTTTTCATATTTAGAAAATTATTTTCATAAAATTGAATTAATTTTTTTATTCTAAACTTAATAAAATGGTTAGACTTAATTTTTGGTATTTTGCTGAAATAGTAAACTTTTTTCTGAATAATGAAATATAGTAATTTACGATATATATACATTATAAGATAAACACACTGTTCCCAGAGCCATGGATGATGCAATCACCATTGGTTCAAACTCACATGATATAATTACTATATTTATTATAAAGAATCAAAACTTTCTTATCTTGATCAAAATAATAAAAAATGAATTAAATAATGAGAACACACCCCTCTCCACCACTATAAATACCACCCCACACCACCTCTTTTCCTCACACCTCTAAAGCCTTAAAACTTGTTCAAATTATATTAAAATCACTTCTTAATCCCCACCCCCATTACAAAGAGTTTTTTTATTAAAAAAATACTTAAATAAATCATCTTAATGAGGTTTTCAAGGAGAAGGAATCAAGATGTAAAACCCTCTTCCGTTTTTCATCAATTTCCTTTCAAGTACTTTTTTTCATATCTTCACCCAACATCCCCCTATAAAAGTGGAATTAATAATTTAATATATTACATATACTATAATTTTATATTGTTTATGGAATAATTCTTCATTAAATCTCTCCTCTACTCTCTTTTATTTTATGAATGAAAACATTGTCCGTGAGGTGCTGATTTACCACCTTCATGGACGACGTGCTTTCATATTTCAATTCCACCTTCAAGGCTAGTACTGAAACCATTTCTATGGTTGAATCAAATTATATATATGTTTTTCAACATATTTAATGTTTTGGAACTAGTATATATACATGATATTTAATAATATAACAGAACTAGTTTGTGATGGTAAAAAATGCTAAATTAATCTAAACGATTATCAATAATGATTTATCTAAGAAATGATCCACACTTATGAAAAAAATGAGATTTTAATATTTTATAAGTTCATTAGTAAAATATAATTTCTGTTTCAGACAACTAACCTCATTCAACATGATTTTCCATACACATCTACAAGTAAACCGATCATGAAAACCAAGGAAACTAACGCTCCCGAACAATGGAATTGAATGTCATAACACATCAAAAGGGGATATAAATGAACTTAATAATGTTAGAAAAAATAAAATAAATGTATAAAATGTTACGAATCAATGAATAAATGGATTTAATTTATTAATCAGGACATTAATATCAAGTGCATAATTGTTTCAAACATAAGTTAAGGGATTCTACTAGAACCTCTATTTTTCCTTTGGGTGACCGTTTCCCTCTCATTATCGAAATTTAAATATTCTTTCCTATTATTTACATCTTATATATTGTATTTCTATGTTCCAAAATCATGTATTTAGATCTTATCATCCTTTATTTATGGGTTTATACATGTTTTAGAAAGGTTCCCTTATTAAATCATTCTGAAAAGGAAACCCCATTCAAGAGAACTTCCCGATTTATTACCCATTTTCAAATCCTCTCCATAATCTATTTTAAGACACTATTATTATCTCATATCACTAATTTTTATCATGAAAAAATTCTTTGTTCAATTCTGGTATTATACAAACAATTATTCCCTTTCAATTTTAAATAATCTTGAATGCTTTCCCTTAAGTCGTACTAAAATGTTTTATTTCTAATTTTGTTAAACAATTTATTCACTTAAATTTGACAAAAATATCATGATCTATGCCTAAATTTCTTCATGAATGTCCATTTATGATTTAAATTCATCCTTTCATGGACACCATTAAGATATTCCCTTTTGATATTCATTTTGACCAGATTTTGATATCCAATTCTTTCCATGGGTAACCCTCATGTTTAAGTTTTATTTATTATGTATGATTCTTTATACGGAAAAAATATTCATGAACATGTTATGATGGGTGTTCCCAGATAGTGCTTCAATTACTTTCTTAATATTTATTCTCATGAGACATCATGTGCAATAGTCTTAGTGGTTAGCCCTGACTCGTGCTCCATATGCAACAATCTTGGTGGTTAGCCTTGACTCATGCTCCTCAATGAGAAATAAGCCTTGACTCATGATAAATTAATTTTTTATGTTTCTACCACATTAATATGATTCCTTCATTATATAATCACATGGTTTATATTTTATAATTCAATATGTTTAATTATGTTCCATTCCTTTTTATATCATTATATTATTACTTCTGACCCACGTTCTAAGAATTATTTTAACATTTATTCCCTTATTTTGATTTTTAGGTCATAACATTGTTCATGTTATCCCCATTTTATACTATTTATGTCTATGTGATCAAAGTAAGGTATTATATCATAATGAATGATAAATAAAGAAATTCTTTTTTTAGTCCCATGTTTTTAGTTTTATGTACCTAGTCTTCCAAGATAATAGAATTTACGATACCTTTATTATAATTTGATGTTTAATTTTGCTTAAAATAATGTAATGATATATGTAAAAGTATAGGGTTTATATACAGAGAACTATATTTAGGGGAATATATCAATGTGTTATATCTTTATTTGTGACTTCTTCTTCATGGGACATGTCATCTTAAACGATGGAGTAGAAGTAGACCTGACAAAGGTTGAGGTAGTGTTAGATTTGGAGATACCCAAGAGTGTGATTGAGGTAAACAGACTCTATGGTAAAGAAGGATGTTATTAGAGATTTATTCATAATTTCTCTTGGATATTGGGACACTTCATTTATTTGACTCAAAAGGTGTAGCCTTTCATGTGGATGGTCAGGCTCTAGTAGGATTTTCAAGAGTTGCACTAGAGGCCAATGAGTACCCCCATCATGAGGCTGCTATATGATGTTGTTGAGTACATAGTGTCCTATAATTACATTTGAACTAGGAATGGAGGATTTTTGATGTAGTTGTATGTAATGATTTCTTATGGGTCTTGGAAGTTGAGATCCAATGAGCCAAACTACATGACCCATGATCTAGAGATGGCAGTAGAAGTCTTCACTCTAATGATGTGGTGATTGTATCTTATTGGTGTGTGGTTTATAATATATTATAACCAAAATAGTATCAAGTATAGTTTCTCATATAAGGATATCAATTTAAAATAGATTCAACAACTAGAGTTCACTAAAAATTATTAATTTCCAATTTTCTATATTAACGGGAAGGGGAACATAATAGAAGATTCTCCTAGTAGGAAAATTTTGTTTCCAGTTATTGATAGAGGTGTTATAGTATTTGGAATTATTTTAGTTTTCCTCAATGTAAAAGGATATAGAATCTTAACTATAGTCGATGGTTGCAACCCCTACTATTCTATAACATATTATGGAGTCTCATCTTGGAGATATCAACAATGATACATTATGTGTCTAGATATTCACTGAACATGGCCCTGATGGATTTTCAGAAGGTGGGGAGTATTCCATTCTTTTCTATGGGTAGACTGTGTTAGTAGTGATATTTCTAAAGGAGGATTTAAGAGAGTATCATATGTCCACATTTGAATTAAATCTAAAAATTGAATATATGTACCAAGACCTTCAGTTTCAGTTCTGGTGGCCAAGTATGAAGAGGTTTAAAGGGAGGTATGTCTCTTTATTCCTCAATTATCATCAAGGGAAGACATAGAACTAGTTCTAGTGGGTTTGGGACAACCACTTGATGTGGTAGAGTGTATGTGAGATAGTATATATATAGGATTTATGATGGGTCATCCATGATTTTCAGGAAGAAACAATGACTTCTAGGTGACTATAGACCAAATCACCAAGAAGACCCACTTCCTAAACATCTGAGAGTAGAGTTCAATAGAGATATTGGGATTCATTTATATGAAGGAGTTATTCTGGATTACTATAGTCCCATCAATGACCATTTCAGACCATGATGCTCATTTCACATCTTGATTATAGAGGGGATTTTAGGAGGACCTTGAGACTATGTTGTGTTTCAGAAAATTATTTTATACCCATAAATATGGAAAGAATCAGTGGACCATTCATGTTCATGAGGACATAATTTAAGTTTTAATGTTCCACTTTTTCTATAGTTGTGAATACCATCTACCGTTGGGGAATTTCTCTTAGAAAAATAGTTACAAATCCACCATTGGTATGCCAGTACTCGAGGATTTAAATGGGAATCCATGCTGTTCACCACTATGTTGAACTAATCGTAAGGAGTTAGAACTACTGGGCCTATATTTTTTATATAAAATATTTGAGAAGGTGCAGATCATCTTGGGGGAAATCAAGACTACCCAGAGCCATTAGAATTCTTTTGCATATCGATGAAAAATTTCTTTGGTGTTCAATGTGGGATACTATGATCTTATCAAGGTCTCATCTATATGATAAATGTATAGATATTTTTATGAAGGACTGATATCCCAAAAAATCATTTTCCCTTTCTAGATAGTACACAGGGTTAACGAGGTAACATAATTCTTAAACCTACCATTATAGTTAGTCATGTTAAACGATATAGTTTATTTTTTTTGAGTTAAGGATGTATGTGAACAACCCATAACATATTATTAACTGGGGAGATATAGAAATTTAGGATATATATACCATTATAGATTACATTATAGAGATCAATGATCAATAGGAAAAGATACTCCATGGGTGAGTAATTCCCATGATGTATTTCCAATGGAAGAAACAGAATCATCAAGAGATCACCTGGGAGTGGGAAAACAATATGATATCTCACTACCTTAATATTTTTATAGGAGTTTTTACTTTTTGGGATGAAAATATATGATATGGGGAGAATTAAATGACTATATATTTTCCATGTAATTCTTTGGAATATTTTAAATATTATTCTCTATGGTAGGAATATAGTCAGCACCAGATCCTAGGGCCCAGGGAGGATTAATATTGATTTAATAAGAATATTTAATATATTATATCGAACTAAAGAAGTTTCAATTAAATAATTGAATAAATATTGAATATATTCTCATATGGGAAATCTACACCTTCAATTGAATTCAGAATGTGGGTTTTACCCTAGGTATGATATAACATTTTTGCGGGTCGTGTGTTTGTATTAAGTGTAATCATTAGTGGATTAATAAATAAATAAATATATTCATTATTAATTAAATTGACTTAAAATTATAATACTCTATTTAATATTATTTTTGAAAAAGCACTAGGTGTAGCCTCATAACCCTTGGGATTTAAGAGGAGCCGTTGCAGTAAAGTTCTTTGATGAACGATAACAGATCATGGGTTAATGATCGGTGTGCCAAAGGAGTTCATGGATATTTAAAATTACAACAACATGTAATATTTATTCCTTAATGATTGATCCAAGATTCAGGTAGGGAAATTATTTATATTGTTTTGAACAAGTATTCATTTACCTATAGTGAATGTGAATTAAATCCCTAAAAAATTAATTAGTTGTTTGATCATTGGATTATAGTTTATATATTTATCTTCATAGGATTTGGAATTGACGATATTTATTCATTCCTTTTTACCTACTTCATCGATCATTCTCATGTATAGGGATAGAGGGAAACCCAAAAAATGACCAAGGATAATTCCTCAGGTTTTTATTATGTTCATTTCTACAATCTCTCTTCACACGTTCATCATCTGTATTTCCTTTAGTCAATAGTTTGATAAATACCCAATAAATAGTAGTCTCACAATAGTTCAGTGGAACAAAGGATTGTTACCATTGGTTTTTTTGTAATTTATAAGATGATTACAATATGTGATGATCAGTGTGATTTTTGAGATTGTATATGGGGATATCATTTTTTGGGAATGAAACTCAGACTACATGGTGCTATGAGTAGTTATTCACAAGTAGGTTAATGGTAGGAATCTAACAACCAGTTATTGTTTATGTTCATTCTACTTGGATCTAAATTTAATGGAAAAAATTTGTTGTTTGAACAAAAGAGGTGTTGGTGATTTTAAAAACACATGGAAAACATGGGTTTCTAGAAAATCTCAACATACATGACATATAGTTTAATGAACACACACCATGAAGTCCCCTAGATATGGCTTGTAGGGTTTTAAAAAATCACATGTCATTTGGGACTTAAAACATGTCATGTGACCCATGACTCGTGACTTGGTGGGTACCCCTAGGGTACCCAATAATAGAAACAACAAGGTAAATGGGAACTTACAGAGTACACAAAAACAACCCAATACTCAAACACGAATAGATCCCCAACACAACCAGAGTACTTGAGTAGGACCAAAGTACAAAGGCATAACCCCATGAACATGGGCATGAGATTAAGTATACAAGTAGTGTAATGTTACAAACCCTAGTAGCCCAGATTTTGTAGTTACTTTATTACCTTGGCACTAGATATAATGAATCATATCCATAAATATTGAACAATTTATTAGTGTTGGTAAATAATATACTTACTTGAATATCACATTACATTTGAAAACATAATAAAAACTAGTGAAAGGAAATATTCTTTATCTATGAACTCATAAAAAGATTCCATCTTCATAACCCTAATAATGGAAATAAAACAATGGGTGAGTTAAAATACTATGTAATGGTTTTGTACCGTGGGGTATATCATGAGAAAATAAGAAATAAAAAATATGTTAATGTAAATAATATAAAATTCATTCCATTTAATAAAAAAATTGATAATTAAGAATAATATAGCAAGAATAAATATTGATCATACAATTCCTTATAACTAATAACATGAACATAAAAGTTATCCATGGATATATTAACTATTATAGTAATCATATAGACTTCAGTAACCAATCTCCTAATGATGGAAGGAATAATATTTGACATCATAAATATATCATCAAGGCCCGATGCCAAGAAATAATACAAAAATGGGTAATGCCTCAACCAAATACTAAAACTAGTTCGTCTCATGAGATATATTGATGAATCAATGGGCTATAGTGGGCCATTTCTTTTACATACTAAGTCCAATTTATTCATCATTTAAAGGGGTTAAAAATAATAAACATAAAAATTTGAATGAAGAAATATTATTTTAAATGTTATCAATTTCCCCAATCAATAAAAATAATCATAAACCATCCAGAATAATATCGAAAACGACATCAAAATTGTACATCCCCAATCAAAATTATCATAAAAATATAGAGAGATAAAAAGAAAGGTTTCTTTAACACATATTCCTAGTAGATAATAAGTAATATTATGGTTTTTTGACAGATGAATATAAATATTATAAAATTTAACTAAAAAACTTCTTAAGGAAAATATTGTTTTCGATTTTAAAATCATATTTAAAATACTAAAAACTTTTGTAAATATAATGGAAAATTTTTCATTTGAACTGATTCCTCAAACATGTAATGGAATAGTCAAATTAATTAGTGGTTATGATATTAGGTAATTCCATATGTTCTTTTAAAAAACATTCCTTTCTAACTATTATAAAAAGATAAAAACTAAAATCATTTAAAAATTGACAAGATGATTACATTTCAAAATATTTATTATAGTTGTTAAAAAGAATAAAAATGACTGTTAAAAATCACATGAAAATATTGAAAATTTTTTTTAAAACATTTTTATAAAAAATTGACATAAAATAGAAATTTCACATGTGAGTATAAAAAATGTCATTTTTCCATAAAAAAGTATTTTAGTAGTTTAAGAACTTAGAGATTAAAAAATTGAAAGGAAAAATTATAATTTATAGGAATAAACATCAAAGAATAAAATATATTTGGTTTATGATAGAAATATATAATGAGTCCCGAGTGATGACATAAATACATACAATCATAAATAATTATGAGATTGTGAAATAAACCCTTACTAATTTGGACACTTTTGAATTATAATACCAATGAATAAATAACATAAAATGAAATTATAAGTATAATCAACATAAGTAGATTCATTATATAACATGTATAATTGGTAGTATATACACCCTATTAATGAATATTTTTATATATCATAACATATGTCCCAAAGAAGACAATTTGAGATGAAGAACACTTGGAAAGACCATATCATTTAAGTGAGAGTTATTAAATGAACTGATTATGTCTAACAGATTTAAATACATATAAAACAATTTAAAATTTATCATAAACAAATATGAGGTTATTAAACACATAATCAAAGAACATTGAATAAAATAAAGAGGTAATATTACCCAATGAAAAGAAATTGAATTATACAACCCATTAGCAGTTGATAAATTTTATGTCAAATACTCTTGGGTGAAATAAATTTAATAACACCATAAAATACAATGAATTAATAAGGATTTGTGATATTAAATTTATAAGGGAAAAAATATAAACCATATGAAATAAATTAGGTGCTTAAAATTAGAATATTCCTCAATAAAAGGAAATTGCGACCAAATCCCTTACCTCCAGTTTGACTTCTATAAAATGTTTCCAAACATCCAATATAATAAATATTTATTTTTTAAATACATATTCCGTAACTATAATCATATATACAATATTCTATATATTTTTATTATAATATTTTTTCACCCTTTTATTAACAATTGTCTGTTAAAATCACTATATTCGGTAATAACTGCTTTATTATTTATGTATGACATGGTTTAATAGTTTTGGTCCTTATACATTGATCATGATAAAATTATCTCCATGATATTAATCATGGTATAATTATAATATATATATTCATTATATATGTATTGAGAATCAATAAAGTTAGAGATAGAAAAATGTATTACACCATTGATGAAGACCATAGGGCATACGTACGCATGAATGTATTTTCAATTTTATAACAGATCGAATGAAAGAACAATAAATATTATTTCAGATTTTAGAAATCATTTTAATATAATATATATTATTTAAATTCATTTAATCTATCATCATAACTATCCATGTCAAAATTTAATTGAAAACAAAACACATTTCTTCATAGAGGTGGTAGTCCACATGTATGCACAAGTGAAATTATCATTTTCAATATATTAGAATGTAATAAGGTAGATGTGTTATTATAATTCAAAAATCAGTATTATTTCATAAATTTAAAATATATACATTAAATACATCATTATTTCCAGCTATGAGAGGCGGTGATGGAAAATGAATTACATCGGTTTGCGAAGCGACGGTCCGTCGTAAACACAGTCGACAATTTTATTTCCCATTTGTTGAAAAACTATATGGATATAGATTATTACAATAAAATAATAACATATTAGTATATTGTAGATAATTTTGTTATTATTTTAACTTATTTTAATATTATTTAATGATTTAGAGTAAGAAATAAAACAAAAACACATGTTTAAGAACTACACCTCCTCTTCAGACAACCTCTATAGGTTTATATCTAAAGCAATCCTAGAATGAATTTTTAATAAAACTAGTGACACTAGGTCATGGTTTGGTATGTAAGTAAATGATTATTTCTAGGATTGGATGAACCAAAAATTTCTTTAAATGTGGAGAGAAGACGATAGGGGGTATCCTTTTATAGGTGTGGGAGATGACACACTTGTAATTTTTATAAAGAATAAAATACAACCATATTTTACACAAAAAAAAGATTCTCTATAATATCCTATTACCAAACATATATGTGATATAATGTCTAAATATGGATAGAACATAGAAATTATACAATTATTAAGGTCATTTAATCCCTTATCGTTTTAGTTTAACCCCAGGTAAACCCTTTTTATCCTTCACCATAGTCACATATTTTTACTATTTTTAAAATTAATTATGAAAAAAATTATGTTTATAGTAACCCAATCATTTCATAAATAAATATAAAATTATTTTAGATAAAAATTCAATACATTTCAAGAATAATCTCATGAGGGACGTAATGATTTAGCATCTATAAATACTAGTTAAAAAATCTTCTTTTGAATGATTTTCTGTATATCCAAAAAAGGTATTACCATTTATCACTCTTTCTAGACATACCCTAATAAATAAATTTCCTCATATCATTGTGTAATAAAACAGAATAAATAGTCATCTTAAATTATCAATAAGGGTAAACATGTGATATATCAATCTATGGTCATATGAAAACATTAGATAAGCATAAGGGCATGAGATCATGACCGTAACATTAAATGTTTCTACCCAATATTTCAAAGACCATAAACATAATTAATTACATAATGCTTCATCATTTAAAAATACAGGAATCATAGGAGTAATAAATCCTAATCAATAATGAACTATAAGTTCATATCATAAATTGTGGCACCATCATAGATATTGAAACCATTTCAAATAAAATGGTTAACTACCTAGAATATAAAATCACAATGGATCAGGAATCAAAACCTATATACCATAGTGGGTTAAGGACATTGAATTGTCTCCTATATTGGATTAATAAAAAATGACTTGTTTCCTGTAATGGATCAAGTACATCAAATTGTTTCCCATAGTTATCTCATGAGATATAAAACTTTACCCAATGCATTGGAGGGATATATAATTTTATACCAAAACATCACATAATGAAAACCATATATATGTGTGAAAAAAAATCATAATAACCTTTATCATGTCGTAATGTCACCCATGAAATGGAATCGGGTCTCATAAACATTTCATCAATGAAACATAGTATAACAGATGAAAATTACTGGGATTAATAAAAAAATTATCATAGTCCTAAAGAGTCTTGAGAAATAATAATTATGGTATAGTTGGATCATATACCAAGTAAAGACAAAGTAACATCAAACTACATAATCATAGATGAAAAATTCTATTAAAGGATCACTAGAAAAATTCTTGATGAGAATATCCTTTTCACATTGAAATAACATTTTTGAAACAAAAAAAAATACCAAATATTATTGAAACTAGTTTCTTTGAAAATAACCTCAGAAAATTTTAGTGTATTCTTGAAATCACTGGTCATTCATTATGGTTTAAATATTTTTTCATTTCATATAAGTTAAAACAAATATTCCTTTTAAATTTTTGGTAAATAGTCAAAAGAGTCTCATTTGGAAAAAAAAGAATAAGATTCCTTTTAGACCATTTTTAAAAAATTAATATATAGGTAAAAATAAATTTAAATAATAATTTAATACTATTAAAAATAGTTTTGAAAACATTTTTAGAAGATATGGATATGAAAGATAAACGTTTTTTTGACTCTAGAGAGAAATAAAGTTGAGTTTTCTTAAAAAATATTTTTGGTCACTTGAGTAATTTAGGTGAAGTAAATGGAATGAAAAAATATATTTTAACTAAATAAATATAGTATAATAAAATTTATTTGTTTCCTGAGAGGTAGATCATAATATTATATCAACATAAACAAAATCATAAACAATCTTGATCAATAATGAGATAGCAACATAAATACCATATGGCTTTGGTTATAATTGAATCGTAAGCCCCATGAAAGAATGAACCTAATATGGATATGTAAATACCCATAAATTTCATAATAATAATCATAAATTATACTCATGTAAATTATATGCTACAAATTAAAATAAATTTTCGGTGAATATTGTATGGGTCTCAAAGAGATAAATGTGAGATAGAAGTCCATTACCTCAAGCATTTTTTTTGTTCATACCCATTTGATCTTCACGTATAAAAATATTGTCCTATTATAAATTTATATAATATCTATAATTATTTATTTAATAATATTAATTATTTACTAATGAAATATTATGACCCATATATTAATTTTTTTTTATTAAAATCACTGTATGGGGTGTTAATTATTTCATTTCTCATGCATGTTTCGGTTCAATAGTTTAAGTCCTTGTACTATGGTCATGATTCCATAATTTAAATAATTTTAATAATGATATAGATATAATATATATTCTTTATATATATATTTATATTCATCTATAAAATTTTTTGATAGAAAAATAAATTACAACATTCTGGGAGACGACAGACCGTACGTATGCATGAACACTATTTTTACTTTTTGATAGATGGAATTAAAGAAAGGTAAATAATAAATAAACATTAAAAAATAATTATTATAATATATATATATATACATTCATAAAATACATCCTTTTTATAATCCATGTAAATTGGGATGAAAGATGATTCACATTGCTCCATTAACGTGGTAGCCCACACATAAGTATGGGCAGTGTTATCATTTTCCAATGGTTTGGAAGATAAGAATAAAAATTTGATATTATTATATCAGGGGAATATATATGTAATATATATCATATATAATCTATAAACTCATCATTATAACCATCCATTAAATATGGATATGAAAAATAAATTGTATCGCTACGTAAAGACGGTATGTCGTACTTACACATGAGCGATACTTTCACTTCCCATTTGAAAAGAAATATGGTGGATAATGTTATTTAAATAATCATAATAAAATTATCTATATTTATGATAAATAATTTAATAATTTATGATAAATAACATAGATTTATAGAATTTCATTTTAGAATCAAAATGGAAGTGATTAGTTAGGGCAATTACCTTATAATTCAAACTACTCCTTTAGATGTCCTCTTGAGGACCATAGGGTTGAAATTCTTAAAAGAAAAAAACAACTTCAAATTCTATGAGGAAGTTTATAGGGGATTTTTATAGGTTATGGTCTATCTATAAGTCTCAATTTAGCATGAATAAGTTAAATAAGGGGTTCTCTTTTATAATTGAGTGGAGGGGTGCTCCTGGGATTTCTTAAAAGATAAAAATGTAATAATGCAATAATATTAAAAAAACGATTCCAAATGGATATAAATTAAAATATATAGTGTCATGGGGTTTAAATTACATCAAAAAATAATATTTAGATAAGTTTATGTGGTGTTTTAAACATTATCTTTTGATTTAACCCCTTAGTTAACCTATTTTAATATTAACGGTGACAACTTCTTTTATACTCTTAAAGTGTTATAGTTTTACATATAGGGTGAAAATTGGATCATAAATGGAAAAAGGATTACATTTAAAACCCTATATTTTCCAAAATGTCATATTTAAGTATTTTTATGTTTTTTAAATAATTTAATAAAATATAATTTTGATAAAATATCATTAATGTTTATTATGAGACTATTCATTTAATTTTACTAAAAAGAAATAAAGAAAAAGTTGTAATTATAATATATTCCAATTAATAATAAATAATATATTATATATAGTTAGATAATTTTTCGAACACTAAAACCACTCAAATTATATTACTTTTAATATTTTTAAATTCATTAATTTTTTCTAATAATTGTTTAAAAATTGTATTAGCATTATAGAAGAATTTATAGTATTTATTTGACAAAAAGATAATAAATAAATAAAAACAATGAATATAATTTAATTATACACAATATAGAAATTTATATTCATTCATAACTAGTTTGTTTCCAATATGAATAATTAATACATATTTAAAAGTAAGAGAGTGTAATTTTCTATTTTTATTTAATTGAATTATTATATAGGCCAGTTTCCTAAAAATATGTTCATTAAACAAATAAATTTTGATAATAATATCATAATGTTAGAGATAATTTTTCCAATAACAATTAGCAGGAAAAATAATGACATTATCTCTTAGTTTGATCCATGATTAACTCGATTTTCTCTTTGTCGAGGTGATAAATTGTACCATGGTTAGTATTAATAATGTTTAAAAATATAAGTATCCTATTTACAAAATTTGGAAATATCTATTACAAATGTGCAATCCTTTTTCAGGATAAAATTTATTTAATTTGTATAATCTATTTTTAAAAATAAGCATTAAAAACATGACAAAAATTGTTTTTTTATAAAAAAAATTATGTATAAAACATGGTTTATTCTTACCCGATGCATATAAAAACATTAAATAGATGTTAATTTTTTTATTTAATTTATAATATAAAAATATCATCAAAATAATTAGAAAATAACAATGAATTTAATTTTTTTAGATAAAAATACATTTTTTGCATAATTTTTTTCCCAGAAAAACATATCCTTTATTCTCAAATGAGTTCTTACATTTTCATTTATAATTACTTGATAAATAATGAATTACTTTTTTTCATATGTAAACCATAAGTTTTCCAAAAAATAGACTTATTCATACCATCCAATACAATAGTTAGGTGATAATAATATTTTAAAAGTATAATTCTATTCATTTAAACACCATGTTGTGTGTAACAAAAGCTATCAAGGAAATCAAATTTATTTATAGAGAAATATTTTATAAAATATTATGGTGTTATATTCCACCCCCATTAAAATGAATATAACCCTTGAAATTATATCACTCTAATACAAATATATTAGGATATTTCTATCTCATCACCCCAGTAGGTTTCCATGTAGCTTCCCCAAATGTGTGGTTTAACCCCAATTTTTTGACTTGGTGAGTGGTCTTATTTAATAACACTTTATATCTTTGATAAAAAATCTCCACTGGTTATTCATCACATCTTTTTTCTAGTTGAATTATCTTTGATTTTATACATCGTAAGGATTCAATATTTACTTCCTCAAGATAGATACATAAAACACCTCATGAACTTGAGAGAGATTCAGTGGAAGCACCAAACAGTATCCTACCATCATGATAAAATCAAAAATATCAAAGGTACCAATATATATAGGGCTAAAAATATCTTTATTTATGAACCTCATAACCATATTCTAATGAGATATTCTTAGTAAAACCATGTTTATAACTCCAAAACATAGATCTCATCGATGATTATTAACATAAATTTCTATCAAATTTGTTTTACCCTAATATGTTGTTGAATTGATCCAGCTTTATATGTTATTTTTTTAGTTAGTTTAGGTCCAAGTAGATTTATTTCTCTAAATTCATCCCAAAATATTAGATTCAAAAACATACTTCCATAGACGAATTCATTAAGAGAAATCATAATTCTCGAGTGAAAGATATTGTTGTAAGAAAATTATACTAAAGAAAGGTTTTGTTCCCTACCACATTTAAATTCTATAATGAAACACTCAAAATGATTTATAGGATTTCAATGGTCCTTTCAGAATGAACATATATTTGAAAATGATATGAATTATTGGATCTTAAATATGTATCTAGATCCTCCTAAGGACTTATCCAAAATATATAGGTAAACCTTGATCATGATCAGACACAATATAATGTGGTAATCCATGAAACCTAACCACTTCTTAAATGTATACCCTAGATGATATTTATATAAATATTCAATAATTGTGATAAAGTGTGATAAAATCATAAGTAGATTGAATACAAACCATATATTGTTTTTCCCTTTTGATATTTTGGGGGAGTTCAACGACAAAGTCCATGGTGTTGTTTTCCCATTTACATTCATGTATGGAAATGTTGTAACATCCCCATATAATTTTGTCTCTCATCCATAAATTTCTGACATAATAAGAACCAAGATACAAATTATCAAATATATCTCTTTATTCAATCAAACCATAAATAATATTTCATATCTCTACATATCCACATACTTTTAGGATGGATTATCTAGTTAGTACAATAGAGGAAAAGAAGACCCCAACTAATACACCACCCACACTCTAATGCTTCAAATGGAAGGAATATAGGAATTATTATAACTAGTACATGCATATGTAGGTTTTTTACGATAATTATCCAAATACTATTAAGACTAAAGGAAAATGGAAATATCATGTGATCATGACTACCAAAGTGGGTTATGAGAATGACATGGTGGAATGTTAACACATAATCCACTCTTTCAGTGTATATGGAGACTAGATACACAATCTTCTAATTAAATATCTTTAAAATATCCCATAAATATCTTCCAATTTAGTCATGTACATACTATATTGACCTGAGATTCTCAAACTGAGATATTCGATCTTTTCAGATGAATATTTATTACATTACAGAAACCCACACCTAAGGACCAAAATAGTTTAATGCATTTTGAACCAAGGAACACAATATTGTTAATTCATAAAAGATCTTAAATTTATACCATAAATACCCCTTTATTACTCCTACTTAAAATCTCTTTTTGTAACTTGGGGATAAGAAACATTATAAAATGCAATCTCAAGTACTCAGTAATGGTAAAAAATAGAGATACATAAGAATAACTTGAGTATAAGGGTTTGATAACATGTGAAGAACATTTGAAAACCATACACTACAAGTCAAAGAAAATAATCATAATTCAATGAATAAATATGGGATGGTCAAAAGATGTGAATCACAAGGGAATAAAATAACATGTTCCAAGAGGGTATAAAATTGGAATAATACATAGATTTGTGGTATATTCATAATCATATAAAATCTTATGTCAACTCTACCAACTACTATATTCATAACATGTTAGGCTTGAGCTAACCACCTATGTACCTGCTTAAGGATAGGGCTAACCACCCATGTACCCAAATTTTTTTGACTTCATATAACCACCATTGAAACCTATTTTTCTTGATTGGGATAACCACTAATGTACCCCTTGATTTCTCATAACATTTACCATTACCTAATGCATTTGATGTAGATATAGGTCCCACTTTTCATGTATTGAAAATCACACATGTGTGAATCATTTCATAAAAATTCATCATATAATAACCCATTGAATAAGATATGGTTCATAAAAATTTAATCATATCATAAATTATAGAAAATATATATGTTCCATTATCATTTCATCATTTTATCATAACAGAACCCATAGAAAATAAATGGGTTTCATAATAATTTTATCATGGTATAACCCATAGAATAGAAAAAGATACCATAAACATCATGTCATCATAAAAGAAACATTTTTAGAAATAATAAGATTGTTATCCTTGGATAATATCCACAGTAAGGAATAAGTAACATAAAAAATATTATCTTAGTTGGAAAATGATTTTTAATGATCATTTAATACATTTCTTGAAGAAAATATCATTTCCTCTTTGAAAAGAAAACACTTTAAAATATATTTTTTAAAAATAATTATTGTTGAAAATAGCCTTGAAAAAATCTAAATTAATCTTATAATAAAATAATGGTCATGATGAAAATAAATTTTTTTGATACTGTATATGTTGTAACAAATATTAATTTTACATTTTCAGTAAAATCCATATGGGAATTGTTTAGATAAGAACATGAAGATTAATTTTAATTTTTTTGAAAGTTAAAATATGAGTAAAAATGTATTTTAAAAATAATAGTATTATAGGAAAACATTTTTTAAAACATTTTTATGAAAATATGGTTTTGAATGAAAATAGATATTCCGACCAATGAGAGAAATAATGTCATATTTTTTTAAAAACATTTTATTAGTTATTTTAAGTAAGGAGTGGAAAATTTTTATAATTACTTGAAAATATCACGCATAATAGTGGATAATAAAATTCATGAGTTTCTTGAGATATGTATATTAATATCAAATTATCAAAAATATAATCATTAACAATCTAGATAAACGATGGGATTGTAACATAAAATCTTCATCGCTTTAGCAACTTTAAAACATATGCTCCATTAAAGAATAAAAAAAATCTAAACCAAAAATATCATGAGGATAAATAAATTCATGATATTTCTCTTCAAAGGTTCTGTATATACACCACATGAAATAATATAGATTTATAACATAACATGCATCTCAATGAAAAAAATTGACAAAAAAATCCTTTATTTCTAGAGTAACTTTTGAATTTTAATCCCCTAGAAAGAATAAAATCAATTGAAAAATTATTTTTTATTAAATTAGGTATTTTCATGATATATTTTTTCATATGGTAGTATTTACACCACATAAATAAATTGAGTGGTGAATATAGCATAAGTCTTTTATAAATAAAATGAGACTAGAAAATCCTTTACCGTAAGTCTTGACTTCTTTTGCACACATAAAAAACTAAAGTATAATTAATATAAGTTCATTATACATATATTAAATAACTATAATATATATATTATACCAAATATTATTTACTTATGTCCTTTTATAACTCGTTTATTAATAATTTCTTATTAAAGTTACGTTTTGGGCAATAACTACTTTTTTGAATGTCTAGATTTGTTATTTTTTGAGTCCAATTAATTTTAGAATGGTTTGATAATCTACTGATTAATTACAGTTAAATAATTATGATATTTATTTATAAATTATAATCTTAAAACCAATCAAGAAAGATCATTTTTAATTGATGTACATTATGATTGTAGAGATGGTAGGCCATACGTATGCATGAGTAATGTTTCCACATTCAAAAAATCAATATGGAAAAAAGGTAAGAAATATATTATCAGTATATAATGATAATAATATCATAAATAACATATTATTTATTTACATATCATCCTTGTGGTTTGGTGATAAAAATACAGAGTCATATCGCTTTATAAAGGTGATAGTCCACACGTACCTGAATGATGTTATCATCATTTGGTGACTGAAAAGGTAAGAAATAAAAATATATTATATATTTTAAGAATGATAAATATTTTTTAATATAATAATTATTTCATTTATATGAAATATATTTATCTCTATTATATTCTATGTAAATAATTTATAAAAAACCAATCACATCACTTAGCGAGGCGGTAATCCTCTATACCCATGAGCGAAATTATCGTATCCACTACCGAATTGAAATTAACAATATATATTACATAATGAAAAAATAGGTATAATTATATCATAAATATAATATATATTAATTATATCCAGAATTATACAAAACTGTGAGAGGGGGTAATGAAAAAATGAATGACATCGGTTCGCAGGGCGGTAGTCCGTGATACATATAAATGATGATTTCATATCCCATTTGATGGTTATGGAGATGGTTGTTGGTAATTAACATAACATAACAACATCAATTTAAATTCAAAATGTTTTGTTTATTATATCATAATTTTATAATAATAATTTAAGGTGGTGGAAGAATAAATAAAATAAAAATTATTATTGAAGAATGTTACATCTTCTTCGGGCATCCTCCTTAGGTTTTCCTCAAAATACATCCTAGGTTGAATTTCTACAAAAAATTTGGCTTATTGGATGTGATAATGGAATTTGGGAAGCTATTATGGTAGGTATTGGTTAAACCAAAAGGGTTTCATGCTGTGAGGAATAGAGGAGATGAGGTGTCCTTTTATAAGTCAGGTGAGTGGCATAATTGTTATTTTTTGAACGAAAGAATTCCACCAATGTTAGTTTTCATGAAACAAGGATAAAAAAAGAAAAATTATTGAAAATATAATATTTAAGGTCTAAATATTTCCATAAAATGGGTTTTTGACAAGTTATGTGTTATTTTTAACCCTTATCATTTTAGTTTAACCCCCGATAAAACAATGTTTACCTTAACCATAGTATATAATTTTTATATCTTTTATTGTTCATTTTTTTCAAAAAATTAGTTTAACTTATTAAATAATAAAAATTATAATAATTAAAAATATGGAATCCATTTTTCAAAATTAAATTCATATAATTTTAAGATTTTAATCTAAAAATTAATTACACAGATGAGGAGAGAACATGAGATTTTTAAAGAGAAAATGTTCTAATGTTTACAAACATTTCATTTCAAAATTCAATATGAAATCTATTAAAATGAAATAAAATAGGTAAATGGAGTTATAATTGAAGTAATTTTACTTTAAATTAAATTTTAAATGTAATTTAACTATACAAAAAATTTAAATGAAAATAGAGTTTTCAATTAAGGTTTTGTATCTTTTAATACTCATCAATAATTTAATCATTCAAGAAAAATCCAAAAAATTAACCCTAAGATAATTTTAATATGATGATTTAAAAATAATAAATATTTTAACCTATTTATTTTCTAAAATTGTTAATAATTAGTCTTAAAATTAGTTTGAAAAATGTGACAAAACCACTTTTTTTTGAAAAATGCAGTTTTAGATGTAAAATTTGATATATTTTTATCTCTTGTCTAAAAAAAGGATAAGATGGTTGTTAATATTTTTATTGAATATATAATATATATATTTAATTAAATTATTTTTATATAAATGTTTTTGTTTTATATATTTATGTGAAACATATTTTTTTCATAAAAAACGTTTTTCATAAAAATATTTCCATTATTTTCAAATCGTTTTTAATTTAAATTTAAAATAATTGGTCAAAAAATAATTAATTTATCATAAACTTTTAATCAATATATCTTTTAAATTTATTTAATCCTATTCATTCCATCCATTCAAATGACTTGGGGATTACTATTATAATAAAATTTTAATATTATTCTATGTTTTTTTAAACTCATTATTGTGTGTAATACAAGATAAACATCATGTTACGTGTAAAAAAAGATAAACTAAATATATCTGTATTGGAAAAAATGTCAAATGGATTAAATCTATTTGAAAAATATATTTGAAAATCTTTTGGTGTTAAATTCTATCCCACATAAAATATTTTTTTCCTTGAAATCAATATCGATCATCAAATGTTTAACATTTAAAAATTAATTCATAAAAAAAAACATCTTATAAAGGGTTAAAAACAAATACTCTTAAAAATTGATCTGGATTTTTGAGATTTATTTGGAAAAACACATACTAAGATTCCAAATATTATAACATAGATGGGATGTGAAAAATGGACATAAAATAGAAAAAAACACCCAGATACCAATGGAGAGTGATAAAGAACTTGTTCAGGAGAAAGTTAATGACCATAAAACCATAAACCACAGAGGTGTGAAAAAGGTAATTGATATAAAAAATTGGTGATAACATGAAAACATTTTATTTCTAGATCATTTTCATAATTTTGATGAATTTTCATGAGAATAAATACTTATATGATTTCATTCCATCTCAGGAAAATAATCTTAACCTTTCGTTCTGCCTTGATCAATTTAAAAACCATCTCATACTACAAGAAATAAAGGAAATTTTTTTATTTTTGAATCACTAACGTATAATAATAAACATATATATAATGATACTCTATTATTTCTAAATTTAGTTTTTATCATAATAAAATGGTTAGAACATGTTATCCAATATGAAAAAATCATTATATAGTAAAGTAATACCTTAATCTCTAAAGTATTTTCCATTTTTCAGCTTAAAAAATTTCATAAATGGTTAACCATAATACCCTTACAAAATATTAAAATAAAAAATATAGAAATAAGGTCACTACATTGTAAAAATTAACTTATCATTAATCCCCAAAAAATATGAAGTAGATCTTAATTGTCACATACCATACATGTGAATACATCCATAATTGTTTCTCTTGAAACATGGTAATATCATGAATTACCATAAAACCACATTGAAAACAAAAATGATTCTTCATTACTTATATAAAACATAGATTATGGGATAAATTACTTAAATAAAAAAATACTATAAACTCCGTCAGTGAAAGAATAAACCATTTTGTTAACTAGACATTAATCAGTTCTAAGGTAATTAGTACCATCAAATTTACTTTATCCATTTAAATAATCTCTTTATACCAACATAATTATATAAATAATATGAACAAATTAAGGGTTATATTTACATTAATAACATATTCTCATAAAAAATTTCATTTCTATTAAATCGCTTTTCAAGGTTATTTGCATCATTCAACATATTCTTTAAAATCCTTAATAAAAATATTATAGCGATCAATCCTTATATATTTCATAATTCTTGAATTCCAATACATAAATACTTCAATCATCCCACTTACTTTTGAAACCATATGTTGGGATTTATCATCTTATTCCTCAATACCTTTTTCCATTCAGATTCCATTCGTAGTCTCTTAATCATCCACAAAAAAAAACCATTAATCATATAACGTTTTTAATTCTATTTATGAGAATTCCACTTAGGAAATCGATTTGCATAATGCCTATAATTTAAATATTTGAAACATTCAAACATTGATGATATATTAGGGAGACCATCATTCCCACCAATTGTGTTAACTAATCTTTTCCTTTTTCCTCGGTATCTTCTTTCCTTGGCCGCCTCTTTTACACAATTAAAACATATTACCCTTTCATTGAAATAATCACATGGGTTCTTCATCCCACATTCTCAATATATAGAAAACCTAATCTTCATTCCTCTATGGTCTCCATCACCTGAACCCTCTAAAAAATCTATCATTATCTTCATTGGTAATTAATAGTGTCGGTTGAGGTGCACATTGGAAATCTTGTTCTATGATATCTGATTAGGCATAATCACAATATCCTACACTCCATTAATCATCCCATTTGGTTTCTCATTAGTAAATTTTTCATCACATTCTATGTTAACCCAATCCATCTTGGTTCCAGCCGTTGACTAAACCAAAAAATTATAGTCTATGAAAAAATAATCATATCGAAAAACCATATAATCATGAAATATAAATTGGAGGATTTCTTAATCTTGAAAGAATATTTTCAATCTATGAAACATTAGGTTCAATCATGGTAATTCATTGTCATAATCTATTTAAATCCAATATAATGGTTTTTAAAGATTTTTTGAATTTCCAAATCAAATCCCCCAATAGTGTCATATTAGGTGTGCAACAAGACTATTATCCTACCCCAAGTGACAATAAATTACATCTCAATACACCCATTTTAGATTCATTACCCCTTAGTACCTATATGCAATAGCCACATCCAGTTTTAGTATCCACACGTGGATGTAATTTCCAAGAAACCACTCACTCTATCCATGGCCAAAACTCTATGACATTTTCCTATACATTATATCATCCTTATAATTATCATTAGAAATATTGTTAGACATGCCCTTATAAATATCCCTATGGGTATCAATAATATTTTCTTATCATAGTTTCAATTGGTTAACTAAATATTTCTTCTAATACCAACTATAGCGAGCCAAGATTCTCAAACATGGATGTTACATCTTTTTAGATTAATATTCATTATATTACACAAAAAATGATTGAGGAAAATAGTAGTTTAGTGACATTGGAAACATAGAACAAAATATTCTTAATTAATAAAATATATTCAATGTCACCCATAATGATCTTCCCCTTTTTACTCATACTAAAAACATTTCTTTGTAACTCAGGAAAAGGAAACATACGAAAGGGTGATCTCAGATGCTCACTAAGGGTAAACATGGGAGATATATAATGGTATTAAAACATGGAAATAAACTTTGAAAACCATACCCTGTAAGTCAAGGGTCACAATATTGGGTAATTATATAAATATTAATAGTTCATAAGACATGAATCATAATAGAGTTAAAGAACAAGATCCATGAGGTAATGACATTGGAATAAGACATAGATTCTCTATTTACACATAATCATAGATAATATTATGTCAAGGGTACCCATCAAGACATTCATGACATATCCAATAGGGACAAACACTTATGTACCTACTTCGGGGTTGGTCTAACCATCAGTGTATCCTATTTACTGGGCTTGGGATAACCACCCATGTACCCTAATTTTTAGGCTTTTTAGAATATTTATTATTACCCAATGCATTATAGGTAGATATAGGTACCACCCATCACATAATTAAAATCATACGTATGTTTTTTCATAAGATCCTAAAAAAATCTTCATATCAAAACCCATTAATTAAAATGGGTTTCATAAATATTTCCTCATATAATAACCTTTGTAAAAGTGAAATGTTCTACAATAATTTCATTATTTCATCATAGAATAACCCATGGGAATAATGTTTATGTCATAAGAATTATATGATGGTATAACCCATAAAGGAGATATAAGTTTCATAGACATCATTTCAACATACATATAAAACATTTATAGAAATAATAAAAAATTTATACTTTTATAATATGACCAATAAGGCATAGGTAACTTCAATATATTACATATTAGATGGAAAATTATTTTTAACTTTCATTTAAAAATATCATTAAGGAAAATTTCTTTTCATATTTAAAAATATCTTTTTAAAACATAAATGTTTTTGAGATTCACTTTCCTTAAAAATATCTTTTAAAAATTATAAAATATGATTCAAATATAATGGTCATTATTATGTGAATTTTCATTCATTATATACACACAAAATAATATTGCATTCATATTTTTCATAAAATCCATATGAACATTGTTTGGAAAAAAACATGAAGATTAATTTCAAATAATTCTGGTAAAATATAAAACATGGAAATAAATTTCTTTTAAAAATAATAGTATAATATTAAATCATTATTGATTTTTTTCCCTCAAAACATAGTTTTGGATGAAAATGTATTATCTTACCAAAGATAGAATTAAAGTAGGATTTTTGTAAAAATATTTTACCAATTATTTTTAGTACTAAAGAGTGAGAAATGGTAATATTACTTGAAAATATCACGAATAAGGAGAGTATAATAAAATTCATGAGTTTATTGAGATATTGATCACAATATTTTATCATTGGAAACATAATCATAAACAATCCTAATAAATGATGGGATTTTAACAAAAAATTATTATCACTTTGGTAACTTCAAAACATAAGACACGTGAAGGATTAAAAAATGGAACATAAATTAAAATATGCTTAAATAAATATATTATTTAAATGTAAAATAGGTTTTATATACCCCTCATGATTGAATATAGGTTCATAACATAACAAATGTATCAAAGAAGTGAAATTAAGAAAAAAATGTCTAACTGTTTGAGTAACATTTGGATCGTAGGCCATGTGAATAAATAACATCTATAGAAACATTAATTATAATTAAATGAGTTATATTCATTATATATCATGTAATAAAGCAGTATATACACCATACAAAATTAATTAGTGGTGAATATGGAATAATTCTGCTAGAAATAAAACTGAGACTAGAAATCCCATTACCATAAGGCAGGACTTTCTATATACTTGTTAAAACCTCTAGTATAATAAATATAATATTTATATATATATATTACAGAAACATACTTATAAATATCATAACATATATGATTTAATTATTCCCTTTCATTACCGGTTTATTTACAATTCCATGTCAAAGTAACTTTTCGGTAAATAACCACTTTATTTTTCATATATGTCCTGATTTGTTAGTCTGTTGGTTCTATGATATTGATACAAATTTCTTAATATATAGAATAATAATAAAATAATTATCATATTCATACATCAATTAAACTATTTATACCAATCATGAAATATGGTCATGAGAAATACTGTATGTTACGATCATGGAGACGGTAGACTAAACGTACAAATGAGCAACATTTCCATTTTTCAAAGATCATTTTAGAAAGGATGTAACTAATATATTATCATTAAAAAAGGATGATAATATAATAAATAAAATATTATTTCTCTAAATATACTTATAAATATCATCCATTTTGTGTGGTGATTAAAAGATAGAGTCACATTACTTTGTGAAGGCAGTAGTCGACATGTACACCAATGATGTTATCATAATTCAGTGAGTGGAAATGTAAGAAAAAAAACTATCCTATAATAATGATTAATATATCATTAATATCATAATAATTTAATCTATATGAAATATATTTATCCCTATTATCTTCCATTTAATCATTAGTGAAAAATGAATCACATCTCTTTTAGAGGCGATTGTCCCCCATATACATGAGTGATGTTATCGTATCCCCTATAGAATGGAAAAAAATGTATATAATATATAATGAATAAATAGGTATAATTATGTTATAAGTATAATATATATATAGTCTATTTCCAAATTCATACCCTACGTTGATATATGGTAATGGAAAAGTGAATGACATCTGTTTGTGAGGCGATACTCCGTCATACCCAAAAACGATGATTTTGTAACCCATTTGGTGGAAGTGGAGGTGGTTGTTGGTCATGAAAAATAAAATAAAAAATCTCAGTATATGTAATATATTTATGTTATTATATAATAATGGTAAAATAATAATTTAACTAGTTAGAGAAATAAATAAATAAATGCTTATTCAAGAAAGATACATCTCCTTCATGTATCCTCATTAGAATTGCACCAAATGCCTTCAAGGTTGGATTTACGTACAAAATATGGATTATAATATTAGATAATATAATTTAGTAATTTATTTGGGTAG
This sequence comes from Viscum album, assembly GCA_963277665.1. Classification (NCBI taxonomy): domain Eukaryota; kingdom Viridiplantae; phylum Streptophyta; class Magnoliopsida; order Santalales; family Viscaceae; genus Viscum; species Viscum album. Next base: position 1,480,188,578 of record OY728141.1, on the reverse strand, counting down.
GTATTTTCTGAAAAAATGGTTTTAAGGTGTGACGAAGAGAGGATTTTAGTAGCCTTTTATAAGTGAGATGAGTGGCAGACTTGAAATTTTCTGAAAGAAAGAATTCCACCAACATTTTTTTTCATGTCACAAGGTACCAATAATGGGAAATTATTGATAATAAAATATATAAGGTATAAATAATGTCAAACAATGAGTTTTTATATGGTTTATGTTATATTTAACCATAAGTGAACCGATTTTTTCCTTAACGAAGATAAATAATTACCACTATTTTATAATTAATTTTGGGAAAAAATTGAGTTTAATTTATTATATAATGTAAATTATTATGATTTCAAATATTGAATATATTTTTGAAATATATTTATAGAATTGGATAATTTTAATTTAAAAAATAATCCTATAGACACAATGAGAGCACAAGTTTTTAAAGGGAAATAATTTGAATATTTTCAAAGCTTTTATTTCAAAATTAAATATAAAATTGATTCCAATTACCAAAATTAGATTAATTGAAGTATAATTGAACTAATTTTACTTTAGAAATATTTTCAATTATAATTAACTTTATTAATAATTGAAATGAAAAGGAATATTTCTATTATATATTATGTATTTTTTCACTATTCATCAAAAAAATAATCTTTTTAGGAAAAAAATCTGATTAAGATAATTTTTACATTATTATCTCAAAATTTATTTTCATTTTATCAAATTAAATATCTACAATTTTTAGAAATTAATTTTAAAATTTGTATGTTAATAGTTATAAAAATTATCTAAAAAAATATAATTTTAAGAAAAAAAGTGGATTTATTATGTCATTTTATCTAGATAACACATAAGATGAATTTTAAACATTTTATTGAATATATAATATAAAAATCTCACTAAACTAATTGTCACAAAATTGGTCTATTTAATCTATTATGTTAAAACATGTTTTTTTCATAAATATTGTTATTTAGAAAAATATTTTCTTTATTTTCAAATAGCTTTAGTTTCAATTTTTAATTAATTGGTCACTAAATAATTAATTTTATATACATGTTAAACCATAAATTCTAATAATTTAGTTAATTATATTTATGCATTCCATTCCAGTCACTATGAGATAAATATTATAAAAATATCTTAATAGTATTACACATTTTAGTTAAACTCAATGTTGCATATAATTAAATCTAAAATTAGTGTTGCATGTAATGAAAGATAAACTCAATATTGTGTGTAATGAAAAATATTGAAGATATTAAATATATTCAAAAAAACTATTTCTCAAAATATTATGATGTAACACATACCATATTTAAGGCCATTTTTTATAATAGAGATAATGAAAACTTTTGAATGGGTGAGATCATATTCTTAGTAGTGATAAACATGTGAGATATTAATCGACTATCTTATGAAAGAATAAGAAAAGAATAAGTGTGTGAGATAATTTCTGTAACTTAAAAAGTTAATACCCAATTTTTCAAAGATCATATAATTGATTTATGGAATAAAGAATCATCATTCTAAAAAACATAAATCACAAAAGTGATATATCATCATTAATCAAGATCTATCAGTTCATTTCATAAAATGTGGCACCATCATAGATATAAAAGAAATTTCATATATCATAGGTAACCTAGATAACCATAAATTCATCACATATCATGACTCAACACCTATTTCTAATAGTTTATCCAAGAAATAAAATTGTTTTTTATAATGGATCAATCACATTTATCTATTTCTCATATTAGATCAAGCACATTGACTCGCTTCCCATAATGGATCAAAAACATCGACTTATTTTTCGTAATGGATCATGTTCATCGAATTGCTTCCCATAGTAATCTAATGAGGTATAATTATTTACCCATTGAATTGGAGGGCCATATAATTCTAGTCCCACATGTGACATAATGAAAACTGTAGATATGTGTGAAAAAATATCAAAATAACATTAATCATATCATTACATCATATCTTATGAAAATAAAAAGGGGTTCATAAAAATTTCATAAATTTAACACAATAAAACCCCTAAAAATAAATGGGTTTTATAAAAATATTATCATCATAGCCATTAAACATCTATAGAATGAATAAGGATGGTTTCATTGGATCATATCCATAGTAAATAATGAGTAGCATCAGTTGATGTTATCATAGATGAAATATTTCATAAATGGATCACTAGAAAATTTCATGGGGAAAATTTCCTTCTCTCTTTGAAATAACATTTTTTAAAAATAAAAATTTCTTAAATATTAAGGATTTTTTTAAATAACATTGGAAACATTTAATGGGTGGATCAAAGCATTTATCGGCCATTATGAAAAGAAATTTCATTCATGTCGTATATGTTAGAACAAAGAACCCTTTCACATTATTGATAAATAGTCAAAACTGCCCCATTTAGAAAATGACAAGAAAATTTATTTTAATCCATTTTAAAAAAATTAAATCATCAGTAAAAAATAATTTATTACAAGTAAAAATGTTCTTGAAAGAATATTTAGAAAACATGGATGTTCAAGAAAAAAAAATTCGAGCAAGGAGATAAATAAATTTGATTGTCCTTAAGAAAATATTTTCAGTATATTGAGTACATAAGGTGTGGTAAACGAAAGGAAAACATGAATTTTAAATAAATATCTATAGTATAAGGAAATTAATGTGCTTTTATAGTGGTATATCATAATATTTCATCCCCAAAAACTTAATCACAAATAATCGTGATAAGAAGTGAAATTTTAAAATTAAACTCCTATAACTTTGGTAATATTTGATTTGTAAAACCCATGAATGAAATAAAATTATTTGGATATGTAAATTTAAATAAATTTATAATAAACATTAGAAAATAAATTCATGGTTATTATATGCACCACATTGAAATTACAACGATGAATATGACATGTTTGTCACATCGATAAATGTGAGATGAAAGTACCTTAATTCAAGCCATACCTTTCTTTATAAGCATTCAATACTTATTTATAATAAATATAAATTTATTATTAATGTATTAAATAACCATACATACATATATATATATACCACAACATTCATTAATTATATATGACATCTTATCACCCATTTGTTATGAATTTGTTATTAAAATCACTATTTTGGGTGATAACTGCTTTATTTCTCATGCATGTTTCAGTTCAAGAGACATTTTCATTGTACTATGATCATAGTTCCATAATTTACATAATTTTATTAATAATATAAATATAATATATATTCATTATATATATTTTGAGTCATATATATAATATTTATATATAAAAATGAATTACACCATTCATGAAGACGGTAAGCCATATGTACGCATGAACATTGATTTCACTTTTGGACAGATGAAAAATAAGAAAGGTAAATAATAATTTTTCTTTTATAGAATCATTATTATATCATATAGATAACATATATTCATTAAAAACATCCTTATTACCATCCATATAACGTGGATATGAAAAATTAATCACACTACATGCCACATACATGAAATATTTTAAAGGTATTTTTCATTTAATTCACATTCTTGCTTTGTTTTGGGGGTTTTCCATGAATTTTTGAAGGAAATGGTGGGTTTTCAAAATTTGGGCCATCCTGAGAGCCCATTTCCTGTTTTAAAAATAAATTTTGTTTCTTTAATATCTCCTTTGTTTGTTAACCTTTTTCACCCATTAACCTTTCAAAATGACCTTCATTTTACTATTCAAACCACCAAAGAAATTTGGTTAACTTAAAAAATCATTAGCATCTTGGATTTGGGTGATCAAATTAGGTGTTGGGCCAACCCAAAAGCCCATTTCTAGTTTTAAAATGTTTTTTTAAATTCTTTCATAAAATATTCATTTTTAGCATTTTTTGGTGATACCACCTCTCACATGTTCCCACTGAACCCAGATGCACCCCCATATTCGGTTTCCCTTCTTTGAATCTAGGATTCATCGCAAATTAGGGCCGAACTTCTCTAGCTAAAAAAAAATACATATTTCTCAAGTAAGTTGGTTCCCTTCCTTCCTCCTCCCTCTTTCTTATAGTTTCTTCTTTTTTTATTGAATCCCCAAATGTCCAGAATCTAGGGATTCATACCTACAGTTTTAGTTTTGATTTTCTTGGTCCAATCCTCTGGTTTTAGGTTCAATATTACTTTCTTGCGGTGCGGCGAAGGTGCGGTTGACGCGACACACAAGGCTTTGGGGTTTTGACTCTTTTGGTAGGTGATTCCATATGTAGGTATTGTGGAATGAGTTGGCTTGCTGTATTTATTTTTCCATTATGTTCCTCCTTCATTATTTTGATTTTGAAAATTGATTTGGGTAGCACTTTCAAAGCGGTTGATTTTTAAGTGCCAATTTTGTGTGAAAATGGGTGTTTTACATGTGCAACCCATGTTGTGCCTCTAGGTGTTGTTTTATAATTCATGGATTGGATTTATAAAAATGTTTTGATTCTGAAATTTCTGGTTTGTTATAATATTGGTCTCCATTGGGTTTTAAATGTGGGATTTTAGATGAATTTAATGTGAAAAATTTGATTAATTTTCTTGAAATTGTTTTATGGAAATTATAAGTGGTTTATTGAGATATATAAAAGGTGCAAAGAATGTGTAGCTACTATTTTGAATGTGTGTGACCAGAACTGATATTTATATGTGAAAATTTATTTTGGTAGCAAGTGGTAACTATATGATCAAAAGACGTGAAACTCGGGTAACTAGGTGGACTAACGTGTACTAGTACGCTAGTGAACGAAGGGGTTTTGTCCATGGTTCACTTAGAAAGTCTGACATGTATAACACTAACAAATCAATAATGGAGATTATTAGAGACCACAAGGTTATGGGTATTCTACCTACTAGTGGCTCGTGCCCGAGAACGAATTTTATAATGGTTACTTTTATCGAGGTACGTAGTACTTGGGGCTCACAACTAACTAGTTCTTAGGGGTGTTCCTATGCTTGGTGCTCGTGGCCTTTTTGGTATTTATCTTTGCCTTATTTTATTTTGGGATGTGAAAACCAGTAGCTTGCATGTTTTATTAAAATGAACTCGTTCTTTAACGTTATCCCCATTGAAAGTTATTTTCATTTCAAAGTTTCACTTTTAGAAATAAATGCTACCATTTTCTGTTTATAACTCTCGCAAGCTTATTATTTTATGACGCCTATAACATGGAATACTTGGGTGATATCCTATTGGTATTAGTCTCACACCCTACTTACACCTTTGGGTGTATGTATACTTGATCATGTTTGACATAGGTATAGGCAAGGCCTTGGGTGATGGCAGTTCAGGTTGCTATTTTCTCTCAATGGTGCGGTGTTGTGGAGACAGCTCGTGGGTGATGACCCCTTGTCGTGTGGAGTCTCTTGGGATGTTTTTATACTACTATTATACACATTTGGACCTCTTGTGTATTGTTTAAACCCATATACTCAGTTCTAAATTTTATTGAGTCTTGTTTGGTATAATTTTTCAGATTTGGATTATTGTTTGTTTTTTGATATTTTATGAATCCAAACTCGGGTAAATCATTCCCAAATGATTTTTGATGATACCTAGGCACTTCTTCCAGCCTGTGGGGATAGTGAACACCTTTCGGGCCTTGCCATGATCTGTGTTTGGTGCTGGTCTGATGGAGACCAAATTTGGATCGTGAAAAAATGGTATCAAAGGGGGTTAACATTTATGAGTTATGTTATTATTTTGAGATAAGTTGGTCTAGAAAAGAGATAAGACTGTTGGGGCTCGGAGTTTTGGTCATGAGTAGGGTTCCTGGCCTGTACCCCTCGTGACAGACCGCGAGTCACCAAGGGATGTCCGAATTTTTTGTTTATCTTTACTTCCAGGTGTGATGTGTGTGCTGCATACTACACATAGACACCAAGGGTGGGGAAGTATTTTTTTTATTTTACTTTTGTAATGGGTTTGAATTATTTATATCTGATGTTATTCCTGAAATTTTCAGAAATGTTGTACAGAATTTTTTCCTTGAGACTATTGCCTTTTGTAGCAACATGCCTCCCCAGAAAGCTCCCACGCACCCACAGGAGGAATCCAGAAAGATTTATCCTACACCACTCCATCAAAGGATGATAGAAGTCGTGGTCTAATCTATTCAGGCTCTGGGATAGGGAGGGGTTCTGGCTCCTACTCCAGCAAGATAAGATGAGTCTTGGCCCAAGAAGGATAATGCACAAGAGTTCATGTAAAATAAACCTCCTTGTTTTCGAGGTAGCTCGGAACCTCAAAAGGCAGAGGAATGGATCAAGAAGATAGAGCGTATGTTTGAGTTCATAGACACACCTAAGGATGTCCAGGTGAAATGTGCCTCTTTTCAACAAGAGGGTCCCAGACGTAGGTGGTGGGAATCAGTGCTTCAATCTGGGAAGCATGAAAACATGAGTTGGAGAGATTTTAAGGCCATCTTCAACGAGCAGTATTGTCTAGAGGTTCTATCCTATGCCAGATCTTGAGAATCCATGGATCTTTCCTAGGTAGATCATTCAGTAATGGATTATGCTAACCGTTTTGATGCGTTAGTGTGGTACGCACCTGAGATTGTTTCAAGTGGATACTTGAAAGCTAGGAAGTTCGAGAAGGGACTATGACCTGAAATTTACTCACTGGTCTTCCTATTCAAGATGGGAACTTATGCTGAGGTGGTCGATCGTGCTTGTATGGTAGAGATTGATCAAAATGGGAAGTCTGGGATCTTTGGAGGGGTATCTACTATGGGCACTGGTAGCTCTACTGAAAAGATGAGGAAGCAGGAAGAGCATGGAAAGAAAGGAGGTGGCAGTTCAGGACACTTTTCCAGGAAGTTTTCATCAGTGGCTTCATATGCGAGGGCTGTCATGTGCCACTAGCGTGGGAAGACATAGCACATCTGTCCAACATGACCTCATCCTATGAATACCTATTTTCATTGTGGAGTTATGAGACACGTGCAGCGCTTTTGTTGGATAGCGCGTCCACTTCAAAGTGGGGCAGGATCTATTCCTCCCAGGGGAGTTCCAGCACAGTCCGAGCCATCAAGGACAAGGGGATCTTGGTTCGATGGTCATGGCATTAGGGCTGGATCATCTTTTGGGCAGAGCCAATTTAGGGTAGAGCCACAGGCGGGTGGCTATTCTCAGGAAGGGACCAGACATTTGCATGTTATAGATCAGGCACCGGTGGGATCTGATGCATGACCTTCGACTATTTACGGTACCATTATGATTGCATCTTCTATAGATTCAATTTTATTTGATACTAGTGCTTCATTTTATTTTATATCTTCCTGTCTTGTGAACTTGTTGAGCCTTCCAACCAATCTTTTATCTGTTGCAATGAAGTTAGTAACACCACTGGGTAAGAAAAAGGAGCAGGGTCTTAGGTGCCCATCGTGCACACTCTCTGTGTCAGGAGTTGAGATGGAGTGGGATTTATTGGTCATTAATATGGACCTGTTTGATGGGATCCTCGACATGGACTGACCAGTGCGCTTCCAAGTGCATATTGGCTTCTATCGACATCGAGTTAGCTTTATGGCACCAGATGGGAGTCATCAGTTATTTCATGGAGAATGGGATCCTCGGTCGGGTCGCGTGGGACCTCCACTCCCTGTGTTGGGGAATATATCTTATCAGTTTTTATCACTCCCACTGGAGGATGGTGGTGGTGTCTCTCAGGGCGGGTTACCTCATGTAGTGGATGAGTTCCCAGAAGTCTTACCAGATGATTTCTCAGTCTTACCCCCAGAGCGGGACGTGGAGTTCTCAATTGAGTTGGCTCTAAGAACACAACCTATATCTCTTCCCTCATATCGCATGGACCCCACCAAATTTAGTGAATTAAAGATATAGCTGGAAGATTTTGAATCCAAAGGATTCATTTTCCCGAGCGTCTCTCCGTGGGTCGCCCCAGTCTTATTGGCGAAGAAGGCCGATGGAACCCTCCGGTTGTACATCAATTATCGGAAATTGAATAAGGTGACCATCTAGAATAAATAACCTTTGCCTCAGATTGACAATTTGTTTGACCAACTGAAGGGGGGGAAAGTGGTTCTCCAAAATTGACTTGCGTTCAGGATACCACCAGCTCAGGGTAAGAGAAGCAGACATTCTGAAGATGGCTTTCCGAAGCAGGTATGGTCACTTTGAGTATCTAGTCATGCCTTTCGGATTGACGAATGCCCTGACAGTTTTCATGACACTCATGAATAGGGTGTTCCACCAATATGTTGACTCATTTTTAGTGGTATTTGTTGATGAAATCTTGGTTTATTCTTAATCTGAGGAGGATCATGAGCACCACCTGGGGGTTGTTTTGAACACCTTGCGGGACCATCGGCTCTATGCCAAACTCTTGAAGTGCACATTTTGGATCTGGGAAGTGAATTTTCAGGGGCATGTCATCTCAAAACATGGGGTTCTAGTGGATCCTGAGAATATTAGGGCAGTTATGTCATGTGAACAACTGAGAAATGTGCTTGAGATCAGGATTTTTCTTGGCCTGGCAGGTTATTACAGGCACATTGTTCGGGACTTCTCATGGCTCACCCCCCCCCCCATGACCACACTCACCCAGAAAGGGGTGAAGTCTGAATGGATCCCACAGTGTTAGGAATCCTTTGAGGAGTTGAAGCAGTAGTTGACCACTGAACATGTACTGGTTTTACCAGAGTCTGGGAAGGGCTATGTGGTTTATTGTGATGCGTCAGGTATGGGCCATGGGTGTGTACTCATGCAGGATGACCATGTGGTGGATTATGGTTCTTGCCAGCTCCGGCCTCCTGAGAAGAATTATTCAACTCATGACATGGAGTTGGCAGCAGTGATGCATGATTTAAAGTCTTGGCGACACTACCTATTTGGGGAGAAACTTTTGGTCTATTCTGACCATAAGAGTCTATCTTACATTTTCTCTCAGAAGGATCTCAATCTGAGGCAGCGCTGTTGGATCGAGTACTTGTAGAGATTTGACATTGACATTGTCTATACCCTAGGAAAGGGTAATGTGGTGGAAGATTCTTTGAGCAGGAAGGTACCAGGGCAGGCATTGAGGAAGCCCAGGGATGAGTGGACTTTGATGGGGCTTTTTCCCAAATTCACTTGGAGAGTAGGGAGCATAGAAGAGGTACTTTCTTGGCTATAATTTTGTTGACTCCCACTCTGCTGGAGTTGATTCAGCAGGATCAGCCAGGTGATGAGATGTGTCAGTGATCTATGCAATTTCTTTATGGTGGGGAGACTCCTTCTGATTGGTCTCTGTCTCTTGAGAGGATCTTGTGCTTCAAGGTCCGTACAGTGGTGCCTTTATCTCTGTGAAAGGAGGTGATACAGGATAGCCACCAATATCAGTGGGTCATCCATCTCGGTGCAGCCAAGATGTATTACGATGTTCTTCGCCAGTTCTGGTGGCAATTATGAGATGGCACATAGCTGAATTTTTATCAAGACGCTACACTTGTCAGCAGGTGAAAGACGAACATCAGAGACCATATGACCTACTTCAACCATTACTCATTCCTACTTGGAAGTGGGATGAGGTCTCCATGGACTTAATTATTGGATTTCATCATACACCTCAAGGGAGGAATGCTATCTGGGTAGTGATTGACTGTTTGACCAAGTCATCTCACTTTATCCTAATAAGAGATACAACGCAGGTGGAGGAGCTGGGCTGTTTGTAGATTCAGGACGTGGCCAGAATTCATGGTGTGCCGTCAGTAGTTGTTTCTGATAGGGACCCCCACTTTACATCTCTATTTTGGGGAGGTCTCCAAAAGGAATTGGGGTCATAGATTAAGATGAGCACGACCTACCATCCTCAGACAGATGGCCAGACGGAGCGGGCGAATCAGATTCTGGAGGACATGCTTCATGCATGTATGTTGGATTTCGAAGGTGCATGGGATAGCCATTTTGGATTGGTCGAGTTTACTTATACTAACAGTTACCAATCCTCTATTAGAATGGCACCCTTTGAGGTGCTCTACGGTCGGCCTTGTCGGTCTCCTCTGTGTTGGGCTGAGGTAGGTGAGACATCACTGTTGGGACCGAGCCTTGTGCAAGAGACATCTGTGAAGGTCAAGTTGATCAGGAAGAATTTATTGACATCTCAGAGTCACCATAAATCGTATGCTGATAAGAGACGTCGAGATCTAGAGTTTTCTGTGGGTGATCGGGTATTTCTGAAAGTGGCCCCTCGTTTGGGTCACCGCCACTTGGGGAAGCAGGGAAAGTTGACGCCGAGGTATGTCGGACCTTTTGAGATCATCGAGCGTATTGGTAAGGTGGAATATAGGTTGTATTTTCCTTCTCAGTTGACATCCATCCATGATATTTACCATGTGTCCCAGTTAAAGAAATACAACTCGGATTTGTCCCCTGTGCTGAATTGGGAGGAGTTGGATATAGAGCCTGATTTATTTGTTTTTGAGCGGCCAGTATGAATAGTGGACACCCAAGAAAATGTGCTTAGGGGAAATACTATTCCATTGTTCTGAGTTCTTTGGTAACATGGGAGTGATACACACAAGACATGGGAGCAAAAGTCATGGGTTGTGGAAGAGTACCCGAACCTGTTTTCCAATCAAGCATCGGGTTGACCTTCAGGGGTGGAAAGTCCTTCATGGTGGGGAGAATTGTCACATAAATAACATATTTTAAAGTTATTTTTAATTTAATTTAAATTATTGCTTTGTTTTGGGGGTTTTCCATGCATTTTTGAAAGAAATGGTGGGTTTTAAAAATTTGGATCAACCCGAGAGCACATTTCCAGTTTTAAAAATAAAATTCGTTTCTTTAATAACTCCTTAGTTTGTCAACCTTTTTTACCCATTAAACTTCCAAAATGACCTTAATTTAACTATGAAAACCTCAAAAGAAATTTGGGCCCCTTAAAAATCATTAACATCTTGGATTTGGGTGATAAAATTAGGTGTTGGGCCAACCTGAAATCTCATTTCTAGTTTTAAAATGTTTTTAATTATTTCATAAAATATTCATTTTTTAGCATTTTTCAGTGATTTTACCCCTCACATGTTCCCACTGAACCAAGATGCACCCCCCATCTTCGTTTTCCTCTCTTTGAAGCTCGGATTCTTCTCAAATTAGGGCCGAACTTCTCTATATCCAAAAAAACTTCTAGATTTCTCAAGTAAGTTGGTCCCCTTCCTTCCTCCTCCCTCTTTCTTAGGGTTTCGTCTTTTTTTTATTGAATCCCCAAATGTACAAAAGATAGGGATTAGTATATAGGGTTTTAGTTTTGATTTTATTGGTCCAATCCTTTGGTTTTAGGTTCAATCTTACTCCTTTGCGGTGTGGTGAAGGTGCGGTTGAAGTGACATACTAGGATTTGGGGGTTTTGACTCTTTTGGCAGGTGATTCCATATGTAGGTATTTTATAATGAGTTTTCATTATGTATATATGTTTCTATCAAGTCCCTCCTTCATTATTTTGATAGCGAAAATTTATTTTGGTAGCATTTTCAAAGCGGTTGATTTTTAAGGGCCAATTTTGTGTGAAAATGGGTGTTTTACATGTGCAACCCATGTTGTGCCTCTTGGTGTTGTTTTATAATTAATGGATTGGATTTATAAAAATGTTTTGATGCTGAAATTTCTAGTTTGGTATAATATTGGTCTCCATTGGGTTTTAAATGTGGTATTTTAGATGAATATAATGTGCAAAATTTGATTACTTTTCTTGAAATTGTTTTATGGAAATTATAAGTGGTTTATTGAGTTAGATAAAAGGTGAAATGAATTTGTAGATACTACTTTTAATGTGTGTGACCAGAACTGATATTTATATGTGAAAATTGATTTTGGTATCATGTGGTAACTATTTGAGCACAAGACTGCAAACCCGGGTAACTAGGTGGGATAACGTGTACTAGTATGCTGGTGAACGAAGGGGTTTTAACCATGGCTCACTTAGCAAGTCTGACATGGATAACAGTAAAAAAACTACAATGGAGATTATTAGAGACAACTAGGTTATGGGTATTCTCCCTACTAGTGGATCGTGCAGGAGAACGAATTTTATAATGGTTACTTTCACCGAGGTACGAGGTACTTGGGGCTCACAACTAACTAGTTCCTAGGGGTGTTCCTATGCTTGGTGCTCGTGGACTTTTTGGTATATATCTTTTACTTATGGTATTTTGGGATGTGAAAACCACTATCTTTCATGTTTTATTAAAATGAACTCATTCTTTAAAGTTATCCCCATTCAAAGTTATTTTTATTCCAAAGTTTAACTTTTAGAACTAAATGCTACCATTTTCTATTTACTACAGTCGCAATCTTTTTATTTTATAATACCTATAACATGGAATCCTTGGGTGATATCCTATTAGGATTAGTCTCACACCCTATTTACACCTTTGGGTGTAAGTATACTTGATCATGTTTGACACAGGAAAAGGCAAGGCCTTGGACTATGGCAGTTCGGGTTGTAAGTTTCTCTCAATGGTGTGGTGTTGTGAAGACGGCTTGTGGGTGATGACCCCTTGTCATGTAGAGTCTCTTGGGATGTCTTTATACTAATTTCATACACCTTTGGACCTCTTGTGTATTATTTGAACCCATATACTCAGTTCTTAATTTTATTAAGTCTTGTTTGGCATAATTTTTTAGATTTGGATTATTGTTTGTTTTTGGTTATTTTATGAATCCAAACTCGGGTAAATCATTCCCAAATGAATTTTTATGATACCCGGGCACCTATGCCAGACCATGGTGATAGAGAACGCCCTTCAGGCCTTTCCACGAGCTAGGTTTGGTGCCACTTTGATGGAGACCGAATTCGGTTTGTGACACTACATTGTGTAGGTGGTTTTCCACTCGCATGCACGAGTGACCATATCATAGCTCACTTTTTACCATCCATACCATTGTAACTTAGATTAACACAATTTTCCCTTCACTGATGTGATAAATTCTATCTTAGTTTCTATACATAATGTATAAAAATAAGACTTAAATTTTCCAAATTTATACCTCATAATTACAAATATGGAATTATTTTTTAAATATTAAATTCCCCTAAGTGTTATCAATTAATATTTAAAAAAAGAATAAATAATTTTACAAAATCCACTTCTTAGAAAAATATAATTTTACACATATAACATGGTTTATTCTTATCACATGAATTGAAATAATATTAAATGAATTTTATAAAATTTGACTAAATATATAATAAAAAAATTTCATTAAAACAATTTAACAAGTGTGATTAATTTAACTTATTGAGATAAAAATACTTTACATGCAATTTTTTTTAAAAACCTTTTTTTATTCTAAAATGATTTTTTAATTTAATTTTTAATTAATTTAAGACCAATCAATTAATATCATTCAAATGTAAAAAATAATTTTTTAATAAATCAGTTATTCTTATTCATTCTATCTAATCCAATGTCTAGGAAATAATAATATTCCAATAATATAATGTGGTTTATTTAAACATAGTGGTACATATAACACAAGATATCAAAGAAATAAAATTTATTTATAGGGAAATATTTCAAAATATCTTAATTTGTTTCATTCTACTCCCATTAAAATGATTTTAATCCTTTAAATTTCATCAAGTCAATAGAAACAGATGATGATACACTTGCCTCAATACATCCCCGGGTTCCCAAATACCTACCTCAAATTTGTGGTTTCACCACTGAACTTTCTCCATGTGAGTTGTATTGTTTTGTTGAAATTTTTCTCTATGATTTAAAACTATCCACAAGTTTTTCTTCATAAAATATTCCTTGTTATAGTGATTTGACCTCTGATTTTACTACATGTGATAGAATAGGTATATAATTCCTCATGAGAGATACATAGAACACATTTTTAACTCGAGAGTGATAAAGTGAAAGTTCAAAAAAATAAGCAACAACCTCGATAAAATCACTAATTCTGAAAGGAACAACATATTTAGGACTCAAAATTTCCTTATCTCTAATCCCAATAACCCTCTTCTATGTAGTTATTATTTGGAATACCTTGTCAATAAATTTTAACTCAATATCTCACTAAATATTTTCAATATAACATTTCTGTCAACTTTGTGTTTCCTTTATGTGTTGTGGATTGTATCTAACCTTGTCAACCATTTCCTCAGTTAGTTAAGGTCCAAACATATTTAAATCTACAATATTTTCATAAAAAATTGGATTTCTACACTTATTTATATAAAGGTATTCATAATAATTCATCTTAATGATCAAGTGAAAGCTATTTCTATAAGAAAATTCTACCATAGAAAGGTTTTGATCCCAACAAACATAAAATTCCATAAACAAAGCTATAAAAATATCTTATAGAATTTAAATAGTCATTTTAGATTGACCATCTATCTAAGGATGATTTGATATACTAAAACTTAACAATGTATCAAGATCCTTCAGAAGACATATCCAAATAATAGAAGTAAACTTGAAATCATGATTAGATAAAATAGAATTTGGTACTCTAAGAAACCTTTGTAATTCTATAATTTAAATCTTGTAATGATGTTCCATGGAAAAAAAATTTTGATTACAATGAATTGTGATGAATTAAAAAGGTAATTAATTACAACCCAAAAGATATTTTGCCCTTTTGATGTTTGGAGGAGTCTGATGAAAAAGTCCATGAGGATGTTTTACTATTCACATTATGTTATGCATAATGGTTATAAATACAACTTAATATTTTATTACTTTTCCTTAACTTTATGACAATACAAGCATTGAGATGAAAATTTGGAAATATCTCTCTTCATTCCATCCCACTAGAAATGATCGTTTAGATCCTTATACATCTTCAAACTTAAAGGATGAAGAGGTTAATTAATAAAATGAAGGAAAATAAGATGAAAAATAATGCACCACTCACACTCTAATGCTTTAAATGCATGGAATATGGGTATTATGATAAACGGTGCACGAATCTGATCATTTTTGATGATCAAAAAAAATATTAACCCTAAATAAAATGGTAAATATCATGAGATCATGATTACTAATGTTGGTTACTAGAATCAAGCGGTGGAATATACACTTATCATCCACTCTTTCAGCGTCTATTGAGACAATTTACCCAATATTACTAGGAAATATCTTCAACATATACAATAAATATCTTCTAAATTAATATTCTTTATTGAAATATCCTACATAAGACATTATTCATAATATGGGGAAAAGAATCATTAGTAAGGGTGAGATCAGATTCTCTATAAGTGTAAACAAATGAGATATTATTCTACGATCATATGAAATAATATGATAAGAATAAAGTTATGAGATTATGGCCATACCATACTATGATCATACAAAATTTTTCAACGATCAAAAACATGATTCTTTAAATAAAGCTTTATCAATTCAAAATTCATGATTCATAGGAGTGATACATCCTCATAAATCATGAATTATAAGTAAAAGTGTGGCACCATCATACAAATATATATATATATATTCCATTTCATATATCATGGATAACTACCTTTACCATCAAATAATAATTCATGAGGCCTCAATACCTATTTACTATAGTGAATCAATCACATAGACCTATTTCCCATTATGGTTCAAGAACATCAACTTGTTTCCCGTAATTAATTAATAACATCGACTTGTTTCCCTTAAAGGATCAATCACATAAACGTGTTTTCCAAAATCGATAATGAACATCATTTTATTTCCTATAATGGATCAAGCACATCAACGTGCTTCACATAGTATCTCATGAGATATAAAACATTAACCAATAGATCAAAGGGATATATAATTATTGGCCCACCCATCACATAATAAATACTATACATAAGTAATCCACATGATTTTAGTAATCTTAATCATATCACCACATCATAACCCGTTCAAAAAAAGAATTTTATAAACATTAAATCAATTCAACATAGAGTAACCCATAAAAATAAATGGATTTCATAAAAATGTCATAATCATAGTCATAAAATACCCAAAGGAAGAACGACTATGGTATCATTGGATCATATCCCTTATAAATCATGGGTAAAATCATTGGATTTTGTCAAAGATGAAAAATTAAAACAAAGTATTAGTAGAAAACTTCTTATAAAAAAGCATTTTCACATTGAAATAACATATTTAAAATAGGGATATTTTAAAAATATTTAGAGAAAAAATTCTTTTAAAATTACCCTAAAAACATGTAATGGAATCATTATATCACGGGCTGTTCAAGATGGTAGTAAATTTTATTCATTTCTTATAGGTTAAGATTAAAATTTCTTTCGCATTATTGGTAACTAGTCAAATGTACCTCCTTCAGAAGGAAACAAGAATATTGTTTTTAAACAATTTTGTAAAAAGAAAAATGTTGTTAAAAACAACATTAAAAAGTAATTTAATACATTTAAAAAAAGTAATGAAATCATTTCTATGAATCATATATATGGATGAAAAATGGTTTTCTAAAGAAAAGATAATTAAAACTTATTTTCCTTCAAAAAATTATTTTGGGTCTCTTGATTACTAAATGTGAGGTAAATGAAAGGAAAACATTAATTATAAATAAAGAAAATAATATAATAAAATTCATTATTTTATTAAGTGGTGTATCATTAAATTTCATCATCTAAAACTTAATAATAAATTTTCTTTATAAATTATGAGATTGTAATATAAAACCCTTACCACTTTGGTTGCATTTGAATGATAACCCATGAAATTTAGAAAAATAGATGTATTTTGAATTCCAAAAACAATTAATATTACAAAAATTATAAAACACATTCATTTGAAGTATAAAAATTAAATTATACAAACAATTGGTAAATATTGCATGTGTCTCATTGAGATAAATGTTAGATAAAAGTCCCATACCTCAAGTATCACCCCAATTAGAAGGTATTCTAACTTATTTTATTATAAATATAGATTTACTATAAGATTATTAAAAACCAATTCATATTTATATCATACCCTTTGTTATTTACTTATTAAAACTTATCACTCATTTATTAACAATTTATTGTTAAAATCAATGTTCTGGGAGATAACTGCTTTATTTTTCATGCATGTTTTGGTTTGACAACGTTGGTCGTTATACTAAGATCATGGATAAATAAATTACATAACATTAATAATGATATAAATACCATAAATTTTAATTATATATATATATATTTATTTATTTATCTATAAAATATATAGTTATAAAATTGAATTACACCGTTCCTGGAGACGCTAGGCCATACATACACATGAACACTGTTGTTACTTTTTTATGGATAGAGAAAAGAATGGTAAATAATATATCACCTTTATAGAATAATTAGTATATCATATAAATAATAAATATGCATAAAATCTTTCTTTATTCCCATCTAAGTAATGTATAGATGAAAAATTAATAACATCACGTCATGGGGGTAGTAGTCCATACGTATGTTTTAGCGACATTATCATTTTCCAACAGTTTGATAGGTAAGAAGTTATATATGATATTATAATTAAAGGGGAGTAATTATATTATAAACACCATATGTAAACTTTAAACACATCCTGAAAAACATTAATGAAATATAGGGATGAAAAATGAAATAAGTCATACGTAAGCACAAACAATACTTTCACAACCCATTTGACGAGGAAGTGAGTGGATAAAATATTTTTAATAATTATAATAAAATTTAAGTATATTTATGATACTAAAGTTATTATTATATGGTAAATATCATATTTTTATAGGAAGTAATAAAATAATTAAAAAGAAAGTTATCAATTATGGTGATTACCTTTTCTTTGAAACAACTCCTTTAGATATACCTTTGAGGACACTAGGGTTTTTATTTTTGGGAGAAAATAATATCTATAATTTTGATAAAATATTTTAAAATTTATTTTGGTAATTTGTGGTAAATATAGAATGCCTAAGGTGGTGTGAATAATAGAAATGAGGGGGTACATTTTTATAGCTGATGGGAGGGGCACTCATGGAATTTCATAAAAGATTAAAATATAATAAATTCATTATTTGGCCCAAATGCCTCCAAATGAATAAGTATTTTATTAGAAGGTAGTACGTGGTTTAAATAACAAAAAAAATTAATTTTTATAGGATTATGTGTTTTTGAACCATATTCTTTGGTTTAATGCCTTAGTTAACCCATTGTAACGTTAACTATGGTAAAATATTTTTCACACTTAAATTGTTATAATTAACATATAATTTGAAACTTTTCTCATAAATGGCCTAGGGATGAAATTTAGACTATATATTATCTACCTCTTCCTCTTTAAATATTTTTATTATTTTTTAATAATTAAAGAAAATATTATTTTGATAAAATATCATTAAGGCCAATTTTGAAAATATTCATTTAATTTTACCTAAAATACATAAAGACAAAGTTTTAATGGGAATATAATCTATTAAAAAACACTAATATGTTATATTTTTGTAAAAAAATTATTTAATGCTATAAATAAATCAAATAATACAACTTTTGATTTTTTTAAAATCAATTATTTTATTTCTCAATGAATTGTATAAATAATTTATTTTTCATTACATAAGTATTTAAGGTAAATATTAAACCAAAAAAATTCGTAATAAATTCATACATTGAAGATAATTAAATTTTTTAAATATAGACATTTATATTCATTCATGACTAGTTTTTTATGTGAACACATAATACATATATAAAAATAAGATTGTGAAATTTTTATATTTGTCTGATTTAAATATTATATACATCATTATCATGGGGAAGTGTCAATTAAAAAATAAATTTAGAGAATAAGGTGATAAGGGTCTAATTAACTTCATTCAATAATAATTAAGATAAAAAATGATGGCCTTATCACTTAGTTTTATCCTTGATTTACTAGATTTTCCATTTACCGAGGTGAAAAATTTCACCATGGTTACTATTAATAATGTTTAAAAATAAAATGATATTATTAAAAAATTTTTGAAATCATAATTAAAAATATGGAATCGAATTTTCAAGATTAAATTTTAACAAATTTCTAGAATGAATTTAAAAAGAAGTGCAAAAATCATGATAAAAATCGATTTTTAGAAAAATACATTTTTAAGCATAAAACATTGTTTATTTTTCCCATGCCAAGAAAAAATATTAAATAGATACTAAAATATATGATTGAATATATAATATATTAATTTCATTAAAATTATTCATTTATATAGATTAATTTATTTTACTGAGATAAAGATACATTCCCTGTATAAATTTTTTTTTCATAAAAATGTCTCCTTTAATATCGAATGATTTTTTCATTTATAATGAATTGAAAACTAATGAATTTATTTTATTGTTTTAAAATATATTTTTTTAATAAAATATTTATTCATATTCATGCTTTAAAATCCAATGAATAGGTGATAATAACATTTTATTGTATAACACGGTTCATTTAAATATGGTGTTTCATGTAACCCTAGCTATCAAAATATTAATTTTATTGAGAGAGAAATATTTTATAAAATATGTGGGTGAAGAATTATACCCCCTTAAATTAATTTCACCTTTAAAATTTCTTAACTATGATACAAAAATATGAGGTTACTTCTACTTTATCATATCCTTGGGTCCCCACATGGCTTCCTAAAATTTGAGATTTATCCACAAAACATTGACCAGATGAGTGGTCTTGTTTCATAGAACATTGTCTACATGATCCATAATTTCTATTGATTCTTCTTTATAAGATAGATCTTTTTTCATTTTTATGACCTCAAAGTTTATTACATGTGATGTATCCGGTATGTATATAATTCAGAGAGATACATAGAACACATCGTGATCTTGAGATAGATTTGGGGGAAGAGACAAAGAATAAACTATTTTCCTAATACGATCATTAATTTTATATAAAAATATATATTTGGATAATATTTCTCTTATTTTTAAACCAATTAACCCCTTTCCTAGGATATATTCTTTGGAATAACTTTCCACCAACATCAATCTCTAGATCTTGTGGAATATTTTCACCATAAATTTTATATTGAATTTTCATCACCCTTATGTGTTGCTAAATGACACTAACCTTCTCTACTATTTATTTAGTTAGTTTAGGTCACAATATCTTTTTTTCTTAAATTTCATCCCAACAGGTTGGAGTTCTACACTTATTTTCATAGATGAATTTATAAGGATCCATATGAATGATCGAGTAAAATCTATTATTGTAATAAAATTCAACCAATGGAATAAGTTGATCCCAACCACCTTTGAATTCCATAGAGAATGATGAAAAAATATCTTCTAAAATTTTAAGGCTCCATTCAAATTGACTATAAGATTGAGAATGTTATTTAGTAATGAAACAAAACTGTATATCTAGTTCCAATTATAGACTTCTCCAAAATCTAGAGGTAAATCTCATATCCAAATTAGATATAATTAAACAAGGTAATACATGAATATTTAACACTTTCTTAATTTATATCCTAAAAAGATGATCTATAGTAAAATATTCTCTGATAGTGATTAAGTGTGGTTATTTAGTGAGAAGATTGACTACAAATCTAATTTTGTTGTACCTTTTTGATGTTTTGCGAAGTGTTATTACAAAGTACATGGTGATGATTTCGGATTTATAATTTGGTATGGGTAATGGTTATAACATCCCCTTAAACTTTTTTCCCTTAACCTTAAGTAAATTATATACTATGAATAATGATACAAAATATGAAATATATAAATCTTCATCCCACCCCACTATAAATTCTGTTTAATATCTCTATGCATTATCATTCTTCTAGGGTGAATAGGCCATTTAATACAATAGTGGAAAAGAATATGACAACTAATGCAGTGCCCACACTCTAATGCTTAAAATAAAAGAAATATTTTCATTATTCCAACCAATTCATATATCGAATGATTTTTCATTATTAACACCAACAACCTCTTAATCCTAATGATAATGTTAAATCTCATTTTATCATGACTAGTTAGTATAGGTACGGTAATGATATAGTGAATGGTGTACTTATCACACAATCTTTCAGGGTTTATAGAGACTAGATAAAGAATATTCATTTGAATGATCTTTAATATATCTCATATATTCCAATTTTGTAATCCTCAAATATGTACCCTACATATGACTTTTCTTCATAACTTGGGTAAAAGAAACATAAAAAAGGCAATATTAGATTCTAATTAATATTAAACAAATGAGATATCAATCAAAAATCACAAGGAATCCTAAGATAAAAATAATGGTATGAGATCATGGCCACAAAATTCAATGATCTTTCCCAATATTTCAATGATCATAAAAAAGATTCATGGATTAAATATTCATCATTTCAAAATACACGAATTAAAAGAGTGAGAAATCCTCATCAACTTGGAACCATATGTTTATTTCATAAATGTGTGGCAACATCATAGTTATTGAAATCATTTAATACGTCATAGTTAAATACCAAGAACATTAAATCCTAATGGATAAATCCTCAAAACCTATTTTTTATAGTGGATCATGCACATTGATTTTTTTCTTATAATGGATCAAGCATATCGAATTGTTTATTATAATGAATCAAGCACATCAACTTGTTTATCCTAGTTTTCTCATGATATATAAAACTTTACGAAATGTATTTTAGCGCAAGGAATATGCGAGGGTCGAGCTATTCCTGGCACCACCAAATTAATTAGAAAGAAAAAGAAACATAGCAGTCAAGGGAGGGGAGGGGTCGAATGACCCACACCCAAAAAACCCCTTACAACCCAAGATGGAAAAGACACCAAAAAAAAGAAAAACAAAAGTGAAAAAGGAATAAACACACAAATCCAAGAAACTACCACCATCTTCCAGCGTAAACCATTGTTCAGCAGCTCACAGCTATCCAAATACCAGTATTCAAAGTCATACACACGATCATAAACCACAGCTTCAGCAACTCCCAACTCATCAACAACCGGCATCAAACATCACAATTCCCATCATCCAGCGCATTCCAGCATCCAGCAGTACCACATCCAATCATCACAGCAATACAACAGCAACAATATGTCAAATCCAACCAGCCCCAGCAACCAACAGCACTGAAACCGACATCGTAAACAATCACAACCAGCAGCATGAAACCATAGCATGAGCACCGCAACCAAACACAGCCATCATCACCTCCTAGAAAACAATGACCATCAACCCCATAAACACCATTTCCAAAAGCTAGCATGTTAACTGGGATAGCAACACCCACATCCAGTATACCACAACAGACAGTTCCCGAACCAAACCACAGTATCCCGCGCTCCAACATCAAGAACCAACACCAGTAGCGGTTCTCATCCCATCCATCCACAGCCACAAAGTAGAAAAACATGTAATGTAGAGGATTCACACCAGAAGATCTAGCAAAGAAACCATTAAAAACCAAAAGGACCAAAACATAGCACAACCATGGAAAAACTGCAGTAGCAGGAGGCGACCGCAAAACCGAAGAACCAGCTTGAGCAAGAAGCCATACCAGAGCGCAAACCTGGAGCTGAAGCGAAGATCGCCAGACCCCCTCAAATTGTCATGGGAGAGTCCAGGAGCCACACCACCGATGCAAACCCATCCAACATTGAAATCTTCGAAGCCATTGACCCATCCATGGGGGAAACATCTCAACAACCACAATCTGAAACATCTGCGTAGACCAATCACCAGCAAATCTGGAAAAAACAAGGTCTGATTTCGCACCAAGCAGCCGACACCACACCTTTTTCATCCAGAACCAGAGAAGCCATATAAATCTTTCCAAGCTCATATCTACATCACCACACACTCTATCTGCACCTGCAACCATGTGTAACAACAGGGAAAATCCCCCACCATCCCCATCCAAGAGCCGCAACACCGCACCCGAAGCCAACCTACACCATCACCGAACCCATCTGGCGCGCCAAAGATGAAGGTCCACACCATCGTCAAAACACAATGCCTCACTAGATCTCCACTCAGACCACACATATCTGAGATAGAGAATCCCGAAACCAACAATAGCCTCCATATTTATCAAACCAAAGGCAGAGAACCCATCTCCATGGGACGCAGCATCACCAACATCCGACACCGTCGAGCACCGCCTAAGGTCGCCAAAGACCGATGCCACCGGGAACCGCCAATGAAAGGAAGGTGATCCAGCAAAGTTGAAACTCCAGGACCTGGAGAGTGTCGCGATGAGAGAAGACCTCTGGGAGAGTAGGACTCCGTCTTCTAGGTCAATGTATTTTAGGGATATATAAGTCTATTCCAACCCATCATGTAATTAATGTAATACATATATGAACCATATGATCATAATAACCTTCATCATATTGTCACATCATAACCCAAGAAAATAAAAATGCATCCATTAAAACATCATCAATTCAACATAGCATAACACTTTGAAATAAATGGGTTTTATAAAAATATGAACATCATAGTTATAAACCATTCAGAGAATGAATAAGGATTATATCATGATATAATATACTTATTGAATCATAATTAACAAAAAAATATTTTATCTCTGATGAAATATTAATATAATTATTTACTGGAACACTTATTGATAAATATATCATTTTTAATTTGAAATAATAAATTTAAAACATTAAAATTTCACAAATCTTAAGAATAGAAATTTCTTTGAAAATAAAATTATAATCATGTAATATATGATTAAAATAATTGGTTGGTCATGATAGTGGTAAATTATGTTCATGTTGTATAAGATAAAACAAATATTCCTTTCACATTGTTAGTAAATAGTCAAAATATCCTCATTTAGAAAATGACAAGAAGTATATTTTTAAGCAATTTTTTAAAAATCCATGCATGGTTTAAAATTTTATTAAATAATAATTACATATAAGTAAATATATTTTTTATTTTTTATAAAAAACATGGATATGGATGAAAATGGGTTTCCAACCAAATAAATAAATAATGTGGATTTTCTTTAAAAAAATATTTTAGGAATATTAAGTACTTAAGGTGAGTTGAGTGAAATGAAAAAATTTGTTTTCAAGAAATAACTATAGTATTATAATAAACATGTGTTTATTGAGAGGTAGATGAAAATATTTCACCATCTGAAACCTAATCAGAAACAATCCTGATAAATAATGATTTTATAACATAAAACCCTTACCAATTTGGTAACATTTTAATCCAAATCCATATAAAAGAAATAAACATAAATTTATATGTTAATTTTAAAAAATTTCATAATAATAATCCTAAAATACATTCACGGTTAGTATATACACCACATAAAAGAAAAATGGGTGATTATGGCTTGTGACTCATAGAGATAAAAGTGAGATGAAAGTCCATTACCTCTAGCCTAACCTATCTTCATTCATGTTTAATCCTCATGTATAGTAAATATATATTTTTTATATAAGATTTATATTTATATCATAACATGTATTATTTAATAATTAAATCTTATCACTCATTTAGTAGTAATTGTTTTTTAACTTCACTCTTCTTGATGATAACCATTTCATTTCTCATGCATATTTTAGTTCAGCAGTTTCAGTATTTTTACTATGATCATGATACCATCATTTAAATAATCTTAATAATTGTATATATATTATATGTTTATTATATATATATATATATTCATCCCTAAATGTTATAGATAATAAAATAAATTACATCGTTCATAGAGACCGTAGGTCGTACATACACTTTCAAGATGTTGTCACTTTTCGATGGATTGAAGGAAAGAAAGGTAAATAATAATTCACCCTTATAGAATATTTTTTATATCATATAAATCATATATATTAATCAAATCAATCCTTATTACCATCTTTGTAAAGTGGAGATGAAAAATGAACCACATCGCTTCGTGGACGTGGTAGTCTACACGTATGCATGAGCAACATTATCATTTTCCAATGGTTTATAAAGTAAGAAGATAGTTATGATATTATAATTATAGAGTATTAAATATTTCATAAATATTATATATAAACTTTAAATACAACATGATAACCATCCATGAAATATGGTGACAAAAAATGAATTGTATCGCTATATGGAGATGGTAATCCGAACGTACGTACAAACAATAATTTTAGTTCCCATTTAATGATAAATAGGTTAGATAATGTTGGTTTAACAATAATAATAAAATTTAATTATATTTTTAATACATAATTTATTATTTTATGATAAATACCTTATATTTAGAGGTGGTAAAATAAAAATAAAAAAGTAAGTGATCAGTTAAGGCGATTACCTTTTCTTTGAAACAACTACCTTAGATCTCCTCTTGAGGCCATCAGGGTTGGTATTTTAGGAATACCAGAACCTATATAATTTGTGAAAGTAATTTTATAAGATATTTTTCAGGGTATGGTTGACATAGAAGGATCAATGTTGTGTTAAAAAGGGAAATTATGGGTGCCATATTATAATTGAGTGGAGGGACATCCATGAAATGTTTAAAATATTAAAATATAATAAAGTAATTTTCCTTCCAAAATTACTTAAACTATATATTGATTAAAATATATGGTTTTATGGGGTTTAAATCATATAAAATAAATAAATTTTTATATGTTAGTGGTGTTTTTAACCTTAACTTTTTTGTTGATTCCCTTAGTTAACGTATATTTACATTAACTACAGTAAAATATTTTAAACTTTTGAAGGGTTATAATTTACATAGAAGGCTCCAATGGAATCTTATATTGGACAATATATTATCATCCTTTCATATTTCATGATTCATATGATTTTCAAATAATTTATAAAAATATTATTTTGATAAAATATCATTAATATTAATTTTGACACTATTTTTTTATTTTTAATTAAAAGACTTAAATAAAAAGGTAGAATTCCAATATAATGATTTCAAAAAATATATAATATATTTTATTTATATGAAAAATCCTTGTGAAAAAATAAATAACTCAAATTATATTACTTTAATATGTGTATGATTTATTTTTTTAGAATAATTGAAAAAATTGTATCTGGGTTCCACAAAAATTTAATTTAATTAATTAATCATAAAAATTTATAAATAAATTAAAACAATTACTGAGACATAGATTTTTCCTTGTAATACATTTTATTATTTTTATATATATTTCTAGAGTTAGGCATTGAGACGATGTTCAATTCCGTGGCCAGAAATAAATTATACAAAAATATTTAGTATATTTCATACTATGCATGAGATGGAAACAATATATATCTTAAATGGAAAATAAGATTAGAAATAGAAGGCCACAATTGAGTCTTGAGGATGGAGTTTACCCTAGGTGGTGTATAACTTTTGTCTGTGTGGGACTTACGTGAGAAAAGTCAACCCGGGGAAAAATCGAATATAAAATAATTAAAAATAATTGTTTTTTCTCGAATTCCAAATCAAAAAAAACTTCTGATCGGGGTCTCAGTTTGTAAATATGAGATCACCGTTCAGTTCTAAATGGGATGTTTTTCCTATTAATGACATAAAATGCGAGGTCTTTGAGGTTTCATAATTCATGACCATCAGCGGAGGATTCAATGTTTTTCTATAAATAAACACTTAAGTGTTTAGGATTAGGGTTATCCACCAATTTTATCTCTCTCCATCACCACCAAGCACTCTCTCTCTAAATTTATTCTCTGATGAATAAAAATGACATATCTTTGGTGAATCACCACTAGAGTGAGATGAATATATCGACACCATTAAATGGACTTATTAGACATTGGATTTTTGTTGTTCTCCACACACCAAATTTTTTTCTTGTTTTATTTATAAACTCTTCATCAACTATTTGTTTTGATTGTCAATGAGATGACAAAAAAACATGGTCGTCACCCAATCCCCCATTTTGAACCCCTGATTTTCTGTGTTCTTCATCGTACTTCACCTTAAATTGTTGCTACGTTTGAACACTGATGAATCACCAGGCGAAGGCAAGCACTGTGAATCCCTCAACCAGAGGATTCTGAAATAGATATCATTTAAAAATTTTGACTACAAGAGCTATCCTATTGGACTGTGGAAAGAGATTGTAGTGTAGTTATGAAAAGGGTGGTGGCCAAAATTGGATCGCAACAACGAGGTTCTGAGGTGGCAGTGGCACTAGTCGATTGGAAAGTGGAGGAGGCATTGAATCAGTGCTTCAGTGAGCTTAGGTACGGAGGTGGCTGGAGATGAAACTGGGCAGCGGACCTGGGTGGTGAGGTGAGGCAGCATCGCACTGATGCATGGTTGTTGTCCTAGAGGCATCAGGCAGTGTCGACATGGAAGATCTATGCTGTGTCTAGGATAAAGGCGAGGTAGGGACACAATGTGAAACCCTAGATGGTAGGGATCCGCATGACATGGGTCACCGCTGTGACCTAGTGACTAGGCCTCGGTCTCATGGTGGGCTAGTTGAGCATCAGGCCACCTAGGCTATGGGTCAAGTTGCAGATGGGGGCCAGGTTGTAAGGAGGTGGGTTGGGCCATGTGTTGGCCTACAGGCCAGTGGAACAGCATCGGGCTGGCTGAGTTAGGTTAGAATGGGTCGGACCAGTCCGAATCGTGACCATACTACTTTAAAAAGTCATATCTTCCAATCCAGGTGTTCGATCATGGCACCGCCTATGGCCATGAGACCCTCTCTTCAAAGAAAATCATAATAAAATAGTTTGGGACTATTAAGTATTATTTTCATTACTCTGTTGCACAGAATTCCAAACAATAGTAGTAATAAATATTTTATTATTATTCAGGGTTCTTGTATCTGGCCAATCTCATAAACGGGATGTCCATTTGATGAGACATCAGTGGAAGCATGACACTAGTACATGGGGGAAAATTTCAAGATGAATTTCATTTGTTTAAACAAAAGTATAGGTGTGGTCCCCATATTCTAGGTTTGCACATTTTGTGGTGAAACACAACTTTTTCACTGGTTATTCTTTTTGGATGACCGAGTAGTCAATCCAGTGTGTTTTTATTAGAGGGAAAAAATTATACTACCTATATAATTAATTTTGAGATCAAAAAATGTTCCCCAAGATATTACTTTTGAGTGTGGTTCAGTGTTACACCACTTTCCATCAGATGTCCATTTGGGGAGAGATTTGTCTACCTCACGTGTTTTCCCACAAGGATCAAGACGGTGTGATCCATTTAGATGTACTGAGCCTTATTTATGATAAAATTAAATGTCGAAACATGAGATGAATATCAGTGGTATATCCTTATGAAGTTTTTGAAGAGAACCCTCGGCTTGGGTCAACATCCACTCTTGTGAGAGTGGGGAGATACAGTCAAATGTTCTGGAGTTGTTTGAGGAGGCATGTAAGTGAATTTCATTTTGGACCTTTTAGTCAACAAATAGTGTCACACTCTCATCAGCCTTCTAACTAGATTTTCCATTCCCTCTAGGAGAATATTTTCATGCTAAGGGAACTTGTTCACAATTTAGTACTTTATAATAGTTAGGTACATGGCCAAGCGATGAGGTGGGGGTAACACATTGTGTGGGACAAAAATTCACCATGTACAACTTTACGGTACTATATGAAATGTTCTGAATGTAATGTCTATTTAGGTGACGTCTGATGATAGTAGTGATCATCCACTGGTATATCAGTGCTTTTGGAGAGGTATCATCCAGTAGGGATGGCCATTGTAGTTCCTCGACACCGTTAGAGTGGAATCCACCTACCGATTAGAGAATGATTCATATATAACCTAGAGTGGAATCCCTCATTAGAATGGGTGTGGGTCCTCTACGAATAAAATGAAATTGGAATCCTCCTAACACACCCAGGCATGGGTCTTTTACTAAAATAAGAGTGGAATCACCCATAAGAAACGATGTGGGTCCACTATCAGCTACATCTAAGTGGAATCCCCATAACACACCAGGGAGAGGATCCTCGATGAGAAAGAGTTAAATCCCCATGACACATCAGGGTCTGGGTCCTCTATGTTGACTGTTAGAGTGGAATCCCCCTAACACACTACGTTGTGGGTCCTCTAATTTGGGATTACTCTTTCAAGCTATGGATTAGTGACGAAACACACTTTGATATTACATTGGACTCATGAGAAAGAGGGGTGCTTTTACGGATTATTTGTGTTATTGTGATGCAACCTAAAACCGTATGGGTGAGATAGATCTGCCCAATGTAGATAGTATCAAGGTGTGGTGATTGAGCGCCCTTGAATTATGTGTTTAGGGAAGATGTGGGGGATACTGGACATCAAGGGTGGTTACTTCTACAATCGTTGGCTACTCATCTTCCTTGGCTATGCTGTGAGATGGATAGCCCCTTATTCTATCATTTTGGATTTTTTGACTAAGAATATGTATATATCCTATTGTATTACCCACTCCTTAGATTTTGGTTACTATCCATTGAAAAGATGTGAATATGCATGGTGTATGACACATGCTTTATGTGTCTAGCTTCTCATGGTTTTACGAGTCTAATATCCCACTATAGGTAGCAAAGACTCAATGGGAAGTTCATCTCCTCATCTTTTAGAGATACTTGTGCCTGTATGAGTTTACTTTCACTCTCGTATTGGGTTGAGTTGTACTCTTTTTTATGTAACTTATTCTATCTACTGCTCCCCTCTTCAAAATATCTTGAGCTGCTCCATTGAGCCTTCGGGGCATCTTACTAAGTATTTTTATACACAAACCTTCTTGGTCTTTTCTAGCACTTGGTTTTCCCATGAAGATGATAGGAAGGTTGATCGTGACTTTAGAGGATATTAGGGATATAAGGTGCATGGACCGCGTGCGGTGGTCGTAGCTTGGGATCTTGGAGTTGGGCTCTCTCTTCTATTTTACATTTATATGTTTTGCCGAGTTGTGGCACTTTTTTGGTTGTTCATTTATTTTGACCCTTTTTCTATTTCAGTTTCCTTTTCTGTTCTTATACTATTTAGAGGTTGATACATATTTATGGTTTATATATTACTGGGTTGTATCTTTTCATTTTTCTTCTAGACATTTTTATTGATTTGTTTGTGTGATTGTGTATATGTTCATAGGTAATGGGATCCATGAGATTTTTGTTGCTTCAGTTCTATTCACCACCCCTATCTCATGTAGGTGGTTTTGGGTAGTTTCATATCGAGCCACAACATGGGTCAGGTCAGGAAATAGTGGTATCAGAGGTTGTTCGACCCTTGGGATGTTGTTTGGTTGTTTCACTAAAATGTTTTTGGTTGGGTTTAAGGGAACAATGAAAATTTGTCTCAAGAGAAGCTCTTAGGATATGGAGTCTAGTGATGGTACAACAACCAACATAGCCATTCACCAGGACCCTGATTACCCACTAGTTGACTTGGCATGTTGAGAATTGTTTTGCAGGGAGCTTTGGTACATACATCATATAGGATTGAATCTTTGACTGATCATCTTGAGTTATCTCCCCATTGTTGTTGATATATATATATATATATATATATGATATTTGACCATGGTACTCCTTGATTGATCCAGGATGCCTCCACGATGATAGTTAGCCAGGATATTTTATCTGACTTGTGACGATGACCCCATGACCCATGAGGCCTGAGATCCGGATCCAACATATGATCCCTCATTCTCCAAGTGGACAGGTAGCATCACCTCCACCTATTGAGAAGCAATTAGTACCAATAGTGATGGTTGAGGATGTGCACAGGTTGAGTGAACTCCACAAGTTCCTGCATCAGAGACCATTGAGGTTTCGTAGTGACCCATATCCTTAGGAATCAGAAGTATGGCTAAAGTCGGTGGTCCACCTCTTTAGGTTTTTTCATACACTAACAGATCAAATGATTTCTTTGATAGATAGTCTATCCCATGGATCTGATGGATGTTTGCGGTGTTTGGTTATCGAGATGTGCGTGGGTCTGTACTAACATGGGATGACTTCCAAAAGCTATTATGTGAGGAGTATTACCCATCCCACTTACACTCTATTTTGATTAAAGGATCTTATAAAGCTTCAAAAGGGAGGGATAATAATAGAAGAGTATGTAACAAGGATCACATACCTTGCATGATGCTCTTTAGAAGTGATTCTTGATGGCTATTTCTGAGAACAGTGGTTTGATATGGGACTCTACATAGAGATCTGTGCTATCATAATACCCTTGTGCATCCCCACCTATTCCAAGGTGCTGGAGCAAGAAATAGACACAATTTACCTTCTTTTAGAGGGACACCATACACCTGGTTGTGGTAATGAGCACAATAGAGTTGATACATCTGCCGCAGCTAGCAGACGCCAGTTGATAAGACCTTGATGCATGATGCCTCCATTAAATTAGCATTAGTAATGTAGCTGTACGGTGATGAGGCCGCATAGATCATAGAAATATCCTGGGGAGGGCCGATGTTATAATTATGATGGGTGAGGTCACATGGCATGAGATTTCCCAACCAAACACACTACGAACACCATGCATACAATAGATGGACCACAAAGAGTCCTGCATCAGGCTAAAGAAGCTAGAGACTAGGGTTATGGACATCTGATATCTTTGGATGTCTAAAATCCTACATCACACAAGATAATAAGAGGTAAGATCTTTGTATCCTCTACTTTTCTCAATGGAAATTATTGTACACTATGTGAGTACTCTTTTATCCCTGCTTCTTACATGAGGATTTACTATGGTGATGCGGGGTGTCGTTGAATCCTTGTGTCAGTGTTATTCAATGTAAATTTGAATGCACAAAGAAGAGAGATAATTCTCCCACTGAGATGATTTTTTTTACCTGATAAAAACCATGAGGGCGTGTTAGTGCTTCCCAATGTGAATATTATCGAGGTGTGGTGGGAGAGTCTCTGTGACTTTTATATTCATGGTTGGGTTGTGAAGAGGAGTTTTATGGAAGTTCTTGGCTTTTCCAATGGAGTTTTTCTGTTTAACCTCTTTTTTCTTGGAATTACGCTAGTGGGTATGTTGGTGTACCTATTTTGGGGATTACATTCCTTCCATGGGAAGTGAATACACACAAGGTATGCCAAGTGATTTATGTGTTAATCCTCTTGTATTTGGATGAGTTTACTCACCTTCCCTATTCGTTAGTACCTTGTATATTGAATGTCAAGTCTTGATACTGTAGTTATCAATTATAGGTAGAGGTGATAGAGACCCAAAGCATAGAACTACAAGACTCACTACCTTGTGATAACAACATTAATTTTCACCCTAAGAATGTGGATACACTATCTTCTAGGAGAGTTCTATGTGGTTTGTTCAGACCACCAGAGTCTCAGGAATGTCTTCCCCTAAAGATACATGAACATGAGGTGGAAACATGGGTTGAAATTTCTAAAAGAATATGACTTCAATATAGTTTATACTTTGAGAAGAAATAACATTGTAGTAGATAACCTTACCAGGAAATCCTAGGCTCTCTTAAGTATGGGATGTTTCAAAGTAGTTAGATTCTCTGTAGTTGACCCTAGTGTAGTAGGAGGTTACAATTTTTATTCAGTAGGTGGTGATGACTTCTTCACTTTTTGAGAATGTAAGAAAGTCTCAGTTGTGATGCATCGACTATAGAATCTTGTGTGACTAGATATTGTTATGTGTTTCACCAGATGGATTTTATGAATCAGGGAATCACAAGACCCTGTTCTTTGAAAAGATAGTGATTCTAGTCACAATCCAATATGGGGAGGTTTGGATGGGGAGGAAAACATATCCCTAAGATTATTTGGGAATTTACAGATCATGAAAAGGGATGAGGAGTTTACCTACTGAATTTCCCCACCCACAATAGTTGGAGTGTTTCATGATGTATCCCATGTGCCACAGCAGAGTAGAAACATGCATGTTCCTACATACGTCATCGATAGGAGTAGACCACATGATAACAGACCACCCCTTTGGGTCATGTGTTGTGCTAGCATGGAAAAAATAGGTTTTTCCTTGGAGTGGGAGATCCAGGTCCATGCTCAGTATCACAAGTTATTTCTATGGTTTTTCTTGTCAAGGAAGAAAGTCATGATGGAGGGAATGATGTATTGACCTTTTTTTTACGACACTTGAATACTTATACATATATTTTAAGATCATGGCATTGAGACGACATGAAATTCTGGGGCCCGGTCTTCCCAAAATAAACTATAAAAAAAATATTTAGAATATTTTATTCTATACTTGTGTCAGAAATATAATATCTCTTAAATGGTAGATTAGATCAGAAATCTGAGTCCATGGAGAATGTGGAATTTACCTTAGGTGGGGTATAACTTTTGATGGTTCTGGAATTCTATGAGAAAAATCACCTAGGGGAAAATGGTAAATAAAATAATTTAACAAAAAAAATTTATCTTGAATGATGAAACAAATAGCATTTGATCAGTGTCATATATTGGAAATCCTAGGCTGTCATTGAGTATGAAATGGGGTGTTTTACATAGTTGTGACATAAATGAGATGGTGTGGAGGTTTCAGATTCCTTGGCCATTGGAGGAGGTTTCAGTGATTTTCTATAAATAAATACTTAAGTGTTTTGGATTAGGGTTGTACCCTAATTATCTGTCTCTCCATCTCCACCAATCACTCCATATCTCTCTAAATCAATTATTAGATGAATCATGAATGATATATCTTTAGTGAATCACCACAGTGGTGAGGCAAGTGCGTCAACAATGATAAATAGACTGATTGAAGGTAGGATTCTTGATCTTTTTTTCACACCAAATTTATTTTTTGTTGTATTCATAAATTCATCACGAACTATTTGTTTTGAGTATTGAGATAATGACCGAAGAAACACCGCCATCACCCAAACCATTTTTTTGAACCCTTGATTTGTTGAATTCTTTTCCATTATTCCACTTCAATATTATCTACATTGAAACATCACTAAATCATTGGGTAGAGGTTTTCACTATGAATCCATCAATCTAAGGATCTTGGAACAGCTCTCTTTACAATTTTCAAACCACTAGAGTGGTCCTAAAGGCCTAAAAAGAGAGAGGGCGGTGTGAATCTAGAAAGGGTGGTGACCAAAAGTAGAGCATGGTGGAGGGGTGATGAGATGGTGGTGGCACTTGTTAGTTGGAGAGTGGAGGAGGTGGCAAGTCGGTGCTCCGACGAGCTGAGGTGCAGAGGCGGCTGGAGGCGAAACCGAGCAGCACATAAGGGTGCTGAGGTATGACGAGAGCGTGCTGAGGTGAGGTTAGTGCAAGGGGATGTCTAGCAGAATAATCATGGTGGATCCAGGCTTTGGCCGACCTGGAGGTGAGATCAGGCTGCGACACGTGACCCCAGGCGGCAGCGGCCCTCACAATGTGGGTTGTCACAGTGACCATGGGACTAGGTCGGATTCCCAGGACGGGCTGGTCAGTTAGAGGACACCCCAAGCCGCGGTACAGGCATCTGATTAGAGAAATTGTGGGAGGTGGTGGTCTAGGACATGCATTGGACCATAGGTCAGTGGAATAGGACTGGGCCGATTAGAACAGGCTGGCCCAGGTGGACTGGTCCGACCAGAATGGGTTGGACCGATGTGAATCGAGCCTATTGGGATTTAAAAAGTAGTATATCCCTAACCAGAAATCTGATCGATGTGTCGTCTATATCCACGAGTCCCTCTCCTCTATAAAGATCTTTTTATTCTACTTTGTGACTTTTATGATTTTTTTTCATTACTCAGTTTCATGAAAAACCTTTCTTTGAAAATAATAAATATTTTATTATAATTCATGATTCTTGTATCGGACATATCGCCTAAAAGGGATGTTCGTTTGATGGTCCATCAATGGTGTCACTACCATGGTCATTGGGAGAACGTTTTAAGATGTATATCAGTTGTTTAATCCAAAGTCAAGGTGTGGGCCCCATGGGGCCAAGTTTGTACGTTTTGCGGTGAAACATACCTTTCTCACCAGATATCCATTTTGGACGATAGAGTAATAAATTGTGAGTATTATTCTGAGAGGATCGAAATGGTGCATTCAGTATAATTAATTATGAGACTGAGGAATGGGCCCCATAAGAAGCCTTTCTATTGTGGTGCGGTGTTACAAAACTTTTTTATCAGATGTCCGTTTGGTGTGAGTAAATAGTATACCTCAGATGTTTTTTTGTAAGGATAACGACAATTTTATCTATTTAGATGTTCGTAGACTTTTTTGTGATCACATTAAATGTGGAAACATGAATGGAATAATAGTGTAAGATCCTTCTGAATTGTTTGAAGATAACCCCTAACTTAGGCCATCATCTACTCCTATGATCATGGAGAGATATGGTCAAATGTTTTAGGCCTGCATGAGGTGGCCTGTTAGTGAATTATGTTTTTGACCCTTCAGATCAAAAAATGATCATTGTGTGCTCATCATCCTTCTGACTACATGTGACATAAACTCTAAGAGTATCTTGGTACACCTATAGGTATTTGGTAACAATTTAGTACTCGAGAATGGTTAGGTACACAAATAGGTGACGAGGCAGGGTCACATGTTGTGTGGGTCCTCTATCAGCTACTTCCGAGTGGAATCCCCCTGATGCACTAGGGAGAGGTTCCTTGTTGAACAAGAGTGGAATAATTCACACACAGTAGGGTGTGGGTCCTCTACGATGACTATTAGAGTGGAATAACCCTGACACACTAATGTGTTAGTCCTTTACATTGGGATTACACTTTATCGCTATAGATCATTGACAAGACACGATTTGACATTACTTTGGACTCATGAGTAAGAGAGGTGCTTTCCCATCAAGACACACCCTTGTGACATGACCTAAAACTGCACGGTAAAGACAGATCCACCCAAAGATGATGGTATCAAATTGTGGTAATTGATGTCCTTTGACTTTCATGTGTAGAGAAGATGTGTGGGATGTTGGGAATCAACGGTGGTCACTTCTGAAACTAATGGATAATCCTATTTCTAGGATGAGTTGTGATATGGAGATCCCCTTACACTATCATTTGGGATTCATTGGCTAAGCATATGTATATATCCTATTGCAGTTCCCACTAATTGGGTTTTGGCCACTCTTCTTCCCAGAGAGGTGAAGACGTGCATGTTAAGACACATGCTTTTTGTGTCTAGATTCTAATGGTTGGAAGAGTTTACTCTCCTAATATAGGTAGTGAAGGCTCGATGAGATGTTCATATTCTCATAGTTTCAAGCTCTTTATGTCTAGATGATTTTACTTTCACTCTCTAGTTTGGTTGAGCTATACTCTTTTTTTGTACCTTGTTTAATTTATTTCTCTCCTCTTCAGTACATCTTTTTCTACTCCAATTACCCTTCATGGCATCCTACTGTGTATTTTTATATGCACCCCTACTTGGTCTTTTCCCGCAATTGGTGTGCCCTTATAGACAATGAATAGGTTGTTCATGAAATTAGAAGAGCATAGAGACATGTGGTGCTTGGGCCATGTGTTGTGGTCATAGCTTGGTATCCAAGAGTGGGGCTCTCTTAAATGTTTTACTTTTCCACTTGTTGCTGGGTTTTGTAACATTTCTATTTGGGAATGTAATTTCCCCCTTCTACGTTTCAGTTTTCTTTTCCGTACTTATATTATTTAGAGGTCAATGCGTATTTGTGGTTTATATATAGAAGTGTTGTATCTTCTCATTTTTACACTATACATTCTAATTAAATTGGTTTTTCACCTATATACAGGTTCTTAAGAAATGTCCTCCCTATGCTTTTTCTACCTTTGACACTAGTCTCTACCCCCTAGCCTATAGAGGTGGGCTTGGGGTAGTTGCGGCTCAATCCCCAGTGTGGGTTGGGTCATGAAAAAATGAAGGTAATATCATTTTTTAGAAAAGTGACATTTATATTCATTCATAACTAGTTTTTACCTTTGTGAATACATAATAGATATTTAAAAGTAAGATATTAACATTTGGAATTTTTCTTGTCTATAAATATTATATAGATCATTTTCAAGGAAGATTATGCATTAAAAAATCTATTTTGAGTCTAAGATGATAATGGTAGAATTTTCTTTATCTAATAATAATTAAGACTCAAAATATTGTATTTAACACATTGTTTTAACCTATATTAACTCAATTTTCCTTTACAGAGCTTATAAATTTTACAATAGTTACTATTAATAATTTCTAAAAATATAAAAGGTTTATTTATAAAATCTAAATCACATGATTAAAAACATGGAATCCGGTTTTTAAGATTATATTTCCATAATTGATAGAAATAAATTTTAAAAATAACAATGAAAATGAGATTAAAACTTATTTTTATAAAAATTCATTGTAAGTATAAAACTTGGTTTATTCTTATCTCATAAAAAATGATTAAATAGATGCTAATTTTTTTAATGAATATATAATATATATATTTAATTAAAATTATAAAATAATAGTTATTAATTTAATTTATTGAGATTAAAATATATTGGGAAAAAACTAGATTGTTTCATAAAAAAATATCTTTATCTAGGAGTAATTTCTTCATCTTCATTTCTAAAAAATTGATAACTAATGAATTAATATTATTCATATGTAAAAAATAATTTTTTTATAAATTAGTTATTCTCATTCATACCCTTCAATCCATCATTGAGGTTATAATATTAATTTAATTTTATAATGTAGTTTGTTTAAACTCGGCGTTGAATGTAATTCATAATATCGAAGTAATCAAATATAATTATAGATAAATTTATCAAAAATATGATGGTGTTAAAAAAAATTTATTATTAACTAATATTAATTATTCTAATTCCAAATAATAAATTAGTTTTATGAAATTAAATTCATATCATTGGCATAATTTAATTTCAAATTAAACTCACAATCTTGATGAAAGTATGGGTTTTAAAAAGAAAAAGTATTCTTAAATATAAAAACATTTTATATCATAATTATTCCTAAAATTAATTAAAAATACCTTATTTTTCAATAATAATATAATTCATCAAATTTTTATTTTAAAACCATTTAAAATAATGGTTAACATTGTAAATTCATTAAATGAAAAGTATATTTTTAGTAAAAATTAGTATTTTAACTATTCATCGAAAAATTAAAATTTTTATAAAATTATAAAAAAAGTTATTATAAGATAATTTTTCCTTCATAATTTTAAAAATTATGTTCAATTTTTCAAAAATATTTTATATAAGTGAAAAATTTTAATTTTAGAAACAAATAGGAAAAACATGACGAAAGCAGTTCTTAAAAAAATAGCATTTTTTAGAATTAAATTAGTTTTATTTTCATCCATTGACTAGAAAAATATATTATATGAGTGATAAAAAATTTGATTGAATATATAATACATATATTTAAATATAACTATTGACCAATATAGATTAATTTAAATTATGATGATAAAAAATATTATACACATAAAAATAGGGTGTCATAAAAAAATTCTTCGAGTTTTAAAATATTTTTATTAATTGATAACCATTAAAAATGTAATCAACATACATTTTATAATTTAACTTTTACTAGGAAACTAATATATTTGTTATAATGGTAATTTTAAAATCATATATTCTGTGGGTTATTTAATCTATGTATATCATGTTTTATATGCTATCGAACCCAATGTTGTTCTTTTAAAATATTGTGGTGTTACATTCTCTCCACCTTTAGAAACTTTTATCCTCATAATTTTAACTTTCTCTAAAATAGGGTTTAGTTGAGAATACTTTTTTTTAAAATCCCACATCATAAAAAAGGATTAATAAAAATTTCTCTTAAAAAGAGAGAAATGGTAGTACGGAGGTCATCTTGAATAACAAATAAATAGGGTTCTAAGTAGGAAAAAATTAGTGGTATTTGAAAAGTGGACATGGGAGAAAATAATAATTTTCAAATAATTATGGATAATGATAGAGATCATTGATCACAAGAAATTAAATGATCATAATTATGTTAACGACTACAAAACCATAATCTAATGAGGGGTTAAAAGACCATTAATTCATCATAAATGAAGTTAATATGATGATTTTTTTATTTCAAGATAGTTTTCTTAAGGATGAGTAATTATTTTACTATATTGATGAATAAAATAATAAAATATCATACTTAATAATTATAATTTAAACCCTTAATAAATTTACCCCATAGTATCTTCCTTTTTCTGAAATGACATGTATTCTAGATGATATTTATGTGTAAAGCACTAAAATAAAATTATAACATATGAAATAAAAAAAATATTTCAATATATTCCACTAGTATATACTAAAATAAAAATTATTCGAATAGTTTATCTAATATAGATAACTATAATACATTAATCTCAAAAATTCAAAAATAAAACCAATGTTTTCATATAAATAACCCCATATCCCATATAAAACAAATTACTTCAATATTCAAAGAGTGTTTTAAAAACAAAGGATATCTCATACCCTTCATGTTACATATCCAAAAAATAATATAATATTTCACAAATAATTCATTACATCAAACCTAATTTATATATATATATATCTCATCCTAATAAAATGTCTCCTGAAATATCATTAATCAACTCAAAATTATAAAAATTCCAAAAATATTTGATCATATAATATGTTTTCTAAAATAAAAAAAATATTTATCCATTAAAATGTTTATCTAAAAATAATTTTATACTAGGTATGACATAACATAGGCCAGTGGTATTAATTTCAACATTTTTACTCTTTGGTTATTGGTTCGATCCTCTTGGAATTGCCAGATGTGATGAGTTGTCACATGAAATGTGAGTTGTCCTTTTTACAAACAAATATTAATATAATTTATATATCATTACCAATTTGTAATAAAAAATAAATACCATAAAATAAATGATAACTTAATCCTTAAATTTTGCCATTACCTTTAAAATAATGTCCATAAATTTGAGAATATTTCTTTATTAAATAAAAATTTCACTCAGAAATATGCTAAGGAAATGGGTTGTATTTTCATAAGTTTATCCCAAAATATCCTTAATGTTGATAAAATCTCATAAAATAAAGCCTAAAAATGTGTGTTTAAAACATAGATCTTTTGATCAAACTTAAACTTATAAAACCAAGATGGTATCTATAACACATAAGTTAATATTTCATGAAGAAATGTATTCTTTAAAAATTAACATAATCTTTAGATGTTTCATGATTCTTATACCCAAAATAACATTCATAAAAATACATCTAGAACATAGTTCTACAATTCCAATACATAAAGTCTTCATTCATTTTTCTTTAATGGTTTGTATAACATAGGTAAACAAAGGTCTAGGTGTTAACCTTAAAAATAGGTCATTGACTCTGATAATACCAAGTTTCCCCATATTTAAGATAACAGACTATAAATTTATATCAAGGATGAAATTTATTCCTCTTCATTAAAATCCTTATGTTTCCTTGACAATTGTTTTATCCAGGATCATTTTCCACACATAAAACATTTTCTTATTCTTTCGAGACATTCTCTATAGCGCCACTTTCATCATTTCTAACATAAAATGTGACTTATTTCCTCCATGGTCTCCATCAATCGATATGTTAGATAAGTATATCCTTATCTAATTTGGTGTTTCCAAGAGTTGGTTAAGGTATATGTTGTAAATCATATATTATGATAAATTGTTCGGAATAATCATAATATCTTTCTTTCCATTCATCACCCAGTTTAGATTCTCATAATCAAAAAAATTTCCATCACATCCAGAATTAATATCATTCCTTTTAGTTTTAGTGACATAATAAAATTAAAAATTTGGGTGTGAGAACCAGTAATTAAAATTATGAAAAATAATTTATACGGTGTCTAAATTAAGAATCATTATTTTCAATCTATGACACCTTATGTTGATCATAAGCCATCCATGATCATCATCCATTCAAATCCTTCATGATTGTTCATAAATAAAATGATAATTACCTCTAGCATATCTCTTGGGAGGGTTAAACTAGGTGTGGAGTGAGGGAAAAATCACCATGAACTAGGATAATGGATGAGATATACTCAAACTTAATCTTTTTAGATTTATTATCCCTAGGTTCATTTGTTAAAAAACGCATCCACTTGCAGTATCAAGATAATGATAGATTTCTTGTTAAACCACTGATTAGCCAACAAAAACACATATTTTGATTACATTTTAAGGGTATTAAATGTTCATTTTTGATCTTATGAGCCTGAGTTTGTGGATTTCAATTTTGAACATCCATTCTCATCATTTGTGCACTTCATGCCTAATATGCACCAATTTAGGCCCAATGTTTCATCTGATTTTAAAGAATTTAACTATCCATATTTTAATTTGATATTTTTGTAAATGGATATGAACTTAATTATGAACATTTTTTTATTCAGGGATCAATGGAATATTCATAAAGGATGGTGGAGATATTTGGCGATTAAAGGAAACAATTCCGAAGAAGTCAGATTGGATATCATCCCATAGATCGGACTGTGGGTCCCACAATACATGCCCAATGAAGTCTATAATTCATGGGAGGCTAGAAGACATATATAGGAACAAATAATGCTTCTGGAGCCAGTGCTAATTCGTCCTCAATGGTGGCGATTAAGGCGGCCCAATTTGAAAATTCAATTCTGGTCCAGATTCTGCAGCCCCGAAAAATAGCCCACTATTTCAATCATATCTCCCGAACCACAAATTATTTTGGGCTGAATATTTACAGTCTATTAGGGGAAATATGGGGGTTAATTTAAGTCATCTATGGGCCACTCCAATTCAGCCTTCTAGATGGTGCTTTCGGCGCTTCTGTTCGGTGTAGAAAGTTGGCTCCCACTTCGAGGCAAGAGTTGAAATGTCTCTTATGCATTAAATATTCACACACCTTTGTCCAAAAAAATTAATTAAAGGCACATGGTATGATGGTAGCTCGGCCAAAGGATTCCAAAATTCCTATTTAAGGATGTAGGGATGGAGTATTTGAGAATCTTGGGTGCTTTGCTTCATGATAATGTTATGTTGTCCATTTGATGTTGTAATTGTTCTTCATTCTCATGTAAGTTGTTTGAATCACATTAGTTCTTAATAAAAGTTATTAATTTCCTCTTTTTCTTTTCTTCTTCTTATCAATTTGATACTGTTTCTTTAAGGTGTGAATTTATTCACACCAGCACTTGTGAATTTATTCACACAACGGTGGAGTGATCCTTGTTAGTGTTGTTGTTGTTTTTGCTTCTTCAATTCTGCCCCTATGAGTCTGCTATCCGCTTCCTTTGAGATCATAGAATCAATGGAGGGATAAACCCTTATAGGTTGGTCCTAGCGAGTTTCATGGGGAATATTGGATTTTATTTTATGATCTTAATTTCTATAATCATTTCATTACTTTAATATTTCCATTTGATGATTTATTTTCTTCTTCGTCTTCGCCAAATTTAACAATGACACATTTTGAGTGCTGGTGCGATCCAATTCCATGGAGTGATAATTAAATTGATCCTACAAGTGCATTGGTGATTATCCATGGAATGGTGTAGGGAATAAATTGGTGAATGATGTTGAGGAATTATGTCATTTTTTTGGATACATCTTGAATTAGTGAAACGAATGTTATAAGAAAATAAATGCATCCAATCTAACCCTAGTAACAACTTAGGATCAACCCATATCCATTAATTGTTTTAGAATAAGTAATTTATGTTTTTATTTATTTTCTTTAGATTAAATCAGTAGTTATTAAAATCAAATCAATCCAAATAGTTGTCCACTCCATAGCCAAATCCTTCCAAAATCAAAGTGACTCTCGATTATTTCTTCGGTCCCTGTGGATTCGACCACTACCTGTACTACAATGACCGCATACCTGTAGGGTAAATTTGGGCGAGACCAAATTTAGGCGCTGTTTCCAGGGACCCAAGTAAGTTATCTTAGAAACTACCATCCTTTTCTCACCCCACGTTCTCTATTCTCACCCTATCTCTCTTATCTTTACCCCTTTCTATTTGTGTGTGTCTTGAGAATCTAGAATCCAACTTTCGGTCCTCTCCAATGGAGTATCTTCAAAATAACCATGTCAGAAACTCATGCAGGAATCCAATGGAAATTCAATATTGGGAAACCTCTAAATTTAAAAATTTCTTTAATCAACCATTGAATTATTACCCCGCACCCGACGAGACGTACAATCAATGGGATAATGAATGTTTAAATGATCAGTTTCCCTCCCTCTCAAGGATGATTGAAGAGTCTAATATTAGTGAAGTACATAATGTTAAACATCCCATACTATCTGTTCCTCAATCATTTCTTGAAAAATTGTGTAATCAAATGGATATAATGAGTTCTGAGGTATCATCTTTGAGATTAGAACTACAACGCATTAATACTTCTGAGGAACTCATCCCTAAACCAATTGTACCTTCCAAAACCATATGTGGAGTGTCTAGTTTCACACAATCCTCTCATGAATTAATTGAAGAACTGACCTTTGGATTTGGGGTAGGGGAAGT
Source organism: Viscum album (assembly GCA_963277665.1). NCBI lineage: Eukaryota > Viridiplantae > Streptophyta > Magnoliopsida > Santalales > Viscaceae > Viscum > Viscum album. The sequence continues at coordinate 1,480,145,162 of OY728141.1, read as the reverse complement.
GAATCAAGAAATTGTTTAAGGGTCTTTAAATCTAGAGGAAATTGATTTCATGTATTCACAAGAGGGTAATTTGACATCGTGGATTGAGTCTCCTAAGTGTAACTCTATTGATGATTTTTCAAAAACACCAATCACTGAACCACTGAGAGAAATCAAAAACATTGAGTCCATGCCCATTTCTAACACTATTCTTTCCAATTTTTTGGTTGAATCCTCTCTTCAAAATGAAACAATTTTTTTGGAAAATGAAACTGAGTTGGATTCAAATTCTCAACCTGTGTGTAAATTTCCTATCCAAACCAAGATCAAAATCATTGTCCTTCCTTCCCCACTCGAGTACCCTATCATTTGTGTTAAGCAAGAGTTTGGGGGTTTCATTCATTTATCTCATGAAACCCAAAAAGGGGGGTTGATATTTGATTTATTAATAAAGACTACATAAGAAAAAAGATCAACCATTTCTGATATTCCTTGGATTTTGCCATTCATTTTAGAAAATAAGATTGTTCACGAATTAAATTCCAAATCTTCTTACCAACCACAAGGGATACACATTCCCAATCATGTTGAAGTAGAGAAATATGAGGTCATTAAAATTTTTAAAGTTGGAATTCGATAAGTTGGGGGGTTCAAGTCGAGCTAAAGACTTTAAATTAAGAGCTGCACGGGAGGCAACCCGTGGTTTTCATGTTTTAAATCATTGTGATTCATTTTTTTCATTTTTATTTTTATTTTTTATATATGTAGACTATTGATCTGTTCTTATTTTATGAGTAAGGATTTGTATAAAAGGGGAGCACCATATTCATCTGTGTCACGCGGTGTGATCCCTGAGTAATACCTTACCCAGAAAATATTATGAATACAATGTATCATCAGTTTATTCTTATTATATGTTTTTGTAGGTATTTAAAAAAATAGATTGTTGACATGTTCTTCTTTTATGAGTAAGGATGGGTATGAAAGGGGAGCATCGTATTCATCCGTGTCACGCAGTGTGATCCCTAAGTAATACCTTACCCAGAAAATATAAAGGCGACAATGTATCATCAGTTTATGTTATTTGTAAGTTTTTTTAGGTTAAAAAAATACAAAAAAAATATATATCTTAAAAAAATTAAAGGCATGTCATAGGTCATTGGGAAAATCTGGTCACAACCGCCCAAGCCATTGAGAGATAAACTAGAACTGAAGGGAGATATGGGAATGCATTTTCAACATCAACCACTAGGTGACTTCATTCCATAATTTTCATTTTCAATGTCTTCGTTGAACTTCTATCCTGCCCCTTCTATGTTTCAATTCTTTAAACACTTGGGACAGTGTATTCCAAGTTGGGGGGGGAGATGAAAATTTATGGAAGGAAAAATGTCATTAACCTTGAACATGATAACACATAATCCAAACTCTGAAATTGGATATCAAATAACTTTTCATGCCTTGATTCTGATTTTAATGCATGTTTATTTTCATGTGCATAGATATTGGAAAGTGTAGTTGTACGATGTGATTTTTCACTGTTATATTTTCATCAATTTAATAAAAAAACACAATGCACATCCTCCAGATTGTGGGTTTTTAGTTTGAGTTCTTGGGGACCCATAATAAATAGCATAGGATTGGGGATCATTTTAATTTTAACATCAGTATTCAAAAAAAAACAAAAACAAATATCAATTGCGCGTAGAGCAATGAATTGACCTAATGTGTGGCTTTTGGCACTTGGGGATCATGACTCCATAGTTGTATGGCCCAGAGTTGGTCATTTTATCTCTATTTTTGGTAATTTGAATTTGTTTTGGATTGAGTTAACTCGAGATGATGCCCGAGTATGTGAGCTTCACTTGGTGCCCTAAGGTCTTTGAGCTTGGGAGTCTTCGGCAAAGTCTTATTACATGGGTTGACTCGATTGAGTTCAATTTCAATTACCATGGAAAAATTGAAAAAAAACCAAAAAAATAAAATAAAAAAATAAAAAAAATGATTACTCATCTTATTATTAATTTTTTTTTGCTCCTAGCCCTTCCATCTTTTCTCCCTCGAATGGAAATGAACCCCCATGTCTATTGTGACACACAACACTTCATCATGCTTAATAGAATTTGGATGAAATATGGCAATGAATTTGAACAAAGGAATGGGCTTGGGGTTGAGATATTCTGGTGGAAATAGCTTGTTTTAAATGATTATGATGGGTTTCATAATTGTTTGGTATGTGATCTTTGGGTGAGAAATGTGTATTAAAATGTTTTTGGAAAAGGTCATTTGAATTTCATTTTTGTGAGATATATTTTGCTCGGGACTAGAAAAACTCTAGTTGGTGGGTGTGATTATCCAATAAAAACACATATTTTGATTACATTTTAAGGGTATTAAATGTTCATTTTTGATCTTATGGGACTGAGTTAGTGGATTTTAATTTTGAACATCCATTCTCATTATTTGTGCACCTCATGCCTAATATGCACCAATTTAAGACCAATGTTTCATATGATTTTAAAGAATTTAACTATCCATATTTTAATTTGATATTTTTTAAATGGATATTCACTTAATTATGAACATTTTTTTATTTAGGTATCAATGGATTATTCATAAAGGATGATGGAGATATTTGGCGATTAAAGAAAACAATTCTGAAGAAGGCAGATTGGATATCATCCCACGGATCGGACTGTGGGTCCCACAATACAGACCCAATGAATCCTAAAATTCATGGGAGGCTATAAGATATATAGAGGAACAAATAAGGCTTCTGGAGACAGTGCTAATTCGTTGTCAATGGTGGCTATTAAGGCGTCCCAATTTGAAAATTCAATTCTGGGCCAGATTCTGCGGCCCAGAAAAACAGGCCAATATTTCAATCATATCTTCCGAACCACAATGTATTTTGGCCTGCATATTTACAGCCTATTAGGGGATATCCGGAGGTTCATTTATGTCTTCTATGGACAACTACAATTCAGCCTTCTAGATGGTTCTTTTGGAGCTTCTGTTCGGTGTAGAAAGCTGTCTCCCACTTCGAGGCAGGAGTTGAAAAGTCCCTTATGCATTAAATATCCACCCACCACTGTCCAAAAAATTAATTAAAGGCACATGGGATGATGGTATCTCGGCCAAAGGATTCCAAAATTCCTATTTAATGCAGTAGGGATGGAGTATTTGAGCATCTTGGGTGCTTTGTTTCATGATTATATTATGTTGTCCATTTGATGTTGTAATTGTTCTTCATTCTCATGTCAGTTGTTTGAATCACATTAGTTCTTAATAAAAGTTCTTAATTTCCTCTTTTTCTTTTTATCTTATTATAACATTGATACTTTTTCTTTAAGGTGTGAATATATTCACACCAGCACTTGTGAATTTATCCACACAATGGTGGAGTGATCATTGTTGTTGTTTTTGTTTTTGCTTCTTCAATTCTGCCCCTATGAGTCTGCTTTCTGCTTCCTTTGAGATCATTGAATCAATGGAGGGATAAAACCTTATGGGTTGGTCCTAGGGAGTTTCATGGTGAAGATTGGATGTTATTTTATGATCTTAATTTCTGTAATCATTTCATTACTTTAATATTTCCATTTGATGATTTATTTTCTTCTTCGTCTTCACCAACTTTAACAATGACACATTTCGAGTGCTGGTGCAATCCAATTCCATGGAGTGATAATTAAATTGATCCTACAAGTGCATTGGTGATTATCCTTGGAATGGTGTATGGATTAAATTGGTGAATGATGTTGAGGAATTATATCATTTTTTTGGATACATCTTGAATTAGTGAAACGAATGTTATAAGAAAATAAATGTATCCAATCTAACCCTAGTAACAACTTAGGATCAAACCATCTCCATTAATTGTTTTAGAATAAGTAATTGTATGTTTTAATTTATTTTATTTAGATTAAATCAGTATTTATTAAAATCAAATCAATCCAAATAGTTGGCCACTCCATAGCCAAATCCTTCCAAAATCAAAGTGTCTCTCTGTTTTTTCTTCAGTCCCTATGGATTCGACCCCTACCTATACTACAACGACCGCATACCTGTAGGGTAAATTTGGGTGCAACCAACCACATAATCACAACCTTAAAAAAGGATATTATATCATACATATAATTATTCTAATAGTCAATCATTAGGTTATGTTCCCCAATCCATACTTTTATAAAACTTTTTCCCCATGATTATACTAAAATTCTTATGACGCCAACTATAAAGACCCCGAACTCAGTATCCTAGAGCTGGTTGTTACTTTATTACATTGAAAGTAGATACATGGAATCAAAAATCTAAGGATTGAAAAATTATTTGTCTTAGTAAACTAGATACTTACTTTAATATCAAATTTCATTTGAAAACATAAAAATACAACATAGTGAAATTAAATATTCTTCACCCTTGAACTTATTCAATGATTATTTCTTCATATCATGGGGTAAGGAAACACATTAATCTGTGAGCTCAAATGATTAGGAACAGTTATGTGAAATAGAATATATCATGATTAGATAAGGAATATTCATTATGTAAAGTTAGAAAACTAAAAACACATTCAATTTAATATATAAATTTCTCACAAATAATAATTTGGTATGAATAATTGCTGAATAATAATTCCAGACAACTAATCACATGAAATTAAAATTTACCCATGTATATCATAAATTTTCAAATAATCACATGGATATTAATAACTAATTTCATAATAATGGAATTAATTATGATGGAAATAATAAATATACCTTTTAGGAATAATTCTAAGAAAACTTATATAAATGGGTATGGCCTTGCTTAAATACCCAAACTAGTTTGTCTCTTGAGACCTATTGATGCATCAAGGGGATATAGTGGGACCTAATCATCACATATTAAGTCTAATGATTTATTAAAATGAAATGGGTGAAACATAGTCAACATAAAAATCCATATTGAAAAACTAGAATATATAATTTTAATACATTCCCCAATTAATAAAAATAATAATTAACCATCCATATTAATATAAACTTTTTCATCAAAATAGAACACCCCCAATCGAAATGATAATAAAAGACAAAGATAAATAATAAATATGGTATCATTACAAAAACATACCTAGTGAATTATAATAAAAATAATGTGGTTTCTTCATTGATGAATACATATACAACAAAAATTTCATTAAAAAAATTCTTAAAGAAAATACTATTTTCACTTTAAAAATAAATTTTAAAAAACTAAAACTTTATAGAATTTCAGAATAATAATTTTCACTGAAAATAATCATGGAAACATATAAAATAAGATTAGAAGAAATTAGTGTTTATGATGTAGGACAATTCCCAACATGCATCTAAAAAATATTCCTTTCTCACTACTGTAAAAAGGTCATAAAGCAACTCGTTTGGAAAATGGAAAGAAGATTCCTTCTAAACAATTTAGTATGAAAAATACAACATGGGAAAAATGACTTTTAAAAATCAAATGAGAATACTGAAAACAATTTTGAAAATATTTTTTTGAAAACATGGACATGGAAGAGAAATAATACTGAATGAGTAGAAAAACAATGTCTGTTTTATATAAAAACATTATTTTGGTGTCTTGAGTTCATAAATATAATAAATTGAATGTAAGACATATAATTTATTGTAATAAACAAAAAATAATAAAATATATTGTGTTTAAGATAAAAATATATAAATATTTCTTATATGTTTAAATAAAAATAAGAAATTTAAAATAATATAGAGATTGTGAAATAATCCCTTATTGCTTTGGTAACTTTAAATCATAATCCGCAAGAAATAATTACTTAAAATTAATGATTAAATGTCATGAACATAAATAGATTATTGAAATAAATTTTAAAGGTGGTAGTAGGTACACCTCTAAATATAATAATTGTGTAAACATAACATATTCTTGAAAGAATACATTTTGGGATGAAGAAACATTATAAAGAATGTATCATTTAATTGATAGATAATAAATGAAGTTATTATGTGTAACAAATATAAATCCACATAAAAATGTGATTATGTGTCCAAAACTTCTGTACAAAAAATATATATTTATTATAAATATATTAGATAACCATAATCATATATATAATATCTCAAAATTTTTATTTATAATCTTTTATCAAACTTTTATTAATAATTCATTTTTAGAATTACTATTCTGGTAATAGGTGCTTCGTTTTTCATGTATATTTTTGTTTAGCGGTTTTAGTCCTTGTACTTTGATTATAATCACATAATATAAATAATTTTAATAATTATATTAATATATTATATATTCACTATATATGTATTTAGTGTAATCCATAAAATTTAGAAATAGAAAATTTGGTTACATAGTTAATAGAGATGGTATGCCATACATACGGATGAACACTGTTTCTATTTTTTAACAGATGGAATGTAATAATGGTAAATAATATTTCACAATTAAATAATATATTTATATATATCATATATTTCATATATATTCATAAAATATTTCCTTATTACTATCTATGTTAAAATAAAATGAAAAACGAATCACACAAGCACAAACACACAAGCGACGTTGTCATTTTCTATAGGATTGGAAGGTAAAGGGTATATGTGATATTATAATTATAGAAGTATTATTATGTAATAAATATAATATATAAAAATTAAATGCGTCATTATATTCAATTGTGAAATGTGGTAATGGAAAACAACTTATATCTATTTGCAAGGCGGTATACTACTGTATACATGATCGATGGTTTCGTTTCCATTTTATGGAAGTGGAGATGGATATAGAAATTTAAATTAACATAATAAAATCTAATTATATGATATATAATGATTTTATTATTTTATCATATTTTAATAATATTTCAATGAGTTAGAAGAAGAAATAAAGCGAAAACACATGGTTAAGAACTATAGGTCTTCTTAGGACAACCTCTATAGATTTAAAACTAAACCCCTTATAAAATAGTTTTATGATAAAAAATGAGAGTGTAGATCATGTTTATGGATGTAAGAAAAGTAGTTTTGTAGGTATTTTATAATACAAAAGGATATTTAAGTGTGTATAAGGGTGGAGAGGGGTGTCCTAGTATTAATGGGGGAGATGACACACATTGATTTTTTGAAAAGAGTAAACTATAATCTCATTTTACATGCACCAAATAGCCAAACAATGGATCATTATAATACATTATATGTGATAAGGTAAATATCATGCCATAAAATATAAATTTTACAAGTATTTAGGTCACTTTAAACCGTATCATTTTCGTTTTACCTATGGTAAACCAGTTTTAACTTTAACTCTAGTAACATATATTCACTATTTTAACCATTTTTTATAAAAAAAAAATATTAAGTATAAATATTAAAAAAAATTAATTATTATAGTTGAAAATTCTATAACATTTTATCAAAGTTATTTAACATAAGTGACATGATTTAATTTGAAATTAAACCCTTAAGCATGATGAGAATGCTGTTTTCCAAAGAAAATATTTTCTAAAGTATAAAAATTTTATTATATAAATAATCAACAGTAAAATTATTCCAATGAAATAAATTCTCTTAATAATACTATAATTGAACAAATTTTACTTTTAAAACCATTTAAAACAAAATTAAACATTGGAAAATCTTTAAATAAAAATACTATTTTTAATAAAAATCAATATTTTTTTTACAATTGATTAAAAAATTATCATTTTCAAAAAATTATCAAAAATTATTTATAAGCTAATTTTGAAATTATTATTTAAATAATTGAGCTCATTTATTTTAAAATATTTTCCATATGTGGAAAATTTTAATTTTAAAAATAAATGTTCAAAATGGGAAGAAACCACTATTTGGTACAAATATATTTTTTAATAACAAGATATGATTTATTCTTATCTCATGATTAAAAAATTATTATATGAATTATAATTTTTTATTGAATATATATTATATTAATTTCATTAATATAATTCACCAATATTGTTTAATTTAATTTATTATGAAAAAAACACATCGTGACCTTAGAAATGGATTTTCAAAAAATCTTTTCTTTTACATTCATGTGATTTTTTATTTCTAATAAATTGATCAAAAATACATGTGTAATACATATACATTTCATAATTTATTTATCCCTACAAATTTAACTAATATGTTATAGTATCTATATTTAAATATTATATTTCGTGGGTCTCTTACGTTTGTTGTTGTGTGCCATATATACCATTGAACCTAATGTTTATCTTTTAAATTCTCTATGTATAGTAGGTAGACTTTGGGTAGTAGAGACATGTTATTTATAACATATACACATAGTGTACTTTCTAGTTTTCCCCTTGTTCTTTTAGGTGTAGACTGATATCTCTAGGGTGCGTCACCTCACTCCATCCTTATGAGGGTACAATGAGATATCATGACCTAACCTTGGGATATGACACCCTCTATGGGAATAGTCTAAGATATAGTTCATGAATCCCTCCATGTTTCCTAGGGTTTGATCCTATATCATACTCCTCTTACCTAGGTGTGGTTTTATGAATAATCTTGACTAACATGCCTGAAAATTCTGTCCCAATCTTAGAAAGTTATTGTAGATAGGTTTAGGTATACCCCACAGGCCCTGGGTGAGATCCCTTGTGCCTTTTTATCGATATCATATGAGTTATAGTGTGTACCTATTCATGACGAGGCATAATAGTGAGGACCACTTGGATGATATCAATAATTATTAGAATGAATCATCAAGAAGATACCGAGCTGGTAATATGATTATAGATTTACCCTAGGAATTAGTGTCTATCATGAGAATATATTGGGTTTTATTATTATTTATCATATTTTAATTAAGATTCATTTGTGATGATGAGATTAATACTATATTTATGCTGTATGTTTGGTGATATGTGGGTGTTTTATTAGTAATATATATACTCACCCCTTTATAGGATCTTTCTGTAAATAATATGTGTTATAAAAATTACAGGACTTTCGGTTCTGACCTTGGTTGAACAAGAGTAGGTTGAGAATAGTTGATCTCGATAGACCTTTTTTCCAACCATGTGGTTTATTTGAAAACAATCTCCTCTTTATTAGTTGGTTAACCTCTTTTTACAACTTTGGTGGGCAAGTATTTTTCACTTTGTTCTTTCTTGTACTTGTGTCATACTCTGATGTTGGATATATATGTATGATATATTTTGGTATTAGTTGTATTTTGACTTTCATAATTTTTTTTATATTTGGATATGTTTTTATGTTTACATGTACCTTTGGAAAAGTCCTCCAATGTTTGTGATGTTCCTACTTTGTGCTAGTATCCATCCCCTAGCCAATTGAAGGTGATCATGGGGCGTCAACATGGATTACCACTAGTCTGGCAGGCCCCAGTGGGTAATATCCTAACACATCATAACTTTAAAACAAATATATGAAAACTATATTTAGTAACTACATTTTATATAATAAATTTTACTACTAATCAAGCTCAAGGTAGATGAAAACTAAATCTTATGTTAACATTCCAAGTTTGCAATTCAAGGATTTATTATTTTATTAGAAATAATTTAACAGTTTTGAAATTAATCATACACATACTCACAATATAATATTTTTATCCTTGAATAATACATGGAATAAACTTTAAATAAATGAACATTTTAGAAAATGAATTAGGAGATAAGTATCTTTAACACCTCGAGCTTTTGTGAATTATATTTGTTTTAAATTAATTTATCTATTTGAAAATTTTCATTTTAGGTGACATTGTAAATAGTTCTTTAAATATATATTAATTAACTAAGTCAAACATTCCTTTCACATGGAAGCAACTTGGCTTGCGTCACACACAATACCGTCTTGGTTTGCGCTACAGGAAGCACCAACTTGGCGTACGTTACATGCAACAACAAGTTTCTACAAAGATTAATTTTATTATAATTTTTAAATGATTTAATTATAACCTAGCCATTAATTTTTTTTATATAAATATTAATAAATAAATTAAAAATATTTTTTATTATGGCTTTATAGAAATAACACATTTGATAAGGAAAGATATAATTTTTGGTAAATCCAAATTTGTTTAAAAATACTATGAAATACACTTCATGTCTTTCTATAAAAAATAATAAAATTAATTTTTGAAACATATAGAAATTTAATTTGTTAAAATAAACTTCATTTTTAATTTTTTTTTATAAATAGCGTGGGTGAATTTTTGACATTTTTTTGAGATACTTCATTTTTTAATGAATTGTGAAAATACTTCATTTTAGTTAAAAAATCATTTTTGTTTAAATAATTAGTAATTTTTAATTACATTTAAATTTTCTATGGTAACATTAGATCAATTATACATCTATTAATACAATTTAGTTCATAATAATTAATTTTACTTTGAAATTAAATATAAAAATTTAATAAACTTTTGAACTTTTTTCTACTTTAAATACGAGTAATTTCATCTCATCTGGGGGATTAGAATTAATATTATTTATTTACAATTCAATAAATTAGATTTATAAAACCTAAAATACTCCATTCTAATCAGTATAAGATTTATTTTCTAATAATATCAAATTAATTATTGACCAGAAATATTAGTAAAAGTGATTAAAATCAAACACAGTGATTAATGTCAAATTAAGATTAATTAGAGACGAAACCTTAATCTTAGGGACCCAAATGACCCATAAAATTTTCAAAAACACTTTTTATATCCATATTTATTCTATAAAAAATTAATTTTTTTTGTTTTATTTTTAAAAATTTATTTCAGTAAGATCATGTGAACACATAACCTATTTTAAAAAAATACCAAGTGAGTCCTTGTCCTTCCCTATAAAAGTACACCACCTCTCCAACATACTCAAACCTATAAAAAATATTCCTTTTTTCCAAGATCTTCCCAATACCCTTACCAAAATCCCACCATTTCTATTATAAAACTTACATTGGGAATAATAGAAACGAAAGAAGCATTCTTCCATAAACCAAAAGGAGCTACCTGATTAAGAGGTAACATCTTCACTTATGTCCTTTATTTTATTTTCCTTCTCCACCCTCCACTAAATTTATTTTATTTTTTATAAAAAAAATATACAAAATATACTAGGATGTTGTTATGATAATTATTTCACCTAATCTTACATACACCTCTATATAATGGGTAACAAACATACTGTTTACGTGTAAGACGAACTACCGCCTCACTAAACAATAAGTGTTCAATTTTCCTCACCGCCTATCATTGTGGGAATTATGATGGAAAATATGTTTATATATGTTATATTATCTATATATTATTTATTTGAGATTTTTTAATCTTTTTACAACACATAACCTTCTTAATTTCTATTTTTTGTTAATATGATAAATTCATTTGAGGAAGTGCTGACTACCCTCCTCAAAGCAATATGATTCGTTGATACACTACATGGATTATAAAAAGGATGGTTTTAGTGAATGTATATTATATATATAATTTAATAAATCTAATTTAATAATTATATATATATATATACATATATGTATTTTACTTTCTTTCTTTCAATATGATAATTTAACAGAAATAACGTTCATTGGTACGTACTACCTAACGTCTCCATGAATGGTGTATTCCATTTCATAATAATATATTATATATATTATTATAATTAAAATATACTGAATATAAATGTTATTTATATCATGTTTTACATTATTTAAATTAGGATATATGTGTAAGGATTAATTAAATAACAAATTAAGACACATGTGAAGAATAAAGCGAAAATTACCCAAAATGAAACCTTAACACTGGATGGTTAATTGGAGGGTAATATAAGGTCATAATCAAAAAATATATGGAATTATATATAAAAATAGGTTTATATGAAAGAGTTTTTTCAAAATTATATTTATTATATATGTGGTTTGAATGAGTATGATGAGAGTGAAGAGACAAGGTAACCTCAATTTTTATTTCCATGAGATACATGCTATGTTCTCCACTCTTTCATTTTGTGTGTTGTATGAACATCCCAAGATTGTATTCTATATATTTTATATTTTTAATTTATGGGTATTCACATATGCATTTTATTATCATTCTTTCATGGGGCATACGTTTCCAAAGTTATCAAATGAGTGGAATAGTTTTGTCTCAATTTTACTTCTTTGAGACTCATATCTTGTTATGCACCTAAATTCACTTTAGAAGTGTATATTCTTCCATTATACATGATATATTATTAATTAAATTATTTTCATTATATTTTAATATTCATGTAATTTCTATTTCTTACATGGGGTGTATAACCCAATTAACCAAGTTAAAAGAGTTTATAGTGACAATCTTATCACATTTCAAGATAATATATTTTGATACTTCCTTTGATGAAATATTATTATCCATAAATCAAGAACATTCATGAATTTTCTTCTCCTGTATTTATTAATAATTTATTCATATATCAGTACCCTTTATAAAACTCTTTGGTATGTTAGATAGTTAAGAAAGTGTTTTGAGGATGCCCGACTTTACCCTCTATTTGGTCAGAAATCTATGTTCCTTAAAAACCATGTTTTCTAATAAGTATTTTGAAGAATAAGGTGACATTATAATTTAATAAATGGAAAAAAAATTATCCATTTTTTCTTTAACCAATCTCTTAAAAGGATTATTATTATTTCTTTCAAAATGAGGGATTTTTATAACCCCTTTATTGTGAAAAAAGAAATGTTCTTTTTACCACGTACAACATGTATAGATTTTACAACTGTTATTTCTTTTAAAATTCCTTTGATTTTTAAAGGGTTAATTTTTATGAAAATGTTTTTTAAAAATTTATTTCAAGGAAAATTGTTTTCAATTTGTTTTTCAACCCTTATTGATTTGTTTTCAATGTATTTTAAGAGAAATAGTTTTCTAGAAATTTTTATGTTATTTCATATGTTTTCAAGAAAAAAAGGTAATTTAAATATTATTAATCATTATTTATATGTTTTCAATGTGTTTTCAATGAAATGGGTTTTAAAACAATTACAGTCTTCATTCATATTTCTTCAACTAAAATGGTTTTGAAAACATTTTCAAGATTTTGTTTTTATGTTTTCAAAGTATTGTCACTAAAATGGGTTCCAAAACTTTTTCAATATTTCATTATATGTTTTCAAATTATTTTAAAATAAATGGTTCTAAAAACATTTTCCATCCTTCATTACAAGTTCTCAATGTGTTTTAAAATAAGATGGTTTTTAAAAACGTTTAGAACTAATTTTATATGTTTTCAAGGAAAAATGTTTTCTAAATGATTTAAAGCCTTATTTTATAAGTTCTAAAGGTTTTTTATAAGAAATTTATTCTAAAATTGTTTTATGTTTTAAACTTATTTTTCAAATAATAAAGAATATTTTGTATAAGAATATTTTTCAAAAGATACTTAAAACTTATTTTTCATCTAATATTAAATCCATTGATGTTACTCATTCCCTTATATAAAATTATCGAATGGTTCCATTCATATTATTTCTATGAATAAGTTATGATTAATTTCATGGTCTTTATGATATCCATTTATCTTTAATTGGTTATATGTTTATGAAATCTATTTCTCTTTTATAGATTACTCTTTTGAAGAAATAATTACGAAATATGTATCTTTTTCCACAGCTTCTGATATTTTTGCATCCTTATGATACCTATTTCATTTCATGTGTTGGGATATGATTATTTAGGATCTTATATAATATGTATGAATGATTACATTATGAGATCGGAGGGACCAACATATCCCTCTATTGCATTGGGTAATGATTTATATCTCATGAGATAAAAATGGACAGAATGAGAAATGAACTCAATTCTATATTAGAGGGCGGGAATGTGAAATAAACTCAGTTTAGTATTATAGGGAATGAATGAGAAAGGAACTATATTCAGTAATATAGGGATGAATCAAGGGGTAAACTCAATTCATTATTACATGGATGGAACAGTGTGTGAAACCAATTTAGTAAAGGATTTTTTCACTAACATTGTCTTAGCAGAAATGCCTTGACTACAATATAAGTCATTGTATATGCTTATGTGTTTTCCATAATTCCATGTTTTATTTCTATGTTATGATTTTATGTATTATTTTATTTATTTAACTAATATTAATGTCTTATAAACTACCAAACTTTATACAATGATACATATATATGATCTTTGATATGAATGGTATGATATTCTATTTCCATGATCATGTCCTCATAACCTTATTCTCATGATTATTCGTAAATATCTCCCTTGTTTACCCTTATTGAGCATTTGAGCTCACCCCATTATTATGTTTCCTTTATCTACGTTATTAATATAGGTTTTAGGTAGAAATAATAAGGTTTGGGATCTTTATGGGCGAGGTTGAAGATCTTTCACTAGGATAGGATATTTTGTTTGCATGTTTCCAAATACACTAAACTATTACGGTCCTTAAGATTGTGTTTTTCTAATGTACATATTATTCAAATAAAATGATGTAATATCCATGTATGTTATGGTTGGTAAGCTATAATATCTAAAAACTATAAATAAATTAAAATCTAATTATAAAAAATTAAAAAACTAGGTTTTTGTTATGAACATTCCATAATCTTTACTACAAACACTTTATACTCATATCATAATTTGAGAACTTTATATTATTCATTATAATTAATTTTAATTTAAGTAAATACGATATTCAATGAATTAAATTTTTTTATAATTCATCCTTTATTATTTAAACATTTAAGAAAAACTAAATATCCTACAATTAATTATTTTTTGAGCATTTATAAAACAAATAAAAAAAATTTGACAAGGTTTCAATAATTTCTCAAAAATAAATAATAAATTTGTACAATTGAAATTAATTAACTATAAACCATTTATAATTTAAATATTAGAACAATTTATTTTTCTTTATTTTTTTATTAATGAAATACTTATGAATAAATCTATAATATTCCATATAATCACTTTAAATAAAAATTATAAGATATTATTTATAAATTTATAAATTATATTTTAATATTGATACTTAATATTAAAGTCATATATATAATTAATATTTCAATTAATTAATCATAATCACTTTATATTTAATTTCTTTATGAAATAATTTATTAATTTTATAAGTATTTGAAAATAAATTTTTCCATTATTTATAAATATTTTATAAATAATTAATTCAATTAATAATTGAAAATAAATAAAAATAAATTCTTCTATAAATAATTCTATTCTACGATTTAAACGAAATCATATATTATTATTGATAGTTCACAACCCCATAATTTATAAATCGTACATTATGATTGATAATAAGTTATTGAATATGAAAAAATTATGGCACATTATCAGTATTAATTGAACTTTATGACTCAAATTTGAATAACTACTTATAATATCAGATGGAATATTTAATGATATGAATCTTATCATTGTTATGATTTTGTGATCTAATTTAGGATATATAGTATAGGAAATTATATTCTATGATGGGAGGGATCTATATACTATGACTAAAGGAAATATATAGATTTATACCATTTTGTAGTTTATGATATACAATATCATATTTCATGATATAAAGCCCACAAAAAATATAAAATGTCATATTGAATGACTGGATTGTGATATGAAATATGATTTTAGAAAATAAAATTTCCCACATGATTTCATGAATCTAAATTCATGGGACTCTTTGATACCACATATTGGATTACTATGTGTCTATTTAAAATTAATACGAACAATAAAAGTGATTCAGTGGTTTGTTGGGTTCTATCTCCTCTCAGGTGAGTTTCACTAGGGTTTGTTGTGCCGGATGCGGTCGGTTTGTCTGGTGGCGGTGGGATTTTCTGTTCTTTGGTCTGGTTTTTTCTTCTGTGGCATGGTGATTTAGTTGATGCGGGTTGAAGGCGGTGTCGTGATGAAACGAAGACGATGGTGATATCTTCTGGTTTTGTTCTTTGCGGGTTTCTGAACCGCATTGAGCTATTTAGGGTTGAATTTGTTCCCCAATGGTTCAAGGACGATTTGAGTCGATGTTGCGATTCCTTTTAGGTGAATGGTTCGAAGAAGGCTGTGATACGTTCCCCAATGGTTCGAGGATGTTTTGAGTCGATGTTGTGATTCCTCTTCGGTGAATGGTTCGAAGATGACTGTGATATGTTGTTTTTTCGGTGACGTCAAGGTGAAGTGAAGAGCAGTTCCGTCTACAGTTCCATAGTTAGGTGCCGCGTGGTGATCCGGCGTTTGGAGGAGTGGTTGATTTGTCATGCTTCTCGAGGTGTGTGGATCGAGGCGATCATGTGGATCGGTCTGATTTGAATTTTGAAGCCCGAGGCGGTGCGTGTGGCTCGAGGCGTCGAAGGCGGTGCTTTTTAAAATTTTGAAGCATGTCATTTGAATTTTGAATTTCAAGTTCTAGTGTTGTGGAATTGAAGTGAATCTGTAAGGGGTACCAGGAACCCTTAATCCGGTCTCATGGGAACCAGCTACCCTCAAACCGGCCATTAGAAAATTAAAAAAATGATTTCCAGGGATAAGTCCTAAGCTCAAGATCTCTATTCATAGAGTAAATGAAATCTATAAAAAAATTAAAATGACGAATACTATAAATATGTACCTCAAACTATTGAGCCACTGCAGTTTCTCACACTCTATAACATGGGTTTAAAAAAGATCACTAAAAGGCTATCTAGATGACATCCCCTTTGTAAGAAATATCCATGGATTGAGTTTAATCTCTCATTGTATGAGAGGGATCCTCAATTATTCAAGGTATTCTTGAACCTTGGGTGTAAATAAGATAACGGTAAGAGAGATATAGTGGTAGTAAGTCTATGTATAGTGACATAGGATTAACATAAATGGATATTTAATTGTTTTAGATGAATATTTAGTATATTTTAAAAATACTTTCCTAATGACCTTTATAGTTTAATATCCTTGGAAACATGGAAAGAAAATATTCTATCCTGGTAAAATATCTTCAAGATATCTAATAAATATCTACACATTTACTAATTTTACCTAAATATTTTCCTTATAACCTGGAGAAAGGAAACATAAGAAATGGGTGAGCTCAGATTCTCCATAAGGGTAAATAAAGAAAAATTTGTATGCATAACATGAACAAAAGGCTATAGAACTTGAGTATAAAATTTTAATATCATACCCTACATATCAGATATCAAAAAAATATTGGCAGTTTATAAGACAAGAATTATAAATAAATATTTAAGATAATCAATGAAAGCATATCATTGGAATAAAACATGGAATTGTTGTAAACACATATAAAACCCTATGTCAAGGTCACCTACTAAGGTCTTTGTAACATTTTAGCATTGGGTTAATCATCTGTGTACCTGTTTCGAGCTTGGGATTCCCTCCTATGTACCCTCTTATATAAGGATTGGGATTTCCTTCAATGTACCCTCTTGTTTCCAGCTTGGGATGTACTCCGATATGCCCTCTTGTTTCGAGTTTCAGATGTCCTCTGGTTTACCCACTTTTTTTGAGCATGTGATTTCCTCCCATTGACCCTCTTTTTTTTTGAATGGGATTTCTTCCCATTTACCATCTTCTTGGGTCTTGGGATTCCCTCCCATGTACCCTTTTATCTCATAAAAAAATTTATCATTACCCATTTCATTGGAGGGAGATATAGGTCCCACCCATCACTTAATGAAATCATATCTGCATTTTCCACAAAAAATTAATAATATGATGACCCATTAAAAAATATGAGTTTTATAAAAATCAAGTCATAACCCACAAAATGAAATGGTTATCATCAATATTTTATCACATAATAACTTATGGTAGAGAGATAGGTTTCGAAATTATTTTATCAGATCCTAACCTATTAAAATTAGTGGGTTCCAAAAGCATATAACCCATGGGAGAGAAACAGATTTTTATAATCATATAAAACATAGAAGATAAACGGGATTCATAAATACCATGACATTAAGCATAAGCATTTATATAAATGATATTAATGGAACCTTTTGATCATTTCATAGAAGGGCATGAGTAATGATGCACCCAATTTGTGTATACATTTTCACATACTTTATAGAAAATAAGAACAAGTTTTCAGCAATTACTTACTACTTAGTGGAAAAATAATTTGATTTTGGTAATCTTGTTCACTTTCAAGAGATTTATGGCCAAATATATAGAATAGGGGAGAATTGAGAAAATTTTACAAACTACACGGCATATACTTCTACACACGCCATGTACATTCAAACTCAGACATAGATTGACTAGGACAAGTACATGCCCAAGTAACCAGAAGTCGGTACACAACTTGGTCACACTATAAACACCATGTACACCCTTCTAGAAGTAGTTGGCTGATGAGAAGAAGTCTACATGCCCATGTGGCCAACTGACTAGGACACACTATGTTCAACCTATACACGTTGTATTTACCTTTATAGAAGCATTTGGTGGCCGAAAAAGAGACTACACGCCATGTATAGTGGCTCTACATGTCATGTATATCTACCTACCAGGAGGCACTGTGTTCCAAGTCAAAGATTGTGTGTTAGGCTGCCTACCAACAAAGAAAACAATGACGAAAGCGCATTGACAAAAGTACACACCATGTACTTTTTACACACACCGTGTAGTTGTATTTCATTTAAATAGAGGCATTGGCCTCGAGTTTGAGAGGAGAGAAATTGTGGAGAGAAAGGATTGAAGGACTGAAGGAGATAAGCTCTTCTTCCATTCTACCACCATTATACTAATTCACCATTCTACCATTCTACCGAAGAGTCACTCTATCCTCAAAGTTTCAAGCAATGACCACGTCAGATATTGAAGATTTTGTGCTTATCTTTGCCTCTATGTGTAACTAAATACCCAGTGTGTTGGGGTTATGGGAGATGTAAGAGTTGTAATATAGATTAGTTTCTATGAATGTGTTTGTTCTTTTTAACATCTTCTTATTCTTCTTAAATCTCTTCATCTTGTCACTAAAAATTCTGAACCAGACCAAGGGTAAAATTTTCAGGGATTTAAAAGAAGAATAAAAATGAATATTTTCATGATCATTGTAAGTATTTTTTCTATAAAAAATGGACTAATCCAAATAAATAATTTTTGGACACTAAAAACCGGATGAAGGAGTTAGTTTCTTGAGCTCTAAATATAAGTTTAATGGACCAAGTAAACTTTTTTACAAATTGAACCCAAATTGTTGGGTCATTATGAACAACACAACCTCATTAGCAATTGGATTTAAAAATCAACTTCTCATAAATCCATAACCCCATTGCATTTATCTCTTTATTATCATCAAAAAAATTCCATATTTTATTTTATTCATTAAGTAATTTATTAAAGAAACATAAAACCATTTATTCTCTTTATCCAAACATAAAACATCGACTCAAAATTAATCACACTTCACTAAGAAAAAAACAAATTTGTTTCGAAAAGGAAAAAATAACTTTTTTCCTATGGATCGAACCCTTACTGGTACTATACTCATTAGGGTAAAAAATAATTTGGGACACCGATAACATACCTTTGGTGAAACGACTCACCGAATTTTGGCACTGCTGCCGAGGAATTAAGTAAAGATAATTTTTTCCTTATTTTAATTAAGTTTGTATTATATTTTAGTGAAAATAGAAATCACAAATTCTAAAAAATCTCTTTTCTAATCTCATTTCTATTTATCTTTCATTTTCCATGTTTACGCTCGGTCTGTTTTGTATTGTGCATTTCATTAGGTGTATGAGCTGCTACCTCACATGTTCCAAGAATGCTGACTCGTCCGGGTTTTTCCAAATTGACCTAGAGATCGAACATATGCTTTTGAGGTGCCAATGTACACTCATGACTGAGAAAAATCACTATAGAGACCCAAAGCTTGACGTACATGGACATTACATTACTTTTGTGGAATACTTAATACATAACAAAAATAGACACACAAGGACCGTAATAGTTTAGTGTCTTTGGAAACTCAGAATATAAACTTCTAATCATGTTGAAATATCTTCAACAACTCCCTTAACGATCTTCCCCTTTTTTTCCTCACCTAAAACCTTTATTTACTTCCTAGGGCAAATAAAACATAAAAATGGTGAGCTCAAATGCTCAGTAAGGGAAAACATAGATATCCCAAAACAATCCATAAACATTTGGAAGCAAAAACATGATCATTAAATTGAAACATCAAAATCTTGAGAAAAGAAATAAATTGTGGAAGTACGTAAGGCATATATCATAATAGAACATCAACCATGATAAAATATAATGGGAATAAAACATGTAATTATGTCAACCATTCAGCACATCTTATGATTTCCATAGTATCCAAGGCATTGCTGCCAAGACCATCTTAGTGGACAAAGTCCCTTTCTGAATCGAGTTCACTCCTCGTTTCAGTCCAGTAACACTGAACCGGATTAACTTACCATTCTAGCCATGTCTATCTCATGAGATATAAATCTTTACCCATTTCATTGGAAGGAGATATATGTCCCACCCATCTCATAATGAAATCATTCTTACTTGTGCCACAAAATAAACATACATTATTCATAATAACCCAATAAATAAAATGGGTTTCATAAACATCATCCCATCATCACATAATACATATAAAAAGAAATTGATATCATTTCATAATAAGAAAAGTGAAACCATATAAATCATAGAGACATGATACTTGAAACATACACATATGAAATAATTTCATCTTATATGAAAAATGGTTTTGATAAAACACTTGAAATGAATTCTTGAGGAAAATATCCTTTCTTCTTCAAAATCAATCTCTTTCGACAAAATGTCATGAAATTTTAAAAGAAAGAGATTTTTTAAAAATAGTCATGAAATATTTTGGAGGAATATTCATGAAAATAAGTCTTTATAAAAATTGTAAAAATCCTTTCATGCCATATAAGTTTTAAAAAAAATTCTTCTCGTACATTTGCCAGAAAAGTCAAAAAAAAGTACCTTGTAACGTAAAAAAAAGAAATATTCCTTAAATACCATGTAGTAAAAGTAAAAATGGGTAAAAGGAATTTAAACATACATAAAACACTTTTAGAGATCATGTACATGGATAATAACAATAACCCCAGTAAATACTTACGTATAAGCAATCTCTGATAAAAATGAGATTTGCAAAATTATCCCTTACCTTAGGTCCGATATGCTTCATACATTTATGAACCTCCTGTATAATGATTTAAATAATTTCATTGACTTATTAAAGAATCAAATTCATTGTTATTATATCATATATGGTTCACTTATGACTTTATATTACCCGTTCTTTTGTAAGTTCCATGTTAAAGCAGTGTTTTGGGTTAAATCGTTTTATTTATCGTACGTGTTTGGATTTGTTGTTCTTGATATTATAACTTAAATCCTGATTTACTTAATTCCAGAATTTAAAACATTATTTACATATAATATATATTTTAGTATATTCATATATATATGATAGATCGATTAAATGAAATGAAATACACCGTTCATGGTGATGGTAGTTCGTACATATGCATGAACGCTGTTTTCATTTCTCTACTGAATTGAATGAAATTAAGTAGATGAAATACATATATATACACATAAATCAAGTATCATTATTATGTCATATATTTCATGATTACTTATTATATATACTTTGTAATCATTCATGAATGGTTAACATGGAGAATGAATCTCATCGCGTCGTGGAGACGGTAGTCTGTACGTACGCACGAGCGATGATATCATTCCCATGATCTTGGAATTGTATTGGAGTGTATGTATACTATTTCAGAATCAATATCACCTTAAAATAATCATATATAGTTATTATTTACACCATTATACCCATCCAAGTAAGGTGGTGGTGGAAAATAGATTACACCACAGCGTGGAGACGGTATTCTGTATGTACGCAGGCGCGGTGATTTCGTTTTCCGTAGGATGGATAGATGGTGAAATAGGGTTGTTTCATACATATAATAACATATCAGTATATGAGTTATACTGATGTTATTACTTAATAATGAAACAACTGAAGAAGAAGAAGTGGAAGAAGAAATAAAGTTGAATGAATCGGTAACGGACATTACCTCTTCTTTGAAGCGCCTCTTTGAGACCTCCTCTTAGGGCACCAAAATTGGTATTTGGAGAATACCGGGACCTCTAGGATGTTTTTAGGAAAGTTTAGAAGAGAAATTTGTAGGGTTTGGCCGACCTTGAAGGCTCAAAGTGGTGTGAGGAAGAGAGGGAGGAGGTTCCCTTTTATAAGGGAGGAGAAGGGCACCTTTGGAATAACTAAAAATATTATTTTATTATAAAGTCATATTCGGTTTTTAATAGCTCCAAATTGAGTTATTTAGAAGATAAGGTGGGTATGGGTCCAAATCCTCTCATCCAATATAATTTAGACAAGTTTAGGTTTCTATTTTAACCTTATCATTTATATTTAACTTTAAGTTAAATGATTTTCTTTTACTGTGTCTTCTTGTTTTCTTACACTATAAGGTTAATAAACATAATATAAAAAGAACAAAATAACCCCAAGTTGTTTATTATTAATATATATAACCTTATCTAAGTCATTTGGTCGAATTATATATTTTTACGAATACAATAACAAATAATAATATAATATTTGTTTTAAAAACTATTTTATGTCAATTTTGACACTATTTGGTAATTGATTTTTGTGAAAATCATAACAGAAATATTATTTCGAAAAAAGTTAATTAAATCAATAATAACATGTTATATTAACATAGGTAATTATTGTAATTCATAAAAAGTCTCAAATTACATTTATTTGGGTATTTATAACGACAATTATGTCAATATTTCATTAATAATATAATTACTGCATCATCATTGTGTCATAAATAAATTAAATTATTTAATTTCTAAAAATTAAAAATAAAATACCATTATGTTGGAAACCTTTTTATATTTATAATTAATATTTATAGTCGAATTTATATTATGTATAACCCTATATTAAAAATTATTTACTTATTAAACATTGATTTTAACTATTTTAACTCTTCTATAAATAAATTAATAATAAATGTCCTAATCTAATCCAAGTGGGCCTAAATAGTCATATTTTATTCCTAAGGTTGTTTTTGGTCGAATTACACTTATCCAATAGAATTAGGACATGTGTTAGGGTAAAAATAATTTCATTTTTACCCTTAATTACCATATTTACTTTTAACCATGGTAAATAAAAGTAAAAAGTTACTATTCACCAAAAATTATTTTCATCTCATTGAACCACATTTTACTTACTGACATCAACCGTGTCTCTCAGATTTTTGAAATTCCATTCACAATAGCGGTAAAATTATGTTTTATGTAAATTTGCAAATTCTCCTAGGAGGTGGGTAAAAGGCGGTCAAAAGTTCAATAAAATTTTTATATATATAAAATTATTATAAAATGACATCAATGAATTATATTGAACTTATATAGGTATTATGTGTCAATTTTGACCTAAAATAAATTTAAATAAAATAAATAATTATTTGAATAAAAAGTCGGTTTTTAAATAGTAACCCAGTGTTTTCACTATTCATCAAAAATTGAAACTTTTCAGAAAAATACCAAAATTTCACCCTAGGCTAATTTCGATATTCTGAATCCAAAGATGAATTCCATTTTGAAATATGAAATTTAAAAAATTTCAAAAAGTGGTTATTACTATTCATAACAGCTAGTTTTAATAATATTTTAATAACATATCGTTGTTTAGTGAAACTCGGTATTGCGTACAACACACGCTATCGAGGAAGGTCGTGATTGCGTGTAATGCAGCCAAGTTAGGGTTGTGTGTTGTGAAAGACTCCTTTGCTGTAGCATACAACACAAGACATCAATAAAATTAAAAATAATATTTTTCATAAAATCTCGGGGTGTTACATTCTACCCCCCTTAAAATGAATTTCACCTTCGAAATTCGTCGGGGTTATAAATGGTTTACTACATGAAATTTTCTTTAATAGAAACCCACATCATAAAAAGGAATACCAAAACCAATCTTTAAAAACTAAAGTATGAAATATAATGGTTACCCAAATTAACTATTCACTGGGTTTCCACATAGGAGAACATAGGTGAAAATATGGGTTTGGAAGAGAAACCTAACCATCATGTTCTGATGGAGAGTGGTAGAGAACATGGCTATGAAAAAAGCCAACAACCACAAAGACATAGATTTGTGATGATCTAAGGTACCATCTGATTCATCGAATATAAGGGAACTAGGACAACATTTTTGGTTTTCAAGATCATTTCCCTAAAGTTGATGAATTAAAAGAAATACTTACAAGATTTTGGTACAATTTCACTGTTGTTTGTGAATTGAACCATTTCCACTTCATCCATTAAAGAAATGAAGTTGAATTTGTTATTCATGATGTGTTAGCAGATCATGTGATAGAATGATGGGTCATTCCATCAGTTTCAAACAAAAGGTTAGAAAAAGTTATCAGTCCATCTTATGGTTAGATTAATCGTATATGGTTCCAAAAATGAACTTATACTGCATATATCATACCGCTTAATAAAATAAAACTAGTTTCTAATAACCAGGGACTTACTGTAGGCCAGTGGTAGGTGATAAATGCCAGTCGCATTTCGGTTGTGGGTTCGATTCCCACAACCTTGTCCGACGCGATGGGTTTTCACCCATCCTGTAGGTTATCCTTTTTCTAAAACTACATTACTATAACATCCCATCAATAATATCGAAAAAACTTCTATCCTTAAACAATACTAACTTATGTCTAACATAATCCTTTCCAATATTTAGGCTTATCCATAATACTGCAGTCCACTCTCATAATATAGTGAAAATGATTAACAGAGATTTCATATAACAAGGATGTTAATACCATCATTGATCCCCATATGTCATAATATATGTCTTGTTGGTCACATTCCAAACATTCCAAGTCCTTAATCATGTATTCTCTTGAAAAATGAATACCCATTGAATCTTAGTGAAAACATGAGTGTTGTCAAAATTTAACTCTTTCCATATACCAAAACCCCAAAATTCTATATAGTCAAACCATGATATAACTATTACCTTATATCCTTCATGAGCCCATGAATACTGTCAAACATTTCATTTTCTTCTTATCCCTTCATTATGCGCATAGCATCTTCTTTCCAAAAATATCTCAATCACTTTCCATGGTTTCCGGTAACATAAAATTATTGAAAACCATAATAGACCAATACATAAATATTCCAATATTCCATGATACTATATACAACATTATTTTGGAATCCCATTACATAAACACTTAATCATTACACCACATCATTGTCATATTCAACATCACCAATAGTGATTGCATGTGACTTCCCTTTGTCCTTTTCCTTAAGTGGTTGCTCATGTCGATCATCATTAACCCTTGTATTAGGGAATTGATTAGCTTAATGTCCTATTTCATTGCACTTGAAGCATTGAAGTGTTGGTGGTGCGTTCTCTGCAGTCTTTTCTTTATTCACACCATTCGAAACCCTTTTTCCATTACTTCGACACTCAGCTGCTTGATGACCTTCTTTTTCACACTTAAAACATTTTCTAGTCCCTTAAAGACAATCTACGCCATGCTTCTTTCCACACTTTGAGCATAAGGAAACATGCATCTTCTTTTCACCATTATTCTGAGATTTCTACTTGAACTCCATCTTTCGTTTCTTTTCAAAACCATGACATGGATATGTAACACCAACTTCCATTTCTACCTTGATAGCACAACGCACAATTTCTTCATAGCTACTGAAGACTCTTATGGCTAATGCCCTTAGAAGAATTTTTTTTAAGCCACTGAAGAATCAATCAACTTTACTTTCAGGTTCGATGATACAGCCAGATGCATACCTTGCAAGCCTTGTAAAATTCACTTCGTATATACTGATAGATTCATCATCCTTTTTCTTTAGTTCAAGAAACTCCTTCTCCATATTTTTTTGAAGAATAGGAGGGAAGTACTTATTGAAAAATAAGTTCTTGAACGCGTCCCATTCCATGGACTCAATTTCATCTCTTGGCCTCGTATTCTTGATAAGATCCCACCATTGATCAGCTTCACTTTCCAAACGATATACTGATAAGATGACTTTATCATGTTCAGAACATTGAAGAACTGAAAATATATTTTTAGTGGTACTGATCCATTGTTCTGCAACAAGTGGATCAGAAGACCCACTGAAAGAAGGTGGTCGTTGCCTCATGAAGGACTCAATAGAATATTATTCCCTTCTCTGCTCATTTGGAAGTCCAGAATGATTCATAGATTGTGTAAGTATAACAATAAGATTTTACACTCCATTTCCCATAACATTTGTTTGTTCAGGAGGACAATCATTGCATTGTCCATTACATTGATCAACATGGTTCCTTCGAGTTCCAGCCATCGTCTAAACCCCAAAAAGAATAGTGTGAGAGGAAAAAATCATGCTAGGAAAAACAACATAATAAAGGGGGAGTACCTTCAATATCTAACATCTTAGGTTAAATTCTAATATCATTACAGTAGTTCTAGGACTATATCCTATACATATACTTATCCTTAGGGACATCCGTAGACATACCTTAGAAATATCTCTAGGGATCTCACTAACGTTTTCGCATCCTAGTTTCCAAAGGTTGAATGAACCTTTCCTCTGATACCAACTATAGAGACCCAAAGCTTGACGTACATGGACATTACATTACTTTTTCAGAATACTTAATAAATAACAAAAATAGACACACATGGACCGTAATAGTTTAGTGTCTTTAAAAACTCAGAATATAAACTTCTAATCATGTTGAAATATCTTCAACAACTCCCATAACGATCTTCCCATTTTTGTTTCCTTACCTAAAACCTTTCTTTATTTCATTGGTCAAATAAAACATAAAAAAGGGTGAGCTCAAATTCTCAGTAAGGGAAGACATAGATATCATAAAACAATCCATAAACATTTGGAAGAAAAAACTTGAACATGAAATTTAAACATCAAAATCTTGAGAAAAGACATAAATCGTGGAAGTACGTAAGGCATATATCATAATAGAACATAAACCTTGATAAAATATAATGGGAATAAAAAATGTAATTGTGGAAACCATTCGGCACATGTTATGATTTCCATATTAGCCAAGGTATTGCTGCTAAGACCATCTTAGTGGACAAAGTCCCTTTCTGAATCGAGTTCACTCCACGTTTCAGTCCTGTAACACTGAACCAGATTAACATACCATTCCAACCATGTATATCTCATGAGATATAAATCATTACACAATGTATTGGAGGGATATATAGGTCCCACCCATTTCTTAATGAAATCATTCTTACTTCTGCCACAAAATAAACATACATCATTCATAATAACCCAATAAATAAAATGGGTTTCATAAACATCATCCCATCATCACATAATCCATATAAAAAGAAATGGATATCATTTCATAATAAGAAAGTGAAACCATGTAAATCATAGAGACACGATACTTGAAACATACACATATGAAATAATGTCATCTTAGATGAAAAATGGGTTTGATAAAACACTTGAAATGAATTCTTGAGGAAAATATCATTTCTTCTTCAAAATCAACATCTTTCCACAAAATGTATTGCAATTTTAAAAGAAAAGTATTTTGTTGAAAATACTCATGAAATATTTTGGAGGAATCTTTTTGAAAATAAGGCTTTATAAAAACCATAAAATCCTTTCATGCCGTATAAGTTTTAAAAAAACATTCTTCTCGTACTTTTGCCAGAAAAGTCAAAAAAAGTACCTCATAATGTAAACAAAAGAAAGATTATTTACATACCATGTGGTGATAGTAAAAATGGGTAAAAATGACTTTAAACATACATAAAAACACTTTTAGAGATCATGTACATGGATGATAACAATAACCCCAGTAAATACTTACGTATAAGCAATCTCGGATAAAAATGAGATTTGCAAAATTATCCCTTACCTTAGGTCTGATATGCTTCGTACGTTTCTGAACCTCCTGTATAATGATTTAAATAATGTCATTGACTTATTACATAATCATATTCATTGTTATGATATCATATACGGTTCACTTATGTCTTTATATTACCTGTTCTTTTGTAAGCTCCATGTTAAAGCAGCGTTTTGGGTTAAATCGTTTTATTTATCGTACATGTTTAGACTTATTGTTCTTGATATTATTACTTATATCCTGATTTACATAACTTCAAAATGTAAAACATGATTTACATATAATATATATTTTTTTTATATACATATATATATAAGATAGATCGATTAAATGAAATGAAATACACCGTTAATGGAGATGGTTGGCCGTACGTACGCATGAGCACTGTTTTCGTTTCCCTAGTGAATTGAAAGAAATTAAGTAGATGACATACATATATATACACATAAATCTAGTATCATTATTATGTGATATATTTCATGATTACTTATTATATATACTTTGTAATCATTCATGAATGGTTAACATGGAGAATGAATCTCATCGCGTCGTGGAGGTGGTAGTCCGTACGTACGCACGAGCGATGATATCATTCCCATGATCATGGAATTGTATTGGAGTGTATGTATACTATTTCAGAATCAATTTCACTTTAAAATAATCATATATAGTTATTATTTGCACCATTATACCCATCCAAGTAAGGTGGTGGTGGAAAATAGATTACACCACGGTGTGGAGACGGTATTCTGTATGTACGCAGGCTCGGTGATTTCATTTTACATAGGATAACATATCAGTATATGAGTTATACTGATGTTATTACTTCATAATGAAACAACTAAAGAAGAAGAAGTGGAAGAAGAAATAAAGTTGAAAGAATCGGTAACAGACATTACCTCTTCTTTGAAGCGCCTCTTTGAGACCTCCTCTTAGGGCACCAAAAATGGTCATTGGAGAAGACCAGGACCTCTAGGATGTTTCTAGGGAAGTGGAGAAGAGAATTTTGCAGGGTTTGGACGAGCTTGAAGGCTCAAATTGGTGTGAGGAAGAGAGGGAGGTGGTGCCGTTTTATAAGGCAGGAGAGGAGCACCTTTGAAATAACTGAAAATATTATTTTATTATAAAGTCATATTCGGTTTTTAATAGCTCCAAATTGTGTTATTTTGAAGCTAAGGTGGGGATGGATCGAAATTCCTTCATCCAATATAATTTAGACAAGTTTAGGTTTCTATTTTAACCTTATCATTTAGATTTAACTTTACGTTAAATAATTTTTCTTTTACCGTGTCTTCTTGTTTGATTACACTATAAGGTCAATAAACATACTATAACAAGACAAACGAACCCCAAGTTGTTTATTATTAATATATATAACCTTATCTAAGTCATTTTGCTGAACCTTAGATTTTTAGGAATAATATAACAATTAATAATATAATATTTGTTTTAAAAACTATTTTATGTCAATTTTGACACTATTTGGTAATTGATTTTTGTGAAATTCATAACAGAAATATTAGTTCGAAAAAAGTTAATTAAATCAATAATAGCATATAATATTAACATAGAGAATTATTTTAATTAATAAAAAGTCTCAAATTACATTTATTTGGATATTTATACATCAATTATGTCAATATTTCATTAATAATATAATTACTGCATCATTATTGTGTCATAAATAAATTAAATTATTTAAAGTCTAAAAATTACAAATAAAAAACCATTATGTAGGAAATAGTTTTATCTTTCCAATGAATATTTATAGTCTAATTTATCTTATGTATAAACCTATATTAAAAATTATTTACTTATTAAACTTTGATTTTAACTATTTTAACCCTTCATTAAATAAATTAATAATAAATGTCCTAATCTAATCCAAGTGGGCCTAAATGGTCCTATTTTATTCCTAAGGTTGTTTTTTGTCGAATTACATTTATCCAATAGAATTAGGACATGTGTTAGGGTAATAATAATATCATTTTTACCCGTAATTACACTATTTACTTTTAACCGTGATAAATAAAAGTAAAAATTTACTATTCACCAAAAATTATTTTCATCTCATTGAACCACATTTTACTTACTGACATCAACCGTGTCTCTCAGATTTTTGAAATTTCATTTGCAAAAGCGGTAAAATTATGTTTTATGTAAATTTGAAAATTCTCCTAGGAGGTGGGTAAAAGACGGTCAAAGGTTCAATAAAATTTTTATATATATATAATTATTATAAAATGACTCCAATGAATTACATTGAACTTATATAGGTATTATGTGTCAATTTTTACCTAAAATAAATTTAAATAAAATATATAATTATTTAAATAAAAACTCGGTTTTTAAATAGTAACCCAGTGTTTTCACTATTCCTCAAAAATTGAATGTTTTCAGAAAAATACCAAAATTTCACCCTAGGATAATTTCGATATTCCGAATCCAAAAATGAAGTCCATTTTGAAAGATGAAATTTAAAAAATTTCAAAAAGTGGTTATTACTATTCATAATGGCTATTTTTAATAATATTTGAATAGCATATCGTTATTTAGTGAAACTTGGTATTGCGTACAACACACGCTATCGAGGAAGGTCGCGATTGCGTGTAATGCAGCCAAGTTAGGGTTGCGTGTTGTGCAAGACTCCTTTGTTCTAGCATACAACACAAGACATCAATAAAATTAAAAAGAATATTTTTCATAAAATCTCGGGGTGTTACAATCACAACAATTCCCTGGAACAGAACGAGGAAAAAAATCTAGTTATTGTCCAAGGAGCTAGACAACCATTAGGACCGAATGACAATAGGAACCAGCAATCTCTACTTGCTACAGGGTATGGCCCGCAAAAGCTCCAACAATTCCAGCCGGAGTGGATGCCATTAATTTTTTCAGGTTAGGGGCCATACTACGCCCCTTTGAAACAACAATATATCCCAGATCCACTCCCCCATTAGCCACATCTACGCTATACTCTCATGGAATACAACCTACCATCTATCCACAGAGCTGGGACGGGTAGCTTCCATCCACCGGTGTAGGCCCAACACTTTGAAATCTGTCCTAATAACTTTTAGCTGATCTAGAACACCATTCAATTTAGCGGTCTACCTAACGAGGACCCCAATTTCAATCTCTCAAATTTCTGGGAGGTCTACGACACGTTCCATTACCCCGGAGTGTCCACTAATTCCATTTGTCTTTGCCTCTTCCCCTTCTTAGTAAGGTATAAGGCGAAAGACTGGATTAAAGGATTGCTGTAATGATCCATCCTCACATGGGAGGATCTCTCCCAGGCGTTCTTGTCTAAATACATCCCACCCTTGAAGACAGTGACTCTACAGAACGAAATCCACAAATTCCAGCAGCACGACTCGGAGTCATTGTAGAAATCATGAGAGCGCTTCAAGGAGAGGTTGAACAAATTCCCACACCATAGACTCCCACATTGGATGCTGGTCCAAAACCTTCGACGGAGGACTGATGATGAACACAAAGTCTATGGTGGATGCTACTTCTGGAGGTACAGTAATGAGGAAATATTCCGAAGAGCTTTTAAAACTACTAAAAGACATGTATGCCAACAGGTTCCAGTGGAATTCTGAGTGGGGCAGACAGAAATAAGGTATGCATAACATTGATGCTACTATTATTCTTATTGCCCAGTTGGATGCTGTGTCCAAAAAAATTGATGCTATATATCTGAAGGGTGCATCCCAATTACATGCAGCAAACCATATGACATGTAGTGAATGTGGTGATTACCACATCATAGGATAATTCCTGAGTTCAACTAGAGGCACTTCAACAAATAAGGAGAGTTATGTTCCCCAAAACTGAGGGCTAAACTAGTACCAACAGTACCATCACCCAGCATGGCGTGATCAACAAAACACAGGCTGGGGTCAACATCAACAGAATCCTCAACTCTAGTGACCGCCTGACTACAACTAGACCCCTTATCAAAACTAGTACCCAAGCCAGCAACAACCCCAAAAAGTCTATTATCGGCAGTAAGGGTATGAAAACCCTTACCTACAATAGCCACAACAGCCCCCACTTCCACCCGCTCAATAGCCACCTCAACAGGAGAACACCTCAAGGTTAGAGGATATTATGACCAAATTTATATATACTATTATGACCATGTTCCATAATCAGGAGGCTTCAATTAGAGGCCTAGAGAACCAATTTGGATAGTTAGCAAACCAACTCTCGGGGAGGCAACCTGGTACACTATCGGGTAACACTGAGAGAAACCCGAGGGCGGAAGCCCATGTCGTCACACTACGGAGAGGAAAAAATGTACAACAAAACCAACCAACATAGAAAGGAGCATCCACACCACCTATTGAGGAAGAAAGTACAGATATAGAAACCTCCACATCCAAAATCCCATGGAAGGAGGCTTCGTAGAATAAAGGTTAGGAGGTTGTCAAACACTTTGAGCCTGCCTTACCCTTGCAAGAGAGAATAAAGTAGAGAAATCTGGATCACTAGTTCAGAAAATTCATGGATGTGTTCAAGAAGCTACACATAAATATTCCATTTTTAAAGGCACTGATGAAAATGCCCAATTATGCCTAATTTATGAAAGAAATCCACTCCAACAAAAGAAATTTGTAGGATATGGGAACCATTTCCTTAACCAAGGAGTGTTCTTCATTCGTCCAGCATTCGATTCCTCCCAAACACCAGGATCCAGGTAGATTCACTATTCCATGCACTTTTGGACCATGTGAGTTTGGGAAGGCCCTCTGTGACTTAGGGGCCATTTTCAACCTCATTCCCCTCAGAGTTTTCAAAAATCTAGGGCTCAATGACCTGAAGGCTACCCAGGTAGCCCTTCAGCTTGCTGACCAATCCATGAAATATCTAAAAGGGCTACTGGAGGACGTTCTAGTTAAGGTGGGTAGGTTGATCCTTCCTATAGATTTATCATCCTTGACATGGAAGATGACCAGGAGGCACCTCTCTTTTTGGTAAGGCATTTCTTGGAAACTGGGAAGGTACTGATCAACATGCACCAAGGGGAGATAATTTTTCAGGTAAGATATGGGAGATTATCCTACAATGTCCTCAAAGATTTCAAGAATGAATCATTGTATAACCATGAGTAATGTTATGTGGTTACCACTATGAATGATCGCTTGAGTGAAAAAAGGGTTTCTCTTATATGTTCTTTTACCTCATATAACATTATCATTCCGGACATTCTAGTTGAAGAAGCGCCTAAGGACTTGCAATTCCGGAAAGGCCAAGGTGGCCATTATTAGCAATGTGTAGCTGTTATGGATAGTCTGGAATGGGAAAAGGTGTAAACACTTGTACCTTCAATTTTAAAGGTTCATGAACTAGAACTGAAGCATATTCCATCTTTTCTAAAGTACGGGTATTTGGGAGACCATAAATCATTTCCTGTAATATTTAGCGTAGAACTGTCACAGGAGCATGAAGCTTCACTTCTGCAGGTTTTAAAATAGCGAAAGTACACTATTGGGTGGAAAATTTCAGATTTGAAGGGCATCATCCCTACTATTTGCAGCCAGAAGGTGCTGCTTGAAGAAAGTGACAAACAATCTCAGCAAACACAGCGGCACCAGAATCCCCCCATGAAGGAAGTAGTAAAAAAGATAGGTGATTAAATAGTTGGATGCAGGTATCATCTATCCCATCTCGGATAGTCCATGGGTGATTCCCCTATGAGTGGTACCCAAAATGGGGGTACCACTGTGATTTTAAATTATAAGAATGATCTCATCCCCACACGAACTGTCACGGGATGGAGAGTTTGTGTAGACTACAGGAAGCTGAATGACGCCAAGAGAAAAGATTATTTCCCCCATCCCTTTATGGATCAAATTCTAGAGAGAATAGTGGGGCACAAATTTTATGTCTTCCTCAATGACTATTCCAGCTACAACCATATTTCCATTGCACCAGAGGATCCAAAGAAAAGCATATTTACTTTCCCCTGTGGTATGTTTTTTTACTGAAGGATGTATTTTGGCATGTGCAATTCTCCCACCACCATTTATCACTATATGTTGGCTATCTTTCATGACATGGTGGGACGATCCTAGAGGTATTCATGGATGAAACATCCATTTACGGAAAATCATTCACCACTTTCTTGCGGCACCTGGAGATAGTTTTTGAAAGATGTGAAATCACTAACTTGGTTTTGAATTGGGAAAAGTTTCATTTAATGGTGCAAAGTGGCATTGTCCTTAGCCATGGAATCTCAGTGAAGGGGATAGAGGTGGACCTAGAAAAGGTAGAAGTCACTTCACTACTTCCTATTCTGACTTCCATTAGAGCCATCCATAGCTTCATGGGGCATGCAAGTTTTTACAGGCAGTTTGTCCATGAATTTTCAAAAATATCACATCCCCTCACCAATCTTATGACTAAGGATGCTATATTTGAGTTCGATGAGACATGTACCATAGCTTTTTATCACCTGAAGCAACGCTTGGAAGAAGCTGGAGTGTTGATTTCTCCCAACTAGGAGGAACAATTTGAAGTGATGTGTGATGCCAGCGACTACGCAGTAGGAGCAGTCTTGGGCCAGTGGCTTGACCAGATTTTCCAACCTATATATTATGCCAGAAGGAATCTCAATGAAGCATATGTGAACTACACCACCATAGAAAAAGATATGTTAGCAGCGATGTTCTCATTTTATAGGTTCCATTATTACTTAGTGTTATCTAATGTTATTGTTTATATTGACCATACAGAACTAAAGTACCTACTGAACTAGAAATATGTGAATCCATGATTGATCCATTGGGTGCTCCTCCTACAAGAATTTTATCTCGAGATCTAAGATAAGAAAGGGGGTGAGAATGTTGATTTTTATCATCCATCTTGCCTAGAGTTGCCTTATTTGGAGAAGGAGGAAGATCGAGAGACCAGGGAGGATTTCCTTGATGGAAACCTTTTTTCAATCAACGATACACCTATACCTTGGTATGATGATATTGCTATATTTTTGGTTACATGTGTCGTTCACCCCTACCTCTCCTTCCAGCAATGGAATAAATTTTTCTATAATGTTAATAGGTACTTCTGGGAAGATCCTCTTCTGTTCTGATCCTATGGAGATGAAGTGATCCATCGTTACATCCCCAAAAATATAGTTTATGAAGTCCTAATATTTTTTCACGCATCACCAATTGGGGGACATCATGGCCCTGGCCGTATGATAGAAAAGATCCTACAATATGGGTTTTTCTAGAACACTATGCATAATGATTCTTGGGACATTGTTTCCTATTGCGATCAATGCTAGAGAACTATTAATTTGGGATGTAGAGCTGGGATTCCCCAGCACCCTATCCCAGAGGTCAAAATTTTCAACGTCTAGGGCATAGAATTCAGGGGTCCCTTTCCCCATATTTTAGGAACACATATATCCTGGTCTGCGTATACTACGTTTCCAAGTGGGTGGAAGTTTCTACTATAACTCATGACGTAGCCAAGGTATTCTTGATCAATTTAATGAAACACATTTTTAGTAGGTTTAGAGTTCCCCAAGTACTAATCAGTGATAGAGGGACCAACTTCAATGACACACTGATGAGAGGAATAATGTCGAAGTATGGATTAAATCATCATATGGGGATGCCATATCATCCCCAGTCTAGTGGACAAGTGGAACTCTCCAACCGTGTGCTCAAGCATATCATGGAGAAAACAATCAACACTTCCAGGAAAGACTGGTCCAAAAAGATAGATGATGCTTTATGGGCATATCAGACTGCTTTAAAAACACCACTGGGAATGTCCCCATTCCACCTCATCTATGGTATGCCATGCCATCGGCTAGTAGAATTGGGGTATAAAGCATATTGGGCCATCAAGGCCCTAAATTTTGATCTGAAGTCAGCTGAAGAGATGAAAAAGTTTGAACTATTGGAACTTGATGAAATAAGATTAGAGGTGTTTGAGAATGACAAGATATACATGGAGAAGACAAGTGCAATTTACGACAGGATGATTTCATGAAAATATTTTCAACTTAGTGATCTGGTACTTCTCTTTAACTATTGTCTTCAATTATTCCTAGGGAAGTTGAAGTCACGATGGTCTGGACCATTCCATGTTATACGCGTATTCCATCATGGAGTGGTAGAAATTTCTAGAGAGGATGGTTAACCATTCAAGGTGAACAGATAGTGGTTGAAATCTTACCATCACATGGCCGACACAGTGGGAACATTGTCCACCATACAGCTTAGGTAAGAAAAGGTATGTAGGTCAAGCCAACGACCTAAAACAAAGGCGCTTATTAGGAGGCAAACCAGTGGATACACGCCATGTAAAACATATAAACATAATGTGTACTTATTTCTTTTCATTTAACTTATATCTATTATAAATATAATGCTTAACAAAGTAATAAACAAGGATGATGTCGGTTTCAATGGTAAGGTCATTGGAGTTTATATGAGCCGTCACTGGTTCAAATCTCTCCCGACCTACCTTCGGCACAGGGTTCCTCCTTTTTCTCCACATGTTTTCTTACATGGCATGTGTGGTAGTTTTTCATATATATATATATATATATATATTTTGTTTTCTAATAAAACACATTGTGGGGATGGATTGGCTGGCCAGGATCATAACCCAGTTCCAAAAGACCCAGGTTCGAGTCCTGACAACCGCCCCATTTCCATCATTTGTCCTTTTTAATAAACCCACATGGCATGTATTTTGATATACATCATGTGTGCCATGTTTTACTTATAAAAATTGAAAATATTTTTCACATAAATTAATTCATGTGGGTGAAGTTTCCATATTGGAAGAGTCTCATCCTTGGATCCAAAATACCCAAGTTCGAACTCGGATAATCTCCCGACTTCATCCCTTTTTGTCTAATTAGAAACCACACGTCGTGCATTTAATTTCTTCCCATATAGAAAATGTCTGTTTAGATTAACTACATTTACATAATAAAAAGGAGCAGCAGTATAACCTTTTCTCTAGTGGTTGAGGGCTTCCATTCGGAACGGCCGATGGCCGGTTCGAACCTCTTTCCCAGCCCCATACCAAGGGCTGTACTTCTTTTTTCCCAATTTTAGAACACACGATGTGTATTTCCCGATACATTACATGTATAGTTTTGTTTTTTTATAAATTAAATATATATGTATATATATTTTTATTATTTTAATTATTAACATTAATTATTATAGTTTACTATAATATATATATATATATATTAACTTTAAAAAAACGTGATACATGACATTTAAACTATTGTACATGCCATGTACCTCAGCTATAAAAGCCGCGGACCACCTGTCTTCAGCCCATGTCGCGTGGAGCTCTCCCCTCTCCATATTTCTTCTCCCATATGGCACTCGACCCCCTTCTTAACTCCTCTGATTTAGGGAATTTTACCTTCCGATTTCTACTGCATTGTGATCCTCAGTCCAGGTACTCCCTTCTAAACCCTTTATTTCAAGTTTTCATAAGTGTTTTGGGTCATTTTTGGATCAGCCAACCATTCTGCTTCTGCGATACATGGGAACGAATTTAAGATCACATGCCATATACTTTTGTACATGTCCACACACTGAATGATTCACGATTTGAAAATAAATAGTGTATATTTTCAGTACACTCCATGTACCATCCCCTTTCATGCTCGGGTACCTTTTTCACACTGCCTCGCACACCATATTCATGTACATGATGTGTCTATTAGGTACATTCCATTTACACCATTTCTTTTGGCCATCCCATTCCTAGAACATCACATTAAAATTTACCCTTTGTTCTTGAAAACATCGTGTTGTCCCCCTCACACGGCATGTCCTGTATTATTATTACCTCTTACACGATGGTCATGTCTTTGCAAACACACAACCAAGACCACATTACATGAACATGGTGTGTATGTTCGGTACATGCCGTGTCTTCTTCCCTGGTCTCAGATGCTCACTTGACGTGTCTATCCAAAGAACACAAGATGCTAATATGCTTTTAATACATGTCGTGTACGTTGGATACACACGTCGTGTACTTTTTTATTTTTCAATTTTCTCATATTTTCTTATTTTCTTATTTCTTTTTTTTTTGGTTTTCATTATTTTTCATGGTATGGTAGATAGAGACCATTCACAGGGGAAGCGGTCCACCTCCACCACTAAGGACAAGAGGCCCGTATTTCATCGGATGCGACTCTGGCCTGTGATATCACCAGATCCAGACTCTCTGGTTTACCAGTTCTCTCCATTTTCCATCATTCCACCCCTCACTACCACAACCGAGGCTGGTCCTAGTACCACCATACGTCCACCATCTAGGACCAAGCCTCCGAGAACCACCCTTTATTCACCACCAGCTACCACTCAACCTGAGCACTCCTCATTCATAGCTGGTCCATCATTGACCACAACATCCAGTGACCCTCTGTCTACTACAGCCACTCCACCCCCAGAGCTAGATCCCGCTGCTGCACCTCCACCTGGACTAGGCCCTACAGGTGTTCCTTACCCATGAATGGTGTTCCCGATCATCGATTTGGCGCAAGATAGGGTTCGCCGCTTCTCTCACCGCCTGAGCCCGTTGAGAAGCCACTATCTTGATAGTATCCTCCCTCAGCAGCAGGGTGTCTTGGGAAAGTTAGAGGATCTTCTTGGATGAACTCTATTACAAATGATCATCCAGGCGAGCACTCCTATTTTTAAGGATTTATTTTTGGAGTTTTCTGCTTCCTTTGAGTTTGACAGATCTGAGTACCGAGATACACCAGGTGATGTGGTCCCAGTGGTCTAGTTATGGCTAGGTGGCCGACCATTTTCCCTTATTATTACTGAGTTTGGATGAGGGTGCAGTTTTTATCCTCATCCCATCACCCCACCCCCTATCTCCATCGTAACCCAACCCAATTGTTCTGAGATCATTGCTATGTGGCGGGAGATAGTTGGGCCTGACCTTTGTATACCCCTACTTCCTAGAAGAGTACCCTCATCTCTGAAACTATCTTCATTTCACCCACCTGTGCTTTAGCACCATCCTTTCCCCCCACTATGAGGATATAGGAGTCATGGCCGGTCGTGACATGGATGTCCTCACCTGTGTCATCTGGTAGGATTACCTAGACCTACCTTACCTTACTGCTAACTATTTCCATGGCATGTTTACCAGACGTCAGGGAAACAAGAACAGTGGGTTCTAAGCCACCCTCTATGCCCACCACCTTGATGTTTTTGAGCCTTCTCTTCCCCATGACATGTTAGGTTCCCCACAACAGATGGACTATCTCATGCTTATTCACATGGGATTGGTCCGGAAGGAGGTGGGTCCTTACATCCTTTCCCAGCCACCACCCCGACCACCTGAGGACCCTTATGCCCCCACCGATGCACCTGCTCCTCCTTCCACACCCCTTCCGGATTCCCCACCCAACCCCTTCTTCTGACCCCACTTCTTCTGGGATACCTTCTTCTATTCCACCTTCCCACCCCTACCTCCGCACCCTTGTGCGATCTCTCTTTTTCCCTTCTCCTATCCGTTATGGAGCAGCACATGGTTTGTCTCGATCACCATCAGGAATGACTAGAGCAGATGTTGGGGCTTCTTCTTCAACATCATGTTATTACACTACCCCCACCACCTACCCGTACCTCGATTCATGGCCCTTCTTCCACAACACCACCACCCTTTACTTCACTATCCACGGTTTCCATTCTCCTATCCACTACAGGCCCATCTGGTGCCACCACTTCTTCCAGTCCAGGGAGTGATGAAGAGCTTCCTCTTCTGAGTCCAGCTCCTACGGCTCTTACTTCTATGTCTTCTCTCCTAAGTGAAGATTCTAAGCATCTAGTTTCCACAGCTCTTGATCCTTCTATACTGACTATTTTTGTACCGGATGATGCCTCTTCTATGGTGACTCCCTAACTAATTTTTGGACACATTTTCTATTTTATATCTATTTGTGATATCTTGTGCTTGCGTATGTTATGTATGCTTGTAGTGTTCTCTCTTTAAGACCATCACATGTAATATTTCATGCAATGGACTACACTTCTCCATCACTCCTTGTCTTTCGTCACCTAGAGACGAGGGGAGTATTGTTTTTCACATTTTTTCCATTGTTTTCTTTTCTTCCTTGGTTTACTTCTTTCCTTACTTCCCCTCATTCATGTGCACTATTGTGTCTCCACATTCCCTTATTCACATTTGGTGGAACTTTTTAGACCATGTGCGATATTAAGTATGGGGGGGCACATCTCGACCACTTTAGTATTTTCCCTTATTATCATTGTAGGATACATCCTTAATGGAAGATATGTTTGAAAATGTGAAGACATTTTGGTTAGTCTTATTTCTAAATAATAAAGCTGAAAGTGGGACATTTTTAAAAGTTGCATCCATATTTTGGTTCTTAAGTGTTTTAAAATCATTGCTGATATAGTTTAAAATACAACTTATAATACATTGATAATTACATCGATCAGACTAATCAATTATATGCATGTCATGACTTGATTGTCTCTTTATGTATTTTTCCCACTCATGAGAGGTATTCTAAACCCTTTTTCATATTCTTTCTAATACCCTTTTTCTTGAGAGATTCATAGGATATACATAACTACCAGAATTTGAAAGTTTTATTTTCTAAACATGAGGTATTTTCTAATTACATTAAAATGATTAATCCATTAGATTGTTTTAACCCTTTATCTTGAGACCTAACATACACATTATCTTCGTGAAACCCCTAGAAACTGTGAATAGCCTTTATAGGAAGCCATATTACAATCCTATTTTCATTCCTACCCTAATTTTTTTTTTCTGATTTTGCAAGATTATTCACTTGAGTTTGAAATATGGGATTACCAACACCTGACATACTTTTGCGAATTGTCGTGAAATTAAGTATGGGGGAGAGCCTCTTAATCATTTGGCGAAAAACCGGTTCCAAACCTCTATTCATGGAAATTCTAAAAGGTCCCCTTTGTTATTTAAAAAATGGTAGAGTTAAAGGGACCTTATACTCACTTATTATATTGTGAACCCTACCCAAATAAAGGAGATAGTGGTGATGAGATCATTTGATAGAGTTTGATGAGGATTCATTTTTACATTGAGCTGAACATTAAATATCATGCACTATTATTTTAGAATTTTGCCTCCTTTTTCATGCCTCAGAGTTATTTTTCACATCTTTACCTACCAAAACTTAGCCAGAGAAACATCTTCCACTTATTGAAATGTCCTTATAATTTTTGTAAATCAATTTTCTGAAGTAGAGAACTAGATTTCTTATAATCCTTTGGATAGAGTATATATTTATTTGATTGATAATAACATTAATTTAAAACATTTTGATTGCTGAGTATATTATTGTTGAGGTAGATCATCAAGTGGCTTGTTTATTTTTGAATGGTTGAACCATGTGTTAAAAGAGGATGACACTAGTTAATTGAATTTTATGCGAGGCATGATTAGAACATCTCATGAATTGAAACTGTTTTGTAGTTTTTTTATAATTTTATCCTATGACTTATTATTTACATTTATTATTAATTGAATTCCATCCTTTTAAAATATATACTCTCTTAATTAGATTTTGAGATTTTGTTGAGGGATAGAAAATGACTATATATGGGAGAGTTTGATGCACCCGATTTGTGTATACATTTTCACATAATATATTGAAAATAAGAACAAGTTTTCCGCAATTACTTACTGCTTAGTGGAAAAATACTTTGATTTTGGTAATCCTGTTCATTTTCAATAGATTTATGGCCAAATATAAAAAATGGGGGATAATTGAGCAAAATTTGCAAACTACACAACGTGTACTTATACACACAAGGTGTACATTCAAACTCAGACACAGATTGACCAGGAAACGTACATGCCCAAGTAACCAGAATCTGGTACATGCCGTGTTCACCCTATACATTCTTTGTACACCCTTCTAGAAGCAGTTGGCAGATGAGAAGAAGTATACACTCCCATGTGGCCGGCTGATGGGGACATGCCGTGTTAAACCTATACACGCCATGTATATCTTTCTAGAAGAAGTTGGTTGTCAAAAAATGAGACTACATTCCATTTATGGCAGTGCTACATAACATGTATATCTACCTTCTAGGCGGCTCCATGCTCTGAGTCAAAGATGGAATGTAAGTCCGCCTACCAGTGAAGAAAACAAGGAAAAAAGCATGTTTAAAAAAGTACACATTGTGTACTTTTGACACACGCCATGTAGTTGTATTTCATATAAATAGAGGCCTTGGCCTCTGGTTTGAGAGAATAGAAAGTGTGGTGATAATGGATTGAAGGTCTGAAGGTGGGAAACTCTTCTGTCATTCCACCACCATTCTAATACTTCTCCATTGTACCATTCTACCAAAGAGTCACTCCCTCCTTGAAGTTTCAAGCAATGATCATATTAGTTATTGAGGATTTTGTGCTTATCTTTACCTCTATGTGTAACTAAATACCTAGTGTTTTGGGGTCTTGGGAGATGTAAGAGTTTTAATATTGATTAGTTGATGGGAATGTGTTAGTTCTTTTTAACTTCTTATTATTTTTAAATCACATCATCTTATCATTGAAAATTCTGAACCGGACCAAAGGCATAATTTTAAAGGATTCAAAAGAAGAATAAAAATGAATATTTTCATAATCATTTTAAGTATTTGTTGACACCAAAATGGAATAATCCAAATAAATAACTGTTAAACACTAACTACAGGACCAAGGAGTAAGTTTCTTCAGCTCTAAATAGAAGTTTATGGGACCAAAGAAACATTCATACAAATTGATCCTAGAGTGTTGTGTTATTATGAACCAAAAAAACTCATTAGCAATTCGATTTAATAATCAACTTCTCATAAATCCACAACCCCAACACATTTCTCCATTTATTTACATCAAAATCAATTTTCTCGTATTTTCTTCTATTTATTAAGTAATTTTTTAAATAAACCTAAAACAAATTATTCTTTTTATCCAGACATCAAAAATTGACTCTAAATTCATGACACATAACTATGACAAAAACAATTTATGTAAAGAAAAAAATAACTTCATTCTTCCCTGTGGATCGACCCCTTACTCGTACTATACATGTTAGGGTAAAAAATAATTTCGGACATCGATAACATACATTTGGTGAAATGAATCATCAAGTAATATCAATGTACTCAACTAAGATGTAAAATAATTTTGTGAAATCATT
This sequence comes from Viscum album, assembly GCA_963277665.1. NCBI lineage: Eukaryota > Viridiplantae > Streptophyta > Magnoliopsida > Santalales > Viscaceae > Viscum > Viscum album. The sequence continues at coordinate 1,480,101,951 of OY728141.1, read as the reverse complement.
CAAAACAGTTTCTGGAGGAAAATATCCTTTATTCTTCAAAAAAATATTTCTAATATATAAAACCATTTAAATATTATTTTCATATTAAATTACTTGAAAACTTATAAATAAGATATGAAATGATTTTGTAAAAACGTCTCCTTGAAAACTTATAAAAAATATTAAAAAAATATTAAAAACATTTTTTTTGAAAGCATATAATGAAATAATGGAATTTTTTAATAACATTTTTTTCTTTATAACCTATTAAAGAAGGTTGAAAATGTTTCAAAATTATTTCATTAAATATACCTTAAAAACATATAAATTATGCTTGAAAACCTTTTGAAAACCTTATCTTTGAAAATAAATTTCAAATCTTATAAAGAAATATTTTAAAAAATAAACAATTTTTAAAATAATTTCTTCTTGAAAATTTCCTTTAGGGATCATTTAAAGACGTTTTTGAAAACATTATTTAAGATATGGTTTTGAAATAAAACTTATTTCTGTCTGAAGAGAGAGATATGGTCAGATTTTTTTAAAAATATTTTGCTAATTATATTAATTATGAAAGAGTGGAAAATTGAACTAATACATGGATATATATTTAATAAATATAAAACAAGGGATATCATTAGTTTTATTGAGATATTTATCATAATATTTCATCAAAATAAATAGAATCGTTAATAATCTCGATAAGCCCTGAGATTGTTTCAATAAAATCTTACCAATTGGTCAATTTGGATTGTACTCTTCATGTAATAGAATATAATTACATGAAGCATAAAAAATCACAAAAATAATGAGATTCAGTATATAAAATTTTAATTGGAATCATATAAAACTTGTTAAAGAATACAAGTTCATGACAAAATATGGGTCTCAAAGAAGGCAATTTGAGACAAAAGTAATTTACCAATTTGGTAACCCTTAAAAAACCGCATGAAATAAAAATAATAGAATGGATATGTAAATAAACATAAATATGAAAATAATAATCTTATATTACATCCTTGTGTAGTACACACTCTACATAAAAGGAATGGGTGATGAATAAAGCATGTATCTCACAAAAATAAAAAGTGAGGTGAAATTCCCTTACATTGTGTCTTGACTATTATCGTACTCATTCAAACCACTAGTATACTACAAATAAATTTTTTATAATTATTTTACAGAACCATATTATTTTATATTATACCATATTTTTTTATGACCATACATTACCTATTTGTTAACAATCCTTTGTTAATGTTTTACTTCAGGTAATACCCACTTTGTTCTCCACGAATGTATTAACTAGTTATATCTTTGGTCCTCATGCTTATATCATGATTCTAAAATTTGAAACATGATATAAATATCATATATATTAATTATATGTCTATTATAATAATATATAGAGTATATTTAATTAAAAATGGAATAATCCATTCATGGAGATAGTCTGATGTACGCACGCATGAACGCAGTTTATGTTATTATTATTATATTGAATGAAAGTGTATAAATGAAATATGTATATATATATATATATATAATTATTACATTAGAATTATTATATCATATATATCATATTTTTATACTAAACCCATTCTTAATACATTCCATGTAGTGTGTGAACGAATCACATTGCTTTGAGGGGGTGGTAGTCCACACTTCCTCAAACAAAATTATCGTATTAACAACAAATGAAAAGTAAAAAAATAAGTGTGTTTTAAAAAGAATTATATAATATTTAAGACATAAAAAATATCATATAAAACCTATATAAACATATTTTCCATCATAATTTCCACCATGATAGATGGTAAAGAAAAAATGAACAATCATCATTTCGTGAGGCAGTTGTTCACCGTATATAGAAACAACATGTTCGTTACCCATTAGATTGAGGTGTGTGTAAGTTTAGGTCTAAATATTTACATAAAAAACTATTATATTCCGGAAAATAGTGTTGTTATATAAAAATGGAAAAGAAAATATTTGAGTTGGTAGAGAACAGAAATGAAACTTGAGATCTTCAGAGAATATGTTACATCTTAATTGGGTAACTCATTTTGGCTGGTACAAAAAAATATTTCTTGGAAGAATTTTTTCCTAGTGGTAGTATTAAATAATAAAGGGAGGGAAGTTATGATCTTATTTAAATAGATTTTGGGTGACCCAATGGGCTTTATTTGTGTGAGGAAGAGGGAGTGGTGGTGGCATTTTTATAGAAGGAAAAAGACCCATTTGGAATTTTTGAAAATAAGTTAGGTGTACAAATGTTCATACCAAAAAAAGTCATAAAAAACATAAAAACCATGAATTAACGGGTTATGGAATAAATGATGATAGTAAAAGGGATTTGGATAAGTTTCTAGGCTATTTGGGACCCTAATATTATGGTTTAGTCCCTAATTAAGTGTTTTGATGCTTAATTCTATGATTAATTTTATTCCCATTTACTAATCATGTTGGTAAAAAATTAATTTCAACTTATTATAATATAAATATTATATTTATAAAAACATTTTATGTAATTTCTTTAAAATTATATTTATAAAACCAGGAAAATTAAGATTAATTTTAATCTCAGAGACGGGATGAAATTACGGGGTTTTAAAGTAGAAAGAAGTTCAATGTTTTATTATGATTTCATATTCAATTTCAAAGTGAAATTGATAATAATGAATTAAACTGTATTAATATATTTATAATTTATATAATGTGACCCTAAAAAAATTAAGGTACAATATAACAATATTAATTATTCAAACGAAAAGTGAGCTATTAATTTATATGCATTATTTTTCACTATTCATCAAAAAATGAACATTCTCAAAAAAATACGAAAAATTCACCCTTAGTTAATTTTGGTATTCTAAATTAAAAAAAATAAGTTAATTGTATAAAATTAAATTTCAATATTTTTATTGTATTTATTTTGTTATTAAAATCAATTTATCTAAAAAACATTAATTATAAATATAAATGAATTTTCTAAAAGTCAAATATTTAATTATCAATATGTTTTATCAATATAAAACAATTATAAATTATATTTGAAATTTATTTATTAGTATTCATATTAAAATGTTTAACTACTAGGTTATAATTTTATTAATTAAATAATTTTAACAATAAGATGATGTTTCTTAAAAAACATCAGTGTTGTGTGTAACATACTGCAAGTCGATGTTTCAAGTAGCAAAATCTAGGTCTGTATTGTGTGTAGTGAAATAAAATTTTGTATTTCATGTGGTTCAAGAAAATTTGTTATTACATTTAGCACAATCCAAGTCAGTATTGCATGTAGTACAAGCCAATTTGGTATTGTGTGTAGTTCAATCCAACCCAGTATTGCATGTGAAAGGAATGTTTGACCTAATGTTTCTAATATAAATATATATAAGAACTATTTCAAGTCTTGTGTGAAAATGAAAAACATAAAAAATATAAATTAATTGGAAAAAAAATATTTCAAAAAATCTCAAGGTGTTACACTATTCCAACCCTCCTAAAAGTACACACCACAACCGTCACTTGATACTGGAATATATAAAGCCCCATGGGAACTCCTTGGTGATGAAGGAATTAACACATGTGTCATAAGGTGTGTGTTGATTTTTCCTAATAACCATTCATTTTCCGAATGTATGCGACTCCACTATTGGATTAAAACATATATTATGCTTTAATAAATGATATCTTTCATGGGGTGAGTATATTTTTTGATAAAGTTTTTTATCCAATCGTTCATTTCATAGGATGTCTTTAAAAATAATACATAATAATTTTATAGAATATAAATTCTATGATATTGTATAGTACGATTGGATTGTTTATTAAATGAAGTGTGGGTGTTTCTAGAAACCATTAAAAATGATTTACCTTTATTCATAGGATAATGTGTCCCCATAAACATCACATGAAAAGGGAACTAATTTCATTCCTTAAGATTGGTTCCTCAATTATAAAATATGATACTTATCAAATTCTTATAAAAAACATTTTTGCAATATAAAAATCGTATTTTATGATTCGGGTATATTGTAATATACAATATTCTATATATATATATGTATTATATATCTATTATCTTTAAGAATTTATATTATTCAGATTCTTTGACAATATACAAAGAAGATAATATACCCTTTCTATTCAAACTTATATAAGTTGAACCTAAACCATGAATTGATGGTTAGTTATGAGTTATGTGGATAGAAACAAATAATGAATATCTTAACCTAAAAAGTAAAATGGTAGAAATGAAGAGAATTTTTTTTGAGATGAGTACTTCTGTCCAAAAATAAAAAATAAATATGGAGAATCAACAATAATAACTAATGAAATATTATAAAGAATAATTTTTTTTATTTTATTAGAATAAAATTTTGGTTTTAGTGGAATATTTTTCTACAACTAACTTATTTTCTACCATTTCAATGTTTTATTCTCTATAATATTTATTGAAGAAAATTTATAATCAATGAAAAATTGGTGGGATATTTCAAACATATTAACACACAAAATTTTGTTAATTTCAAAATTGATATGAACACTTATATTTGTTATTTTGAAATTGACAAATTAATAGTGTTTTTGTTTAATTTGGATGACAAAGAAAAGGTTGCATAAGGTGTGGTTCATTGGAAAGAAAAAAATTGAAAAAACAATATATTCTATTCAACAAGGCACATGAAAAATGTAAAAAAACATAGAATATCATAAGGAATGTATTTTTGAAACTAAATTGAGAAAATATCCACTTCATGGAATTTCAATTTAAAACTTAACAAACAATACCATCCCTCAATATGAATATAAGATGAAGGAAACCAACATTCACTTTCTAACTCTATTAATATATATGTATATCATTGATTAAGTGTAAATATATTACATTAGATATTGGTACCTCAATATGAATAAATAATATTGGAGGAGCATTGAAGCTGACAAGATGTGACTGTTCAAGATAAAGAAGCCACACCTCCATCATATTTCAGAAGATTTCAAATAGTTGTCTAGTTTAAGATGTTATATACATAAAACTCATGGTTAGGAAACTGAATTTTAATTTTTAAAAATTTAATTTTTATTATGTTTGGTTTAATATAATGAGTAGTATTTTTTCTTATGGATATTTCAGTATCTGGAAAGATTTTGGCTACCTTATCAATGCTCTCCACTAAAATAAAAGTTGCAGGTTATCCCTTTCCTTCTTACTTATCTTTTATTTTATAATTTTTTTTCACATAAACATGTCACTTCGTTGGGTCACATTTTGGATAATGAAATATTTTAATTGTGGGGGGGTGGATTAAATTTTGGCTAGTTTTTTTGGAATTGTTTCCCTTGTTTGTTTTCGTAATTATTTTAGTTTTCAAAAATAAATAAAAAATTTAAAAGAAACTTGTTAAATTATTACTAATTATATGTAAATTATTTAAAATGCATTTTTTATTTTTCAATTCACATTATTAAAATGTTATTCTTGGTAAAGATTTCATTTTTGTTTGTTTATTTCACTGAAAATGGAATATTTTTAATAATAAAAATGACTATTTATTTATTAAAAATTTGAGATATTGACAAAATTCATTTTGAAACTTTTATGAGAGACTATATCATTAAATTTATCATAATATCTTCACACAAAATCATGAATTATGGGTTTTGTTACCTAATTGAAGGTATAATAAAGATAATTTTTATATCTAATTAGATTTTTTTTTCATATATTCATTTCTCTTTTGATATATTTCACTACTATAATATATTTTACTATTAAGTGAACTTGATATTAAAATATTGTGCCCTTTCAAAAAACATGAAAGGAAACAAATAATCAATGAAACAAAGATAGTAATAAGGAAATATATAACATATGTGGATTTTTTGGTTAGAAGATTAATGTTTTACTTTATGGAATTCTTTAGTGTCTGGGTCTTGAAATTTTATTTCATTGGATATAGAACTAGTTCATTGGAAAAAACCATACAATAATATTTTTTACATGTAAAAAATATAATGAACAAATGGTGGATATATAATCTTGAAATGGTTGGAACATACACACATTGGGAATTAGTTCCATAGTGAACTCATAAATTGTTTCAACCATATTAGTGTCATTAATTAGACTAGATCATGTTTTGATGCAATTTATGAGACACTAAATTTAAAATTTATTGAAATTTAATACTTTTTTTATTTATTAATTAATTTATATTTATATCATGGACTGAGAAATGTCAATATGCATTATTTATTAAATTTCATGGCCAGTGAATTTTATTAGGAGTGAAGAAGGATAATTTTTGGCGAGTTGATAAACCATGTTTTTATTGAATATATATTTGATAATAAATGATATAATTTCTCCACACTGTGACTTATTCAAATATTTAATAAAAAATATTATTTGAACATGAATTTTTGAATTTCATGGAAATTCTATTTTTCCCTTTTAAGTTAACATTAATGTTTGTATCATAACATTTTTATAATACTAATCTTGATTTTATTTTTTATGAAATAATTATAAAATAATTTGGTTTCATTTTTTGTTAGGACAATGATTAATTTATCCCACATTTTTAGGGCTAAATGTATCCATGAAATCAAAATCAGGATGTATTTGAAAGAATTGACATAACCTCAAAAATTAGGACATAAAATTTTTATCCTCTCATTGATTATGATGAAATTATGATATATTTTAGAGGAATAAATATCTATATGTTATCTAAAATAGAATTTAACTTTTTTCAAATGGGTTGTTTGTTGAAAAGGTATCTCAAGTTAGAGAATATTATAGAGACATAATTGTATATGTAACCTTGTTAAAATTTCAAACCCTAACCATAATATAATCTATTTATTTTATTTTTTAACAATTAGGATAGGTTTATATTGAATTATGGATGGTGTGGAAAATTATTTTGGTTTCTTCCCACCCCTCTACCCATTCATATAGAGGATGGATTGTGGAAAGGAACTCTTTAAAGAAGGATCACACTCTGGTATTCTACTTACCATTGATTTTATTTTTCAATTATAACATCTCATTCTATTAAATAAAACATAATTTTTATTCTATTAAAATATTTTTATTTTTCTTATTTTGGAATGATTATACTATTTTAAGTGAGATTGGGTTTTACCATTTCAAACCATCTCTTATGAAAATCATCCCCATGATGAAAATTCTACCCTTAGTATATCATTTTCCATTCATAGTCGATATACATTCTAATAATTTAACTTATTTCTAAAAAATACACGAACACACTAAAATTCATACATTGTTTATAAATTAATGGGGTTTTAAAATTTATGGGACTCGATCAATATGTACGTAGACTATGAGGATGATCTAGTGTGAATCATGAGAGAGAAGTATTAATCACCAAATCAAATCATCTTAGGATATAATTTGAGGTTGGAAATATAATACTCAAACTAAAATAATTACCATTTCATGGGTGGATATACTTCCTTAATTGGAAATTAACAATATTTTGTTTATGTGGAAACAATAAAGTCAAGGTTCCATGATTCAGTGTCTCAAAAGCACTGTTCGTTTATTCTTATATTTGTGGTCATGTTAATGTACATAGTTTTAAATGGTTAAAAAGAAAAGGAGATCATAAATAAATGTATTTAAATGTATGATATATTATTGAATGAATAATTAAAGGATATATTAGATCAATTATGTCTTATTATATAGGTTGTGGGAATTTTTTTTGGTTTTTTTCCTTTTGTTATTAAATCAAATAAAAAAACTCTATCTAATGTCTCATATTTCCCCCTTTTTTATTTTTTTCTTAAAACCTAATAAGGGTTGTTTATTTCAATTACACATAAAAATAATGACCTAATTTATCCTCTTTGATAAACCTATTAAAAACATAATTCTTTTGATAGATGGCATGATAATGCTCATCATGAAGCCTTTGATGCCATAATTAATTATCCTCATCTATACACATTAATAATAATTTTCAGAATCACCCACTTGAAACAAGTTACATTTTTTACTATCCTGTAGTGATAACATGATCATATGGTAACCTTTCTATTATATATCCTCACTTTCAAAATGTTACTTTATTCACATTATCAAAAAGTTTAGAAACACTAAATAATTTGTTCTTCAACCCACAAATATAAACTATATTTTTTTATGTTAGAATGTTCTCTCAAATACCTATTTATCCAAATACTTTGATTTTAAGTGACCTATCATTCCTAAATGACAATTAACCTTTATTATATCATTCAAAATCTTCGAGAATCTTTATATCACTGATCATTTGTGATGAACATCTTCTTTTCCAGAATCCATAAACACTCCTTTTGAGATTCATTGAATGAAACTTATAGAAAAACGTCTTTCTCCTTTCCTATGTACTTTTTATTTTGAACCATTTTAGTATTTAAATTCATAAAAAACTACAATGAAATTATGGAAACAAAATTTTATGCTTCAGAACTGGATTCGTAAAACCTTATAAAATCTCTTTTAACATGTAAAATTTTTTCTCCATATTCACCTAATGAATTTATTCATTTAAAATTAACTTTTATTCATTGTTAATGATAGATCCCACTCAAAATATTTATACACAATATTCTATATTCAATGAATTAACCTTTAGTAAACTATCATATCCTTTCTATATATCCAAATCCATCATAGTATCAGTAATAATCATAAAATGAATACTTTCTTCCCTAAATAGTGTTCCATCTTAACCATTTAACCACTTTTATATCAACCATATGTATCTAATTTTGGATTTCATTTATGACCAAAAATTTTAGGTACTCTAAAAAATTTATTTTCTCATTATACTAATTCCATGAAATTTTTAACCTATAATTTATAGAATATTATTTCATTAATGTTTGATGTTTTATAATTAATTTATTTTTGAATCATTATTTAAATTTTCTAAAGCTTTCACTTCATATGAATTCAAATTCAAATCATTTTCCACTTTACACATCTATGACCATAAACTCCAATTGAGTGAGGGATTTATTGACTAACACAACCATCAAACTTCTTTGAGGCTTTATCACCCTTGAAAATTTCTTTCAAACATTCTACAACTTCTTAAATGGAATTCTCAAAGTTAACCTTAAATTCATTCAATATTCATTTAGCATCCAATAGATTTTGTAAAGAAATTTTAATTTCATTATATTTTTCATTAAAGTTCTCTTATATGTCCCCTTTTATCTTTTTCACTTCAATGTTAAACAATTTCAATTATTTAATGTAATTTATTATCCTTGATACCTTTTCATTATGGGTAGAAATGATATTGTTAGATGTTTACTAGTATTCCTTTATATTTTTTTTAGTTTTCATGCATTTTAAATAAACTCATTCAATTCACTATCCAATATAATTATTAACTTAGTTTCTGCCAAATTTTTTCCATAACCATCTTCTTCATTAGGATACTTTACATTATTTAATTTAGTGATCAAATGTTTTTGGTTCTTATTCAATGAAAGTATCAAATTTTTTTCAACTTCACCAATTTATCCATAATACCACTTATAAAAAAAATTAAATTTCTGAATATTGAGAAATTGAAACATTTTTCCTTATACGAAATCATATTTTTATTTAATTTTGAAGTTTTATTCTTTTGAAAAATATTATGATTACTAAACATCATCATAAATTCCCTTTTTTCCTTTTTCTTTGGAAATTTATATATAAAATACACAATTGATCTACATTGGAAATATTTTATTGGTAATTTTCATTATTAATTTTATTTACCTTTTAAAAAACTTATTTAGATAAATGATATCAATATTTTCAATATTTATCAAAAAATATTCAATAAACTCAAAATTTACTTCTCTATAATTAAATTCATTCCAAATGTTCTTCTACTATATATCATTAAAGAAAATTTCATTTTTTCCTTACTGTTCTTATTATGAGTGATAAATTTACTGATTTCATAGGAAATTAAAATACTATATAAATATTCATGTGGATAAATGTTAGATTAATCATCATCGCATTCTAAAACCGTAGTATGAATTTTATTTAGAAAGGTAAGAGTTATATTTTAAATATAGTAAAATCATCAATATCCTCGGAAAATCTTATAATGGTTTTTACATTTTCATTTTAGCTTCAAAAAAATTAATCAAAAAATTTATTTTCATGCATTCAATTTTATTCATACTTCAAACACTTAGTTTGTAATATAGCTTCTTATAACTCCACATTTCCTTTGTAGATGTTCTAATTTTTTTCTAATATAATATTTTATATTTTAATTTCATTACATTAGAGAACTCTCACTTTGAAAAGTATGAAAAAATTAATTATAAACTGTTATTATCAATGTTTTTAGTCAACCAATATCATGAAAATATATTTCTTCATGAGGAATATAATAATTTTTGTTGACTTAAAGAATAAACAAACTCATATAAAATAAGAATGAAAAATGTTTCCTTATATATATAATAATTATTTCCATAAAATAGTGGAATCCCCTTTCTCTTCACTAAATTTGTATGACACATTATAGTCAGAAAATTTAGAACAATTTTTTTTAACAATTTAGGACATGTTTCACTTCCAATAATCAAACAATTTGTCAATTAGGAAGTAATATCGAAAGAAAACTATAATAATAATAATTTTATACCTTTATTATAATATTATTCTTTTATAATAGTTAAATAAAATTTTCCCAGTTTATAAGCCTTTTTTGGGAAAAAATTAATGATTTTGATGTAAACGTTACAGTTACACATGACCTATGATTTGTGTAAGGGTAAATTGTGTTTTTTAAAGACTACCTAAAGGTTATAGAGTTTCTCTTTTGTTGTGTAAATAAATAATAGGGATTATATATGTTTGGTAAGTGTACACTTACCACTAAACAAGGGTATGGGGTATATTTCATCTTTTGTGTGCGGGTAATATAGTGATCTTATGTGCTAGATAAGAATAATTTCATATTTTTGTAAGGGTAACTCCTATTTTATATAGGAAACATATGGGTTACCACTTTTATTGTGCTATGTTAGGGTACTCTAGAAACTTCTTAAGGGTAAGTTCCTATTTGTATTCCCTATGTAAGGGAGATCTTATACTGTGTAAGGGTAATCCAAGCAACTATACAAGGGTAATGGATATTTTCTAAGGTTGTATATGGGTATAATGGATTTATGTAATGGTAATTATGAGTTCTAAAAAGTTACATAAGTGTAACGTATAGATTCATAGGGGTACTCAACCACTATGTCAAAGTAATCCTGAGAATGGGGCATTTGTAAGGGTAAATTTTTTACCATTAAACAATGCATATGATCTAATAATGGGAAAAATATATTTCAATTAAACAATTTCCATTTTGATTAAAATGTTTTTAAGAACCCTGTTTTTCATTTCTCCTCCTCTAAAATGACTTGTAATGCCTTTTAATCATTTTTAATGCCTAAAATTAGGGAAATTGATTTTTTAACTTGTTAAAAAGCTGTAGATTAAATCATTAATGATTATAACCCCTATATATTCAAAATTAAATTTAAATATATAATTAATTAGTATTCCTAATTATATGTGTTTTAATGATTCTATGTTTGGTGTTTTTATTTACAATACCTTAACACTTTCTTCTTCTATTCTTGCTATCATTTAGGGTGGGGTTTGGGGTACCCAGTAGCTGGGTTATCATTTGAAAAGCGTTTGATATTTATTTCTTTGATCTTGAGTAATATACCTTATTTATTGGTTTTTTTGGATCCCTAATTAGGCGTTCTGTGATTTTATACAAAATGTAGGTGTTTCTATATAGTTCATTATTTCAAAAATTCATTGTTTTGTTATGAATTCATAGATATAGAATTCTTATTTTATGACACATGTTATATGAAAATTGATCACTAAATACCTCATTAATTATTTTTTAAACCTCTTCTCTAACAATTGAACATGGATTGGAAAAATATGTCATGATATTGATCCTTATCACAATTTTATAATTGTTTAATTCCAAGTTTGTTTTGATTCCTTTTTAGAGTTATTTTAATGAAATTTTGATTAATGTGAGGGATTTGTAATGATTTTTAATTCCTCAAATGAAATTACTTGATTTAAATGAAAAGGTATGATTTCAAAAATATTTTTATATGTATTTAGAAAACGTAGTTTAACCACCTTTTTAAATGAATTTAGTCCTATTAAATTATGAAATTTCCTTTTGAATTTACTAGGGATGTTTTGAAAAAAAATCTAGGTTAAAAGGACCATTTTATATTTTAAGTATTATTTATTAAGGGAAAAATATGTGAATACCATTCTAAATGTTTATTTGGAAATAAACAATTGATTTAAATTGATGATGCTTGATAACCATATTTCAATGTTTTGATGATCTTCTCTAGTTATAATACCTTAATATATCTTAAATTATTACTATCCTTCCCATAAATTATTACTGATAAAGAGATTATTCACATTAAGTATTCTTGGGGAAGAGGGTGAGATGTGAACTAACAATGACTTGAAATTTTTTGGGAATGATCTCATATTGATTATAAGGGATATTTCCTTTGAAATCGTCATAACTTAATTATCTCACTCACTTTATTTGACTAGTCATAGGAACATAGGTAGTAGGATGAGATGACATAGATTTGTTCTTTACCTAGAGATGCACACCCTGGCTAGTGGATTCATAGAAAACGTGACATGTTTAGGATATATAATTACTATTGGGAAATAATGTGTGCATGGAGTTTGTTTTCTTCAGACCCTTTTAGACTTGATGTAAGCCTAATGATCAATAATTATTTTCCTATTAGATTGTCAATCATTGAATCAATACCTTATCTATGATATACCCATGGAATCCTTATACATTATACTTGATATAGGATAGAATTCATTGTCACTACTTGGCATTGTAGTTATATGGATTAATTGGTAATTATTATTGATTTAAATGATTATTGAGATAATGAGCCATGAATTTATTGTATTGAATAATTTACAAGTTTTTGATATATGGTGCATAGTTTATCTTTTCCTGATTTATCTAACATTACCTTCGGATATGATTTTCAAATATTTTCATGAAAATGTATGGTTATTTAATAAAAAAACATCACATTTCCATATTTGGAATCATAATTTAATGTAAAATGTTTAAAGTTCTATTTTTAAAACCAAAGATTATTGTAATATGATCTTGATGGCTTCAGTTTCTTAATCTGAATTATAAATCCCGATTCTATATTATTATACGCCCTTTTAGAAAAATTTTATTACCTTATAAAGTAACTACATTGTCTATTTGGTTTAATCATACCAAGTTATGTAGATCTCTCCCTACTTATACCATATAATGATTTTATCCTTTATGTTCTTATAGTAGGTTCTAATGTTCTCATCATCTTTATTTGTGGGTTTATGATTTTTTGTATGAGGGAAGCATACATGGGATATAGTGGATGGTCTTGGATTACTAAAAGATGGGGTTTGGTAGTTTTGTTCTACATTCACTTTTTATATCATCTCCTTATACCCAGATAGGGTTGTATTGATTTATTTATCTGATGATGTTTAAAAAGTGTATCATTAATTATTATTATATCATGTGGGATAAATTATTCCCAAAGGTTGTTTTTGGATGTGGAGATACTTGTCTTCAGTCCGCGGGGATCATGAATGCTCTTTGGGTTAGTGGAAAATTAGTTTAGATGCCAATTTGGAAGGTATTTAGGTCCATTCTTTACAAATGGTATCAAAGGTGGTATTTATTGAAAACAAAATTTTTTATTATATTAGCTTATGTTATTTGGGTTTATTTTGTTATAATGGAGATTAATAATGTGCATGTACTCAAGAGGTAGTTCATGAGTGGGTTCTTTATCACCACCTTTTCGCGATGATACTTGAGTTACAAGGGAGAGTGGGGACTTAAACCCTTTTCTTGAGTTATTTGTTTCTATTTTATAAATGATATATGGATTCCCAATTAGGATCTATATGACTTTGGGAATATATTATGAGTTTAGGGTTGGTATTGGAAGATTACCAAAGTCACACCATGACTTCATGGTTTGGTAAACCATAATGAATCAATGTTGTTGATCTAGAAGTAAATCGAGAAACTATTGTAGGGTTGGTGTGAGGTTTACATTCCCATGTGACCATGAAATTAAATTCTATACTCTAACCCAAACTTGGTTCCCCATCCATTTTTTTCCAAAATTACTTTACACAAGTGAGGTTTCCTTCAGGTTTCTTGACTTTTATGGACATCATGGGTGTGGAAAGAATTAGTTTGTTGTTTTTTATTTCAACTATAATCCATTTTATTATGAATTTAAATCCTTTTTTATAAAAAAATGGTTACTTAATTTTTTTTTAATTTACTACATTCAAAAATATTTTCAATTTCAAAAATGTATGTTTGAAATTTTAGCTTTGAAAAAAAATATTTTCCTTGACTCTTTTATAATATTACAAAGGAATATTATAAGAATAACATTTGGTTTGTAATGGGTTTAAGGTGGAATTGGTTTTTTTATTTGAAAACATTATTAATTCTTTTGAAACTATGAAATAAATTCCAAGAGTTGGTAATTTTATTTAAAATTTTGATGGATTTATATTAGGATTTCAAATTTTAAAGAAAATGGTAATGTTTTATAAATGTTTAAATCTTATGTGTTTTGAAAATAATTACTTTTTGATAAAAATAGTTTAGGTATTGTTTGATATCATTTTTTATGTTTTTATTTGTGTATTTTTTTACTGAGTTTATGTCCTTATGTTTTGTGATTTTTAGAAATGTCTCTAAGAATTTTCGTTATGAAATATATAAGGTTTGTTGATTTGTATTTTCATTGAAGTATCCCTTTATATTTTTTGGAGAAAAAATCTCCAATTGAAAACTCTATCAAGGCTTTGAATTTAGTGGTGGATTCAGATACATTCCAGTCTTTAGACCCCACCCTATTCTTCTTGTATTATCATCTAAATTATTATAGTGACTATTGGGGTTCCCCTGAAGCAATTTAGTGGATCTATGAATTTTTGGAGATCATTAACTCTATGAAGATTCCTGATAATTGATTCTCAATTAAATCAACTATGTATTTAAGGAAACTAACCAATAGCGGTGGGAAGTTGTGATTCATTCCAATTTTCATGAGAGAATGTATTGGGAATTAATGTATAATTCTTAATTTAGTGGTAGAATATTGAGTAAATGGAGAAGGGGAAATATTATGAGATCTTGGGTTTCCTTCATGGTGAGCTATCAGTTGTAGAGTATTCCAATAAATTATTATATTTGTTATATTTCTCACCTAAGATTATAGTTAATGACTCCCTTAAATCACACTATTTAAAATATGCCTTCACCCAGATGTTGGGACAATTATCTCAGTATCCAATTTTATATCTTATCCTAAGATGGTTAAAAGGTCCTTGTTAACTGAAGATGACATTATTAAATTAAAAGAAATAAATAATTCCTCGTTCATGGTTGTCTTAAGTGGAGATTTCACTTCTGTAGGATTGTAGAATTTGGTGGAGCAGGGATAGTTATCTCGGGAAACGAAGCGTGTTTTTGTGTGATTCTAGAGTAGAGAACATGGTCATTCTAAAAAGTAATGTTTGAAATATATGAGAGTTTTTAAATGGTGTGGCCACTTTGGTCACGTTAATAGGTTCTATATATTATGTTACCCAAAGGGTAATTTTGGGTTAGGAATAATTAGCTCTAGACCATTGGGTAGAACATGCTTCAAGATCACTAAGATATAGCCATAGGCCGCAAAGTGGAGATTTTCACATAGTGGAGGAGATTTTAGTCGTGATGGATGTTGACCTAAATTGTTGTTACCAATTTTTTAGTGATAAAGATTTGAGTTTCCATTATTATAGCTCTTCGGTATTTGGAGACATTCTTGTTTTGGGTATCACTTTTGGATTATGTCTGGTACTTTTTATGATGTTATCTTATGGACATTGGTTTTGATCATGATTATGGTTTCAATTTCGTGAGATCTCTACTATAGTACCCAATTAATGTGAAATTTTGAATGGTTATACTTCATCTAGAATAATTTTATTCCCTTGAGGTTTATTGTGATCTTTTGTATGGTAAAGAATCTTCTGTTGAGAGCCTCTATATGTTTTATGTTGTAGTATTTCAAATTCCATTTTATTGTTTCCATCCATGGGTGTATCTATATGGTTAGTGTTGGAAACCATTTAGGTTGATTTTTCTTTATTTCTATTATCTTATTTTTACCTTCATGGTTAGATCTGAATCATAATTTGATAAATGATATCCATTGTTAGAGTTTAGTGCCCTATTTGTGCACTGGAATTGTTGTTTCGTGCTCTTTACGGTTGGACTTGGACATGCCTTGTTAATGTACATGGGTAACTATGATAATGTGGATTTTTTGAAGGACCCAAAACCCTGAGGTTATATTGTTTGATTAAATGATCTAATCAAGTAGTGATAATCCATGATGAAAATATTAGTTTATAGATGAGTACTTGGTTGGGGTATAAATCCTTATCACTTTCTTTCCATACTTGAGGATGGTTGGATCCCTGATTGAATTTTAGAGTGATATGTCAATTTGGGAATCTTTAAATGGTGGAGAGACCTATGCTAGGTTTCTCAATATTTCTTGTTATTTTTTGGACCTCCCAGTGTTATTTAGTGTTTGGTTTTGAATTTTATATTTATCATGGATTTTTGTTTGGTGGATACTTTCAGATGAGTCTCCTTCTATTTTGTGGACTATCCACCTCATATGTTGATTGTGGGAGTTATTTTAATATATAATTTTCTATCTTTCATAATAAAATATTTCTATGGGAAAGACTTATAGTGTGGAAAACTATGATATCCTCTTTATAATATTTAATGAACCTTTATGGTTTTATTTTACAAACCTTTTCCAAAAAAATATTAAATTATGATGTAAACTTTATCCTTATATAATACCTGAGTTTTTAAGGGTAAATTATGATTTTTGAAGGTTATGTAAATGAAAAAGGGTCCCCACATAGTTTAGTAAAGGTATAATAGAAATTATATACACTATGTAATGTTAAAATTAATGATGTGTATTGGTAAGTAGAATTTTTCATATTCTTTGTAAAGTTAATCCAATTATATTATTCACAACATAACAATCATCCATGCTTTCCATAAGGCTAACTGTAATTTTATATGGGCTATAAAAGCATAATAATTTGTGTTTATGCCCCATGTAAGGGTACTATGACACTGTATAAAGTTATGGTTCTTCTTGTATGCACTGTGTAAGGGAAATATTGCAAATAATAAGTATAATATATTCCATTGTGTAATGTTAACCAAGATTTTATGAGGTTAAATATGGGTATCTAGGAGTTCCATAAGGGAAATGAGTAGTTTTCAAAGATTATGTATAGGTGAACCAAGGTTGTGTAATGGTACTTAGTCACTAAATATGGGTATTCCTAGTTATATGGAATGGATAAGTGGAAAACTCCTTACCCTTATGAATGGTATATGAGATATTTAAGGGTAAACCATATTACCCTTTCATAAGGCCATTTTTGTGTGAAATGTTTTTCAAAAATATTTTTTCTTTTCTTCCAGACTAACCTCTAATTAATTTTAGGCCACTTTAGATGCTAAAAATCATGAAAATTGATTATTTAACAAGTTTAAAACCTGTAACTCCTATATAAATGATTTCAAACACCACTTTTTCAAGATTATGGTTTAATAAAAATTAATTTAAATTCTTAAATCTGGGGGTTTAAATGTTGGTATGCCTGATGTTTTTATTTAAAATAAACATACCTATGTGGATTTGATTCCCAATATCCTTTTTGAGAGGATTTGTGGGTTACCAACTACTGTGTGATCATCATAGGGGTGTTTATTATTATTTTCATTGATCATTTGTTGTGGAACTTATCTAGTTACTATTGTGGGTCTCTCATAATGTGTTTTTTAATTTCATAAAAAATATAGGTATTTCTTTATAGTTCTTTATTTTTGTATTTTATAGTTTCACGTTTATTAAGTGAAATGTGATTAATATTTAATAACACATGTTCTTTGAATTTTGATAAATAAATACGTCTTTAATGTATCTTTGATCTTCTTTTCATTGAATTAATCATGGAATAGAAATCATCATTGTGATCCAGATCCCTCCAACTATTTTATAATTATAGATTTCCATATTTGGTTTGATCCCAT
The DNA here is from genome assembly GCA_963277665.1 of Viscum album. Lineage (NCBI taxonomy): Eukaryota > Viridiplantae > Streptophyta > Magnoliopsida > Santalales > Viscaceae > Viscum > Viscum album. Next base: position 1,480,083,685 of record OY728141.1, on the reverse strand, counting down.
TTCAATCTGATTTTAAATATATTTTGATGAAAGTGATTTATTAGGACTATGTTTTGATTTCATAAATGAAATGAATTTATTTAAATTAAAAGGGTTTATTTCTGAAATATTTTCCAAATGGTTTTAAAAAAGGGTTTTGAACCATGTTTTTAAATGACTTCATAACTTTTAAATTATGAAAATTCATTTTGATTTCCTCAAGAATATTTTTAATGAAATTATAGTTTTTAAATTCTTATTTTACATTTTAATGATTATTTATGAAATGAAGCGGGTGTGAATTCCCCTCTGGGTGTTGATTTGGAAATAACAGATTGATTTTAAATTGATAACACATTACGGACCAGTTATCATCTTTTGATGATAATTTCTTATGATAATAACATTATGTTTCTAATATTCATATGGATAAGTGTTGATTGTGGGACTATTGACATTTAGGGATATTGTGGGTGAGGGTTAAAAGTGAACTAAGAATGAATTGCAATGCTGAGGGTATGATGCAATGTTTATTCTGATTGGTACTTCCTTTTTAATCCTTATAACTTAATTATATACCTCACCATATTTAATTTTTCATGGGAACATGGTTAGTTTTAGGGGATTAAATAGATTTATTATTTTCTATAGATCTCACACAATTACTAGTGGATTCATATAAAAAATTATTGGTCTAGTCTAAAAACATATGGCCAAGAAAGTATGTGTGTGTGGACTTAGTTTTCTTCAGACCATCTTAGACTTGATGTGAACCTAAGGATGTGTAATTATTTTTTTATTAGATTTTATATGGTGGACTCACTAAGAAATTTTTTTAAACCATCACATCCTTATACTTAACATTTGTTATATAGAAGAATTCATTGTCACTTTATAGAACTACATTTTCCTTTTTGGATTGATTAACATTATGGATTGACCTATTTATTAAGACAATGATCCTTGAATCTATTTTATTTAAACTTGTATAAATTTTTTATATTTTATGTATATTATTACCTGGTATTTATTTACCTAACATTATCTTGTGAAATGGTTTTAAAATATTTTCAAGAAACATTTTGGATTTTAATAAAATAAATGGAATGATTCTATATTTCATTTCATAAATTTTTTTTAAATGATTAATGTTATTTTTTTAAAACCCACTCTTATTATAATATGATCCTAATAGTTTTATTTTACTTATAAAAAATTTAAATCTTTTCTCTCTTGTTGTACTCCTTTTCTATATAATTAGATTACAAATTAATGTAACTGTATAGTCATTATAGTGAATATTATTGGGTACTATATCTTATAAATATCTTATACCATTTGGTGGTTTCATATTTTATGTTTTTATAGTAGGTGATAAAGTTATCATTATATTACTTTTATGTTTCAATATTTTTGGAAAATAGAAGGTAACTTGGGACAAGGTGGGTGGTCTTTGACAACCAGGAGATGGGTTTTGGTAGTTTTGTTCTATGTTTACATTTATGATTCTTCTCTTTGTACCCTAATATTGTTGTATTCATTTATTTATAAGATGATATTTTCATAGTTAATATTTTATTATTATAATAAATTTTTGGGAGAAATCATTTCCAAATGTTTTTTGGATTCCTAGAAACTTGTTTCCATTATGTGGGGATCATGAATGCACTTTGAGGTAGTGGAAAATTGGTTCAGATGCAAGTCTTAATGGTATTCTGGGTTGGTTTGTTACAAATGGAATCAAAGGAGGTATTTCATGAATAAAATTAATTTTCCTTATATCAACATAGGTTATTTGGGTTAATATTGGTTGGATGGATATTAATAATGTGTTGGGACTCTAGAGGTAGTTCAGGAGGAGATGCTTGATCGCCACCTTTTCAAGATGATACTTCAGTTACCATGGAAAGTGGGAACTTGATTCCTTCTTTTGAGTTATTTTATTCATAATGATAAATGATATTTAGATACTTTATGATGATATCTTTGATTTTGGAAATCTCTTATGAGTTTTGGGTTGGAATGGAGAGATGAACAGAGATGCATTATTCCTTTATGGTCTGATAAACTATGAGGAATAATTTTGGATGATCTAGAAGTCAATCTAGTAATTGTTGTGTGGTTGGTATGTGATTTAAAATTCAATGTGACCAAGGTATGAATAGTTCCAATCTTACCCGAACTTGGTTCCTTGTCCACTTGTTACCAAAATGGCTTTACCTGTGTGAGGTTAGTTTGAAAGGTATTTCTTTTTTTATGGAAATTTGGGGTATGATCTGTTTCATGATCGTGTTTTATTGATTCATTATTAAAACATTTTTATGATTTTAAATATTTTTTAAAAACCTAATTGTTACATAAAAAAATTAATTGAGTTCTTCGAAAAAAATTCCATTTACAAAAATGTTTGTTTTATGAATTTTTTTAAAAAAATAAATTTAAAAGACTATTTTTTTTATATTCTGATGTTTTGTTTTAAGAATAAATTTCTTTTATAAATGAGTTTATATTGGAAATGGTTTTGTAGTTTGAAAAAAGTATTAAAATACTTTATTCCATTGATGAATTTTCATGAGCTGGTAAATGAAATTTTGAAATAGTGATTGATTCATTTTAAGATTTCACATTTCCCAGAAAATACATTGTTTTAAATAGGGACATCCTATGATATTTGAAAAAAAAATATTCTTTGATAAATGTGGTTTATGTCTTGTTTGAAAGATTCTGAATTTTTTGTTTCGTTTCATGTTTTTTTACCTAAGTTGATGAGTCGATGTTTCATGATGTATAGAAATGTCTCCCAAAAAGTCCATCAAGGAAAATAATAAATTTTTTCATCGATTCAGTCTTCAAATTAGACCATTAAATTTTTAGGAGGTTACATATATAGTTTAAAACACCACTCAAACTCCAAATTAAGTGGTGGGGTCAGATCCCTTATAGTCTATGGACCCAAACCAAGTATTCTTGGATCATCATCCACCTTATTATGGTGAAGAGATATTCTCTTCTAAAGCAATGAATTTAATTGAATATGTTGAGAAGATTTTTTTCACTCTTAATTCACATGATTCTCTGAAGGTCAAGTCTATCAACATCTTTTTTGAGGGACCTGATTGAGAGTAATAAAAATTCATGATTCATTTATGTCTGTATGGAATAATTTATTTGGAATTTGTTAATTAATTCTTCATTTATTGGTATTATCATAAGGAATTAAAGAAAGAGAATGTTTCTAAGCTCTTGGGTTTTATTCAAGGTGAGTTAGTAATTACAGAGTATGCCATAAACATTTAATGATTGATATATTTATCACCTAAACATGTTGTTAATGACTCATTTAAAGCTCACTGTTTTAATACGGGTCTTCACCTAGACTTGGGGAATATTATATCAGTAAACTTTTTGATCTCTTATATAGATATTATTTAATGGAAATTTTAATCTGAAATAGATCTAAAAAATATGATGTTGGGAAGAATTCCTCATTCATGTTTTTCTTAAGTGGAGATGTCCCTTCAGGTGGATTATAGAATTTAGTTATGTAGTAGAAAACTTCTTTGGAAAAGATGAGTATTTTCAGGTTCTTCTAGTGTATATAACATGACCACTATAATAATTCATTTACAAAATCTCTAATAGATAGAAAATGATGTGACCACTTAGGGAACATTAAGAAGTTCTATATGTTGTTTTTTAAAAAGGGGATGTTTTGAAAAGGGTTTATTAGCTCCTGAATATAGGGAAATAGATTTTACAAGTTAACAAGTGTCTAATTATAATTCTCAAATTAAATATTTTCCAAAGTTAAGGAACAATAATGTTTTATGGATGTTTACCCAACGTATTGTTCCCAATATCAGAGTGAAAAAATGTTGTATTTTTCCTTATTTTAGAGCGTGCATATTTAAATACTTTCTTATTCTAGGTATCACTTTTGTATTGATTTATATCATTTTTTATATTTTATCTTATTACCCTAGTTGTGATTATATTGATGGTTTCATTTTCTAGAGGTCTATATTTTTGTGCCTTGTGGATGTGCACTTTTGAATAGTCATCCTTCATCTTGAATGGTTTTATTCACTTGCGGTTTATTGGGATCTCATGGATGGTATACAATATAGTGATGTAAAAATTTAGATATTTGGTATTGTTGTTCTTTAAATTACCACTTATTTCATTCTTCTATGGATGTCTCCCTATGGTCACTATTGGATTTGATTTATGTTGGTTTTTTTCCCTTGGTATGTACTTGTTTTTCCCTTTATCTTTAGAACTCAATCATAACATGATGGAAAATCTCCATTATGATAGTGTAGTTTCCTATTTTTTCATTATACTTGTTGTTTTTTCTCTATCTAGTTGGACATGGATAGGCCTTTGGAATATACCAGGGGAACTAGGATAATGTGAATTATTGATGGACCAGTAACCTCAAGATGTTGGTGGTTGATTCGATGAACTCAAATAGGAGTGATGCACGAGGATGAAAAATATAGGGTACTGATGAGTAAATTTCCAATTCATAATTCATTGTATGTTATAGTCATTTCTTTTGGATAGTTGGATAATTGATATATTTTTAGGTTGTTGTCTCTTTTTTTAATATCTAAATGGTGGGGAGGCCATTGCTAGGTCTTTAGTTCTTTTTATATTTTTCAATTCTTATAAATTGTGTTGAGTTATTTATTTTAGAAGTGTCTTGATATTATAGTTTTTTTAGGTGGTTAAATTTAGATGATTCTTCATCTGTTTAATGGACTGCCAACCACACAAGTTGAGTGTGGGAGTTCTTTTGGTCTTGGCATTTTCTATCTTTTGGACTCAAAGATTTTAGGGGGTAGATATCCATATAATTGTGAGAATTGTTACATCTACCTTTTTATAATAGTTAATGTACCTTTTTTGTTTTATTTTGTAATATTTTTTTTGAAATAAGTTATATTTTTTTTATTTATACTTTTCCCTTATACAAAACCTATGATTTGCGTAAGGGTAACTTGTGATTTGTGAAGGCTGTATAAAGGTAAAAGGGTTCATCTTTAGTTACATTAATGTATATTGGAAATTTTATAGACTTCATAAGTGTAAACATAATAATATTTAAAGGTAACATGGATTTTACATACACTATGTGTGGGTAAGACAATCATCCTATTTGTAACGCCTCAGAAATCTAAAGTAGGATCGTTATATTTGATAATGTGTATGACATGAAACAACAAGCATGTAAGGGAATATAATATCCCAATAATTTATGATGTATTTTATATTTTAAATAAATTAAATATATTTTATAGCTTATAATACATGGGAAACATAGTTAGTGTGTGTTTCACACAATAATGAGTTTCATCAATGTCTTGCATTACACGCAAGACCGAGTTTTACTGAACAATAATAGATTATAAAAATTTTATTATTTAATAAAATAAGATATAACCTAGCCATTAAATTGGAAATTATGAATAAAATTAACTAACTTTTGAAAATTTATGTTTTATGAAAAAATAAAATTAATTAAATGGTTTTAAATTAATTTGAAATGAATATACGAACCTATCAAATATAAATGTAATGTTTTTATAGAAACCAAATTTACGCTCACAAAGCTATTTTATCCAAAAAAAATTAAATTAATTACAATAAGTGAGTGTAATTAATGATATATATGTATATATATTATGTTAAATAAAATATTATTTATATTTATCCAATAAATTTTATATGAGTGAGATAAGAATAAAACTAATATTACACATAAAAAACCTATATTTTTAATTGAGGCACTTTTACAGTGTTTTAATAGTGACCTTATTTTAAATTCGATTTTTTCATTTTTATAAATATTATATGTCAAAATAAAATCAATAATTTAAATATGAACATAAATATTAGGATAATGTGATTTTGTTATCTTTTTGTGAAGTTTCAGTTATTGATTAATGGTGATAAATTGAATTTTAACTCAAAACATCTAGTTTGAGTAATTTATTTATAAGGGTATATTATATTTTTTATTGGTTTTATTGGTTAATTAGATAAGTTTTATATAATTTAATCCAATTTAGGTTATTTAAAACAATTTAACATTTTAATTGGATATGAAAGGTTAGTAAACTTTTGAACATTTTTTCTTTAAATACATGTTATGTCGTCCCATTCACATTATTAAATTTAAATTAATTTCTAACACTTCTGTAATTGGAATTTATAAAAATGTATCCAATATTTGTAATAGTTATAATTTATAATTTATAATATGGTCAAATTATTTTTTGACTAAAAATATTTGAAAAAGTAATTATAATTAATTACAATGATTAAGGTGAAATTAAGCTTAACAAGGGACTGAACATTAAAATTAAGTACCAAAATGACCTTGAAACATAGAAAAAATCCCTTTAATAGAACTATTTAGACCCTATAATATATTTTATATACATTGGATAATTATTGGGTCCACTTTAAATAGTAAAACATGGGTGAATTTTTTTTTCCAAAAATATAGAAGAGTGTCATTCCTCCTCCACTATAAATGGCACTCTCCCTTCCCACTTCCTCAAACCTCTCAAGCCAATTTTCCTAAAATAAGATAAGACCAAATATATCATCAAAATACATTATCTCAACATATAAGACTCAACTTGTTATAGATTTATATATGGTATCCATTTGGTGTAAACCAAAAGGAGTTACAAAAATAATAGGTAACATCTTTCTCAAGCTCCTTAGTTTTATTTCCTTTCTCCACCCACTTAAATCTACTTATTTCATGAATATATAAAAATTGTGTCCAAAATATATAGATATATTTTTATGTTATTTTTTATAACTAAACATACACACAATTCCATCTAATGGGTAACAAATATACCATTTTTGTGTACTGTGAACTACCACCTCACAAAACGATGATTGTATGTTCTTCCTTTAACACCTATAATTTTGGGAATTATGATTGGAATGTTTTTTTATATATGATATATATGATAATTATAATTTCTTTCTGATTGAATAATTTTTATATAGAATATACCATTATTCTTTCTATATTGGCTAAATACGATAACATCGTTTGTGGAAGTGTGGACTATCACCTTCTAAAAGTGACGTGATTGAATCACGCGATAAAATGAATGTGTTAATAATTATTTTAATTAAAAATTTGTGACTTAAAACATATATAACAAATTAATTAAATAATTACATATCAATAAATATAATATATTTTATTTTATTTATTACCCTTTTACACACTTAAAAAGCGATAAAGTAATTCGTGGACATGTCGACTACCACATCCCCGACATGATGTGATTCCCTTTACTTCACAATAATTATATATATAAGTTTATATGATTAAATAATATGTTATTTATGATATAATTATAATTATAGATATATTAATGAAACATACCTTATTTCCAAAATGATCACTGGAAAATGGGAATATTACTTCTGTGTATGTATGACCTACCATATCCTTGATTTTAACGCTGTTTCATTTGTCATAAAAATATTTAATGAATGATTTTAAAATATTAATTGAGGTATAAATATGATAATTATGTCATTATTATTCTTTTGATGTTATATAATGACCTCTTTGACCACAGTTGACCTACCAATGTTTTTTTGACACATCAACCAAATTTTGTCAAAACACCCGACATAAACTTAATTGTTAATGTAATTATATAAAGAATAATAATATGTGAAATAAAATTTAAGATAACCTGAAAAAGTTTTTGAATAATGTAAATAATTATCATAAATTTATTATTATGTTATATAAATATACATGAGACAAGTCATACTCAAGGTAAAAGATTTTCTCTCAATTTACATTATATTGAGCCATATTTTGTTATACTATACCTAGTTTGTTTTATATAGTGTATATACTTACTTTTTTACATGTTATATCAGGAATATATTTATTATAATTATATTATATGTTCCATTTAATGTTATTATTTCATAGATATTAGGATTTAAACGTTATAATGTGGTATGAGAAACTTTGGAATGTTTAATGATTATTATCCTCGATAATGTTTTTAATGACTATATTTTCAATATCACTTACTTTTGAGATTTAAAACATTCCCTTGAAATAATCAAATTATTTTTGTCCACATAATTTCTTATATATGGTCTAAATACTTTTACTTTTTCATATAATATCATGATTCATTAATTATTCATGATATTTTGAGTTTCAATTTGAATGATTTCATCTAAGGGGATTTGAATTAAAAGTTATGAAGTCGAAATAAATTATATAACAAAATCTATTTTCATTTGGTTATATTAATTCATCACTATAATTAATATTCTATGATTATTTGTCTAATTAATTTCACTCTCTATTGATTTATTTCCAATTCTATATGTAGATTTATAGTTGATACACATAATATTATCATTTATTGATTCTCATTACAATATTATAATATTTTTATGGGTTACTATTATAACCTCATTTTGTTTGGGATTATTTACACTTGAATTTAAATCACAAAAATTTATATGGTCATTTTATAAAAAATTATTTTATTTTATTCTACTCTAAATATTCATGACATTTTATATTATTATGAACTTTTTTTTCACTATTTGGTAGTCAAAATGTTTTTATGAAATATTGACATCATTTCTCTCTTTAGTCAGAGACTATTCATTCCTCCAAAAACCATGTTTCATTAAAAGTTTTGAAAAATGTTATTAACCTTTAAAAAATGATTGTTAATGAAATTTTTACCCCTTACATTGTTTACAGAGGTTTTCAAAGGAAACTTCAAGTCAATTTATAGAAAAGGTATTTGTAAAACCTCTTACTGTGAAAAAGGAATATTCTTTTTTATCTATTATGATATGTATGGATTTACATAAAAATAATTTCTTTGAACAATCCTTTTCAATTTTAAAATGTTTCTTTATGAAAAAATGGGTTTAAATGTGAATTTAAATAAATTTTTTTTTGAAAATGTTCTTTCATAATAAAAAGTATATCTTCACTAAGTTGTTTTTTAAAATATCTTTTTAAATTATTTATATTAATAAATGAAAACAATCATTTATTTTTACTCCACATAGGATATGATATATTGATATTATCTTTATTCTTATTCTTGAAGGTTTATAATTTTATTGACCAAGGATAGTATTGAGATTCACATTCGTGATTACATTGTGAGTCCCCTTGAAATATTCAATTTCTTATGATCAGTAGACATTGAATTTCCCAATAATATGTCTATCATTTATCATGGATCTGATTATTTCCTAAATCTTATTCCATTTTGACATACGATGTTTAATTTAACATTTATTTGATTATTTGGTGAAATATTGATACATCTATACTCTTTTTTTCCTTACAGATATTTGATAAGAAATGTTTTTTATTAATTAAATAGATTATTAGATATAAATAATGATTTGGAATAGAAATTATGGGTGGTCCCCAGACATTATATATATTGATTCAATAAGGTTTTCCTTATGAATTTTCCATTCCATCTTGTTTTGAAAATTACAAACACCTTATACATAAGAAAATCTATATTTTACTTCTCTAAGGAAACTTTCCTTCCCAAACGAATTTACCCCTACCATGTTTTCATTGTTCATATTAATATTTTTTTATGTGTAAAAATCAGATTCATATATAAAACCTCAGAATCAAATAATACTTAGATATGAATCATTCTGTTTTATGATATGAATTCTGGATACAAACTCTAATGAAGTCCAACTCTGAATTATGGATACGAACTCTAATGAAGTTCAAATCTGAATTCGGGATACAAACTCTCATGAAGTTCCACTCCGAATTCTGGATACGAACTCTAATGAGGTTCAACTCCGGATTTTGGGTACGGACTCTCACGAAGTTCCACTCCAAATTCTGGATACAAACTCTAATGAAGTTCAACTCTGAATTCTGGATGCGAACTCTCACGAAGTTCCACTCTGAATTCTGGACTCCGAACTTCTAGAAGTTAGACTCCTAAATTTTACTAGTTCAACTATGAACTTATATGAGTTCAACATAGAACTATTTAAAGTTTAGGTTCTGAATTCCTGAGAATCTAGACTCCGAATTTCCTTGAAATTCAGTCTTCAGAATTCTACAGAATTCAGGTTCTAAATTCCTACAAAACAGAATCCAAATATCTCTTTATTATAGACTCCGAATTCTATTTTGGTTAGGCTCCGAACATTTATTTGCTTACATTTTGAACATTAGTTTTACTTATGCTTACACTTGTTTATTATAAAACTATGACAAACCTGCTTTTTATTACAACATAAACATGCTTTATTACATAAAACTTCACTTGATACAACAAAGAAGATCGAGAGGTTTAGTTTCTTTGGGGCCTAGGATCATTACATAAAAACTTTAAACTTGAAATACAACATCTTTATTGAAAATATCTTTTACATGACCACTAAATTCCTTCGTACTTAGCATTGTATGGGATAACCTGAGGACATGCATAAGAAAAGGGTGAGCTGTAAAGCCCAGTAAGGGAGTACACATGGAATAACATGAGGAGTAAAATAAATGTTAGGAAATAGGCATATCAATAGAGAATAAGAGAAACATGAACATAAAGGCATGATAAATCATGGTAATCATAAGATGGAAATGTGGCAACAACACTTAACATTGAATTAGCATGAGCCAAGGCTCATTGCACATGGAGCATGAGTAAACCCACATTGCACTTGAAGCATGAGTAAACCCTCATTGCACTTGAAGCATGAGTAAACCCTCATTGCACTTGAATTAGCATGAGTAAACACTCATTGCACATGACGTATCATGATACTATACTTTACCCAATGCATTGGAGCGCTATAAGGGCGCACCCTTCTTAAACATTTCATTTCATGCATAAGTGTGCCACATGGATCATAAAACATGAATTCATAAAACATAATAATTTATTCCACGATAAAGGAATGTGGAATTCATACATGAAACTTTACAATCAATAAGTAAATGTGCATAAAGGTGAATACCCTTGATGGAGAAATGTGCATGGTATTCACTACATAATGACATTGGCTTAGAAAATCGGTGTGATTTCGGCAGCATAACGGCGTGACATAAGAATTCATAAAAAAGGTTGATGAGAGAGAAAGGGGTTCCTCATCATATTTATATGTAATGGAATGTAATTAGTTCATATAGATACATGTCCCAACAATTGAAATGGAATTTAGATTCATGATACAAAAGTATTGCTTGAATGGAAAAGAAGAGAGAGAAGTTCCTTTCGGAATTTCGGCATAGTAACGGGTGTACATGGGAGGCATTTAATGAGAGAGAAAGGGTTCTCCCATCATTCAAACAATAAGAGGGAAGTATTGGGGAGGTGAAAAACAATACCCCAACATTCATAATTGAAATTAAAAGGCCAAAACAACTTAAAGAAAATTGACAAAAATGAGAAAGGAAGAAAAAACCCTTACTTGGAAGTGTGCTTCCAAAGGCTAGAGAGAGGCTTGAGAGAGGCTTAATTGGAGCTTGGGGAACCTTGGGAGGATTCTAGAGAGAGTAGGGAAGAGGTTGGAAGATCTCCAAGTGCTTTTAGTGAGGAGAAAGTTGGAACTTGGGTGGGTTTATATATGAACGGTGAGGGAATTGTTTATTATTTAGGTTTGGGACACCTTATATTAAAATAATTCAAACCACAAACCATCCCATGGATTTTGCCCATGATTTCTGGAAAAGGAAAGATGAAAAAAATATTTTAAAAGGCCATGGTCCGAACTTATTAAAAAATTAGGGTTGCTTATGTGGCCGTGAGTCACACTCCCATGGAAATTAATTTAAAAAGGAAAAGTGTTGAATAAGTCTTGAGGGGTTCATTAATGATTTTAAAAGTAAGTAAAAAAATCCAAAACCTCATTATTTTAATGATAAAACATATATTGGCCGAACATAAGGATTATGGTATTTTGTTACATCACCATTGGGTCATTATGATGTCATAAAACACATTATATATTAAAATGGTATTTAATTTTTACCCAAAAATTTGACTGTCTCAGAAAATTATAAAAAATTCACCGTTGGATAATTTCGACGTCCTGATTCCAAAAATAATATTTATTTTATCTAAATAATTTTCTAAATATGTGAATTTTCACTTTTAAAATAAAAACTGACATTTATAAAAAATTCACGGGTTTTGACAGAAATGGCTCTCAAACCTTAAAAAAATTTAATTGCATTCATAAAATTATAAGATCATTTATATTTAATAAAAATTAATTTAATATTAATAATAATATTTTATTAAAATATTATTTAATTCAAAAATCCCTTAATTTAATAAAATATAATTCTTAATTAAATAATAACTAAAAACACCATTTGTACTTTAAAAACTATTTACAATGTATCAAAAATGAATAGAAATTATAATCATTATTATATACAAAAATAATGTACATGAACATAGTACTACTTATTTGTTACATAACCCCTTAAAATAGTCGCATAAGACCTAAGGGTAAGGTGTGCGATGGTGACAGACTCTTGGGGCGACACAGATAACATCTCTCGAGTGGTAATCTCTATCAACTTACACTTTTCCCGTAGATGGTCTCGTTCAAGCTTGACATAATGAAGCTCATCTTGGGTTTGGTCAAGGGCGAAGCCTAAAGACACCACCTCTTTTCCGAGCTCTGACAAATGGGCTTCGTAAGGGGAAATTCTACTGGATGAGGCCATCTATTCCTTTGTCTGGGTAAAATTGGGTTCGTTAAAGCTATATATCTATACTACTCATGTGATCACTGTTCAATGGCTATAAAAGTAATGTTCACAAATATTATCATAAAACCAAAGAATTTGACATCTTATAAAAACATTTTTCATAAAGAGAAATTTAACTGGATCAAGAGGGATTTTTATTAATGAAACTTTGGTTCGTTACAATATTTCCCCTTTAAGAAATTTCGCCCTAGAAATTTTCCTTTTCCCACACTATAAATAATGTGGGTAACTCAGCTTCATCATATCCTACGACTCCCAAGTTTCTTCTTCAAACTTGTGGTTTCTCCACAACACCTTGACGAGGGGCATTGTCTTATTTCGTAGAACTTTTTCTCTACGATCTAAGATCTTCACTGGTTGCTCCTTATAAGAAAGATCATCTTCCAACTGTACCACCTTGGAAGAGAGTACATGTGAAGGGTCCGGTATGTACTTCCTTAAGAGGGATGCATGAAAGACATCATGCACCTTGTCCATTGTAGGTGGAAGTGCTAGGTGATAGGCCACAGCCCCAACACGATCAAGAATTTCTAAGGGGTCGATGTACCTTGGACTTAACTTCCCTTTCTTTCCAAACCTCATGACCTTCTTACATGGAGATATGCGTAAAAACACCATGTCTCTAACTTTAAACTCAAGGTCTCATCAATGATTATCTGCATAACTCTTCTGTCGACTTTGGGCTACCTTGATATGCTACTGAATGGTTTTCACTTTCTCCACCATTTCTTCGACCATTTCTGGTCCAAGCAGCTTACGTTCACTGACCTCATCCCAACATGCACGTGTTCTACACCTTTTCCCATACAGGGCTTCATATGGTGCCATTTGGATTCTCATGTGGGAACTATTATTATAAGAGAACTCAACCAGAGGAAGATGTTGATCCCATCCTCCATTAATTTCCATTGAGCATGCTCTCAAAATATCCTCAAGTGTTTGGATAGTCCGCTCAGATTGGCCATCGGTTTGAGGATGATAGGTTGTACTGAAGTTCAGTTCAGTATTAAGAGCATGTTGAAGACTCTTACAAAACATAGAGGTGAATCTTAGATCTCGGTCCGAAACAATAGATAGTGGTACTCCATGCAACCGTACCACTTCCCTGATATATATCCGTGCCAGTTGATCCAAATAGAAATCCTCTCGAATAGCAATAAAGTGTGCAGTCTTTGTAAGACGATCCACAACAACCCAGATTTCATTGTTGCCTTTGGATGTCCTTGGAAGTCCGGTGACAAAGTTCATGGTGATGCTCTCCCATTCCCATTCTGGTATGGGAAATGGTTGCATCATCCCCTTAGAATTCTTCCTCTCTGCCTTCACTTTCTGACACACCAAGCACTTTGATGTATATTCAGCAATCTCCTTCTTCATATTATCCCACCAAAAGTTTTCTCAGAGATCTCGATACATCTTTGCGCTCCCTGGTTGAATAGAGAAATTTGAACTATGTTCATCATCCAAAAGTTCCTTCTTTGGCACCAGACTTGATGGAACACATAGTCTTTTCCCAAACCGCGCAATTCCTTCATCATTAACATTAAACTCTGAGGATTTTCCCTTTTTGATAGCTTCCATTTTTTCTTAAATTCCCGCATTATCCTTTTGAGCATCCTTTAACCTTTCAAAAAGAGATGGTTGAGCAATCATTTGTGAAAGGATTGATGATGTTCCCTTCTTTATGATTCCCACATCCATCTTCATCAAGTCTAAGAAGATTGGATCCTTCTCAATTCTCATCATTGATAGAATAGCTGGATCCTTTCTACTTAGGGAATATGCCACCTTGTTCTCTTTCCCAGGGTGGTAATGTATTGAACAGTCATAATCCTTGATGAGCTCTATCCATCTTCTCTGGCGCATATTAAGCACTTTCTATGTGAATATATATTTAAGACTCTTGTGGTCAGTATATATCTCACATTTCTCTCCATAGAGATAATACCGCCAGATTTTCAAGGAAAAGATCACCGCCGCCAACTCCAGATCATGCATTGGATAGTTTCGCTCATGGATTTTCAACTGACTTGAGGCATAGGATATCACTTTATCATTCTGCATTAGCACACATCCTAGGCCCTTCTTTGAAGCATCACTGAATACCACAAAAATCTCCCCACTTGTGGGTAAAGTGAGCACTTGTGCAGTGATAAGCCTCCTTTTCAACTCCTTGAAGCTTTCTTCGCATTCATCCCTCCAAGAAAATTTACTACCTTTCGATTTAGCTTGGTAAGAGGGTTGGTTAATCGTGATAAATTTCTCACAAATCGTCGATAATATCCATCTAACCCGAAGAAGCTACGGATATCAGTTACCGATGTTGTCCTCGGCCATCCCTCAATTGCATATGTTTTGGAGGGGTCCACAGATATCCTATTGCTTGTGATGATATGGCCCAAGAATGAGACTTCCTTCAACCAGAACTCACACTTGATGTTCTTTTCATAGAGCTTTTCCTTGCGCAAAGTCTCTAGTACAGTTCTCAAATGCTCCTCATGGTCCTCCTTGGTTTTGGAGTATATTAGAATATCATCTATAAAGACTACCACAAATTTGTCAAGGTAATCTCTAAAGACACTATTCATCAATTCCATGAATATTTCTGGAGCATTGGTGAGTCTAAAAGGCATTACTATGAATTCATAGTGCCCCTACCTTGTACAAAAATCAGTCCTGGGGATATCTTCCTTCTTCACCCTTACATGATAATATCCCGACCGCAAGTCCACCTTGGAGAAGTATTGTGCTCCATGCAGCTAATCAAACAAGTCATTGATTATTGGGAGAGGATACTTGTTCTTTATCGTGATTTTGTCAAGTTCACGATAATTGATGCAAAGCTGCATTGACCCATCCTTCTTCTTGACGAAGAGGACTGGTGCACCCCATGGTGATGCACTTGGGCCTATAAACCCTTTATCTAGATTCTCCTGTAGTTGTTTCTTCAGCTCTTCAAGCTCAACAACAGCCATTCTATATGGATTCTTGGATATGGGTAGCGCCCCAGGTATAAGTTCAATTGAGAACTCAACATCTCTTTTTGGAGGAAGACCAAGAAGTTCCTCGGGAAACACTTCAGTGAATTCCCTCACAATAGGCATTTCTTCAAGGGTGGTTTCTTCCTTGGACTCAATCATCTGAGCCAGATATGCGTGCTCATAAGGTAGTAATATCCATGCTTGAGATCATGGAGCTAAAGGAGATTCATATTCCTCCTGATACTTGTAAAGAATCGGGGGTCGATTCTCCATATGGAGTGTTATTTCCCTCTCCCGACAATTTATGTTGGCTCTATATAAGGAAATCCAATCCATGCCAAGAATTGCATAAAATTCCACCAGAGGCAGTATGATGAGGTTCGCCGGGAAATTCAATCCACATATTATAATAGGGGAGGACTTATACTCATGGGATGCAATGATTTCCCCATTTTTCGTACTCACCGACATCTTTACTTGCATGATTTGTGGTGGTGCTGGGATTGTTCTACTAAACTTTTGAGATATAAAAGAATTCGTAGAACCTGAATCAAAAAGTACGTTCGCTATTCTTGAATGAATAACTAGCGTACCTGTCAGCACTTCGTTGTCGGGGTTCACTTCGACAGAAGTGATGGCAAAAGCTCTTCCTTGTTGTCTTGGAGGTTGTTGGTTGCCTCCGAAAACCCTTGGATTAGGGCACTGATTTTCAAAATGACCCGGTTCTTTGCATTTGTCGCATTGAACCACGTGTTGAGGTTAGAACAGAGCGTTCCTCTCCTCTGTCGCAGCTGCAGGTCCTTCTTGCCAACAGTTAATAGCTCGGTGCCCTTCTCTTCCACACCTAAAGCATTTTCTCATCCCCTTAAGGAAATTTCCAGGGTGTTTCTTTCCACACTTTTGGAAAGTTGGGTGCTGGAACTTCTTAGTGTCGTTGGATTTATCCATCGGACTACCAGAATTGAAGTCCACCTTACACTTCTTGTCCCCATGATACTCCTATGATTCTTCGATCTTCATTTCAACCTTGAGGGCACATCGGTCAATTTCCTCATAGCTGTTAAAGTCACAGATCACTAATGCTTTCTGCAAACTATGCTTCAGCCCACCAAAGAAGCGGTCAACCTTGCATTCGGGGGTAACGACAAAGACAGAAGCGTATCGTGAAAGCCTTGTGAAGTGTGCCTCATACGCTCCCATAGATTCTTCATCCTTCTTCTGGAGGGAAAGGATGTCCCTTTCCATCTTAAGATGGAGGGTGCGTGGAAAATATTTATCGAAAAACATCTTCCATAATTCCTTCCATTCCAAAGCCTCGATCTCCTCCTCAGGATTCGTATTTTTGATCAACGTCCACCATTGATCAGCTTCACCCTCCATATGATAATCCGCTAGGAGAACCTTTTCTTGTTCAGAGCATTGGAGGATGGAGAATATATTTTCAATGGAGTTGATCCATTTTTCAGCGATCGTGGGATCAGATGATCCACTAAAAGTAGGAGGCCTTTGTCTCATGAAGCTTTCAATAATGACTTGTTCTTTCTTAGGGGGGGTTGAACGTTCCTCTTGACCTGTGTTTCTATTAAAAACTTGAGTTATCTGAGAGAGAAGCATGACAAAGTTCGTGATTCCTTCTCCCATTGGATTGGGCATCTCATTAGTACAATCATCACACTGATCTTCACAACGGTTGTTAGCCCGAGTCCTCCTATTACCGGCCATTGGATGGAATAAAAGGAAAGTTAGGGGTAACATATAAAGGGTAATCCAAAGACAAAAGTTTATGACTTATAGATACACTTTAATCTCTTTAACTCATGAGTCTATAGGATTCAATCCAGGCTTTTCATGATCTACCTTCTAACATATATTCCTAGGGGAATTTTTCCATTAATAAGGGTTCATACTAAGATTGTGAATTTATCAAAACATATCCCCCGGGAGTGTAGTAACCAAGAGTGCAGCAATGCCCATTTTTGTGCACCAGTTCCCGTTTGAGTCAAGCTCAAAGTGGTGTTTTCGGGTTTTACCCCTAGGATACTTCTGTGCCAGAGCCGCATCTACCTGCTCATATCCAGACAGGGATGTATTTGTTTGATAAACCACTTACTTAGTATTTACCAAAACTTAGGGATGTTTTTATTATACTTTTTATTGTATCTAAGGCTTTACTAGGGTTTCCTAATCCCAAAAATAACTAAACCTATCCTCTTATACCAACTATGACAACCCTGCTTTTTATTACAACTTAAACATGCTTTATTACATAAAACATCACTTGATACTACAAAGAAGATCGAGAGGTTTAGTGTCTTTGGGGTTTAGGGTCATTACATAAAAACTTTAAACTTGAAATACAACATCTTTATTGAAAACTTCCTTTAAATGACCACTACATTCCTTCGTACTTAGCATTGCATGGGATAACCTGAGGACATGCATAAGAAAAGGGTGAGCTGTAAAGCCTAGTAAGGGAGTACACATGGAATAACAAGAGGAGTACAATACATGTTAGGAAATAGGCATATCAATAGAGCATAAGAGAAAAATGAACATAAAGGCATGATAAATCATGGTAATCATAACATGGAAATGTGGCAACAATACTTAACATTGAATTAGCATGAGCCAAGGCTCATTGCACATGGAGCATGAGTAAACCCACATTGCACTTGAAGAACGAGTAAATCCTTGTTGCACTTGAATTAGCATGAGTCAACACTCATTGCACATGATGTATCATGATACTATACTTTATCCAATGCATTGGACCGCTATAAGGGCGCACCCTTCTTAAACATTTCATTTCATGCATAAGTGTGCCACATGGATCATAAAACATGGATTCATAAAACATAATCATTTACTCCACAATAAAGGAATTTGGAATTCATACATGAAACTTTACAATCAATAAGTAAATGTGCATAAAGGTGAATACCCTTGAAGGAGAAATGGTCATGGTATTCACTACACAATGACATTGGCTTAGAAAATCGGTGCGATTTCGGCAGCGTAATGGCGTGACATAAGAATTCATAAAAAAGGTTGATGAGACAGAAAGGGGTTCCTCATCATATTTATATGTAATGTACAGTAAGTAGGTCATATAGATACATATCCCAACAATTGAAATGGAATTTAGATTCATGATACAAAAGTATTTCTTGAATGTAAAAGAAGAGAGAGAAGTTCCTTTCGGAATTTTGGCATAGTAACGGGTGTACATGGGAGGAATTTAATGAGGGAGAAAGGGTTCTCCCATCATTAAAACAATAAGAGGCCAGTATGGGGGAGGATCGAAACCATACCCCAACATTCATAATTGAAATTAAAAGGGCAAAACAACTTAAAGAAAATTGACAAAAATGAGAAAGGAAGAAAAAACCCTTACTTGGAAGTGTGCTTCCAAAGGCTAGAGAGAGGATTGAGAGAGGCTTCTTGGGAGCTTGGGGCACCTTGGGAAGATTCTAGAGAGAGTAGGGCAGAGGTTGGATGAACTCCAAGGGCTTTTAGTGAGGAGGAAGTGGGAGCTTGGGTGGGTTTATATAGGAAAGGTGAGGGAATTATTTATTATTTAGGTTTGGGATCCCTTATATTAAAATAATTCAAACCACAAACCATGCCATGGTTTTTGCCCATGGTTTCTGGAAAAGGAAAGAGGAAAAAAATGTTTTATAAGGCCAAGGTCCGAACTTATTAAAAAATTAGGGTTGCTTATGTGGATGTGAGTCACACTCCCATGGAAATTAATTTAAAAAGGCAAAGTGTTGAATAAGTCTTGAGGGGTTCATTAATGATTTGAAAAGTAAGTCAAACAAACCCAAAAACTCATTATTTTAATTATAAAACATATATTGGCCCAAAATAAGGATTATGGTATTTTATTACATCACCATTGGGTCATTATGATGTCATAAAACACATTATATATTTAAACGGTATTTAATTTTTACCCAAAAATCTGATTGTCTCAGAAAATTATGAAAAATTCACTGTTGGATAATTTCGACATCCTGATTCCAAAAATAATATTTATTTTATCTAAATAATTTTCTAAATATGTGAATTTTCACTTTTAAAATAAAAACCAACATTTATCAAAAATTCACGGTTTTTGACAGAAATGGCTTTCAAACCTTAATAAAAAATTTAATTGCATTCATAAAATTATAAGATCATTTATATTTAATAAAAATTAAATTAATATTAATAATAATATTTTATTAAAATCTTATTTAATTCAAAAATCCCTTAATTTAATAAAATATAATTATTAATTAAATAATAACTAAAAACACCATTTGTACTTTAAAAACTATTTACAATGTATCAAAAATGACTAGAAATTATAATCATTATTATATACAAAAATAATGTACATGAACATAGTACTACTTATTTGTTACATAACCCCTTAAAATAGCCGCATATGACCTAAGGGTAAGGTGCACGATGGTGACAGACTCTTGGGGCGGCTCAGATAACATCGCTCGAGTGGTAATCTCTATCAACTTCCACTTTTCCCGTAGACGGTCCCATTCAAGCTTGAAAAAATGAAGCTCAGCTTGGGCTTGGTCAAGGGCGAAGCCTAAAGACGCCACCTATTTTCTGAGCTCTAAAAAATGGGCTTCGTAAGGGGCAATTCTACTAGATGAGGCCATCACTTCCTTTGTCTGAGTAAATTTGGGTTCGTTAAAGCCATATATTTATATTACTCATGTGATCACTGTTCAACGGCTATAAAAGTAATGGTCACAAATCTTATCATAAAACCAAAGAAGTTGACATCTTATAAAAACATTTTTCATAAAGAGACATTTAACTGGATCAAGAAGGATTTTCATTAATGAAAATTTGGGTCGTTACAAAATCGATGTCGTGATTTAAATTATTGACGAACCATTAGTTGAGTGACACGTGTACAGGTCCCTCTGAAATTCAAGGAGAAATATGACTATTGGAGGAGGGAGCCGACCATTGGAGCTTTGCCTATAAATAAGAGCTAGTTTGAAAAGAAGAAAGAACTTTGATAACTTTGACATAACTCTGACATATGGGATTACATGTTGTTGAAGTGATTTCTAGAGAGAGATACTCTTATGAACTCTCAAGCTTAGTGTAGAAAGTTTTAATGGCTTGTTCAAACATTTCCTTGTACATACTTGCTTCGTGCGACTCTGATTGTTTCTATGTACAATCGAGGGCTTCCAGGGATAGGGAGACAGAGGTTCCAACACCTTGAAGTTGAGGGCTTCCTTGCTGAGGAAGACAAAGGTGCCGACTACCTGATAGTTGAGGTCTTGCAAGGATATAAAGACAAACTCCAATCTATGTATTGAGGGCTTACCCTAGTGTGGGTAAGACAGACTTTCTTGAAAGTATAAATCAAGGGACCTTTATCCAATGTGCTTGGATACCCTTTTCTTTGGATTAAAAGAGTTATTATTGTTATTTGTTTTTGTTACAAGTTTTTCCGCTACATTGTTGTATTGTTAAGGAAAGTATAACATTATTATACTTCCTTACTTGTACTCTGATTTAGTTAGATTCTATAAGCTTAAAGTTAAAGTCTTAATCTTTGTAACATTTGTTAAATTTCATTTCTGGAATCACTTTTCCAGAATCAAGAAAGTATTTATAACTTATAGAGGTCTTGTGAATTATCTTGTTTAACCTTGTTAAACATAACCATCCTAAAAATTTCCTAAATTAATTTTTAAAAGGTACAATACACCCCCCTCTTATATCTGAGAATCTCATTCTTATTTCGATCCTACTTTTGGTATTATAGAGTATATCATACTCAAAGTCATACCATCCTAAAAATTGGTATCAGAGGATTGGTTCAATCTGAATTAATCTCATGATTAGATTTAGAAGTTCTATCATCATATTTTTCAAAATTGAAAATTAGGATTCATATTTCCAGATTCATATTTTCCGAATCATAGTTCAGATTCACTTTTTTCTTAGATATACGATATCTTTATTGCTTAGAATATTTTCTTTTGTTTACAGACTTATTGTTATAACAAGTTTCTATGCCAAAGTTTTTATTAATGATGAAAGGCTTAAACGTTGGTTCTATAGACAACCTAAATCCAACCAGACCACCAATCGTTGATGGAAATGATTACAAATATTAGAGATATCCCATGAAGACATTCATTATCAATACTGGGGTTGAAAATTTTGTTGTGCTTACTGGTAGATACAAGATCTCTAATAAAGAAGTAAGTGCCTTTACAAATCAAGAAAAGCATGAATACCAACTCAACTATAAGGTACACAATACTTTACTTTGTTCAATGACTAGAAATATATATACCCAAATTTCTTCTTGTGAAGCAGCAAATTCTATATGGGAGAAACTTGAAGTTACTCATTTTGGTACATCCAAAGTAATTGAGACAAGAAGAGTCATTCTTAGAGCTGAATATCATGGTTTTAGTTTTCCTTACGGTGAACCCATATGCAAAGTACAATAGTGATTCATGACTATTGTGAATAGATGACAATCAATGGGAGAAAAAGGACTAGATGATGAAGCCCTTGTTGACAATATCATCGACATCATTCCAAAAGAGTGGGAATATAAAAGCACTGCAATTGATGAAAATAGTAAGGTTACATAGATTACCCTTGATGAGATATTTTGAACTATTCTTCAGCATTAGACTACAATGAAGATAGATGTTGATATTGTGAAGAAGATGAATGGAAATCGTAATGTAGATTTTACTACTACTTCTAATTATATGAAAGTTAAGACTCCTGAGAGAGTTACGAGATCTTGATCTAAGAAGGTTATTATCCTATCTGAATCTAGTGAGAGTGAAGTCTCAGAAAATGAGTTAGCTAATCTTGCTTGAAAGATGAACAATATAGCTGGATAAAGAGATTTCCAATCCAAATATAAGAAGAAGGGAAGGAAAGATAAGAAAGATTATGAAGTTACATGCTATGAATGTAAGAGAGTTGGACACATAAGACTAGATTTCCATATGCTCAAGAGGAAAAAAAAGAGAGTCATTTTGAAAGGAACATAAAGAAATATTACATGTCCAAAGCTAAGAAAGTGTTGAAATCCAATCACACATGGAGTTCCAGTGGTGGAGACTCTTTAGATGAATCTTCAGATTATGAATCTTCTGGACAGAAGAATCATGGTCTTTTAGCCAGGATACCTATTGATAATCATTGCTTGATGGCTAAGGTACACAATACTGAATCACTAACCAACGTTTCTCTGAATTCAAATGATAGTAAATAAAATAACTCTTTGGATGAAGAATCATCTTCTGATTAAGATAATTCTATACCTACCTATGAAGAAGTTTCTAGGTTTCCCAAACTTTTTGAAAATGAGAATTTGAAACTCATAAAAAAACTCAATAAAAAAAATTCTAGGAATATTATTCTTACTAAAGAAATATCAGATCTTTCTAAGTATCTTGATAAAAAAATGCTGATTTTGAAAGTATTTCAAAAAAATGATGAGGAAGTATGTTCTGAGACAAATAAGCTTTCTAAAGATCTAGAAAACCTAATTTCTAAGAAAAATGTTTTTGAGCCTAGCTCTAGTTCAGATGTTTTTGAAAACATGAACCATGTTATAAAACTCAAATCCAAAATATTTTCTTTAAGGAAGTGTTTTTAAAACATTACCATAGGTAAGGAAAATTTTGATAAAATGTATTGAAAAATTCGACCTCGAAGGAATACTTTTGGTTTTGGTTACACAAGTTCTAAACCGATTTTTAGTAACAACTACATTGTTCCTCAAAGATCCCCATTCTGCACAAAGAGTCAGTGTGGTGGTCACTGGTTATAGAATTGTTCCTTAAAAAACCCAGTCTTCAGGATTTCATAAGGCTTATTTTTCTAAGAAGATGTGGGTACCCAAAATTTTGATTTCTGAAATTTTCGGATCCCATAAAGTCTGGATTTAAAAGACCTATCTTTTTCTTATATTCATGAAAATAGGGAAAGTACCAACAGAAATACATGGTATATAGATAGTGGATGTTCCCAACATATGACTGGTAACAAAAACTATTTCTAAAAGATTATCAAGATGAAAGGAGGAAAAGTAACATTCAGAGATAATGCTCAGGGAGAAATTATTGGTATAGGTAACATTGTTCTTCTTGGAAAAACTTTGATTTCAAATGTTTTATTTGTTAAGGGTATTAAGAACAACCTCATCAGTATAAGTTAGTTATGTGATGAAGGCTACCTTGTGAATTTTAGGAATGATAAGTGCCTAGTATAAAATTCCAAGGAAGAATTTATTCTTTCTGCCCATAGGCAAGAGAATATTTACACACTAAACATAGAAGACCTTAGGAGCCAAGACTTACCTTTCCTTAGTGAAATGGAAGATCATTCTGGGTTATGGTATATAAGGTTAGCACACTATAACCTTAGGAACTTATGACAACTCTCTAAGAAAGGTTTAGTTAAAGATCTACCAGAGATTAGATTTGATTCTTCGAAATTTTGTGACCCTTGTCAATATGGAAAGAAACATAAATCATGTTTTAAATCAATCGGTGAATTCACAACAACTGATGCACTACAGTTGGTGCACATGGATCTTTTTGGTCTAACTCAAACTGGAAGCATTGGGGGAAAGTACTATCTATTTGTCTTAGTTGATGATTCCACTATATTTTCATGTGTCTCTTTTCTAGAAAAGAAGTCTGAAGCATTTTCTTTTTTCAAAAGTTTTAGATCCCAGGTCAAAAATGAAAAAAACCTTCCATTGAAAATATTCATAGTGATCATGGAGGAGAATTTCAAAATTCTGATTTTGAAACTTTTTGTAGTAGAAAAGGTATTACTCAAAACTTCTCAGCACCCAGAACACCTCAAAAAATGGGGTTGTTGAAACAAGAAATAGAATTCTTCAAGAGATAACTAGAACCATGTTGAGTGAGTATTTTGTAGATAAACATTTTTGGGAGGAAGCTGTAAGTACTTCTTGTTATACTTTAATTCGAGTTTTAATTGGACCTTTTCTTAATAAAACTTTTTATGAGCTATGGAATGGTAGAAAACCTAGACTTTCCTAATTTATGGTTTTTGGATGCAAGGTATTCTTTCTGAATACTAAAGATAATTTACAAAAATTCACACCAAAATCTGATGAAGAAATTTTCTTAGGCTATTCCACAAATTCTAAGGCTTATAGAGTTTTTAAGAAAAACAGTTGTACTGTTGAAGAGATAGTACAAGTTAAATTTGATGAAACTGATCCTTTTGTTTTGAAAAAACCTCAACCTACATCCTCAGATGTGTTTTCAAAAACTAATTATCAACCTTTGATAGAAAATTCTTCTGATAAGGAAAACGTTCAAGAAGATGCTTCTGAAACATATACCCCAGAATATTTCCTACCCTATGCTGATGAACATGTTTTACAAAACCCAAATCAGTCATTTCTTAAAAATTATCATACTGATAGTATCATTGGTGATGTGAATCAACCTGTATGGACTATAAGTTCCTTAAGAAATGAAATAGAGTATCTAGTATTCCTTTCCCAATTGGAACCAAAAAGCATAGATGAATCTTTAGGTGATGATGATTGAATTAAAGCCATGAAAGATGAACTAAATGAATTTGAAAATAATAATGTCTGGAACATGGTTGAAAGACCTAATAAAACTTCTATTATTAGAGTAAAATGGGTCTTTAGAAATAAGTGTGATGAAAATGGAATCATTGTTAGAAAGAAAGCTAGATTGCTTTCTAAATTCAATAATCAAAAAGAAAGAATAGACTATGAAGAAACCTATGCTCCAATAGCTATACTTGAATCTATTCTTATTTTAATTTTCTTTGCAGAATTCTTAAATTTCAAGCTTTTTCAAATGGATGTAAAATGTGCTTTCCTTAATGGTTTTTTTCAAGAGGAAGTTTTTTTTGAATAACCTCTTCGATTTGAAGATATAAAACATCCTAATCATGTTTTTAAACTTACCAAAGCTTTTTATGGCCTTAAAAAATCCCATTGAGCTTGGTATGATCGACTTATAGGATTTTTGCTTCAAAATAACAATGTTAATAGAAATGAAGATCCAACTCTTTTTATAATGAAAGATAAGAAAAATGTATTGATTGTTCAAATTTATGTTGATGACATTATATTTGGTTCAACTCAACAATATTTAACTGATTTATTTTCAGATCTAATGAAATCTGAGTTTGAAATGAGTATGATGGGTGAGTTAACATTTTTCCTTGGTTTTCAAATTTCTCAAAAACCAGAAGGAATCTATATATCTCAACATAAGTATATTAAATATCTTCTTAAAAAGTATGGATATGACAATACTAAGAGTATAAGTACTCTTATTGGTACCTCAAACACACTTGATCTTGATGAAGGTGGGATACCAGTAGATCAAACATCTTTTAGAGGTATGATAGGAAGTCTACTTTACATGACTGCTAGTCGAATGGACTTAATGTTTTCAATATGCTTATGTGCAAGATATCAATCCAATCCTAAGGAATCTCATTTAAAGGCAGTAAAAAGAATTTTTCTCTACATAAAGGGAACCATGGATCTCAGACTATTTTATTCTTCTAGAAATGATTTTGTTTTAAAGAGTTTTTCAGATGCTGACTTTGGTGGATGTAGAATGTATAGAAAGAGTACATCCAGAACTTGTCATTTCTTAGGAGATTCATTAGTTTCTTGGTCTTGAAAGAAGCAACATTCTATATCACTCTCCACTACTGAAGCTAAATATGTAGCAGCTGGAAGTTGTTGTGATCAGGTGTTATAGATGAAACATACACTCACAGACTATGGATTGAGTTTTATTAAGACTCAAATTTTGTGTGATAACACAAGTTCCATTTCCCTTAGTAAAAACTCTGCACATCACTCCTGTGCAAAGCACATAGACATTAGGCATCACTTTCTTTGGGATCACACACTAAAAGGATATATCGTTCTTCAGTTTATCAGAACATAAGATCAACTTGCTGACATTTTCACAAAATCATTACCCTCTGATAGATTTGAATACATTAAACAAAAGTTAGTAATGACAACCATAAGGAAATCATCCTTGAATAACTTTTTGTTAAACCATTCTCCTTGCAGTTATAAACTCCTTTTCATAGGGGGAGTACATCTGTTATAAAGTTTTCCAAATTTTTCGAAATGAAGTTTTTTTTTCTTTCATAATAGTGTTTTTCATGTTTCTTGTAATAATGTTTTTCAAACTTTTTGTAATGAAAATTTTTCAGAATAAAAAATTTTCCTAATGAATTTTTCGTACTGGAAATTTTTGTAATGATGTTTTCATACTGGAAATTTTCGTAATGAATTTTTCATACTAGAAATTTTTGTAATGAAGTTTCCGTACTAAACCTTTTCATAATTAAGTTTTCGTAATAAAAATTTTCTTAATTGGAATTTACGTACTCATACTTTTTGTACATGATTTTTAGTACCCAAAGTTTTTTCAATAATCTTTTCAACTTTAATTTTTTGTTCGTAGTGAGTTTTTCATAGTCAAATATTTTTCAAGAAGAATATCACCTATTACGAATAATCTTCCTAGCCAATTTGAAAGGTATTATTTCCTTACATAAGTTTTTGTAGTCACTTTTACTTGATGGTAGTTTCCTTTGTTTTTAAAATTTTTCAGATTCATTTCTTCTTAAAATCCAAATGTTTTTAAAACCTCAAATGATCGGATTCATGATTTCCTTGCGGGTATGGTTTCAACTGTCAGATTAGATCAGAGATATTTTCAATCATTAGATTGTTTTTGGAAGTTGAAAGGTCACCTCCATCGCCTATAAAATGGGGACCTCTAATGTTGTCCCACATCGATTTCAAGCTCTCGTGTGCTGAAACTCTGTCTCAATTCCTAAATCCTATTCTGAATCTTTCAGTGCTCCACCATTCAGAATGACTATAGAAGACACTTCATAAGAAATTTCTACTATCAAACCAATCTCAAGTTGGTTAGTCTATAGGGAAAGGATGGTCCATCTGAACTTTTTTAGTATGTATGATTCTCTTATTGCTAAGAATATCATGCTAAATGTGTGGGAAGATTTCTTTATATCAAAGACAAAGGATCAATATGTTGTTTATACAAATTTTCTTGTAGAATTTTATGAGTCTATTTCCTTTTATGAAGAATATGTAAGAGAAAACTTCTCTTTTAAGAGCTTTGGAAAGACTGACAATATTTCTTACACTAAGGCTGCAAACTTGGTAGGCTTATCATATGATGGTGAAGCCGAATTGTTTTCACATAAGATACTAGATGTGGAAGGAAGTTTCATCAAAGTGAAGGCAATAGAATGCCTTGGACTCAAAGATGATAAAACAGCAATGATTTCCTATCTCTCCACCAACAACTAGATTCTGTAGTTGTGGGTACACGGGTTTTTCATTGCTAGAATAGGTGATAAGTATAACCTAAAGAAAAGTGATATTTACATCTTTGATTTATTGGTAAATCTAAGAAAGATCAATATGATGAGGCACGTTCTTATTACAGTTCAGAACATCAAGAATGGGTCTTTGAAAGCTCAAATTATTATGTATCATGCTCTTCTCTCCAAGCATATTATTCAGGGTCTTGATTCTTTCAAGATTGCTTTCACTTCTATGGTGAGGAATTTTAAGGTAATGTTGATTAGTGACGACACTTTTAAGAGGATTAAAGTAGGTTTTTCAAAACTGTCAGGTGAGTTTTATGATCTGCCAGAGGAGGAGGCAGAAGATGTTCCAAAAAATATAGAGAAAGCATAACCATCTAAGAAGGCAGGGAAGAAGTGGAAGCTCAAGGAAGTCATGGATGAAGACAAGACCCCTAAAGCTAAGGAAACCTAATACAAACCTCCCAAGAAGAAGAAATAGAAAGCATATCTAGATGAGGTGGTTGCTAAATGGAGGGATGTTAAGGAGAAAAGGAAAGAAGGGGAACCTCAGTTCGAATTGGACCTAGCTGAAGCTAAATCCTTAAGGGATAAGACTGTTGAATACCTTGAGAAGGTAGAAAAAGAAAATAAGATGAAGAAGAAGTTTCTTAAAGCTTATGTTGTACAAACTCTTCTAAGATACACAAAAGTAGCTTCTGAGAAGATTCTCGTACTGGAAAATTTTGTTGTTCAACCATTACCAGAGACCCTTGGAAAGAACTACTTCACTCCAGAAAAACCAAAAGAGAAAGAAGTTGTTGAAAGAGTTGAAGAAGAGGAGGAAGTAGAAGAAGAAGAAGAAAAAGTAGAAGAAGACAGTGCTGATCTAGATTACTTGATTAAACAAGTTGAGTAATATCAAGAGAAGGAAAACCCATCAGAAAATTTACCACTCCGAACTTATGAGGTTGAGTCCTCAATGTTTTTCACTCTGGGAAAGGGAGGTGAGGAAGAAGGTAAGGAAGATGAAGACAAGGAGGAAGAGAAAGAAAATGTATTATCTGAGGAAGAAAGCTATGAGAATCACTTTCTTGATGAAGGAGCAGAGAAGGAGAAACCTCACAAAGACAAGATAGTTCAACTATCTGAAAGTGAGGAAGAATATCCTGATGAGGAACCCATTCCGAAAGTTGATAAGTGTAAGAAAGTGCTTATAGACACCCCAAAAAAAGATACAATAAGGAAGAAGAATATTGGTGTTCTTCAAGAAGAAAGTTGGTTGAAATTGACGAAGAACAATCCCTGAGAAAGGTGTCTGATTCAGAATCATCAGCATCTAGACATGATTTTGTTGTTGAATCTTTGAAGAAATTGGTGGACACAATTCTGATCTTTCCCACCATAGACTCGAGATGCCATATGATTTAGCATAAGATAAATCAAAAATCAGAATCCTTATCCATGGTGATGTATAAATGTGTGATGATTGAGGATGATCAAAAAAATTCCTTATCAATTATGAGGTTCACAGAAAATCATGCAGCAAGATGACTTTATGGTCAAATAAAATCGATGAGGATTTTCAGAACTTGATCATTTATAGAATGATGTTAAAGAAGATTTTGACACCGGGGATGCCAAAATGAAGAATCTTCTAGATAAGCTAACCCTTGAGCAAAATTCTCAAAATCAACAGGTGAGGGATCTGAATGGGAAGCTTAATTCGGTTGCTCAAAACTGGAAAAGGGAATGAGATCTCTGGATTGAGATCGAAGAGAATCTTGTGAAGCAGGATGAAATTCTTAAGGAACAGTCTGAGGCTCTGAAGGATCAAGATGAAAGGATTAAAGCCATAGAAAAACAAGCTGAGGAGGACCAAAAAGACTTGAAGAAGCTGAAAACCCTATTGAAGAAGTTAATCCTGAAGGAAAAGGAAGACAAATAGACCAAACCTATTTTTTGTTGTAATGTCCTTCCTTGAAAAAATTCTTTCACTTCTAATGAAATCTCTGGGTGTTTGTATCTTGTGTTATTATGAACTAATGTTTTAGGTACTTTATTTATTTTCCATTCCCTTAAATTATTTTTGAAAATCACAAAGGGGTATAAGGAAAAATAACTAATCAAAAGGGGGAGAAGGAAAAATCTAAAAGGGAGAAGAAAAGTTTATAAGTTAAAGAACCATCCTTCAGTAAGGGAAAGTTTCTCATTATGAAGTTTTTCATTCCCATTATAATGAAAACTCCATTCTGGAAATCCAAAATACAATCCTAAGAGTTCCAAAGCCTAAGGGGGAGTTAGTTTTATTCACCATAATCTATGAACAATGGGAGATAAGTTTTAATTTCAAAGTCTAAATAAATTTTTTCTAAGTCATTATATTCTTTTTCGAAAGGTTGTTTGTGCTTTCCAAAAAGGGGGAGATTGTTGAGTCAATAAGGTTTTCCTTATGAATTTTCCATTCCATCTTGTTTTGAAAATCACAAACACCTTATACATAAGAAAATCTATATTTTACTTCTCTAAGGAAAATTTCCTTCCCAAAGGAATTTACCCCTACCATGTTTTCACTGTTCATATTAATATTTTTTTAAGTATAAAAATCAGATTCATATATAAACCTCAGAATCAAATATTACTTAGATATGAAGCATTCTATTTTAGGATCTAAATTCTGGATACAAACTCTAATGATGTTCAAATCTGAATTCTGGAAAAAACTCTAATGAAGTTCAACTTCAAATTTTGGATACAAACTCTCATGAAGTTCCACTCCAAATTCTTGATACGAACTCTAAAGAAGTTCAACTCCAACTTCTAGATACAAACTCTCATGAATTTCCACTCTGAATTCTGGATACAAAATCTAAGGAAGTTCTACTCCAAATTCTGGATACAAACTGTCATGAATTTTCACTCAGAATTCTGGACTCCGAACTTCTATAAGTTCGACTCAGAACTTTTACTAGTTCATCTCCAAACTTCTATGAGTTCAACTTTGAACTCTTCAAAGTTTAGGTTCTGAATTCCTGAGAATCTAGACTCTGAATTTACTTGAAATCCAGACTTTGGAATTCTATAGAATTCAGGTTCCAAATTCCTACAAAACTAAATCCGAATATCTCTTTATTATAGATTCTGAATTCTATTTTGGTTAGACTCTTAACTTTTATTTTCTTACATTCTAAAATTCAGTTTTACTTATTCTTACACTTGTTTATTATAAAATGATGTCGTGCTTTCAGTTATTGACAAACCATTGGTTGAGTGACATGTGTACATGTCCCTCTAAAATTCATGGAGAATTATGACCATTGGAGGTGGGAGCCGACCATTGGAGCTTCTCCTATGAATAGGAGATCAATTAAAAAAAGCAAGAACTTTGATAACTTTGACAGAACTCTCACATATGTTCTTACATGTTGTTGATGTGATTTCTAGAGAGAGAGGCTCTTATCAACTCTCAAGCTTCATGCAGAAAGTTTGAATGGATTGTTTAAACTTTCCCTTGTGCATACTTGCTTCGTGCGACTATGATTGTTGCTGTGTACAATCAAGGGCTTTCGAGGATAGGAAGACAGAGGTTCCAATACTTTGAAGTTGAGGGCTTCCTTACTGAGGAAGATAGAGGTGTTGACTACCTGATAGTAGAGGGCTTCCAGGGATACCAAGATAGACTCTGATCTTCGTATCGAGGGCTTACCCTGGTGTGGGTAAGACAGACTTTCATGAAAGTATAAATCAAGTGACCTTTATCCAAGGTTGTTGGATACCCTTCTCTTTGGGTTAGAAGAGTTATTGTTGTTACTTGTTTTTGTTACAAGTTTTTCCGCTGCATTGTTGTATTGTGAATGAAAGTATAACTTTCTTATACTTCCTTACTTGTACTCTGATTTAGTTAGATTCTATACGCTTAAAGGTAGAATCTTAATCTTTGTAACTTTTGTT
Source organism: Viscum album (assembly GCA_963277665.1). NCBI lineage: Eukaryota > Viridiplantae > Streptophyta > Magnoliopsida > Santalales > Viscaceae > Viscum > Viscum album. The sequence goes on along the minus strand of OY728141.1, from coordinate 1,480,051,564 downwards.
AAGATTCATTTCCGAAATCACTTTTTCGTAATCAAGCATGTCTTTAGAACTTATAGAGGTCTTATGAATTATCTTGTTTAACCTTGTTAAACATAACAATCCTAAAAATTTTCTAAAGGAATTTTTAAAAGGTACAATTCACCCCCCTCTTGTATCTGAGAATCTCATTCTTATTTCGATCCTACATTTGGTATTATAAATTATATCATACTCAGAGTCATACCATCCTAACAATATAACCCCTCAATGCATCAAAATGTTCTCATGAGATTAGTTAGTTTCACAAATAAACAAGGATTCTACATGTATTTTAAATCATCTTGTGAAAGGCCTTGATGATATAGGTTTTCATGTGTTGAAGACATGACATCAAATAATTATGAATTTCCATCATTTTGATTCAGTTATTATTTATCCAAGATATTTTTCATCGACATATCTATGGATGAATTTCATTCTCTTTTCATTTTTTAAATGATTTCTTTTTCTGTTTCTAACCTTCCCATATTGATTGTGCCATATCTAGTTATTTAAATAAAATTACATTTAGTTATAGACATTTCCATATTTTTTACTCACATCCTTCTTAGTTTATTGATTACATGGAATCTGTGTTCAGTTATTTACCTTTCCATATTGATTATTTTGATTTATTGACTATTTACTCTATTGTACTTTACCATTATTAAGCATTTGAGCTCACAATTATTTTCTTTCCTTTCTATAAGAATACATAAACTGTACTATGAAATATATGTTGGGATATACTAGATAAAAATAATGGTATCCTCGAAATAAAGAAAATATGTTGTAATTAGGGTGTTCATTTTTAATACAAGACTCATGTATATATCTATTTTACCAAGACTATGAATCTATCTAGTCCTTCATGATTTAATTACTTGTAATCATAATAATGTAATGGTAGTTGGTTGTTTCATTAGAATTTTTGGGGTTAGGGATCTATAATTGGTATTAAAAGAAGTTTAGTAGCAACCTTTGTAACTAGCTTCAGATAAACATAGATTAGATAAGACAACCCTCATGTATAATTCGAGGATAATTAATGAAGAACACCCAAACATTTTGTAAAAGTAGATATTATATGGGTATTAATAGAAATTCATCCCTATCTAGATACTATAAGTTGAAATAATTCCTGTATAATTATACCTAGAAGTAACAAATCTAGCAAGGTGTGTTAGTCTTGACTTAGTGTAATATGTTACATGATAAATAGCCTAACTGCACACCAGGTTTGACACTCCTGGGGGATATTCCTAGGATAATTCACATTTTATTTACAACCCATTATGACTGATTTGAATAGATAATGAAAATTAATTAACTACCTTAAACCCTAGATGAAGGAAGGAAAAATGTTGATACAAAATGGTTAATGTATTTACTGGGATTCTAGAGTTAAATTTTAGACATAGTTTTACCTATAGTATTTTAGGTATAAGTATTACAAAACATCTAAGGAATTTTTTAAATTTTAGAAACACATATGTATTGGGGTTGTATTGAAAACCTATGTTAAAAGGCTATTTAGTGATTGAACTTATTTCATGTATTTCCATAATATTTATTTTATCAATAATATTAATTTGGTTTTAGAAAATTTCAACATATATTCCAGGTGACAATTAGTCAAGTTTAGCTAGGTTACAGGTTTTGAATCCATGACTGATTTATGATATGGGTTTAACACCAACCCCTATCCTAAACAATTTCCTAGTTAATATTTCACTGTTTTCAGTTGAATTAATTGATGAATAAATATTAATTATGTACTAGAAATGTAACTTTTTATGTTTATATATTAATGTATAAACCATACTAGATTTGGATAATTTTTAGAGACAAATATAAAGAAATTTCACTCTTTTATAGGCCTTAGGATCTGTCAAATGTTTATTTTTGTGATTAATGTATAAAAGTTAATTTTTGTATAGTCATTTATTGAAATAAATGGATAAATTTTAATTTTATCAAAGAACAATTGAAGGATAAAAAATTTGTTAATAGAAATTTTTAATATAAGTATAAGAAACAAATGTTGTCCTAATACCTTGACTTTTATTGAACCCATAGTATTATAAATCATCACAGCTTTATGATTTTAGGCCCTCAACATTTCGTTGATCGTTTAATTTTTTTTTAATTGATGACCTAAATCAATCCCTATAAATATTTATGCCTTCCCTCCAAGTGTGTGTCTCTACTTTCCACAAATGTTCTCATACTTATAGACCTAGTTATATGTTATTCAATGTGACCTTTGTACATCCCATTATCCCTATTCTAGTGGATTTATTACTAACCCTTGTCATGATATGTGATTTAAAACATAGTAAATATCAAACAATATATTCCCAAGAGCAAGTTTAAATTTTTAGGAAACAATTTAATTGAGGTGGAGAGAATGTAACACCCTGAAAATCTAAAGTAGGAACATTGTATTCGATAATGTGTATGACATGCAACACCAAGCGTGTAAGGGAATATAAAATCCCTAAAATTTATAATATATTTACTATTTTATATAAAAACAATATATTTTATAGTTTTCAATACATGTGACACCGAGTTATCATGTATTGCAAACAATAATGATTTTTTTCAATGGCTTGTGTTACACACAAGATCGAGTTTTACCAAACAATAATATAATATTACAAAATTATTATTTAATATAATAAGATATGACCTAGAAATTAATCTAGATATTATGAATATGATTATGCAACTGATGAAAATATATGGTTTAAAAGAATATAAAATTAATTCATTGGTTATAAATTAAATATAAATGAATATAAGAACCAATAAAATATAAAGAGACTGTTTTTATAGAAAACTATGTTTATGATCACAAATCTATTTTATCCTAATAAATTAAAATAATTACAATTAGTGATTGATATTAATTTAATTTATATATTACATATTAAATGAAATTTTTTTATATATTCATCAAATATATTATATATACATGAGAGAATAAAAAACCCAATTTACAGATAAAAACATATATTTTTATTAAGACAATTTTAGCACTTTTTAATAGACATCCTATTTTAAATCCAATTTATAGAAATTTTTGAAATCATATATTTCAAAATAAACATAATCTTTTCATGTGAAACACAAAAATTAGGTTAGGGTGAATTTTTTGTTTTTTATGTGATGTTTCATTTTTCGATGAATAAAGAAAAATACTAAATTTTAACTCAAAACTGTATTTTTTTCCAATTTATTTATGGGGTAGAATTTTAATATTTATCAGGTTTCAAGATTAATTAGAAAAATTTTATGTAAACCAATACAATTTTTATCATTTGAATCAATTTCACTTTATAATCGGAAATGAAAACATCATAAAAGTTTGAACATTTTTACTTTAAAAACCCGCATTATCATCCCATCTATAGGATTAAAATTAAATTAATTTTTTGAACTTATGTTATTAGAATTTGAAAAAATTGATTCCATGTTGGTAATTAGAATAATTTTTTAATTATAATAAGGTAAATTTTTTTGACCCAAAATATTAGTAAAAGTAAATAAAATTAATTAGAAGTATTAAGTTGAAATTAATATTAACTAGAGACTAAACATTAAAATTATTGTCAACAATTACCTAGAAACATGTCCAAAATCCATTTTATTAAATTATATAGACCATATAATCACTTGGATAGACTTTTGACTATTATTGGAGCCACTAAATGTAACATCCCAAACCTAGTGGCCACTACCCGGTGCCCCAAACCAGGTCATCACATGACCTCAACAATACCTCCCCATTTTCCAGAGGCTATAGAATAGTAGTTTAGTTCTAAGGATAATAATTGGGAAGACAATACCCACTTATTGTATTAAATCTATATATTAAATAAAATAAACATATATATAACTATCAAAAACCAAGTAATTGACAACATGTGACAATACCAACAAGTAACCAAGTCACCTATTCTATAAAAAATGTCGAATACACCACATGTCATCCATTAAGAAAACATGACCCAAACCAAAAAAATACTAAAAGTCTCTGAACACATAAATTAGTCCCAACCCAGTCTTGACCTCCCATGCTCCAATCCTACATCCCTTTCATGACCAAACATTAGGTCCCTATCCTAATCCTGTAAAAGAAAACCAGTACCATCTACTCAGGTACCCAAGTGACATGATGACCTGAGAAGGGTGTGAGTAAAAATTAGTAGGCCACCAAGAATATTGTTTAAATAAATTTCCAGTCATAAAATTGTGTATGAAAATAACCAATCACAACAACAAAAATTATTGAAAACATTTAACTAATTATTTAATAATTATTTTATTCATTATGTCCTCCATGGTTAACTTGTCAAAAAAACTAATTTAGGTCACACTCTGAGATTAAGGCAAGGTATAAGGAAATAAAAACACTTTTATCCACAAGGAATTTATCTAATCACAAGTCCTCACCTAAACGTTAGATAGAATATAAATTTGATCCATTATCATCATTATTTCCATCTTTAATATTATGTTCTTCATCCTTAAATTTTCTATTGTGTTGGAATTTATATCATTTACACAATGGAGTAATATGATCATTTACCATGAATAAGGGAATACGACAAGTCCCAATCTTCATAGGGATGAACACATAATTTAAACACATAATACTCAACTCAAAGCCTCTATCCAGGTGGAATGAAACCGTTAGGGGAATAGATATCTTCCCCCTTCCCTATCTTGTGAATTATGGGGTGGGGTTTTGAGAATCAGTCTAACTCATCCCATGGGAGGAACCTAGAACCTTTATCCCACACAAATCCATGTGCACATTCTTATTCAATCATTTACTTCTAAGGGTGGGTTTAGATAATCAGTCCAAACTGACCCATTAGAGGAGCCTTAGTCCTTTATCCCACACCACAAAACCATATTTCAACCACACACAATCAATTCAAAGAACCATTACCATTCAAATTTCATTTAACACACAAATAAACTTTATTCATTAACCCATTATCACATAAACCATTTACATTACCTGACCCGTTTATCCCAAATTGGTATTCTCATTCCCTAACCCATTAGGTGCACTCAATAACTCCCTTATTGACCATTTAAACATATTCATCAATTCCCTTATGACAACAATTTTAACACATTTCTCAATTCAGAATAAAATTTTAATTTTCTATATTACCCATTTCATACGAACTACCCTTATAAGGCACTTTTGCATATTTCATAATCCATTTGACTCATTCCCACATTAACCCAATTAAACAATTTTGATATCATGACAAACAACACCTCAAAACACATCATGACATAAAAGGAAATTCAAAATAATCATTTTGAATCCCCTTCAATCAAATCCTTAATATTACAGTCTTCATCTTTGAAAACTACAATATTCCCCAAGGATTCATTTCAATTTTCAACCATTCATGATAGTCATTAAAAATTTTCACAAGGAAGGGGGTCACATGCCCATTTAAAATTATCATTTTAAATTAATTACTGAATAACCATTTTTAAATCACTTGATGTCAACACCTCAATTCAAAACATTTCTCAATTTTAAACACCAATTTCATCATTGATGACCATGTTTGGGTCAAAACCCAAAACACATCTTTTAAAACATTTTCAAAATCCCCTTGGGCACTACACAAAGATAACAATTAATAAAAACAATTTTCTCTTTAACCAAATAAGATACCCAGTTTCGAATTTACAACCCAATATCTCCCATTTCTCCCTTATCTTAATGTTTACCGATTCATTTCACTATTTTAAGGGTTCAACACACCCCATGGGAAACCATAGGTTCAGTCTTGCACTGTAAACAAACCTAATATTGTTTGAGAAGGGTTTCAAACCTCAATTTATTTTCTAAAACACTTTTTTGTAACCAAAGAAAATGATTATTATTAAGGAAAAACTTTGGAACAAAAACATACACATAAAAAACAGCAAGACTATGGGATAAATCATAACGACCAGCTACCTCATGTCCGTTGATGAACGCCTGCCTAATCTCTACCATTGATTCGAACACAAAGAACCTCTAAAGCCGAAAACTAAAATCCTCTAAAAAAGTGAATATTTTATGGCTTTTTAAGGGGATGTGAAATTATAAATGTCTTCATATGAGAATAAGATAAGGAGGAGGTTTTGACTCACTCAGATCATAGATTCACACCCAAACATACTGTAAATAACCAATAATTGAAGGAGAACAATCCATAGAGGAAAACGGGGTTGTTTGTTCATCACCTAGGGTAGTGGGGTGAAATGGGAGGAGAAATCAGGTGGGTATATAAAAATCTTGAGATAGAGAAATTATAAATTTTTAACATTAAATGGTTTGAATGGTTTTGCCCCACATTTTTTCAAACAGTGTGCAAACCGTGTGCATTCCAATATATAAGGGAAGTTAGGTTTCATAGTTACCTGGAGATACTCACATGGTTTTGCAACTATGAAGTAACCATGCACTATACCTCTTCCCAAAATGGTCACCAACCAACAAGGATTCCTCTTCCCAGCGCACAATTTACACTAACCATGCACTAACCATGCACTATACCTCTTCCCAAAATGGTCACCAAGCAACAAGGATTCCTCTTCCCAGCGCACAATTTACACTAACCATGCACTAACCATGCACTATGCACTATTTGGACACATTTCTCCATTTTTTGAGCCTCGCACCCCGAAAACACATTCAAATCTCCTCAAGAACTCAAGAATAACTTTATTAACAATAAAGTATATTTTCACAAAATTTTTTACAAGGATGTACCTTCCCCAAAGATAGATATCTTACATTGGACATCAGAAAAATGTGGGTAGAATTCCTTTTATTAAAATTCACAAGAGTTCTACTTCTCCTCTATTATAAAAAGGAACTCAGCTCTCCCACATCCTCAAACCTCTAAGTGAAACTTGGATAGAAAAATATATTCCAAAATTTCATCTAAACATCCCTTTTCTCAAACTAAAATCCAGAAATTGGTTATAAATCCATCCATGGAATCCCTTTGGTGCAATCCAAAGGAGTTACCCAAAGGAGAGGTATCATCTTTCTTCACACTCATTACTTTTATCTCCATTTACAACCCCATAAACTATAATTATTGGATGAATATATTAAAAGAAATATAATCAATATAATAAAACGTTTTTATGTTAGTTTTTTGACCTAAAATTACACACACATCCTTCTAAAGGCTAATACACATACTGTTTATGTGTACGGTGAACTACCGCCTCACAAAATGAGAAATGGTCTTTCATCCTTTACCACCTCTCATGGTGTGAATTATAGTGGAAAAAATATTTATATATGATATATATAATATTTAAAATGTCATTATTCTTATTTAATTTTTATATAGAACATATCTTTATGCATTCTATTTTTTGTAAATACGATAACATTGTTTCTGAAAGTGTGGACTACCGCCTCCTAAATGTGAGATAATTCGACCACCGGATACATAGAATGTATAAATTATGGTTTTAATTAAAAAAATGAACTAATAAACATATATATGATATTAATGAAATTATTAGATTTTTGGAAATATGTTATATAACATTTTCTTTATTACCATTTGACACTCTTAAAAAGTGTTAATGTCGTGCACGGACATATGTACTACGGCCTCCTTGACATGATGTGATTCCTTAAACATGAAAAAAATAATATATATAAATATATATGATTAAATAATATGGTATTTCTGATATAATTATAAATATGTAAATAGAAATGTTACTTACTTTCTTTCCAAAACTATAATTTAAAAATGGGAACATTACTCAAGCGTATGTATGAAATACCATCCGAAGGATTGTAAAATTGGTTAATTTTTCATAACCATATTTAATAAATTTTTTTAAAATTATAATTTATGTATAAATATGATAATTATGTCATTATTTTTAGTCTATAGATGTTATATAATGTCCCAATTGACCATATTTGACAAACAAAAGTTGTTTTTGAAACATAAACTGAATTTGGTCAAAACTCCCAATTTAATCATGATTGTTTATGTAGTTTAGTATAACATGTTAATACGTTAAATAAAATTTATAATAAAAAATAAAAAGGATATGAATAAAGTAAATAATTAACATATTTTTATTATTCTAGAATATAAAGCCACACAAGACAAGTTGGATTGAAGGTAATGGATGTCATCTCAATTTACATTCTATTGAGACTTATTTGTTGTTATAAACTATGTTTTATTATATTGTGTGTATAAATATATATTTGACATGTGATATCATGAATATAATTTTTCTTATGGTATTATAATTTTCAATTAATTTTATTCCTACATAGAGATTATGATTCAATTTTTTCTATGTGGTGTGGGACACTTTATAAAGATTATTCTCCTCATGATCATTTTTAATAATTATCTTTGAAATCTCACATCCTTTTTGGACTGTTAACTTACTCTTGAGACAAAGAATTTATTTTTTTGAACCTTATTTCTTATATATTGTGTAAATAATTCTAAGTTTTCATATAATATCACGATTCATTCATTATTCATGATGTTTTGAGTTTTAATTAGAATTATTTCATTTAATGTAATTTGAGTTAAAATTTACCATGTCGAAAAAAAATTTATAACCAAATTTCTTTTCATTTTATTATATTACTTATTTTTTATCATTTATATCCTATGATTTTTTGTTTAATTAATTTTAGAATCTATTAATGTATTTACACTTTTATAAGTGGATTTATATTTGATAAACATAATATAAAAATTGAATGATTCTCAATCCAATATTATAATCATTCAAGTGATTTCTTTATAATATCATATTTTTTGGGATTTCATACACTTTAATATACATTAGATGAAATTATTTAATAATTTTCTTATAAAACCTTTAATTATACTCTACAATGGTTATTCATGAACTTTTTCAACTAATAATACCATTGTACCACTTAATTGTTCTCAACTATTTTTTGAGAACATGATTAAGAGAACTCGAGTTCAATTATCTCATTAGCCAAAGAACTTGTATTCTTATAAATATAATTTTTTATTAAAAGCTTCTCAAAAATGTTATTATCATTTTCAATATGATTTATTAAAGAAAATTTTACCCCATTTTTCTTTTAAAAATGTTTTCAATGAAACATTCTTGTTGATTTCTAGAAATGGAATTTTTCTAACCTTTTACTGTGAAAAAGGAATATTATTTTTACCTGGTATGACATGTAATAATTTACATACATTAATTTGTTTAAATATTCCATTTCAAGTTTAAGAGATTACTTTTTAAGAAAAATGTTTGCAAATGTGATTTTCAATCAAAAGGATTTATAGTTTTTTTTCAAAATAAAAATGATATTTTCCCTATGAATGTTTTTAAATTATCTTATTATAGTATTTCTATTCATCAATGTAAACAAACCTATTTTTTACTCTAATTTGGATTTGTTTTATTGATATCATCCTTATTCTTTATCAATATTGTTTTTGATTTATTTGAAAAATGGTAGTAATAAAATTCACTTCATTGATTCCTTTTTAGTCCACTTGAAGAAATTAATATCTTATGATCACTAAAAATTGAATTTTCCCTAAATATTCATATCATTTATTATGGATATTATTATTTCATAAACTACATTCTATTTTTACATATGGTGTCTAATTTAACATTTATTTGATTATTTGGGGAAAATCTACCAGATTTTTATTCTTTATTCAATTCATATGTTTGATAATGAATATTTTTGTATTAATTAAATAGATTATTAGATATATGTAATGATTTGGACATGAAATGATAGTTGGTACCTAACTTTATATAGTCCCTCAATGCATCAGTAGGTTATCATGAGACAGATTATGTAAGATCCCAGATCTTTTTAAGGTATGTTTTTGTTTATGTTTTGGTTTGACCTCCTTTTCTGTCTAGATAAGTGTTTCCCAAGTTCTAGTTGGGGTCGAGGGTGCCCTAGGGGCTTAGGGTGCGAAGAAAAGGGAAATCAGTCCTAGCAGTGCAAGGCACAAAGTCTGTGCATGGTTAGAGAAAACCATGCAGGTAACCCTTGTGGACCAACTATCCTCAGATAGTAGCCTTCGAACGGTCTGTGCATGGTTAGGGACAACCAACAAGTATCATAGGAAACCATGTGACATGGGTGTTTGTGTATAGTAACTTCTACACGGTTTGTGCAAGTTCTGCAAACCCGTGCGGGTAAACTGTGTGGCCCAGAAAAGTTAAAAAAATTAAAAAAATGCCACCCCATGATTTTAAGAACCAACTTGAGTTTTTCCTCCTCCTTCCCCCTTGGAAGCCTATGAACGAACCAATGCTCCCAATAGCTCTGAATTATGGATCTCATTTGATTCTTGGGTGTTTTGATTGCCATAAAGTGTGGATTGAAGATCCGGGTAAGCCTAATCCTCCTTTTGCTTCCCTTTTTAGTTTAGGATATGTATCTTCCTCTCTTCTCCATAAAAAACCCTAAAACCCTCATTTTTGGATAAGATATATGTTGAAACATCAGTGGGTGCTTGAATATGGATCCAAGGTTGTGATTAAGAGCATTTTCAACATCATATTTGAGGTAGGTGGTCTATAAGTATTATCCAATAGTTTTATTATTGATTTGTGAAGGGAATGTTGTGTTCTTTGTTTCCCTAATTTTCTTCTTGGGTTGTTTGGAGTTTTATTAAAAAGGGGTGTCCATGTGATTAATTGAAACCCTCATAGTCCCCGTGGGATGTGTTGAGGATGACTTGACAATTTTAGGTCAACCCATGGGGTGCGCTGGCAATCTCGGACCAAGAGTGTGGTTGGGTTATGTGATGGGTCACCAAATAATAATGTGTAACCCATATATAATATGTCTTAATTTTAAATTAAGTTAAAAATGGGATAATGATAAATATTACTAGGGTGATAAGGTTCTAAGGTGCTGGTTGGAATGTCATGAAAATGGGTAATTGGGTTGAAAGAGATTATTTCAATTGTTTCATGAATTTTGGTTTGAAATGCCTAAGGGGATTGGGGTATGTCAATGGTGAATTTGTAATTGGGTAATGGAATGGGAAATGGAGAATATGTTAATGAGATATAACAAGGGGATATATGAATTATGGAGTGGGTTAATACTTGAGAATTAGGTGGTGCACCTGAAAGATTGAATGTAATGAAGGGATTGTGTTATGTGATTTAAGAAATTGAGTTTGAAATTTATAAGAGGGTAAATGATTGGGAATGATGAATGGATAAAAAGGATAAGATGTAGAAATGATTAAAGACGATAATGGATTGGATTATTAATATTCTAATAAAGCCTGGTGAGTTAGGCATGATGAACGAAGCCTAGTGAGATAGACACAATGATTTAATGCTTAGTGAGATAAGTGTGAGAAAAAAGGAATCAAGATAAATGGCTAAAAGATGTAAAATATTGAACATGTATTAATGGGTTGTGACATAGTATAAATTCCCATGTGGCTTGTTATTCATTGTGAATGTTATTTCCCAATTTCATTTGTTACGTTATGTTGTTGTTATGTATTGTGATGTCTAATGGCATTGAACATGCTTGGTTGTGTTATGGTATGTGCCCGGTGGGATAAAGTACTGAGGCTCCTCCCATGGGTTGGGTTTTCAATGATGCTCTAACCCCACATTGATGTATTTAGTGAATAGATACATACATATAAACATGTTCACATGGCATGAGGTGTGGCATAAAGGACTGAGGCTCCACCCATTAGTTGAATTCGGATGATGCTATAAACACCACCCCAATGCATGGGTTAGGGATGAGGGCTGATGATCTTCTCTGGTAATGGTTTCACCCACCCAGAATGACAATCCTAGGTGAGGATATGGTTAATGGTGAGTTGGAATGATGCTCCAAACTCCACCAAAATGCACAGGTTAGGGATGAGGACTGATTCTCTATTCCCCTAACGGTTGCATGCACCCAGACTGATGCTCTGAGGTGAGGATATGGTTGTCATGAGGATGTTAGTCCTAGTGATATTGGATAACTATATGTTTTTCCTCATGAATGTGATTGTGTACTTAATCCCATGTAATTTTTTTTTATTTTATGAAACCATGTTAAATGTGTTGGAAACATGTAATTAATGGAAAGTGGGATGAAATGGTAAGATAAGGAAATGGAAATAAATGTTGCTAATGAACGTTCTTAACTAATGGATCCCAAATTGTTCCTTGATTTATTTCCATTTATTTTTTACTTTCATGCACTATCTAGTAGACTAGATATTTTGTAGACACCATTGGTGGTGGCCTAGTGAGTTTTGTACTCCCACCCTGCCCATGCCACCATTGGGTACCTCAGTAGATCTTTTATTTGCAGGTCGGGAAAAGGCTCTGCTCTGAGATGCTGAGTTGGCTCAGGATATACATGGATAAAGACCTGTATATGGAGTCTAGACTTATTTGGTGTTTTGGTCATTTATTTTATTTTTTGATTCTTCTACATTCCACTACTAGTATGCATGACGTGGTTGTATTTGATTTGTGGTCCGTACCCTATTTGGGAAATGTTGGATTTTCTTGTTTAATTGGTAGTTCACATTGTTTCTGTAATTCATATTGTGTTCTTATGTAGCTTGCTCTGGTAAAGAGGGTGTAGTCTCCCCGTGTGACACATTAGACCCTCACTGCTAGTCAGCAACCTCTGCTCCCATAATGGTTGCATCCACCCAATTGATTCTCTAAGGTGAGGATATTGTGATGGTGAGTTTTAATGATGATCCAAACTCTACCCAAATGCACAGATTAAGTATGAGGAATGATGCTCTATTGCCTTAACAATTGCATCCACCCAGACCGATGCTCTAAGGTGAGAATATGGTTTACATGAAAAAGTTAGTCCTAGTGAGATGGGATTAATTTTTTTTTTCATGCATGTGATTGGGTACTTAGGCCCATGTAAGTTTTTTTATTTTATGAACCAATGTTAAAAGTGTTGGAAAAAGGTAATTAATGGGAAGTGGGATGAAATTGTAAGATATGGAAATAGAAATAAATGTTGGTAATGAACCTTATTAACTAATGGCACCCAATATATCCCTTACTTTATTGCCATTTATTTTGTACTTTCATGCACTATATAGTAGATTGGATATTTTTTAGACACCATTGGGGGTGGCCTACTAAGTTTTGTACTCACACCCTGCTCAGGCCCCCTTGGGTACCCGAACAGATCTCTTGGTTACAGGTTGGGACAAGGGAAAAGAAACTACTCTGAGTTGTTCAGTTGGCTCAGGATGTACATCGAGAAGGACCCATACATGGAGTCTGGACCCGTTTGGAGTTTTACTCATTTTCTTTATTTTGGGATTCTTCCACATTACACTACAAGTATGCATGACATGGTTGTATTTTATTTGTGGTCTATACCATATTTGGGAAACTCTTGGTTATACTTATTTAATTATTAGTTCATATTGTTTCCATTATTCATATTGTGTTCTGTTGTGGCTTACTCTGGTAAAGAGGGTATGGTCTCCTAACGTGACTCATTAGACCCTCACTGCTAGTTAGCAACCTCTAGTGTATGGGGAGGCACGCTTGAGGTCATGTGATAACCCGATTCTTAGCACCGGTTTTGTGACTTCTAGGTTGGGGATGTTACAAAGTGGTATCTGAGGGTTTCTTTTCACTTTCTGACTATTTGGGGATGGTAGAAAATAGATTAGGATAGTGTTGGGCCTTGTTAATGAGCTCAATCTTGGGAGTAGTTGTAACACCCCAAGATTTCAGAGTGTGTTATTTCTTAAAAATAATTCAATAACTTGCACTACACGCAACACCGAGTTCAATCACACCATTAAAAGAGGTCATGAATAGTATTAACTACATTTTGAACTTTATATAATCCTTATAATTTTAGAATCCCTATTATGAGTTTCTTAGTCATAATGCAAGAACAGATTCATTTTCAGTATTTCACTTTTATCAACTTCTAATAGTGAAACCTTTTTAAATACAATATTTTAAACTTTTTGACTAAATGGGGACATCAAAAATTTAAAATGAAACACCCCAAGCTTCCACGGTACGTTTCCCTTTGAATAATGTGATAGCGTGTGTTGTACGCAACACCGGGTTCTAACACACCATAACCAATCAAACTAGCCGTTATAAATAGTAATACCTACTTTTTGAAAATATATATATTTTATATTTCAAAATGGACTTCATTTTTGGATTCGGAATATCGAATTTAGCCTAAGGTGAAATTTTGGTACTTTTCGGATAACTTTCATATTTGGATGAATAGTGAAAATTACTAAGTTTTAATTAAAAACAACTTTTTTAATCAAAATAATTAATAGTGATAAATTATGAATTTTAGTGGTTTTAAAGTATATTTAGAATATATTTTTACCAATTAATATAATGTTGGTCATTGGACATAATTTTACAATTAAACCGAACATAAACGAGTGTCAATCTTTTGATAGTTATTATCTCTTAAAAACACGCTTTTTGTTTTGACAGCGGGAATTAATTTTAAATTAATTTCTGCCACTTCTGTGTTTTGAATTTAGGAAAATGGATTCCATATTTGGAATCAGGATGTTCAAATTGTGTAAATAGATAACTTTTTTTTTTAGACATTTTGAATAATTACTGCGGTAAATATTTTATTTACCATGGTTAAGGGTAAATCCGGTAAATAAGGGTTAAACAATAATATTATAATAATACTAAATTACCCTAAAACGTGTCTTAACCCTATTGGTTGATACATGTTCGACCATGGGCATCTTTGGGTCGATTTTGGGACCCCATGGATCCACTTGTAAGTGATAATGACACTTTATTTTAATTAAGTCAAAATGAATACAAAAATGACACAAGCATATATCTTTTAGAAAAACAATTGTTACATAGGGTTATATAAGTTGGATTTTAGATTATAAATATTCATTAGAAAGATAAAAAGATTTCCTACATAATGATATTTTATTTATAATTTTTATACATTAAATAATTTATTTTATTTATGAAACAATGATGATGCAGTAATTACTATAATAGTGAAAAATTAAAATAATTGATATTATAAATACCCAAAAAATATAATATGAGACTTTTAATGCATTAAACTAATTTTCTAGGATAATATAATATATTAGGATTGATTTAATTGACTTTTTTCGAAGTAATCAATCTGTTATGAGTTTCACAAAAAT
Source organism: Viscum album (assembly GCA_963277665.1). Lineage (NCBI taxonomy): Eukaryota > Viridiplantae > Streptophyta > Magnoliopsida > Santalales > Viscaceae > Viscum > Viscum album. Next base: position 1,480,036,301 of record OY728141.1, on the reverse strand, counting down.
CAACTATTGAATAGTGTCAAAATTGACATAAAAGAGTTTTTAAAACAAATATTATATTATTAATTGATATTAAATTCCTAAAAATCTAAGGTTCGGCCAAGAGACTTATATAAGGATTGTTTCATCATTAATGGACCACTTGGGGGTCGCTTTGATGTATATAGTAAGTTTATTAACCATATTATATAAAAATACAAAGAGACATTGTAAAAGTGAAACTAATTAACTTAGAGTTAATACTTAAAGATAAGGTTAATATAAGTACCCAAACCTGTCTAAATTCTATTGGTTGAGTGGGTTTCGACCTATCCCCACCTTAACCTTTGAATAATCAACTTTGGATCCATTAGAAACCGAATATGAATTTATTATAAATTAATATTTCTAGCTTTTCCAAAGGTGCCCCTCACCCCTCTTATAAAAGGGAACTCCTCCTTCTCATTTCTTCACACCTTAAAAGCCTTTTGGTTCGGAAAAACTCTGCCCAAATACTCTCCCAACATCCCTCACTACAACCTAGAGGCCTTAGTTTGATCAGAAAGCCAACCCAAGGAGCCCTTTTGATCAAATCAAAAGGAAGAACCCGAAGAAGAGGTAATGATTTCACCACCCTTTTCCAAGTTCCTTTCTTCTTCCACTTCCTCTTTCTTTGTTCTTACCATTCTAAAATAATAAATCCAGTATCTTACATATACTGTGATGTTATTATAAATATGGTACAACCATATTCAGTATTCTATCCACCCTTTGAATAACATGTCACCATACGTGCGTACGTACGGCTTACCGTCTCCACGTCGTGGTGTAATTGTTATTCAATATATTATTATTTGGATGGGTATAATAATGATGTGTAACTCATGTAAATAATAAATATAACATGTTAATGATTCTGTATATATGATATACCATCCATTTATATATTATTTTAATATCAAAAGAATGATATTGTCGCTCGTGCGTACGTACGGACTACCGTCTCCACGAACGCGATGAGATTCATTCTCCATCGTATCCATTCAAGTATAATTATCATTTGATGATTTAAAAATGATGTTTAAGGACTTGATATCATTCTGGATATGAATAATATACAACCTATCCTTTACAAACATGTCTTACGTAACAAAACATATAAAAGAAAACAAGTAAGTTAACACCCGAAACGACGATAATTCTAAGATATTATTAACAAATCAATGTTAAAAGATCATATATGATATCATATTAATATATATGAATCTTGTATAATTTAATAACAATTATTTCACCATTATACAAGAAGTTAACCTACCCCAACCAAGGAAAAGTACAAGGTAAGGGGTTTTCATCTCACTCCTTATTTCCGTGAGATTCATGCCATATTGTCACCATCACCTTTTGTGTGGTGTATGTACTGCCCATAATTATATTCTTTGTGTAATACACTCTAATTTATGTGTATTTACATATTAATTGTATGATACCTCTTTTATGGGTTGTATGTTTCATAATTTACCAAATTGGTAAGGGTTATTTCACAATCTCTTCATTATCCGAGGTTGTTTATTTGTAATAATCTACTGGGATCTCTTTATCATCCACATCCATGTTTTTCAAAATGTATTTCAAAACATTTTTATTATTTACAAGAATATGGGTTAAAGTCATTTATACCCTTGTTTGACTTTTTATAAGAGGTTTATAAAGGTATCTTTCCGTCGTTTTCAAAACAAGGTCCTTTTTAACCTTTTCGACAGAATTGAGGTAAGAATGTTTTTTTTAACTTATACGGCGGGTGCGGTTATTTACGCCGTTATAAAATCTTCAAAGCTTTCCTTAAAATCTTATAAGAATATTTTCAAAGAAAATGTTTTATTTTATATTGATCTTAAATGATTTCAAAATAAAAGGAGATATTTCTTTAAAAAAAAATTTGATTTCATCTATGTCAACATCCTTTGATGGATTTTAAGATTATTTGAAGTTGATTTATTATGATACAAAACTTCTATATTGTATTGAAGGTTTTGTGATATGTTTGACTGTGGATGTGCTATTTTTATACCATTCATAGTTTATTGTGAAAGTATTGACATTTCGTATGCTAGTTTTAATACGAATGTTTATGTTATGTTTAAACCTTTTCATATGGGAATGCATTGGACTTAATAAGTGACGGGTGGAGCCCGCTATAGCTCCTCGATGCATCGGTAGGTCTCATGAGACAAACTAGTGTCTTGGCACAAGGCCTTGACAAAATCTTATTTGTAGTCTTGGCACGAGGCCTTGGCTATGTGGTTATGATAGTCTGGCATTATGCATTCCAACATTATGAAAGTGGTTATTGATTTTTGCATGTGATTATTCGATTAGTAGAATATTCATGTGAATAAGTAAATGGCATTATTTCATTTTATTTATGTCATACCATATTGAAAGTTCATATTTAAAAGGCTTTTGTTTTAGTTATACATTGCCTTAAATGTTTATTCTTATTTATGAAAGTTTCCGCTATATTGTTATCCTTACTGGGCATTTGAGCTCACCCCTTTTCTATGTTTTATTTTTCCCAGGATGTGAAGAAGTAAGTTATGAATGACCTGCAGGGATTTTATGAGGGGTTAATAGTGTGGATTGTGGAAACATTATGTTGTTGTAGTAGTTTTTCATTTTATGATGTAATGTAAAACTTATGAATATATCTAGTGTTTCCAAGGCTACTAAACCAATCGGTCTTTCGAGATTTGATCTTTCTTGTGATCATGCCAATGTTATGAAGTAATGCACCGACTCTGGGTAACTGGGGTCGGGGCGTTTACAGTTGGTATCAGAGGAAGTTTAGTACAAACCTTGGAAGCTAGATTTAGATAAACTCTGATTAGAGCACGTAGACCTAAGATTAACTTTGAGGATTAGTATAGAATAACTTCCTAGAATTTTGGTATTGTAGAGATTTTGTGAGTTTTTCGAGCAATACATCCCTGTCTGGATACGAGCAGGTAGAGGCGGCTCTGGCACAGATGTACCTAGGGGTAAAACCCGAAAACACCGCTTTGAGCTAGACTCGAACGGGAACTGGTGCACGACAACGGGCCTTGCTGCACTCTTGGTTACGACACTCCCGGGGGATATGCTTAGGATAACTCTCATTTTCTTTACAAATCGTTTTGAAGGGATTATGAGTATATACTTCCTCAAAGAAAACATTTTTATGATTATGGATTATATCCATAAATAGTTCAATTTATGTTAAGTGTTTTATAAGTATGGGATTATGTGTTTTGATTCATAAACTGATCTAGTTTATGCCATGGTATAGAAATGGTGCCCAGTAGAAGGAATGAGAACTCCAGAAATAAACATGATTCAAAGAGAAGGAAGGATCATATCTTTCATGGTCTTAAGCTAGAATTTATAAGAGAAATAGTCTCCCATGTATTATCATCATATGAAGAAATAATATCATGTGTTGATAAGATAAGTAAAGAGTTTACTGAGTCCTATGGCTTTGAAGGGAAGCAAGAGAAGAAAAGGATGGAAGAGAGAAAGATGGATAAAAGTAAGAGGGAAAAGAAGAATTTTCCCATATGTGGTAACTGTGGAAAGAAACACCTTGGAACTTTCCTGAAAGGAATGGGAGTTTGTTATAAGTGTGGAGGAAAAGGGCACAAAGTACATGACTGCAAGGGTAAGAAAATGGTTTCAAATGTACAATGCTTCATTTGCAAGGAGTTTGGACACTATGCGAACCTATGTCCCAGTCATCAGACTATGCCGCAAATGATGCTATTGGATAATAATCAAGTTATGATACTACTACAGATGAAGAGGAATGATTAGAGTTATTATGTTGATTATATCAATTGAGTGTTGTATCAACAATGTACTTGTTATAATAATTATGGAGTATATAAGGATTGTACTGCAGTACTATTTCATTAAGGACTTGAGATGGTGTGGAACAAAGAAAAGTGACTCAGTAGCAGGTTAAATGTTTGGAAAATATATGGTTGAGAGAAAGATAAACCATAATATGGTTCAGATACCGAGGTAGTGATTTTCGAATAATACATGATTATTTTGGAAAAATTATATTGGATATTCTTGAATACCTTGAAGCTGATTAATGATTTGTATATTCCATCATTGTTGGGGTTTAAAACATTTTTGGATTACTGAAGTATATCCAGCTTTCTATATGGAATAAGGGAGCATGAATGTAATCAATAAGGAATATGGTAATTCAGGATGTTTCGGTGTATTAAAAGAATACATGATGAAGGTATTCATATGCTATTACGGGGTAAAAAGGTTCTACATTATGTTTACCTCACTTATAAATGTTGGACTGTGATTTTGGATAGAAGTATTTTGGATAGTTCTAGTTTGGATTATTTTGGATTTCCATAAAAGGACAACCCGGAGGTCGGGCGGCAACCCGTCGCGTCCGGCAAGGCTGCGAGACTTGAACCCGCAACCGAAGGGCGACAAGGGTGTATCACCTACCACTGTCCCAAGAAATGTCCTGGATTAAATAATGTAGTTTTTTTTAAAAGATCTGGTAGATGAATTATAAATTCGTTTATTTTGGAACCCTATATGAATAGTATAAATAGAATTTTTTTTACGAGTGAAAGATGAGTTTGTGGTTGAAATTTATTAATGGATAAAACTCTAATTATAAAGTAAGTATATCTCCTTATGATCTTAGCCAATCTCATAAATAAATTCCTCAACATTAATAAAATGAACTTAGAACAAAAATGTTTCCCTAGATGGTACCTTAAATCATCACTAATTTATGGCTTTGGGATTGTTGGCCTTTTCATAGCCATGTTCTCTACCACTCTCCATCAGATAATTGATGGTTAGATTTCTCCTCCATATCCATATTTTCCTACATGGAACCCTATTATGTGTTATTTTCGGCAATCTTCATACTTTCCACTCTTTATTTTAAATAGAGGCCTCATTAATTCATTTTTCGATGTGGGATTTCAACTAAGATATTTTGAAACGTCAAAAATGTGTTATCCCAATACCCTATATTTTGTTGAACCGATGGTACTTCAAATCATCATAGATTGATGAGTTTAAGGACCTCAATTATACACTTGTTTGTGATTGATGACCTCAATCACTACCTATAAATATTTACGTTTTTCCTCCAATTATATATCTCTAATTGCCACCAATGTTCTCCTAATCGAGATCATAATTTGGTGGTGACCCTTTCATTTCTCTTTTCCTCATATTAAGACTAAATTTTAGTAACCCAATTTCCGATGTGGATTTTCCCACAAATATATTTTCTATTTTCAACCTTTTATTTTCGAAGAACAATTTCAAATTGCGAGGACGCAATTTATTGAAGGAGGGGAGAATGTAACACCCCAAGATTTCAGAGTGTGTTATTTCTTAAAAACAATTCAATAACTTGTACTACACGCAACACCGAGTTCAATCACACCATTAAAAGAGGTCATGAATAGTATTAACTACATTTTGAACTTTATATAATCCTTATAATTTTAGAATCCCTATTATGAGTTTCTTAGTCATAATGCAAGAACAGATTCATTTTCAGTATTTCACTTTTATCAACTTCTAATAGTGAAACCTTTTTAAATACAATATTTTAAACTTTTTGACTAAATGGGGACATCAAAAATTTAAAATGAAACACCCCAAGCTTCCACGGTACGTTTCCCTTTGAATAATGTGATAGCGTGTGTTGTACGCAACACCGAGTTCTAACACACCATAACCAATCAAACTAGCCGTTATAAATAGTAATACCTACTTTTTGAAAATATATATATTTTATATTTCAAAATGGACTTCATTTTTGGATTCGGAATATGAAATTTAGCCTAAGGTGAAATTTTGGTACTTTTCGGATAACTTTCATATTTTGATGAATAGTGAAAATTACTAAGTTTTAATTAAAAACAACTTTTTTAATCAAAATAATTAATAGTGATAAATTATGAATTTTAGTGGTTTTAAAGTATATTTAGAATATAATTTTACCAATTAATATAATGTTGGTCATTGGACATAATTTTACAATTAAACCGAACATAAACGAGTGTCAATCTTTTGATAGTTATTATCTCTTAAAAACACGCTTTTTGTTTTGACAGCGGGAATTAATTTTAAATTAATTTCTGCCACTTCTGTGTTTTGAATTTAGGAAAATGGATTCCATATTTGGAATCAGGATGTTCAAATTGTGTAAATAGGTAACTTTTGTTTTTAGACATTTTGAATAATTACTGCGGTAAATATTTTATTTACCATGGTTAAGGGTAAATCCGGTAAATAAGGGTTAAAAAATAATATTATAATAATACTAAATTACCCTAAAACGTGTCTTAACCCTATTGGTTGATACATGGTCGACCATGGGCATCTTTGGGTCGATTTTGGGACCCCATGGATCCACTTGTAAGTGATAATGACACTTTATTTTAATTAAGTCAAAATGAAAACAAAAATGACACAAGCATATATCTTTTAGAAAAACAATTGTTACATAGGGTTATATAAGTTGGATTTTAGATTATAAATATTCATTAGAAAGATAAAAAGATTTACTACATAATGATATTTTATTTATAATTTTTATACATTAAATAATTTATTTTATTTATGACACAATGATGATGCAGTAATTACTATAATAGTGAAAAATTAAAATAATTGATATTATAAATACCCAAAAAAATATAATATGAAACTTTTAATGAATTAAACTAATTTTCTAGGATAATATGATATATTATGATTGATTTAATTGACTTTGTTCGAAGTAATCAATCTGTTATGAGTTTCACAAAAATCAACTATTGAATAGTGTCAAAATTGACATAAAAGAGTTTTTAAAACAAATATTATATTATTAATTGATATTAAATACCTAAAAATCTAAGGTTCGGCCAAGAGACTTATATAAGGATAGGTTCATCATTAATGGACCACTTGGGGGTCGCTTTGATGTATATAGTAAGTTTATTAACCATATTATATAAAAATACAAAGAGACATTTTAAAAGTGAAACTAATTAACTTAGAGTTAATACTTAAAGATAAGGTTAATATAAGTACCCAAACCTGTCTAAATTCTATTGGTTGAGTGGTTTGCGACCTATCCCCACCTTAACCTTTCAATAATCAACTTTGGAGCCATTAGAAACCGAATATGAATTTATTATAAATTAATATTTCTAGCTTTTCCAAAGGTGCCCCTCACCCCTCTTATAAAAGGGAACTCCTCCTTCTCATTTCTTCACACCTTAAAAGCCTTTTGGTTCGGCAAAACTCTACCCAAATACTCTCCCAACATCCCTCACTACAACCTAGAGGCCTTAGTTTGATCATAAAGCCAACCTAAGGAGCCCTTTTGATCAAATCAAAAGGAAGAACCCGAAGAAGAGGTAATGATTTCACCACCCTTTTCCAAGTTCCTTTCTTCTTCCACTTCCTCTTTCTTTGTTCTTACCATTCTAAAATAATAACTCCAGTATCTTACATATACTGTGATGTTATTATAAATATGGTACAACCATATTCAGTATTCTATCCACCCTTTGAATAACATGTCACCATACGTGCGTACGTACGGCTTACCGTCTCCACGTCGTGGTGTAATTGTTATTCAATATATTATTATTTGGATGGGTATAATAATGATGTGTAACTCATGTAAATAATAAATATAACATGTTAATGATTCTTTATATATTATATACCATCCATTTATATATTATTTTAATATCAAAATAATGATATTGTCGCTCGTGCGTACGTACGGACTACCGTCTCCACGAACGCGATGAGATTCATTCTCCATCGTATCCATTCAAGTATAATTATCATTTGATGATTTAAAAATGATGTTTAAGGACTTGATATCATTCTGGATATGAATAATATACAACCTATCATTTACAAACATGTCTTACGTAACAAAACATATAAAAGAAAACAAGTAAGTTAACACCCGAAACGACGATAATTCTAAGATATTATTAACAAATCAATGTTAAAAGATCATATATGATATCATATTAATATATATGATTCTTGTATAATTTAATTACAATTATTTCACCATTATAAAGGAAGTTAACCTACCCCAACCAAGGAAAACTACAAGGTAAGGGGTTTTCATCTCACTCCTTATTTCCGTGAGATTCATGCCATATTGTCACCATCACCTTTTGTGTGGTGTATGTACTGCCCATAATTATATTCTTTGTGTAATACACTCTAATTTATGTGTATTTACATATTAATTGTATGATACCTCTTTTATGGGTTGTATGTTTCATAATTTACCAAATTGGTAAGGGTTATTTCACAATCTCTTCATTATCCGAGGTTGTTTATTTGTAATAATCTACTGGGATCTCTTTATCATCCACATCCATGTTTTTCAAAATGTATTTCAAAACATTTTTATTATTTACAAGAATATGGGTTAAAGTCATTTATACCCTTGTTTGACTTTTTATAAGAGGTTTATAAAGGGATCTTTCCGTCGTTTTCAAAACAAGGTCCTTTTTAACCTTTTCGACAGAATTGAGGTAAGAATGTTTTTTTTAACTTATACGGCGAGTGCGGTTATTTACGCCGTTATAAAATCTTCAAAGCTTTCCTTACAAGCTTATAAGAATATTTTCAAAGAAAATGTTTTATTTTATATGGATCTTAAATGATTTCAAAATAAAAGGAGATATTTCTTTAAAAAGAATTTTGATTTCATCTATGTCAACATCCTTTGATGGATTTTAAGATTATTTGAAGTTGATTTATTATGATACAAAACTTCTATATTGTATTGAAGGTTTTGTGATATGTTTGACTGTGGATGTGCTATTTTTATACCATTCATAGTTTATTGTGAAAGTATTGACATTTCGTATGCTAGTTTTAATACGAATGTTTATGTTATGTTTAAACCTTTTCATATGGGAATGCATTGGACTTAATAAGTGACGGGTGGAGCCCGCTATAGCTCCTCGATGCATCGGTAGGTCTCATGAGACAAACTAGTGTCTTGGCACAAGGCCTTGACAAAATCTTATTTGTAGTCTTGGCACGAGGCCTTGGCTATGTGGTTATGATAGTCTGGCATTATGCATTCCAACATTATGAAAGTGGTTATTGATTTTTGCATGTGATTATTCGATTAGTAGAATATTCATGTGAATAAGTAAATGGAATTATTTCATTTTATTTATGTCATACCATATTGAAAGTTCATATTTAAAAGGCTTTTGTTTTAGTTATACATTGCCTTAAATGTTTATTCTTATTTATGAAAGTTTCCGCTATATTGTTATCCTTACTGGGCATTTGAGCTCACCCCTTTTCTATGTTTTATTTTTCCCAGGATGTGAAGAAGTAAGTTATGAATGACCTGCAAGGATTTTATGAGGGGTTAATAGTGTGGATTGTGGAAACATTATGTTGTTGTAGTAGTTTTTCATTTTATGATGTAATGTAAAACTTATGAATATATCTAGTGTTTCCAAGGCTACTAAACCAATCGGTCTTTCGAGATTTGATCTTTCTTGTGATCATGCCAATGTTATGAAGTAATGCACCGACTCTGGGTAACTGGGGTCGGGGCGTTTACAGTAGTTATCCCATGTATGAGGGAAAACCCAAGTCACCCTGGGTGGGAATTGTTTTTCTTGATGTGCTTTGTTATAGTTGAATTACATTTCACCGTTTTATAATGCACATGTTGTGTGATTTTACTAATTTTTGATATTTCTATCATTGCCTAAATGGAATGTGGATGTGAATTCATGCACCATTTTATGCACCTAAGGATATCGACAGCATGTATCAATATATGAACACACATGGGATGGGTGTGCGAGGCATAAAGAGTAAAATGCATTTTTACTTCTTTGATAAATATGAAGAAAATGATGCTTAATAATTTCAATGAATGTGGGTAAATGAAAAGAATGAAAATGATTAGTTAAGAAATATCATGTATAAAGAATGTTGTGACCATGTTTACATTTTGGGTTGTGATAATTGTAATGGTTGATTAGGTGTCCAAATAAAAGAGGGGTTGCATAATGATAGTAAAACTTGTTAATGAACTTTGCCTAATGAAATGTATAAATGTGTTAAAATGATGATTTTAACATGTTATAAAATAAGAAATGTACCTAAGTGGAAAGGATCATGTTGTGAATGAATAATTGGTTTGAAGATGTTTTGAAGAAATTCTTGTGTTTGAGTATGTTGGTTACCCCATGTTGACCATGACTGCAGTAGGTATGGTAGGGGGTGTGGTGCTCTAAGTGTGAATATGACTATTGGGGTAATGTATGAATGATGGTTTGTTTAAGGGTGGTCATTTGGGATTTTTCCATACGTGGTGAAACTGTATTGTTCTTTCTTCAATGTGACAAGTGAATGACATTTTTGGAATGAAAATGTTTGGGTGAAAAGTTGGGTATCCATGGTGTTGTCTATTTGACACTTGTATGTGTGGGCTGGGGTAGTGAGAGTGCCCTAGTTGAGATTTCAGGCTTGGATTGTGAGGACTTTCTGACCATGATATGGACAAGGTGGTGCGTTAGGGAACCCTTGGTAGGGTTGTGGCCTATGGGTTTTGAGGCATTGTTTGGTAATGTGAATGAGGAAAAATTCATGTTCTGAGACTATATGGAGTGCACACTGGACCCTAAGGATGGTGCCTCGGTCTTGGTGACCTTGTGATTAGATTCCTTCACAGTTTAGCCTCGAATCCCAGAGAGTATGCTTCACTATGGTGCCGATAAATGTGTACACCTTTGGTGTGGATCCAAGAGAAGATGGTTGTTTGCTACGCAAAGTATAGTGTGCATCAGAATGGGAGTGAGAGTTCCATTCAAGTGCTTTTCTTTATTCAGGTCATGATAATTTTGGTTTTGAGAGAGGGCCAATGGTTTTTCCTAGTTCTGAATCCATTCAAGGGAGTTGGTTTTTTTCAATCTTCATGGTGAACTATGTGATAGGCCAGACAAGGCTTATAGTGATTTTGGGTTTTTTTCACACATTTAGATGTTTTGGAAATTGATAGTGGGACTTAGAGTGTTCCATGGAGTAGTATTAGCCTTCAGGGCATAGTAGGAAGGCTGATGGTATTGTTTTCCCTGATTATTTCATAAGGGGACCCTAGTGTTTGTGATAAGAGGTAAGTTTTGTTTCGAATGGTTGTATCTCTTGAATGCCTTACTCACCTTTTTGAGTGAGGATTCATGGAGGTATGATGTTGTTTTGAACATAAAATACAAGTGCGGCTAAAGTGTAGTTATATACATTCGCTCGATGGTGATACCAGAGGTAAGGTTGGTCATGTGGATAAACTTGTTTGTATGAATGGTTTGGTTGTGGGGCGATGGTTGAGACTGGTTGGAAATCACACCTGCGTGGTGATGGTTAAGTGTTGATTTGGCATGTTTGGTAGGGAACCTCGAGATTCCTGGGAGGTCATGGTGTCCCATAGCTTGACATCAGAAATAGATAAGTTGGTGCTGGTGTTCTTAGAAAACATCTTAACATACCTTAGCTAGTGATGAGCATGCCCAACATCTTGACATCATTCCCGATATGTTGAAAAGATCTTTCTCAAGACAATATTCCTAAAGGTGTTTGTTTGGATGATCGATGTCAAGGAGTTTATGTGCATGGAAATGGTATATGTGGATCTGGATGATGGAATGTGCACCCTCCACGGTTTAGGGTGAGGACCTCGGGATGGGCCGAATTCTGAAAAACGTTGTGGGTTCCATTCACAGAAGATGAAAATAGGCACTAGGTGAATTTTTTTTTCATGTTTCAGGAAAAAGGCTGGAAAGACATATCTATGATTGTAGTTCGGTTGTGATCAGTTTTAATATGCGGTGGTTGGAACCCCTCATGGTGAGAAATGATAACGACACTCCTATGGTGAGGAGTGATACATCAGTCCCCGATGCGGAAAATAGAACATTGAGACGACGTAGTGGCATTGGGGTAGTACTAAGGAACTGGTGAGGTGTGTGTCAGGTTCCTCAGAGAGGCATGTGGGACTTGGATGTGGTGACAAATGAGCTATGTTTTGACTTGATCTCAGGTGGGGGTCTTAATTGAATCTTCTGAGACCTATGTGACATTGTAGGAGGATGTGGTAAGATATGACGATAGGTTCTGGCTAGGGAATTTTGGGTCTTATAACTCCAAAAAATATTGGGGTTAAAATCTGGTCAATTTATCCCTTGTGTGGTTTTGGAACGCAGTGATATTTGCTGAACCTTGGACATGTGATGTGGTGTCATGCCAAGGGTGAAGTCGATGATTGTCTAGAGGGTGGTAACACCAAGATGATTGAATTCTACTGAAATTCAAGAAATTACATAAATGGGTGTGTGGAATGATAAGAACGGACTTCAAGTTAGTAAGGACCATGGGAATGTGAGAAATGGGTAGTGTAACTTCAGTGGAAGGTGGGTGTTCTAGGGAAAGCCACTTGAAGGTGGTTTGACCTGATATGGTAAAATTGATGGGTGAGAGTGAGAGTGACCCACCTCTGGGTTCATATTGTAGTGAAAAGAGAATTTAGAAATGAAGATGTGTCTGAGTGAGGCCAGGATGATCCAGTCCTTGAATGGATAGTGTAGGAATGTATTCCTAATGTTTGTGACTGTGGAGCTAGATGCCAAGGCAGGGTAATGCTTCAATGGATGCTTGGGTGCGGTGAGTTGGAACATGTTAGGAAATGAGAATTTTGTGATGAGTTATGTTGGCACTTAGTCGGTGGAGGAGGTTCCAAATAAATGAAAATGGGAGAGAGGACCATACCAGATAAATGGTTGGATGATGATGTGATCAAATTTTCTGGTTGGAAGGACCCGAGTGATCATCGTTCGGGTGAGTTGGCCTTGGTAGTGAGCCTTGGCATGTGTCCAGTTTATCAAGTTCCCATGATCTTTGGGTGGTAGTTTGTTTTATATTTTTGGTCTGAGATCATTAAAAAAGTTAGTTTGAAGGGATGTGTATTTTCATCCCGGTGATACCATGTTGGGTCACCAATAGAGTTTGGAGAATAGAAAATGACACCAAGTGATTTGGGTCATGAGTTGTGTAGAGGATCAGGCCGATGAGGTGTTGATTGGTTTCCTTATGACAATGGGATGTTGTGTGTTAAGTTTCCATGTCTTATGAATTAGGTGTTTTCACCTATTCCTTCCCCATCATTTTCTCATGTTGAGAACGGTTGAAGATGATGAATCCTTGAGAATTTTTCATCTTATGTTGTGGTTGCGGTGAGGAAGGCTTGTGGGGAAAGTTTGTGCCTTTAATTTATATTAAATAAGAATTATTATGTACAACCAGAAACATGGAATGTGGGAATGGGTAGGTAGACCATATAGAATTATTCCTTGATATGGAAGTTAATGATGCTCGGAAGAGTAGATCGATGATGAGCCGTTATAAGGTGGGGAGGTTGTAAGATACTGTATCTTTTTAAGGTATTTTTTTGCATATGTTTTGGGTTGACCTATTATTTTTTCCAGATAAGTGTTTCCAAAGATCAGGTGGGGGCTATGGGGTTCCCTAGGGGATTAGGGTGTGAAGAGAAGGGAAGTAAGGGTAAGCAATAAAAGTCGCACAGTCTGCGCACAGTTAGAACATACCATGTGGGTAAACCATGCAGACTATCCATCCTTAGATAGCAGCCTTCGCATGGTTTGCAAACAGTTATAGAAAACAATGGAGGATCCCATGAAACCATGACAAATGGGTTTTTTTGGAATGTAGCTTCCGCATGATTTGCGCATGGTTTGGCAAACCGTGGGGGTAAATCGTTCGGCCCATAAAAATTAGAAAAATTAAAAAATTGCCACCCCATGATTTTAATACCAACCTCGGGGTTCCCCGCCCCCCCTCCCCCATGGAACCCTAAGAACGAACCAAAGCTTTCAATAGCTCTCAAGGATGGATCTACTTTGATTATTGGGTGTTTTGAGTGCCGTCAAGTGTGGATTGAAGATCTGAGTAAGCCCAATCCTCATCTTGCTTCTCTTTTTAGTTTAGGGTTTGTATCTTTCTATCTTCTCCATCTGAAACACTAAAACCCTTATTTTTATATGAGATCTAGGTTGGGGCTTTGAGGGGTCCTTGAATCTAGATTCAAGGCCAAGATTAAGAGAGTGGTCATCATCAGATTCGAGGTGGGTGGTCTATAAGTATTATTCTATAGTTTTATTATACATTTGTGTAGGAAAGCTTGTGTTCTTTGTTTCCCTAATTATATTATTGGTTCCATTGGATTTTTCATAAAAAGGGGTTTCTAAGTGACCAATTAAAATGCTCACGATCCCTATGGGATGCGTTGAGGATGAATTGACCATTTTAGGGCCACCCATAGGGTGCGCCGGCAAACCCGAACATAGAGTGTGGTTGGGTTATGTGATGGGTCGCCACATAATAATGTGGAACCCATGTTGAATATGTATTAATGGTGAATAAATTTACAATTGGGATAATTATAAATATGCCTAGGGTGATAAAGGCATAAGTTGTTGGTTGGAATGACATGAAAATTGGTAATTGGGTTGAATGAGATTATTATGACTGTTTCATGAATTTGGGTTAGAAATGTCGAAGGGGATTAGGGCATGTCAAATAGTAAATTTTCAATTGGGCAATGAAATGGGAAATTTGGAATATGTTAATGAGATGTAAAAAGGGGATGGATGAATTGTCTAATGGTATAATACATGAGAATTTGCTGGTGTAACTAAATGATTAAATGTAATGAACGGACTATGTTATGTGATATGAGAAATTGTGTTTGAAATGAATAAGTGGGTGAATTCTAGAGAATGATGAATGGTTAAATTGGATAATATATAGAAATGATTAAAGACCATAATGGAATGGATTATGAGTCTGGTAATGAATCTTAGTGAGTTAGACATGATGAACAAAGCCTAGTGAGATAGGCATAATGAATAAATGCTCACTGTGATAAGTGTGAGAAAAAGGGAATCATGATAAATTGCTAAAAGATGTGAAATGTGGAAAATGTGTTAATGGGTTGTGACATAGTATTAATTACCATGTTTAATGTTATGAATTGTGAATTTATATCCCCAATGGTATTTGTTATGTTATATTATTGAAATATATTTAGAAGTCTAATGGAATTGAACATGCTTAGTTGTGATTTGTTATTTGTGTGATGGGATAAAGAAGTGATGCTCCTCCCATGGGTCAGGTTTTGACTGATGCTCTAACCCCACCTTGATGTATATAGGGAATGGTTATATACATATTAACATGTGCACATGGATTGAGGTGTGCGATAAATGAATGAGGCTCCTCCCATGGGTCAAGTTGGACTGATGCTCAAAACTCCACCGCAATTCATGAGTTAGGGATGATGACTGATGATCTTCTCCCATAATGGTTGCATCCACCATGACTAATATTATGACGTGAGGATATGGTTGATGGAGAGATTTAATGATGGTCTAACTCCAACCCAATGCCTGGGTTAGGGATGTGGATTGATGCACTATTCCCAAAATGGTTGCATCCACCTGGACGAACGCTCTGAGGTAAGGATATGGTTGACATGAGGATGTTTGTCCTAGTGAGACATGAAAACTATGTGTTTTCCCTCATGCATGTGATTGTATACTTAATCCCATGTAATTTTTTGCATTTTATAAACCCATGTTAAATTTGTGTAAAAAAGGTAATTAATGGGGAGTGGGATGAAATGGTAAGATATAGAAATGGATATAAATATTGGTAATAAACCTTGTAAACTAATGGCACCCGAACTATCCCTTACTTTCTTTCCATTAATTTTTTACATGCATGCACTATCCAGTAGACTTGATATTTTTTGGAAACTGTTGGTGGTGGCCTACAATGTTTTGTACTCACACCCTACTCAGGACGTTGTTGGGTTCCCGAGTAGATCTATTGGTTATAGGTCGGGATAAGGGAAAAGGCCCTAATATGAGATATTGAGTTGGACAGGATGTACATGGAGAGGGACCCAAACATGGAGTCTTGAACCATTTGGTGTTTTGGTAATTTTTTTATTTTGGGATTCTTCCACACTTCACTAGTACTATGCATGACATGGTTGTATTTGATTTGTGGTCAGAACCCTGTTTGGGAAATGCTTGGTTATGCTTGTTTAATTTGTAGCTCATATTGTTATGTTATTCATATTGTGTTATGTTGTGGATTACTTTGGTAAAGAGGTTATCATCTCCCCACGTGACTGATTAGACCCTTGGTGCTAGTTGGAAGCCTCTGGAGTATGGGTAGGCATGCTTGAGGTCATATGACGACCAAAATCGGAGCACCGGTTTAGTAGCTTTTGGGTCAGGGACATTACAGATTAGTACAAATTGAACAGGTTTCTACCAATAGTTTTAAACCATCTTGTGAAATTTTATGATGGTATAGGTTTCCATGTGTTTGAGACATTACATCCAATAATTAACCATTTTCTTTCATTTTTATTCAGCTATTATTTATCCATGAGATTTTTCATTGTCATGTTTATGGATGCATTTTGTAACACCCCGAGATTTTATGAGAAATATTATTTTTAATTTCGTTGATGTCTTGTGTTGTATGATACACCAAGATTATCTTGCGCTATATGAAACACTATATTGTCTTGTAGTATATGCAACACTATTCTTGTCTTGTGTTACACACAAGGGCAACCTTCCTCGATATCTTGCGTTGTACGCAATACCGAGTTTCATTAAACAATGATATGTTATTAAAATATTATATAAACTAGCCATCATGAATAGTAATACCCACTTTTTGAAATTTTATAAATTTTTTCTATCAAAATGGACTTTATTTTGGGATTCGGAATATCGAAATTAACCTAGGGTAAAATTTTGGTATTTTTCTAAAAACTTTCAATTTTTGAAAAATAGTGAAAACACTTAGTTATTGGTTAAAACCAAATTTTTATTTAAAAAATAATTTATTTAGTTTAAATTTATTTTTGGCCAAAATAGATACATAATACCTATATAAGTTCAATGTAATTCATTGGAGTTAGTTTATAATAATTTTAGATATATAAAAATTTTATTGAACTTTTTACCTTCTTTTACCCACCACCTAGGAGCATTTGAAAATTTACATAATACATAATATTACCACTTCTCTGAGTTGAATTTCAAAAATCCTAGAGATATGATTGATATAAATATTAAAATGTGGTTCAATGAGATTAAAATAATTTTTGGTGAATATTAACTTTTAACTTTTATTTACTATGGTTAAAAGTAAACAGGGTAATTAAGGGTAAAAATGATATTATTATTTCCCTAACACATGTCTTAATTATATTGGATAAGTATAATTCCACCACAAACAAACTTAGGAATAAAATATTACCCTTTAAGTCCACTTTGACTATATTAGGACATTTATTATTATCTTTTTACTTAAAATAAGAGTTAAAATAACTAAAATCAAAGTTTAATAACTAAATGATTTTTAATATAGTGTTATACATAAGATAAAATAGACTATAAATATTAATTATAATGCTAAAACGATTTTCTATATAATGGTATTTTATTTATATTTTTTAAATATTAAATAATTTAATTTATTTATGACACAATGATGATGCAGTAATTACGTTATTAATGAAATATTAAAATAATTGATATTATAAATACCGAAATAAATGTAATTTGAGACTTTTTATTAATTAACCGAATTTTATAGGTTAATAGAATAAATTATGGTTGGTTAGATGAATTTTAATAATGTTGTTATAAATTTAGAAAAAACAAATTACCAAATAGTGTCAAAATTGACATAAAAACGTTTTTAAAAAAAATATTATATTATTAGTTGATATAATGGTACAAAAAATCTAAGGCTCAGAAATAACACTTATATAATAATATATACTAAATTAATGAACCAATTTGGCTTCAATTGGCATTTTATACTTTGTTTATTAACCATATAGTGTAAGAATACAAAAAGACACAGTAAAAGTTAAATTATTTAACATAGAGTTAAATATAAATGATAAGGTTAAAATGGAAACCTAAACTTGTCTAAAACATATTGGTAGAAATTATTTCTACCCATACCCACCCTATACTCGAAATAAGTCACTTTGGAGCCATTATAAATGGAATACAAATTTATTATAAAGTAATATTTTAAGTTTTTCCTAAGTTGCCCCTCACCCCTCTTATAAAAGGGCATTCCCCCTTCTCTCTAATTCACACCTCCAAATCCATTTGGATCTACCAAAACCAACCCAAATACCCTATCAACTATCCTCAATTCATCCTAGAGGCATTTCTTTAGTCCTAAAGCCATCCAAAGAGCCCTTTTGATCAAATCAAAAGGAAGAACCCGAAGAAGAGGTAAATATCTCACCACCTATTTGAAGTTCCTTTCTTCTTCCAATTCCTCCTTCTTTGTTGTTTCCATTATAAAATAAATAATCCAGTATCTTATATATACTGTGATGTTATTATAAAAATTTTACAACCATATTAGTTATTTTATCCATCCTATGAATGAAAAAGTCACCATATGTGCGTACGTACGGCTTACGGTCTCCATGTCGTGGTGTAGTTTGTTATTCAAACATTTCATCATTTGGATGGGTATAATAATGAGTATAAATGATATAAATAATAAATATAAAATTATAATGATTCTGAATATATGATATACCGTCCAATTATATACGATTTTAATATCAAAATAATGATATTGTCGCGCGTGCGTATGTAAGGACCACCGTCTCCATGAACACGATGAGATTCATTTTCCATAATTAACCATTCAAGTAAGATTATAACGTATATATAATAAATAATCACGATATATATTACATAATAATGATACTGGAATTATTTAAATATATTTTTCACTTAATTAATTCCATTCAATTCTATAAGGAAACAAAAACAATGTTCATGTGTATGTACGACCTACCTTCTCCATGAATGGTGTATTTCATTCCATTTATCGATATATCATATATATTTATATGATGAATATATATTACATATAAATCATGATTTTAAATTCTTGAATTATGTAAATCAGGTTATAATTAATAATATCAAGAACAACAAGTCGAAACACGTACGATAAATGAAACGATTTTACCCAAAACACTGCTTTAACATGGAATTTACAAAATAACGGGTAATATAAAGTCATAGGTGAATTATATATGATATAATAAAAATTATTATGGTTATTTTATAGGTTAATAATATGTTTAAACACACTATACAAGAGTCTTGGGCACATACAGAATAAATTGCACATAAGGTAAGGGATTTTCTTATCTCACTTTTAATTCTGTGAGATTTCCATTGTTCGCCACTTATTCATTGCATGTGGTGTATTGTGTAAATACATTTGATATATATTATCATTATTCTCATTATATTAATGTTGTTTTGTGATTATTTTTGTGGATATTATCTTTTGGTCATACGACTCAATTGATTACAACGAGGTAAAGGGTTTTCTGTCACTTTTATTCCTATAAGATTCATGCTATATTTTCCACTATTTGCTCTTGTGTGGTGTATGTACTGCCCATGATTGTAATTTTGTGTAATATAATTTCATTTATAAGTATTTACATCTTAATTATATGATCCTTATTTCATGTGGCATATGTTTTGTAAGTTACCAAATCGGTAAGGGATAATTGTTAAAATCTCATTCTTATCTGAGATTGTTTATTTGTAAGTATTTACATGGGTTGTGTTTATCATCCATTCCAATGTTTTCTCAACAAAAATTCATAAAATATTTTCATAAAATGTTTAATATTCTTTTATGTATGTTTAAATTCAATTTTACCATTTTTTTACATTTACCACAAGGTATAGAAGGAATCTTTCTTTTGTTTACCATACGAGGTACTTATTGACTTTTCTAGAAAAAGTAAGAGGAGAATGTTTTTTTAACTTATATGGAATTAATGGGTTTTTACAGTTTCATAACTACTTATTTCGATGAAGCTTCCTCTAAATTATTTCATGATTATTTTCAACAAAATCTTTTTCTTTTAAAATTTCATGGCATTTTGAGAAAAGAAAATTATTTTGAAGATGAAAGGATATTTTCATCAAGAATTCATTTCAATTGTTTTACCGAAACAATTTTCCATATAAGATGAAATTATTTAATATGTTTATGTTATAAGTATATTGTCTCTATTATTTTCATGGTTTATTTATTATGATGAAATAATATCCATTTATTCTATATAAATTATGTTATGATGGATGATGTTTATGAAACCCATTTTTTTGGGTTATGATGAATGATTTAGGTTTATTTTGTGACACATGTAAGAATGATTTCATTATGAGATGAGTGGGACAGATATCTCCCTCCAATGCATTAGTTAAATATTTATATCTAACGAGATAGACATGGATGAAATGAAAAGTGAATCTGGTTCAGTAATACAGTGCTGCAACGACAAGTAAACCCGGTTCAGTAATGGACTTTGTCCACTATGATGGTTTTGGTAGTAATGCTTTGGCTACTATAGAAATCATAACATGTTCTTAATGGTTGCCACAATTACATGTTTTATTACCATTCTATTTTATCATGATTAGTGTTCCTTTATGATCTATTCCTTATGTACTGTCAAGATTCATGTCATTACTCATGATTTTGATGTTTTATGTTAATGTTATTATGGTCAAATGTTTATGGTTTGTTTTATGATCTCCATGTTTACCCTTACTGAGAATTTGAGATCATCCTTTTTATGTTTTTCTCCCAGGATATAAAGAATTATTTTAGGTAAGAAAAAAGGGATATCTTTATAGGAGATGTTGAAGATCTTTCACCATGATTAGAAGATTATGTTCCGAGTTTAAAAAGACACTAAACTATTACAGTCCTTGGGTGTATGTTTTTGTTATGTATTAAGTATTCTGATAATGTAATGTAATGTCCATGTACGTCAAGTGTGGGTCTTTACAGTTGGTATTAGAGGAAAGGTTTATTTATCCTTTGGAAAAGAGGATGAAAAAACTTTAGTGATATCTCTAGAGATATTTCTAAGGTATATTTAGGGACGTCCCTAAGGTTTAGTATAACTATATGTTGCAGTCCTAGAATTATTTTGACGATCATTAATAACCTATGGTGAACCTACGGTGTCATGAATTTAAGAATGTGTGATAATTCATACATCCCATACATCCCACAAGTGACGTTTTATGATTATGTGGTTCCTTGTTATTTTAACTATTTCTTACACTACGGTTTTTGGTTTTAGTCAATGGAGGTATTGAGAAAGAATTCAGTTAACATTGATTCCAATGGAAAAATTGGTGACTATGATCAACAAAATTGTATAATTCCTGGAAGGAAAGATATAATGATTATGTCAAATCATTCATCGCGATATATTAATAATAAGGTGAACTTTATTTGTATTCCTAACTCATCAAATAAAATGAAGATGGACATTTATGCATGTTCACATTGAGAGGAACATAGAGGAATAAAGATGAAGCTTTCTACATATCAAGAAGAAGGGAAGAAGAACCTTAAGTAATACATCAAATGGAGGGGAAGATGTTATCTGTGTGGGGAAAAGGTTCATAGTGTGACAGACTGTTATGGAGTTCAATGTATTATTTGTGGAGAACACGGGCACTACCCAACTCAATGCGCTGACCTAAGAGGTCACTTCTAAATCAAGGATGGACTTATTCCTTGACAATCATTGAATAGGATGGGTTGAAGAGTTTATGTATTTGAATTCAATAATAATTTTGTTGATGTACTTTATAGTATATTGGAATATCTATGTATTGTTTTATTGTGGTTTTCAATAATTTTATGGTACCGGTAACCATGAAAAGTGATTGAAATATTTTCGGAAATAATATGATATTTCCATAATGAAGGGATAATGAGAAAATAATATGTTTGATAGTATTCATGAGCTCATGAATGATATAAGGAAAAAGTTATATCATGGTTTGAGTATATAGAAATTTTGAAATTTTGGTATGTTGAAAGAGTTAACTTTTGACAGCATTCACGTTTTTACTAAAGTTCAATAAGTACTCATTTTTCAAGAGAATACACAATTATGTTATTCACATGTTGGAATGTGACCAACAAAAAGATATATCTTATGATATATGGGGGACAAATAAAGGAATTCACATGCTCAATAGATGACATTTCTAGTAATTGGAGAGAAGTATTTTTGATAAGCCTAAAGGTTGTAATGGATTAATTTAGACATAATATAGTATTTCTTAAGGCTATAACTTTTTGATTTTATTTCTGGATTGTTATAATAGTATAGTTTTAGAAAAAGGATAACATGTAGGACGGGCGACAACCCGTCGCGTCGGACAAGGATGTGGGAATCAAACCCACAACCAAAGTGCGACATGCCTTTATCACATACTTCTGGCCTACAGGAAGTCCCTGGTTAGTAAAAATTCTTTTTAATTTATTAAGTGGTATGATATATGAAGTATAAGTCCATTTTAGAAACCGTATACAATTAATCTCACCATAGATGGACTTATGTATATTTAATAACTTTTTCTAACCCTTTTTTTGAGACAGATGGAATGACCTATCATTTTATCGCATCATCTGCTAACACTTCACAAATAACAAGTTAAACTTAATTTCTTTAAGAGATGAAGTGGAAATTGTTCAAGGAATAACCAACGGTGAGATTGTACCAAAATCAATTATGTATTTCTTCTAATGCCAATTTTTTTCAACTTTTGGGAAATGATCTTGAAAACCAAAAATGTTGTCTAAGATGGTACCTTAGAACATCACAAATTTACGGCTTTGTGATTGTTTGATTTTTCATAGCCATGTTCTCTACCACTCTCCATCAGAACTTGATGGTTATATTTATCTTCCATATCTATATTTTCATCTATGTTCTCTTATATGGAAATCCAGTGCTGAGTAACTTTGGGTGACCATTATGTTTCTAACTTTCCTTTTTAAAATTTAGTTTTTGAGTTCCTTTTTACGATGTGGGTTTCTATGAAAGAAACTTTCAAGTAGAAAACTATTTATAACCCTGATGAATTTTGAGGGTGAAATTCATTTTAACTGGGGTAGAATGTAACACCCTGAGATTTTATGAGAAATATTATTTTTAATTTCTTTGATGTCTTGTGTTGTATTCTACACCAAGATTATCTGGCGCTATACACAACACTGTATTATCTTGTAGTATATGCAACACTATTCTTGGCTTGCATTACACGCAAGACCAACCTTCCACGATAGCTTGCGTTGTATGCAATACCGAGTTTCACTAAACAATGATATGTTATTAAAATATTATATAAACTAACTGTAATGAATAGTAATACCAACTTTTTGATAATTTTATAAATTTAATCTTTCAAAATGGACTTAATTTTTGGATTTGGAATATTCAAATTAGCCTAGGGTGAATTTTTGGTATTTTTCTGAAAACATTCAATTTTTGATGAATTGTGAAAAAACTAAGTTATTGGTTAAAAATGAATTTTTATTTAAATAATAATTTATTTTATTTAAATTTATTTTAGGTCAAAATAAATTCATAATACCTATATAAGTTCTATGTAATTCATTGGATTCATTTTATAATTATTTTAGATATATAAACATTTTATTAAACTTTATACCGTCTTTTACCCACCTCCTAGGAGCATTTGCAAATTTACATAAGACATAATTTTACTACTTCTATGAGTTTTATTTCAAAAATAAAAGAGACATGGTTTCTATTCGAAAGTAAAATTTGTTTCAATAAGATGAAAATATCTTTTTCTGAATAGTAACTTTTAACTTTTATTTACCAGTGTTAAAAGTAAACAGGGTAATTGAGGTTAAAAATGATATTATTATTATCCTAACACATGTCCTAATTCTATTGGATAAGCATAATTTGACAAAAAACAACCTTAGGAATAAAATATTTCCCTTTAGGTCCACTTGGATTAGATTAGGACATTTAATATTATTTTTTTTATTAAAAGAAGAGTTAAAATAGTTAAAATCAAAGTTTAATAACTAAAACATTTTAAATAAAGTGTTATGAATAAGATAAAATCTACTATAAATATTCATTAGAAATCTAAAAATATTTCCTATGTAATAGTATTTTATTTATATTTTTTAGACATTAAATAATGTAATTTATTTATGACACAATGATGATGCACCAATTACCTTATTAATGAAATATTAACATAATTGATCTTATAAATACCCAAATAGATGTAATTTGATACTTTTTATGAATTAAACTGATTTTATAGGTTAATATAACATATTATGTTTGGTTATATTAATTTTTTCTCTCAGTAATAATGCTTTTACGAATTTATATAAAACAAAATACCAAATAGTGTCAAAATTGACATAAAATAATTTTTAAAACAAATATTATACTATTAATAGATATAATGGTCCTAAAAATCTAAAGTTCATCCAAACGACTTATATAATAATATATATGACATTAAGTAATCAATTACGGTTTGATTGGTAGTTTATAGTACGTTTATTTAATCATATAGTGTATGAATACAAGAAGATACGGTAAAAGTTAAATTATTTAACTTAGAGTTAAATCTAAATGATAAGGTTAAAATGGTAACCTAAACTTGACTAAAACCTACTGGTTGATATTATTTCGACCCATACCCACGCTAGACTTGAAATAACTCACTTTGGAACCATTATAAACCGAATATGAATTTATTATAAATTAATATTTTATTTTTTTTCTAAGGTGACCCTCACCCCTCTTATAAAAGGGCTCTCTCCCTTCTCTCTAATTCACAGCACCAAAGCCCTTTACCTTGGCCAAACCTTACAAAAATACCCTCTAAACTGTCCTCACTTAATACTAGAGGCATTTTTTTAGTCAAAAATCCAACCTAAGGATCCCTTTTGATAAAATCAAAAGGAAGAACCCGAAAAAGAGGTAAATATCTCACCACCTATTTCAAGTTACTTTCTTCTTACACTTCCTCCTTATTTGTTGTTTTCATTATAAAATACTAAATCCAGTATCTTTTATATATTTTGATGTTATTATAAAAATTTTATAGCCATATTAGTTATTTTATCCATCCTATGAATGAAAAAGTCACCACACGCGCGTACGTACAACTTACTGTCTCCACGTCGTGGTGTAGTTTGTTATTCAAACATTTAATCATTTGGATGTGTATAATAATGAGTATAAATGATATAAATAATAAATATAACATTATTATGACTCTTTATATATGATATACCATCCAATTATATACGATTTTAATGTCAAAAAAATGAAGTTGTCGCTCGTGTGTACGTACGGACTACCGTCTCCACGAACGTGATGAGATTCGTTTTCCATAATTAAACATTCAAGTATGATTATAAATTATATATAATAAATAATCATGAAATATATTACATAATAATGATACTGTATTTGTGTGCATATATGTTTCATTTACATAATTCCATTCAATTCAATAAGGAATGGAAAACAGCGTTCATGCGTACGTACAACCTACCGTCTCCATAAACGGTGTATTGCATTCCATTTATCCATATATCATATATATTTATATGATGAATATATATTATATATAAATCATGTTTTAGATTCTGGAATTAATTAAAACATGATATAAGTAATAATATCAAGAACAACAAGTCGAAACATGTACGATAAATGAAACGATTTTAGCCAAAATGCTACTTTAACATGGCATTTACAAAAGAAAAGGTAATATAAAGTCATAAGTGAACCATATATGATATCATAAATATTATTAAGTTTATGTTACATGTTAATAATATGTTTAAACTCACTATACATGAGTCTCAAACACATACAGAGGAAATTGGACATAAGGTAAGACATTTTCTTATCTCACTTTTAATTCTGTGAGATTTCCATTATTCGCCACTTATTCATTGCTTGTGGTGTATTTTGTACTGCCATTTGATATATATTATCATAAATCTCATTATATTCATGGTATTCTATGATTCATTTGGTGGATATTAACTTTTGGTCATACGAATCAGTTGATTACAATGACTTAAAGGGTTTTATCTCACTTTTATTCCCGTGAGATTCATGCTATATTTTCTACTTTTTCCTTTTGTGTGGTTTATATAATGCCCACAATTATAATTTTGTGTAATATAAATTCATTTATTAGTATTTACATCTTCATTTTATGACCATTCATTCATGTGGCATATGTTTTGTAGGTTACCAAATCGGTAAGGGATAATTGTTCTAATCTCGTTCTTATCTAAGATTGTTTATTCGTAAGTATTTAATGGGGTTATGATTGTCATCCATGTCCATGTTTTCTAAAAATGTTTTAATAAAATGTTTTCATAAAATTTTTAATATTCTTCAATGTATGTTAAAATTCATTCTTACCTATTTTTTTACTTTTACCACAAGGTATGGAAGGAGTCTTTCTTTTGTTTACCATACGAGAGTACATTTTGACTTTTCTAGAAAAAGTAAGAGGAGAATGTTTTTTTAACTTATATGGAATGAACATATTTTTATAGTTTCATAATTACTTATTTCCAGGAGGCTTCCTCTAAATTATTTAATGATAATTTTCAACAAAATATTTTTCTTTTAAAATTTCATGGAATTTTTAGTAAAGAAAATCATTTTAAAGAAGAAAGGATATTTTCCTCAAGAATTCATTTAAAGTGTTTTATCAAAACCATTTTCCATCTAAGATGAAATTATTTAATATGTTTTTATTTCAAGTATAATGTATCTATTATTTACATGTTTCATTTTTATTATAATGAAATGATATCCATTTATTCAATATTGATTATTTTATGATGGATGATGTTTATAAAACCCATTTTATTTTTGGGTTATGATGAATGATTTAGGTTTATGTTGTTTCACAAGTAAAAATGATTTAATTATCAGATGTGTGGGACCTATATCTCCCTCAAGTGCATTGTGTAATGATTTATGTCTCATGAGATAGACATGGCTAGAATGGAAAGTGAATCTGGTTCTGTAATACAGGGATGGAACGACAAGTAAACCCGGTTCAGTAATGAACTTTGTCCACTATGATGGTCTTAGAAGCAACGCCTTAGCCACTATGAAAATCATAACATGTGATTAATGGTTTCCACAATTACATGTTTTATTACCATGTTATTTTATCATGATTAATGGTAATTTAACCTTATGTAGTGTCAAGATTCATGTCATTACTCATGATTTTGATGTTTTGTGTTCTTGTTATTATATTCAAGTGTTTATGGATTGTTTTATGTTCTCTGTTTACCCTTACTTAGCATTTGAGATCACCCTTTTTATGTTTTTTTCCTAGGATATGAAGAATGATTTTAGGTAAAAAAAAAGTGAGATATTAATGGGAGATATTGAAGATCTTTCTCCATGATGAGTAGATTATGTTTCGAGTTTCCAAAAACACTAAACTATTACGGTCCTTGAGTGTCTATTTTTGTTATGTATTGAGTATTCCATAAAATTAATTTAATGTCCATGTACGTCAAGTGTGGATCTCTTCACATTTCATAATATTTTAATTGATTAAATGGTATGTGTTTATGTTCCTTACCTTTTCATATTGATTATACCTTATCCAATTATTTGAATGGAATTTTTTATCAGTTATATAACATGCAATATATTTTACTCAATTCCTTCTCAATTTGTTGATTACCAAGTATGGGTGTTTAGTAATTTAACATTCCATATTGATTATTTACATTTATTCATTATTGATTATGATATATATTAACCTTACTAAGTATTTGATCTCACCCTTATTTTTTTCCTTTCACCAAGAATCCAAGAAGAATAATATGAAAGATATGCATGGATATACTAGATGGAATAAAGTTATCCTAAAACAAAAAAAATTATGTTGTAATTAATTTATTCATTTTTAATATGAGGCTCATGTATGCATCTGGTTTATGAAGACTACTAAACACTTTAGTCTATCAAGATTTTATTCCTTGTAATCATGAAAATATAATGGAAGTTGAAAAAATCTACAAGATTTAAGGGGTTGAGGTGATGTAATATGTGTTGTGTAAGGGTCATCCCCACATGTGTAAGGGTAAATCCAATTTTCGAAGGGGTATGTATTGGAAAGACCTTTTTTTTATGCACTACATAAGGTCACTCTCGTATTGTATAAGGGTATGTACCAATTTTAATGAACCTCATAAGGGAAATACTATACTAAATAAGGGTAACGAATGAATAGTATATAGATAACCAATATTTTTAATGGTTACTTAAGGGTAGTGTGGAGTTGCATCAGGTTAGTTATGAGTTTTCAAAGATTACAGAAGGGTAAAAAGAAGTTGTAAAAGGCTACTCAATCAGTATTTAAGGGTAATATTTGATGTGTGTCATATATAAGGGTAATACTCCTTACCTTTATGTGATGGAAATGTGGTAAATAGGCGTAAACGGTGTCACCCTTACGCATGTACCTTTTTGAGAAATGTTATTTTCAAGACTCCATTTTTCATTTCCCCTCATCAAGAACAACCTATAGTGCCTATTATACCTTTTTAAATATAGTAAATCATATAGATTGAATATTTAACCTGTTTAATAGATGATAATCCTATATTAAATGATTTTAAACCCTCAATGTTCATGATTCATGTGAAATGACAATGAAATTTTAATTCTTAATTTGGAGGTTGTATCCCTACTACACATGGTGGTTTTATTAAAAATACATGAACCATTTCTATTTTGATTTATACAATCATTTTCAGTGGAGTTTGTGGTGTCCAGTTATTTGATGATAACCATAAAGATGTATAATTTTGATTTCCTTTAATCATGGGGTATAGTACTTCCCTTGTTTCTTTTGTGGATCCCTCATAACACATTCTGAGATTTTATAAAAAATATATCTGGTTTTATGTAGCTTCTTATTTATATAATTCATTTTTTTTATATAATTTTTTTCTAATTTTATAACACATGTTTTATAAATTTTGGACTTTAAATAAAAAATAAAATATTTTTTGACGATATTCTATATGAATAAGACAAGGTATAGAATAAACTATTAAGATCTTGATCCATATCACTATTTTACAATTGTATAATTCCATGTTTATTTTTATTTCCTTTTAAAACATAATTTAATGATATTTTGATGAATGTGAGGTTATAGGCATGATTTTATATTTCTGAAATGAAATGAATTGATTTAACTAAAAAGGGTTAAATTATGAAATATTTTCCACATGGTTTTGGAAAATGGTGTTGACCCATGTTATGAAATGGATTCAATTCTTTTAAATTGCGAAACCTCATTTTGAATCCCATAGGGATTTTTTGAAAGAAATCATGGGATCAAAGGACCATTTGATATTCTAATGACGATTTTTGAATAGAATCAAGTGTGAATTCCCTATTGAATGTTGATTTGGAAATAAATAAATGATTTCAAATTGATATTTCCTAACAGTCTGGTTTGAACCTTTTAAAGATCCTATCTTGTGATAATAACTTTATATCTATTACATGATTTTTTTCTTCCTATAAATTGGTTTTTTAAAAAGGTATTATTCAGTTTGAGGGACCTAGGGTGAGGGTGAGATGTGAACTGAAATGAAAAAAAATTTGAGAGCATGATCCCATGTTGATTATGATGGGGATTTACTTTATAATCCTCATAGCATAATTATATCAATACTATTCTTTAATTGTTAAGGAAATATTGGTAGATAGATGTGATGAAATAAATTTATTCTTTTCCCACAGACTCACAC
The DNA here is from genome assembly GCA_963277665.1 of Viscum album. Lineage (NCBI taxonomy): Eukaryota > Viridiplantae > Streptophyta > Magnoliopsida > Santalales > Viscaceae > Viscum > Viscum album. The sequence goes on along the minus strand of OY728141.1, from coordinate 1,480,006,418 downwards.
CCTAACTAGTAGATCCATTAGAACATTATAGGTCCAGGATATGGAAATGAAGCCAACAAAGTAGGTCTGTGTGGACTTGGTCTACATGATACCCTTTTATACTTTATGTAATCCCAAGTATCACTCATTATTTTTTTTTATTTTCATGTATATGGTGGACTTACTATCATGTATAGGGAATACTCGTGTCATCATTATACTTTATACACATTACATGATAGTGTTCATTATCACTACATGGCAATGGGGTTGTTTGGATTGATTTATTACCATTAGTGATTGATCTTATTATTGGTATTATGCACCTTGTCTCTATTGTATTAATCCTAAACTATTTATTTTTCACTGAATATTTTTCTTATATTTTCTTTATTTATATGAATTTGTCATGTAAAATGGTTTTGAAATATATCCAAAAATTGGTTATGATTTTAAATGAAGAAAGGAAATGTTTCCATTTTTGTTTCTTAAATGATTTTGAATGGTTTAATGGTATTTTTTAAACCTAAGATTATTGTAATCTGATCTTGATGGGTACAATTTCTTGATAAAAAATGTAAAACCTCATTGTAACTTTTCGTACTCCCTTTTTTATAATTTTATTACCTTATGAAGTAACTGTATGGCCTCCTTGGTGGAATCTTTTAGGGGTATATATTTCACACCCTTCTTGTACAATTTGGTATTTACAAGCATTATGTTCTTATAGCAGGCACTTCTATTATCACCATCTTCTTTTGTGGGTTTGTGCTTGTCTGGAAAATGTCATGTAACTTGGGATATAATGGGTGTTCATGGACCAACAATAGATTGGTTTTGGTAGTTTTTTATTCATTCTCTTTTTTATCATCTCTTTGGACCCTAATATTGTTTTATTCATTTAATAATTTTATGATGTTTTTGTAATTTATTTATTATTAATATATATTGTGGTAGAAATAATTCTTAATGGGTTTTTTGGATGCCGAGACACTTATTGACAGCCCATTGGGATTATAAACACTCTTAGAGATAATGTCGAATTAGTTCACATGCGAGTTTGTAAATTATTCTAGGTCAGTTTTTCATATAGATATTGAATGGTATTAATATCATCATAGATTCATTGGGTAGGGGTGGATGGGGTTAATAAGTGAATAATTTTCTTTTAAAATCCACATTTCAACTACCTTAATAACCTCTAAAGGTGATTGAATTGATTAATTTTTTCACTTTTGTACCCATTAACGAAACCTGAGCAGAGGTGAAAAAATGCCATTCAAAATGAACAGATAAATCATTACTATAGTATAAAAATAGAAAAATCACATTATCCATTAATGATCATGGATAAAAATTAATAGGTTTTATCTTTAAACTATAGTAACATAAACATATCTATCAATTGATCTAATGCCCTCTTATATAATCGAATAAATAATCATTAAATTACAAAAAAAAAAATCAACCTCTATAAATAGAATCTAATTTTTTTAGAGTTTAATACCAACTCCTTTATCTTATTCACACTTTTATATTGTTATAAAATAGTTATTTATCATAATATTTGATAAGCCACACCTTATTCACATATTCACTATGAAATCATGATAAACAAAAAAACCTTTGAACCCCAATTAATAAAAATAATCATAGAAATACACCGTATATATATATATATATAAAAATAGAATTAATCCTATTTAAGAGAATATTCAATCCTCACATCCATGAATTTCAACATAAAAACACGAGTTTATGTAGATCCTCTACACTTATTCCTTATCATAGGATTCTTCTTCTTCCTATTCCACTATTACAGACTTTAATTTTATTAATAATATTCTTCCTCTACAAACCTTTATATTCCTTAAAAAAATATTCCTATTTAGTTATAAATTTTAATTTAAAAAACATATTATAATGAAAAATATCATTTAAAACTTACCCCAATTAAAAATGATCTATTAAATCAATACAACCTTCTTATACTCTATTGAAATTATTAAAAGTCATTAAAGATCAAGTTGGAATATCCAATGAGTCATCCATGAAGCCACATCATCGAATTCAATTGAATCTGTACTTTTACAAGAACCAAAATGTGTTCAAGTATGTTTGAAAATGTCATGTAAACCACAACACAACTATGTACATTTCTGCATGTTAATTATAGTTTCTCAAACCGTTAACTATAATCACACAACTTATATATATGTTTTGGTGTGACCATATACAATATGAAATGAACTATTGTATTTTTTTATAATTAGAGGATCACTAATTATTCATGTACTCTAACATTGAGGTTTAATTTATGGTTACATGATGAAATATACATATTCACCATGAAACCACTTTCTATATACCCAAAAAATACTATGAAAAATAAGTCCATATCAATTGTAGATTATTATTTATATCCTATTGGACTATATCAATAATCTTCACATTTTAGAACCAAATCCTATAATGGTCTGAACTATTTTAGTGTGGTTTTTCTTAGCTCATTCAATTCTCTAACTCTTATAAGAAAATTATAGTTTGTTCCTCACCATTGTGTCCTTTCATATCATAAAAATTTTCAATCTTTACTTTTCAACAATAATATTCATCTAATCACTTCCAAACATTCAAATGACTTTCATATCGACTAAAAATTAAAATTTTAAAGATATTAAAATTTATTAAATTGTTTATAAAGTGTTGTAGACAATTTTTTCAATAGAATACAACACCAACATTGAACATCATATCCCCTTAACTTTTTCTATTAGTAAACAGTATCCTCATCCTAACAAATGCCTCCCAAGAAACCTCCAATATAAATTATATTCATTGTCTCATAAATTGAATAATATTTCATGGGAATTGGTCTTGTAAAACGTATATTGAAAATATATTATCAATAAAATATGATTTTTTTCCATGGTTTTGTATTAAAATAACAACGAAGAGTCTATCATGTGGATACCTTGAAACAATAATTTAAACCCAAATTAATGTAGTGATAGTGGGGATCATGTTTTCTCTCGGGAGGGGAGTGTTATGGATGTGTTTTTCCTTTCTGATGTGGGATTAGTGTGTGTGTGAAAATGATTATTGAATTTTTTAAAAAATGGAAATGGTTTGTTTTTATATTTAGGGTAAAAAATTATAGCATACCCATTGATTATTCCCTCACATACCTATTAAATTGTTATTTAATTTTACTATTTTTCTAACTATATTCTAGATGATACCTCACTAATCACCTTAAAAAAGAAATTTAGGATTATGTAGTTAAACTAAATGATCATTTCATCTACTGCTCTTAATTAGTATTGAAATTCAATATTACTTTTTACTCAGATATATTGTCTATATTAAATATAACTAATAGTGAATAATTCATAGATGGCATCTATGTGAAAAACCATGATTTTAGGAGGAATAAATAGAGTGAAAGAAAAATGAATATCCCATACTATTGAAATAATTCAAGAACATCTACAGAGTTGACTAGAGGAGAATAATCAATTACAAACAAAACTCATTAATAAAAGGGGAGGGATTATATTTGGCTTGACCAGTAATGGATTAATGTTCCATCACACAAGGCATTAAAAAAATTAGAATAGGGGAGTCCCCTTCAATTAAAAGATAATATCATTTATTTTCAAATAGTGAAATCCAACTCTTAAATCATGATTTAGATATTCCTTTATTAATTAATAGAACCACACCCCATTTGCATGGCATTAACTCCTCATCCTCCTTCGATAATCATAGAAACTTATAAATATTTCTCAAATTAAATTCCCAAATTATTCTGCTTCAATGATTTCATGTGTAATTCTTGATGGAACAAATCCTTTATGTAAATTAACTTTATGACATCCAATCTTGAATTAGATCCATGGTTTTATCCTTATGTTCCATGAATCCCATGTAGAATATCAAGAGTTTTATTTGTCAATTTTTGTTAAAAAAGGAATGATGTTATTATTTAATGTTAAGATAAGTTTTTTTAAAATTCAATTTAAAATCTACTCATAGTGATGTGAGGGTCCAAACATAGAAACCCTTTCATGAGAACGACCCATATGCATGTCTCAGGGTGTGCTTGTTACCTTTAATTATCCTTTATTTGTTGTTGTACCCATATGTATATCTTTACCAAAGGATTTACCATTATTAATTGATATTATCATTGGATAAAAATTATGTAAGCTGGGTACTACACCAAGGACATTCATGTAGACTTTTGTGGACCCCCTTCTCCTTTTAAAAGGTAAAAATTTCTCATGAACATAAATAATGTCCTATGGTGAATATATAATTTCATTCATGGACAAAACTAAAAATTTTAATTCACTTATTCAACATGGAATGAGCTCTCTTAACTGATTTGAATTATTCTATGGGCTGCGATTTATCATATGAAAGTGTGGTAAGAATTTCACAAAGTATGATCTCTTACATGTGTCCAAATTTTCTTATATAGGAATGACTATAAATCATTCACTGGAAATTATCTTACAAGAGAAGAACTTATCATATGGTCAAGCCGGTGCTGATGAAATTATCTTTTTATACTCTCATTCATTTTTCATTTTTAGACTCCAAATAGTGGAAACCTAATCTTACAATTGGATTTTTTTAATTCATAAATAAAAATGAATAACAACGATTCAAAACAGAATCTAAATATTTTAAACAATGAAATTCAAAATAATAAAGGTAATGTATAGATTGTTCATTAAAAAAATAAATTAAATAAATCATTCAAACACAAGATATAATAAATTAATCTATTACATACAATATTTAAAAAATAATTAAAAATAAATTAATTATCTAGGTATGGAAATAATGTGGACTAACTTAACAGTGAAAATAGTTTACTTTTTTTAATATTTTTTCTCATCACCCTCCCATAATTACCGAATTCAAATCTTAAGAACTACAATGAATTAACTTTATTTTAAAAACCCATTCTTAGCCTTAAATATACAATCCATATAATAAGAAAATAAGTGATCCATTCGCTATTTTAATCATCAATGTTCATATATTAATTTTAATTTAATTTTAAAAAATTATAGTTCCATGAGTGAACCAAATCAAATTATAGTTTAATTAAAACTCTAAAAAGTGGAAATTTTAATTTTCACGCTCCCCTAGGTCCCTTGTACAAAATATCCATTTTAAAATTCCTTAAAAAACATAAATTAAATTTTGATATGTTAGATCACCCTTCTTCATATAGGTTCAATATTTACCTCACCTAAATCCATTAATTTCTGAAAAATAGGCACACAATTTACTTTTACAAGAAATGTATGTTCAATGAAATTATTGAATTTATAGAGGGAATTTATTACTCGTTGAATTAGTGTATAATCATCTCAAAAAATTATTTGGGATCTAAATTTCCCATTTTAATCTAGTTTCAATGGGATTATATAATTGTCTTTTAATTTGGATACCCAGGTATACCTTCATCACAATATCTACATTATCCATGTTAATATTTAAAAAATATAGTTTTCTAAAGTCATAATTATAATTTTAAATGATTCCTTTATTATAAAATCATTTCCCATGTTATAAATAAAAACCATGAAAATCCTATAATGTTTACGCAGTAATCATCAAATGTTTAAATTGATTTAACCAATTATGTTCATGGTGATTATTGTAGGTAATAAAGCTTTGGATATCCTATTTTACTAACTAAAAACACTCCCAAAATCTAATAATTTTATAAAAAAAAGTTAAAAATTAAAAATAGATATTTAATACTAATTTTTTATCAATTTGGAGCATTTTATTTTAGTCTAAATCAATTAAAAATAAATTATGAAAAGATGAATAGTTATTGATGTCCTATGTTACTTGACTAATACCTTACACTATTCTTAAAATTCAATTTACATGAATTTAATAATTAATTTAAATGAATAATAGACTTAAAATAAATAAGTATCAATAAATGTGCGAAGGAAGGTAGAAAGAAAGTAGATCCGTATTCTAAAGCAGTATTGTGGAGTTTATACTCCTCAATTGGATTCTTCCACAAGTATTTATAAAAATGATTAATCTTCTATCCATATCCCATTAAGGGGTAATATGATTCAACCCATTTCATTTCAAGTACATAAAATGGAAATGTATTAGTTACTATAAATGTTCTTGTCTTCTTGGATCAAATTTGATCAGAAATGATCATCTTTCAAGAAGAGAATATCCATAGTTAGTATCACACTTCAAAGAATATTTTTTTAATTGTTATATCATGGAAAAAATAGATTTATTTTTTAACAATAGGGATTTCTAAAAACCATCCCTTATTATCTCTTATAGTTTCATAATTTGGATCTTCTTTTTCTCTCCACCATTACCAATCTCCATATTTACTCTCTTCACAACCCATTAGGCATTGTATTTTAGATCAATTGTTAGATGAAATTTATTTAAATAAACTATTATATAAGGGGAAACACCTAAGGGGTTATTTTAAATAGTCTCGTATGCCCACAATAAATCTTCAATCTTTTTTACTTTTTTCTCCTAGGGGGTTCCAATATATTTTTCAAAAAACCTTATTATTTTCCTGTTGAATGCAAGGACATAACCATTTGTTTGTGGGTAATATGTAGTTGAGGTCATATAGTTTACTCCATATTTCCACATGAGGGATAACGCATTCTCTTTATAGAAATGTGTTCTTCTATCATCACTTATAAATCAAGTTGTTCCCAACCTAAAAAATATTTGATAATAGAAACACAATCACAACACTAGAATCATTACTTTAGATTTATTTTTCTTTGATTAATTTGTAATTATAGTCCACTACTTACCAAAATGCAATAGAATCAGATTGATATAGTAAATATACCCAGAAAATGTAATCCTCATATATAAAATATTTTATATAAAAGTAATTTTTTTTGGATAATTTTCTTCTTTCTTGAAAATACTCTAGTAAATTGACATATTTTACATGTTTTACAAAAATGATATGAATCTATAAAAATTGTGGTCCAAAATATTATAGATTATAAAACTTTTAAAGATGTTATTTGATGTCTATAAAATGGAATCCATCTTGAAGTGTATAGAATAATGAACATAAAAAATTTAACCTATTCCAGAGGGATGCATCTAATAATCATTGGGTTACTATAAATCTTACATAAATAATGATCCTTTAAGACATTAATCATTGATTCATATTTAAGTTTAAGCATATTATGATTAATAAATATGTGGTACCTTTGATGTTACCATATAATTAAATATGTTTTCATACGATGTTGCATGGGTGGCTTTATAAAAATTCTCAATAGGGATGGATTCATCTACAATTGTTTTCGTTGTTGTTTCTACCTCAATAAAGTTTGGTGGTCTTCTTATGAAGCATTGAATTATGTTATTTTATTATTTAATGTCATTAATTTATTATTTAAAATCATTTAATAATAACATCCATATCACTATCCTCTACTTTTCTTCACATATATTAATAAAATATCGAAATATTGTATAATCAGAATAAAATGTTATTGTACTTATTAAAAAATATGATAGAAAAATTTCCAATTCATCAATAATTGAAAAAATATCTTTATATATTTTGGTTTTGGGAATTTTTTATATTTCTATTGACATTGAAATGCGTGATATCAAATTTTATTTTCTATTGATCTTTTAAGAATGTATAACACCCACTTATTTGAGGCATCACAATACACTTCAAATGGAGTATTTTGGTTGGTCGGGAAAATTACAGTGGCTATAGTCTGGTTATTTTGATTTTTCAAATGCTTCTCTACATGGATCTTCAAAAGAAATCTATTTTTTTATTCAACAAGTTAGTCAAGGGTAAATATATTTTACTAAAATCATTAATATACCTCCTATTAAATCTACCATGAACCAAAAATGATCTAATGTGTCAAAAAATAGTGGGAAGATGTAGTGTGAATTTAATTCCAATGATAGACCTATCTAATTTAGTCACATATTAAGAAATTATTTAGACTTAACTATTTATTTTATCCCTGATGTAATGACCCATTTCAAAGTTTAAAAACAAGTTTTTATAAATGTATTTATTTTATTTTTTTATATTTTTAATGTAAGTATAAATAATTTACTATAAATAGAATCATCATAATGAAATACCTCAAATAATCTCTAAATAAGGTTTTAAAAAATAGTTTCCACGCAACACTAAAAGTACCTAGGGCATTTCATAACCCAAAGGGAATCCTCAAGTAAGAAAAAAATAAAATTGAATGTGTTATTGTCATAGTCTTATAGACTTTTAGGGACTTCAAAATTCATAGAAAATAAATCAATAAAAATGTAATGGCCTTTCTCAGATAAAATTTATAATATTTGATCTATAAAATAGATTATAAAATGATTCTTTTGGGTAACCTGATTTGACCTACTATAATCAATGAAATCTCTTAATCTGTTCTAAATGTGGGTGGGAGATAATCCATTAATCTAATTTTTTCCAATGGTGAATCAAATATTTTTGTGGATAATCTGAATAGGGCCCAAACATTAGGATTTTGTGTTGGGGTATATGATTATAGATCCTAAAAGCTCATTACATTCATATTTTAAAATTTTTATATGGGTAGGGTTAAGCCTCTGTTGGATCTACCTCACAAGTTTAGATATAGTTTCTAGGAAAATCTTATGCAGACAAGGTATTCGACTAATGCTTGGAATTTCACCAAATGTCCATCTTTTAGATAATTCATTTTCTTGAAAAAAACAATACAATTTGATTCTCTTTAAAGGACTCCAGTTTTTCTGAAATTATTACATGAATATTTTCATTCTCTTTTTGAAAATCAAATCTATGATAAGTGGGAAACCATTTTAGCTATAGTTTATGAAGGGGGGAAGTGTTATAAATAGTTCTTTAGGTTAGTGTTTTGCATGTTTTCAACATGTAAATATAAGTAAAAAGTGTTACTGAATGTTTTGAGAAAATCATTAAAATATATTTCATTAAATAACATTCATCATCATACAAAACTATTTCAAGATTTAAATCTTATTCAATGAGATATTAATTAAAAAAAATTAGTTGTTTACAAGGATTCTCTAAATGAAATTATTTCATAAAACATTTCAATTAATTAATAAAAATAAAAAGGAATCTAAAAATTGGTTATTGTAAAAACATATTGCTCATCATGAGGGTATTTCATTAAATCTATAATGTTAAATTTCACATTATGTTAGCTAAAATCTATTGAAGGTATTCCTTTTTAACATTTATTATGGTATTATATGTCCTGAAAACTGACTATATAGAATGATAAGGGGTGATCTATAACTATTTATTATTCCATGTCTACGATGAAAACATTATTAGAGAACAATAATCATTTCACTCTTAAAAATACATCCTCTAAATGTCTAGTTTTGTAAGAATTGATTTGGTTGGATAGTTGTAAATTAACTCTAGTGGGTCTCATCTTTTTGATCCATGAGGAAGAATATATAGAGTAAAAAGTTACATGAATTTATTACACCAAAAAATAATATGTTTTAAAAGTTATTTCTCATATAGTATAATGGATAATAAATGTACCTATATTTTGATATATACTAGGTAATTATGGGGTTACAAGATACTACTATAAAATCCACGTTTAACAACAGTGATAAATTGAATCATTATCAGTACTAAAGAAAGAGATGATAAATTTAATCACCTATCATCATTTTTTATCACTTATAAATGGTTACCTTTATCAGCACTTTATTTTTAGCACTGATAAAAGATATCATTTATCAGCACTTTATTTTTAGCATTGATAAAGGGTACCCCTTATCAGCACTATATTTTTAGCACTGATAAATGAGTCCTTTATTGGTGCTTTTTTCGCTTGGATAATGGTCTAAATAAATAAAATCAATAAATAAATAAAATCAATAAATAAAAAAAAATTAAAAAAATGAGTTTGTTAAAAAAGTATGAAATTTTTACTATTTAAATAATTATTAATAAAAATGAAAAAAAATTATAGATTATATAAATTATAAATACAAATAAATAGTATTTATTAAATATATACATATGAAAAAAATTAAACATTTGAAAATTTAAAATTAGTAAATTGAGAAAAATATTAAACATTTTAATAAATAGATGATTCTTTATTATGTTAATAAACAGTATAATTTAAATATATAGATATATATAAATGTCTATAAATATTATTTATATATAAATAAATATTTGTGCTCTTTACATTTAATAGTTATATATTTAGTGAATAATCATTTATAATTAAAAAATAATATGAATTAAAAATATTGAAGAATTACCTAGAGTAATGGACATATAATTGAATGTCATTTGATTTTTTATTTTAACAGAGATCAAATTTGTTTTACATTGATTTCCATATACATATTCAATGCATTTATATATACAATTAACAAAAACAAAACATAAAAAATTTCCCAATATTTTTAAAGTGTATTTATTTTTAATTTATTCAATTTCACTCAATTTTAACATGAATGCACTTAAAATTGAAAAAAATATTTATAAAAGAATATTTATAAATAAATATATTCTTTAATAAATAAATTTAAAAATGTATATACAATATTTATGAAATTCTATATTTATAATGATAAATGAATAAATATTATTTAAAAGTATTTATATAATTATAAATAAATAATTATACATATTTAAATACTTATTAAATTTATAATGAATTTACAAAAATAATAAATATATTTTTTATTTTTATATTTATATATAGTTATTATATAGATATATATATAACTATATAAATATACATAATAATATTAATATTATTTTTAAAAATATTTATATAATTATAAATAATTAATTATATAGTTCAATAATTACAGAATTAAAATTATTATATTTAAATACGGAATGTATTTACTATATTTTCATTTATTTATATTTATTAAGTATATATATGTTTATAATCTTTTATTAATAATTATAATTTAAAATCCTTTAACAATGTTGAAAAATAAACTGATAAAAGTCATCTTTATGAGTATTAAAACTTTAGTGCTGATCAATATGTATTTTATCAACACTTTTTTAGAGAAGATAATGACCTACCTTTATCATCAAGAAAAAAAGAACTGATAAATTTTCCTTTTATCACAGCTTAAATTATAAGTGCTAATAAAATAGAAACTTATCAGCATTTTTAAAAAAGTAATGATAAAATTGTCCCGATATAATTAAAAAATCATACCCTATTGCAAACCCATCATTATATCATATGTTTTCTATAGAAGCAACCTGTTTTTGGGACTCCTCACTTGAATCACACAAAACCGATACCTCTAGTTGCTCAAATATCATCTAACATTCGTTGTTCGGTTGTAGTTAGGGTTTTTGAAGATAACCTAGAGATCTGGATCTAAGGTTCTTGTATTTTCTTCAACCATGTGAGGTAGGCCTGTGTTTTCCATTATAGTATCTAATTTTTATTTTGTATTTATCATTTAGAGATCTAGATCTAAGGGTTTTTTTTATTTTGTATGTTAGGATTTTTTTTTGAATTCTTTGTCTAGTTGTTGTATTTTGTTCTGAATTTATTAATGATCCATTGTTTGATAGAATACTATTTTGGATATCCTATTGTGGTATTTTAAAATTGTGTGTTTAAATCAATTTCATTCGCTGCATACATCTATATCCAATCATTATTTTCTATTTTGAATTGATTTCCTTTGTATGTTTCAAGAAAATTGATTTAGCAAACCAATTCTCAGTCGGATGATGGTGCAAAGCGACACCAGAAGCTAATTTTATGAAATTCAAGTAAGGGAATTTTTTATTTAAATTCGTTTTTAATATTTTGATGTAAGGGCTTTTTCTTAAAAAATTAATTTTTTTATAATTGTGTTGTTTTTATTTAAGAGAAATTTTATTAAGGGACATACCATTATTATTTATTTTTAATGACCCTGTATTTTCAAAATTACTATGGTGTTGTATTTATTTTACTATGTTGTGATAATTTACTCTAAGGTTTACATGTATTTTCTACCAATTTATGTTTATTTCAAAAATATATATATACACATATATATGAAAATATATATCTTTCTATATTTTTATATGTGTTTTTTGAACTTATAGTATAACAGTGATTTTATAATTATTTATTAAAAATTTGGTTCTACATTTCCCAATTAAGAAGGGAATATATTTACTTTCATTAACAATTATGTTTAAATGCGCATTTTTTTTGAAATTATGTTTCCTATAAATTAAATTGTTTTTATATATATATGTTTAAATGTGTATGGGATAGATGTTGTAAGGGTTGGTGTATTTTTCTTCTTTTATTTCTAATATATCGTGTCGATGTGAAATATTCCTTTATAAAAACTTATTTGTGGACCTCTCTAGAATCTTAAAGATGAGTTAATGTTTATTAGATACCCTCCCTTGAATCCTTAGGTGGTTATACATTTGTTTAAAAAAATAGAATGGATTTTATCAAATTATATATATTAGAAATAATTTTTATGTATTCATCACTTTAGATCTATATACACATTATAGGTCTTTATAAACATTTAATTAATAGTCATTCGATTAATACTTAAATAACCAATATAATATTGTAAAATCATGTTACTTTAAAAATATTAAAATTATGTAACTATATATATATATTGAAAATAATTAATGTTTCCAAAAATGAAATAATTATATTTTTCAAACAATTACCTAAAATAGTAATTATTTATAATAAATATAATTTAAAAGTAATTATTAATATTATTTTTTTAGTTTTATTATAAAAAAAGTATTATATATATACATAATAAAATATATTGTTAATTTAAATAAATTTAAATATGATAAATATTATACACACACATATATATATATATATATTAATATTAAAATAATGTTACTAATATAAAACATATATATATATATTACATATATATATAATATTTAGATAGATTCATATTATTTCTCTATGTATCGAATGAGGAGTGACCCCCATTTTATTGTTTTTGATGGTTGAAGGCGTGAACCCCATTCAAGTTTATTTTCTATTGAGGTAAGTGTCAACAATTTACACACTTCTATCAAACACTTTTTCCAATCAAACAATACCCTATTTTTTAATAAAATATACCTAATAATAAATCTTGTTTTATTGAAAAAAAAATATAAAAAAACCCCCAACAAATTATTTTTTAAAGTTTTATTAGGATCCTTATGGATAAATTCTAGGGTAAAAATGAATGTAATAAATCATTAATTCTACCTCCACATAAATTAAAATAAATTAATTTTATTAAAATACACTCATCATGTCAAATTACACTATAGAAACTGAAACCCCTGGATTGCACAACACTATAGTCGTATATTGTGATTCATTGGTCTCCACCCTCTCCATTTCATTCTCACCCTTCACTCTACAATTTCTCAAGTTGTGTGAATATTTTATCTGGAAGTAGTTTTCAGAAATGGAGGCGTTGAGTTTATAACAACTATAAATGGTGTAATTATCACAAATGGGAGGAATTTCTCTTTTTAAATAACACAATAATGTAAATGTGAGGCATTACACCTTGTACTTTATTATGTTCTCTAAAATGGAAAATGACTCCCATTTGTAATAATTACACCAATGAAACTAGTTATTAACTTGAAACGTCCAATACCACAAAATAATTCCAAATAAAATCTCCACACTACTAGGGAAATGGTAGAGTGAAGGGAAGGAAATAAATACAGTGGGTGGAGATGAAGAATCAGAATACAAAACTACAGTGTTGCGTAGCTCGGGGGTATTGGGTTTCTACAGTGTAATTTTAGCTGATAAGTGTATTTTACTGAAATTAATTAATTTTATTTAACTTTAAGTTATATTTAATGATGAATTAAATTTTTTTTATCCTCCAATTAATCCACAAGGATCTGAATAAAAATTTAATGAAGTAATTGGTTTGGGGTTTTTTATATTGTTATTTTAGTTAAAACAAGGTTTTTTAAATAGTTTTATATAATTAGAAAAATAGGTCTATGGATTCATGTACTTTTTTCACACAAATTTAAATGATCCATAAGTCATTTCATATGTGTATGAATCAATGACACCCAATTCGATGCACGATGTGACCATTATGACTCAGTGTGTCCGTTATGAGTATAAAATTAAATGTTTAGTTCAAAAAAAATTATTGTCACTAAAAACAAAGAATACACCATTGGATTTTATTGATAACTTATGAAATAAATTCATAAGTCCTTTATGATATGTAGTAATCAGTTCCATGTCAATTTGATACACAATGTGATCGGTATAGGTTAAAGTGTGTGCTTCTAGTTTAAAATGGCATTTTAGAAAAAAAAATGTGATGTACTCAAAACAATGAAAACACATTAGTATAGTTCATATACATTATCACAATGATATATATGTAATTTTAGATGTTTAGAAATCATTATTACCTCAATATTACACACATTATGACTGGTATGACTCCTAGTGCGCCTTTTTATTTAAAAATTACATTAATTTTAATAAAAAGGACAACTGGCCAATCAAAACCATGAAAACAAAATCCTATTGTTTTGACACTTTAGGGAATGATACATAAGTCATTTGTGACATATAGGAATCAGATTCACCCCAATCTAACACATGGTGTTCCTGGTATTACTCAATATCAACATTATAAGTTTAAAATCGAATGTTTAGTTCAAAAAATGGTCGTCACTAGAAGTCATGAAAATGATCATAGATTTTCGTGATAATTTAGTAAATTTATTAATATGTAATTTTTTACATTTGTTAATTAGTCTCACATTGAACTGATACACGATGTGATCAGTATGAGTTAAATTGTATGCTTCCTATTTAAAATGACATTTCTGAAGAAAAAAAAGACAAGTGACATACTCAAAACTGGTAAACACATTAAGATTGTGTTTCTACATTATGAAAATGATCCGTAATTTATTTTTTCTATGTAATAATTATTCTATCCTATATCCAACACATGTTGTGACCGATATGACTTAATGTTTATATTTTAATTTAAAATAGGCATCAATTTTGGTAGAAAGGACAACTCACCTACTAAAAACTGTGGAAACACATTCAGATTATTTGGATACTTTTGGACAATGATCCATAATTCATTTGTGACATGTAGGAACAAACCAAACCTCAATATATTGACTGGTGTGACCAGTAAGACTTAGAATGAGTTTTTCTCGATATATAAGTTTCATTTTAATTTAAATTGTGCATCAAATCACTAAATATATGAAAAAATCCTAGATTGTTTTCTCTTCATTTACATTATATATTTAATCGAGGATGACCATTTTATAGAGATATTACAATAAGTTAATGCCAGTCCCAATGTAAACAATTTATTCTATGTTAGAGGGAACCACAAAAAGATGAGTTAGATTCTCGATAGATGAACCAAATCCATGAAACCATTATAAAAGAAATATAGTTCAATGAGAATGAAATTTTTTAATATATCATGTTTTTTATCATAATATAGTATGTTCTATACTACATTAACTTAATCTATATTAAAAATCTGACTACTCATGTAGAAATTTCCTCTTATACGTGATGATGTTACCAATCCCTCAGAAGAACAATCTAAAATGAATGAAACCCTTTACAAATATGTAAAAGTAATGTTATGATATACTTTCACTATTATACTAAAAAATTATATAATGAAACATTGATTTAATTTTAATTATTCATTGTAGAGTTCATTTATTTAATAGATTTATATCCATGTGTCATTACTTTTCATGAAGATCAATGACACTATCTATGCTCAATCATAGAGGTAATATTTATTTTTGTATAGTAAAATCATTATCCATAAAATTACTATTTTTTTTATATTTATGTTCAATTTATTTATTTTTATTATCACTCACATAATAATTGTTTTATATACATGTGGATTGTTTTGTTTGAGTTGGGGTGGTTTTTTCATCTTTTACTCCTTTCTGCATAAAAACTTTCACATACTTATTATCCCACAAATCGTTTTTAGCCATGTTGTGGTGTATTTTTTCATTCTTTCAAGTGACCTACACTAACATTGCAGGAAGAGCAATGAAACTACCTCTTCTAAATTATAAAGGTAATCTTGATTTTTTCCCAATAAAATCAATGTCCGTAGAATTAATTTATTTTTTAATATTTATGTCTAAATTATTTATTTTTTGTATTACCGACATAATTATTATTTTCATATAAACGTGTATTTTTTTTGTTTAGTTAGGTTGTTCTATCAATTATTAACGCATTTATGCATAAAAAAATCTATAGAATTCTACTCCCACAAATCATTTCACCCTTAAATAGTTAACATTTATCAATTTTTTTCAAGTTCCCTCCAATGTTCAATCATAGTGGTAATTATGATATTTTCACAATAAAATTATAATCTATAGAATTAATGTATTTTTTCCTATTTATGATTAATTTATTTATTTTTAGTTTTACTCATAATAATTGGTTTCTTATAAAGGTTGATTCATTTTTTTGAGTTGAGGTGGTTTTTTGAAGATACTCATGCAATGTTGGTAGTTTGACATTGAAAGTCAATAGAAATCATGGTGCCATTGACAGTTAGGATTATTTTCAGACATTTGGATGTGTAGAAATTAGATTCACCAAAATACAACACAGTATGTGACTAGTATGACTCCATGTATATATATATATATATATGTATATATTTAAAATTGACATTAATTTTAGTAATAAATACAACCAACTCTATGTTTCCATTATCGCTTTAAAATTGACATTATAGTTCATAATGATTTACTCATTGGAAATCAGTAAACATTGCTTATATTTTAATGATAATTTAGGGAAACAATTCAAATTAATTTGTGACATGTAGCAATCCATTTCATATCAAACTGATACATGATGCGATTGAAATGAGTCAAAACTGTGTGTTTCATGTTTAAAATGAAATTTTATTAAAAAAGACAATGTGACATAATCAAAATCAATCAAACACATATATTTTTTTGGGTACTTTAGGAAAATAATTCATAAGTGATTTGGAATGTGTAATAATTAGTTACACCTCTAGTCGAAGCATGGTGTGACCAGTATGACTCTAAGTGCATCATTATTTAAATTTGGATTCAATTTTAGTAAAAAACATACTGAATTACTCAAAACTGAAAAAAATGCATTTAGATTGTTTTAAAAATTTAGAATAATAATCCTTATATGATTTGAGTCATTCATGAATCAGACACACCTCAATCCAATGAATTATGTAACAAGCATGACTCCAAGTGTGTGATTTTATTTAAAATTGACATCCATTTTAGTAAATGCACAATCTAACCAGCTCAAAACTGAGAAAACACATTCAAATTGTTTAAATAATTTAAGAAAATGATCTATATATCATTTTTCATGTGTTGGAGTCATCGAAACCCAATCCAACACACAATTTTTTTTAGTATGAGTCAAATTTAATGTTTTAATTTTAAAATGAAATTTTAGTATGACAAACATGTGATGTACTCAAAATATACCAGGCACGTTCATATATTTTTATAATTTAAAAAAAGTATCTATATGTCATTTGGGATGTCTAACAATCAACCGAACCTCAATCCAGTGCACATTGATACCGGTATGACTCAAAGAAAGTCTTTTTATTTAATATTGTCATCAATTTTAGTAAAATGGACAACTATCCAACCCAAAACCGAGAAAACACATTCAGATAATTTTTATACATTATGATAATGATCCATATGTCATTTTTGATGTGTAAGAATCATCCAGACATAAATCTAACACATGATATCTTAGTATGACTCAAAGTGTCCGTTATCTATTTAAAATCATCACTTTAGTTGAAAAAATGTCACTCAATGAAAACTGATAAAAAAACTTGGATTTTCGTGATAATTTAGGATAATGATTCATAATTCATTTGTGATATATAGGAATCTATTTCATGTCTAACCAGTTCACGATTTGATCATAAAGAGTCAAAATTTCATGTTTCTAGTTTAAAAATCCATTTTAGTAATAATGACAACTAACATACTCAAAACCATGAAAACACATTCATATTATTGTGATAATTTATTAAAATGATACAAAATTCATTTGATATATGTTAGAATTAAGCGCACCTCAATCTGATGCATTGTGTGACTGGTATGAATCCAAGTGTGTATTTTTTATTTAGAATTGATATTAATTTTATTAATGTTAACACTTTCTATTAATGTATTTCAATATATTACTACTAACATAATTTTTTTCTTATATAGGTGTATTATTATGTTTGAGCAGGGGTGGCTTATTGGGAAAAATCATGATTCGTGTCAGTATTAAAAGGAAATGGAATATTGATGTTTTTGAATGTATGTAATAATTTTAATTTATGTAATTGTAAAATCCAATGCCTGAAATGTCTATAATACAATGATTTTTTCTTTTTATTGTGTTGAAAATTTTATTGCATTTAAATCAAATATTAGGACTTTTTTGATATCTGGTGTATTTCTAGTGCAATGGTGTGCTATTACAGTATAATGCAATATAACCCTTTATTAGAAATTTTAAAAGCACTAAGAAAGGAAACATTTATTAGGGATTTTTATAGCACCGATAATGGTATACCTTATCAATTCTTCTATTAGTACTAATAAAATTTCCATTATCAATGCTTTTATAATCAAAAAAAGGTACACTTTAACCGCCCTTCTATAAATAATGATAAAAGACCCATTATCAGTGCTTTTAGAAGCACTGAAAAATCGCACCTTTAACAATGCTAAATTAAATCACTGATAAATTGTTCCTTTATCATCACTTTTAAAAGTGTTAACAAAATTCTAATTTATCAGTTCATTTTTAGAGTCGATAAAGGACCCCATTATTAGTTATTTTTCAATGTTAATAAAATACCATGACTTTTAACCTTTCTCATGTAGTCGGCACTCTTTTAGCACTAATAAAGGTTATTTCTATTGGTATTAAAGGCTTATTTTGTAGTAGTGTGAGGAGAAACGTTTCTACCTAAACATAACTTTTAATGTACTTTCAATTTCTAATTCCTAGTGCACATCAACTTGAGAAAAAATCCATACCTTAGGATTTGGGGGATTGTCATCAACAAAGGGATTTCAATCTGATCTATTTCAGATTACTCCAAGGTATATTTTTGTAATGCTTACCCTCATTTTTCTTGTATTTTTTATTTAATTTAGGTAAGGGATGTTGGGTCTGTAGTAGGTCTTCCTTTTAGGTATTTCCCTTTTTTTCATAACTGGTTTCTTCTCCATTGGGACCTTCTCTTATGGTTATTTTTTAAGTGTAGATTCTTTATGCTATATGGTCTTCAATCTTCCTTCTTCAATATCCATGGTTGGTTCTTCATTTCTCTTCACATCCTTACCATTCTTTAAAGAAATAGAACTAATATTCCACTTAGGGGTAGGAATATACTATGCATGGAATTTATGTAAACTATTAGTTTTTATGTAATTTAGATCATATAAAATTTGGTTGAATGATGGTTTTAGTTCTTTAAACTCTAATCCATGATTTAATAGGATAGTTTTATTATTTGTTTTAGAATCCAAAATCTAATTATTTAGGTCCTCTATTACATTTTTTGACACTTCCCTTATTGATAGCTTGTTGAAGGTTGAGAGGTATTTCATTAAGTGGATAAAAGATAAAAAGATTGTCAAAAATCATGTTATAAAGGCCATATCTTTTAAAAAACTAAGTAATTATAAAATAAAGAATTTTCATAAATTATATGGTCATATTCATTATAAAAAAGTATTAAGTTACTTTTATAATTAGAAGGAAATAGTTTTTATATTACTCTATTCTTATAAGGTTTTATTTAGAAGTTTAATTTCAAAATTCTAGAAATTATATTAGAAAAAATTAATTATAATTTTTAAATAATCATATAATAATTAACATAGGGAAAAAATTTTGGATTCTTCATAAAATATTTATTTTTCAATGAATAGTAAAAAAACAGTTTTTATGAAAATGTATATTTTTTCAATAAATTATGTAATTTAGAATTACCATTAAGTTTGTAATATAATTTTGAGTATTTTAATTATTTATTTACATTTAATCAACATAATTACTTTCAAAACATAGTTATATTGGATTTTAGTATAATTTTTGGTCTTAAAACCAGGTTTTTTCTCGAAAACTGTTTTAAGGTGTATACTATTTTTCAATTTTAATATATTAAATAAAATAATAATCACGAATTATTTAATTGAAATTTGTAGATTATATATAAAAAAATATTAATTTAAATTCATAAGATTATGATTACTATTTAAAGAGTTAATATTAAATTATCTTATACTTGATAAATATGTTTCTTAAAAAATGATTTTTCATCATCTGTGTGGGTTTTATTTTAAATTAAATTATTCCTCTTACATGAATTGAATTTAGTAAAATTGATTCCATATTTATAGTCATAGTTATTTATAATATTTAATAAGGTCATATAATTTGTTTTTTCATAATTAATAGTGAAAACATTACAAATCTTTTACCATGGTTAAGTTGGAAACAAGTTTACTATGGGTTAAACTAAAATGTTATGGGTTAAAAGAACATAAGTTTTTTAAAAATTATATTATATGGATATATATTTGAAATTATATAATATTATTTTTGGGAATATACTATTTTGGATACTTTTTGTATGATAAAATATAGGTATAACTTTTTCTTTTAAAAATTTCTAAGTGTGCCTTATCCCCTACTTATAAAAACCAACTCTCTATCCTCTTTTATTAACACCTTAAAATAAATTTTAATCATAAAATGACTTCCAAATAAATAAATTAATTTTCAAACCATCACTTAAATTCCATGGTTTGATCATAAATCCATCTTAAGAAGACTTTTGGTGCTTACCTATGAAGTTTGTCTAAAGAAGATGTATTGTGCTTAACCAATCATTTTTTATTTATTTCTTCTTAAACCTACTTAAAATAATATTATATTATTATGATATAATAAAATCATTATCTACCATAAAACATGATTTTATTATTTTAATTTACTAATATAAATTCATATTCTCTTCCATCAAATGGGAAACAAAACCATCATTCTTTTGTATGACAGACTACCACCTCACGAACCGACATAAGTTGTTTTTAATAATTACCTATCATGACTATTTATAATGATAATTTTAAAGTATATATATTATATATTTAACATAATTATATTTAATTAATTATTATATCACATATACCCTATTACTTTCCATTCCATGTGGGATATAATAACGTTTCCTGTGTGTACGACGAACTGCCACCATACGAAGAATTGTGATTTGTTTTCCGCTAAAACATTACATGGAAGGTAATAAGGATAATTTTAATGAATATATGTGATATATGTGACATAATTATGATATTATTTATATATTTATAAATTTTAAAATTTAATTTATCATTTTTTTTCTTAGCATTCCACTCAATGAAAAATGATAACATCTATCATACATATGTGTGTTCTGCTTCCTCCATAAAGTGATGTGATTAATTTTGTTCACCATAACAAATGGATGATATATAAAATTATATTTAAATAAATAAAATGGTGATCATTTTTTAGTGATAAAATATTAGTTACCTTCTTTTCCTAATGATCATTGAAAAATGGAAACACTACTCATGCCTACATATGACCTATCATCTTCATGAATGTAACATAAGTCATTATTAATAACCATATTTCATGCTTTTTTAAAATTATAATTTATAATTAAATGTGATAATTATTTCATGATTATTATTATTTAAATGTTGAAATAATTATTTCTTTGACCATTTTGAAGGTATCAAAGACTTTTGTGATACACATGCTGAATACTATCAAAACAACTGTAGTAAACATAATGTATTAAATAACTATGTAAAGAATGATAAGAGATAAAATATAATAGATAATAAACATGACAATTTTTCATACGAATGTTAATTGGTAACAAATTTTTATTTTTTTAGGAATAAAAATAACATACACAATGATTCCAACCCATGTTAAGAGGTTTTCTTAAATAACCATATTTTAAAGCTTTCATTCCAACTGTTTTTCATGCGTGTACATGTTTTTTTAAAATGATTTTAAGAAATTGTATGGAAATTTAGGTTTTATAAAGGAATTTTTTTATTTCATTTAATGTTTCTCAAAAAGGAATATTTTTATGAGATATTTGAGCTTCTTTAGAAAAATAATGTTATATTTTAACGTATATAGAGAAAATGACTTTTCCCAAAACCATTTATGTTATTTTAAGTTTCAATTACTCTAAAATAATTCATGTTTTATTCATATAAAAATCTTATTTCTATTATTATTGGAATTTTGGTATTGATATTGTGTCTTTAAAATAAAATGGTATTTTGATATCTTAAAGAGATTTTTATGAGTTTAAAAAAGTTTTTCAATGGTTTTATAATAAACAGTTGAATGATTAAAATCTTTGATATGGTCATTTGATATTTTTTATACAATAGGTTGAGACACGTTATAGATCATATGTGAGCCAGATATAGCTTATACAATGTAATAACCCAAACTGTTGTGAATAAAATTCCTCTTTTGATTTAATTAATTGTCTTATGGATATAGAATGCACATGAATTTTTTTAATATATCATGTTGGATTTAAATTACTATTAATTATAATTACCATTGATCATGTATCCATTAAACAATGATTTCATAACTAATAAAAATATAGAGATTTAAGAAATCGTTTTGGCACAGAAAAAGGAAGTGATGGATTCAACTAGTAGAACCGTTCCCTATAAAGCCCATTTATCAGAGCTCCTAAGGGAGATATCATTATTGGGCATCATCCTAGACCAAGACCAAGCTGAGATCCAACAACTTAAGCATGAGAAAAACTATTTACATGAGAATTTCAAGATCCTTGAGATTATGACCCAAACCATGTTTGTCGATCAACTACATCAATGCCCCAGAATTGCACACCTTAGTCTTTGGGTGTATGCTAGTGTAATAATAGGATATGTTGCAAGAACCTTTCATAATTATTACGTACATTAATTTTGTATTTAATAATGAATATTATTTCATTCTATTATTGTGACTATGTAAATGATTTTTAAATCACAAATAATATTTTTTTTGTTAATATTCAAATTCAATTAAGTAATCTATTTTTAATGAATTATTGGATTTTTAAAATAAATAATATAATAATAAAATATTATTATTAAAAAAAATTATTAAATATTATTGATTATATAATAAAGTCAAAAGTAATTTTTATTAATGTTTAAAAACTGTTTTTTCTCAAAACCTTTCAATTTACAATAAATATTATTTTTTATTTTAAGAGTGATAATACACATATTTAGAAAATTATTTAGTTAAAATTCATATTATTTTTCCAATTAGAACATCAAAATTATCTAACAGTTAATTTTTCATAATTTTCTGAGACAACTGAATTTTTGGGTAAAAATTAATTACCGTATAAATAAACGATGTGTTTTATAACATCCTAATGGCCCAGAAAATGATGTAATAAATAATATAAAATGCATATTAGGATAAATATATGGTTTTAATTTTAAAATAATGTAATTTTAATTTTCTTATATTTATTTTATGAAGCCTTAGTGGATCCTCCAAAACATATAAAATATTGTATGATTTATATTCATCTCCTTGAATGTGTGACTCAGCTTCACATAAAGAAGGGAAGTATTTAAGTATCTTCAGAACATTCCCTTAAAAATAAATTTATTACACTCCCCTTTATTAGAAACCATAGGAAAATAAAATGGGATTGTTTGTTTTTTTATTATTTTATTATGTATTGTCCAAAATCAATATAATAAAGAAACTGCCCTCCTTTTATATATAAACCTACCAAATCTCTCATTTCTATTCACTAAAACTCATTGATGCTTAACCACCCTCATCCCCCAACTCCCTAGAGTCCTACCAAGGTTCCCCCAAGATCCCATGAAGTCTATCCCATGACTTTGGATCCCCACATCCATGTAAGGGATCTTCCACACTCCCCTTTTATCAAGAATTTGTTTAATGTTATTTATTTTAATTTACTTTTGTCCTAAGTTGGGATATTTATTTAAATATACCCATTACTTTCCAATTTTATGTATAAATTATTATATCCACTTTCGTTCTCATTCCTCATTGATATGTTGTGTTTTAAGTTGTGCTCATGTAAAATAAATTTTCTATAAAGATGTCTTATTTCATGTTTTAATTTTTTATGTAATGTTCCTAATTTCAAAATACATTATAATTCTAGATCATATATTTTGTATTAAGACCAAATATATGTAATAAATCATGTATTAATGTCTAATAAAAGGAATGGTTGTTATATACAAAGGTGAAATTACATTGAACTCTAATTCATTGGAAAATTATTATTTTATCTAGAAAATTATATTGGAAGTCAACCACATGGTTATTCCAATTTATAAATTATCTATAAGGATTATATGAGAATATATCCCAAGAAACCTACATAGATTTTCTATTTTTATAATTATTTTTCATTGAATTTTATTTATTTGAAAAGTTTTGATATTGGTCTTTTTAAAGGAAACAAGTATTCCCTTTCAGGGTAAAGTTGAATTCTTTTAA
Source organism: Viscum album (assembly GCA_963277665.1). NCBI lineage: Eukaryota > Viridiplantae > Streptophyta > Magnoliopsida > Santalales > Viscaceae > Viscum > Viscum album. The sequence continues at coordinate 1,479,981,678 of OY728141.1, read as the reverse complement.
GAAAATGGTCTTAAGGGTTTTCTTTTTTTCAATTGAAAAATAGTTTTCTTCAATAACATCCCATACTAAGATTTTTTTTTTCATACCATGTTTTTAATGTAATTTCCACCAGATTTAATGATTGTAAAGGGAAAATAAAAAAGTCAAGTTGAAATTACTAAAAATATATCATGAAAAGAAATCATGTTTTATTTTAAAAGATTTATATTATCCGAAAAATGGTTACTAAATGAAAGTAACCACTTTTTATTATATATGTTTTATGTATAATTTACGACCTAATTATATAAAACACTAAACATGAAAAGATCATTAATTGTAATATAATTAATTCCATACTTAAAACTCAAGATTATATAATTTTTAAGGATCGTTTCTTATAGTTGGTATCAGATCTCAATTTGGATAACTTTAGGGGTCACAGTAAAAATAATATAATAGAAAAGAAAATATTTTACCTAATGGTTATGTTGAAATGATATAAAATTTTTAGATTTCCATTTTTATTTTACTGAACCATGATTTTTCATAATGGTTACCAATGTTAAAATATAAATGCTATAATTGGAAGCCACTAAGAGGATGATGTCCTTGCAAATCAATAACCAGGAAGGGTCAGAACTAGAACTGAGCCACTGTTTTATAATGTTGACTCAGTTGACACAAACTATAAATGGAGTTTACATATATGTTAGGGAGTTTATAAATCTACCAAAGAGTAACTTGATGATATCATATCATGTTTTTAGACAACATCAAACATTTAGTGGATCTTAAGAAATAGTGGTAGTCAAAGGATAGATTAATTCCTTATAGAAGATATTTTAATTCCCTGGGTTTAAAAAACATCAAAAAGTAAATCTTTTTATTTATAATTTCGATAATGAAGATAATAAATGGTTTCTTAATTTTTAAATACTAAAGAGATAGATGAGATTTATTACATGTAATGAGAAACATTTAATAATATCTTCCATGAGAAATATTTTCCCAAGGATGTTTGATTCATGAGAGAGAAACCATTCATGGAATTTAAGAGAAATAATGAATATTCTGTAACATCGTATGAATAAAATTTAATAATATTATCCATCTTTTTATCATATTTGATTTCGGATCATTATAGTTAGATTAATAGACTTTATTCAGGTTTGAAACCAAGATATCAATGTGAATTAACATCTTGTGAATTCAAAAGTCCTGAGAAACACATTTAGTGTACCATGAAGATATAAATGGAGTTCTATAATGATCATGTATTCCATGAATGTAAGGAAAAAGGCCTTGATGAATGGAAATAAGGAATAATTAATGAATTAAATCTGGAGATAAGAAAATAAACTTCTCATCTTATGATAACCATGGTAAAAATCATCATGGGGAATGCATGGTAAATATTTAAATGTGTTACGAGTGGGTTATGATTGGAAATAGGGATCACGAATGAAAGGAAAAGAGTCATGAACAATTAAAGAATGAGGTAAATAATAACCATCCATCGATGTTATAATTTATCTATAATGTTTTGGTTCATTATTCTAACATATGTTCAAAGTTAATTATTAAGGATAGAAATCATCATGGTTGAAAACATATTTTTTTATATAATTAATTTTTTAATAAAAATGTTGATTCATGGACATCTAATAAATTTATTCCAAGCATGTTATTTGTTTCTTCTAAGTATGTTGATAAATTATTTTATTTTGGATCTTTTAAATACATCATTTGAATGAAAAATTCAAGAATTATAGGAATATCACGTCATGAATGTAAGATTGAACATTTGTTCAAAAATATGGATTGAAATATTAATGAAACCAATACTTATAGTAATATTCCTATTATTTTTAGTGCACTGTTTTTTTCTACAAATATTTTTTATCTTCCAATTATAGATTCTGATATTAATTTGGGAATTAATTAGATTCCAGTTTACCATTATAAGATATATTTAATATATAAGTATTTTTATTCAATGATTTCATGCCTTTGATAATATATCAAGATAGTGAGAAATTTAGTAGATATGTTCATGGAATTTACCAAGATTATATTGTTGAAAATTAAGAAACTTTTCATAGTAGTGATGTTCTACTAGTGAATGAATTTTTGGATGTATTTATTGGTGATTTTCCTGGTGTCTTTCATGATCAGAAGGGTTAATTTACTATTGAATTACTGAATGATGCAATTCCTATTTCAAAACCCCCTTATCGAATGGATCAAGATGAATTTTTAGATTTGAAAAATAAATTGATTTAGTTATTAGATAAGGGATTAATTAAAAACTAGAACATTACCATGAGGTGATCATGTTCTATTTCTTAAAAATAATTATGGTTTAGTTAGACATTTCATTGACTATAGATCTTTGAATAACTTCAGTTTTATGGGAATGTATTGTTTTAATCATATCAATGAATTTTTAATCCGCTCTAGTGAGTACAATATTTTTAGAACATTTATCTCAATTTGGGGTACCATCAATTGATGTTGAAGGATATAGATAATCTCAAGACATTATTTCAGACTAGATATGGGCACTATGAATATGTAGTTATTACATTTAGGTTTTCTAATGTACATGATGAATTATGGATCTTATGAAGTGATTTTTTCAAGAGTTCATAGATAATTTTGGGGGTTTTATTCATGATATGTTGGTATTTTCTAAAATCTAGGATGAATATGAATGAAACCTATGGATTTCTTTACAGACATTGAATGAAATAAAATTATATGGAGTATTTATTATGTTTTATTTTTGGTTGGAATAGACATATTTCCCAGGAAATAGTATATATAAATATAAAATAACTATTGAATCCACTAAAACGAATGTTTTTTATGAATGGTTAGGACCAAAAAATACCATAAATAATAATTTTTTTAATGAATTAGTGGGTTTTAATTGATGGTTTGATGAGGGATTTTCATGACTATTTATCCCACTCAAAATGATAACTCTAATAAGAGTTAAATTCCTATAGAGAAATAATGTGATGGTTGATTTCATGAATTGAAAATAATATAGGCTAATTATAAGGTTTTTCCTTAACATCCATAAAGGAGAATTTTTCATCTATAATGATTCTCCTTTAATGGGACATCATAGTGTCCTGATACAAAATGATCATGTAATTACTTATGCTTCATAGAAACTGAAACCTCATGAGTTAAATTATGCTACACATGATTTAGAATTAGTTTTTGTGGGTTTTGATTAAAAAAAATTGATTCATAATTTATATAGAGTAAAGTGTGAGATATATTCTAATCAAAAATTTTGGATGTATATTTTTACTTAAAAAGAGTTTAAAAAGTGGTAGAGAAGTTTGTTGGAACTGAAAAGGGAGTATGATTTTACTATTCATTATCATCTTGCAAAGGTAAAAGAGTATCTAATTTTTTAGTCATAATAATAATGCTATCTTTACAATATTATTTTTCAAACATGAAAATTTCGTTAATTATTTGATGAATTGTTTCCTAGAAATTGTGGATGCAGGATCCTCCTCTATTTTGTTTCAGGAGTGAATACAATAATCTATGTCAGAAATAATTAAGCAAGTATATATGGATAATCTTGTTTTACATGAAATGGTAGAGTTGGATAAGATGGGTAATTTTCATAAATTTACTGTTAATGAAAAATATGTTATTATATATAGAAAATTATGATGTGTTCATTTTGACTCTCTGATAAATAGAGAATTGTTGATTGAAGTTCATAGTTCTCCCTTTTAAATTCATCCCAAAATCACTATGATGAACAGAGGACCTTGGGAGTATTGTTGGTTGGGTGGAATAAAAAAAATATCTAACCTTACCATTTAATTTTTTCCTTGACAATAGGTTATGGAAGAAATAAAATTATAGAAGGGGATTCTTTAGGCTTTTTGAGTACCAAAGTGGAAATGGAAAAAAATATCTATGAATTTCATTGTGGATTTTTCTTGGACATCAAGTGCTAAAAATAATATTTGGTTTATTAGTTATTGATTAACTAAATCTACACATTTCCATCCTATTTGAGATACAATTTTATTACATTATCTTTTTTGTCTACACATAAAAGAGATAGTGAGGTTACATGGAATTCCTCTCTCTATTGTATTAAACCGTGATCCTAGGTTCACTTTTATTTTTTAGAGCAAACATTAGAATTCATTACGTACAAAATTCAATTTGAGTACATATTTTAATCTTAAATTTTATTGATATTAAAAGAGGATGATTTAGACCATGAATTATTAACTTCATTCTTGTTCAAAAAAATTCTAGTGTATTTAGGATCATTATATTTATTTGGTTGTGTTTTCTTATAACAATATTATTTATTCTAGAAAATAAATAGATCCTTAATTGATATTATATAGGAATCTATTTTAGATTCAAAATATTATAGATAAATTAGGAGAAAATAAAATGATGGGACCAGAGTTAGTAGTGTAAATAACTATGAAGGTTCATTTTATTCAGAAAGATATGAGGAGGCCTCAAAGAAGGAAGAAATGTTGTAGAGATAACAGGATGAAAGATCATTATTTTGATAGAGGTTATCAGGTCTGTCACAATGTATCTCCATGTAAAATGGTTATGAATTTTGGTAAAAAATAAAATTCAATTCCATGGTTTATTGGGTTATATAAAATCATAGAGAATTTTGGATAAGTTTCCACTTGAGTGGTTCTACCCCTGAGTTTATCATTAGTACAGAACATATTCATGTTTTTATGTTAAGGAAATATGTGAAGGATACATCTCATGTTTGTATCCCAAAATTAGTTCAATTTGAAGAGAAAATTTATTATGAGGAATAATTAGTTCAGATTATAGACCACAATAAAACAAGTGTTTCAGAATATGTCAATTTATTATGTTATGTTTTAAGGAAAACCATATAATAGAAAAAGTAATATGGAAATCTTAAAATGATATGTGGGAGTGATATACCCAATAATTTAATAAATGAGTAAAATTGAAAGGAATAAATTTAAAAAATCGGGGACGAATGTAAAAAACTAAGGTAATGAGAGAATAAATTATTTTTCAGAATTATATTCTAATTTTTCATATAATAATATTATTTAATTTTTTTAAAAAAATGAAAATAATATTAAGTAAAATATATTCTTATTAGGTTTTATTTAAATGTTTTATTTAAAAATTATATAATTTTAATTATAAAAGATGAATTTAATATTTTGAAACATCATATAAAAATTAACTTTGGGTAAATTGTTTGAATTTTTCAAAAAATATCAATTTTTATAAAAATATTTTTTAAAAAATAAATTAACTAATTTAAAAGTACCATTATTTTTTTAATATGATTTAAAGTATAATAATTATTATTTATTTATATTTATCCTAATTAATTAAGTATTAATCATCGTTATATTAGATTTTTGTATAAGATTATTTTTGGGTTTAAAAATATGATTTTTTCTAAGAACTGTTTTAAAGTGCATAATTTTTTCCCATTTTAATTAATTTAAAAAACACATAATTATGAATTTATTTAATATAAATATATATATTATACATCAATAATAATAATTAAATGTTATAAAATTAATATGACCAGTTGTATAATAAATATAAAATCATCATATGTTTGAAAATTACATTTCTTGAAACACTATTTTTCATTACAACTTTTTGTTTTATTTTAAAATAAATCCTAAAAAAATTTGAATTTAATTTGTTAAAATTAATTACAGATTTTTAGTTATAATAATTTATATTATGTAATAATTTCAAAAAAAATCCACATAATGTGCTGGGAAAATAGTAAAAATCATTTACGGCAGTTATGGTGAAAATTGTTTTACCTTGGGGGTAAATAAAAATGATAAGGGTTTAAATGATTTAAAAAGTGTGTAAATTATATTTTATTTAAATACACATAAATTATTTCATCTATGTATAGATAATGGTTCATTTTGGGGCCTTCTGGCATGTGAAAAGTGTTGGTACACCATTTTCGTTTCAAAGATTCCAAGAGTGTCCCCTGACTAACATAAAAAATCTAAAATCTATCCTCTATAATTCACATCTTAAAACCCATTTGGATTACCTAAGACGTACCCAAATACCTCCCCCACATCCCTACTAATGTCTCGTATCCTGTGTATTGATTATAAATTCATCCTAAGAAGGATTTTTTACTAACATAAGGAGGTTTTCTAAAGAAGTGGTATCATGCTTGACCAATCATTTTTTTTCTTATTCCACATCTAGAAAATATTATTAAATTTGGAGGATATTATAAAAATATTATCTCTCATATAATAATATTTTATTAGGTTAGTTTAGTAACATAAATCCATCTCTTCTTCCTTCTAATTGTCTTAAAATCCATTATTCAAGTATATGATAGAATACCACCTCGCGAACTGATGTAATTATTTTCATCATCACCTCTAAAATATTGTTATAATGATGTACTTTTAGTATTTTAATATATATATATATGATATTTTCAATATAAGAATAAATTTTTAATTATTATATCGCATATACCTTCTTACTTTCTATTCTGTGGGGGATACTAAAGGATCAGTCGAGTGTATGGTGGACTACAGGATCACGAAGCAATGTGATCCGTTTTTTCGTTAACACATTATATGGAACCTAATAAGGATAAAATTAATGTTTATTTGAAATATATATGACGTAATTATTATATTCATGAAATATTTATCATTCGAAATTATAATATATTTTTTCTCACATTTCCATTCACTAAAAAATTATAATGTCGTTCTTGTGTACGTGTGAACTTCTACCTCAACAAAGATATGCGATTATTTTTCATCACAAAATAACATGGATGATATTTATAAATATATTTAAATAAATAATATGGAATTTATTATTTTATGATCATTATATATATATAAAATACTATATACCTTCTTTCTATAGTGATCATTGAAATAATGAAAACGCTACTAATGCATATGTACGACCTACCATCTCCATGATTATATCATAGATAATTTTCAGAACTATATTTCATGAATGGTTTAAAATTTTTAATTGATGATTAAATATGATATTTATTTCCTGATTAATATCCTATATATTGTTAAATAATGATCTTTTGACCATCATCTACCTACCAAAGATATTTTTGACACATAAGCTAAATATAGTCAAAAATATTTAAGTGAACTTAAAATATTAAATTATTGTGTATGGAATTATAAGAGATAAAATAAAATAAATAATAATCTTGAAAATGTTCATTAAAAAAGTAAATAAATATCATACATTTATTTTTTAGTAAAATGATGAAAATATGTGACGAGTCAGACTCAACGTAATTGAAAATTCTTAAAAAGTCCCCTTTTAATATTTTCCTTCCAACACTTTTTCTTACAATTAAATGTTTCATAAATATGATATTTATAAATGTTTTTATTTGGATAAGAATTTATGATAATGAAAAAAATTTCTTTCTTTTAACACATTTAAAAAATTATTCTTTTTACAGAATGGTGGACTTTAACTAAAAAATGAATATTATATTTTAACATATATGGAAAACATGAATTTTCCCACACCATAACAATTATATAAATTATTTATTCCTTTAAAAAGATTCATGTTTTATAAAAAAAACTGATTCCCCCTTTTTATGTATCTTGGTATTGAAAATTAATTTTTAAAAGAAAAGTGTATTTTCATATCTGAAATAGTTTTTCATACTGGTTTAATATAGTTTTCAAGGATTTTTTGATGAAAGGTTGCAATATTAAGATGTTTTATTTATGATAAATTCATTGTAAATTGTTTATATGATTGTTTGAGACCCATTATAGATCATGGTTGATCCAAAAATATATTATACAATGGGTTCACTCAGATAACACTCTAATGAATTTGGTAATGATTATCTTCTTTGAAGAATTATATTGGAAGTTGGCCATAAGGTTATTTCAATTTATAATGGTATTATAAGATGATGTATCAAGGAACCTATATTTGTAAATACCTGGAATTTCCATGTAATTTTTTTTATTAATTAAATGGAAATTTTACGAGTCAGCTAAAATTTACGGCGCATGATTCTGAGGCCCTATGTGCAAGGAATCGATTTATGAAGTTTTGTTTGGGTACATTCAGTGAACGTGCGAGCGGGTTTTTATAACATTTGAATCGGTTCTCAGAATTAAAATATGAGGGCACCGTTAAACTCGCAACACTAGTATTCGCTTAAGGAGACTTTCACCTCGATGATAGTGGGCTGAGAGTGAACCTTGGTTTTTGGGTTTTTCGTGGAAATAATAAAATAAACTGACACATGTTTTGTTTTATTATAACCACCCATTTGGAAGTTGCAGGTGGGGACCACCACACCTTTACCTACAATGAGAGGTTATGGTGGTGGGGCCCACCCGAGGTCTAAACCTCCTCTTCTTTTTTATTGTGGTGGGGACCACCCGATGCTTAAACCTCTTGAACTCCCATCTTAAGTGTGGGGGTGCCTGTTAAACTCCCCAACTTTAATGGTGCCACCCCCCATTTTAATTTTTTAGGCCAACACCTCTTGAATTAACGGTGCAATTCAAATTAAATTAATAAAACATAATTTAATTTATATTGGACATTCTTTTGTTGGGAGAGGGGTTGGAAGAGAACTTGGAGAAAGTTACTCTCTCCAAAGAAGAACGTATCTCCCAGCGAAGAACGACCACCAAAGATCAAAGAACGAGGAAGCTGACCTCAAGCCGGATCAGAAGCACCTTGCAGAGGCAACTAATGTGGGACGTCTTCAATCAACGACCATCCTTCCCTTCTCATAGACGTTCGTCTTTCCCCAACGTCGTCGTCTCCTTCCTCATGACCTCCGTCGACGAATCAAATAAGGTAGGGGTCATGCTTAGTTAATTAATTCACATTCTTCATTTTACTTCAAGGATTAAGAATCGAATACGCATGTTATCATTCTAACACAGAGAGTACGGTCCGAATGATCACGGCCTGACCCCTCCACCTTACTTTGTGGATTTTGATGCTAATAATGGCTTGAGTTAGAGTTCAGCGATTTTCATCAACAATGACTGCAGATCGAAGGCGATGTTATGAAGAGTGCGTGGCTACATTTGGAACATGAATCGGGTCACCATAACTCATTTGGTGACCTGTGAAAACTTCATTGGCGGTTGGAACCGACGAACGTCACCGCATGGACAATGGTGGTGCAACCGCACTACCGGAGGAGTGGACCATAGCTGACGGGGCACGGTGGACCAGCGATGGTGGGCGCAAGGCCGACCGTGAGAAGAACCAGTGGTCCGAGCTGCTGGGATCTCGAGGAAGGTGCGGCGCAGCGCACGCCGCGCGGTGGACTAAGGGGTCGCAGCCTGGGTCGCAGCGATGGAGGACGGGCGGCCGGCTTTGCCGGTCGCCGTAGGAGATGCAACACAACCACGCCATGTGGGTGGTGGTCGGCCGCTCGGCCAGCCGAGAGAAGCGGGACCCCTCGTGTGGGTCCCGTGTGACACAGACCGACGACACATGGCGCCAGTTTTGAACCCACCCCCGAATGGCGAAGCCATTCGAGATTCCTGGGGGCACGACCTTCCCCCTGGACATGGCTATAGAGGACCCCACGGGTCGCCAGCCGTGGGCCTCGCGTGGGCCAAGCTTAGCGTGGGCTTGACCCATCATAGGCCGGCCTCCCCCACGGGCCGGGTTGGACCCACGAACTGGGTCAGACCCAAGTCCGGACCCTGATCGGGCCGGGACAGGCAGGTTCGTTTCGACTGGGCTAGACCCTACCCAGACTCGTTTGACCTATTTCCACTCTTTTACTTGTAAAATGAGCTACGAGCGTCCGATTGCTGAACTGTCTACGGCAACAGAAACCTTATAGGAAGACGGTTCTTTTTTTATACCCCACTAAAGGTTTGGACATGGTTGGGGTACAACCGGGTTGGATCAAATGTAAACCCAACTGGGCCCTCGGTATGGAAATTTCAATAACTCTCGGACTGAGCGTCTGATTGGCTCATGGTCTATCTTGTTGGGTATCTTATGGAAGGAAAGATCTTTTGGATACATCAACTTGGGACTTCATGGAAGTTGATGTGTCGACACATGGCTTGTGGAGCGGACCCTCCCGGAATCAAGCATACTTTGTGTTGAAACCCTGAGGCGGCTACTCTCTGATGACTGTTCCTAAATCCTATGTGGGTTCGATAGCTCTGAGTATTGTTCCTTGATCCTGTGTGGGTTCGACTACTCTGAAGACTGCTCCTGGATCCTGTGTGTGTTCGACAGATCTGACTACTGTTCCTGGATCCTATGTGGGTTCAACGGCTCTAACAACTGTTCCTGGATCCTTTGTGGGTTTGACAGCTCTGACTACTGGTTCGGGATCCTGTGTGGGTTCGATAGCTCTAATTTCTATACCATGATCCTACGTGGGTTCGACAAAATAGATGATTTAGTGGCTACATCTAATCATCTCTAACTCTCTACAAAAGTTGTATACCTATGTGAGATGAGTCAGTAACTTTTGTGTTTTCCTCATGATTGAGATGGATTACTTGATAACTTTGGTACATGTATGGGAATATACCAAAATGGTGTTATCTTTTGATTTTATACATTTTGGTTTATCCTTGTTGGATTTTGTGAGACCTTGAGGGTCTCAGGGTCCATACTGAGTATCGTTATACTCACCCCTTCATGAGCTATGCCTGCACCTCATTGTGTTAGATGTAGATCATGAACATTACTGACTAAGGCTAAGAGTACGAGGACTGGACGGTACCTGAAGGTGGACCTTACGAAGAGTTGGTACATAGAGGAGACTCACAGACGTGGACTACCGAGGAGGCTATCTTTACCTAATTTTCAGGTAGGAATTATAGAGGACGAACCAAAATCTGTTTTTCCCATTCATCAGTTTTCATTGTACATGCAGTTCTTTGTACTTTACAGTTGGGCTTGTATATCCAGCCAATTTTACTTTTCAGGACTCTTTTGATATACAATTTACTTAGTATTTTGTATCCTATAGTGTGCTTTGTTGTGTGCATTATATGTTATAAAGGCAATACCTTCCTAGTTTTCGGGAATTACGCCTTTGGTGCTAGTCGCCAGCCCATGTCCTATTGAAGCTGGGATTGGGGTAGTCATGACACGGGCCCTGAGGGACAGGTCGTGACAAATTGGTATCAGAGGAGTCAGTTCTACTGCATAACATGGGACTCTGATATTTTCTATGAAGCAATAGTGTTAATTGTAGTGAGTGTGATTTTCAGTTCAGGGAGTCCAATGTTGGTGTGGTGGCCAACATATCTATACACCAGGGCCCTGACTCCTGATTTTTGACCCAGTTCATGAAAACACTGATTGTATGTGTGTTTTCAAGAGTCTTCTTTGTGAATTATTTGAGTTAGATCAAAAGTTATAACTTTTTTACAGTGGCCTACCTGTTTCTTTTTTAGATGCCTCCACAAAGATATCTAGCTAGGGTTCCAAGAGTTGTACACACATATAGCCCATCGAGCGACGAGGCCTCAGTGTAGGTCCCTTTTCCAGTGGAGGCACTAGCGGTACCACTACCTGTTGGACCACCGATGTCACCAGCCCCAGCAACAGAGAGTGAACGCCACCAAAGCGCATTGAATGAGTTATATCACTAGATGGAGCCTAGGTTCAGGGGTGAGATGGACCCACAGGCAGCTTAGGATTGGCTAGAGGCTGCAGTGAGAGTCTTCAGACTGGTAGGGACACCATCTGTCCGTATGGTGATCCTTGCCGCTAGTCTCCATCAGATAGTAGCTTGTAGATGGTGGATCCTGATGGTCCGGGTGCATGATGAGGTGACACTTCTGTAGTCAGACTTTCAGAGCCTGTTTCGGGTGGAGTTTTTCCAATCCACCCATCGTATAGTGCAGACACATGAGCTACTTCATCTGCAGTAGGGCAGCAGGATGGTGGCATAGTACTTAGCTAGGTTCAATGTCCTCTCACGTGACTCCATAAATATGGTATGGGACACATTATTCAGGTCCCAGACCTTCAAGCAGGGGATCAGGAAAGAGATTAGGGCTAAAATGATATTATTCAGCATCCCGACGCAGGAGGGGGTGTTGGAGCGTGCCCTCTTAGTGGTGAGTTTCCTTGCTAAGAAGTCACCATCAGTGAGACCCACCACCAGGCGTCACGTAGTAGAGTCTTCTGTAGCTGGCAACAGACAAATGTCGTAGAGATCCAAGCAGACCAGACCATCCAGTGGATGACCTTAAGACATGGGTTTGGTTGTGTGAGGCACACGACACGGAGCCAGTCATACGAGGAACAGAAAATGTTACAAATGCGGCGGGCATGGTCACATGGCTCGTGACTGTCCGACCCACTATTCAAGTGATCAGTAGACAGTTGAGGGACCTCCCAGGCAAAGGTAGAGATTCGATTGAGGTGGTCTACAGGGAGTAGGCGAATGTGGAAGAGGATTGGCCTTGCAGCAGGCCGTGGATGATGTTTTCAGGTGTTACCACCACCACCACCAGGAAGTCCACCCTGACCGCAGGGAGCAGCTGGACAGGTGAGATCTCAGCTCCAGGAAGCTGAGGCTTATGATCATGGTGCTCTTGAGATGATTCATGGTATGATCTATGTCTACTCCACCTTAGTTGTAGTTCTTATAGATAGAGGTTCTAGTCACTCTTTCATTTCCATTTCCCTCGTTCGGAGCTTGGAGATTTCGACAGAGCCCTTGGCTCAATCCTTATGACTAGAGACTCCTACGAGAGAAAATTAGATGATTACACACTGGTGCCAGTAGTGAGAGTTTACTCTAGGAGGTGAGAGATTCGGTTGGGATCTCTTAGTGGTGGCGTCGAGGCCTTACGACATCATCTTGGGTATGGACTGGTTATCTACAGTTCATGCTCAGATCAACTATATTTCACGAAAAGTGTGGTGTGTCTGCACGGATGGAACTATTTTTACCTTCACCAGCAAAATGGAGCCTTTTCAGCATAGGACAGACTTAATCAGAGGACAGTGCAGCATATCAGTCATCAGTTGGCCTGACATACCCTCAGAGAAGTATATGTGGAGAGTCCAAGATATCCTGTAGTGGTGGACTAGTACGTGGATGTTTTCCCTGATGGTCTCCCAGGTCTACCTCCTCACAGAGAGGTGGACTTCTACATTGACTTGTACCCCGATACGACACTGATATATACACTAGTGTATCGTATGGATCCCGCATAGCTTCACGAGCTGCGGGTATAGCTAGAGGACTTTCAAGGGAAGGGATTCATCTGGACTAGTGTTTCTCCCTGGGCATCCCTGATTCTGTTCACCAAGAAGGAAGATGGGAGCTTGAGGCATTTTCTTGACTACCATCTCCTAAACCAGGTGACCATGAAGAACAAGTACCCACTCCCGAGGATTGACTATCTCTTTGATCAGGTGAAGGGAGCACTGTGGTTATCAAAGGTAGACCTCATATCAATCTATCCCTAGCTCAGAGTTCAAGATGTGGATGTGCAAAAGATGGCCTTAAAATGTCGGTATGGCCACTAAAATATCTTGGTTATGCCATTCGGCATAACCAACTATCCAGTAGTGTTCATGGGACTAATAAAAAATATTTTCCAGCCATACCTTGATCGCTTTGTCGTAGTCTTCATCGAAGACATTATGATCTTCTCAACAAATGAGGAGGAGCATGCCTATCATTTGTAGGTAGTACTGGACACACTCTGAGAGAACCAGATTTATGGTATGCTCTTGAAGTGCCAATTCTAGATCCAAGTGGTTTACTTATTGGGACGTGTCATCTCAGAGGCTGGAGTTGTATTAGATCTAGTGAAGATTGAGGTGGTACTTGCTTGGGGGGCCACCTAGGAGTGTTATGGAAGTATGAAGTTTCCTGGGTTTGGCTAGTTATTACTGGAGGTTTGTACCAAACTTCTCTAGAGTTGCATCACAACTATCAGCCTTAACGAAGAAGGGGAAAACCTTCATGCGGTCAGAGAGATTTCAAAAGATATTTTAGGAGCGGAGGCAAAGGCTGACTAGTGCCCACATCTTGAGGCTTCTAGAGGAAGGCGTTGGGTACATATTCTACTACGACACATCAGGGACCAGACATAGATGTGTCTTGATGAAGGAGCATGCACTGATCACTTATGGCTCAAAAAAATGAGAAAGCATGAGCAGAACTATGCTACCCTTGTCTTGGAGTTAGTAGCAGTGGTCTTCGCCTTGAAGATGTGGTGACACAATCTAATGGGCGAGCGTTTTACCATGTACTCTGATCAAAAGAGTCTCAGGTATATCTTCTCTCAGAAGGACCTGAACCTGAGACAACGACGTTGGCTTGAGTTCCTCCATGACTATGATTTTGATATAGTTTATACTCCTGGGAAGGGGAACTTTGTTGCAGATGTACTCAGTAGAAGAACTGGTATACAGCTGCTAGGCGAGGTGACAGAATAGTTGGATGCTATGAAGATATCCTTTATGGATAGAGATGGATCAATCTTTCTCCAGTCTCTTACAGTCACTCCCCCCACTTATTCATTGAGTTGGGGTGGCACAACGTGGGGATTTTGACTACGAGACACAATGTGCTCAGATATCCACAAGGTAAGCACCTGATTAATTTTCTTAAGGTGGGGAGCATGTCATCCTCTTTAGAGGATGTACCATGATATGAGTGTCACTTTAGGAGGAAGTTTTGAGGGAGTTCCAGAAATCTCTTCTAGAAGTACATCCAAGAGTGGTGAAGATGTACCAAGATCTCTGACAACATCACTGGTGTCCAGGAATGAAGAAAGAAGTAGTAGAGTTCGTCTCTCGATGCCTCACTTTTTAGCAAGTGATGGCAGAGCACTAGGTACAAACAGTCTTTGTTCATCCTTTAGAGGTCCTATAGTAGAATTGGTATGGGATATCCATGGATTTAGTGACAGGAATTCCATGTAAATCAAGAGGTCATGACCCAATTTGTGTGATCATTGACCGACTCACCAAGTCGGCCCACTTCCTAGCGATCAGAGAGAAGGGTTCAGTAGAGATCATGGGATGCCAATATGTGCATGAGACTGTGTGGCTACATGGATTTCCTTCTTCTATTATCTCTGATCACAATGCACAGTTTACATCTGAGCTATAGAAGGGGTTGTAGGAGGCTTTCAGGATACATCTTCATCTAAGGATAGCCTTCCATCCTCAGACAGATGGCCAGACTAAGCAGACCGTTCAGACCCTCAAGGGCATGTAGCTTGCTTGTGTTGTCAACTTCGGTCATAGTAGGGAGGATCAAATACCTTTGGTGGAGTTTTCATACAACAACAACTATCACTCCACCATAGGGATGACACCTTTTGAGGCATTGTACGGGTGACCTTACAGGTCACCTTCGTACTGGACTAACCCTTGGGAGTCAGCAGTAGTGGGACCAGAGATGGTATGAGCAACCATGAAGTAGGAGCATATCATCTAGGAGCAGATGAAGACAACATAGAGAAGGCAGAAGTCGTATGCTGACAAGAGACTGAGACCTCTAGAGTTTGAGGATGGTGACCACGTCATTTAAGGGTCTCACCTCGACAAGGTCTACGGAGATCTGGCCGAAGTGTCATGTTATCTCCGAGATTCGTCAGACCTTTTTAGGTCCTCAGTAGAGTTGTCAAGGTGTCATACCACTTAGCTCTTCCACCTCAGTTGCACCGGGTGCACAACATCTTCCATGTGTCTCAACTAAGTAGATACGTGCACGGACCTTCACACATCATCTACCATGGAGAGATGGATGTCGACTATGGGGATACATTTATGGTGGTTCCAATAGATATTTAGGATCGATAGTAGTGGGTCCTTCGTGGATGGTCAATACCTCTGGTGCATGTTCACTGGTAGCACAGGAACCTCCAGAAGAGCACATGGGAGCAGGAGGCTCAGATGCATGATTACTACCCCCACATGTTCCCTTAGTTGTGAGTTGTGGCTTACGAGGATGTAGAGACCTGAGGTTTGGAGAATGTAAAGACCTGGAATTTCCATGTAGCTTTTTTTTAATTAATTAAATGAGAATTTTATGAGTCCTTGAAAATTTATGGTGCATGATTCTAAGGCCCGTGGTGCCAGGAATCAATTTCTGATGTTTTGTTTAGGTACGTTCAGTGAACGTATGAGCAGGTTTTTATGACTTTTGAACTGGTTCTTGGAATTAAAATATGAGGGCATCGTTGAACTTGCAGCACTGATATTCGCTTAAGGAGACTTTCACCTCAACGGCAGTGGGCTGAGAGTGAAAGTAGGTTTTTGGGTTTTTTGTGAAAACAATAAAATAAAATGGAGATTTTTTATTTTATTATAACCACCCATTTTGAATTTGGAGGTGGGGACCACCACACCTTAACCTCCCATGAAAGGTTATGGTGGTGGGGCCCACCCGAGGTATAAACCTCATCTTCTTGTTTATTGTGGTGGGGACCACCCAAGGTTTAAACCTCTTGAACTCCCATCTTAAGTGTGGGGGAGCCTTTTAAAATCCCCCACTTTAATGGTTCCACCCCCCATTTTAATTAATTATGCAAACACCTCTTGAATTAATGTTTCAATTCAAATTAAATTAATAAAACATAATTTAATTTATATTACCCCTTCCTTTGTTGGGAGAGGGGTAGGAAGAGAACTTGGAGAATCTTATTACCTCCAACGAAGAATGCTCCTCCCAATGATGAATGACCACTGGAGATCGAAGAATGAGGAAGCTGACCTTGATCCATATTGGATGCACCTTGCAAAGGCAACTAACATGGGACGTCTTCAATCGACGACCATCCTTCCCATCTCATCGACGTCTGTCTATCCACAACAACATCATCCCCTTCCTCACAACCTCCGTCGATGAATCAAATAAGGTAGGGGTTCAAGATTTGTTAATTGTTGCACATTCTTCATTTTACTTCAAGGATTAAGAATCAAAGCTGCATACTATCACTCGAACATGGAGGGTGTGGGATGAAGGAACACGACCCGACCCCCCCCCCCCCCCCGCCTTACTTTTTGTATTTTGATGATAATATCGGAATGAGTTCGGTTGAGCGATTTTCATCAACAATGATTGCGGATCGAAGGAAACATTCTTGAGGAGTGTGAGGCTACTTCAGAAATGAGAATTGGGCCACTGGAACTCGTCTGGTGACTAGTGGAAAGTTCACCAGTGGTTGGAACTGACAAACGTCACTGTGTCGATAGCGGCGGTGCAACCGTGCTGCTGAAAGAGCAAACCTTGGCCGATGGGTCATGGTGGAGCAGTGGCTACCAGTGCAAGGCCATTCACGAGAAGAACTGGTGGCCTGAGCCGCCAGGTTGCCGAAGAAGGCGAGGCGTTGCACGCGCCGCGAGGTGGAACAAGGGGCCACAGCCTTGGTCATGAGGATGGAGTATGGGAAGCCATCTCTACTAGTCACTGGATGAGGTGCGATGCAACCATGCCACATGGGAGGTGGCTAGCCGCTCGGCCAGCCGACAAGAGCGGGACCCGTCGCGTAGGTCCTGTGTGACACAGACCGATGCCATGTTGCACTGGTTTTGAACCCCCCCCCCCCCCTGAATGGCTAAGTCGTTCGGGATTCTAGGGGGCATGGCCTTCACCCTGGATGCTGCTAGGCCGAACCCCATGGGCCTCCAGCTGTGGGCATCACGTGGGCTAGACCTCGTTCGGGCTGAACCTAGCGCAGGCCGAACCCAGCGTAGGCCGGGCCACCCCCACGGGCTGTTCGGACCCACGGACTGGGTCGGACCCACGGACAGGGTCGAACCCTAGTCTGGACCCGGATCGAGCTGGGACGGGCCAGGTCAATCTGACCAGGCCGAACCGAACTCAGACCTGTTTGACATATTTCCACTCTATTGATCATAACATGAGCTATGGGCGTTCGATTGATGAACCATCTGCGGAAAAGGAAACGTTGGAGGAAGATGGTTCTTTTGGTATACCCCACTCTAGGTTTGGACATAGTTGGGGTACGACCGGGTTTGATTGAACGTAAACCAAACCGGGCCTCGGAACGGAAATGCAAATAATTCTCAGATCGGGCATCAGATTGACGCGCTGGCTATCGTGTTGGGTATCTTATAGCAAGACATATCTTTTGGATACATCAACATGGGACTTCATGGAAGTTGATGTGTCGACACTTGGATTGGGGAGCGGAGCCTCCGAGAATCAAGCATGCTTTGTGTGGAAACCCTGTGGCTGGCTACTCTCTGACGACTATTCCTGGTTCTAGAGTTGGTTTGACAGCTCTGACTACTGTTCTTGGATCCTATGTGGGTTCGACAGCTCTGATGACTATTCTTGGATCCTGTGTGGGTTCGATAGCTCTGACTACTATTCTTGGATCCTATGTGGGTTTGATAGCTCTGACTACTGTTCCTAGATCTTGTGTGGGTTCGACACCTCTTACCACTATTCTTGGATCCTATGTGGGTTCAACAGCTCTGATTCTTGTACCAAGATCCTATGTGGGTTTGACAGACTAGATGATTTAGTGGCTACATCTAATCATCTCAAACTATTTACAAAATTTGTATACCTGTGTGAGTTGAGTTAGTAACTTTTGTGTTTTCCTCATGATTGAGAAGGATTACATGATAACATAGGTATATGTATGGGCATATACCTAAGTAGGGTTATCTGTTGATTTCATACTTTGTGGTTTATCCTTCTTTGATTTTGTGAGACCTTGAGGGTCTTGGGGTCTTTACTGAGTATCATTATACTCACCCCAACATGGGATATGCCCACACCTCATTATGTTGGATGCAGATGACAGACAACACTTGCCGAGGCTGATAGTACTAGGACTGGACGGTACCTGGAGGGGGACATTACAGAGATTCGGTACAGAAAGGAGAATGACAAACGTAGAGTGTTGAGGAGGCTATCTGTACCTACCCTTCAGGTCGTAATTCTTGAGGATGACCCAGTAGCTATTTTTTCCCTTTCATTAGTTGAATTTGTACTTCCAGTTCCTTTCAATTTACATTTGGGCATGTATTTCCGGCCCCTTTTACTTTTCAACACTCTTTTGTTATATAGTTTACTTAGTGTTTTGTATCTATCAGTGTGCTCTGTTGTGTGTGTTACAGGTTATAAACTAAATTCCTTCCCGGTTTAAAGGAATTACACCTTTGGTGCTAGTCACCAGCCCCTGGCCAATGGAAGGCGGGCTTGGGGTAGTCACGGCACGGGTCCCGAGGGACGGGTTGTGACAACGTTACCTTTGAAATTTTTATAATTAGTTTTCAATTAAATAGTTTTATTTTAAATGTTATTATAATGATATTTTAAAGGAAAATGTTACCCTTCTTGTGTAAAAAGGTATTGTTTTTTAGAAAAGGTATTTATGTGTTTTCAGGTTTTTCACTAGACTAACATTTTTCTTATTTTATGTCCCTTACTAAGTTTTTTCCCACTAACATTTTTAAGAAAATTCCCAATATTTAAAGATGGGTTAGGTAAAAATGAATTTATATTGAGAGTAGTGATGATTTTCCATGAAAATAAATCGTGATTTGTTTTAAAAGATTTATATTTTGTAAAAATGGATATTGATAAGTATAGTCCACTTTTTGTTATATGGTTTTCTTATTAATGAGTTATATCATAATTATTTGAAACCTAAAACATGAAAAATCCTCAATTGTAAAAAAATTAATTATTGGCATAAACCATCATATTATGTAATGTTTAGGTCCAAGGACTTACATCATTGATTCTATTAGATTACAACAACGTACTGTTGTATGATTTTTCTCTAAACACTTGGGTATTTATTGGTTTCTTCTGGTACATCCTTTGGTTTGAAACATTATATTTTTTTAGTTCATTGAAATTGGGAACATCCTTTTTTCGTTTTTTAGGTTATGATGTAGTTGGAACAATTGATAGGGTGTGATTTTTATAATAATTGTTCAATGATAATTTCATTATAAGGGTGATTTGTTATTCAATTTTATTGTCATTTAAAGGAGATTTGGAAATTTTCACCTCGTGTACTCTTATTGTTATGGATTTTATAAAGAATTACAGAGATTTTTAAGAAATTGTCTATATGAACACTCTGACATCAGCTTGTGACTTTTCAATCAGTGATCCTTTGGTAGAATAATTCAGTACGATTTAATCATTTTCCATAATTATATGGTAATATAATGCTAGGAAATGATGGAATAAAAAAGGATATTGTGACAAATATGACTTCCATAACTGGAATCCTTCCATAAACTCATAATGAGTCTTTAATCTTGATTTCTTGATCTCATAAATTTTATTTCATTGTTAGGTACTCTTAAATGTAAATAATAATTTATGATGGAAATTATTCTACAGTTCATCCTAGTTGGTGACCTCTCAAGGATGATGTTTTGATAGCCACTCATTGGATGATCCTCCAAGGGAGAGGGAAAAACCATCTAGCTGATTTGACATGCTAACACTCCTACATGTTTGAATTTTCTATATGCATCCCTAAAAACTCTCATGTTTTGGTCTGGTCTTCCCCTTCCAAGACATTACTATTTGGTAGAAATTGTTTTATTCATGTTCCCTGATAATAATATTATTGGTTATTAATTTATTACTACTTATTATTATTATTAATTTTGATTTCATAAATTTATCTAGAACCCCTAATATTCTTAGAAACATTGTTATCTAGGTTTTCTCTACATAGGTTGACTACAATATAAGAAGATTAAGAGGACAAAGGGTTAGTGATTAGAATAGGGAGCAAATATCTCATCACTTAGTTATTTTCATGTTTCAAATTCTTTCCAAAATAGTTCATTCAACCTCTAGATCAAAAATAGTGAGGTGATTTGAACTAGAAATGGTCATTTATCCTAATATTTGAAAAAAATACAACATTAGAATCAATGAAAAAATGTTATGTCAATGAAGATTCATCCATGTTGATCTTCTGAAATAGTATTTTATTTTGTGATACAGATTTCTTGTGTATAAAAATAATGAATGAAGATGGTTAATAATGAAAGTGGTTTGGTTTTATATTTAGTATTAATAATAGTGTTATAATATTTTTTTACACCCTCTCTTACATATTATATTATTATTCTATTTTACTCTCCTAATCTCCCTATACCAGATGATACCTCACTAACCAACATCACCTGGTAATTTTGGTAATCACAATGAAATTTAATGATCACCACACCCACTACTCTTAATTACCCAGGTAATTTTATACCTTCTATTAATCAAGTATCCTCCAAGTGCTAGTCATCTTATGTAGTGATGAATTACCAGGTAGCATGTCTGTGATAAACTGAGAGTATGGGAAAAAGATATTGAATACAAGAACAATAAAGATTTCATATTTTCAAAATAATTCAAGAATATCTAGAGATATTAATAGAAGATAATAATCAAAAAGGCACTGAATTCATGAATAGATGTAATAGGGATTAGCCAAGGCTTGACCTCTAATGAATGGGTATTCCATCACATGAGAAATTGAAATAAAAATAATTAGATAGGAAATACCCTTCTTATCGTAGAAATTATCCCATCATTTGAAAAATCTAAAAAACTCTCAAATCATGATTAGGATCATATTTCAGGATTTAATAGCTCCAAACCATACGTTCATAGCATAACATCCTCTCCCTTCTTCAAAAATCTCAATACCATCAAAACATTTCTAAAATTCATCACCTCTATTATTCATACTTGTTTCTTCCAAATTAAATTATGGAATTCCTAGAACCCTTTGGTAAGTTAAATCATAAATCCTATTATCTTATAATGGAACTAGGTTCTTATCCTTTTATTGGATGGATTCCATGTGTATGATTTTGTGTTTTCTTAATTGATATGAGCCAAAAAAAGGAATGAGATTTTAATTTTATGGTGATATTAACCTTTATGATATTTAGTATTAAATCTACCAATAGTGAATTGATAACCCTTATATATCTACCTAGTCATTATAATTTCCCTTACAAAGGTCATGTCGTGAACATTTGACATTTATATAGGCTTTTTAATATATAGAGGTACTTCTACATATATCTCACCCATAGAAGTTACATTTACTCTCTTGATTTTTCTTTTCATAACAATTATATTGATTGTGGAATGTACCCTTCACCTTTAAATAGATTATTTTGGTTCCCCATTAACCCTTAAGTGGGTAAACCACTATTATGGTATGTGATAATTTACTTTGGTGAAGTTGAAATTTCATTCATGGGTGAAACAAATTTTTTTGAATATCATTCCTCTTATGTGCCATACACTTTCTTCTGAGATCTGAATTTTCTTATATGTAGAAAAATATTCAACATAGTTATGGATATAATTTCAAATGTTATTTAACTTATGTTCCTATATGATTTATTATTTAGTTCTGGATGGAAATATTAGAAAGGTAATTCTATAATGGGTGGAGATTTTATCATACGGTCTTACTGGTGTAGATGAAATTATATTATGATATTCTTATACCATCGTCATATTTAATCCTCCAATAGTGAAAATGGAATCTCAAAGTAGTATTTATTCAAGATTTAAATGGAAATTATTAAATAAAATTAAAAATATAATGTGATTATTTTTAACAATAGAATTACAAAACAAAATAAATTTATGACATGTTAATTAAATCCAAAATATGAATAAATCATTGAAACTCGATATTTAATCCATTAATGAATTATTACACAAATTTATAAAATTATGAAAAATAAATTAATTTCTATGGTTTTAGTTTAATTATGGGGTTACTTAATAATGAAAAAAGTTCACAAATGTCAAAACATTGTATCTCATCAAATAGTCATGGTTTTTATGTTAATGTAATTTCCATAAGATAACCATGTTGTATATGGGAAAAATAATATCCTACTGTGAAAAGTATGGAATTTAATTGCCAACCCAAAATGACTTCACCCATGGAAAATGACATATATTTTGGAAATTTTAATTACTTAAGAAGAAGCATGACTTGGTATATAGTACAAAATGTCAGGGATTGGATATTTTGTAAATAATTTCTTTCTTCTTAAAAGTCACAAAATCCTTTATCGACGATGGACTAATGGTACCTCACTAAATATGGAAGATAATTTAGACTATACCAAGATTTTTTAGTAGATGATATCTATGTTTTAATCCATTAATTTACATTGATTATTATTTCATAAATGATTTATAAATTTTAAAACAATTGTAAATGTAAAACACCTATATTTATTTATGAAATGATCAAAAAAGTAATATAAAATGTCATATTAAAAGGCTTGTTTGGAAATTTGTTAAGTTATTTCCTAAATTGTTTTGGTGGATTTAATAAAAAATTAATTAAAATATGATATGTGATATTTATATTTTATAAATATTTTATATAAAATATAATCTTTTTATATATTGTATAAAATATTTATATTTTCATATATTTTACATAGTTGAAAAATTATGATTTCATGTTTATCACCATGTATACATGAAAATATGAAAGTGTTCATGATAAAATTAATATAATTTTAAAGTGTTTTTATTTTTTTTATAAAATGTTCCCAAATATTTATATTATGTACAAATATTTGAATAATTCATTAATTTAGTTGTTCCTTGCCTCTTTTAATTATTGAATATAATATGTTAATTTTATAAATTAATGTATAATTTAGTTTAAAGTTCTAAATTACCTCTTATATATGTTATACCATGCATATAAGTAGTTAAATTCTTGGTATGGAATAACAGTCAGTTTTATTCAACCAATCCCATATTATTTTTTGGAGTGGGAACTCGATAGTAAATGTTGGTTATGATTAATACATATTGGGTGTTAAGATTATACAAAAATTGAGATATATATTTATTTTCTCGATATAAAAGCATCAATATTAGGTGGGGTGTATTGTAGTTGAATCAAACATAAAATTTTCTACCAATATAAAGATTAATCCATCCAAAATTTACCAACTCCAAAAATATGACAGTTATAACAATTGTAAATATGAAAAAAATTAAAATACATGGATGTTAAAATATTAACTAAGGTAAATGATTAAATCAAAATATATAGAACTAAAAAATAAAGTTAAAACACAGATTATAGGGAATGAATTCCTAAAATACTTTAATAGATAATTTTAAATTATATTAACAATACTTCGAATCATTAGAAATCATTACTTTTAATCCAATGTTGAAGGAGGATTAGTACCTAAATCCAAGGGGTAAAAATTTTGAACCTAGATATTTATAGATCTACCATATTGTAAGATATTTGTTTCCAAATCTAGAACTTATTTGAAAACCCATTGTAAAAAAATCTCTCTCATTGATCACCTCTTTGATCCACAAGATCAAAAAAAATCTGTTCACTAATTTAATTAAATAACCTGTATAGAATATACAGATTCCAAGCCCCATAATATCATCTATATCATGGGATCAGAATAAATTTTCACAATAATATAACTTAATTATTTTACATTTAGTTACTCACACATAGAATGTATAAGTAACATAATGATAAATAATATAAATGAAATCTCTCAGTAACACTTAGATAGTGGATAACTAAAAAATTTTGTTTTTTTATTATCAAAATTGTATCTAACATTCCTCAAATCTCAAAAACTATTTCTAGATATTGGTGTAAAATATTTATTTGATTTCTTTGGGTTTGGTTACAAAAAATATGTAAGCATCACTATCTATTGTAGAATTCATTTAATGTGATTCCTGCATATTCAAAAAATTATATTATATAAATTCAGATCCCCAAAACATAATAAATTAGAAGTTATATCTATATAAAAAAT
Source organism: Viscum album (assembly GCA_963277665.1). Classification (NCBI taxonomy): domain Eukaryota; kingdom Viridiplantae; phylum Streptophyta; class Magnoliopsida; order Santalales; family Viscaceae; genus Viscum; species Viscum album. The sequence goes on along the minus strand of OY728141.1, from coordinate 1,479,956,817 downwards.
AAAAATAACAAAAATTTGATTAAGTCAAGGTATAATAAAGAGTGTATTGTGATTCATGAACAAAACAAATCAAGAATATATTATATTGGTAAGGTTGACAAAAAAAGTTAAGAATTTATCTATAAATATTAGAACATTGATTTGGACTACTCATTAGTTCATCATATTTGAATTTGTTTTAAAAAGTGGTGGTTGAATATTTTTTACATTGTACATTATTTTTATATATTCTTGGTTTCATATGATTCTAAATATTTACATGATGGTGTTTCATGTGCCATATATTGGAGATGAATTTTGATAAGAATAAAAATACATTGCCTCTACTTTTGGGTAAGTAACACCAATCATGTGTTATATAATGTGTTATATATTAATTTGTTTAAACTAATTAAATTTTTAATGTTTTTGGACAAAAAAATCTTTGGAATCATGGTTACATAAATTTAATTCACAAGATATGTTGAGGATATCTTAAAACAACTTAAAAATACTAAGTGTTAGATTCATTACAAGTGTAACACATGAAAAGACCTCTATTTTTTCTACATCATGGTTCCAATTAATTATCATATGCAATGGAAGGTGGAAATGAAAAACCCTAAGAGTTTTGTAATATAATCACATTATTCACTTTATGTTACACATTGTAAGGAATATCTAAATTTTTTATAATATATGAATTGAAATAAAATAAATCAATTTTATGTATTTGGACTTAGAGTTATCTATTAAACTATCCAAGAGAAATATTTGATATAATAATCATGTTTTTCTCCATATAAAAATTCGATATCAGAAATGATAAATCTAAACCCTGGAATTGTGAAATATGGATCTTATCCCACTAATGGATATGATTTATATTAAAAGGGGTTATTATTAATGTATGAACACATTTAATAAAATTATTTATTAATTTTGTGGTAAAACATGATATGAATTTAAGAAAAACATTTATTATATATAATGTGTCATCATAATAATCAAATGTGATTTTGAGTTTAATTATGGAAAAGGAAAATATTAACATAAGAAACTACTTACACTGGTATTAGAACCTGAGATCCATTCTCAAGTGGAAGAAAAAATCTATATATTATAAGTACTCAGTTGACTATTGAAGTTGTTCAACAACTAATATATAATTATTATAATAATAAAAAAAATATTCACTTGATGATTCTACTCTTATTCTAATTATCATCTATTCTATGGTTCCAAAATAAACATGAGAACATGGATGAAAACCAGATGATTGATTTCCTTAAAAAACTATATCAGGAACAAGCTATGAATGAGGGGATAGATATTTTGAACGAATTATTTTGATACAAGATGTTTTAGGGGACAACAACCACATATAATATGTTATTGATTTGATTAAATTTTATTCAGACCATTTCTATTTTGGTTACTTTATATTTTTGGAGTTGTTAAAGTGGGCCAGGGGTTAGAAATGGTCTAAATATCATGGTGGTGGAAAATTTGTTTATGATGATAGAAAAAATGAGTACTTAATAACTTTATTTTGAGTCTTTGGTGTCTAAAAAACAAATTGGGGTGACCCAAGTGGGCCATGGGCCACTCGGTGGACCTTGGATGGGTACCCCATGGGGTACTGAATACTTGATGGGACTTGATCAAGTACTCAATGGTTGATAATAATAAATTTTAATATTTTTTTAAAATTAATTCTATAGTTTAAATGTTTATAAAATAACTCTCTTCAACCTTTTTTATCTATACATGATTCAGACCCCCTACTCGTTCCATTTGAATATATTTTATGTTTGTATTCTCCCTTGTTTTTTATTTTACTTGATATGTATTTGTGTTTTTGGATTGATGGAGGTAAAATCAAGTTTCTCCTCTCATCAACTATGACTGAATTATTCTACATCATTTTTATATACCTAAAGTCATTATATTGGTGGTATTTACCAAGAATTTAAATCTATTTCAATTAAATTAAATTTTCTCAAAAATAATAATATATGGACTCCTATAACTATGATAATGGTGTCCCATAAGTTTTTCCATTATTTTATATATGTTGCATGTTTCATTTGGAATGAATGGATTAACATGAACATGTGAAGGGATTTGAGTTAAACCCATATAGTTTTCTTTATAATGATAGAGTTAGTAAAGGTTAGTTAGGGCCATGTTAGGTTCTCTAGGTTATAAACATTGATTTCTTGGTGACCAATGAAATTTTCATATTTATAAATGGTCGTAGATCTTGGAATGGGAACATAGTGGGATAGGAAAGCATGTGAAATTAGTTTTGAGAGATTAAGAGTCATTTTAAAGTGTTTCTCAATGATGTGAAATTATATATGGGATAGGTACAATGTTAATCTTATCCTATCTAGATTGTAATGAGTAAAGTTAAGGATACTATTATTTTAGGTGTAGTGATGAAAATCTTTTATATTTGGTTTATTTGTTAGGTGTAATTAAAATCCTATTTATTCACTTGTAAATAGATTGAGCATTATTCCAACCATTTTTATTTTATATTTTATAGGTTGGGTGTTCATCTAACCATGTTTTGCACTTGGTAATAGGTTGGACTTGATGCTAATCACCCATCTTGTCTTCTCCCAGATAAAGAGTGATGCTTACTATTTATTAAAATTTATCTATGGGTTGAGTGTAATGTAAACCATTGTTATTACTTTTTATATTGGTTTAGTATAAGTCCAAAATTTTTACCATTGAGTATATAGGTTGAGTAAAATGAAAACTATGTTATTATTTGGTAATTAGTTTTGGTGTAATTATGGTCATGATTTTCATTAGTACATAGGGTGGATATAATATCAACTGTGGTTCTTCTTTGGTATTTTTTTTGGATATCACAAAAAGAATTATTGTAAAGGTATATGGGTTGGGTGTAACGTCAATTGTGAATATTTTTTGGAATTCATATTGGATGTTTTAACAACCATTTTTATATTTTTATCTTGGTTGGGAATGATACCATTCAAGTGTTGTGTTTCTATATAAGTTAGGTGTAATGAAAACCATTCATCTTTTGGGTATATCAATAAGGCATGATGATAATGATATCATTAAGTTCATCAGTTCTGTGTTTTGGGTGGATTTTATGACGACACATTGTACCTATTTATTTTATGTTCAAACTCAATACCAATACTGGCCATATTATGAGTAGTCACTTCCTAGTGAATTGTTGAACAATTGAGGATGCATTGAGTCTTATTTATTAATGTTGTTTGATGAAATGTCACACAATTAATTCACATATATATTCTAGGATTTATATAGGGGAATGGTTTCTGTCGTCCTATTGAGATTTTTACTAACACCCAATATGTGAATCTGGGTGTGTGTTATAATGACATTATAAGGGATTTAGGTAGGGGATATGAGAATTTGGTTGAGGTCTAAGTTGGATAAATGACTAGATTGGGAGATAGATTCGAGGGATGCATTAGAACCATATTTACTAAATGTATTCATTATTTTTTTATATTTTATATCTTTTTATATTTATTATTGACCTATAAAATGATTCATCTCTTTATGTATTCCTTGGTTTACATTACAGAGCATTCATATTTTTTAATGGAATGAATTTTTTAACTTTGGTTGGATTATCTCTCTATAATGTGCCTATAATTATTTTTTATTCTGGATAATATTTTTTTATTATTTACAACATTATTTATAGACATATTATAGAGGTTATACTCTCTTGATGGTATCAATACACCTTTAATGCTATTCAATATCCTCTGATATAAATGGTGGCATGCCTGTGTTTTTGTATCTCTTTGGCTTAGGGATGCACAAGATGATCACTCAAAGATATCACAAAGTTGTATCAAATACTTTTTTGTTTTATTTTACTATATGAAGAATACAAGTTAGATATAAGAGCAGTAAAAACATGGGATGGACCATATTCTTGTCTATAACTGACACATGTTTGGGAAAAATCCATATTACCAGATTATAAGATTTTTTTTACTAAATTTAATGGTTTTTTAGATTTCAAGGAATATATTTTGTGATTTATATATTATAGTTTTACAGTTAATCTACAGAGTAAAATGGGGTGAATTCATTCATATTATTCAATACATAGGATTCACAAGACATATATATGATTTTATGTGATTGATCACTTGATTATGAGAAGAGGCTATGTTATTTAAATTGTCAATTAAAAGTTATACAATATTTCCATGTATATGCTATTTAAGGAAATTTAATTAAAAAAATATGTGGATACTGGATCCTTGTTGCTGATATTATTTGATATTTTATTATAAGTATCTTATGTGTATTATAGGATAAAACCTTGGGGTGGGTAGGTTGTGCTAAGTGAATCCAAATATTGTATGAGACCCTTATGTGATTAAGGTGTGTATCGAGTAGTGGGATGTATTTATTATTAATACATTACCAAATATGTGGAATAAATGATTATAATATATGTAACTATGTCATTTAATTGTAATTTAAATGATAGTCAAACTCAAAGACCTCTAATAGGGCCCCAGGATGGAGGGGATAAGAATACCCATTGGTTATGGAAATGGGGCCTCTTATTACACTGGGGATCCAATGGATTAGTAACATAAGGCAAGATTTCTCTAGTTTATACTATCTATAGATAATGGGGATCATAGATATGATATATATATATGTTAGGTATGATGTGGTATTTTTTTATGAAATATTCACTGCTCATCAAATTTAGGGGGTGGAATATAGGCTATGATTTTTGGGCCAGAGTCCTTATTGAATTATTTTATTAGATAGATACACCCCTTGAAAAAAGTGTAAATCTTTTATCCCATTTTATTTTGAGTCCATCTAAAAATATATGAATTTATAGATTTTATGACTTGAGGACCCATCTTGGAAGTAATTTTAGACTATTTTTTTGATTACCTCTTTCTCAAGACCCTATAGGGGGAAAATGTTTATCATATAATACATCCCACAAAGAGGGAGATTTCATTAATTGATTTCATGTAATGTTTCACTAAGATTCTTCATTTTTCTCCTATATTTTATTGGGATGACAATTCCAGAGTTAATTTATTTAATGATGGGTTGAGATATTTAATACAAGTTTTAGAAAACATCATTTTCCTATAAATTAAACCCTTATAACTAAGAAGAATATCGATTAGGGGTGTTCTTATGGGTTTTTTACTACTTATATTTATACTGATATCTAGTATTTAGGTATTAAAAACTATTTATTGGATAATTATTACTATGGAAGTGACAAAATGTGAAGTCAGGGTTTGGTTTATCTCTTCTATAGTGAGAAAGGAATCATCTCAGGTGTTAAAAGTGTGGAAAACAATATACATTTGAACAAAATTTAATTTATTTCCAATATGGTTTTGATTACATGGTTATATGGGAAACTTGTAGTCATTAAACAAGAATTCACTTCAACTAGGTAATGGATTATATAAGAGACATTTTTAGGGTTTTGATGAAGGGTTACTGACACCTCACCAAAGTAATAGTTAGAGTTTTTCTAGTTGATATAGATGTAAAAGAGGAAATGGTGACTAGGGGTAGGGGTAAAATTGATAGTATGTTGGTACACTTTAGTGTAATTAAGTGATATTATTCTAGGTTATAGTCCTAGTATTTGGGAAAATTTTCATGAATGAGCTCTTAACATGTGATAGTTGTGTGGTGACATCAACTGCATAAAATACGATTCCAATGAAATCCACCATAGCTTTGATTTTATCGTGTGTAAGTGTTAAAGTTACATTATCTCTTCTCTATAGGTTAGTTAATTGGGTTTCTTTATAGATTAGCCGATAGAGGTACTGGAAATTGAAACACCCTTAGGGGTGTGATATAAGATCATTGATAGGCTTATGATATAGGTTGTAATAGTTAGTAGTTTTCAGAATATTTAATATTTTATTATATTATAGATATATAATTTCAATGTGGTATTTGAGATAGATTGGTTGATTTATTATTGATAATGGTTTAATTTTTTTCATAATAATGTGTTATTCAGGTTCATTAATGATGGATGTAATAATATTTTGCAGAGTGGGACTTTCATGCACGCTATTTGAGACCCGACCATCACTAGTTTGGCATGGTCATAACTGAATTTTCTGCAATCACATTGTAGAAAGAGGAGACATGGAAATGAGATCTTTCTATTATAGTAGATTTATATAAGGATATATTTTAAATGGAATTATTAATATTTCTATCATAGGGGGAGGTTGAGTTTACTATAAATATAGTTAAAGGTATAGATCTCATATCTATACCACCATATTGCATATCACCATAAAATTTGAGATTACTAATTTTTAGATTGTGGTACTTATAGTATAATGAATTTTTTCCATTAATAACATCATATTGGTGTGATCCTATATTTCTTAACATAATGGAAAATGATAATATATACCAATTTATGTACTACAAATTACTAAATAAGGTGAAAATCAAGTCTCGTGATCCTTTTTCGCACATAGATAACCTATTCGAGTAACTGAGGGGTGACAAGTGTTTCTTGGAGATTAATTTGAGTTTGGGTTATCATAATATATGGTTGAGGGAAGAAAACATTACTTGTGTTTTTATCATGATAATATTTATCCTAAATGGGTTCCTTTTTAATATGGTTTAACAGACAAGATAAAGATATTTGTGGCCCTAATGAATAGGGTATTCTATCAATATTTTAGTTTTTTCTTTCCATATTATTCAAATTTATCATGGTGTAATCCCAATAATATAAGGATTATAGTTCGTATATGGATATTATTTTGGAAAAAATGGAAAAGGATCAACATTATTCCAACATAACACAGAGTTATTTATTGATTAGAGAGTTAATATTCATAGGGAACATGGTATCTAAATTAGGTATATCAGTGAACCATATGAATTTTGATGATGCATTTTCATGCGATCCTTTAGTATCCTCAACATGGAATACCCAAATAGAACCAGAAAAAGTAATCCACTAAACTCATGCCAGACTCCCTATACACCATAGGATACTAACTAATAGTAGATGTCTATAATTTAATTTTGGTGAGACTATAAAACCTGATAATAAAAAAATAGCACAAAAACACAAATATAGTCAATATACTGTTACATCTATGTAAACATGAAAATATAAATCATGATATTAAAATTAAGTACCTATAATGTTACTCTTTACATAGATAAGAAAACAAGATAATCTAATATATGATCATATATAGAAATGTCCAAAATTAATATAAGAAAACTATATCTTGACATCAAGGACCCACCCAACACATACCAAAATCCACCAATGTTTCATCCTATATCCACTACACCTCATACCCACTATGAATAAGCCACATGAACCTTATGTTTCCATATATCATGGTTCATTAAATATACCAACATCTCCAAGGGCCTCTGTAGGGTTTGAGTATGTACTTATTAGGCCACCACCAAAAACGACCCTAGATAATATCCATTTGTATAAAAGTTTATGCAAACTGAAATATACAATAACCAATATAGATAAAACAACCCATTCAACTCCTTGATAAAATGGACATGAGCGAGAACATTAACCATGACATTCAATTTTTGAGTTGGATTATGCACAAATAGTTTGAAGACACCAAATGTAGAATGATGAATCACCCATCATCTATTATCCAAGGAACGCACCATCACCACAATAATTGAATCATTGTCAACAAGTCATCACAAAACCATGTTCCATATTTATCCTCCCCATTTTATAACTCAACAAACCCCAAAAATTCTAATATATTATACTTAAGTTATCTAACTCATTTTAACTAATTCTATGGCACAAATAAATATCCAATATGGAATGATACCTTACTAATTTGGCCTATTAGTATCGATGTAATCTATATATAGAATGAGAATCCTACTCCCAACTGGCGATCAAAATCACCTCTCAGTTCCTATAGCCACCTACAACATATCCCTCATCTAGTTATATAATTAACCCCATCAACCTAGTCTTATCATTTATGCATGATACCACCAAAAATATAATCCCCAACACCACCTCGTGGGCCCTTTTTTGTGGGACCATGACCCCAAAATCCTAGAACCCTTGGTAATTAATATCATTAATATCATATGACCATAACCCTATAAACCACCAATGTTCAACCAATAATTAACTAGCTATCATCATCATACATGTTGATAAATCCCATCACCCATAGTTACATGGGCCACACCCATCATGTTTTCGATGAACCATATCAAGAATACCATCCCATTAACCACCTCTTTATAACACATTAAAACATTAAATTAAAGTCTAGATGCCACCAAAAAAGAAATAATATGTCACACATGTTCTACAACATCATTACCCACATGATACTACCCCAATCATCTCTCATTAATAATAGAAACTAAATGGCGTTATATTCCTCACCACATGAACTATCCAAACCCACAACCCCAAATCACAAGATCCGTAAACATGTATTTAATAATAGTAGTTTCTAGGAACCACCTACATGGTATATATAAGATCATGTACACAAAATATCACCTTTTCATTTTAATTTGATCTTAAGTGAAAGACAAACTAATGAAAAGTCACTAAAATATTGATTTTAGTTGAAATCACCATAATGAAGATAAAACTAGACTAAGACAAATAAAAACAATGACTCTTTTCCAAAATGCCTCCATTTGAAAGATTATAAAAAGGGGATCCAAAAAATCAAGAGGATTCAACTTTGTAGGATATGGGAATGATTGGTGAATAGGGTGAGACCCCCTTTATTAAAGGATGATATGAGTCTAATTACATATTTAAATGATTAACAAAATGAGTAAATTGAAACTAAAAATGAAGAGAATGAAAATTGAGGTGTGTACCTATAGCTCTTGGTGAAAAAAATATTCCTCATATCCAACCCTGAATCCTGACCCCCTACTGAAGCCACACTATTGTGTGATCCTTATCATCAAGATGAAAACTCCCCCCAGTTTGGGTTTTGTGATGAAACATTAACATATTGTGATGTGAGAAGCTTTCATCCCCTTGAATTTAATCTTCCACAACCACTCACCTCCCGAAAATTCTCTTAGGTATGGTGTCACCCCCGACATATAGTAAAAATGCTTTCTAGAGATTTGACCAAAACATTCAAAACTACTTATTGGGCCTTTAAAAACCTCTCAAACTACTCAAAAACACCTTATTATAAATGAACATTTTTATAAAAACCCAAAAATGATTTACAGAACACACAAGACACTATAACCTCCACACCATTGAAAAAATAATCCTCAAGATAACTCTACCCATACACTAGACAAACCCATATAAAACCTAAGAATCTATCTCAGATCACCCTTATAAAATCAAGATGAATCTATACCCATCTAACTACTCCCAAAAACCATGACTAATACACATAAGGCACACAATTTATGCCATTTTCACACAATACTAATGGATTTACCTTCTCAATGAGATCATAATGAAACTATTTGACATACAAATGGTTCCATACTTTTTTATCATCCCTAAATTCCTTATATACCACCCATTGGTTAATATTCACCACTAATAATACCCAATTACCATACCTTAACAAGATACTGGTCGATCCTATTTCCGCATACACAAACTATACACTATCACCTGCCATGAAAAACTAGATTCACATAATTTTGTCATACCTATAACTATCATTTAATATATAGACCTTTTAAGAAAACCCATATCAACTATACAAAACTACCTTAATCCCTAAACACCATATTTTAAACCCTACCCCCAACTGCCCTAGATTCTTTGGAACCATTGTATGTGGATCATTCTCATCCCCTCCCTCAGGGGACCCAACTAAATCATGCCTCAGTAGCATCACATCTCCACCCTACTAAAATAATAATAGATCATACCAATGTGGCATATCCCTTAGATCCAAATACCATACTATATATATATATAACATCAAAAATATATAAAATAGAAAAATATTTAAAAGGAAACATATATCACTAATTCATACACTTCTATATAGAAAACTCAGTTCCATCTCCTTTGACCCTACAATAATACATATCTATTCCAATTATAGGTACTAAACACACTACACACACACAAAGGATCCACATACCTAATAACAAAATGAATCAATTATCTAGTCTACCTGAGTAAAATTCCACCAATATACTATACATGAAAAATATTTATTTATTATTATTGATACTTTAAATAGATAAACATATTTTTAATAAAAATAACAATCAAAAGTAGGAAAATTCATGTTATTTGATTCATATATTACTGTAATGATGTACGAGTACCACCTATTTATTCTCTGGTCCAAGATTCAACACAACAAATAAAGAACATCAAATACATTATTTACGTAGTTTAAATTACCGAACTATAATCTCAAAAACTAAAAAAAACAATCCTAGTTCCAGGATGCCTTTGAATTTATCCAACACTTGTGTTGTCTAGGAAAACTTTGTGAAATCATTATTATACCCTAAAAAATCACTAAATATCCACTTACCATACCCTATATAATAAAAATAAAATCCACTTGGTACTATAATGAAGAAATATTTCTCAGATACTAGTAGTAGCATTGATGAATGGTCACCTAAACAACACCTGAGATACTGATCTATTGACATCAAGAACCACCCCTATATTCTAATATCTATGGAAAAAAAACGAGGGTCTACATAGTGATATTGAGGAGAAAACACTCTATGATAATAATGATATAAAAATTAGAGGAAACATAATAAAAAATAGTTAACATGTCATAAAAAATATGTTAAACAAAAATTATAATCCTTGTAATGAAAAATAAACATCTACAATATAACATGATCATTACAAAAGTAAAGTAGATCACTCATAAGATGATAATGTAAATAAAAATTTAAATTTTCCTCATGAAGACTCCAATTTTTCATGTTGGATCCACCAATTCCTACTCAAAATGTGTTGATGTTCCAATATGCATCCACCACACCTCATTTCTATGAAGCACAAGTCACTGGTCTATTATCCTATAATTTTTCATGAATTCGAAATTTGTTAAGTCCTTAGAGGTACAATGATGAATGTGGGTGAAAACTAAATTGGCCCTCACCAATAGTGTCCCAATATAATATCCATATGTATATGACTTTGTAAAATGAAAAATATATGAAAATAAATATAGTTATCACAACCCACTCCACGTATTTATTGAATATCCACAGGTATGAGATTTACCTAATTTAGTAAATTCAGAGGTGGGATGATTCACCCACTATCTAATCACAATATTAGAGAGAATGGTTCATCACACATCACCTTAAAAATAAGTAATACACCATTTCAAAAATCATTTCATCCTAGAGAATGAGGCATCACCAAACCATTTTCCACAACTATTATCCACACTTACTGGCTCAATGAACCCCACAAAATTTTTTCTATTATGGATTACCCTTGAAAAGTTACCAGAACATTCCATAAGTCATAAATAAACAACCAAGTGACCATGATTTATTACTAAGCCTTACCCATTTTCCATGATGTATTCCATATTTATGATATGAATCCCACTCCCAATAAATTATTACGGTCACCTCTCTATTTCCATAGAAACTAATATAATATCCCTAATCTGGTCTAATTGTTAATTCCATCACCCTAAGATGATAATATATGGAGAATAGTTCCAAATATCTAGTAAAAAAATACTCACATGCCCTTCTATGTGAGCTCATGACCACAACGACCTTGTCTTATTATGAGAGACATCACTAACATCTTATGACCACATATGGAGAAACATAACCACTCCACTAGTGGTGAATGATATATCCCATCACACATGCTATAGAACCACATTTCTCCATAGTCACATGTTTCACACCTGTTATGTTCTTATGGAACCACATTATTCAAACATCTAATGATCCACTAATTTATAAAACATATCAACATTTAATTAAATCATTTAATCTAACAACCATGTAAAAATAAACCACACATAGCATAACCCATCAGTACACAGATTAAAAAACACCTAGACATCTCTCATGAATAATTACAACCACTATTTGTTACATTTTTTGTCACACAAATTACCTTACACATTATTATGAATCAAAAAATACATTAAAACACCTATAAAAAGTAAAATATCTAAGAACACCTAACATTCTATACATAAGATTCCACAGGCTGAATATCATGGGGAAATTCAAATCCAATTCAATGTAATAATAAAACTAGCGAAAGATACCTAAAATAAATATTTTTGTTGAAAGTAACCACAATAAAAAATGACCAAAACTATACAATGATAAATGAATATTCTTACTTTTAGTGACTCCTTATGATAGTCGAATCAAAGAATGTCCCACAACTGTTGAGAATCCCACTTGGGAAGATTGATGTATGAGATAAGGAGAATTGGGTTATCCTCTCTTTGCTTATTTCCTCAAATGAGGTTTATTACTCATTATAAAGATTAATTAAAGCAATTAATTAATGATAATAATAAAATAAAATTAAAATACTATTATGTAATTGCTATATAGATCATGGTGTGATGAATATTCCTTAAAGATAATAAAAAACATGACCTCATTTTCATGCCAAACTACCACATGATCCATCTCTTCAGGATATAATACTCCCCTTAGCTAGGGTTTCACTACAAAACCTTCACCAATTATGGTGCGATAAGATATTTGGATTGATAATTTAATCTAAAGAAAAAACTCACCATGTCATAATGACAATTTCTATGGATTGACTCCTAACTTATTGAAATAATTTTAGATTGATAACTAACCAAAACCTCAAATAGTAATTTACAGTCCTTGACAAATCTTGAAAAAATATCAAACAAGACTAGTAAAACATTGAACATAAACAAAGAAGATCCATATCATTATAGAGTGGACCAATAATTTGTTTGAGATATGCTGCCTTTTGGGGTTTAATATCTATGATAGAAGATCCATTTAAGACTTCACCAGATTGGAAAGACTAATGAGAACCCTGACCAAGAACAGGAGGATGAATGTGTGGTTCCATTATAAGAGAGTGAATTCTTATAATGTAATGTAATATTAATAACTGTACCAATTATAACCTTACCAATGATAATTAAGGTTTAAAAATTGTATTATTTTTTTACGAGTAAGAAATTCATTAGTATTGATATAGGATGGGTGAGTAGTCGCTTATGAGTCTAGGGATCTAAGGTAGCATGATCATAACTACTCTACACCAAACTTGGAGTTTGTGGGGTTGCACATTCTTTAAGATGTTGGCATCATTTATTATTAGTGATATAATAATGGTATACACTAATCATAACATTATAAAGGACATATTATCATATAATATCTTAAACCATTAGAATTAAAGGTTGCTAAATACCTCCAACCATTTGAAATTGAGATAATAAAAATTTATGGTAATGGGAATGTGTTAGATGATTAATTATGTATAAGGACTCAGGATTAGATTGTGAGAGTGGATATTAGTGAGTGATAGTGAATGCTACACTTTATAGAGATTAACCTTGTTATTAAGTATTTTTATGTAAAGGAAACCTTCATAGATTTGAGCATCATGACATCACTACATGATAGGGTATATTTTATTCATATGTAAAACCCAGACTAATGGATAATGAGGGATAACATATATAGTGGGGATCCAACCCCATAATGAACCCAAGATGTAGATGGGATAATAAATTGAAGATTTAGATTTGTGTCTATGAGGATCATGTGTGCGGAGATGATACAAGATTCACATGCCTCAAGATGTTTGATTCACCTAGGTTTAGACAACATATATCATGAAAATCATACGTTGTAATAGTGTCTTGGGATAAAGAAGAATATAGAATGGTTCATATAATTTTGTCTCACATATTGGTAGGGTAAGGATAAGAATAAAATACCCATTTTCCTTCTTCATCCTCTACCAATTCTTGAGTGGAAATGGGATGAGGTGAATATTATCATTTTTATAGGATTATTGAGGTCATGTTGAAGTAACCATATGATATGTGTCATTGTGTATAAAAATACTAAAGTGGTTAATTTTATACCATTAAAATGAAATTAGACTTTTGATAAGTTAAAGAAGATGTTTATAATGTAAATGGTTTGATTATAGAAATTGACAAGGAGAATTATATCATATTAGGATTCTCAACTCACTTCCAATTCCTAAAAGGCATTACAGTGAGCTTTGGGAAATTATGTAATGTTGATCATGATGTATCATACTTATAATGATGTGTAGTCTAAGAATAATAATAAAATGTAAAAGGAAATGATTTAAGTATGCATTGTAGATTTTATATGATCATGGGAGAGTCATTAGGTATTAGGGGAGTTTTCCTATAATTATAATTATTAAAATTCTACTTAGATAGAACCCCTCAAGGATTTATATGTAGTCTATATTGATATTTTATGTGTTGGTTAGAGGTAGAAGGAACATTTAATATTGGACCAACTATGATGAATGACATATCAAGGTGTATTTAGTTTAATCGTAGGTGGTTGGTCACAACCGAAAATATGTAACAATTACACATAGAACGAAAAAAAGTTGATCTTTATAGTTTTTCGTAGGTGATTGATTATTTTTCATTGAATTTTATATATTGGGAGACAACTATATTTTGGGGTAGGGAAAGCTATTGATATGATTTTTAATCCTTTTTAGAACTTTGATATGACCAATAAAATGGAATACCAAATATATATTCCTTATAGATACAGTATATTTCGCAATGTTTTATTTATATCTCATCATTAGAGATATCATCCCGTCCAATATGATTTGAATCAATGATTACGAGCTAGGGGATAATGCTTCATTTTAGAAAAAAACAATGTGTATAGTGGATCAATGAAAGAATATTTTTTTAGGGTATATTGTACCAATTTTATAAATAAAATGAAGATAGATATGTATCTAGGAGGTGAATTGGAAACAGAAGGTGTGCATGTGAGCATAAATAAAGATAATTTAATCTATTACCCCAGATGATGCATCTGAAAAAAAAATTATTTAAATGGATCAAATTTTTTAATAACCTTCACAAATTAAGGTAAGGATTTGATTTGATTTTTGTCAAACCGTGTATATTATTGTGACTTTAAACTGTTGGTGTGTCCTATAAAGGCTATTGGTCAAAAATAGATGAAATGGATTGGTGGGGGATAATCATTCCAGGATGATAGAAAACATCGAGTATTCAGTGAAATAATTTTTAGAACATAGTTTCCAAAATAGAAAAATGGGGCCTAATTGGTCCACTGTCCTCCTTATAAAACTTGGACAACACCCATTGGGGTATCAAATACACATTTGAATTTTATCGGTTACTTGATGTAAGTCTATTATGCTTTTTTATTTTTATTTTTACAATTAAATTAATGGTTAAATTTTTTATAAAATCACTCACCTCACCCCTCTTCCACTAAATATGAGAAGAGACCACACCTTCAATCATTATCCCCCCTTTCAAATTTTGGACTCTCCCTTCTTTGTTCTCAGATTTGATCATCACTAGTAAATTCGATATCTAAGGGTAAGACTAAAACATTCCAATATTATATTATGGTTATCTTATACTACATTTATATTCTTCAACAAGAAACCAAAATTTTATGGTTTTACAAATTATTAGGATTTCCTTTAATTGATCTTGATTCATTCAGTGATATTCAACAAGTGAAGTCATATGAATATAAAGTATTCAGATCCTATGTTTTCACCTGATTTTATATAAATTATATACATTATTTAGTATAGTGAGGTGGGATCACAATTTTTAATGGCTCAAAATCTAACTAAACTAGGTTCCTTATATGATGTGAGTCCAGAAAGGTTATTTACTGTTATTTTATGTAATTTTTGTTAAAAACTTTGATACTGCGGTTATTAATTGATATGTATTATATAGAAAAAGGTGGTATGTCTTTTAATGAGAACATATTGGGGGTGTATTTTGATGTGAAATGAGTTGTTAGAAATTAATATGTATTATAATGTGTTCACCGATTATGAGGAAATACATATGGAATAATGATTTTGTTAAACTTATATTAATAATAGTTTCATTAGTAAAGTAAATTTTATATTTGGGTTTAGTGTAATGTTAACCCTGATTCCAATTTGGTATATAGATTCTTTGTAATTATAACCATGTTTCTGCATTTGAAAATAGGTTGGGAATGATTCCCACCATTTCTATATTATAATATATTGTTTGTGAATTATTTTAACTATATTTTTCACTATGTATGTTATTGGATGTGTTTATAATCATATCTCTTGGTTTTTTACACAAATTGGTAGTGATTCTTAAAATGTATATTACTTTATATGTTGGGTTTCAGGATAACTATTTTTCATACTTGGTATATGGGTTGGGTGTGACACTAACCACTGTCTCATTGATTATATAGATTGAGTATAATTCCAACCTTGGTCATATTTTAATATTGTGTTGGGTGTATTAGAAACCAGGTTTTTATTTATTACTTGGATTGGGTGAGGATGAAACAATAGATTTTATATTTTATTTGGATTGGGTTTTATTGAAATCGCTCTTGTATTGGAATATGTGTTGGGTGTAATGCCCATTATGACAATGATTTTAGATTTTGATTGTGTTTTATGCTGCCCTTATTCCTATTATAGTATCATTGTTGAGAATGATTCCAATAATATCTCATGTTGTTATAAATATTTTTTGTCTTACCAATAATTTTTATTCTAGGTATATTAGTTGGATTTTACACCACTGATCTCCTTAGGTTCCATGGTTTTATGTTATGGTGGATGATATGCTAAACCACTATAACTTTTGTAGATATATGAATACTAATCCCAATTACTAACAAAAACATGTCTCATCACTTTGGGTAACTTGTTTAGCTTTTAAGGATGACATGGGTATTAATTATTGATGTTTATTTCAATCTAATAACACACATATTTTTTGGGTTTATTTAAGGCCATATTTGGCAGTGGCCAAATGAGTTTCATACTCACAAACTGCAATCGCACCTCAGTGTGGATGATGTCTTCATGATAATGGACATGAGGAAGAGAAAAGTGCCTATATATAATGGTTGTCCTCTATAGATGGTTGGATTATGAAATAAGATATGGTGGATCCTTGAATCCAAAATTTCTAGGCATCTCTATTAATTTTTCTATTTTGGATTATGTTTATAATATGATAAACCTATCAATATATCATACACTTTTTTTTATACATTGTATGAAATTATATTATGTTTATATTAAATTTTAGTATGTATTTTTTTGGGGTTTAATTACCATTATAATTTCCATATGATTACATTATATTATGGATGGTAATTCTTTTATTTATACTATTATTTATAGTCATCTAACAAAGGGTATAGTCTCCCCATGGATTAGATAACCCTACCAACTATGTAACGACCATTGAAATATGTGGAGGCATGCATGAGATTATCTCTCTCCCTGTCTTATGATTATTTAGGATGACTGGGCTAGGAATACTACAACATGAGATATCCAAGATCTAGTTTTCCAATGAGAGTATATAGGGGTAAATGTGTCTATGGGTAGAATATTAACAGTTCTAATAGTCACACTAGGTAATTGAAACCTAAATTTATTGTTATAAATGAGGGAAAATGTTTACATTATAGCATGTTAGTACCTAGAGATTGAATGGGCCAGAATACATAAGAGGGTGTAAGAAACTTTTTGGAGAGTCCACATCAAATATTAGTAGTATAAGATTTATTTTATATATTGAATTGAATGTGAAAAGAAATATATATTTTACATTAATTGAAAATATGTAGGAGTTAAAAACTAATGAATATTTCATTGATATGGATTGAAGACTTTCTTTCAGGTGATAAATAAATGGGTTATTACTTCAAGGAGGTGGATGCAATAAATTACAATAAAACTCAAATAGATCTGAATAAAATATACATATCATCATCTTATTGTCTATTATATGATAAGTGAATTTATTTGTAATAAATTATTTTGATGAATACAATGAGTTCTTTTTATACACATGGTTTGTGATTTATTTAATTTTATAACGTGGCATAAAAATAATGGTTAAAGAATGTTTTAATAGGAATATTTTCTATGTTTTTTGTTTAAATATTAGTGAAGGATCTCACATAACCTAATAGTGATCTATTTTGACAGATAAATTTTATTTTTATAATATTTTTCTAAAAACATAAGATACTATATATGATATGGATGTAAATATTACATATTATATATTCCCAAAAAAGGAAATAACTTTCATTTCTTATAATTAAAATGTTTGGGGTGTAGAATTATATTTGGTGGGAAAGAAAGATTTTAAGAGGTTAGTGGGAGTATGTTTAAACTTGGAGAAGTTGAAAGTGTAATAAAAATAAAAATATACTTGTTTAATTCAATGTGAAATTCATTTTATATCCTAATGTTGTTTAGGGTTTGTCTATAAAAAATTATCTTAACGTAAAGATCTACATTTGAATATGTTAAGAAATGATCTCAAATAAACTTTTGAATATAAATGTGCCAAGATGATTATAGTGAAAAAAGAAAGAGATCTATATATTTGATAAAATTAGAGTTATTAACATCAAAACATTGGATGTTTTCATGGAAAGTAGTCTGGATATTAAGTTTAAACAGTTTAATTTAAGGATTATGAATCGTAATCTCACAATTATTGAATTTTTATTAATATATATTAATTTATTAAAGGAGTTTAGTGATAATATTTACCATATTGTTACATGTTTATAATGTCATAATTTCATAGTGATGTAATGAGTTTAACAAAACCATAAAAATGTAAATAAAAAAGGTATATCTTGTGGTTTATCAGACGTGATATGATTAGAATGATACTTATAAAGGGTTCCATTAGTATTATTAATGTATTTGATGAATATATAAAACATATGAAATTATTCTAAAGGTATATCTACATGATCATTACTTCATTTTGGTTGTATATATTACATTACATGTAATGATAATTAACCACTAAAAACAAAACTTTTTGTAATCCCTAATTGATGGTTATCATGGAGTACTATAAGTTATGATGATATAAAAATATGAACATGGAATATAGTTCATATAATAATATAAAAATGATTCATATTGAAAAAAGTGTTTTATTTGCTCGATGTCCCACTACTTATACAACATGGAGTGCCATACACTATATCTTTATTACACCAAGGAAAAATGTATTATATCAATTAATCATTACCAAGTTTTGATAAGATTATTATCATGAAAGAATCATTACATTGGTACGACTCTTAT
Source organism: Viscum album (assembly GCA_963277665.1). Taxonomy (NCBI): domain Eukaryota; kingdom Viridiplantae; phylum Streptophyta; class Magnoliopsida; order Santalales; family Viscaceae; genus Viscum; species Viscum album. The sequence goes on along the minus strand of OY728141.1, from coordinate 1,479,937,415 downwards.
TTCATCATTGAGTATTTTATAATTCAGGGGAATGATGGTGTAAGTTGATAATCATGTCGTTAGTTGAGGTTTAACAAAGATCAGATTCATCATATCATATAAAAATATTGACATCAGATCCCTTAATTTAGATTAACTAAGGAAGAAAATAGACTAACCTAAATATGTTACATGAAATGTGTTTATTTGTAAATGGGGAATATGATGTACTCATCCAATTAGGTGAATGAAAAGTGATATGTTCATTAATATGGTCTGTTTATTCTCAGATAATCAAGAACATATGAGTAGGCTATATAAGATTTACATAATTTGTTTCACTTAGTCACTAAATATCCTAGACTCTGGGAATATATTATTATTCATATTTTATATGATACTACTGATGAATACAGATATATAGATTCAAGTGTTTGATGGAAATCACACCATATCCATTTATATCTTGAGTAAAAATGATGTTTTTATAGAGACATTTTTTTGTTTACAATTATAGATTTGTGAATTCTTATTTATTATCAGTTTTATAAGGACCCATGGGGCTATAATTTGTGTTTATGTAAATTAGAATGATATTTTATTATACAGTATCTGTATAAATCTCTATGAGTAACTCCATAATTATTTTTTTAGACTTATAAAATTAGTTTAATATAGATTTTTATAAGTTGTTACATATAACACAACATATGATGAAAATAAATTAAAACATCTAATATTGGATCTGGAGGTTATTCTAACAACTTTTTGGATTTGGCAGCAAATGTTGTCATATTTTATTTGTTATATATTAAAATTACACTCAGTATATGCAGATTTATAATAAGCTAGATGATCGAAAAATATATAATAAATAAATTATATATATATTTCCTAAAGAACATCATAATTTATTAGTAAATTAAATCATTGTGGAACATATAATATATATGATGTATAATTATATCATAGATAATGATTGAGTAATATCTTAAATGTGTAGAGAAATGTGAATTTTATGCCACTTCCAACACAATCATAATCCACTTTTATGGTAATAATATAATTAGAAAACTATTTTCATGATATTTAATTTAATTAACCATTATTTTATAGTGTAAAAAACATTATATAATATCGCATATACAATTTTAGTGTGTCATGAACTTGCGCAGATACCCAGGTAATCTGGTACCCAAACCGGCTCTGACAATGCCCAAAGGTGGTTCATGATTCCCATGGGTTGGTTACCAGAAGTTGATATAGGTAGAAAAAAGGGTATGTTTTTTCCATAACTATCATAAAATAGTGGAAAATAAACATCCCAAAGTAAAACAATATTTAGAAATATGAAAACATATGGAAAGGCAAAGTCTTACAATCCTTATGAAACAAGTGGACCATAACTCTATAGGCCACTATCATCACTGAAATTCCCATGCATCATGAACACCTGTCACTTCCAAGTGGTGCTTACCCTTTTCCCAGAACATTCATAACATAATCTAAAAATTCCCAAAGGAAATGAAAGGGTGTATGACATCTCATATCATTAATACACTTTATTTCATGTTTTATTATAGAAAATTACATTTAGTATAATCCAGAACATCATGAGGCATATAATCATTGGTAAATTAGGTACAAAGAACATCAAATTTATATATGGATGCAATTAAGTTACTAAAAAACCAAAAACATGGCCTTATATTCCACATATTCTCTAATACGGCATGGGTTTCCCTATGGATGTACATAAGAAAGGGGCGTGCTATAAATCCTAGTATGGTAACAATTAATGAATAACATGATTAATGTAATACATGTGTGTAAATACGCATATCAATAAGATATAAAAGTGGTGGAAATTTTAAATATGAACATTAAATCATGATATATGAGGATAACCTTAAGGAAACATTGGAATTTGGAAACAATATAAGACATGGTCTCATAAACATAAGCTAAGGAAGATCGTGAAGACATCAAAACATATTGTGTTTAGGATGACCTCCCATGATCCATACATAGAATATCATGAGATAAAAAAATTACCCAATGGTTTAGAATGATATATAATTCAAGGACCACCCTTCACTTTCATATCCTAAGCATGTGAAATTTTTCCACATAGATCACACAAAATAAGAATTTTTTCAACAATTTTAATCCCATGATAAAGGAGTGAAAGTTAATAACATGGATATAAAAAAAATCTTAAAGATAATTAATTCTATTTGAATATCCTTGAGTGTAAATATAAATGGGTATTCACCACAAAAATGATTGTCAAAAAAATCATAGGATAATTCTAGTAGTATAATGGGTGTAAATAATGGATTATGAATGGGGTTAATGAGAGTTAAACAGGTTTATCATTACTTATTAATAATAAATATAGTAATAGGTATGTGTAAAAACATATCATAACATGAAAAAATGTATATATAATGGCATGATATTTATAAGGTGATTGAAAATTGTGGAAGAGAGGATTCCTTACCATGAGATGACGCTTAGAAATGCTTTGGATGAGTTAATTAAGTTTTTAGGGTAACCCTTGGAGGGATATATAAAATAAATGGAAGAAAATTTTCATTCTATAATGGTTTCTAGTGAAGATTAATGGGATATTTTGTGGGTTTATATAGAAAAATTAATGGGGGTTCTATATTTATTTCCATACATTGGTTTTTGACTCTATATAAAAAATTAATCAGGACTAGAAACCATCCCCCAGATATTTCCTAATGTTTCTATAAAAGAGTGGTTTTATTTAATTATTTTATATCTTGATGATGAAAAATAAGTTAAATAACACCCTTGGTGATGTGTAAGTGATTCATGTTTATAAAGAATTGATTTTTAAACCTTAAAATATAATATAGGTTTTAGAGGATTCATTAAGGGTTTATAAAATTAATAAAATAACATCAAAAAAATATAATTAAAATTTAGAACTCATTTTTGGTCATGTATACTCTTAATAATATTTATTATATCACTTTTTTTCTTTTATGATGTCATAATACACATAATATATTTTTACAGTATTTATTTTCAAAATAAATAATCGATTATATATAAAATTATTAAAAAATCATCATTGGATAATTTTAAAATGTGAATTTCATAAATAATATTTATTTCATTCAAATAATTCTATGAAATTTAGAATTTACCTTTTTAAATAAAAAACCTCATTCATTGAAAAATATCGGGTTTTTTAAAATAATGATCTTCCAACCCATATACAAAATACAGTCAACTTTTTAAAATTATTTAATAATATATATTTAAATAAATATTATTTAAAAATAACATTTTGATAACAAAAATTTATTTTTAAATTAATCAATACATCATAAAGAGTTCCTTGATTGAAACTATATATTTCCCAGAAATACAATTTCGGTTTCAACGTATTAAAATATAATTGTTATCAAACTCATCATATAGTAATTTAAAAATTTATATAAAAGTAAAAAAATATAAATATTATTTAATTTAAATAAAATATAAAATTTCAATTTATTAGGGTCTAGATACATAGATATTTATTACAGCTATGAATTCTATAATGGTAAGTTTCTACGATAGGAGGAGCCTCTGATCGGTGGGCTCCCACTCTCCCAAGGCAGCTTGGGTGTCTCCCTGCATCTCCTTTTTCAATCCCCCATCCTGCTTCGGTCCACAGCGGCTTCTTACGTGGGAGCTCAGTATGGTGCATCGTCGGCCCTGGATCTCATCGTCCTCGGAACTTCAGTGGATCGACGATCCTCGGTCTTTGGATTCCAGGTTTTGGTTGACAGCGTGCTTTGGTCTTCGGCGGTGATTCCCCCAGGAGCATGGCATGGCTCAGCGCTTCGGCTTTCATTTGTGTGGACCGGTGCTTCGGCTTTCAGTTTGCACGTAGATCTTGCCGTGATGAGGTTGTCTTGGCTCTCGACGGCTCCGATGTCTCTGGTGGGGTTTGTTGCAAGTTCCAACGTGGCTCGGGGGAGGGGGGATCTCTATCTTCTGGTCTTTCGGTGGAGTTTTTTTCATTGCAATGTGATTTCTGCATTGGTTGGTTGGTGATGTTTTGTTTTATAGATTGCGGTGGATGGTTTGTGGTGTTGTTAGTGCTGGAAAAGAATTGGATTTGGTTCTACGGGTTCCTCTCCTACTTTTGCATTGAGTCCATCCAATTTTTCATCGAGAGAGGATTCTACTTTTTCTTGATTTTATCAGTTTCATCCTAGAGTCATGCTTCTGGTATGGGCATCTTGGTTCCCCTCCATAGTGTTGTTCCTTGCCGTATTTGTGGGGCCTTCCATCCCTGGGTGGCGATGGCCTGACATCCTGCAACCCAGAGGGCCTGCCCTTTGGTTTCATGTTGTTGTGGTGTCGAGAGTGGCTTGTGGAAACGGTGTGGAGGGACTTCTTCTGTCGTCAGCGAGGTGTTATTCAATTTATTTTTGATGTTTCAATGCAGTTGTTTTACTTGATCACTAGGAACTGGTCCTAGAAGAGGTTTAGAGTTTGCGGTTCACCGATGCATAAGTATTCAGAGATGGATGTTATAGAGGGTATGGTGAGAGCCATCGGATTGTGCCTGTGCTTTGACACATTACACTTTCTTGCTGAATAGCCACGCAACGGTGGAAAGCTACATCATGATTCATACACTGGGGGAGGGACCATTCTAAGTTTTCAGTCTGGGTTTATTTTCCCACATTCGGGTTGTGACTTGTCTTAAGTCTATGATGTTTAGGTTTCCCTTACATCCCTTAAAAGGGATTTTCTTTTTAATAATAAAAAACATTTAATGCCTTTGGGCCATTGGATGCTAAGTTCTACGATAGTGCATTATTCTTAGGTTTGTTCAACGAACATGGTTTCAGTTCCAGTATCATGATCATAAACATGTCTTGTAAATGGTTTCAATTATGCTTTAGTTGTTTAATCATGGAAGATGGTTGGTTAAGGGAAAATATCATAGATTTAATATCCCTCTGAATCTCTGATAAATGGGTTTTATAGGGTGTGATCCCTCTGGTTGAGGCCATCACTTCTTTTGTTTATGTCAACTAGAATTTATCATAATACTTAACATACTTATCTTTGTGGTCACCTTATATCAACTATATTACCAATGGATATTATTATAAATGATCAATTAAATATGATAGATGATATAATGGTACCAAAATAACAAATGTAAAAAATGTTTTTTCTAAGACAATGTTACTTGAAAAGTAAATTTCTCATTAAAAATGGGAGTTTCATTTATAAAAGTTCAGTTCATTACATTATTCCCATTTCAGTTGTTTCTCCCATAAAAAATTCAATTCATAAACTAAAATATATGTTGGAAATAATGTTTCACTACCTCTTTCAATTCCCATGTTGCTTCTTTAAACTTGTGGTTCTACCACAAAATATTGACCAGGTTAGTTGTCTTGTTCCTCAGAACATTGTCTCTATGATCTAATACCTTTATTGGATTTTCCATGAATGAAAGATCGTTTTCCAATGGTACCACCTATCGATTTAGTACAGGTTATGGGTCCTATTTATACTATATTGATAGGGATACATGGAAAATATTTGTTACTTAAGATAGGTTGGTTTGGTGTTATAGATGATTGGTCACCACTCTGATTTTATCATGGATCTCAAAGGGGATAATGCATCTAAGACTAAACTTTATCATTTTTCAAATGTGAGGTATCTATTCCATGTTGATATATAAATGAACACTATTATCTATAACCTCAAACTCTATGTCTCATAGACAAATATCTACATAGATTTTCTGTATACTTTTTGAGTATTTTATATAATTTTGAATGGTTTGACCCTTATCCATTATCTCTTGGATATATTTAGGTCACACCAGAGTCCACTCTCCAACATTATCCCAGCATGTTGGATTCTAACACATCTTCCCATATAGATCCCCATTAAGTTATATTTGAATGTTATAATTGAAAATGTTGTTATATAAGAACTACAATAGGGGATGGTGTTTATCACAACATCCTTGGAAATCGATTGAACATTATCTCACAATATCCTCTAGATTTTGAATGGTTTTTTTTCAATATGAGCATCCATATGAGAGAGATAAATAGTGTTGAATCTTAGATTTCTATCCAAGACTTCCAGAAGGATTTTCTTGAACCTTTAGGTAAACCTCATATCATGATCAGATAAAACAGAGAGTCGAACTCAATTAAGTTTCAACACATCCTTTTTTTATATCTTGTTGATTTGGTCAACAGATAAATTTCCCTTGTTATAAATAAAATTCATTGACGTGGTATAGTGATCCACTACCATATATATGTAATTATTTTAATTAGGTGTTATGGGGAGTCCTATATCAATATCCATCATTATTTTTCTAGTTTTTATACTAGTATGGGAAATTATTGCATCATACCCTTATACTTAGGTTGTTAATCCTTGACTTGTTGGCATGATAAACATCATGATAAAGGTTCTTCAATCATTATATTCATGTTATCCCACCTAATGTTTTTATTTCAATATTTATAAATCATAGTGCTTCTAGGATGACTATAAAAGGATGATTTATACACATCCTCAAGTAGTTCCCTTAGTAGTTATGGTTTTGACGGGAAACATATCTGGGTTCCAAAACATATAAACCCATATTTAGATAATTTTATCTTCAGAATATTCCCAGATGTTTTAGTATCACCTCATCATCCTTCTGGTCCTCTTTTATCTTCTCATGAAAAAATGGTTGAGAAGTTATTTCGGAAAGGTATGATGGATATCCTTTTATTATTCCCATAAACATAATTTTTAGGTTCACAAACATTAGATCCCTTGCAATCCTAATCTTTAAGAGTGTTATGGGATCATTTCTTCTTAGAGAATCTTCCACATTATTTAGTTTCCCATGACGGTAATGGATTTAACAATCTTATTCCTTGATCATATCTAACCACAGAAAGTGGTGCTTATTAATCATTATTTGGGTGAATATATACTTGAGTCTTTTGTGGTCCCTATATTTTTCACACGTCACCCCGTATAGATATTGTCCCCAAATCATTAATGAAAAGATCACTAAAACCAATTCTTGATCATGTGTAGATAGTTTACTCATGTATATCTAATTGTTTAGAGGAATAGTATATAACACTTTTATCTTTTTTGAGTACACAACCCAATAAATTTTTAGACACCGCTATTTAGGTCAAAAATAATTCCCCACTAGTGGTTAATGTGATAACATGTGAAATGGATAACCAATTTACAATCTTTTTAATACTCTCTTCACATTAATTTTTCAAGAAATACCTGGCACCCTTCTTAGTTATATTGGAGAGTTTTCTTGTAAATATTGAGTGTTTTATCACAAATCATTAATAGTTCCAATTCAATCCTTTGAAATTGAATATTTCTATAAAAATGATGTCTTTTTATATCCTTAAATTTCCTTATTTTTTGGAAGATCCAGAAATATTCATTTTAATGTGATAAAATTACCCATGAAAGTTACATTCTCTAACAAGATAATGTATTTAATATATTCCACATATAAATTATCTTTTTATGAAGTCTTCACTATAGAATTCAAATAATCCTCATGTTTCTCCTTAAATTTAATTCATATAAGAATATTTGAGTAATATAATACCACAAATATTTCTAGGTAATCCCTAAAGACTCTATTGAAAACGTAAATAAATATTTATTGAGCATTAGTGAGTCCAAAATGAAATCACTAAAAACTCATCATTCACATACCATGTTTAAAATGAATCCTTGGGCGGTATCCTATATATTTACCCTTACATGATAATATTCTGAACAATGTTCCATGTTAGAGAAGTAATAGGCTCTACTTAGATGATATAACAAGTCCTCCATCCTTATAAGATGATAATTTTTTATCATGATCCTTTTGAGCTCACGATAATTAATATAAGGGCGCATTGACCCATCATTATTCTTAAAAAAGTGAAATGATGCAATCCATAGTGAAACACTTGGGTATATAAAACATTTATTCATATTCCACTTTAGTTTATTCTTCTTATCCCCATGTTTGAAAGTGTCTATTCTATATCTTTGATATTATAAAGGATCTTGGTATAAATAAGAACTCAACCTGTATACTGGGAGGAAGACCAGCCAATCCTTTGAGAAACACATCAGTGAATTACCTCATAGTGGACATATTTCAAGGATAATATTTTTGATACTCTCAATCATTTGAGAAAGATAACCATTATCACAAGGAAATAACATCAATTATTTATATGATGATAGTAAGTGAGATTTATCATCATATTCTCACTTTTATAGAATGAGATGATGATTCAGGATAGAGAGGTTGATATCACTTAGTAATTTATGTTGGCTATATATAAGAAAATCCAGTCTATAGAAAATATTTCTTAAAATTATTCTAAAAGGAATATTATAATGTTTTCTGGGAATTTCATCCAATAAATTTGGATAGAGTATGAGTTATATACTTTGGATACAATAAATTATCCATTCAATATCTTCATTGATAACTCAACTACCATGGTTGGAGGTGGTGTTTGAATTATTTTACTAAACTTATTTTATTTGAAATAATGCGTTGAACCAGAATAAAAATGTATACTCATTGGTCTTTAATGAATTACTATCATAACTATCAATACATAATTGTCTTGATCCACCTAAATTTTTTTGACTTCAAAATCTCACCATTCCTCTATAGGCACTATATGTTTTTTTCCCCAGTTTTTTTTCAAAACCCTTGGCATACTGAATTGATTCTTATAGTTTCTCTGTTCTTTAAGGTTCTATAATTGGGCAATAAGAAGAGGGTTGGATAGATAATTCTTTTAATCCATCAACTTGGTGGGTTTCTTCTATAGATAATCACTATCTAGGAACCCATCCTTCCCACACAAAATGTATATTTTTTATCTCATTTAGGAAATTTATGTGATTATTCTTCCCGTTATTTTGACAAGTGGGGTGGTGTAATTTCTTTCCCTGAAATATTTCTCCATCACACAACTAAAATTAAATTTTATTCTAAATTTTATGTATCTATATCCAATATACAATTGAGATTATCTAATAACAATTTCAGTTTTGAGGGAATATTATACAGTTTCCTCACAACTGTCAAAGTACTAAATGGCTAAGAAGTTTTGTAGACTCATATTTTACCCCTAAAGAAGCAGTCAACATTAGATTCAAGGCTAATAAAAAATCCAAAGGCGTATTATTTAGGTATTTTGATGTTCTTATCATATTACTTAATTGATTTACCACCCTAATCCATGAGGCTAAAGATGTCCTTATCCATTTTTAGTAAGTGAGTGAGAAAAATATTTTTCAAAAATATTTTATAGAATTAATTCCACTCAAATACTTCGATATCCTCCCCATGATTTTTATTTTTGACCAACATCCACCATTTTTAATATTTTCATTTCATACGATAAAAAACATGAACAACCTTCTCTTTGTCAAATAATTGAATCATAAAGAATATCGTTTCAATGAAGTTGATCAATTATTCCATGATTAATGGATCAGAAGATCCATTGAAATTTTCTGGCCTTTTTCACATAAAGTTCTCAATAGAAACATGATATTTCTTTAGAGGATTACAACATTCCTCTTGATTCAGGTTTCAATTCAAAATCAGAGTCAATTTAGAAAGTATTGTCATGAAGTTCATGATTCTTGATCCCACTTGGTTAGACATCTCATTTGTATTATCATCACATTTCCCCTCAGATTGGTTGTAGACTCAGTTCCTCCTATTTATAACCATCAATAAGAGTAAATGGAAAATTATAGATGATTATTTTAAACTATGAAACACATAAACATGAAAACATTAACATTAAAGAGATACCTTATAAATGAAATATATTCCTTAAACTATAATTTTTTATTTCTAAAAATATTTTTGTCCATGATATATTTCTTAATTTTAAATCATATGGGAATTTTATTTTATTCATAATGGATCATAATGGGATTGTAAATTTACTAAATTATATAACCTAGGAGTATCAAACTAGGTCCTAAGAAAGGTCTATTATTATGCACCAAGTGATGATCAATTCCATATTAATTCACCCTTTTAAGGGATATTACCCCTAGGTACAACTATTCTAGAGCCACACCCACATATAGAATCTAGAATGGGATGTATTTTCATTGAAACAAATTAATATATAATTTAATAAAAATTATAGATGTTTTTCTAGGTTTAGTATTATCTCTAATAATTTCAAATGATCCTAATCTAAAAAATATTTAAAATTACTTTGATAAAAATAATGACAACCCATGTCTTAATAAACTTTATTTCATGATATATTATATAAAATAACACTTAGTGCATCCCAAAATATCATGACGGCTAGTTCATTTGGTAATTTACCTACATATCTGATTAAAAAGATACATGGTTACAAAAATGTAATTAAAAACACCAAAGCATGGCCTTAAATTTCATTATTCCTCTAATACTATATGGTATAACCTATGAACATAAATCATAAAGGGGTGTGATATAAAGGCCAATAAAAAATAATAAAATTATAAAATAATTAATATAATACATGTGAGTAAATAAGCATATAAATGATACATAAAATGGGTGATAAACATAAAAAATAACATCAAATAATTATATATCACAATAACTTGAAGGGAACATAGAGATTTAGAAACAATATAAAACATGACATTATAAAAATAAGTCAGGCATAACTACCAAGAAATTATAACATAGTGTTCTTAGGATATCCATCTATGAACCATACCTGGTATCTCATCATATAAAACCATTACCCAATTAATTAGAGGGATATATAATTTCAGTCCACCAATCACTTTCATACCATTTACATGCATAAGTGTGTCACATAGATCATACAATAGAAGGATATATTTTTTAAATTTAGACCCCATTATTAAGGAGTAAAGGATAAGTACATGAAAATCCCCAATAAAATAAGAATTTTTATAATTCTTTGAATACCCTTGAGTGGAAATGGGGATGGGAATTCACTACACAAATGTTTTTCAGGAATAATCCTAGGATAATTGAGATAGCAAAATGGGCACACCATATGCTTTATAGAATGGGTGAATTAGAATGAATTGCATCTCTCGTCTATTGGGAATCAGAATTATAGTCAATGTTATGTGTAAAAACATATCCAAACATGAAGAATTTTAAATCAATAGGCATGATATAAATAGGTTTCTTAAATAAAGAGGATAAGAAGTGGATCCCTTACATGGAGAGGACGCTTCAAAAATCATGGGAGGAGATTCTTAAGATATTGAGGGAATCTTGAGAGGTATCTAAAGGGGGAATGGAAAACTAATTTCATGATATATCAGTTTTTAATGAAGATGAATGAGAGGTTGGGTGGGTATATATATGAAAAGAGATGTGAATTGTTTTTTAATTTCCAAATATAGGTTTGGGTCTCTATAACATATATTAATCCAAACCACAGACCATACCATTGTGTTTCCCATAGTTTCTACTAGAGGGATGGATTTGAATTTTTTTATAAGGATAATAAAAAAAACAATTCATATCATTTCCTAGGTGATGTGTAAGTGATACATGTTTATAAGGAATTTATTTTAAAACTAAATATAATATAATTTTTTGAGGATTCATTGCGGGTTTTAAAATTTATAAAATATATTCAATAAAAATTTAAAGGGAAAAGAAATTTTTTTCATTGATACTCTTTACAGTATTATTACATAACTATATGGATTTTAGGATATCATATTACACACCATATATTTATACTTTATTTAATTTTTTCCTAAAAGTTCAGTTGTCTCTAAAATAATAAAAAGTTTACCATTGGATAATTTTGGTGTGATGATTTGAAATATTCTTTTTATTTTATCCAAATAATCCTGTAAATTTTAGAATTTAAACATTTAAATCAAAATCACTGTTTATATGTTTTATTAGATATAATAGTTTTCTAACCCTTATAAAATTTACATTTGAGTTTGTAAAATTTTGGTATCATTCATATTTAAATAAATAGTATTTAATTATAATTTTTTATTAAAAATGAAAAAATATTAAAAATTATTCATTCCATAAAGAAGTGTGTCTTGATTTAAACTATATATTTCCTAAAAATAAAATTTAGGTTTCATCAAATCAAAATCCAATTTTTATCAATCTTTTTATCTAATCATTTAAAAAGAAATAGTAAAAATGGAAAAAAAATATAATCATATTTTAATTGAAATAAAATATATAAATTCATACTATTTTGGTTATATATATATATATATATCTTAATTACACTAGTGAATTCCCTAAGGTAAGTCGGGTGACAATGATATTTTCTTCAAGCGGTTTAGTTAACAAGGTTTGGGATGTGATCTCGATGAGATTGAACTTCTCCTATAAAAGTTTTAAATAATTATTTAGTTATTGGGTATCATATTTGGATTGGTCAAGGGAAACACAATGATTTTATCTCCCTCATAAGATCTAATAAATGGTCTTTATAGTGTATGATCTTATGGGATGATGTTGTCTCTTCTTCCATTTTAGTTATTTGTACTTTATCATGACCCTTAATATATAAATCTTAATGGTAACTAAACAATGAATATATTATCAAATTTTTTAATGATTAACAGAGTTTTAAATATTATATATTATATAACGTCCCAAAATAAAAAAAATTAGTTTTCGTGTTTTTTATAAGTACATTACTTTATAATACATTTATTAATTCAAAAAAAGAAGATTTTGTTTCAAAAATGTGTGGCTAATTATAGGGTGTGAACTAAATAACCTGGTAGTATCTCCCTATGTGTTACATAATTAGTACACATACAATAAACCAATAATTATTCAAATTAATAAATGAATTCGTTATAGGGAATTTCATTATTTCAATCAAAATATTTTTTTGATATCAACTAGATAGAATCTATATAAAATATAGATTAAATAATAACTTTTATGAAGTCTAAAAGATATGACGAAAATAGTTATATAATCATTGGAATGAATTAATCTATTGAAATCTAAGAAACTTGTTCATAATCTATACAATTATTTATTTACATGCTATAGTATCATCACAAATCATGTTTCATAATTATGTCTTAGTTTGTGTGAAAATGTCCCTAAGATTTGGATATCACAATAGAATTAATCAAAAAACTATTAGGTAAAATCATGTTGAATAAGTTTTACATAGAGTTAAAATCCATAGTCCATTACAAGGGAGTCATACTCCAAACATTCTAGTTATAATCACCAACTAACTACCCAAAATAACATGTTATATAATTAGTCAATCAATCATAGAAAAATAATTCAATTCAATTCAATTCATCATTTATGGTTCTAATTCCCAATTTAATGCTGAACATTACAATTCAATAAAACAACCAGAATAGTGGATTTCATGATGTTCATGTCATTCAAATTCAACATTCATTTTAATCCATTTTTCTCGATAATCAACATCAAAATATTTCATGCCATATTTTATCCAATAAAAATGTATTGTCAAATCCCTTGAAAATAGGATTTATTTCAAAAATAAATATCTTTTAAAATCAATCACCAAATTATCTGAGTTAATTTTTTTTTAAAAAGTTGAGAATAAATTTCAATAATGTAAGAAATCAACGTTTGAATTTCAGGGAAGAGCCTTATAGAACCATAAAAATTTATCAATGATCAAAATCTATCCCCCACAGAAATACCTGATAGAGAGATGATTGTGCAAGATATTCAGAAGTAAATCCTAGAGAATAATCAAACACATCCACCAATACTTAAATATGAGTATCAGAGAGGTTAGAGGAACCAAAATTCTTCTTGGGAGCCTCTAAACCCACATGGTCATATTTGAGTAAAGTGGGAGATGCTTAAGATATAAAATGGGGGTTCAAGAATTTATATCTAGAAATAACATCCCACAGAGTGACACATGACACCAAAAAATAGAAGTTCTAAAGGAATTATAACAAATTTTATTAAAAGATATTATTCTATTGTCACACATGATACTATGGAAGACCTAGAATTTTATTTCACAGTCACCCCTGGTTAAGAAGTCCCCGAAAAACCATGCCATCAACCGTGCAAGGTTTTCATTACCATAGGTAAGGCTATTGATTATACCACTCACCAAGCTAAAATAACCCAAAAAAATAGAATAATAATTTTAAAAACTATCTTGGGGATTAATGGTGTAGTTTATTCTCTATGTCAAATCTATGGAGTATTCCATTATCTAAGTCATAATAGTGACTAAATTAGTATAACTATGAATTTTTTTCATGCTTAAGTCTGATAGTCCACACAACATCCATACAAAAAAATTTAGAACCTCAAAAAATGGCTATTCCGTTACCACACTACTTTCCACACCCCCAAAATATATCAAAACTCCATATATCAGACCATAAAAATATCTAAAAACTCACCACAAATATCAAGAACCACACCGACACAATAGTTTATCAAATAAATGGAATAAGATGACCTAAAAGATGGTATCAAAAGGTTAAAATATCCTGAACAAAAACAATTTATTCACCCATAAACCACGTCAAGAATAATCCATGTCAAAGAGATAAGGCCACTACTCTCTCATCAATTCCTCACACTCTAATGAATTATATAAATTAGAATAGTGAAGCTATAAAACTAGAACCAAATGTATATCTATCCCATGAAGAACCATTTCTCTATAATCGAAGATCAAACTAGATTTTCAATAATAGATAAATTGGGGACTTAATCAAGGTCTTCATAGATTAATAATTTACATGGGACCTAGATACACTTTTGAAGCTATAAAATTTGAAGCATGTTATGAATCAATGTCTACTTTTGTTGAAATTCCAATTTTCAATCTGTTCAACAACGTCAAAAGGTCCCACAAATATCAGCACATGATTTCACTATTTACTAAGATGAAAGTGACCCACACAATGTTAAAATTTAAATACACCTGGTCACCAACTGAAAATTGTAAAAGGTACCTACAATGATCACCTTAATATTTCTACATTCTCTTTTCTGATACTAATCTATAATTAATCTTCATAATATTTTCCACTATCTATTAGGAATAACAACATACAATAAATGATTTTTAACCAATGTTTGACAAATACAATGGATATTTTTGTGGTTTCCATACAAGGCCACAAAAGTTGCCATCCAAATTGAATAACAGTAACTGTTGTTATAGGAAAACTCAAACAGACCCAAGTGGCTATCTAAAGCTCCACCAAATTCTAGTATGTGAGCCCAAAGCTTGTCTTCCAATTATTTTATAGCTCATTATATCTGTCCACATATCTATGGATGATAATAAATTTTAAAATTCAAATGGGATTCTAATGTCTTCTAGAGGACTCTCTAAGAGCGCTCATAGAACCTGTAATCCTTATCAGAGACTATTATAGATAAAACTCCATCTAATCTAATAATATCTTACAAGTATAGTTTAACATAGTCCTAAACTTTGGTTCCATAATATAGGTAATAATGTTATATTATTTTGTCATATAATCAATTACTACCTATATTTGAATCTTCTATCATGGGATACAAGGAATCTTAACCATAAAATCCATAAAAATCTCATCAGACTTTAAAATTGGCATAGGAAGGGGATGAAGAAAACCTAAAGGTTTCTAGTTCTTGGACATGACTTGTTGACATGTATAATAGTGTAAAATAAATTCAGTGATGTCTCATATCATATATTGTCACAAAAATAATCATTTATATCCTAATACATATCCCAACATCTAGGTTTCAAAGACCATTAATAATTATGGAAATTCTGCATCACTATTCTTCTTACAATAAAAGGTACAACATACTAATTCTTAAAGTATAGAATACCCTTAGAAGAGATAGACCACTCATATTTGGTCTCCCAAAAATAAAAAGTGTCCCTAAAGACACATAATTTATCATCAAGATTCAACTCTTAAATAATCATCTCAAGATGAGAGGAGGTTAACTGAATGATTACCAAAATAATCTTGATCTCATCATCCCAAATTTCCATGTGAATGAATGCAATGAGAGCCTTGAAATTACACTATGATTATGATTCCTTTATAGAATAGGTTCGAAATTACCTACTCAAGGAATTAACAATGACACTCCCCTTACCTGTGGTATAGGATATGTTGAAATCTAATGACTATTGGTAATCCCCATCGCATTTTATGAATATTATATTCATTTGCAGAGAAGATATAACTCTATATTTTTTTACTAGAATTGATGGTAAAACA
Organism: Viscum album; assembly: GCA_963277665.1. Lineage (NCBI taxonomy): Eukaryota > Viridiplantae > Streptophyta > Magnoliopsida > Santalales > Viscaceae > Viscum > Viscum album. The sequence continues at coordinate 1,479,921,104 of OY728141.1, read as the reverse complement.
TTAAAGAAATAGGTAATTCCACCCACGGTTAAGATCATGCATCATGACTATGACATTTATATCGAATTTAAGATATTTATTCTCATGTTTCCAAAGGAATTGGGAATCATTATCTTTTATGTGATCTTCCTACATGAGAATGTAGCCCAAACCTGAACCGTAGGTGTTAGAAAATACCACATATCCCTCCTAGCCTCAATAAAACTCAAAACTGGTGTATAAGTCAAAATAACTTTCATTTTAAAATAATAATTCTTATATTTCACACATCATAATAACATTACTCTTTTCTTAGTGAGAGAGGCCATCAGAGAAGCCAGCTTCAAGAAATAATTTATAAGTTTGGGGTAATACCAAACTAATCCATAGAATTTTAGATACTGATAACATTATGTAGCTATTCACATGTGATAATAGCATCCAAATTCTCAATATAGAATAAAATACCATTTTTTGGAGACCAAATTTATGAAAAACATTACATACCAAATCCAGCATCTACCCTTCAATAGATTGGCATAATGTTAGTAATCTCTCAAATTTCTAATGATTCTCTCGGATGATGCACATGGTCTTCTGTGACCATATATTAGAATAATATTTAATCCATAAATACTATAATTAATGATTCAAGGTACTCAGGTAATATTCCACAATCAACCCTATAAAAACTAAATGAGTGTTGGTTTTACTGAAATTCATCATAAGGTACTCATAATGGGAAAACCTACTCTTTAAGGTGGTGTTCCGGATATTGTATTTTTTTCCTCTCAATTGTTGATAAATAAACCAATGATCATTTTTCATGAACCACTTTACCCCTTTAAATTGGTTAATCAAATCATAAATCCATGGAAACTTATATTTTTTTACCATATATTGATTTAGTTTTCTGTAATCAACATAGAGGTGAAGAGACCAACTAATTTTCGTTACAAAAAGAGCACGCACCACCCATGAGGACACACTTGGGTATATAAAATCTTTATCCAAAAAAATACAATAGATTCTTTAAGTGTTTTAGTTTAGCGGGTTTTATATGTTATAAAGGAATAATTATTGGTTGTGTACTTCATACCACATCAATAGAAAACTATACTTTCCTTACTAGAAGAAAACCAAAAAAGTAAAATGAAAACATGTTGGAACACTAAATGAAAACTGGAGGATGATTTCAATTCTATTATTATCACTCTAGATTAAAAAACACATATACTACCCAACACATCACTTGAAAAGGAGGTCCATCTTGGGTCAAACATGGATCCCATTATCCTAGGAAGACACAACACACCTTTTTAGGTTATTAATGGAGACACACCAAATATAGTAGTCATTGGAATCTTTATTGGAAATCAACCAATACATACCATGAATGAAATCATGTAATTTGATTTTAATGATAAGAAAATCTTAGATGAGATCTATCTTTGATACGTATAAGACACAATAAGGGAATATGAGACCCTTCACTTTCATTCATCCAAGGGTAAAAGGAATATATATCACATAAGGAATATATGATATAGGAAGGTTAAAAAAAGAGTTAATGTGAATGAATGTAATTCAACAATACCAAATAAAGTAGTCACTAAAGATAATGTTTTAGTGATTATACCTCTCAATGTCACTAGACCCGCATTAGCTTCCTCTAAAGACTCTACCACTTCATAACGAAGAATTAATCCAAATTACAGTGTATAGAACCCCTCTGATCCAAAAGGATCATATTTTAATGCATTAATTTTATGTTTTAATGATACTGTTCTATTGATAAGGGTATAAAAGATAATATTGAACTTCAATAGTTGTCATGATCAACCACATGAACCATAAATCTTTGGTTCCATAGTATAAAATTAAATTGAATTGCCAACGTTTCCACACTGAAAGAATGTCAACGTGACTTTTCCATACATAAAAAAAGGTCTGGATCATTCTTGCTATCAAGATCCACTGAAAACCTCACCACACTTCATATTTCAATTAAATGAACTAATTGAACTATGAATTTAAGAAATATGAACTCCCACCAATGTTGTCTTAAAATACTAATAAAACTAAAAAATTAATGCTTTATCCAGCACATCAAAGTAATATGTGATATTTAATTTGAATAGTATGATTATATATTAGTTCAATGAACTATTAAAAATATTCATTCCTTTAGTTTATCAATTCGCACCACCTTGGGAGAAAACTAATCACGTTCATTAAAACAATTTGAATAATGATTCATGGTCTTATAACTCTCTTATAGGTTAATAAACTCCATAGGTATGTCCAAAACCATTGGATCTATATAATGTTTTTATAAAGAGGGATCTAATGTCTTTACACTGCAATTGTTCAATTTTATTAACTGTGACCATTAAATCCCATCACATCCAACTCGGCCCTTAAATAATTAATGTATCACACTAAAACTCTATATCTTATAGAAAATCTATGAACTAAAAGAGAATATAAATAATTATAAACCAATCCTATAACTATTTAGGATTGTTAGATCCTTAGAGTGGTGGTGGATTCTTGAAAATAAACTTCTATGAATGAACTTTGGATTCATCCCTTCAAGGTTACACTACCAGAGAATGAATGGGTACATGTGCAGATACTTTTCCTAAGGATTTTAATACAAACACCACTATCTCAATAATGTTATGATAAAAAGGATGGTTCACATGTAATAGATCATCAAAAGATCCTCTTGAGTTCAGTTCAAATGTATTATTGGGGGCATGGTACTACAAAACATCAATAAGAAACAAAAAAATTTCAGCAATGGTACACAAATCCTAAAATCAATTAATAGATACATTAATATTAATTTCATCAAGTAAAATTTAACTTTATGATATTTCAAAATAATGAGATTAAATTGGGAAAAGACTAGTATCGGATTCATTTATTCCTCAAGGAAAATATTTCCCAAACACCCATGGTGACTTAGGGATTTATACTATGATAGAAGGACATATTATCAATATAAAATATCCATTATGTCCTAAAAATACTCCCTAATATCAACAAGCACATCCAAAACTACATAATGAAATCAATGAAAGATTTACTACCACCCTTTGATACCATTTTTTCATGAAATAGCTCAAATACCCTGGTAAACTCGTACCGAACCATCTCTGATAAATCCTGAAGGATGTTCTCTACCCCCAAGGGTTGGATAATAGGACATGTTATCAAAAAAAAGTCAAAGGGAACAATTTTACACAATTAAAATAGAACAGGGGAAGATAAACACCATGAAGTGAAGCGTCATCCAAAAATATGAAAACATTCATCTAGAAAATGTGTACCAATCCATGTGTAATAACTGGACCACATATCCAAAGCTCACCATCACCACCCATGGTCCCATGCATCATGCACTCCCTTAACCTCTAAGTGGTTCTTCCCATTTTCCAACACCTAGAATAATATAATCTACAAATTTATAAAGGAAAATACAGGGTGTGAGCGAAAAACCTAACAGGATATCACTATGTGTTCCATAAGAAGTTTTAATACAATAAAAAATTAATTATTTAATTTAAATAAAACATTCATGGTAGAGAATTTTCTATTTTTCCATCAAACAATTATTTCAAATCACGTAGATGGAAGATATTTGAAAAAGACATAAATATTAATTATTATGAAGTGTATGGGTCAGGAATAAAGGAAATTCTATAATAAAATCAATTTAATAATAAAATAAAAACCAAGAAACATAAATATAAGTCTGTTGATTTGTTAGTTACATGAAATAGGATTTTCACACTTCATGGTCAATAATTTCATCTCAATGTCTGTCAAGTCATCCATAAAATCAGGCCATCAATATTGAATCAATCAACACTCTGTTGAAGAAAGTCTTACTGAAAAAGGTTTAGTTAGAGTTTCCATTATCAATTTATTTCTAGGGATTTAAAGTCCTAACATTCTTGTACAAATATCCTAGTAACTTCCCAGTCTCACATGTCCTCTAACAAATTAATCTACCAGGGGGTAATAATTCATTTTAATTTAATTCTTCATTTATTGTTCAAATGAACAATTTCAAGTTCAAAATAATATATCAATTTCAAACCAAAACCAGTAGATTTTATCAAGTTCATTTCTTTTAGAATCATCTTTTATTTTAATCTATTTTTATCAAGAATCAATGTAAAAAAATTTCAAGCCATGTTTTCTCAAATCAACACATAATTTCAAGTCCTTTGAAAATAGGTTTTATTTGAAAATTCCCTTTCCTTTAAAATAAATCATTATATCATCACAATTTAAGGTTTTTAAACCATATGAAAATTCATTTTAAAACAAGTAGTAAATTATGGTTTCAATTATAGGGAAGAGACTTATGTAAAAACCAACATTTATCACAGATCAAGAATCAACCAACAAAGAAAATGAAAATAAAGAGATGAAATAGATGAAGATCAAGAAGGATTTCCATGAGAAGAATTAAACACATCCACCAAAACTTAAATATGATAAGTGGAGTGTTCAAAGGATATGAAATACCTATTGGAGCCTCAAAATCTATAGAGGTGGATTTGCGTCAAGTGGGAAATTATTAAGAGTTAAAAAAGGGATTGCATAATTTATTTATATAAAACAACAGCACACAAAATAGCAAAAAACACTACACCATAATGGTGTTGAAAAGGATAATACCATGAAATAGTGGAGGAGAATATTCCACAATAACACATGAAATTATAAAATAACCCAATACACCACACAACAATGTCCTCTAGTCAACTAGGGCTCTGAAAACCATGTTTTAAACCTCAACGGATCCACATTACTTGATTTAATTTTATGAAAAAACAAACACAATATTTTCCAATCACCCCTAAAATGATATATCACTAAAATATATATCATAAGAATCCATGGTGCAACCAAATCCCTATGTTGAAACAATGAATAAATTGGAAAACTATGAAAACTATCTTGTTTGTATCCTGATAGTCCACATCAAAGTCCTTCATGAATATGAATACCCCTCAAATATGGATTTTCTGCTGATGGATATCCCATTCCAAAACCTACTCACTATGCCAAAAACCCTCTCACTATGACGCAACTACCTATATAGTTCAAGAAAAATTGATAAAGACTCTATAAAACAACTCAGAACCACAACTACTCAACAAGTAATCAATGAAAAGGAACCACATACGTAAAATCTAGTAACAATATGTTACACAATGTATTTGACTGTAGAGGATTTAAAACATTTACTAATATAACCACATCATATATTAATTATAGTGTAATTACCTGAGTTGTAACATGGGGGAGATTATTTTATTCTATCATATGATGAATGGAATAACGAGACGTAACTTAATAAAACCAGAAATAAATTATTTACAGTAGTTATTTAATTTCTCTACATTCCCCAAACCTTTTTGGTATTATGTTTTATAAAATTAAGGAAACTATTACATTATAAATGAGTACACCTCCATAGAGTGTGCATTTTGTCCCCCAAATGTTTTCATAAATTGACATTTCAATTTAATTCATGACACACTTACTTCATTCAATTTGATATTTCATAACTAAAATATTGAACTTTCTAAAGTCTGTACACATCCTTAAATGATGTCAAATCATTTTAAAACATGGGATGAAAAAAAGTCTTTGTAATGTATATTAAAATAATGGAAATCCATTAGTCTATTTAGAAATAAGAAAACCCCTTAGAGATTTTTTATTTTCACATAATAAACATTAATATCAAATAATATCTTACTAACTCATGAAATCAACTTCATTACCCAAATATTATTATTACACATATTGAAAGAAAACATAAAAGAAAATAATAATACTGAAGGTTACTTGGGAAATCATATTCATATCCCTTTTATAATGGAATAACATTCCCGGATAATTCCAACATCATTGATAATGGAATAACATATATAGTTAATTCTAATTTTTTATCATATTTAAATCACCTAACTAGTGAATTCCATCATTTTTATATGACTATCTTATATCCACATAATAGTTCCATCATTACCTAATGCATATAAGGGCTATACCATACCCACCCATCATCAAATATAATTTTCAGAAACCATAATAAGAATAAAAAACATAGGCAATTTTACTTTCATCATAAAACACCTAAAAACATTAATTTGAACCCCCAAGTATAAATAGTTATAGTTATCTCATAAAAATAAAAGGAAATGTTCTTGTATTGGATAACTCTTTAAAATGAAAAAATCATTAAATAAAATAAATTTAATTTAATTTTGAAATCCATGAAAACATGATAATTTGATAATGAAGAATTTTCATGATGATAGGAAAAATGGGATCAGGTTGTAGACATTAAAAAATATTATTTCCAGAATTTCTTAAATAAATTTAAAATATACCCATGTTAAAAATATTAGGATGATTCCTTTTAAACTACATTAAATAATACCAAGGCCAATAAATAATGACATTATTAAATCATATAATTATAGATAATGAATTTTATAAATGAAAATAATGAATATGGATAAAAATGAAAAATAAATGAAAGGAAAAATAAAAAGTTTTTAAAATAATGTTTATAAGATAAATACATTACCTAGAGTCCTATAGTTCTAAGTATGAATTAAACCCTCATAAATAATAAAACTTCATTAATTATTTAAATGATTCATAACCATTTTCATGTTTATTTCATAATTCTTATTAATTTTATTTCCTTTTTTAAAAAGATCAATTTATTAAATAAAGTAGTATATTATATATTGGTTATTTTGGGATGATGTAGTTGTCTAGCATCATTTTCTCCCTTATTGAGTCTCTTCTATATCTTTTAACTTTTTGAAAAAGAGTTAGTTATCGAGTGAATGAATATGTTATTAAATAATTAGTTTTATGTGAATCAATCTTGAGAATCTTGTTTTTGACAGATTAAAGTTACCATAACTGTTCGCTTTTAATTCCATTATTACTATAGATATTTAACCATTATATAATCATTAAAAAAAATTGAATTTTTAATTTTTATATAACATCAACTTTATACAGGTTTTATTAATCATTCATGATATGAACTTTATAACACTACTCATGTTGGTGGTAAAATTTACCCATAAAAGAACACAATAAAATGACTAAATGAGTAAGAAGAAATTACTTAATAGTAATAATATAAATTTTTAAAAATAATAATAATTTAATATAATTAATTACAATAATAAATATAATTCATTACAATAATAAATATAATTCATAAATATGTAAAAGTATAATATTAATGAAATATAATGGTAGGAAGTTTTTTCTTACAAAGTGTCTCAGTATGCTCATTTTAGGTTTTTAAATTTTATGATATCCTCTTAATATTAATATTTTTTATATAATGGGAACTTCTCCCTTATAAGACCATAATTATTTTATAAATACCATATTAAATATTTTACATAATATTTATTAAAACCCATGTATGTTAGATATGAAACAAATTGTCAATTATGGAGGTAGTAGTCCAAACGCAACACATGCGGCATTTTCATTTTCCAATGGAAGAAAGGAAGGTAGATAACATTTGTTCCATAAATATAATAACATTTAATTATAATAATTATAGATATTTAATTATATTATTATCATTGTAATATATTTAGAGGAGGTATGAGATTAAAAAACATGAAATAACTTTGTTAAGACATTTACGTATTCCTTGGGTATCCTTCTTTAAAAATTCACATAAGCCTTGATAGATTGGTATTTTTGGAACAAAAGAAACCACTAGGATGTGGGAAAGAGAGTTTATGAAGGATTATTGTATGGATTGGTTCAGATAAGGTTCTTAAAATCTGTGCATAAGTGATGTGGTGAAGTGATCCTTTTATAAGTGAGAGGAATGAAACTCTTTTAAATATTATTTTTCTTAATATATATAAATTTAATACATATTTACAATGGAAAAATAAAATACCATTTTAAATATTGGATAATATGGGGAAAAATTCCCTCAAAAAATCAACTAAATATAAATTTTTATGGAATTATCTATTAGTTTAACAACCCTTTAATACTTTAAAATTTTATCATGGTGAAAAACTTTTACTATGGTAACATATATTTTTGAATGAACATGTAATTTAACATATTTAAAAATTAGAAATCATAGATTTAAAATATTATTTTTCAAATATCCATTTTATAGAGTTTTTAACATTTAAATTTAATATAATTATGCATAATGCAATGATAAATAGTTTTTAGAGAAGTACACTTTTTGGTGTAAAAATGATCTTCCCCAAAATTATGTATATTATTGATTCTCATGACAATAAATTGTTTATTACTAAAAAAAGTGTTTTTTATTTAAATCTATTAAAAAACATAATGATACCTTGTCAATTTTTAATCAAAGGAAAAGTTATATTATTTGAAAACACCTTATTTTTCAATTCACTTAAAAATCAACCCTTTCATGAAAATAAATATATACTCTTCCAAAGATAAATTTGACATGATAAAAAATAGATTTATGTTTATCAAAATTAAATTCTAAAATTTATAAATTTTACATTTAAATAAAACATTATAATAAATATATAAGGATTTTGTTTAAATAAAAACCACATCCTTTTCAAATGAAATATATTTTATTATATGAATATATATATTTATATGAAACAAATTATTAATTTTACTATATATTTAAATAAACATTTGATGAATTTTTAAATTTAAATTAAATATTTTAATTCCAATGTATTGATAATATTTAAGTAATTTTTATTAAATAAGTAACTAATCATAAAGAATTAGAAATAATTTCATTTAATGATAAAAATAAATTTTATAAAAGATTTATAATTTTAATATAATGTTTGTATTTTTATACCAGTAGATAACTATTAAAGAAAATGTAATATATTAAAATTTTATATAATAAAATAAAAAAATAAAAATATTTTCACTTGGTATGGAATATGAACAAATTATTTTTTTCTTAGAAATTATTATTTATTTTTGAAAACTATTTTAATGAAATATGCATTCTTATGTAACAATTTGTTTTTATAAATTCAATAAATTTATTCAAATAATTTTTTCCCATATTTATAATCACTATATTAAATATTTATAATTGTTTCCTTTTCATTTTAACATAAAAGTTAACAAATTTAATATTAGTTACCATGATAAAAAATTATTTTACATAGAATAATTTTTTCAAATGTAATAGATTTTTTTTCAAAATTAAGTGATATTTTTTATAAATATGTTATAATTTTTAAACATATAAATACATATATATAAACACTTATTATAATTTTAGTTTATAGGAAATAATATTAATAAATCGTCAATGTATAAAATATATTTTCTATAATTTTTTATCTATATCTTATTTTTTTAATTTAAAAATTAATTTTATTATATTTATAAATTGATTTATATTAAAAATATTACAAATCATTAATTAACTTTCCCTAGTTTGTTAATAAGGCTAATATTATATTTTTAATAAAAGATTAATTTCTATGATAATAATTTAATAATTGTTAATAAGGGTAAACAGAGGTAACTGAATGTGGCTACAATTTTGTTAAATAACCATTAATATTAGAACTTATAGAATAAATTTGTTAGATTTGAAATTAATAAACCTATGAAACATAAATATTTTTTACATAACTCTTAAAATCCAATGTTATTCAATATTTACCCATCAACTAACATTACTTTCCATGTAAAAAGTCCATCTTTTCAGCTATAAAAGGTTCTCACTTCAACCCACTTTAAATGACACAGAACCATTAAATTACACCTTAAATCATTCCCATTTTACCTCTTATATAATTATTTCTACCTTTTTTATCCTTTTTTTAAAAAAATTACCCATCATCCATTCTTAAGAAGTATTTTTGGAGAAGAATCAAGTCCACAACCTAAGTGTTATCAACTATTAACCTTATATTCTCTATCTTTTTCCTATAAACATATCCAAGTCCTAATAATTTAATTAAATAATTTTCATTAATATACTTTAATATTATTATCTTAATTAAATTAATATTTTCTACCTTTCCCTCATCCATTAAAACAATAAAACCTCACATGTTTCACGGGAAGACTACCACATCCATGAATGATGTATTTCCCTTTTTATCATCATATTTCAGGGACGATTATAAAAATTTATTTCATTAATAAATATTATATTTATGAAATTATTACTAATTTATAATGAATAACTAGTCATTCTATTAAGAATATTAATAATAATTAATCATTATAAACATAACCACCTACAATGAGAATACTAACTAGGAAAAAAGAGTTAATCATTGCAACTAATACCTTCCTATATTATCTTATTCATCCATATTTAATAAATAATTTCATTATTATTTTTTAACTGTGATATTATAATAACTTTAATACTCATCCATTGGTTATACCATGTTATTGTTTGGATCGGTTTAACCATATACATGAATGATGATATAATTTTTTACGATAGATGGTTATAGTGAATTAATTTTTTCTAAAATATTATATTTATATATAAATAATATTTTATCCTATAATTATAATATTAATATTTAATTCATTATTAGGATACCTCATCTCATTCGTTAAAAATTACTAAAACAAGCATGTTATCAATTTTATTTTCACAAATCATAACTGAAAAAATATCATGAAATGATATTAAAAATATACAAATAAATATGTAAAATATATTATAGTACATTAAATAATATATGAATGCATCAATTCGTATCAATTTTTGGAGATTGACGTCAATATTATAAAGCGTGTGTGAAATAATCAAAGTCACTAACTTCTGATAATGAAAATAAATAGTATCCAACTAATAAATGTATAATATTCTAAGAGTTTAGATTGAATTATATATGAATGAGGTTAGTGAATAAATTAATAATATTAATATTTTTGTTATACAATAGGTTAATGTGATTTCATGAAATTCAAGAGTAACGTGAAGTGTTTTTATTAACATAATTTCCTTTCATTTAATAATAATATTCCTTGTTCAACTGTATTATTATATGTAAAGGGAATTGTGACCTTTGATTTTATTATGGTTTAATTAATATTTTGTTATAGTTATTTTCATTTCTATCATTGATACTTATTTTCCAATGTCTCTAAATTAATAAATTAAGTTGTTCATATGTGTTTTCTCATCTCAATTTTTATTCCATGAGACTTATTTAATATTCACCACATGTTTTTTCATTTATATGAGTCATTATGTAACACCCTAATATTTCATAGTATGTTATTTTCTTTAAAGCAATTCAACAACTTGCGCAACACACAACACTGAGTTTGAGTGCACCACGACTTACCAAACAAGCTGTTCAAAATGCGGTTATGAATAGTATTAACTGAATTTTGAATTTTATATACTCCACATAATTTTAGAATCCATATTATTTTTTTATACACAATACAAGAACAAATTCAATTTTTCAGATAAAAGAAATATTTTTTTAAAAATGAAATTTTACCACATTTTAATAGTGAACCTTATTTAAATACAAAATTTGACACTTTTTTATATTAAATTTGTCAAAATAAATTTCTTTTTTATAATTTGGACAAAAAATCTATTTTGGATAAAATCATGGTGTTTTTCAAATAACTTTCATTTTTTGATGAAAAATAAAAAATAAAAAAAATTAATTGAAAACAAATTTTTTAATTAAAATAATTTAAAGTGTTAAATTATAATTTTGAATGTTTTTTATGTGTAATTAGATTATATTTTTACCATTTAATATAATTTTTTTCATTTGAAGTAATTTCACTTTGAAATTGGACACAAACAAGTGTTAATCTTATGATAGTTATTATTTCTTAAAAACACTCTCTTTGTTTTGAAAATAGGAATTAATTTTGAATTAATTTCTACCACATCCGTGTTTTGAATTTAGAAAAATTTATTCCATATTTGGAATAAGGAGGTCCAAATTTTTTAAATAGGATACTTTTATATTTTAGACATTATGAATATTTTATTCGGTAAATATTTTATTTATCATGGTTAAAGGGGTAAATCCGGTAAATAAGGGTAAAAAGATAATATAATAATAATATTAAATTACCCTAACATGTGTCCTATTCCAATTACTTGATAAATATCCTACCAAAAGCATCCTTGGGTAGATTTTGGGACCCCATGGAGCCAGTTGGGAGTGATAGTGACACTTTATATTAATTATTTTAAAGTGAAGACAAAATGACAAAACCATATATCTTTTAGTAAAAAAAATTACATTGGGTTATATAGGTTATATTTTTTACTATAAATATTCTTTTAAAATCTAAAAATATTTCCTACATCATGGTATTTTTTATATTTTTTAGACATCAAATAAATAAAATTATTTATGACACAATAATGATGCAGTGTTTACCCCAATAACAAATGATTTAAACAAATAAGATTATATAAATTAAAAAAATATCCAAAACCTGTAAAATTCTTATTGGATGATTTTATTTCGAACTTGATTCATCTTATATTCGACTGTAATGTATTTTTCACCTTTTTAAACCCAAAATCATTATATAATAAAGTAATATTTTCAAACTTTTCTAAAGAGCATGTCCTCCCCCTTATAAAAATCCTTCACTTATAACTCATCTCTCACACATCTCAATCCCCTTGTCTCATCCAAAGTCTACCTAAATAAGATCCTTAAATACCTCTATTACTCTTAGATGCCTTAACTTTGGTAGAAGTCACATCAAGTAAGCCTTTTGGTTCAAACCAAAAGGAGTTACTCAATTTAAAGGCAACATACCCTCTTAAGTTATTTTCTTTTATTTTACTTCTCCAACCCCATAAAATCTCTATATTCCTTTATTTCATAATAATTACGGTATCCCCAATATATTAGGTTGTTTTTATGAGAAGTATTTGAACTAAAATTACACACACTTCCATCTAATGGGTATAGAAAATAATGTTTCTGTGGACAGACAACTACTGTATCACGAAACGATGATTGTTAAATCTTATACTACCACCTTATATGGTGGCCATTATGATGGAACTGTAATAATATATGACATTTTTTATATTTATTTTATCTATAATCTTTTTTAATTCTATTTTATATCATATCCTTATTCTTTTTGTGTTGTATATATACGATAATTTCATTTGATAAAGTGCGGACTACCTCCCCCTCAAAGTGATATGACTTGTTCATACCATACATGGAACGTATAAAAGATGGTGTTATTGAACTTACATAACATATATAAAATATTATATTATACTGGAATAATAATATACTTATGTATCATTTGGTTTTATTTCTTTTTAAAATAAAAAAATGGAAGTAGCTTTCGTGCGTACGTACATATTATCGTCTCCATGAATGTGAAGAGATTCATTTCCCACCCTTACCATTCAAGAATAATTTTCATTTCATTATTAAAAATAATATTTAATAACATAATATATTTCTACATATTAATCAAATATATCCTATCCATAACAAACATGACTTAGGTGAAAAAACATATAAATGAAACGAATCAATTTTACACTCGAAACAATGATACTACTAAAATAATATCAATAAAGAAATATTAGAAGACCATATATGATATCATATACATCTATGTAGTTATGGTATAATTTAATTACAACTATTTAACTATTATAAAGGATGTTAACATACCCTCGACAAAGGAAAATTTCAAGGTAAGGGTTTTCTTATCTCACTTTTAATTCCACGATATTTCCATTATTTGCCACTTATTTATTGCATGTGGTGTATTGTGTACTGAAATTTGATATATATTATCATTTTTATCTTTATATTCATGGTATTATGTGATTAATTTGGTGGTTATTAACTTTTTTTCAGGCAACTCGATTGATTATATGATTGTAAGGGGTTTTCATCTCACTTCTTATTTCCGTGAGATTCACGCTATATTGCCACTATTTCCTTTTGTGTGGTGTATGTATTTCCCATGATTGTATTCCTTAGGTAATATAATTTAATTTATATGTATTTAAATATTCATTGTATTATCTCTCTTTCATGGGTTGTATGTTTTGTAACTCACCAAATCGGTAAGGGAATTTCTAATTTCGATTTCCACTCATTGGGTTTTACGCAAACATCATTGACTATTTTACTCCAATATTATGTGTGAAATAACTATTTATTTATTTATGTAGTTATTTCCACTCCCCTTTTTTTGTTATTCATTTGATACCCATAATCACTCCATTGATAAATTCTTAATTTATCGATATGAACTTGTTAAGAGTAACCTTAATTCATTTTCCATACATTGAGATAAGAATCCAAGTCACTGGTGTTGTTGTTACAAGAATATGTGTGAATCTCCTATGAATTTTTTACACTGAATATCCAATCATACATAGTGTATTTATATTTTTTTCACACATAATTATGTCATTGATTTATCCATAACCTAAGGATACAGTCTTTATAAGGGATTTCATCTCATCTTACATTCCATTGAGACTTCTTTGTTTTTATGTGCCAATTCACTTTTATTTGGTCTATATACTTTACTTTGAAATAATATATCATGAATCTATTTATTCTTATGATTTTATTGAGGTTTTATAACCTCAATTATTTTTGTTCAAGCACCTCTCATTTTTTTAGGAACTCTAACTAAAATATCATTTTAAATTTTTTAAAATTTTATTCTTTTAAATATTTCTCATTAATGTCCATGATTTTATAATAGTTTTAAGGATTTATATATATGTACATTAATGTTTTGAAATTAAAATTCCTTTTAAAAGTTTCAATGTGTTATGGGACACTATTATTCAAAAAATCTATTTTAAACAGCTTCTTGATAAATAGTTATTCTTTTAATTGTTTTCAAGAAAATGGGGGATATTTCTATCAAATATTTTTTATGATTATTTTCATCTATGTCAATATCCTTCATTATTCTCTATTGATGTTAATTTATTATAATAAAATCATCCATATTTTATTGAATGAGTAATGATTGACTGTGAATGTGCTATTTTTATACCATTCATGTTTTATGGTTAAACTATTGACATTTCATATGCTAGTTTTAATATGAATATTTATGTTATGTTTAAACCTTTCCATATAAGGAATGCATTGGACTTAGTAAGTGATGGGTGGAGCCTTCTATATCTCCTCGATGCATCAGTAGGACTCATTAGACAATTAGAAGTGGAATTCACTGAGGCCTTTCCCAATTTTTGATATATGCTTTTGGCTGAGGCCCTAATCATTTTTTGATGTCTTGGCTGAGGCCTTGAAAAAATGTTTCAGAATGTCCGACACTATACATTACCTCATTATGACAATAATATTTATGGATTATGTGGTTATTAGACTAGTAGAATACCTATGACTATGTTTTATTATGGATTTATTTACTCAGTTCATATTCCTACCATAAAGTGTTATTATTTATTATTTGTAAAGGCATGTGTCTGGAATTGTCCAACATGTATAATGTTTATATTATCTTCTAATGTATGGATTACCCTTTCTGATTGTTTGAGATCACTCCTTTCCTATGTTTCATTTTCAAAGGATATGAGGAAGTTAGTTGTGAGTGACTTGGAGGCATAATCTAAAAGGCTTGGATGTTTCTAATGTAATAAATTAGTTATGTATTTCTTTCCAAGTTGTAATGTTGAACTTATGTATGTATCTTGTTTCCATGAATACTAAACTGATCGGTCCTTTAGGATTCAATTCTTTGTAAACATGCCAATTTTATGTAATAAATCACAGACACTAGGTAACTTGGGTCAGGTTATTACAGTTGGTATCAGTGGATGTTTAGTGAATACCATTGAAACTAGATTTAGATAAATTCTGATTAGAGCACACTACCCTAAGATAGACATTGAGGATTAGTATAGAAGAACATCCAAAAATTTTGGTAATGTAAATATTATGTGGATTTTCGTTGAAATACATCCATATCTGGATAAGATAAGGTTGAGGTGGCTCTAGCACAAATGTACTTAGGAGTGAAAACTATAACAAGGAGTTTTAGGCTTGACCAGGGGTATCTTGGTACATGAAAACAGGCCTTGTTGCACTCTTCGATGCGACAATCCTTGGGGATATGATTAGGATAATTAACATTTTCTTTACAAACCCATTTGAAGGATTTTAATATAAGATGAGAATAAATAAACATGGTTAATGATAAGGTGTTTTGGATTAAAAATAAGGTGTTATGATATTATCTAAATGATTTTTTGACTCACACTATGATTTCTTGTGTTAGTCAATGGCCGGATTCCAAGGAAGTCATAGTAACATTCAACATTATGTATAAGGTGGGCATAATGGTGGAAATAAGAAACTAAATGGAATGATGATAGGTTTAACAGATATTGTGTTCATGCTGAATAAATTTTCCCAAAATATGGTCAATAACATAAATATTAACCAACTCCCAGACTCAAAAAATAAGATAAAGGAAGTGAATGATAAGAGCTCTAGCAGTGGAGACCTTGGATAAAAGAAAGATCAATTTCTATCATGTTGGAAATGTGGAAGGAGACACCTAGGGATGTGTCTTAATGGAACAAATAAATGATTTATATGTGGGAAAGAATGACATAATGTAAAGAATTACTGAGGAAAAATGAAGAGTACTATGGAAGAAAATAATAATGAAATCAAGAATCCATTTACAGTCATTTTTAGTAAATGTAGAGGACTTGGGCAATACCTGAGTGAATTACCTATTTAATAGGATGACATCTTGGTTAAGGAAGAAACTATATAGAAATAAATAGATGGTGAAATGTTTAAAATTATTAGTACCTTTTCTTGATTGGATTACTTTGGAATATTTTTCTCTTGTATGTGTAACCCTGTAGTTTGTTATGTGAAAATGTTATTTTAGGATGAATTGTATTTTATACTATTGATATAGTTATAAATAACCATTTGGGTTTATATGATCCTTGAATTTGAGGCAATTACATGTTATTAAATTTTGGGATGAAAATGCGAGGTATGAGATAACATTTGTGGTGAAATTTTGTTATGGTTATTTTTAGATATTTATCTCATTTTTGGAATGTTATAAAATATAGTTTTTGAAAAAGGACAACACGCAGACCGTGTGAAAACCCATCGGGTCAGACAATGCTGCGGAAATCGAACCCACAACCAGAGAGTGATTGGGACTTATCACCTACCACTGGACTACGTAATGTCCCTAGTTAGTTTGACTAATTATTTGTAGTTAAATGAATTTATTGATCAATAATAAATTGATTTGGGATCTTATGTCTTATAAAATGGATATCCTTAGTATAAGAAAATTATTTGGTGATTAAGTGAAAAATTTTATTTTGGAAGATGTTCTCTCTATTGAGAACACTATATGCCTAAGGGAAATAAAATACTATAGGATTTAATTTGAGGAGTAATGGTAGATTTTTATCTATGTTTTTATTGTGGATTTATAGAAAAAAAAAATTATTTGTGAAAATGATTAACCTATCATAGAGAATATGTGATTAGGTTAATTAATTTTACTTATGTGACTTTAAGAGTAGTCGATGTTATTTAGAGATACAATTTAACATGGAAGACTATGTAATCAAAATATTATAAGTTTTGGGATTTAATTTTAGTTTGGATTATATTTAATGAATTTAAGGACAATTTTTTATTGAATGGTTTTTATTGAACTTTGGGTATTGTTGGTTTAATTTTAGAAATTAAGATTACTATTTATTTCTCATAAGGATTATGATTTTTGGGGAACATTTGATCTTGTACTGACAATTTTGGTTTTAGTTAATCTATAAAGACAATGTAAGTATATAGTTTATCCTTTGTGAATCATGTTATTCTCTATAAGTTGATTCAAGTGCTTCAGTTGTGACCAAGTCATCTTAAATACTCATCGTTTGAAAAAAAAGATGACATAGTGGTAAAAATTTATTAATGGATGAAACTCTATATAAACAGTTTGTATATCACTTTATGTTCTTAGTCAATATAACACATAAATTCCTTAACTTCATGAAATTGACCATAAACCCAAAAAACATTGTATGTTTACTTTTCATACTGGGAAACTAATGATCATTTATCCCATCCCAATTTTGTATTTTTCTTATTGTTAACTTTCTGTTGGTCATGTTTTCTATCACTCTCCATCAGAACATGAAAGTTATTTTATCTTCCATATCCACGTTTTCCCACATGGAATCCTAGTATGGGTTATCTCGGGTGACCTTTGTACTTGTCATTCTTTCTTTTAAAGTGATAGTTTTATTGACTCTTTTTCTAATGTGGGATTTTCAATAAAGTTCTCAAGCCCAATTTTAAAAATTGTGATGACGCAATTTCCAAAAGGGGGAAGAATGAAAAACCTTAATATTTCATAGTTATTTATTTTTTTAATGTAATTCAATATCTTACGCTACACACAACACCGAGTTTGAGCGCCCCATGAATTACCAAACTAGCCATTTAAAATGCTGGTATGAATAGTATCAACCGAATTTTGAATTTTAAATACTCCATATAATTTTAGAATCTGTATTATGTGTTTTTTTAGACATAATATAAGAAAAAAATCAATTTATTAGATAAAAGAAGTATTTTTCAAAAAAATTCAATTTTACCACATTTTAACGGAGAACCCTTTTTAAATAAAGTATTTGACACTTTTTTATATTAAATTCCACAAAATAAACTTCTTCTTTAGAATAGGGACATAAAAAATTTAGTTTGGATAAAATTTTGGTGTTTTTCTGATAACTTTCATACTTTTATGAATAGTAAACAATACTAAATTTTAATTGAAAACATATTTTTTAATTAAAATAATATATAGTGTTAAATTATAATTTTGATTTGATTTGAAGTATAATTAGATTTTATTTTTACAATTTAATCTAATTTTTGTAATTGTAAGTAATTTCACTTTAAAATTATCTACAAACAAGTGACAATCTTTTGATAGTTATTATTTCTTAAAAACACGCTCTTTATTTTGACAACTGGAATTAATTTTATGTTAATTTAATACACTTCTGTGTTTCGAATTTGGGGAAATGGATTCCATATTTGGAATCAGAAGGTAAAAATTGTGCAAATAAGTTACATTTATTTTTTGACATTATGAATATATTTTAGTAAATATTTTATTTACCCTGGTTAAAGGGGTAAATATGGTAAATAAGGGTAAAAAATATTATTATAATAATATTAGATTACCCTAACATGTATCATATTCCTATTGGTTGATAAATATCAAACCATATGAATCCTTGGGTCAATTTGGGGACCCCATGGAGCCACTTGAGAGTGATAGTGACACTTTATATTTATTATTTTAAAGTGAAGTCAAAAATAACATAACCATAAATCTTTTAGGAGAAAAATTTTTATAATGGGTTTATATAAGTGATATTTTGGACTATAAATATTCATTTATAATCTAAAAATATTTTCTACTTCATGGTATTTTTTTATAATTTTTAGATATCAAATAAATAAAGTTATTTATGACACAATAATGATGTTGTGTTTACCTCAATAATAAATGATTTAAATATATAATATTATTAATATTAAAACAATATCCAAAACCTTTCAAATTTGTATTGGATGATTTTATTTTAAACATGGTTCATCTTATCTTTGACTTTAATGAGTTTTGGACATTTAGAAATAAAAAATCATTTTATATTAAAATATTATTTTCAAACTTTTCTATAGCTCCCCTCCTCCCCCTTATAAAAATCCCACACTTATAACTCCTCTCTCACACCTATCAAGTCCCTTGGATTATCCAAAATCTACCCAAATAATATTTTTACATCTCTCCCTTCCACTTAAAAGCCTTACCATAGACAGAAGTAACTTCAAGGAAGCCTTTTGCTTCAAACCAAAGGGAGTTACTTGATTTAAAGGTAGAAACCCCTCTTAGGTTCTTTTCTTTTATTTTACTTCTCCAACCTCCTAAAATATCTTTATTCATTTATTTTAAAAAAACAACAGTATCCTCAATATACTAGGTTGTTGTTATGAAATGTATTTTATCTACACTAACACACACCACCATCTAATGGGTATAGAACCTAAAGTTTTTTTTGAAGCCGAACTACTGCATCATGAAATGATGATTGTTCAATCATCTACTACCACCTCTTATGGTGGACATTATGATGGCACTATAATTATATATGATATTTATGATATTTATTTTTTCTATAATCTTCTGTAATTCTATTTTATAGCATACCCTTATTCTTTTTATTTTGATATATACGATAATTTTATTTGAGAAAGTGCAGACTACTGCCCCCTCAAAGTGATATGACTCGTTCATACCATACATGGAATTTATAAAATATTGTGTTAATAAACTTACATAACATATATAAAATATTATATTATATATAATAATAATATATCTATGTATCATTTGGTTTTATTTTCTTTTAAAATAAAAAAATGGAAGCAGCGTTCGTGCGTACGCACGGATTACCGTCTCTACGAACACGATGAGATTAATTCGCCATCATAACCATTAAAAAATAATTATTATTTTATTATTAAAAATAATATTTAATAAAATAATATATTTCTATATATTAATAAAATACATCTTATCCATAACAAACATGTCTTATATAACAAAACATATAAATGAAACAAATCAATTAACACCCAAAACAATGATACAACTAAAATATTATTAATAAAGAAATATTATAAGATCATATATGATATCATATTTATGTATTTAATTCTTGGAAAATTTAATAAAAAATATTTAACTATTATAAAAGAAGTTAACACACCCCCGACCAAGGAAAAGTACAATGTAATGGGTTTTTTATCTCACTTTTAATTCCGTGAGATTTCCATTGTTCGCCAATTATTTATTTCATGTGGTGTATTTTGTACTGACATTTGATATATATTATCACTATTCTCTTTATATTCATGGTATTATGTGGTTCATTTTTTGGTTATTAACTTTTAGTCATACGAATCGATTTATTACAACATGGTAAGGGGTTTTCATCTCACTTCTTATTTCCGTGAGATTCATGCTATATTGCCATTATTTTCTTTTGTGTATTGTATATTATACCCATGATTGTATTACTTGTCTAATATAAATTAATTTATGGATATTTACAACTTTATTGTATGATCCTTCATTCATGGGGTGTATGTTTCAGAAGTCAACAAATCAGAAAGGGGATTTCTAATTTTGATTTCAACTCATTGGGTTTTATGCAAACTTCATTGATTATTTTACTCAAAGATTATGTGTGAAATCACTAATTATTTATTTATGTCTAAATTTAAACTCCCATTTGTGTGGTTATTATTTTGATACACATAATCACTCCATTGATAAATTCTCAAGCCATCGATATGATATTGATAAGAGTAATCTTAACTAAATTTTCATTCATTGAGTTAAACATCTCAGTCATTGTTGTTGTTGTTACAAGAATATGTGTGAATGTACTCTAATTGTTTTACATAGAATATCCAATCATACTTAATGTATTTATATTTTTCACACATAATCATGTCATTGATTTATCCTTTACCTAAGTATATAGTCTTTATAAGGGATTTCATCTCAACATACATTCCTTTGAGACTTCTTTATTGTTATGCACCGATTCACTTTTATTTGGGGTGTATACTGTACATCGATATAATATATCATGAATCCATTTATTCTCATGATATTATTTTGTTTTTATTACCTCCATTATTTTTATTCAAGTACCTCTCATTTGGTTATGAACTCTATCTAAAATATCATTGTAAATATTTTAAAAATATATTCTTCTAAATCTTTCTCATTAATGTCTATGTTTTAAAAATGGTATTAAGGATTTATATATATGGATGTTAATGTTTTAAAATTAAAATTCCTTTTAAAACTTTCAATGTGGTATAGGACACTCTGATTCAAAAAATCTATTTTAAACAGATTCTTGATAAATAGTGATACTTTTAAATGTTTTCAAGAAAAAAGAGGATATTTTTCTCAAGTAGTTTTGATGATAATTTTCATCTATGTCAATATCCTTCATTATTCTCAATTGATTTTAATTTATTATAATAAAATCTTCCATATTTTATTTAATGAGTGATGATTGACTGTGGATGTGCTATTTTTATACCATTCATGGTTTATGGTTAAAGTATAGTCATTTCGTATACTAGTTTTAATAAGAATGTTTATGTTACGTTTAAACCTTTTCATATGAGGATTTAATTGTACTTAATATGTGACAGGTGGAGCCCTCTATATCTCCTAGATGCATTGGTAGGTCTGATGAGACAATTATTTGTGGAATTGGAAGAGGCCTTTCCCAATTTTTGATATATGGTTTTGGACGAGGCCTTAA
Source organism: Viscum album (assembly GCA_963277665.1). Lineage (NCBI taxonomy): Eukaryota > Viridiplantae > Streptophyta > Magnoliopsida > Santalales > Viscaceae > Viscum > Viscum album. The sequence continues at coordinate 1,479,898,651 of OY728141.1, read as the reverse complement.
TCATTTTTAGACATCTTGGACGAGGCCTTGAAAAAATGTTTCAGAATGTCCAGCATTATACATTCCCTCATTATGAAAATAATATTTATGGATCATGTGGTTATTATACTAATACAATACCCATGATTATGTTTTATTATGGCATTATTTACTCACCTCATATTCCTTCTATAAAGTGTTCATGTTTATTTTTTTTAAAGGCGTGTGTTTTAAATTATTCAACATGCCTAATTTCTATGTAATATTCCATCGTATTACTTACCCTTACTGAGCGTTTGAGCTCACCCCTTTATTATGTTTCATTTTTCAAGGATATGAAGAAGTTAGTTATGAGTGACTTGTAGGCATAAACTAGGAGGATTGGATGTTCTAATGGAATAAATTAGTTTTGTGTTTCTTTTCAAGTTGTAATGTTGAACTTATGTATGTATCTTGTTTCCAAGAATACTAAATTGGTCCGTCCATTAGGACATGATTCTTGTAATCATGCCAATTTTAATTAATAAAGCACTGACTCTGGGTAATTGTGGTCGGGTTGTTACACATTATATTTTTCTTTTATCATACCATTTATTAAATTTATGGGATTTATATATTCATATCATGTTCTATTTTCATGGGATTTTGATTGAAATTTTACCAAATTAATAACAAACATTGTTAAATCAAATATCATTTCTCTGAATAATATTGGTTCTACTAAAAATTTAATCACTTATATTTGGAATCTTCTACCTAAATATCTAATTATATAGTAATTCTTCTTTCTCTATAATTAAAATGAAAATTTTTATTTGAAATTTTCTTTCTTAACATATTTCATTATTTCGAAAGTGAAATTTTGTTAAGAATAATTTATCATATCCAAGAACTAATTTCTCTTCCATATTTATATTTTTTTTACTTAAATAATTTCTTTATTATTTTGGAATCACAAAAATTTATTATCTTTTGTGACCATCATAAAACTATTTACCTCTTCTCAAAGGAATCTTTATTACTTTTAGAATGTTGCATATTTCAATAAAGATATTTTGAATTATTTAAAAAGAATTTGGATTCAAGTTCTTCTATTTTATCTACCACCATAAATACTTTTAATATAATTTTAGGATGTAATATATAACTTATAGGTTAACATAAAAAATAAGAAAATAAAAATAGACAATCTATATTAAACCAAAGGAGTTATATATTGATTCAATTATATCATGGTTGAACTAAAAGTATCATAGGTTGAAATAAATGTTTCATCAGGGAATAAATTTTAGTATTTAGTTATCATATTCATATTTTCATTTAACCAGATTTTATTTTATATTATAATAAAAATTATTTCATTAAAATTTGGTTGGAAATAAGATCATTAAAATGAAGCTATGAAAGGTATGTCTTTAAAAACTCCTCAGACATATATAAAGATAAAAAGTAATACTTCGAATAAATGGGTTACAATAGCAATATATTTATATTATAAACGAAAATAAGAGTTTCTAAGCCATACCTAGGTTAGTGAGGTTGATATCTCATTATAAATAATATCTTAAGTCATGTATATATTATTAATACACTTAACTATTATCATTAGTGATTAATAATTAAAAAATTTATGATTAAATTTATTTAAGGGGGAAGAAAGTAACTCCCAAGTTTTAGGAACCATTATATTTATTTTAAATACATCGCTATAATTTAAATGATAGATTTCTTATACTATTAAAAAAGAATTAAAATTGATTTCGAAAAGAAGTCATACAAGATATTCATCAAAGCAACTAAATTTTATTCTATCATAATGGAACATTATAAAAAAGGTACATGAAACCATATATTACATAAAATTTAATATTACATACCATGGATAAGAACAACCATTACAATTACCTAAATACAAATGGGATAATAAATAATAAATAATAATATCTTCAGAACTATTAGATCCCCTAGATCATCTTCACCCCATATAATCACATTTATTATAACTAAACCTACAATGATAAAAAAAATTAAGGGATAAATCATGTTAGTTAAATATAGTGGGATATTTGATTTAAGGTAATAATTTAATGAATTTATAGGATTTGATGGGGGTTATAAAGTTTTTTTAAGAAAAAATATAGTCATTGGGAATTTGGTGATTAATAAAAACGTTTTTGAATATATAGTCATTTGGTATCCATGTATCTAATAGGAATATTAATTGTGTGTAAATTTTATTAAAAAATTGAAAAATATATAATTCTAGAATGAAACAAAAAGAAAATATTAAAATAAGACATTTTATTATATAACTATATATATTTATATGATATGTATTACTATTATTAATTTTTAAATAATTATTAGAGTACTATATAAAATTAAAGGATATATTTTAGTAAATATTTAATGAAAAAAATTAATCAATTATTATTAAGAAAGTAATCTATATTAAATGATTAGGTATAAACTTATTTAGTGATATAAGGAAATTTTCTATAACAAATGAACCTTTACTATATATTGGGAATTTTTAATTTAATTGGTCACAATTGAATAATTTAAATTATATTTACAATATTAAAAATAAAATAAAATAATCCAAATATTATCACTTGGCATGTAATATAAAAAAGTTCCTTTTATGCTTAAAATATATTTTGTTTTCTAAAAAATATTTTCTCTGATATTTGTGCTTATATTAAAATAAATTTTAATTAACACTAAAAATTGAGTTTAACAAAAAAAAAATAGTTTTTTAAATCATAATATCCAAACAATTTCATATGTTAATTTTCATTTATAGCATATGAAAATAAGTTAACAAAGTTAATATTTGTAACCATGGTAAAAAAATTATTTCTCAGGGAATTGTTTTTATAAACAATGCATAAGTTTTATATATTAAAATAAATATAATTTTTATAAATATAATATGATTTTAAAAATGTTAAAAATATATTGTCACTAATTTAATTTAAATTTTTTGGAAATAATAAAAAATATAATGTATAAATGTAATTTTCTTAAGAAAAACAACATTTTTCAATAACTGGTGTTTTAATTTAAAATATTATTGACACATATTTATAAATTTAATAAAATAAAATAGAGTTAAAATTTATAATCAACATTTACAAATTAGATTATAAGGGCCGTATTATATTTTTATTATAAGAATATTTACCGTGGCTAAAATTTAATTGATGTTAATGAGACTAAAAAAAGGCAACATAATGTCGCTTGAATTTTTCAATATTAAATTTAAAATTAAATATTACATAAGTCATTATTTAGGTTTAGGAAAAATAAACATGTCTAAACACCATTTCCTCTCAAAACTCTTTTAATAAAGGTATGCCACCATATTTACACCATATTTAACATTAGTTTCAAAGTAAAATTCCTTATTTTTCACCAATAAAAGGATCCTACATCCTCCCACTTCAATCCACACATAACCTTATAATTACTCTTCAAAACCTACCAATTGTGTCTCTCATAGAATTCTACTCCACTCTTTTCATCCCATGGTTAAAACAAATTTTCCCATGTCCTCCATTTTCATTTTGTCTTTCAAGAGAAGAATCAAGTCCCCAATGTTTATCCACTCCCCAACCATTTTTTTCAATATCTATAGTGTATACATATCCTTATCATAATAATATAATGAATTAAGAATCATTATTATATTCAAATGTTGTTAGAATAATTGAATGATCATTTTCATCTTTCCCCCCTTCTATTTGAAAAATAAAATATTCGCTTATGTTACATACGAACTACTATACCTATGAATGACATACTTTATTTTTCATCCCAAAAATTCATGTTTGGTTAAAAATATATATTTAATAAATAAGTATTACATTTAATAAATTATTAATATTATATAAATATAATGTAAAAATTATATTCACAATATTAACTCTAAGTTATTATTGAAAATTTAACCACTTACAACTATCATACCGAGAGGGAAAAGGAGATTTAATTATTTATTTATAATAAATTATTTTCATTAATTATTAATAAAAATATATTAAATTATGATATATAATTTTTAATAAAATTATAATAATATTATTGTTATTTTCTAATAATAATATAATAATAATTTTTATACACATCCATTGGTTAAATCATGTTATTATTTGTATCAATGTATCCACCTTCATAAAAAATACTATATTATTAACCAAGATTCTTAAGGAAACATAATTATTATTTTAATATTATATTAATATGTAAATTTTTTGTATTTAATATAAATACTAATATTTAACTCATTATTATGATACCACCTTTCGTTCCCAAAAAATTTCAAAAATAAGACTACCACTGATTTCAATTTCATGATTCAAATATAAAAATATCATGGAATCGAATTAGAAAATTATAAATCATTATGTAAATTATATTCTAGTACAATAAATAATATAGTAATTGTGAAATTGGTATCAATTTTTGAGGATTGACATTGAAAATATAAATCATTTTCAAGATAATCAAAATCAGTAACCTTCGATGAGAAAAATAAACAATAACATAATAATAAAATAATCAAAATTGAAGAGTATAAAATTATTATATATGAATAATGTTACGAAATAATTCATTGAAATTTTTATTATTATTATATAATAGTAAAAGTTTCTATCATGAAAGTCAAATTTAATGGTAATTTTTTCTTCAATCAATTTCCTTTCATAGAGTTACATTGTTTCTTCTTAAAATCCAATATAATAAGTTTGATGAATTACTTACTATGAATGAATTATGTTGTATTTAATACTTAATTTTAGGTATTTTTTCATCTCTATCAAATAAAAACCCTTTCAAATGCTTCTTAACATTATAATGTATGATGTCCGTAAGGGTTTTCTCATCTTGATTTTCTTTCATTGATACAAATGCCATATTCACAACTCGATTTACCTTGTGTGGTGTATATAATTCCATATGGATTAATTTCATCAAATATTTCATTATATTAAAGGGATTTTGAAATCAAACTCAATTTATTTTTCAAAGGTATTTATTTTCAAATGTTACCTAAGCCATAAAGAATTTTGTTAACTCAAATCTCTTTTGTTTGAGCTATAATAGCTCCTCTAGCACTTATTTAATTAATATTTAGTTTAGTGAACTTGAGGATTTTATTTTATTTTATACTATTTCTTATACTGATAAAATGATATTTTTAGTTAAGAGCTTCTTATTTTATGAATTTCATTCTCATAAAAGTATAATGTCGTAAAGAATAATTATCTTTCTCCCCACCACTCTCCTTTACTTTCATGTCTATGATATTTCATTAAATAGGTTTTTTTTAATTTCTTATTTAAGAATCCAAATAATTATTATCTATGGATATCTTCATATTTATCTTTAATTATTTTCAAATGGAAAATTTACTATATTTTAATAATTATTTGGTTTGGATAAGTATATTTTGATGTATTAAAAAATTATTAGTTTTCACATTCATATATTTTATCTTCCAATAAATATTTTACTATTATACCTTTAATTTTTACAGATAAATTATTATGATTTTTTTAAAATTTATTTTTTAAAAATTTAATTCTATTACCTTCCTGAAAATGGATTTTGATATTGACTTATAAATTTATTATTTTATAAAAAGGTAAAAAATATTTCATGAAATATTTTTTTATGATTTTTTTACCACTTTCCTTTTTGTATCCAGAGGATATAACCCCTATGATATACTTTTTTATTAATAATCCTTTAAGGTAATTTATGAAATACTTATTTTGTGTGATTGAATTTTTTATATTAATTAATATAATTCTTGATATCAATTTTTTTGACAGAGTTTAAAAATGTAATGAAATACATTTTATTTCTAGGTGGTTTTATGATATGATGACTGATTTCATGTGGAACACTTATGATTGATTAGTATAGGATGGGTGAGGTTTTATATTTCTCTACCATTATTTTGTAAAAGTTTTATATCAAATAAGGAAATAATATTGAACTTGGGCTTGGTTACAGGTGAGCTATGTTCAAAATATTGAGTGTAGTCTTAATCAGTGGTTAAATATGTTCATAAGATTGAGTGTAGACCTATTTAGATGTTATATATGTTCATAATATCGATGGGGTACATTATTAGTGGTAATATATGTTTAAAATATTATGTGTTTACCCGATTATAAGTTCTCTATATTCACAGGAGTGGAAATGATTTGGGTAGTTATATTCAAAATGTTATGATTTCTTATGGGATTTATTATGACACATTTCTATCTTATATACTTATGTTGTACTACATTGATTACATATATTGTATCATGTTCACACACTCATATTTCTCAGTACATATTTGGTCATTTTCAGACCCATGTTATTATATAATACACAATAGACAGTTATTTTTATTTAATACTTCTCCATTATTTTCTCATATTCTTATGATCTGCCCTCTTAATTTCTTGTGGATATGTTTTTTACTTATTGAGCATTTAAGATCAAAAACGATTATTTTTTCCATTACCCTAGTTTTTAATATGAATATAACATGTGAAAATTTTTAAATAAGGTATATAATATTAAAATTTTGGAGAAATTTTTAGAATAATGTGAAATAATATTTTTTATGTATCTTATCTAAATAGACAGAAAAACAATGGGCATTGGGATTATGAGTTTATTATGATATGTATTGTTAAATTATTTGTAAAATATTGGGATGTTTATATTGGGTTTTCAAACTTTATATCAAATTATATATGTAATATATTCCTATTTATCACCATATCAATATGTGTAGGTCTCGGGTGTCTCAGTTGGTATTAAAGAAGATATAAAAATTGTGTATTCTTAAAACTGGACCTAGGTGTGCAGGTCTAGGGTGTCTCACATTCACATATCAACAACTCATTTTTTCAATAAAAAAATGTGTTTTATTAGGATATCATTGTAATAATGAACAAATTTTCCCTACTATAAAAAATATAAGGACAAACATCATTCTAGATACAATAATCTTTTAATAACCTTTTAAAACACATTTTAAACTAAAAACATTCCTTCATAATATTTTAATGGAATATTCATAACTAAAATAGGGGTAGATATCATTTTTATTTATCCATTATAAATATCATTAGTATCTCATAATAATTTTTATATTGTGAAAAAAATATAATATAATGAATGTTTCATTGTGAAACCTGAAGAAAATATATCATCACTAATCATTAACATATTGAATATTTTTAACATATGATATGGAAATGATTAAAAATAGTATTTTATTTTTCCAAAAAAAAATTATTTCATCTAAAAAAAGTATCAAAATGATTAGGCTAGTGATTTTTTCTTCTTAAAAAAAATTATTATCCTGTTTTCCACATTTCAATGTCATGTTATTCAAGAAATTATCAATATTTTCATACCATGAATATGTAACTTATTTTATCTTATATAGTTTCATTTTATTATTTGTAATATAATTTTATTACTGTCAAAATTAAATCATTATATTCTTTCAATGTACACTTCCTTATTAAAGTTACCATTTAAGAAAACTGACTTAATATGGATTTAAAAAATATCATAATGAATATGATCACAAATGAAAAAAAATATTCCATTTAATGTTTTGAACTTGGTGAAAATTTGTAATCAAAATAAATAACCTTAATTTTATATAAGAATTTACAAAACAATCAATATTTTCCCCATGCCACACCCTTTCACATTGAGTTTATTTTTGGAAAAAACAATTTCTTTAGAAAATTCAAATATTTAGGCAGTGATAGAATCTTTCATATGTTTATTTTATATATTTTAATGAAATCTTCCCTCATGGTAGAAACTAAATATTCATGTTTCATTTTTTTAATACACTTTAGCTCAATTAAATAGATTAAACATTTATGATCATTATTTGTAAAATTATTTCTTATTTGGATAGCTTGAAACCAATTCAAAATGTTATTTTTTGGCTCAACATTTTTTATTGGACTTTAATACTATAATAATTTATTTTGGAACAACCTATTAATCATTTTAAATGTCATAATAATTTTGTATAAAACTTGTTTTTTTTAAAATATATATTATATACCTTAATGTTGGGAATCTTTCTTGAGCCTCTTCATTCACATATTTAAACCACATTTATGTTATTTGAGTAACATTAGCATTCGTTATTATACCATAAATTTTTTTGTAATGTTTATTTGATTATTTTATTATTATCCATCACTCATTCTATTGGGTGGACATCCAATTAAAATCCCCTCATTACATATTTCATAAAAATTTTAAAAAAATTATTCGTTTAATTTTAAATAATCCTGGGATAATAAAAACCTTCAAATTCATCAATTTATTTCTTTACATACCATTAATTAAAATACATGTTAGTGGATTTTTTTTCTTACTGATAATCTATTTTGAACATGACTCATTATAGATGTATATTTTCTATTAGTTTTTGGATGCTTCATACTCAAATAACATCATTCTATTAACTAAATTTTTTTAATCTAGAATTTTTTTAATAATTTTTAGAGTATATAGGGAACTATATAGTTGAATTATCCTAAAATTTTAATGATATAATTGAAACTCCTTATTTTTGTACTCAAAACTATTATTATATTGAAATTTCATGATAGAATAACATGTTTTCTTCTTATCTAATCTATGATATATTTTCAACATTTACAAAAGGTGTATGAGTTTAATAGAGTCTTTGATTTAAATTATATATATATTTAAAAAGTTTTATGAGTATAATAATCAATAAAAGGTATAGAATAATTATATAATTTTATTTATTTATTTTTACTTGTTCCACAACCATCTAGATAAACAAGTATAAAAAACCTTATTATTTTAATTTCAATATTTTTATATATTTATCTCACCATATTTGTATTAAGGTACATTTTTCATGAAGTTGATCTATCAGTTTTGAGTTTATGAATATTTATCACTGTATCATTAATCAATATCATTAAATTCTATAAATCATTTTATTCTTATCATATTTTATTAAACCAAATGGCTGGGTCTTGAATTAAATAAATAAATTTAATATTTTGTACTTTGAAATCATAAAGTCTCTTATCCTTGATTTGGAAAAGGTTTCCATTTCTAAATTTCCTGCTCAATAATATAAATTTATCTTTATTTTTTTTAATAAAACCACTAAGAATATGAATTAATTACTATTATCAAACAATTAAGAAACACACAATAAATTATTTCTAAATAAATTTTAAATTTAATGTGTTTTAAATGTGTTTTTTATCACCAAATTAATTGGTTCAAATAAATTTTATGTTTAATGATCATTATTTAAAAATTTTATGGCTCCGCCATCTTACTCCTCAATTCCATTTAATAGGTTTTTCTTTTCATTTTCTTATAATGTTATATAAAACTCATTATTACACAAGTGTAGATCCACATATAGATATTATTTATTCTATAAAATGAAAGACTTATCATTATGGAATTATTTATATTAAACTCCAACTATCATTGAATCTTCCTGATTAATAAACCTATTTTAAATGTATTTTGAGTTTTTTCTGGGATTATGTTTATATAATAGAACAATGAGGCATTCATTAAAAACATTTCCATGATGATAGAGGGTATAATATCCCTATGGGATGAATACACCATCAATTCTAGTCAACATCCTCAGACATATAGGGATGCATGCTTGAGGCATTGTGTCACTTTAACATAGGGTTATTCAGGATGATCAATGAAAGATGATACAAGGAGGCATCAAATCATTATTTTATATTATTTTACTCTTATTTGGCACACTAGTTGGATATAGGAGTGGATAATACAATGGAGGTATCCCATTATTATGTATAACTAACACCTCTAAGGTATAAATACAAGTTACTTGAGTTTTTAATTTTTTTATTTTTTTTAAAATGTTATGGTTCTTAGATTTTGATAAATATATTGTATTATTTTAAGATTATTTTTTTCTCTTAATCTTAGGAAGATAAATTTTTTGTTCTTACGCATCATATTCTATAAATAGGTCTCACATGAAATATGCACGTTTGTATGTGACTGATCACATGATTATGATAAGAAGTTATATTATTTAAATTATTAGTAATAATATATAAAATATTTATATATATAAGTTATTTATTAAAAGTTTCTTTAAAAATTGATGATATTCATTCCTGATTATATATAATATTTGATAATTTATTGTATGGAAATTTTTGGCATTATGTACCAAAATAAATGCATGGATAGGTTCTGCTAAGGTGTTCATAAGATTATATGAGACCCTTAATTGATTGAGGTGTGTATAGGGTAGTGGGATTAATTTTTTGTTGCCAATATTACTAAAATAATAATTAAATTACTCTGAAATATGAGTACATATCCATGAATTTTTAATTTCAAAGGTATTTCAACTCAAAATCCACTAATAGATTCTCAAGAGAGAGGGTTTGAGAATATACCACTAGTTATGGAAGAAGAGCCTTATATTACACAAAGGATTCCAATAAATCAATAGATTAATGTAGGATTTATCTAGGTTAAACAGTCTCTAGATCAAGGGGATCTTGGATATTTTTCATCTATGTTAGGGTTAATGTGGGGGGGTTTAGATATAATATTCACTTCTTCTTTTTTTGTATCTGGGTTTCATTTAGGGTGTGGATTTTTTGGTCAAGTCCATGTGGGAATTTGTTTATTTAATAGAGGAATCCTCAAAGAGGAATGTAAATCTTAAGAAACATATTCATTAGAGACCACCCATGTATTATTTTAAGGGTTATGTATATTTGGGATTACTAAGGCCCAATCCTAGAAGGATTTGCAGACCATGTTTTCTAAGTATCACTTTCCCAAGACCTTGAAGAGGATATGTGGTAAAAATTTCATGCATCCCACATGAAGGGAGATTTAAATGATGGATTATGTGACATAATTCATGGATTTCATTTCTTTTTATCCTATGTTTTACGAGGGTAAGGAAACCAATTTCATACACTTTGAGGATGGGTTGATATATTCTATATAGATTCAAGTAAAAAACATATTTCTATAAATTAGTTCCTCATCACTGAGAGTAAAATGGATAGGGGAAGTGCATCTGGGTGGTTTACTTCTAATACTAGGATCTACATATGGTCATCATGTATTAGAAATGATAAGTTTCATGATCCCCCTAAGGAAAAATGTAAAGACCTTAATCCTAGTCGCCTATAAATGGTTGTTAATTTACTATATTGACATTTTTTATAAGTGATCACATCCCTAAGGATTGAATAGTGTATACTCATAGTATAATATATACATAGAGGAAATTTCAATTACATTTGAAAACAAAAATTACAAAATAGGGAAGATAAACATTTTATATCATTAAACTCATTCAAAAAATCCTTCTTCATGTCATAAGTAAAGGAAACAAAATAATAGTGAGTTCAAATGCTCAATAAAGATTAAATACAGTGGAATATATTATGAATTAACAATACATAATAAATATGGGAATTTTTATAACTGAACACACCATCCATTTAATTAATTACATGAATATCATGAATTGATAAGACATAATCAATATGGAATGGTTAATAACTGAATACACATGTAATTTAATCAATAAGTTTAGTATAAAATGATTCCATAGATAATATAAAATCAATAATATCATGGATAATAATAAATAAATTATCAATGATGGGAATGACTCATATTAGATGTCATGAACTCATAAAACATGATATCTATAGTGTCAAGACCTTTCATAAGGATATTTTATACAATTGGTAAAACCCCATTTAATTCTAGCATACTGATTCTCCTCATTTGAATATAAATCAATTGAGGGAATATTTAATTATGGGAAAAATATCTATTTCAGGTCCAAAATATTACTCATATATCACATTACTGATTTAATTCATATACAACATTCCCTATCAAAAAATATATATATTGATAAAAGAATATAGATTTAACATTATTTACTGAATTAATCAAATAAATTTCAAAGTAAACACTGTATGTGAATAATGATATAAAATTTATTCAATAATAATATACATGAAATAATTAATATGGATCATTAATTAAAATGTAATGTCTAATAATCTCAAGAAATTAAACTTTATGAGAAAAAGTTAAGGAATAAAAAATCAATCAATATGTTTCCTGAAAATGTTTTCCATAATCAAATAGATCCTAAACCATCCAGATAAGGAAATATTATGGTATCATTTGAACAAATCTGTTATGGAGTATATGTTTTGTATATGTATGTTATCATTAGTGAATATAAATACTAGGAAAATATCCTTAAAACATTATTTAGAAAAATATCCTTTTAACGTTGGAAATCAATTTTCAATATTAAATATTTTAGGAACATTAGAGAAAATATTTTCTTTGTAAATATTCTTGTAAAATTGAAAAATATACTTAAAATCATTGAATGGACATGTTGGTAGGAAAATCATGTACTTTTTTAGCATTCTAAAACAATGGTTTCTTTTAAATTTTTTATAAAATCCAATAAGTGAATTATTTGGAAAAAGATAGGAGGATTCCATTTTAAATATTTTTTAATGTAATACATGGGTAAAAATTTATTTAATATATCGTTAGAGAATACTAATAACATCATTTGAAACAATTTTAGAAAACACAGAGTTAGAAGGAAAAGGATTTTTGACCCAAGAGAAAAATGAATTCATATTTTATTAAAAAGATTTTCTCAGTTATTTTTTGTAATAAAGTGGGAAAAATGATACTATTGTTTGAAAATTTCATGTATAACCAGAGGATAATATAATTAAAGGGTTTATTATACAATGAAAAAATAATTTCCTTGAATGAAAATTCAAGAATAAATAACTACTATTAAAATTAGATTGTGAAATAAAACCTTACTAGTTGGGAATCTTTTGAATCATAAAACACAATAAATAAATAACTTCAAATGGAACTATAAGGCCCCAGCCTTAAAACTTACTTAATCTTGAGTTATTAAAAGATTACACATTGAGGATCATTTAAGGTTTAGAGTCTTAGATAATTAGATCATAAAACGTACATTACATTCCACATTTAAACAAAGTGGTTACATAAAATATAGTATTCATTTTTCCCATCAACGGAAACATATTTAAAATAAAACACGGATTATTTCTTGACACTTCCTTGACACTATCATCATATCATGTACCCTTCCCTTGACCTGTGAAAAACATTTCAAAAACTTGGGATGAGCATAAAAATCTCAGTAAGGGATATAAAAATATGGAAAGGAAACATGAGTACATGTATACATAAGAATGAAATCATATGTTACCTATAAAACAAAAGCACTTTAACATACCTCATAAAATCATGAATAAATCATAGAAATCATATGACATAAAGGTAACTTGAGGCATTCATAAAATTCTTACGTAGGCAGTAACCCTCTTGGTTACGTTTGGAATACCCATCAAAGTATATTCCCTAAATCTCTTCGGAGAAACCTTAACGTTTAACCCCTTCACGTTACCCAATGCATTGGAGAGCTATATCGGGATCACATGTCCTTAGTTTATCACGGAACCACTCATCTTCATAATAATGCCCAAGAACCATAACATAATCGTATCACATAAAACATGTATAAAGGAAACATAACATTTCCACTTTTCAATCACAAGATATCAATACAACACATGGATATAAAAATATTATGAAAACCATTTTCAATACCAAAATAAAATAAAAGTAAAAAATGGTATTTTTTTTAAAAGGTATGGCTTGTAGAGGAAGCCAAAACTCAAATAATGGTCACGGCGGCGGAGAAGTCATTGTCGCTGCATACGTACGACAAAAACATTCCCTTTTGTCATGTAGTAAAACGCTTTGTATAAAAAAGATTCCTTTCGGATAAACGTAAAAGTCAAGGGGTTTATACACCATATAAAATAAGGTTGTGTATAAAACAAAATACGCCTCCATGAAAGGAGATTGAGACGAAGTCCCATACAAAGTCGGTATCCTTGGATTAAGGATAAATCAATTACATAATTATGTGTGACAAACTAATACACCAAATATAAGTGGATATTAAGTTTAAAACAATCATAGGTTATTCACACATATTCATATAACGACATATTCAAGGAGTACAAGCTTATCCCAAAGAATCAAAATTGGGTTAAGAAGTTACCTTGAAAAAATTTGATAGCCTAACGGTGTCACTACAAAATTCAGAAAATGAGTTGATGAGAGATAAAAATGGTATCTCATCCCTTGGACATAAAATTTAAATCACTAAGTATATATAAGGACATGTCCCAACATAATGTTATGTGAATTAAAAGACATAACAAAAGACGTCTTTTAAAAAGAGGAGGGTGAAAGGTTCCCTTACCGACATGGGTATCTTTTGAAACATACACCCCGTGAAATAAGGACAATACAACATTGATGTAAATACTCATAAATGAAATTATATTACACAATGATTAAAATAATGGTCAGTACATACACCACTCAAAGGAAATTGTGGCAAATGTAGCATAAATCTCACGGGAATAAAAGTGAGATGAAAAATCCCTTACGAAAACTCGGAAGCCTAACAACGCCACTTAAAACTTCCAAAAATTCATTGATGAGATCAAATAGGGTCTCTCATATTATTACAATAAAATGTACAGCCAGATTAATATAAAATAACATCCCCCATCATAAAAATTGGAGCCTAAAATAAGTGACATAAAGGAGTGTACTTAAAAAGAAAGGGAGAGGTTAGATCTCTTATGAAAATTTGGCAGCCTAACGGCGCCACTCAAAACTTCCAAAATGGATTGATGAGAGAGAATAGGGTCTCTCATCATATGAACATAAAATTTACAGTATTAGTAATATTAAATAACATCCCAATCACAAGAAATATTATCTTAAAAGTAATGACATAAAAGAGTGTACTTAAAAAGAAAGAGAGGAGTATGATCCCTTACCTCAGGTCCGACTTGACTCGATCGTTATTTAACGTCCTGAATAATAAACTTGAGTTAATTTATAATTGCTTAAGAACATTTTTCAATTTCATTATTCCTTTTATATCACTTATTGCCATGTTATGAACATTATGTAATCATTTAAGTTAATAATTTTTGTTTTGTTGATATTTGGTTCTTAAGTCGAAAGTGGACTTCTTACAATTACATGTTGTTCGTGTGGTCAAAGTTTCATTATGTCCAGAATCATATTCAGGATTTGGATATAATATATATCCAGAATATACATGTATTTATAATATTACATAATCATTTAGAGGTAAGAAATGAAATGCACCGTTCATGGAGACGGTAAGCCGTACGTACGCATGAACGCTACTTTCATTTCTATGTCTTATTAATGGAATTAAAACTAAATGAGAGTTATGTATATTTTAATTCCAGAATTATATTAATAATTAATATGTAACATACATCATATATAATAAATTTAAATACATCCTTTATACATCCCACATATGGCATTAACGAATCAGATCACTTTGAGGGGGTGGTAGACCGCACTTCCTAAAATGAAATTATTGTGTTTACCCACAATGGAAACCATAAATTTATGCCACAAAAGGAAAATAAATAAGCTTAAGTAAAAATTAAACATATTATATATCATATATAAATATAGTGACATATTAATGGCCACCTTTAAAGGTGTTATATGGGTGTTGAACAATCATCGTTTCGTGAGGCAGAAATTCGCCATCCACAAAAACAGTATGTTCTTCAACCATTTGATGTTGTTGTGTAAATGTGAAGCTCGAATTATTCTTATAAAAACATCCTAGTATATTTAAGATACTGTATTTGTTACAAAAGAAATGAATAAAAAGAGTTTAGGGGGTTAGAGAAGAGAAATAAAACAAAAGAACACAAGTGAAGACATTACCTTAAAATCGGGTAACTTTTTTTGATTTGAGCTCAAAGGCTTACTTGGGAAGACTTCTGCCCAAATTTAGGTTCTAGGAGTAATATAGGGATGTGTAGAGGCAAAATTAGCAGGTTTTGACTGATCCAAATGCTTTGGAAGTGTGGGTAAGGAGGTAGAGGTGGGTTCCTTTTATAAGAGGAGAGGAGGGGCACTCTTGGAAAGTAAAGAAATGTTACTTTATTTGAAAATTATTTTCGGATTTAAAAAGTCCTACATTGATATAATTCGACAATAAGGTGATAAGGTTTATAAATCCACCAATACAATAGGTTTTGGACATGTTTAGGTCATATATTTTACATTATCTTTTCATTTTATTTAAATCCTTTATTAATGAGGTAATCGCTACATCATTATGATGTCATAAATAATTTTATTTATTTAATGTCTAAAAATTATAAAAAAAATATCATGATGTAGGAAATATTTTTATATTTCCAATGAATATTTATAGTCAAATATCGTACTTGTATAACCCCATGTAAAAATTGTTTTAGTAAAACAACTCATGTTTGTGTCATTTTAACTTTTACATTAAATAAAAAGTTATTTATGTCATTTCCCAACCAAAGTGGATCCATGGGGTCCCCAAGTTGACCCATGGATTTTATTGGTCGGCCATGACACATCCAATAAGGGTAGGACATGTTTCAAGCTCATCTCATATTATTAAAACATTATTTTTACCTTAAACTACACTAATTACCTCTAACCGCGATTAAAAACTTAAAAGTTACTATTAACCAAAAAAATATTTTAATTCTATTGAACAAAATTTTACTTCTTAATGACAACCATGTATGTCAGATTTTTTAAATTTAAAACACAGAGCTAGCAAAGTTTCATTTAAACGAAAAATCAGTTTCTTTAACTACCACTTAGTGGTTTCACTATTCATCAAAAATTGATGTTTTTCAGAAAAATACCAAAAATTCACCCTAAGCTATATTTAATATTCCGAACTCAAAAATGATGTCTATTTTACAAAATTCAGAACATATAAGTTGCATTAATTAATTTGATAATTAATTCCCGTTGTCAAAACAAATAGATTGTTTTTAAGAAACAATATCTATTAAAATATTGACACTAGTTTAAGTCAAATTT
The DNA here is from genome assembly GCA_963277665.1 of Viscum album. Lineage (NCBI taxonomy): Eukaryota > Viridiplantae > Streptophyta > Magnoliopsida > Santalales > Viscaceae > Viscum > Viscum album. The sequence continues at coordinate 1,479,881,566 of OY728141.1, read as the reverse complement.
CAAATTGAAATTAATTACAATGACCACTATTGGATTAAATGGTAAAAATATATTCTAATTTAACTTTAAAATAAAATTAAAAGGATAATATAATCATATAAATAAATTAGATTAAAAAGAGGTTTTGAATTAAAATACAACATTTTTCACTATTCATAAAAAATGAACTTTATCGGAAAGATACCAAAAATTTACACAAAGTAAATTTTGATGTCTCGATTCTAAAGAATAATTTTATTTTTTCAAATATAACACATAAAATTATCGAAAAGTGGATTTAAAAGAGGTTCGTCATCAAAAGGCTGTTAATCGAACTTCTAAAGTTTATTAGAATGTTTACGCTTAAAATTGAATTCATTCAAATTTTTAATACTCTAGCATTTATTGTAAAAAGTAAAAATATTTGACAAACATATATAATCATTTTTTATTTAGTTCTGTTCATTCCCTCCATTACAACGGTTAGGCGTTAACTACCATTTAAGATAATATTATTTTATTATTATAGTGCAACGTAAGATTTCAATGAAACTCGTTGTTTCATATTGGGTAAGCCATCAAGCATAGCGTTACCTTTAAATTAATATTAACATTTTATTCACAAATAGGGATACATATAAAAATTTCATATTCTTTATTTACCTGGTGTGTTACATCCTTCCCCCCTTTTGGGAATTGCATCCTCGTAATTTTAAAATTGGGCTCAGAAACTTTATTGAAAGTCCCACATCGGAACAAGAGTCAGTAAAACAATCACTTTAAAAGAAAGAAAGAGGAGTACAGAGGTCACCTGAGTTAACCCATACTAGGATTACATGTAAGAAAATATGGACATGGAGGAAAAAAACAAAGCTTCATGTTCTAAGGGAGAGTGATAGTAAACATGTCTAGGAGAAAGTTAACCACAAGAAAATCACAAACTTGTGATGGGTTAAACGGTATTCGATTCCCTGGTAGGAAAAGTTAATAGAAAGAATTTTTTTTAAGTTTTTTTTATTGAGGAATTTATTCATAAGGAAACATAATCACTTATCATGTTGACTTCCAACTTTTATTATATTTCATACAAAAACTCTTATTTTCTCCAAAAGAAGAGTATTTAGGAAGACTTGTTCACATTAAGAGTACTATAATCAACTTCTAGAGAATCACCTAATCCACAAAAGAAAACTATATACTTCCCATGTCTTTAGACTTTAACCAAAACCAAAACCAAAATGGTTTGTACAAGATCAGATAATCCAGAAAAGGATAACCCTTTATAAAAATAAAATCTATTCTTAATCTCCAAAATTTTTTCAACAAAACCCAAAGATCAACGAGGACCATTTGATAAAAAATTTGTCCATAAAATTATTCAAAGTAAACCAAACTGAGATTGAAACCTAAATATTTGAAGGATTTAGCCACATATTCTTCCAAGGTACAAATTAACTTTTATCTCCAAATAACATCAGTTGATCTTAAATTCTCATATTGAAAAGTAATTAACTTAATCACATATCCTCGAAGATAGGTTAATCATTTCCATAGATAACCCAAAATAAACTTACTCTTGATTCCTAAAATCATCTAACTAAAAGGAATTAGTAAAACTAACCAGGGACTTCACATAGTCCAGTGGTAGGTGATAAATACCAATCGCACTTTGGTTGTGGGTTTGATTCCCGCAGCTTTGTCTGACGCGATGGGTTGTCACACGGTCTGCGTGTTGTCCTTTTTCCAAAACTATATAATTCTTAAAACATTCCCCAAAACGAGATAAAATATTCAAAAATGATCATAACATATTTTAACATCAAGTTTATCCCATGCCTTTCATTTTCCATCATAATATATAATAACCCATAATTACCTCAAAAGTAAGGATCATATAAACTCTAATGGTTACCTTTATAATTATTACCTGAACTTCCACGTCGACTGGTCATCTCATACATGATGCATTACAGATCATACCAAGGTTCAAGTGGTTGATCATGACTCCTTGATAGTTGGTTTAGAACAACCACGAGTTTCCTCATTGAATCCTCCATTTTATCTAGTATCTTAATCAGAGAACCACCATAGTTTCCTTCAAACCTGTTGTCTCTTTGGTGCCTGCTAAATCCACTCATTCACTAAAAACAGAAATGTCAGTGAGAGTATATCAACAAAACCGTCATGTACTAATGAGGACGGTAAACACTAAGATATACTTACTCATTCAATTTATCTAAAACTAGGACTCTTTCTGAAATCTTAACCATTATGGTAATGTCACTTGTGCTTAAAGAATACCCTAACCTCTAAAGTTATCTAAACTGACCTATGATACCAACTATAAGGCCCCAGCCTTAAACCTTACTTAATCTTGAGTTATTACAAGATTACACATTGAGGATCTTTTCAGGTTTATAGTTTTAGAGAATTAGATCATAAAACTTGCATTACATTCCACATTTAAACAAAGTGGTTACATAAAAGATAATATTCATTTTTCCCATCAACGAAAACATATTTAGAATAAAACATGGATTCTTTCTTGACACTTCCTTAACACTATAATCATATCATGTACCCTTCCCTTGACCTGTGAAAAACATTTCAAAAACTTGGGATGAGCATAAAAAGCTCAGTAAGGGATATAAAAATATGGAAAGGAAACATGAGTACATGTATACATAAGAATGAAATCATACTTTACCCATAAAACATAAGCACTTTAACATACCTAATAAAATCATGAATAAATCATATAAATCATAAGACATAAAGGTAACTTAAGGAATTTATAACATTCTTACATAGGGAGTAACCCTCTTGGTTACGTTTGGAATACCCATCACAGTATATTCCCTAAATATCTTCGGAGAAGCCTTAACGTTTAACCCCTTCGCATTACCCAATGCATTGGAGAGCTATATCAGGCTTACCTGCCCTTAGTTTATCACAGAACCACTCATCTTCATAATAATTCCCAAGAACCATAACATAATTGTATCACATAAAACATTCATAAAGGAAACATAACATTTCCACTATTCAATCACAAGATATCAATACAAAACCTTGATATAAAAACATTATGAAAACCATTTTCAATACCAAAATAAAAGAAAAGTAAAACATGGTATTTAGTTTTCTTTTTAAAAAAAGGTATGGCTTGTAGAGGAAGCCAAAACTCAAATAATGGTCATGGTGGCGGAAAAGTCATTGTCGCCACATATGTACGACAAAAACATTCCCTTTTGTCATTTAGTAAAATGCTTTGTATAAAAAATATTCCTTTCGGATAAACGTAAAAGTCAAGGGGTTTATACACTGTATAAAAGAAGGTTGTGTATAAAACAAAATATGCCTCAATGAAAGGAGACTGAGATGAAGTCCCATACAAAGATGGTATCCTTGGATTAAAGATAAATCAATTACATAATTATCTGTGACAAACTAATACACCAAATATAAGTGGATATTAAGTGTAAAACAATCAGAGGTTATTCACACATATTAATATAATGACATATTCAAGGAGTACAAGCTTATCCCAAAGAATCAAAATTGGGTTAAGAAGTTCCCTTGCAAAAATTTGACAGCCTAACGGCGTCACTACAAAATTCAGAAAATGAGTTGATGAGAGATAAAAATGGTATCTCATCACTTGGACATAAAATTTAAATCACTAAGGATATATAAGGAAATATCCCAACATAATGTTATGTTAATTAAAAGACATAACAAAAGAAGTCTTTTAAAAAGAGGAGGGTGAAAGGTTCCCTTACCGACATGGGTATCTTTTGAAACATACACCCCGTGGAAGAAGGACAATACAACATTGATGTAAATACTCATAAATGAAATTATATTACACAATGAGTAAAATAATGGTCAGTACATACAGCACTCAAATGAAATTGTGGAAAATTTAGCATAAATATCACGGGAATAAAAGTAAGATGAAAAATCCCCTACGAAAACTCGGCAGCCTAATGGCGCCACATAAAACTTCCAAAAATGGATTGATGAGATCAAATAGTGTATCTCATAGTATTACAATAAAATTTACAGAAAGATTAATATAAAATAACATCCCCCATCATAACAAAGAGGAGCTTAAAAGAAGTGACATAAAGGAGAGTACTTAAAAAGATAGTGAGAGGTTAGATCTCTTACGAAAATTCGGCAGCCTAACGGCGCCACTCAAAACTTCCAAAATGGATTGATGAGAGAGAATAGGGTCTCTCATAATATTAACATAAAAATTAAAGTAAGAGTAATATAAAAGAACATCCCAATCACAAGAAAGATTAGTTTAAAAGTAATGACATAAAAGAGTGTACTTAAAAAGAAAGAGAGGAGTAGGATCCCTTACCTCGGGTCCGACTTGACACGATCATTCTTTAACGTCCTGAATAATAATCTTGAGTTAATTTCTACTTGATTAAGAACCTTTTTCAAGTTCATTATTCCTTTTATATCAATTATTTCCATTTTATAAACAATATGTAATCATTTAAGTTAATAATGTTTGTTTTGTCGATATTTGGTTCTTAAGTCGAAAGTGGACTTCTTACAATTACATGTTGTTCGTGTGGTCAAAGGTTCATTATATCCAGAATGATATTCATGATTTGGATATCATATATATAATATATATCCATAATATACATGTATTTATAATATTACATAATCCTTTAGAGGTATGAAATGAAATGCACCGTTCCTGGAGACGGTAAGCCGTACGTACGCATGAACGCTACATTCATTTCTATGTCATATTAATGGAATTAAAACTAAATGAGAGGTGTGTATATTTTAATTACAGAATTATATTCATCATTTATATGTAACATGAATCATATATAATAACTTTAAATACATCCTTTATACATCCCACATATGGCATTAACAAATCAAATCACTTTGAGGGGGTAGTAGTCCGCACTTCCTAAAATGAAATTATCATGTTTACACACAATGGAAACCATAAAGGAATGCCACAAAAGAAAAATACAGAAGATTAAGTAAAATATAAACATATTATATATCACATATAAATATAGTGACATCTTAATGGCCACCTTTTAAGGTGTTATATGAGTGTTGAACAATCATCGTTTCGTGAGGCAGAAATTCGCCATCCACAAAAACAGTATGTTCTTTAACCATTTGATGTAGGTGTGCCTAAGTGTAGCTTGAATGATACTTATAAAAACATCCCAGTATATTGAATATACTGTAGTTGTTACAAAGGAAATGAATAAAAAGAGTTTAGGGGGTTGGAAAAGCAAAATAAAACAAAAGAACACAAGTGAAGACATTACCTTAAAATCGGGTAACTCTTTTTTATTTGAGCTCAAAGGCTTCCTTGGGAAGACGTCTTCCCAAAGTGATGATTCTAGGAGTAATAGAGGGATTTGGAGAGGAAAAATGAGCAGTGTTTGGCCGACCCAAATGCTTTGGAAGTGTGGGTAAGGAGGTAGAGGTGAGGGCCTTTTATAAGAGGAGAGGAGGGGCACTCTTGGAAAGTAAAGAGATGTTACTTTATTTGAAAATGAGTTTTAGATTTAAAAGGTCCCACATTAAAATAATTCGAGGATAAGGTAATAGGGTTTCTAAATAAACCAATAAAATAGGTTTTGGGCATGTTTATGTCATAGATTTTACATTATCTTTTCATTTTATTTAAATCCTTTATTAATGAGGTAATCGATGCATCATTATGATGTCATAAATAACATTATTTATTTAATGTCTAAAAATTATAAAAGAAATATCATGATGTAGGAAATATTTTTATCTTCCCAGTGACCATTTATAGTCAAAACTCTGACTAGTATAACCCCATGTAACAATTGTTTTAGTAAAACAACTCATGTTTTTGTCATTTTTACTTTTACATTAAATAAAAAGTTATTTACGTCTTTTCCCAACCAAAGTGGCTCCATGGGGTCCCCAAGTTGACCCATGGATTTTCTTGGTCGGCCATGACACATCCAATAAGGGTAGGACATGTTTCAAGCTCATCTCATATTATTAAAACATTATTTTTACCTTAAACTACACTAATTACCTCTAATCGCGATTAAAAACTTAAAAGTTACTATTCACCAAAAATATTATTTTAATTCCATTGAATCACATTTTACTTATTAATGACAACCATTTATGTCGGATTTCTGAAATTCAAAACACAGAGCTGGCAATGTTTCATTTAAATGAAAAATCAGTTTCTTTAACTACCACTTAGTGGTTTCACTATTCATCAAAAATTGATATTTTTTAGAAAAATACCAAAAATTCACCCTAAGATATATTTGATATTCCGAACTCAAAAATGATGTCTATTTTACAAAATTCAGAACATATAAGTTGTATTAATTAATTCCCACTGTCAAAACAAATAGCGTGTTTTTAAGAAACAATATTTATTAAAAGATTAACACTAGTTTAAGTCCTATTTCAAATTGAAATTAATTCCAATGACCATTATTGGATTAAATGGTAAAAATATATTCTAATTTTACTTTAAAAGAAATTCAAAATATAATCTATTCATATAAATAAATTAGATTAAAAAGAGGTTTTCAATTAAAATACAACATTTTTCACTATTCATAAAAAAATTAACTTTATCGGAAAGATACCAAAAATTTACACAAAGTAAATTTTGATGTATCGATTCTAAATAAGAATTTTATTTTGTCAAATATAACACATAAATTTATCAAAAAGTGGATTTAAAAGAGGTTCTCCATCAAAAGTCCGTTAATCGACCTTCTAAAGTTTATTAGAATGTTTATGCTTAAAATTGAATTCATTCACATTTTTAATCCTCTAACATTTATTGTAAAAACTAAAAATATTTGACAAACATATATAATCATTTTTTAGTTAGTTCTGTTCATTCCCTCCATTACAACAGCTAGGCGTTAACTACCATTTAAGATAATATTATTTTATTATTATAGTGCAACATAAGATTTCAAAGAAACTCGTTGTTGCATATTGGGTAAACCATCAAGCATAGCGTTCCCTTTAAATTAATATTAACATTTTATTCAAAATAGGGATAAATATAAAAATTTCATATTCTTTATTTACCTGGGGTGTTACAAGAACATTAAATATTATTAATAATAATATAGGAATGATATAAAATATCAATAGTTTAGTAGATAAATTTTATAAAATAAGTTAGTTGTATAAAAAAACATTTATCCCAAATAAAAATATTTGAGATTAGATTCCCTTACAATTATTATAATGTTGAATTGAGAATTAATCAATGAATAGATTATGTTTATCAAATATAAATACAAATAACACAAATTTAAATAGAACATAAGATAATAAAAATTAGTTACCCATATAATCCTATAATATCAAATATAATAACGATATGATATAATTGTAACAGCCTGAGATTTTGTGAAATTTTTTTTTTCGAATTAATTTAACTTTTCGATATTTTTCATTTCACGTGACACTAGAAATATTTTAATATATATATATATATATATATATATGTATATTAAAAAAAATCAAAATTTCCTTTGACATGAAATACCAACTTTGCTTGTACTACATGCAATACTGACTTGGCATATGTTACATGAAATACTAAATTGGCTTGCACTACACACAATACCAACTTTTATTATGCTACTCGCAACACCGACGTGGCCTATGTTCATGTAACACCTATGTTTCCACAAAAAAATTAATTTATTATGTTTTTTAAATGAGATAATTAAAATGTAGATGATAAATTTAGTTATATGAATAATAATAACAAAATTTAAAATATTATTTAAAATTGTTTTATATTCACAAAACTTATTGATAATGCTGAATTTGATTATTGGTAAAGCACTTATATGCTTAAAAATACCATTCCCTAGAAAGAAAAGATTTTAATAATAAAATTAATTTGAGACACATATTGAAATTTAAATTTATAAAATAAAATATATTTTTTTAATTTATAATTTTTAAATTAGCTTAGGATAAATTTTTTGTATTTTTCTGAGAAATGTCATTATTTGATGAATATTGAAAAATTCAACATTTTAATTAATAACATCCTTTTCATTTAAATAATAATTTGTGTTAATTTAAATTTTAATCTTATTTTAGGGTTAAATTAATTAAATTTTAAATATATTAATAAAATTTAGGTCATAATAATCAATTTCACATTTAAATTTAATATAAAGACTTAAAATACTTTTGAAAATGTGATCTACTTTAAAACTAGTTATTTCAACTCGTCTGCGGGATTGACGTTAATTTTAAATTTCCTGCTTCTGTGAATTGAATTTAGGAAAAATAAAATCACCCAATTTAATTATTATAATATTTATATACTAATAATATCAAATTAATTTTTACTACAAATATTAGTAAATGTGATTAAAATTAATCATAGTGATTACAATCAAAATAAGCTTGGTTAGGGACTAAACCTCAATCATAGGGGCCAAAATGACCTATAATTTGGAGAAAAAACCCAATTTTATGGAAATTATTAGGACATAAAACTTTTATTATTTATTAATGTTTGTTTTTTATGAAAATTGTTAGGTAAGAACATGTGTACACCTAAATTCTTTTCAAAAATTCCAAGCGAGTCCATTTCCATCCCTATAAAAGGACACCACCTATACCTTTTCTTAACACCTATCAAACCTATTAGTGTTATAAAATCTCTACCCCATACACATCCCACCATACCTCAATTACGTATAGAATCATTCCTTTGGGAAAAAGTCAATCTAAGGAATAATTTTGGCACAAACCAAAAGAAGTTACCCGATTAAGAGGCAATGTCTTCTCTCAAGTCCCTTCTTTTATTTTCCATATATAACCCCTGAAACTCTATTTATTATATTCTTATATAAAAAATTATCCCCAATATAATCTTATTTTGTAATGTAATATTTTTTCCCAACTGTTACACACACCTTCATCTAATAGGTAACGAATATACTGTTTTTGTGTACGAAGAACTACTGCCTCACGAATAGATGACAGTTCATTTTTCTATTACCACCTACCATGGTGGAAATTATGATTAAAAATATATTTATATATGTCACAAATTATATTTATTATGTATTTAAACTTTTGTCTTCCTTTTTATAACACATATCTTTCTTTACTCTCCATTTTGTGTTAATATGATAATTTGGTTTGATGAAGTGTGGACTACCACACCATCAATGCGATGTGATTCAATCATACACTACAAAGATGTATTAATTATGGGTTTAGTTAATATATATGATACAATCAAGAAACATTAGTAATTATATATTTATATATATGCAAATATGTCTTTTACTTTGTATCTTCTAGCATGACAATTAAATGGAAATAGTATTCATGCGTACGTACGACCTACCATCTCCATGAACTGTGTATTCAATTTTATAATAATATATAGATTATAATAATTAACATATAATGTATGTAAATTATATTTTTTATCACGGTTTTAATTATTTTAATCATGATATAATGTATAAATACCAAATATATAACAAATTAAGACATATGAAAATAATAAAGAGAATATTACCCGAAGTGAAACCTTAACATAGGATTGTTAAAAAGAAGGTAATATGAAGTCATAATAATGCCAAATATGGTATTAGATATAATAATATGGTTCTTTAAAAGATTTATAATAAATATATATTTATTATACAGGTGTTTTTAACACTTACGATGAAAGGCATGACATAAGTTAAGGGGATTTCATTTCACTTTTTACTCACAAGAGATACATACTATCTTCGCCACTCATTTATTTTTTCTGGTGTAAGTACTTCCCATAATTGAAATATATATTTTTTATTAATAAAATTTATGGTTATTAAAATATCCTTTTTATGAACTTTCATTCATGGTGTATATGTTTCAAAACATTTCAAATTGGTAAAAATGTTTTGTTTGAATTGGCCTTCATTGAGACTCATGTTTTGTTACTCACCTAAACTCTTTTTCGATGTGTATATACATCCATTATACATGTTATATAATGAATAATATTTTTTTAATTATATTTCAAGCTTAATGTAATTCCATTTTCTTACATGGAGACTATGGTACAATGTTACTAAGTTATAAGAGTTTATTGAGACAATCTCATCACTTTTCAAGATTGTTTACGTTTATTCTTCCTTTGATGAATTCTTTTGTTCCATATCTCAAGAAATTCATGAAATTTAATCCTCCATGGTTATTCATTCTATATTCACATAGTTGTACCATTTTCATCTTTTTTTTATATAATATAGTTAAGAATTTTGTTTTTAATAAAGCTCCACTTTACCCTCTCTTCGGTCGTAAATCTTTGTTCCTTTAAAACTATGTCTTCTAAAAAGGGATTACAAGAATATTCTACTAATATAATGTGGTCATTAAAATAAATTATTACTCTTTCTTATTTTACAAATGATTAAAAATGAATCTTATTGTTATTTTTCAGACAATGAATTTTTTTCTATCCCTTTTACCATACAAAATGATTTTTTTACCTCATACGACATGTAAAGATTTACCCACCATCGTTTCATTGATGATTCCTTTTCATTTTTAAAAGGTTAATCTTCAAGAAAATGTTTTTCAAAAGTTATTTTCAAATAAAATTTTTTTCATAATGTTTTTAGATTATTTTATATGTTTTTAAGGATCATTGTTTTGAATATGTTTTCAAGTTTATTTACATGTTTTCAAAGTATTTTCAATGAAATGTTTTTCAATGGATTTAAATATTTCATTAAAAGTTTTTATATTTATAATTTTCAAAACATTTTTAAAATTTTTTATATGCTTTATAATTGTTTTAAATGAAAAAGTGTTTTGAAATGTTTTGAATCTTATTTTATAGTTCTTCATGGAAAAAAGTTTTCATAATGATTTCAAGTATTCAGTATAAGTTTTTATGGTATTTTATATGAAAATAATTTTTAAATGGTTTTATATATTAAAAATAATTTTTGAAGAAGAAAGGATATTTTCCTTAACAAATTTTTTTGTAAGGTGTTTCAAAATTATTTTCCATTTAAGATGACGCATGTTAATGATAATCATTCCATTCTAAGAAATGATCTAAATGTTCCATTTATAACCATTATAAAAATAGGTTATGCTTAATTTCATGGTATCCATAACACCCATTTCTCTTCAATGGTTTATAAATTTATGAAATCCAATTCTTTTCTATAGTTTATATGCTTCTGAATCGTTCTTCTTTTCACGAGTTCTTCTAGGATGAAATGATTATGAATCTTATCTATTCTCCACAAGTTGCAATGTGATAAAATTTTAATGATACCAATTTCATTTCATGAGTTATGATTTTATGTTTATAAAACCCATATCTATTTTTTGGACATTATATGATTATTTTTTTAAACATGCATGTATGAATTCATTATGTTATTGGTGGGACCTATATCTCCCTAAAATGAATTGGGTAACGATAAATGTGTAATGATATCAAAGGGCATGCATAAGGAAATCCCATGATTGAAACAAAAGGGTATGTGGTAGAACATCCCAACCCCAAAATAATGGGGAATGTGGGAGGAAATACCAAGCCCACAATAAGAGGGAATATGGGAGGAAATACCAAGCTCGAAACAAGAGGGTAAGTGGGAGTACATCACAAGCCAGAAACAAGAGGGTACATCGGAGGACATCCCAAGCCCGAAACAAGAGGGTATGAAAGAAGTAATCCCAATCCCGATGCAGGTACATGGGTGATAGTCACAATACTATCATTTTAAAAATTCATTGGTAGGCTACCTTGACATTCAGTTTTTATATACATTTGTGTTTTTCACAATTCCATATTTTATTCATAAGTTATTATTTCAAGGGTTATGTAATTTATTTACTTATGAATCATGTCTTATGAACTGCCAATATTTATTATGATCTCTAATTTTTATAGTATGATGTTCAAATGTTCTTCTCATGTTCCATACCCTATGTCCATGTTATGCTTACTCATTTACATTACTTATCCTCACTGAGAATCTGAGCTCACCCCTTTCTTATGTTTTCTTTCCTTAAGTAGTGAAGAAATTATTTAGGTAGAATTAATAAAGGTGTAGATCATAATGTGAGATGATGAAGATATTCCACTAGGATATAATACTTTTTTACCTTGTTTCTAAATACAATAAACTATTACGGTCCTTTGACATGTATTTTTATAATGTATTTAATACTTATCTAAAATGATGTAATTCCCATGTATATCATGCCTGTGTCACTATAGATGGTATGAAATTAACGATTTAACAAAACATTAAAAACACGGATGAGAAAAATTTAGTGAGATCCATATGTATATTTTTAAGGATATGTCTATAGATATATCTAAGGATAAGTATAAGGATGAGTTAATGAATAAGAAAATGTCATAGAATTTTGGTGAACAATAGAGTGATTGGTTTCTAAGAAATACATTCCAGTATGGATTCTAAAAGTTTATGTGGCTCTAAAATAGATATACCTAGGGTTAATAACACAGAAATGATCTTCTGAACCTGAATTGGTGTAATCTAGTACACGACAATGAGTCTCGCTGCACACTTGGTTTGACACTCTCGGGGGATATAGTTTGGGAATTCGAAAATTCATTATGAACCATCATGAAGGATTTAAATATAAGTCTGCTATAAATATCCTTGGATTAAACTAGGGTGTAATAAATTACAGTTGGGTTTATGATTTAGGAATCCTATATGTAATTCTTTTCATGACTATGTGGTTTTCTACTATGATATGTAATGCTAAAATTATACTTCAGGTTTTAGCCAATGGTGTGAACCAGAATGATCTAGATTAATACCAAATGTGATGGATAAATTTTTTATAAACAATAAAGTGGGATGATCACTAGAGTGATAGATATTGTGATCATTCCTAATTAGTTTTCACAAAACATGATTATCAACATGTACCATAACCAAATATCAGACTCATCGAGGGAGATAAAGAAGGGGTTTGATGAGAGTTAGGGTAATGGAGACTATTTTGGAAAGATTATTATGTTTCCTCTATATTAATAATTTAGAAAGAATTACTTATGCTAATGACATATAGGAACAAGAAAATGTTTTGAATGTGATAAATAATGACACAAAAAAATTGCATACAAGGATAAAATAAAGAGTTCAGTTAATGAAATTGATGATAATGGTGACCTCCCTATGTATTCATTGAAGGATAAGTGTTTTATGTATGGAGTGAATATTCATTATGAAACATAGTGTTCCAAGTGGAAAGCTCCCAAAAAGGATTAGAATGGTGGTACAAGTAAGAGTTACTTTATAAATGATAAATAGACTATAAATGAACTTTGAAAGAAAAGAGGTATTATGATGTGGTAGCCTTTTAAAAGGCTGAAGGATGATATAATCAATGTTTTAATATATTTTTATTGAATAACTATGATATATTAAATTTGAAATATATAAGTATTTTTTATTTTATGTTTTTTACTATAAATTTACAAGAATACATTGAATGGTACCGATGGAATAGAAAAGTGATATAAAAGAAATGTGATGTCCATGAAAAACACATGATTAAGGTAAACGTAACCCATAATATGTTCCATATTATATTAAAATGTATTTTGGATAAATATATGTTAGATATGAATAAGTAAAGTGGATTTTACTTATTACCTTGAAACTAATTAAGTTTATATTGACAAGGAGTTTATGTTATCATGGTTGAAGTTTTCGACTTCTTGGATTTATTTAATATAACCAATAATATATGGAATAAAGAAGAATTCGTGTTTTTAGATGTATTTATGGTAATTTAGAGTATTACCATGTATCAAGATAATATATGATGAGTGTATTCACATGTTTTGAAGGTAACAACCAAGATTTACTTTGTGATATATATGAGAATCAATGTTACATTGATTTGGTGACTCTCTTTATAATGTTTCTTACTTTCATATTTTGTAAGGGATATAAGGGTAACCATTTATTTAATTTTGATGTCAAAATTCATATAAAATTAGTAATATTATAGTTTTATCACTCCATATAAGGATTTATGTATATTGAATAGCATATTGAAATAACTTTGTGGTGATGACAACTAATGACAAATATAATGGAATATCATGGATCAAATGACCTGTTAGTACTTCCGGAATGAAAAAGTAACCTTCCTATTAAGATAAAGATGTTATGTTGATCAAGGAACAAAAATGGGTGATGTTTTCTTGAAATAATTGAAGTATATATTCTCATGAAAATTTATTCACATTAGAAAAAAGGATCCTGAAACCAAAAATTTTATCCTAGTACTTTCATTTTTGATGAATGAGAAATCCCCTTAGGTCATCACAAATTTATGGATTTATTATTGCTAACATTATCATAATATTATTCTCTATCACTATCCACTAGAACATGATAGTTATATTTCTCTTCCATTTACATGTTTTCAATTCTATACTATGTTCTCCTATGTGAAATCCTAGTTATATGTTACTTTGGGAAACAGTTATATTTCCCAATTTCCCTTTTTAGGGGAAGTTTTAGTATTCATTTTTATAAAGTGGTTTTTTAAGAATTTAACTTTCAAGCATTAATTTTTTGATAAACCATATTAATTTTGATGGAGAAATTAATTTTATGGGGGGTAGAATGTGACACCCTTAGATTTTGTGAAATATATTTTTTAGAAATATATTTATCTTTTCAATATTTTTCATTTCACATGACATTATAAATTGTATTATATACATATATATATTTGTATATATTAAAACACTTTGTCCAACATTTCTTTCACATGCCATACTGGCTTGTCATGCACTACAAAAAATATCGAATTGGTATACACTATACACAAAACCAACTTGTCTTTCACTACATAGAATTCCAATATAGCTTCTGCTACCCACAACACTGACTTGGCGTACAATTCATGTAACACTGATGATTGTATAAAATATCATTTTATAGTAATTTATTTTTTAAAAAATGTGATAATTAAAACATTTCTGTTAAATTTATTTATATGATTAATAATGAGTAATTTTAAAATTTTATTTATAAATTTTTAAATATATAAAACATATTGATAATGAAAGGAATGATTTTTGGTAAATCCCTTATATATTTAAAAATACCATTTTATTGAATGAACTGACTTTAATAATAAAATTAATTTTATAGAAATTTAGAAAGTTAATTTGATAAAATAAACTTAATATTTGAATTTAAAATTTTGAAATTAGCCTAGGATAACTATTTTGGTATTTTTCTGAGAAATGTCATTTTTTATTCAATAATGAAAAATACTGCATTTTAGTTAATAAATTCCTTTTAGTTTAAATAATTATTAATGTTCTAATATATTTTAAATATGTTTTATGATAAAATTATATCAATAGTACATATATTAATACAATTTAGTTTAACATAATATATTTCATTTTGAAATTGAATATAAAAACTTATCCAACTTTTGATAATTTTTTCTACTTTAAGACCCATTATATCATTCCTTTTGCAAGATTAAAATTAATCTTAAAATTTCCACTTCTATGAATTGAATTTCGAAAAAAAAACATAAACAATTTTAATCAGAATAATTTTTATATTATAATATGGTCAAATTAATTTTTTCCAAAAATATTAGAAAAATTGATTAAAATTAATCACAATGATTAATGTCAAATTTTACTTAGTTAGGAACTAAACCTCAATATTAGGGTCCCAAATGACCTATCCACTTGTACAAAACCCATTGGATTATCATTATTCAGTAATAAATTTTATATTATTGATTTATTTTGTTTATGTATAACTTTTTTGGTAGGAACATGTGTACACAAATCACATTTTCAAAAATTCCAAGTGAGTCTATTCCCTTTCTTATAAAAGGCCACCACATATACATCTTATCCACACCTATCAAACCTCTTAGTTTCAACCAATTTATTTTCAATAAACATTCTTAAATCCTTACCTTCCTCCTAGAATCATTCCCATGGGAAGAATGAAATCCACGGAATCCTTTTTCTACAAACCCAAAGGAGTCACCTGATTTGGAGGCAAAGTCTTCTCTCAAGTCCTTTCCTTTATTTTGCTTTTCCACCAATCCATATCTCTTTATTATATGATTATATAAAAACATGATTATAATAAGAGTAATTGGATGTTTTATGTAACTTTTTTAACCTGTAGTTATACACATCCCCATCTAATGGGTAATCAACATATTGTTTCTGTGTACGATGAATTATTACCTCAGGAAACGATGGTTGTTCATTATTTCATTACCACCTACCATAGTGGAAATTATGATGAAGACTCTATTTATATATTTCATAAATTATATTTATTATTTATTTAATCCTATTTATTTATTTTTACAACAAATATCTTTTTACATTACATTTTTGCTAAAAAAATAATTTCAGTTGAGGTGGTGTGGACTACCACCCCTTCAAATCGATGTAACTTGTTCATACACTACATAGAATTATTGAGTGTGGGTTTAGTTAGTATATATATAATAAATATACAATATAATTATATATATATTTACACACATATATATTCAAATATATCTTTTACTTTTTATCTTTCAATAAGACAATTTAACGAAAATAGTGTCCATGCGTACATACGGCCTAATATCTCCATGAACGGTATATTCAATTTCATACTTATATATCAATAGTTTTTTATAATGCACAAATAATATATATATACATGATTTTTATATCATGTTTTACATTCTAGAAATCAGCATATAAAGTATAAATAACAAATATATAAAAAATTCAGACACATGCAAATAATAAAGTGAAGATTACCAAAAGTGAAACCTTAACATAGGATTACTAACAATTGGGTAATATATGGTCATAAGCAAACCATATATGGTATTAGATAGAATAATATGGTTCTGTAAATGATTTATAGTAAATTTATATTTATAATACATGTGGTTTCAATGCGTACATTGAGAGTCAAGACACAAGATAAGGGGATTTCATCTCACTTTTTATTCTCATGAGATACAAGATATGATCTCCACTCTTTCTTTTGTTAGGTGTAAATACTGCCCATTATTGCATTCAATGTATATTCTAAATCACATTTATGGGTATTAACATTTAATTTTTATGAAATTTCATTCATGGGGTTTAAGTTCCAAAAGTTACCAAATCAGTAAAAATGATTTGCCTCAATTTTCCATCTTTGAGACTTAAGTTTTGTTATGCATCTAAACATATTTTCAAGGTGTATTTAACATAATATCCATATAATAAAAGGAAATTTCATGAAGATACTTATTTTAATTATATTGTAGTCTTCATGTTACTTTTTTTCTTACATTTATATTATGATCCCATGATACCAAGTTATAAGATTTTATTAAGATAATCTCATCACTTTTCGAGATTTGTTTACATTTATACTTCCATTGATGAATTTATACTTTCAATATCTCATTATATTCATGAATTTTATTCTCCTATGGTTATTAATGATATTTTCATGTAGTGTTACTATTTTCAGTTCGCTGGTTCATAAGATAGTTAATAAATTGTTTTTATGAAATCCCAACATTACTCTCTCTTCGGACTGAAATCTATGTTCTTTTAAAACCATGTTTACTAAAAAGGGTATCCATGTATATTATACTAACACAATAGAATAATTAAAATAAATTTTCCCCATTTTTATATTTTTCCAATGTTTTTAATGGAATCATCTTTTTTATTTCCAAATAAGGATTTGTTTTCTAAAATGTTTACTATATAAAATAAATGATCCTATTAACTCATACAAAATGTATGGATTGACCCATCATCAATTCATTTAATCTTAAATTGAATTTTTCAAAGCTAAATATTTAATATAATGTTTGTTTAACATTTATTTTCATGGAAAATTATTTTCAATATGCCTTTATTCATCTTCTATATATTTTTAAGGAAAATTATTTTCAAAATGCTTTGATGCCTTATTTAAATGTTTTTAAAGTTTTTTCAATGAAATAGTTTACAAATAAATTTCAATATTTCATTAAAAATTTTAAATTTATTGTTTTGAAAATGTTTTCAAACATTATCTATTTTTTAAAAAAAATTCAAAGAAAAAGTGTTTTGAATCTTATATTATAATTCTCTAAGAAAAATGTTTTCAAAATTATTTCTAGTGTTCATTATATGTTTTAAAAGTATTTTATAAGAAAATGATTTTCAAATAGTTTTATATATTAAAAAAACATTTATAAGAAGAAAGGAAATTTTCATTATGAAATTTTTTTGAATGAAATTTTAAAAACAAATTCCTTCTAAGATGACATCTATTGATGTTAATTATGAAATTCTCATAAATGATCTAATGGTTCCATTCATAAAAATTATATGAATGGGTTATTTAAAATGTAATGGTATTTATGAAACACATTTATCTTCCATAGGTTATAAGTTTATGAAATACACTTCTTTTCTGTTGGTTATAGGATTTTGAAACTAGTTTTTTTATAGGTTATTCTTTGATGAATTGATTATGAAACTTATCTCTTTTCTATAAATTATGTTGTGATAAAATTTTAATGATACCCATTTCATTACATGGGTTATTATTTTATTTTTATAGAACCCATTTTTTTCATGGGTCATGATATGATGAATGTTTTTTGGAACATGAATTTATGTTTTCATTATGTGAAGGGTGGGACATATATCACCCTTTAATGCATTGGGTAATGAGAACTATTTTACGATCTCAAATGGTATATATGAGGACATACCAAACCTATTACTAGAGGGTAAATGGGATAACATACCAATCCCAGAACAAGAGGGTATATATAATAACATCCCAATCCCGAAAAAAGATGGTATATGAGAGGAAATCCCAAGCCTGCAACCATAGGTTATACAAGATTAAATACCAATCCCAAAACAAGATGGTAAATAGGATGAAATCCCGCGCCTAAAATAAGAGGGTATACATGAGGACATCCCAATCCCGAAAAAAGATGTCACATGGGAGAGAATCCAAATCCAAAAGTAGGTAAACATGGGATTATCCTAATATTAACATGTTACAAAGGCCTTGGTAGGCTACCTTGACATTGTGTTTTTATTTTCTTATGTGTTTTCCACAATTACATGTTTTATTCTAAAGTTATTTTTTCAAGGCTTGCGTTATTTATTTCCATATGATTCATGTTTTATGAACTACCAATTTTCATTATGATCTCTAATATATAGGGTATGGTCATCAAATGTTATGCTCAAGTTCCTTACCATTTGTTCATGTTATTCTTATAAATTTCCACTAAATTTTATTATAGATAATCCAAGATGACCTCTTTGTAATGTTTCCATTCCACATGTTATTAAGAAAGGTTTTAGGTAGAAGTAAAAAAGGTTGAGATCTTTATGGGATACATTAAAGATCTTACACAAGGATAGAAGATTTTGTTTATAAGTTTCCAAAGACATTAAACTATTATGATCCTTCAGAATATATTTTTTTAATGTACTAAATATTCATCTAAAATGATTTACTATCCATGTATGTCATTCTTGGGTCTCTATAATAAACAAATGAATATAAATTGAGTTATGAAATTATTTTTTACATTGTAACATTAGAGTAAAATACCATGGGATAAAATAGTTTTGATTAAAACATAAAATAACATCAATAATGAATTAATTATGATACTAATTTTAAAAGGGGTAGTATATACACCATATAAAATAAATTAGGTTACTAAAAATTATACATTCATTAATGATGGAAAATTAAGATGAAATTCCTGACATCAATTTTCCATTTGGTTGATTGTGATTTAACCTCGTATATAATTGTCTTAAAAATGTTATTAATTTATACCAAAATCATATTTATTTTTAAAATAACAAATATGATCCTCTTATTAAATCTTATAACCTATTCATTAATAATATTTCATTATTAATATAGTTTAAGGTCTTAATTTCTTTGTTTTCCCATGAATGTTTTGTTATGAAAGTTTCAATTTTTATGTATATGATGTAGTTAAATCATATTTAGGTTGGTATTAATTCTATATATGACATATTTAATAATTAAATAAAATTTTTGAACTATTATTTAATGTTTTACATGGAAAATGAATCATATCACTCTATGGAGATGGTAGATCGTATGTACGTACGAGTGAAAATATTATTTCCTTAATGGGTGAATGAGTAAGGAGGAGGAAAATATATTAATTTTCAAAAATCAATATCATGTCCTATATCATATATATATTAATTATTTCAATTATTTTCACAATTCAATTAATTCATCGATAGAAGAAGAAGTTACATCGGTTTGCGAGGAGGTAGTCCTCTGAACAAACGAGCAACGGATTCATTCCGTAATTTGATGGATAGAGAGATGAATAAATATTATGACATAAACAAAATAACAAACCATTATATGGGATATAAAGATACCCTTAAATTGAAAATCTTATGAAATAATTAATGGTGGTAAAATAATAAGTAAAAAATATTAGTTAAGATAATTACCTTCATTTAGAAGAACCTCCATTGGAACTATTTTTAAGGACCCTAGGGTTCATATTTTTAGGTTTAATATAAGAGAAAAAATCTAGTTATGGATTTTTGAGAGATATTTTGGAATATTTTCTTCAATAATAATGTCTTGATAGCTGTGACAATGTGAGGGGCATGGAATGTTCTATTTTATAATTGATGTGGAGTGGAATTATACTAAATACCCAAAATTATTCAATAATTAGAAGTCACTCTAACCCTAAGTTCCATGAAAATTGATACATAATGTTTTATTGGGATAGGAAGGTCTATCCACACCACAAAATAATAAAAATTAACATTTTTAAACTTGTTCTATGATATCCTATATGTTTTCTAAATTTCACCTTTTCAAATTTCACCATTATAATTTCTTTATTTAACCTATGTAGTTTATTCTTTAATCCTAAAATTAATTCATAATTATTATATAATGTTATAATAATAATAAAAATTAATAAATCAAAGTTTTTTAATAAAAATTATATTCTTGGAGAAAATTATTTTTTTCAGAAGCACATGTAATGTGAAAAGCATCATTTTAACATTAACCGCGTTAAATTAATTTTAACCTATTTACTAATCATTATGAATATTAATTAAGTTGAAAATATTATATAATATTAATTGTTATCAATAAATTATACAATTCATTTTACAAAAATAAACAATTAGACATTGAAAATTTTAATTTAATATTTTCCCAAAACCTGTGTCCAAAACGGGTTTTCAAGAAATGCATTATTGCTGCATAAGATGATATTCCATAAAATATATTACTAGTGACCATAATTTTAAGGATTTAAATAAATATAGTAAGGCATATAGTATATAAATTTTAGTTTAATATTTCTTTATTTGAGGGGATTTTTAGAAATTAAAATTAGGAACATTATGCATTTAAAACTAATTTTCAGAAATATGTGTTTTTAACATAAAAAAACTTATTCCAAAATTTAATATATTTATTATTAAAATGTATTTAATTATTTTATATATAACTAAATTATAGTTCTGTTTAAAATAAAATTAATATAATAATATTTTTTTATATTACAATATTTATTATGAAGAAATGATAGTTTTTAAAAAAGAGGTAGTGTCCACTATTCACTGAAAAATCCCACTTTTTAATAAAATCCCAAAATTTAAGCATGTGATAATTATGAAATAATGATTTCAAAAAAAATCACTTTATTAAATTCAACTTATAAAATTGGAAAATTTTAATTATATTATTTCCACACATATGAAATAAAAATAATTTTTTATGAAAACATAATTTTGAATAATAAGTTCACTTAACTAAAAATTGATTTATTATTATCAATAAATATGAATTTTTTATAACTTATATATATATTTCATAATTCTATAAGTCTGATTTGTACATGCTAATTCAATGGATATGTTTTAATAGTCATATTTAAATAATATATTTAGTGGGCCATTTAAGCTTGGTGTTGTGTGTCGTATACATTTTTTAATATAATATTCTTATTTTAAAATACTGGGGTTTTCTAGCGACAGGGTATAAATGAGGTTAAATTTAATTTAAATACATATACTTAAAATATCTTATTGATATATTCTCTCTAACTTCAGTAAATTTCATTATCACAATTTGAACTTTCACTTGGATATCATGGGTTTTAAATTTGGAAATCATAAAAAGGGTTTATAAAACATCCACTTAAACTGGGGGAATAGAAATAAGAGGGTTATATGGTTTAAAATTTGACATTGTTTCCATGTAAGATACATTGATTAGAAATGAAAATATGTACATGGAAGTGAAGTGTAAATAATTATGGAGAGTGATAGAGATCATTGATCACAAGAAATTTAATTTTAAATAGAATGTTAAAAACCACAACACCATAAATCTATGATGCATTAAAAAACCATTGATTCATCATATATGAAGGTAATAAGATAATTTTTTATTTTAATATCCATTTTATAGATTTGATTAATTACATTACTATATAATCTAAGAACATAATGAAATATACATACTTGATATCCTTTTGTTTCATAAGAAAAATTTCATCCTTTTATTACGATTCAATTAATTTACAATTCCATGAATGAATATTGAATATTAATTTTTTATTCGTGATGGGATAAAATTAAATTTTAATGGATCATAATATACATTAATGAGTTACAATGATTTCCATGTGATTCAAAAATTTTATCAAAACAAAAACAGTTATCGTAAGTTTATATAATACATTAATCATGAAATTTAAACAGTAACTCCCAAAGTAAAAGTTAATATTTATATGTAAAATATTTTTAAGTGTAAACAATGTTGTATTATCCATGGAATCACATAGGCCTATGATAGGCATAACAACCTTGTTTCCCATAGGTTTTGGGTACAAAGACCACAACCTTGCTGGATGTGATAGGTTATCTCCCAACATGTGGGTTATACTTTTTTAAACACTACAATTTTATTGTTCCAATAATGGTAAAAAATGTGATTAACATCCTCAAAAATTTTAATAATTAAGTAAATTATTGACCAATATGGATATCTATATAAATTATTTTATCTACAAAATTCATATAATCCTAATTGACTAATGTTACATTAACATCAATAATCATATTAACCCTAATGGTTGTCAATTGCCTTAATCTTATTTACCAAAAATGTTAAAGATCTATTCCTCCAATAATAGTTTCATTAAATCATATACTAAATAAAAGGGATGAATTCAAATAATAATTTCCCAAAATACCCTCTATCATCTTCAACTCCCATCACATAAAACCTGAAAATGGTTATTTATGACAATAAACATATTATAAAATTTAAACTTATCATCCAAATAAAATTTATGTTTAACTAACTTCATTTATGGACATCATCTATTCACATCCTTTATAATATTTTGTAATAAACATGTGAATAATCCCACGAATATGGCATGATGGGATAAAACTAGGTGCACAGTAATGCCCATTGGTTTGTACTAGTAGATGATGAACTCAATGCCCAATAATCCCTCCATAGAGTAATTCCCCAAAGGAAATTTTTTTCCAGAACTGTGACCACTTAGAGTATCAAAATAGGGATTCATTTCTAGGAAAAACCACAAAATCTCTTCCAAAAAAATGTAAAATTCTATTCTATAATTATCCTCAAAGTATATAATTGGATTATTTTTTCTAATATATGTTTTTTAAATCTTGTTCCCAAGGATTATATAGAACATACTCTGATACCAACTATTGAGACTCTAACCTTATTAGATTTTATCCAATTGTTACTTTATTAAATTATCATAAGATACATGTTTTTGCATCATGGATGACTGTATAGTTTAGTATTCTTAATAAAAAAATATGTACTTTAATTTCAATTGCATTTGAAAATATAAATTTTCATATAATGAAGGTAAATATTAATAATCCTTCAACCGATTCAAAAAATCCTTCTTAAAATTAATGTGAAAGGGAAAAATATAATATTGAGCTCAAATCCTCAATATGGGTTACAAACAATAGAAGCTATCATGAGTCAATAATAAATAATAAACGTGGAAAGGTAAATAAATAAATTTACCATCTATTTAATCAATAACTTCAATATCATTAATAAATTAAGAATAACAAATATGTTAAAATAAATAAAAGAATAAGCATTCCAGTTAATTAATATTTTGTGAAAAAATGCATCCATTTATAATATCAATGAAATAATCTCAGGGATAATAATAAATAAATTCATAATGAAGGAAATGATTAATATTAGAAGTCATGATCGTAGAAATCATGACATATATATCATTAAGATCTTTCATAGGATGGCTTAAATATATGGGTAAAAACCCATTAATTACTGGATTACTGATTTTAACCATGAGACTATCAATTGATAGGGGGCTATATAATTCAAGGTCAAACCTGTCACTGTATTCCCAATGTATTCCACATATATTTAATGATTGATTTAATTTATTAAAAACACGCCTTATCAAAAAATATCTATGTGGGGTATAGAATAAATGTTTATAAATATTTTCCCAGTTAATCAAATAAATTTCAAAGTAAACACCATATGTAAGAGTTTTATATATTTTATGAAATAATAATATTTATGATATAAATAATATTTATGTTCAATGGAAATTTAGTGTCCTATAATCACATGAAAGTTAATATTATAAGAGAATGTTAATGAATAAATAATTAATCAAGAAAGTGAATGTTAATACTTTACCTGGTCAATCTCATTATAAACCATATAGAGAAAGAATATGGATGATTTCATTACAGAATATCCCCAATGGGGTATTGGTACCATATATTTTTGGCAATGATGAATAGAAATATGATCAAAAGTTCATAAGAACATTTTTTTGAAAATAACCATCTAACTTTTAAAATAACATTTGAAAACTAAAAATTTAACAAAACTTTGGAAAAAATATTTCCTTGAAAATATCATTGTAATATTTTGATGAAATTTTTTATTCTTGGAGTGGTCATAAAAGATGTAAAATTTTATAAATGTCAAGTACGTTAAAATAAATAATCCTTTGGAATTTTTGAGAGAAAATTCAACAAGTTCATTTTTTAGAAAATGATAGGAAGATTACATTTATAAATCATTAAATTAAAATTTGAGTAAAAATATATTTAAAAAATAATTAGAGATTATTTAAATAATTATTTAAAACATGTAATGAAAATATTGATTTAGAACGAAACGTTTTTTCAATTTAAGAGAGAAATAATATTAGATTTTGTTAAAATATATTTCTTAATCATTTAAAGTACAAAAAATAGAGGAAAATGGAACTATTATATGAAATTTTCTTGAATTAATAGTGGAGAATAAAATTTAGGGGTTTATTATAAAATTACTAAATAATTTCCATGAATATAATTTCAAGCATAAATAATCCCCCTTAATAAGAGATTGTTAAATAAATCTTTTCCATATTGTTAACATCTGAATCAAAACCCCCATGAAAGAAATAATTTCCAATAGAATATTAAACACCATTGATAATAATAGATTCATGATATGACTCTTGAAATGAATTATATATACACTTCATAAAATTATATAGGTGTATAGAATAACATATGTCCCAAATAAAACAATTTGAGACAAAACCCCTTATAGTGATAATGAATTTGAAATGATAAATAATTAGTGAATCGATTATGTGTGTAAAATATAAAATATAGATAAAAAAAATTGTAAAGTAAACATAATTTAATCAAAATTAATTACATGATTATCTTAGAATATCAAAAATAATGAAGAAGTAATACAATGAAATATGAAATATTGAGTTATGAAATCCTTCACCCCTTAATAACATTAAATTAAAATCTGTTGGTATGACAGAATTAAAATAGAAACATAAAATACAATCATTTATAGATTAATCAGGATATTAAATATCAAAGGGTAAGTATATACACCATATCAAATAAATTCCTCACATAACAATAAAAAATTCCTCAATGAAGGAAAATTGAGAAAAAATCCATTACGTCATGTTTACCTCTAGAAGATTATGAAATGAACTAATGTATAAGGTTTTTAAAAATGATATTAATTTATATCATTACCTAATTTATAATTATAATGTCATGTTTTATCCAATTATAAAATCTTACCACCTATTCATTAATAATATTTCATTATTTCCATTATTTTGGGTGTTATATCCTTTGTTTTCTCATGCGTTCTTTATTATGAAAGTTATTATTATTTTGTATTGGATATATTTAATATTTATCTAGAATTATATTAAAGTTATAAATATAATATTTACTCATTAATTATATTTTTTTAATCATTATTTAATGTTTTAAATGGAAAAAAATTCACTTCCCGTGATGGACAAGGTAGGTTGTACATACACACGAGCAATGAATTCATTTACATAATGGGTGAAAGGGTAAGGAAGTGTATGGTATATTAATTTTAAATAAATAATATCATGTCATATATATCATATATAGTAATTATTTCCATCATTATGATTATCCATGTTAGTCGGTGATGGAAAATAAATTACATCAGTTTGCGAGGTGATTTCACATCATACACACAAGCAATTGATTTGTTTCCTCATTTGATAGAGAATAATATCGATACATATTATAAAATAAAAATTCTAATATCTAATTATATTTTATAAACAATTTTTATTATATTAAATTATTTATGACCAAATTTATGGAGATAAAATAAGAAAAAATAATTCCCTTAGTGAAGACAAATACATTTTCACTTAAGAACCTCCTTTGAATTACATATTAAGGACCATAAGAATGGTATTTTAGGAGAAACAATCACAATATGTAGTCTCAATTTGTTTTTGATTGATTTTGGTAGAGTCTTGTTGAGAAAAATGGATTGAGAGGGGTGAAAAAAGTGTGGGGATGGAGTTCCCTTCTATAATTGAAGAGTGACTATTTTGTAGATACCAAAAACTATTCAATAATGGAAATTCACTATCACACAAAGAGTTTAAAAATTAATGAATAATGTATTTCAATAAATTTATGATTGATCCAAACCTAAACCACATAAAAATAAATATGGTTTAAATATGTTAATCATTATCATTTTAGTTTAATTAATCTTCCCATTTTTTCACCATAGTAATTAGTTTATATAACCTAGGAAATTTATTCTTCAATAACAAATTAATGTGTAACTTATTATATAATTTGAAAAAAATAATACTAAATATGAAATAAAATTTATCAAATTAAAATTCTAGGTCTATGTAAAACTAATTTTAAACGAAGCACATCTAATGCGCAAGACCTCGTTTTAACATTAAGTGTAATAAATAACATTTTATATTTTAATAATAATCATGAAAAAAATTAATTTGACCATATTTTATAATATTAATTATGATGATTCCAAATATATAATAAATTGTACCAAATTAAATGGATAGAATTGGAAATTTGTAATTTAAAATAAACTCACATATATTGTTGACAAATAGTTTTTTCAAGAAATGTATTTTCAAGCATTAAAATATCTTATATTAACTATATGACTAGTGATAATAAATACATGGATTTAAATATATATATATATATATATAACCTACCTATTTTACTTAAATATTTACTTATTATTTTTTAATCAATTAAAATGGAGGAACATTATGAATTTAAAAACTATTTTAAGAAAAATGCTTTTTACGCATACAAATAAACTTATACCAAAAGTGATTATAAATTTGATTCAAATTAAAATAATTATTTTAAATATACCTAAATTATATTATTTTACTTTGAAATAAAATTAAAATCATAGTGGGACTTTTAAGTTACCCAATTTATTGAGAGAAAATGAATAGTTTTTGAAAAAGTTGCATTTTCCAGAATTCATTGAAAAAAAACTATATTCAGAAAAATATAAACAATTCACCATATGATAATTTTGATATTTTTATTTTTAAAAAAAAAATTATTTTATTTAATACATTGTATAAAATTGGTAAGAATTAGATATATTGTTTTCCCAAAAATGTAATAAAAATAATTTTGGATGAAAATGTATTTTTTGATAATAATTTCACATTTCTAAGTATTGATTGATTATTATAAATAAATTTTTATTCATTAGGATATATATATATATATATATTAAAATTTAGCTAATCATATTAATACCCTCCAATTGAATGTCTAGGTTCTAATATTCATACTTAGAAAATATATTTCACAAGTTGTTTAAGCTCTATGTTATGGGTCATATACATTATCAAAAAATATTTTTATTTAACAATATTAATATTTTTAACAAAATATATAAAAGATATTATATTTATTTAAATTAAATACACATTAAAATATTTTGGTGTTATATTAGAAATTGACTTGGATGTAAGGGTTTGGGTTCTCTTATTCCCCACAGAGAGAGGACTCCTATTGAGTGTTATTATTGTAGAAAGACAATAGAAATATGATTTTTTTAAAATACTAGAACTGTTATGATTATTTTTTTATATTGGAAACTTATACTTGTTTTATAGTATTTCACCCATTAGGTTGTAACATGCATGGTTTTTGAATGGATCATTTTACTTTGTCATTTTGAATTTTTTGTTTGGTGGACGGACCAATTTGACTTTTGTTATTAGGAACCCAATTATAAATGTTTGAATCATAAAAGGTGTTGTTTTTAGATTTTTTCGGGTTCCCCCTGAGTTTCATGAGAGTTTGGATTGGTTTTTGGATCAACGAGCTATGGAATCCAAGTTTCAGGAAACAAACAGGGGTGTACGGTTTGTATAACTGTGCGACCTAAACCATGTAGACCCTTACAGGAAATAATGAAATAGATTGAAGGCATCTAGAGTCCCAAAAAAGTTGAAACAATGATTAAAAACTATGTGTCCTGACCGTCCAAGGATTATCTCCATTAGATAATGAGAACCTTACTATTTGTAACACCTCGAGGTTTTTTCAAATATATATTTTCCAATTAATTTTTTTTGAAATTTTTTATTTCACACAAAACAAAATATATTATATATATATATATTTCTGTATATAAAGTCACTATGTTTTTCATGTGTTCACTACATGAAAGGCATAGATTATCTTGTGATATATGTAACACTGACCTGGCTTGCATTACATGCAACACTAAGTTTCAATGAAACATCATTTTATTAATATTATAATTTAAACAATATAGTTATAACCTCTAAATTAAACATGAAAAATATGAATTTTAATAAATAATTTTGAAATATAATTTATAATTATTTCATAAAAAAATTAATTAGGAAATGTTTTTTAGAAACATCATTATACGTTTTAAAAATAAAATTTCTTAAATGAACTTCTTTTCATGTCCTTCTATGAATAATAATAAATTAATTTTGGACACTCAAAGAAATTGAATTTTATCAATTAAACATAATTTTTTAATTTTTAATTTTTATATTATCTTAGGTTTTATTTTTGTCATTTTTATGATAAACATCATTGTTGGGTAAATAGTGAAAATACTACACTTTAATTCAAAAGTGATTTTTCGGCTAATTTATATATATATTTAAATTATAATTTATATTGGTTTTAAATTCAAAATATATCATTTATAAATATATTAAAAAAATTTAGGTAATTTAAATATTGTTAAATTGAATTTAGATATAAAATCTTAATTAACTTTTGAAAATTCTAACTTTAAAAACATTCTTTCTCTCCACATTAGCGGGATTAACATTAAACTTTTTTCAGCTTCAGTAAATTGAGATTCAAAAAATGAATATATTTAGTGGTAAATAGTATGATATTTTTATTTTAGAAATATAAAATTAATTTTGACCAAAAATATTAGGTATGGTGATTAAGAATAATTATAATAATTAAGGTAAATTAAGATTAATAAGTTAATAAATCTTAAACATAAAGTCCCAATGAGCTATCCACATTTCCAACATCCATTTTATGGCCCAATTTAGTATATATAACTTCTATAATTTAGTTTTTTTGGTTTTTTATGACTTTGGTTAGGAAAAAATGTGGGTACATCTAACTCGTTTTTAGAAATTCCAAGTGTGCCCCCTCCCTCCCTTATAAAATTCCACCACCTATACCACTTGACAACACCTTTCAAACCACATAGGTTCATTCAATATTTAACCAATTCACTCACCAATATCCCTCCTTTACTCATTGAGCCCTCCCGTTTGGAAGAAAGAAATATAAGGACGCCTTTTGGTGTAAATGGAATGTAGTTACCCAAAGAAGAGGTAATAGCCTTCTTCAAGCTCCTTTTTTATATTTATTCTCCACCCCCTAAAATATCACAATTTCATGATTATAAAACAAAAAATTATCATCTATATAATGAAACGTTTTTACTCTAAGGTTTTAACCTACACTTACACATGCTTCAATCTAATTGTTAACGAACAAACTTTTTATGTCTACGGTGAACTACCATCACCTGAAATGATGATTGTTCATTTTTCATTTAACAGCATTCATGGTTTGGAAATATTGTGGATAAAATGTTTATATACGTTTCATATTATTATTTTTTTGTCTTTATAATTCTGTAATTATTGTATAATACAAACCTTTATACTTTCCATCTTATGTAAATACTGTAACATTGTTTCCAGACGTGTGGACCACCACCTCCTCAAAAAATCGTGACATGTTCACACAATACATGTAATGTATTAAGGATGGTTTTAATTAAAAATATGTGACATAAAAGACATATAAATTATATTAATGAAATAAGTTTCTTTCAGGAGGTATAATATATAATTCCTTTATTATACTTTTCAAACACAAAAAGTGTTAACATCGATCATAGAAGTGTGGACTACTGCCTCCTTGATAAGATGGTATTCTTATTGCATCACAAGATTTATATATATAAGTATATATGATTTAATAAAATTTTATTTTTTATATAAGGATCATTCAGAAATGATATGATGTTTTTTACCTTATTTCCATAATGTTCTTTGAAAAATGGGAACGTTACTCATACGTACGTAAGGAATACCGTCTCCATGATTATAACAATGGTTCATTTTTCATGATCATCATTCCTGATTGGATTTAAAATTATAATTTATGTAAAAATTTAATAATTATTTCATTATTATTATTATTTATATGTTTATACAGTCCCCACATAGACCAGAGTTGACCTACAAAAGTCAATTTTAAAACATGAGCTGAACATGGTCAAAACACCTGACATAAACATAATTGTATAACTAGTGGTATGAAACTTGGTAATAAGAAAAGTAAAACTAATAATAAAATCTACAAAAAATTAGATGTAATTAATTATTCAGAATAATTATATTATTCAAGAAGATAAATACACATGTGACATATTAGACTCAAGGTAAGGGTTTTTATCATCTCACTTTTATTTTTGATGAGAAACACTCCATGTCCACTACAAATTTTTTGTATTTTATGTGTATAAAGAAAATTTATTTATTCCATGATTCATATAATTAAATTTACAGTAATTTTCATACCCATTTAATGATTTTTTTCATGGGATTTATTTTTCCAAAGCTACCAAATTGGTAACGTAATTTTCTCTCAATTTTCCTTTATGAGACCAATTCCATGTTATACAACTATGTGTTTTTTATAAGAGGTTTATATACTAACTTTTTAATTTTATATCACGAATCTAGTTCCTTTAATTAAATTTTAAGCTTAATGTTACTTTATATTATTACATGGGAAGTATCGTTCAAAGTTACCAAGTGGTAACTGTTTACTGAAACATTCTCATTATTTTTTGAGATTTTTTATCATTATACTTCCTGTGATGAAATATTACAATACATATCTGATGAGCACTCATGAATTATCTTATCCTATAGTTTTACATGATATATTCATGTACTAGTACCGTTTTACACCCTTTTTTACTTAAGATAACTAAGAATCTTTTTTATGAAATTCACACTTTATTTCTTCTTTTTGTCAGAAATATATGTTCTTTAAAAACAATGATTACTAAAAATATTTTAAAAAAATATTTTCTATTACAAAATGATTTAATATGATATTTTACCCCTTATTTACCTTCAACAAAAATGTTTTAGATGTAATCTTTTTATTGTTATCTCGTCAAGAAACATTTTTGAAAATTTAAGTTAATAAAATAATGTTTTGTAGGTACATGAAAACTCATCGTATTGACCATCATTTCTGTATATTTTCAATTTTACATTTACATGTTTGTTTTTAAGTGAAATTTGTTTCTTAATATTATGTAAATTAACTATATTAAAGTTTGTTTTAATGAAAAAGTTTTTCCAAAATTTTTTATTGTTATAAAAACTTATTTAAAACATTTTAATGATATATTTATAAGTTTTTAATGTATTTTTAATGAAATGGTATTCAAAAATAAATTAACATTTTTTTATAAATTTTCAAGAAAAAAAATTGTCAAAATGTTATCAATCTTCTTCAATATGATTTCAGGGAAACAGTGGTTTTAAAAATGATTTCAAACCGTCTTTATTTGATTTCAATGTATTTTAAAATAAAATTTTTTTCAAAAGGTTTTATGTTTTAAAATAAATATGTCATAGAATAAATGATATTTCTATTAAAAATATTTTAAAAGAAATATTTAATATTTATTTATAATAAAAGGATTTTTGAAATCGTTTTATGAAAAATATTTTCAATGAAAGGCTATTTTCCTTAATAGATGTTTTATGTGATCTTTCAAAATCATTTTACATATAATATGGAATTCATTTTGATAGTGTATGATTTTATGGGATACGATATATGTATTACATTCATATTATTACATGAATGGTTTATGTTTTGATGGAATTATTATTATGGTACATGTTCTCATTCCACCAGTTATGTATTTTGAAACCCGTTTCTTTTCACGGGTTCTACTGTGATGAAATGATTAGGGAAACTAACTCTTTTATCTATGTAATTATATGATATAATGTTGTGATAACCATTTCATTTCATGCTGTATGATATGGTGTCTATAAAACCCATCCCATTTAATGGGTCATGATATGATACAAATTTTATTTTCTTATGGGACATGTATGCATGATTTTATTATGTGACGGTGGGACAAATATATACCTCCGATGACTTTGGTAATGGTAAATATTTTATGAGATCAAGAGGGCACATGAGGGGGAATCTGAATCCAAATAAAGGTACATGGGACGACATCCCAATTCGGTAAAAATAGGGCATCTTAAACCAGAAACAAGAGGGTACACAGGTGGGCATACCAAGTCTAAAACAAAAGTGTACATGAGATGGAATCCCAAGCCAGAAGTAGGTACATGGGTTATTATCCCAATAATAACATGTTTTGAAGGACTTTTTAGGTATCATGGACATATAATTTTCATTTTTATTTGTATGACACATATTCCATGTCTTATTTATCTATATTGATTTCTTGGATTATGCTCATGTTTCCCATATGATTTATATTTTATTAACTAAAAATATTTTTTCCATGATTCAAGATTATGATATTTTATATGAAGGGTGTGATATTTTAATTTTAAGATCATATTATCATGACCTTATACTCCTATTTATTCTTACATGTCTCCCTTTTCTTACCCATACTAGGGATTTGAGCTTACCCATTTTTATGTTTCCTTCCCAGGGTTATGAAGAAATGTATTTTCCAAGATGTGTTTGAGAAGGGTTATAGTCATGAAGAACCCAATGGGAGATAATGTAGATCACATATATACCAATTTTTATCTTTCCATATTTCCAATGGATCTAAACTAAAACAGTCTTTGGGCGTATGTGTGTGTAATGGTTTATGTATTCCAAAAATGTGATGCAATATATATGAATGTTAAAACTCACTTATTATATGGTTAGCACATAATTTTAAAAACTATGAGGTAAAAATAAATCTTTTTAAAGAGGCCAAAATGATCATCCCCCCCTCCTTCAATAATATTACTCTTACTCTTTTCCCACTCCCATATTAATCACTTCCCAACATGCTATGAAGACCCTCATTCCCTCTTTATAGAATTTGGCAACCCATTTACATTTGGTCTATGATTCAAGATCTATCTGTGGATATGGAATCTTCACTATATGGCCTTCAATTATATTTCTTATATTCCATGTTTATCTATCCATGTCGAATAGAAGATCAATGAAAGACAATTTTCCCTATTTTTAGGTTGTTTTTCTAAAACTCCATTTTCTAATGATATAGATCTAGTTAGAGGCTATAATTAAACAATCAAGTGACAAAGATTATATGGTGTGTGGTGGTTAGATTTCTCATTAGTTATATGGGTGTATTAAAGTGAATTATTATATATAAACATGTGGGGCGTTTGAGTGAAAAACTTAATTAATTAATGATTTTTTAAAATAGAAATTAATGTTGTGATATACCACTAGGCATACTTTTACTTCCATAAAATTTTATTAATCCAAGTATGAGGATTTTGATAGTTTGGGAAGGCTATCTGTATGTCTTAAATTGTTTATATTAATGAAATTTTATGTGACTACCTGAGCTCTGAGGCAACATAATGGGAATAAACAAGGTATTGAGGCAATATTGATCACTAGATTTGATGCAACAATGTTTGTTAGGTTGGTCTTAGTCTATGGATTTTGTTAATTTGTATGGATGGATTATGGACCACAGAGACTCTCTACATTGATATGTAGTTATTTTGTGAGATTTTAGTACATTATTATTTTATTGGTTAGGGGAGATATTTAATATATATTTTTTATGACACTTAGGACATGTGTTTTTATTTAAAAATGGTAGTATACCTTGGGCATGTTATTCTGCTTCTGTTAATTATTGGTTCATCTAGTTTTGGTATTTATTATATTGAGTAAGTTATAGAATTATGAATATTATTATCATTATCACTAGAGGTTATAGTCTCCTAACTATGACCTAATTAAACCCTTGTTTCTATTTTGCAGCCTTTGACATATGTGGAGGCACGCCTAAGGCATACTAGGCCACTAGCTTGGATCACAGGATAGGTGGTTCTCAAATTTGGGAGGTTATATGTGGTATCATAAGGGTTTATTTCTATTTTTTGGCCATTTTATTTGGGCTATAGTAGATTGGAGAATAGGTTCTACTCAGAACAAGGTAAAGATATTTTCTGTGGGTGCCAACAACCTCATGCATGGCGAACCAACTAGGTTTATAGGGGTAAAAAATTGATGTTATGCCTTGCACTGTTATAGTCAATTGATTTCCACTTTGAGTGGAACACATAGGTGTAATGTTAGTGGATTATAATATTTTGACTCATGGACCGTTATAGAAATGGTGGAGTATTTATATATCATTATAGGAACATAGTCTCATTTGATGTGTGAATATGATTGGGATTGTCATTGGGAACCTAGAATACGTTAAGAGGTGTCAAGATATTTAAAGTGAAAAAAAGTAAAATAATGTTTTCTAGCTTAGACTTTTTGGTGGAATTATACATAGCTAGTCCAGGTATTTGGTTCAGGATGATATCAGTATGTGATGTTATTCTGGTACGATATGTGTGGTTGAATCTATTGTTGTAGCAACTGAAAAATTATAACATCGTAACTTTTATTCGATATCATTTATGACAAGCACCACCAAATATTGAAAAAAATAAACATTCAACAATTTATGGTATATTTAATATTTTATATAAATTTAAAATATTGTATACAATTAATTTCACACAATACTGAGTTATTTTTCATCCTAAATAACAAATAGTTTCTTCGATACATTGCATTTCATGTAATACCGATTTTTACTAAGCAATAATATATTGATAAAATATTATTATTTAACATAATATGATATAACATCGAAAATAAATTATAGTATATGAATAGTATGAACTAACTTATGGAAATAATTTTTTTAATTAATTGGTTTTCAATTAAATATAATTTAATATCAATTCCAATTGAAAATATAAGAAATGTTTTTATAAAGAACCATTTTTATGCATCCAAATGTGCTTTTTCCTAATAAATTAAGTTAATAACTATTAGTTAATTATATTAATTATATATATATTATAAATTCAATAAATTATTTTTTATGTTAATCTAATATATTTTATAAGAATAAGATAAGAATAAATCTAGTTTTACACTTAAAAATAGAATTTTTCTAAAAAGGTGATTTTAAAGCCTTTTAATAAAGAACCTATTTTAAATCATATTTTTAGAAATTTTATAAATTCTATATGTAAAAATAAACATATATTTTGAATGTGGAATATAAATATTCACTTAGGGTGAATTTTTAGTATTTTTTATGAAGTTTCATTTTTTTATGAATAGTGAAGACTAATGAATATTAAAAGAAAACTACTTTTTCGCCTAATTTATTTATAATTGTAAAAAAAATATTTTTTTTAGATTAATTAGATAAATTTAACATATATTAATCTGATTTAGATCATTATAATCAATTGATCACGGATATTGGATATAAAAACATTTTAATATTTAGAACATTTTTACATTAATAATCCCACTTTTTTATTACGTCAGCAAGATAAATTTTAATTTATTTTTTTTACCCCTTATTTGATTTTAATTTGGAAAAATAAATTAAATATTTGAAATATTAATAATTTATAATATATAATAAGTTAAAATTCGTTTTTTACAAGAAATATTAGTGAATGTAATTAAAATTAATTAGAAAGATTAAGAGAAAAATTACATAAAGAAGGGACTAAACATTAATCTTATCGGAAACAATGACCTAAAAATTTATAAAGAACCTATTTTATAGACATATATAGACTTCATATTCCCTTTTATAATTTTTTTCATTATTGTTGGCACATGAAGTAAGAGAGATATCTCTATAGTGATTATTGTTTTATATTTACAATAATGACAATGTTCCTTTACTACAGAAAGGCACTCACCCCTTCTAATTATTCAGAACATTTAATCCATTTTTATCACCCAAAATCTTCCCAAATAATGTCTCATCACCTTAAATTCATCAATGAATCCTCAATTTGGGAAGAAAAAAACTAAGGAAGAATTTTGGTATAATCCCAAAGGAGTTACCCAAATAAGAGGTAACACTTTTCAACTATCACTTTTGTTCCATTTACTTCTCTGACCAATAAATATTTTGTTTATTATTATATAATCACATGACTATATTAAATATAATGATATTTTTCTAAGATAATATTATTAACTTTACATTGACACAAACCCATTAAAATGGGATATATAATCATCGTTCGTTTGTATGGTGGACTACCGCCTCACAAACAGATGTTGTTTGTTCTTCCGTTTACCACCTCTCAAGGTTGTAATAATGATGTATTTATATTTTAAATATGATAAATATTATATTTTTAGTTTATTTTTTCTTCATAAATTCTTTTATAACACATACATTAATGGTTTCCATTTTTGGGTAATACGATAACATCATTTGTGGGTGTGTGGACTACCACCTCCTCAAAGCGATTGATTTTTTTATGACTTACATGGAATGTATACAAGAGTGTTTTAATAAAACTATGAGAAATATAAAAAATAAATATAATAATATAAATATAATATTCACATACATCATATAATTTTCTGTCCTTTAATATGAAAAAGAAATTAATGTTTTGTTCATGCCAACATATGGCCTACCATATCCATGAATGGTGCATTTAATTTACTATCAACAAATAGTAGGGATTATTATAAATAAATATATAATAATTATATATTATAATTAAAACATGGTTAAAATATCTTATATGATTATATCTTGATAAGCATCATATGAACAAAAATAAAAATTCAAAATATACTTGAAAAACTAGAAAATTAACATAAAAAATGGTGAAAATAATGAAAGATTGTTAACAAATGTGTAATAATATATTATAATAATTTAATATATGATAATATATATATGATTATGTTTAAGTAATTATTTATTAACATTATTAAATATATTATATGGGAGGTTAAATTACGTTCACAACAAAGGAAATGAAAGTTATGGAATTTTCATCACGCCTTTTACATCTATGAGATAAATTTCATATTTGCCACTTACTTCTTTTGTGCAGTGCATCTAATACCTCATTTAATTTTTTATGTCATAAATTTTTTCATAATAATTTTAAATAAATTATTCATTTTATGACAATTACTAATGGGGTTACAGTTCCAATTTTACCAAAGTGGAAATAGATTTCTGTCCCAATTTTCCTTCTTTGAGACATTGGGTATGTTATACACCTGTCTTATTTTTTTCACATGTATATACTACTATTTTAACATGATATATCACAAATATCATTATTCTCATAATATTCATCATTTTGTTTAATTTCATTCCTTCATGGGTTTTATGATTCAATCATTTCAGAGTGGCATTGGACACTTTGAATGTTTAAATATATTTTCCACAAATATATTTTTAAAAGACATTTTTATAGTATTTATATTCATAAATGAAAAATAAACTTCATATTACATCACATGGGATATTTTGTATTGATATCATATTTATTCTTCCTCTATATGGTTTATTATTGATTTTTTTAAGGATAGTATTGATATTCACTTCCTTTATTATTTCTTGTAGTCCCCTTGAAATATTTAATTTCCAGCTATCATTGAAAATTTAATTTACCCTTAATATCCATATCATTAATCATGGACATGATTACATCCTAAAATGTATAACATTTTTACATGTAGTGTTTACATTAAATTTCATTTGGTATCTGGGTAAATATTTATAATACCGTATCTTTTACTCAATGTGGATATTTTATAAGGAACATTTCCATGAATTAAATAGATTATTTGATATATGATGAATAATATGGAAAGTTATGACATGAGTGGAACCCAGTTATATAGAGACCCTAAATGCGATAATAATAGCATGGGACAAGTGAGTCAGATAACCTTATAGGATTTTCACCCTCTATGTTATAAACCATTTTGTGAAATTTCTTTACTGTAAAGGAACCATGTAACTAGGAAACTTGGAATCCAATAATTAATCATTTAATTTTTTTGATCCATTTATTATTATCTATTAGATTTTCACTATAAAAAAATCTATGGTTTTATTTCATTAACAGTATATTGAATAAATGACTTGGTTTTTAGTTATTTACCTTTCCAAATTGATTTTTCTTTATCCAATTATTTTAAATGGATTATATCTTTAGTTAATTAACTTACCATATTGATTATTTACATTAATTCATTATTTTTCTAACTATTCTAAACCCTTATTGAGAATATTATATCACCCTTATATTATATCTTCTCCCCAAGAAACCAAGAATCTTACTAATAATGATATTAAAGGATATGCTAAGTGGGAATAAAGATATTATCCAAATAAATTATTTTTTAATTAGTGTATTCATTTGTAATAAAAGAATCATGTTTGTATCTAGTTTACCAAGACTGCAATACTATTCATTCGTTCGGGATATGATTCCTTGTAATCATGTCAGTGTAATGGTAGTAGACATTGAAACCATTATTACTGGGGTAATTTCTCTATAGTTTGTATCAAAGAATTATTAGTAGAAAGCTTGAGAAATAGATTTATGAAAATATAGATTAGTGAACATAACCCTAAGATAGAATTTGAGTATAAGAATAGAATAATATCCAAAAAAATTAGTTAGATAGATATTACGTGGATTTCCTAGAAATACATCCCTTTCTTGATACAACAAGTGGACATGTTTTTGGAAAAGTTATACTTTGGGGTAACATCTCCAAAAAGGTGTGACAATCTTTACTCGAGCATAACCTAGTACAGGATAATGTGAGTTATTAAACACCTTGTTTCACAATACTATGGGATATTAATAATATAATTCACATTTTTTTTTAAAAACCATTTTAAAGGAGTTTAATAGGAGATGAAATTGAATAACTAATATCAAACTTAAAGTGATTTAGATTGAAAATAACATTAATTACTTAAAAATATTTTTTGGATTTATTTAATGAGATTATACCAATATTAATGATATTTTGGAAGAAATTTATTACAATAGGAAACATTAGTTTAGTAAATATTTTGGTGGAAAAGTTATTTGAGGGATAATGAAGTTGAAATGTTTAGGCATATGTTTAAAGGTATTTATAATCTTTGGGGTTAATATTCAAATTAGAATATTGGTTATTGTAATAAAAATATATTAATAAGAAGTATTAAATACCATAGTTAAAAGGTTATTTAATGATTAAATTTCAAGAATTTCCATTATATTTTGAAATTTATATTAATATGGTTTTATAAAAAGGAAAACTTGTATTCCAGGTGACAACCCATAAAATCTGAAAATGTGGTGGGGGTTCAATCCATGACTGAAGGATGATAAGGATTAAATTCCTTCCACTATCTTATGTGATTTCCTATTTAATATATCATTACTTTGATATCATCAATTTAATGAATAAATTTTAACAATTAACCAATGTAATCACTTTTTAGGTGTTGATATTATCATATAAAACATATTGGGTTTTGAAAATATTTAGAGAGAGAAAAATTATTTTCACCCTTTGAACTATATTATGATCTATTAAAAGTGAATTTTTGTTATTTAGTTATCAATGATAATTTTTGGAAGTTATTTTTTTAAAGGGATGAATTGGAAGTTGATTAAAGCACAAAAAAGATGAAATTGTGTATTATAAATATTTCAAGAAAGTATATTTCATCATATTTATAGTTGATAAAATAATTCATCAAAATTAGGAAAAGGATTTTAAAACAATGTTATCATAATACCTTTATTTTTGTTGAACCAATGGCCTTTTAAATAATCATATATGTGTGGCTTTGAGACATTCAAGATTCCATTGATTTTTTTGTGATTTATGTCCTCAATCACCCCATATTAATATTTTCAATTTTCACCCCAGAATATATTTTCATGTGCTGTTAATGTTCCCTAACATAGAAACCTAGTTAT
Source organism: Viscum album (assembly GCA_963277665.1). Taxonomy (NCBI): domain Eukaryota; kingdom Viridiplantae; phylum Streptophyta; class Magnoliopsida; order Santalales; family Viscaceae; genus Viscum; species Viscum album. Next base: position 1,479,840,442 of record OY728141.1, on the reverse strand, counting down.
ATGTTATTCAATGTGACATTTGTACTCATTATCTCTTATATATTTTGTTGGGGTGTCACATTATCCCCACATTAAATAAATTATTAAGAGGATATTTACTAAATAATTTTATGATGTGGGATTTTTTTACAAATAATTTTTCAAATATCAAACGCTACATTTTTTATATCGAGTTTAAATAGTGAGGACATAATTTATTTAATGTGGGGATAATGTGACACCCCAAAAATATATAAGAGTAACTTTTATTCAATAGAGTGTGTGGAAAACAGCACCAAACATAGAATGGAATATTATATTTTGAGACATTAGGGTATATTTAATATTTTAAATAAATTAAAAATAGTTTATAGCTTGAAATGCATAAAATTCTGACTTATCTTGCATCTCACATAAAAAAGAATTTTTTTATTTCTTCTATTTCACGTATGACCAACTTCTACCAAGAAAAAATATTTTATAAATATATTATTTTTTAATATAATAAGATATAACCCAACCATTAAATTAGTGGTTGTTAATTTGATTAACTAACTTATGGAAATATATTTCCAAAATCATTGGTTTATAATTAAATAGAAATTAATATCGAAATTGATTTAAAAATATTGGAAATGTTTTTATAAAGAACTATTGTTATACTTCCAAAGGTGTGTATTCCTAGTAAATTAAATTAATAACTATTAGTTAATGATATTAAGTAAATATATACACATATATATGTATATATTATATTCAAAAAAATAATTTTTACTTTCATTAGATATATTTTATATGCATAAGATAATAATAAATTGAGTTTTATGATTAGAAATTGTATTTTTCTAAAAAGGCAATTTATAACCTTTTAATAGAGAACCTATTTTAAATTCAATTATTGGTAATTTTATTAATTGTATATGTCAATATAAACTAATTATTTGAAATAGAAACATAAAAATTAGCTTAGGGTGAATTTTTTTTGTTTTCTTTGAAGTTTTATTTTTATATTAATAGTAGAAAATATATAATTTTAATTCGAAAATGATTTCTCATCAAATTTATTTTTATGGATAAATCATAAATTTCATTGTTTTTGAAGTTTAGTCAGATAAAATTTTCATCTATTAATCTAATTTATTTCATTAGAATCAATTTCACATTGATATTAGATATGAAAACTTTTCAAAATGTTCTACATTTTTTACCTTATAGACCCTCTTTAATGTCATGTTAGAGAGATTAATTTTAAATTAATTTCCACCACTTATATGAATTGAATTTGGAAAAATATATTCTATAACTAAAATAAGAATAATTTATAACGTATTACATGGTAAACTATGTTTTTTACCAAAAAAAATAGTGAACGTAAGTAATATTAATTACAGCGATTAAGAGAAAAATTAGTTTAATGAGGCAGTAATCCTTAAATATAAGTGAAAAAATGAAATAGAAACATGTTAAAAACCTATTTTATGAATATATTTAGAAAATATATTACCTTTTATATATTTCTGTTTATTTATGGAGGCACGTGATGTATGGGAGACCTATGAATAGTGTATACATTTTTATACTAACAAGAATGCTACTCTTCCTCCATTATAAAAAGTAACTCACCCCTACAAATTATTTACACCATTAAATTCATTTGGATCGACCCAAATAAGCCCAAATAGTCTCCCAAAGTCCCTTTAATTCTTTCCTAAGCCACACATTGGGCATAAATAACATCATGGATTTATTTTGGCATAAACCAAAAGGAGTTACCCAGATAATAGGTAACGTTCTTCTACAATCACTTTTGTTTCATTTACTTCTCCACCCCTTAAATTATTTTTATATCATGATTAAAAAATATCCTATGTATATTAAATATATTTTTATGTTTTTATTCTAATATTTTGACCTAAAATTTCACACACATCCATCAAAAAAGAATACAAAATCATCTTTCATGTGTGCGGAAGACTACCGCCTCAGGAACTGATGTCATTTGTTCTTCCATTTAACACCTTTAAAAGTTGTAAAAATGTTAGATTTATTATTAAAATATGATATATATATATATATATGATATTTATAATTTATTTATTATTTTTTAATTCTTTTATAACACATAAATTCATATTTTTCATTTTGTTGGAATACGATTACATCGTTAGTGGATGTATAGACTACTGCCTCCTCAAAGTGATGTGATTCATTCATAATTTACAAGAAATGAATAAAGTATGGTATTAATAAACCTATATAAAATATAATATATAAATGTGGTACTATAATTATAATATAAATATATATATAATTTACTTATCATTCCTTTAATACGACAATGAAATTGATGTAATGTTCATACATACGTATGACCTACAGTCTACATGAATGGTGCATTTCATTTCTATATCCAAATATTATAGATTATTATAAATACATATATATTGAATATATATTATATTTAAATCTTGTTTTATTTCCTTTATATGATAAATAATGATCAACGTAAGAAGAATAAAAAACACAATCCAAAACATTCTAAAAAACATAGCAATTAATATCCCATATAGTTAAAATAGTGACAGATTATTAAAAAAATGGGTTGTAAGATATTATAAGTAGTTAATAGATGATATTAAATATATGGGTATGGTTATATTATAATTTAATAACATTATTAAAACTATTATAAATAATTTTGAATTATGGTCACTAAAAAGGAAATGAAAGTTAGGGGATTTTCATCTCACTTTTTACCAATTTGAGATATATGTCATATTCACCACTTATATGTTTTTGTAGTAATTTAACTTTTTATAAATTATATAATGGATTTTTTATCTTAATTTTATTTTAATTCTACATTTAATTTCTATTACTCATGGGGTTACAGTTTCAATTTTACCTAAGTAGTAAGGGATTTTTGTCACAATTTTCCTTCTTTGAGATGTTAGTTATGTTATGCCCTTATATTATTGTTTTGATATATATATAATACTTATTTGAAATTATATATCATGAATATTATTATTCTCATGATATTATATGATTCATTTAATGTAATTCCTTCATCGTTATTGTGATTAAAATTTTTCAAATTGGTATGAGACACTTTTATTGTTTAAAGATAATTTTCTCAGGATTTTTTTTAAAAGATATTTTTATAGTATTTCCATTGATTAACCACACCTAACCTTCACTGTATTCCTATTGAGATATGTTCTATTGATACCATCCATATTCTTCCACTTGATGGTTTATGGGATATTTTTCTAAATATAGTATAGACCTTCACTTTCATGATTCATCTTGACAATCCTTTTAAAATATTCAATTTTCAGTGATCATTGAACATTAAATTTCCCTTAAATATCCACATAATTTATTTGGGATATGATTATTTCCAAAATTTCACTTCATTTTAACATATGGTGTTAACTTTTAATTTTCTTTGATATGTTGTGAAATATTGATAACTCCGCATCTTTTACTCTATACGGGAATTTGATAAGGCACATTGTTCATGAATTTGATTGATTATTAAATTTACAAGTAATGATATGGATAGGAAAAAAATGTGAGTCTAGTTATAGATATCCCCTTAATTCATTAGTAGTCTCATGGGATGAGTTAGTTGGTGATCCTTATTGAGGTTTTCACCCAGTATGTTGTAAACGATTTTGTAAATTTTTTTATGAAAATTTACCATGTACCTAGGAAACATTTCATCCAATAATTATGAATTCAATTCATTTTGATATAGATATAATTATGGATGAAGTTTTTAATATGAAAATAATCTATTGAAGCATTTTATTCTAATTGTTTTGACTAAATGACATGGTTTTTAGTTTTTTACCTTTCAATATTGATTATGCCTTATCCAGATATTATTAGGGGATTTTCTGTTAAATTATTTAACATTAAATGTGGATTATTATAATTGATCCATTATAGTTTCTATTGTGTGTAACCCTTACTAAGAATTTTATCTCCACCATATTATATTGATATTCACTGTAAATCCAAGAAGTGTACTAAGAAAGATATAAAAGGATTTGATAATACCGAATAAATTTATTAAAAAAAATTTAGGTTTTAATTGGTGTATTCTTTTGTAATAAAATAATGATATATGTATTTGGTTAACCAATACTACTAAACTATTCGGTCCTTTGAGATTTTATTACTTGTAATATTGACAATATAATGGTTGTAGAAATTGGTTCTAGGAATACTGGGGTAAGGTTGCCACAATAATGGGTAGGATTCAATTAGGATAAGGGGGAGTTCTTTAAAATTTCAAAATAGTTAAAAAAACATTTTCCTTATTAACCATTTTTGTGGGATTTTACTCAGCCATCCCATATTGATGATATCTGATATACATGATTTGTGAGTCTCGACTTTGTTATGGGTAGTTAGGGGGCCATGAGGCCATATTACATATGACATATGTGTGGTTGGGGAGTGTAATAGCGGTGACATGTGATGTCTGTTACTACATTCCATAACTAAAATATATTTATATGGTTGTCTGAACATGGTTTTTTATCTAAAACTTGATTCCACCTAGTCAAGTTCATGTGGAATGTCAAGAATTAAAAGAAATGGTTCCAATAGAGAATGTCTGGGATGAGGCCCATTAGGATGAGTTTGGTCATGAGACATAGGTATAGGCTCTGTTATAGGTGGAGTTTCCATAGTGGATGGATAATTTTGGTCGATAACTAGAAGAGAATCTTAGGGAGAGCTTGGTATGAGTCATCTACTGTATTGATTAGGGAGCTTAGGGAGATGAGTTGTCCATTTATTATTTGACTCAGGATTTCCAATCTTAAAACACAACATTATATCATGGTGAGGGTATACCTCCTGAAACCACAAACTAGATCATGTCTATGACAATGATGTTTGGCTATCTTGAGACACCTCTAAGTCTGAGGGTAAATCTTGAGAATTATATTAAAATGGACTAAAAAATTATGGGTGGTATGTATATGTGTAAGAAGTGAGGCATACAAGACTGGCCAGGAATGATTTTGAGAGACTTTTGATTGAAATTTTTCTCCTGGACATTTTTTGGGTGGATAGAGCTCATGAGTTCATGAATCATCAATATATAGAATCATCCATTATGGATTATACAGTGAACTTCATAGATTGGTATGGATTTTAACCATCTATGTTGGGAGATTACATCACCATGGGGAGGTTTCTAGAGGATGGATTGAAATAAACCATCAGTGTTTAGGTAAACATCTTCAGGTTGACCTCATACTCTAAGGTGGTGAATCAAGATTAATAACTGAGGAAAACATGATAGAACAGATTCATTTGATCCAAGTGATGACTTCGGGTGAATTTAGTAGTCATGAAACTTGTAACCAGAATCAATACCGTGAGGAGTCTCTGTAGGGAAGTAAGGCCAGAGGCTTAGGTAGGCCATCATGGAGTGGTTCTATGAAAGTGTTCTTCTAGTCTGGGATTTCATTGAATGTTAGGACACAATGTGAGAGAGTGATAAATGATTCATGAGGATTTTTATAGTAGGGAATATGGAGAGGAGTCGTCGGAATCCATCTAATAAATCTAGGAACCAAGGATTGAGTCAGACATATTGGTCTCATGTAGGACCTAGAGAGAAACAAGGAGGTGGTATCTATGATTCATCTACACACATTCTTTGTGTCCTAAAGAGAGAGTGACACACACATTAGTGGGGTCAATTACTAGTTGTTGGTGCAGATCCATAGGGAGTTCATGCCTCAGGTAGTTGGGCTTCAGACTAGGTGCATGCCATTGATCTGAAAGGTCCATATCATGTTGATGATGTAAAAATAGTTAGAGGTATTCCTTGTTCATGGTGAGACATTTTTTGGTAAATTGAATAAAGGTGTAAGAGGTTCATGTGTGATAATTGAACTAACTAGGAGCTGGTTAGTATGTGGTAATTAGGTATGATGTGTGATATCTATTATACAAATAGGCATTAGGAATATTATGGGAATGCATATATATATATATATATGATATGGAATTAATTTTGAGCATCACATGTGTTGCAGGATCATTGTGAACTTTATGGGATTCATGACTCATGGATTTCATATACGACATGGGTACTAATGAGCATCTAATGGGACATAGAATTTTATGAGTGTTATTTATAACACAAGTGTAATTGAAAACCTAATGAGGTGGAGTAATGATGTTATTTCATTGGAGTAGTTGAGTGTTCAGGGATTTTTGTTGAAACCTACATAATATTTGATCTTTCGATCAAGAAGCATCTATATAGGAAATTCATAAGACAGGGGGCACTATAAGGGGATGTTATCCTGGATAATAACTAAGGTAAACCAATTGAATGTAAATAATATGGGAATGTATGGTAATATATCTAAATAAGTAAATATATTACATGGAATCATTATATTAAGGTGGGTAGGGTGTGATATCTTGGGTTACTAAAGGGTTTACTTTCTTAGGTAATTTTTAGTTTTATCTTTATTGGGTAAGAAAATTTTAATTGTAGAATTAAGAACCTAATTCAAAATTTTTGAATACTTCAATATGTTTCTAGATGCATTTTAATTCTTGATGAGTGTCTTGAGAGTTTTTTTTAGTTTTGGTAGTGTCGTGCTTCGAAATCCTAGTTTTGAGAAATACAGATATGGGCACATGGTTGGTGCATAGTTCGTATAACATTATGGACTAAACCATGTGGAATGTTTTGTTAAGGGGAACCTTTTTCCAAAATAGTGTGGAACCTTCTAGTAAAGTGTTTTTTGGAGTACAGGTTTTCAGATTCACGTGTAAGGTTGGTGCTGGGTTTTTCAAACTGTGTGGCCAGACCGTGTGAGGTGTCTTTCCTTTCGAAAATGAGAAGCACACGGTTGGTGTAGGTTTTACCAAACTTCATGGTAATTGTAAAACTGTTTAATGAATCCAGAGGATTGTTTTTATCACTCCTTCAATATGACTTATCTTCCACTTTTCTTCTTCCCATGGGCAACACCTCTCACTAGGCAATGGACCTCCTCATTCCCTATTCCTAAGATTTGACCTCCCATATTCATTCAGTCTCAAATTCAGGATCCACTAGTGGCTAAAGATACCCCTTGTTAAGGCCTAAAATCCTATTTCTTTTAGTCCTCATTTATTATAACAAATAGAATTCTAAATCCCTATAACCGTGATTTCCATATTCTCATGGTTTTTGTCTAAAACTATACTTTCTTCCGATACAGCTCAAGTTATAGGACGATATTGAATTAGCATGTGCTAACAACTCTAAGGTAGATGATGATAAAAATTCTGCTTAAATGCATGGGTGTTATGGGGTTTGTTATTAGATTAACACAAGTGGTATTTCTAGTTAAAACCATTAATTACATTTATATATATATAATGAAATTATTGTTGTGAGATGTCATTGGGAATTCTATGACTTCCTTAAAAATGTATTAATTCAAGTATGAGGATTTTGATGAATTGGTAAGGTTATGTCAATTGGAATAGTATATTATATTAATTAAATGTGATGTTACTACATGATCTCATAGGGAACGTGATAGGTACATATTGAGGTATTGAGGTGATGTTGATCACTAGAATTTAGGTGAAAAGGTTCAGCTGGTTGAGCTTATCCCCAAATATATGGGGTGATAATGATCACCAAGTTTAAGTAAATGAGGTCATAAGGATGATAGAATGGATCATGGTAAATGGTACTGTATTTACCATTGGACATGGGTTACGTGATTCACATTTTGAGATGAGGTTTCTGGTTTGTGTGTATTTCATAAATGATGGTTATTTTCTCTCACTGTTGATGGCTGAAAATTATCGTATGAGTCATGTGCACACTGAAAAAACTCAGTTGACTTGGTGTTGACCACTCATCATGGGTGGCGGCCACCATAGTTATTACATTATATGATATGTTATTGAATATCATTTATGGTGGATTTTTTCACTATTGAAAGTCACATTTGATGGTTTTTGAGACCATCAGTTGGGGGTTAAGGATCACCATTTTATTTGATACCGATGGGCCGAGATTATTGGATGACTCATATAACTACTCCCTTATAAATTTGTCCATTGATAAAATTATGTTTATTTATTCATTATATTATCATTATTTCCATGAAATTGGACGTCGGGATGCCAAGGTAATGGTGACATTCGAATGAAGGAATATGAGAAATTTTTGGGTATGTTGAGGAGATGACAGTTACCCAACTAGTGGAACACAAAACGTTATATGGAATGATGAGTTGGGTTATGTGTATGTGTATGACATAACAATATACTTTTGGTATTAATTAAAATTAATTTATTGTTCCACTCCATCATTGACCGAAGTATGTGAAATACTCACTTGTGACTGTTGATCACAAGTGAAGTGAGTTTCTCATTTTCATGTGTGATTTGATGCTATCTATTTACATAAGAATACATAGTATAATTATATATTAAATTAATGATCATGTTGTTGGCGGTCTACTTTTTTCATAATCACACCCTAAAGGGGTCCCTCAAGAAACATATAGACTCCATGGTTTTTGAAATCATGTTAAGGATTCGGTTTGTACTGTGGACCATAGTGATCATGGATGAAGTTACTTGGGATTGATGGATTATGGACCATAAATGTTCTTTGCGTTGATATTGATTCCATTTTGAATATTTGAGTTCATTATTATTTGACCAGTGATGAGTGATCCTACATATCAATTTTTGTATGATATTTATGACATGTGTTCTTATTTAAAAATGTCAGTATGCCTTGGTCTTGTTATTTTTGTTTTTTATTAATTCCACTGTGTTTTTAACTTATTTATTTCACTATTTTATGGATTTATGAATTTCATTATTATCAATGATAGAGGGTATAGTCTCTCCCAATCACCTAATCAGACCCTCACTGTTAGTCAATAGTTTTTGGTGTATATGTAGGCACACCTAAGGCCTATTGGCCCACCAAATAAGATCATAATTTATGTGGATCCTAGGTATACAAACTACACAGGTAGCTTTCAAAGTAATGGAAATATTTTGGGATCAAGATTTAGATTAGTGACACCACCACAGAGTAGAATATGGGTTTATTCTATGTGATTAGGATATAAATGAGTACATGGCACCAAAGCACAGGTATAAAAATTATAAAAGGGTGGTAAACCATTTCGGTAATAAGATGATAGTATTTAATGAGGGGGACTAGTCATAGAGAATATTATTTTGAAATAGAACATTCGACATGATAGTTATGAGGTATAAAAAACTATACATGTAATCATTACAGGGACACCTAATCTATCTTAAGTTTTATTCGAAATGAGTTGGGCATACTCATTTATTTATTTATTTAGGTCATTTAATTCGGTTTGGTTATAGAGTATCTAATAGGGATAATTTCCATTGAAATACACACAAGGGAATGATCATTGAGTATTTATAGTTATCTAAGATATTTTATAATGGTGATTATTTATCATAATATTTGAGATTTCTATATAATTTAGATATATAACAGATCAATGTGACACTTAAGATATTAAATTTGATCTATTATTTAGCATTAATTATTAGTTATTAGAGGAAATCATCCTTCATTACCCCTGAGGATGATTGTGATTCATTTATTTGGGAGTGGGAAATTTATGTAGTCTACATAGGACTTTACTACCACCAATTGGGCATGATCATGACCCAATTCTATAGATTCACTTTGGAGAAAGAGGATATGTGTAACTGGTTCATCCAATTATAGTATTTTTTCATCATGAAATTTTTATTGAGGACTAATATTAGTTTCATTTTGAGAGAGATGTTGAGGTTATAATCAATATAGTTAAAGGTATAGATCTCATATTTATACCAAAAAATAGTACTGAGCCAAAAAAGTTGAGAGAAATAAAGTTTTTTTAGAGGACATAGAGGCTTAGGGATTTATTTATTCAATAAATTCACCATGGGGTTCACCCATTTTTTTGAAGAAGAAGGTAAATGATAGTTTATAATAATCTTTGTATTACAAACAATTGAATGAAATAAAAATAAAGTATTTTTACCCTATTATTTTCAAAGAATTATTGTTCAAACATATGAGGGGATATAAGTGGTTCTTCAAGATCAATTTGAGTTTGTGTTATCATAATCTATGTAGGGGAGAAATAAGCATTACGAGTAATTTATTCAAGAGTATATTTTGCCTATATGAGTTCCTTGCTTTTTCATTTGATTTGATGAAAAAAATATTATTGTTTATAGACCTGATGAATATGGTATTCAATCTATATTGAGATTGTTTTGTGGTCATATTTTTCATGAATATATTTGTGTAATCCAAAAATCAGGAGTATTATGGTTGATATTTATAGATTAATTTGTTAAAATAGAGAGAGGATCAACTTTATGCCCATCTATCATAGAGTTATTTAAGGATTTGGAATGTAGGAATCTTGGAGAACATGGTATCTAATGTGGGTTTATCAGTGGACAATACAAAGGTAAAGGATAAATTTTATTGGAAGAATGTAGAATCCCCATCCTAGATCACACAAACAAATAAAAAATAGTGATCCACTAACATTTGTCACACCTTTCAACACACATTAAGCCACCAACTAGAATTGTGGTTCTAGAATGTGATATTAGAAAAACTAAACCTATAGATAATAATAAATATTAATTTATAGAAAAAAATATGTCATCAATGAATATATTATGTAACAACATGACACATCGAGACACACCTGGCAAGTGAATGACTAGATCATCGTAACCCTAAGACCACCCTTATATGCTAGGGGCTAGCGAAAATCACTGAGAATAAATAACTGAAATGAGAGGCCTTTTCTTAAAGTACCAATATTCAAACACTCAACCATATCCATGAATAATTTCATATAAATAAAAAAATACAATAACATCTAGAGTAAAAAACCATGAATTTAATAATATCTAGTAAATACAAAAGAGTGAGATTATGTAACAAAAAATGAGAAGCAAAAAATACACTCCCACCAAGAGAATAAATCCCAACATGATGAAAACTAGAAGAGAAAATTGATTGGAGATCCTGAATCCAGATCTCTTGGACCTGACCACTCCACATGGTTAATGAACTCAACCATCCCAATGCTTCTATGAAATCATCATAGATCTATCTTTTATCTTCAAAATACATGACACGTAAGGGAAAAGATCGAGAAAGGGTGAGTATATACATACCAAGTAAGAATCACCAAAAACTATAGAGGGTAAAATAAAAGACACAATAGAATATTCTGATCAACCCAAATCAAGTAGTAAATAAAACCAAACAACACTGATATATACACTTATATAAGAATCCGAAACAAGAGAGAAAGGACATCCCTTTTTCACAACCCAACCAAGGTTGATGAGTCTAAATATCCAAAGTTCCATTATCGATTCCAATCATCTCACATTTCTTTCATAATATGTTCTGAGGAGGGACTTCACCACACCACATCTCCATAGCCTAGGGGATCACAATCACCGAATGATACTGGGCCCATTTAATCACATAATAGGGGGATTCCACTCAGTATATAGAGGAAAATCACTTGTGTAGGAGAGTAACATATCCACCATTATATATAATATGGGGGACCCACACCCTAGTGAAATAGTGGAGTTTAATCCCCATATATAGAGGTCTCACTCTTTGAATAGGGTAGTACCATCTTTATCTGGAGCAACGAGTATGGGGGATGAAAACCCTTGTGCGAAAGGGGAGTATTGTCCCTATAGATAGAGGACCTACTCAATAAATTAGGGAGTATTATCTCTACTATGAATCTCTCTGATAATGATGAATAATCATTTCCATATTCAAGAATCACCTAAATATGTTTACTATATAGAACATTTCACTTCATATCTTGAAATCCACTATAAAGTCTTTCATTGTGTTATACATGAAAAATATCTCGAAAAGGTAATTTGCGGGCCAAAATCATTGTTTGGCCAAAATCCTGATGAGAAAATGTGTCTCCTCATCAATATATCGAGTTAAAATGATAATACACTAATGTGTCACCTCGAATGGTAATTAATTGAGAAACAAATTTTACCATTGGTATCTATATAGAAAAAACTCTGGAAAGGCTATATATTTTCCTAAATCAGATACTTGGTAAAAAAACATTTTTCCATACACATATATATGATGATACACTAACCTAGGATATGAATTCTATTTAAATTTCCGTAATAAAACTTCTATAAAATACCTCAATGGTAAGGTCATGATGGCATAGATGGTTCATTATTCGTAAACAGAACAAAAAAGCTATGACTTAATGAAACTTTCTACAAAATAATAATATTATTATTATTACTAATAGTATTTTATTATTTAAATGTTATTAAATAGGATTCGATACTCAAAATCCACTCTGTAATTTATGTTTTATGTATTCAAACCTCTACATGGGGTACCATTTTCTTTTTTTTCATTTCCTTTCATTTAATAATAATTATTATAATTAGTAATAGTAAAATAAAAGATACATCCCCCACATTTTTCATGTTGAGGTCACCCTTGAATAAGTTACACCTCTTTTATTAAATAATAATAATAAAATTACAATTTTATTATTACAAAAAATGAAAATAAATTCCATATATTATTATTATTAAAATTAATAGTAACACACACCATTATCCACGGCTAGCCGAAAATAAGATTTCAACCATTCTTCGCCGGAAAACCATACAATAGTGACCCAAAATTTTATCAAGAAAATTTAAATTCTTATAATTCATTAATATATTATAATCCCATATAATCATATTAATAACACAAATAAATATTATAAATTAGGATTGAAAGAAATAAGAGGTATTTCTTTAGGTTAAGGAACCAATTCAAATAAAATAGTATCTTGACTTTTGGAATTTTAATGTGAAACATATGAATAGTAAACCAGTCAATATAATACTAACCTAACCCAAGAAAATATAAATAATATTTATTCAACATATAAATGAAAATATGATACAATTATATCATAGTATAAGTAAATTAATGGTTTCGAAATTATTAATCAAGTGTTGATATTTTTTTGAAACATAAGTTTTTATTTTCAATTTTATAATTAATATAATGTTTTAAAAGAGAATTAATATCCAAAAAAATATATTCATAAATTTTTACCTTATTATCTTATGATTTTATAATAATTTTATGAGACATTAATTAAATTTTCAAAGTGTTATAAAATCAGTTATAATTGTAAAATTGGTACTTTCTAAGTTAATGGTGCTTTTACTTAAAAATTAAATTTATCATATTTAGAAAATTATTTTCATAAAATAGATTCCATCATTTAATTCTACATGTTGATAAATGATTACATTTAATTTTTGGGATTTTACTTAAATAGATGATATTTTGGTGAATAGTAAAATACAGTAATTTACTATATATATATATATATATATATATATATTATAAGTTAAATAAACTATTACTTGAGTCATTGCTACTATGATAACCATAATCTCTAACTTACCTTCATTATTTTATTATATTTAGGGGAAATTCTAACAATATTTACTTTTTTTCAGCCCAAATAATAAATTAATGAATAAAATAGTGAGAAAACACCCCTCTCCTCCACAATAAATAGCACCCCTCACCACCTCTTCTCATCGCACCTTCCAAACATCTCTCCTTGTCCAAATTCTTCCTAATTTTATTAAGAACCCCTACCACATTCATAAGATCTATTTTTCTCTTCAAAAGTCCAAAATCTTTTCTCTATGGATGTTTTCATGGAGTAGAAACTCAAGAGGTAAATTCCTCTTTCTTTTTATTTTAATTCCATTTTATGTTGTTTACTTATTATATCATCACCTAACATTATAAAATTGTTACTATAACTCAAATAAATCGCATATATTTTAATTTTATTTTTATAACTCAATAATTCATTATTAAACCTCTATTCTCTCCTTTTTTACTCTAAAAATTAAAATGTCGTTCGCATGGTGTTAATTTATCACCTTCATGGATGAAAAGTTTTCATTTTCCATTAACAACTTCAAGTATAGTGATAATAGTATTTTTATGGTTAAAAAAATTATAATATATGTATTAAATCCTATTTATTTTTCTTGAATCACTATATACACAAGATGATAATTAATAAAAAATAAAATTGTTGTGAGTGAAATCAACCCAAAATTTACCAAACAATTATTATTGACTATTTATCTAATGATTTATTCTCATTACATATAAAAAATGATTTATAAGATCACTTAACCATATGGATGATCATTAATAATATATAAATATAATTCTAGATTTATGTTTCCATTTTACATGAACATCTATACTTTTATATAAGTGAATAGATCATGAAAACTAAAAAAAGAGCACTCCCAAACAATGAAATTGAATGTGATAACTCATAAAAAAACCATAAATGAACATAATAAAATTATGAATAAATAATTACATGTATAAAGGGTTATTAGTTAATTAATTAATCAATTTAATTTTATTATTCCATATATTAATATCAAATACAGAACTCTTTTAGACATAAGTAAAGGGATTCTACCCAAACCTCCATTATTTTATTTGGGTTACTCTTTCTCTCTCTTTAACCTAGTGTAATTATCCTTTATTTTAAATCATTATTCTAAATTATGTTTATGTGATCGAAACTCATTTATCAAGATTAGATAATCCATCTGTTATGGGGTAATATCTGTTTAAAAAGGTTCCCATTTTCAATTCTTCTTGATAAGAATGCCCTAATTCAACGAATAATTTTGATTTATTTCCCTATTCTATATGCACTACATAATTCATTATAAGACACAATTATTTTTATGAAATCACTAATTATATCAACAGAAAATAATTTTGGTTATTTTTTGGTTTTATGAAAACAAATATTCATTTTCTGATTTAAAGTATTTTTAATATTTTCCTTAAACTTAACTAAAATGTTTCAATTATAAAGTTTCTTAAATAGAACTTTTACATGATTCCACATAAATTATCATGATCTATTTCAATTTACTACTATTAATTTACACTTTTTTTATAATCCATTCCATCATGAAATAATTTATGATATTCCCATTTTTTATTCTTTGTGACACGATTATGATACCCATTTCATTCTATGGGTAACCCTTTTATTTGTTCCTCTTGTGGCACACATATTCATAAAACTTTTATGATGGATGAAACTAGATTGTTCCCCAATTAATTGGATATTTTTTTATTTCATGAGACATCATGTTTGAATAGGGGTTGGATCTGATTCCTATATGGGATTTGTCCACCATATTATATAGTATTTGTAGTTATCTTTGACTAATGTTTTTTAAATGTTATATGTTATTTCAAAATTCCTATTAATCGATGATTATATGTTCCCACAAAATAATTGTTATCATTCCTTATGTTTATTAATTTTCCAACACTTTTATTCCATCATGTTATGTCCTCAAACCCATGTTCTATGTTTTATTCCTATATTTATTTCCTAACTTGGATTTTTACCTCCTCCCTTTTTCAGGTATTCTTCAAGTAATCTTATATATGTGAATGAGATCAATGTAAGTTAGGATCTCATAATGTATATTAAAAAAAAATATTTTTTTCATCATCTTTAATTATGCACCTAACCATCCAGTGACACTAGACATTACGATCCATTGTTTGTAAATGGATGGTTAGTTAGGTTAAAAATCATTTAATGATATGTGTAAAACACCAGGGCTACTATAGGTGTTATTAGAGGAAAATTTTAGTTATTTTTGGGATTAAGACCCTAAAACTCTAGCAAAATAGTTAGGGAAAATATTAAATTTTAGAAAACAACCCTAAATTTTGGTTAGTATAGAGTCTACAGTTTATCAATAACATATATCCCTATCTGGATACTGTATGTGGACATGGTTCTAGCATTTATTTTCATAGGATTATAACTTATAGTAATGTGTTGTGGGCCTATCTTTGGGAAATCTTGTACACAAAATTGGTTTATACTAGGCACATGGTCTGATACTCCTAGGGGATATGCTTTGGTAAATTTAGAAACTCATTTTGAACCATTATTATGGGAAAAATTCCCATAAGATTATATGTTAGGAAATAGATCTTGGAAAACCTAGATTGAAACCTAGGGAATCACATGTTAGGATACACTTTTCCTTTACAAGTTTTTCCTTTTATATTCAATGTTTCCATTTGTTATACTTATTAGTTAAGTATTCAATATCCAAAATTTTACATTATTTTTCATAGTTAATGGATTGAAATATATTAACACGTGCCAAATTTTAATGTGATAGGAAATATGATGATTATCCTAATTATATTCCAAATATGATGGGAATGGGTGCTCAACACTTCATGAATGTAATTTCTCAATTGTCTCATGTTATGAATAACTACATGAATCATATAGAACTCCCTCCATATCCTAAGGGAGAGAATTTTTTGGTCAAACTCCTTATGTAGAAAAGTCCTACCATGTTTAGTGGGTATTCTAATACCCTCCTCATATAACAGTGGATTAAATACTTCAACAATATATTCTTTTTCCTCCAGTGCTCAGAAGAAGCGAAAGTTGTTCGGGTAGATTATCTTTTTCATGGCGAAGCTGATCAGTGGTGGACACTGATCAAAAACCCAAAGTACAAGATGAAAATTGATTGTATATAATTGGAGTATTTTAAGAAAATATATTTAAAAATATATTTTCCCAGACCACACTATCTAATAATAGAATGATAGTTCCCTAGACTAAATAAAAAGGAAGATGAGTCAATCTAGGCATATGGAGAAAACTTATCATGGCTTGAAAGATACACCTATAGATTTTTCAAGAACACAAAAAGTAATGTGGATCACCTATTTGTCATATTAAAGGTGAGTCTATGAAAATCATTAGTGATTTGAGACTAGAAAACTAGGAGGACATTGACTATATTTCCCTTAAGGTTTAATTAGAGATCAGAGACTCTTATTTTTCTTATCAACCCAGGGAAAGAAGTGGACAATATAGTTTAATATGGGTAGATCAATAGATAAATACTAGGATGGAATAAAGACACAACATCCCATGTATCAAAAGTGTTGGAATAAGTATCCTAGGAAACTTCTTAAAGGGAACCAAGTGATACTTAAAATGTGGAAGGGAGTGTAAAATGGATAACAACTACTGAAAGGACATGAAGAATACCATTAATTAAGAAGAAGAAAGGATGGCTCATATCAATGGTCAGCTTGTATTTTAGTGTTTCAACTACATTTTCATAGGAAATACACAATCCATTAAACTAATCCATGGACTATTGTATAATATCAATAACAACATCATCCATGGAATCAAGGAAGGTCATATGCTATCACGACTATTGAGGTCAAGCCTGAAAATGATGTGTTGATAGGTATGATAGTTATTCATTCAATTATAGTGAACATAATATATAATTATGGTTCTACGCGTTCTTTTATATCCTTAAAATTTAGTATAACTATTCAATGACAAACATAAAATTTTGGAGGTTGAGTTATCTGTGAGAACAACAAAAGAGGAACCTATTACATCCAAAGTATATAAAACCTCCCGGTTAATTTTTGTGGACATAACCTCCAGTATTATCTTTTCATACTCCCATTGGTAAAAATTGATGGTATTTTTGGGATAGATTGGCTAAATTTTTATAAAGGAAATATCAACTGTCAAGAAATGGGGATCACTTTTCACATCCCAAAGCATCCTCAAATTGTATAAAAGTGCAAGGAGGAGGACGAATCTACTTTAGAATCAGAATCTCATGTGTGGATATTTTTTCCTTCAGAGAAATAATATCTAGCATAAATTATTGAGATAAAGGACATAATCAGGCTAGAAGAAATACCCATTGGGAGGGACTACACTGAAGTGCTCCCCGAAGAGTTGTTTTGTCTTCATCTTGATTGTGAGATTGTGTTCTCAATTGATTTTATTCCTCTATCTCTTTATATATTAAATACACCTTATTGAATGGAAACTATTGATCTTGATGAACTAAATAAGTAGTTATAGAAGAAAATTGACAAGGGTTTTATATGCCTGAGTGCTTCACCATTGGGTGAACCAATTTAATTTTTCAAGATGATGGTTGGATAAATGTCCCTCTGGATATATTATCATGAGCTCAATAAAATCATGATAAATAACATGTATCCCCTTTCATATATTGATGAATTGTTCGATCATCTATGTCGGCCCTGTTATTTCTCTATGGTGTACCTCCAATCAGGACATCAATAATTAAATGTGAGGAAGGAAGATATTCTCATGTCTTCCTTTTGAATGAGGTATGGAAACTACGAGTTTATAGTGATTTCCTTTGGACTCACTAATTCAATATAAATTTTCATGGATTTAATAAATAAAGTCTTTAGATATTTCCTTGACAATGTTTTGGTAGTGTTTATTGATGATAGTTTAATATACTCTATGATTTAGGAGGACCATGAGGATCATTTCAATATTGTGCTAAATACTTTGATAATGGATAAAATTTATGAATAGTATT
Organism: Viscum album; assembly: GCA_963277665.1. Taxonomy (NCBI): domain Eukaryota; kingdom Viridiplantae; phylum Streptophyta; class Magnoliopsida; order Santalales; family Viscaceae; genus Viscum; species Viscum album. The sequence goes on along the minus strand of OY728141.1, from coordinate 1,479,821,860 downwards.
ATAAATTTGAGCTCTAGATGAAGGAAGTATCACTCATGGGGCATGTTATCACCAAAAATGATTATTTTTTGAACCTTCCAATATAAATGCAATCTAAGAGTGGTCATGGGCTACATCTATAATAGATATTCATAGTTTCCCTGGTCTAGCTGGGTATTACCGATTATTTGTGACGAAATTCTCATGATTGTAAAACCAACTAAACAAGATGACTTAGACATGAGTAATGTTTTTGTAACAATCTGAGATTTTATGAGATGTATATTCTTTCTAATTAATTTGATGCCTTTTTTTGTACGCTAAACCAATATTTTCTTCTTCTATAACAGCACCATATTAGTTTGTTGTATAAATAACACTATCCTTGGATTGTGTTGCTCATAATTTCAAGTTCATTTGATAGAATTCATTTCATGTAACATTGAGTATAGATCTTATTCAATGTATAAATGAAATATGTTTGTATTTTGTTATATGCAACACCCAAAAAAGCTTTCACTACACACACACTAACTTGGCTTGTGTTGCACACAAAAGTGACATTCCTCGATAGCTTGTGTTGTATGTGATGCCCAGTTTCACTAAACAATGATATATTATTTAAATATTATATAAAATAGCCGTTATTAATATTATTAACTACATTTTGAATTTTATATAACATTAGCATTCATCTAAGATGTGATATGATAAAAAATCAATTTTTCGAATAAAAGAAGTATTTTTCAAAAAAAAATGTAGTTTTAACTCCTTTTGATTGCACACCCATTTTAAATATAGTTTTTGACACTTTTATAAGGTATATTTGAAAATATATACTTCTTATTTGGAAGAAAGACGTAAAAATTTACTCTGGATATTGTTTTTATATTTTTCTGATAACTTTCATATTTTGATGAATAGTGAAAATATGCTATATTTTAATTGATAACGAGTTTTTTCATCAAAATAATTTATATGGTTAAAATATATTATTGAATGGTCTTAAAGTATAAATATAATATTTTTTTCCATTTAATATAATTTATTTCATTATCATTATCTTTACATTGAATTCATAGGTAAAAGCATTCCAATCTTTTGCAATGTTTTAACTATTAAAACTCATTTTCCCAATAATGGGATTAATTTTAAATTAATTACAACGACTTCCTTATTTTGAATTTGATAAAATGGATACAATACATTGAATCAAAAATACAATATTTTGTTAATTGGTAACTTTTATTTTTAGACATTATGAATAGTTACTTCAGTAAATATTTTATTTACCATGCTTAAAGGGTAAATCTGGTAAATAAAGGTAAAAAATAATATTATAATTACCCTAAAAAGTGTCCTAACCCTATTTTTTGATACATTTATAACTGTGGGCAGCCTTTGATAAATTTTGGGACCCCATGAAGCCACTTTTAAGTGAAAATTACTTTTAATTACTTTTAATTTAATGTAACAAAAAATATAACCTAAACATATATATTTTTTCTAAAATAATTTCTATATGGGGTTATATAAGTGATATATTAGAATATAAATATTAATTATAAAGATAAAACTATTTTATAAATCATTTTATTTATTTTTAATTTTTTTACCATAAATAAATAAATTTAATTATGACACATGGATGATGCAGAGACTGCTTCATTAATAAAGGATTCAAATAAATGAATTTATAAATACTAAAACCAATTTAATTTGGTTATTTTAATGTCATAAAATAATTTTATAGATGATATATAAATATTATATTTGGGTTATTGAATTATTTTTTGAAGGAATAAAGTTGTTATGAATTTTAAAAAAAACCAAATATGAATAGAGTCCAAAATTGATACAATTAATAAATTAAAACATAAATGGTTTATTAAATGATATTAAATTTCTAAAAATATAATATTCTTAAAAAATTATAATATAAGATTAAATATTTTATAAATACCTTTTTGGGTCTTTTTACATTATATGGTAATTACATTAACACACAATGTGTAAAGAACACGATATCATGGTAAGATTAAAAAGGGTAAAATAAGGGTAAAACCTAAAAGATATAGATAAAACAATATTCAAAACCTGTAAAAAAATTATTGGATAATGGTTATTCGAACAAAAATCATATTATATTATATTTAAATAAGTTTTGGACCATTTTAATTTGAAATTTAATTTAATATAAATTAATATTTTGGAACATTTCTAAAGTGCCCCTCTCTTCTCTTATAGAAGGGCACCACCTTTCATTCTTCATCACTCCATTTAAAGCCTTCAATATTGTCCAAAACCTAACAATTTCTCTTATAAACTTCCCTGATTAAATTATAGAGTTTATTTTCTTCTCACAACACCAACTCTAGTTCCCTAATATGATGTTTAATGGAGGCACGTCAAGTAAGAGGTAATCTCTTCTACCGATTATTTCAAATTAATTTATTTTTCTACATCATCTTACTTAGTTTTTTCATTATAAAGTAATAAAATATGTATCACTCACATACTGATATGATATTATAAATATCAAACAACCCTATTTCATCTCATATCCATCCAATAAAGAACAAAATCACCGTACATGTGTACGTATGGATTACCATCTCCACGCAGTGGTGTAATCTATTTTTTACCACCGCCTTACTTGGATGGGTGTAATGGTGGAAATAATAACAGTATATTATCATAAAAACATGATATTTATTCTAATATATTATATACCAAACACTTCAAATACCATTCAGAAATTATGGGAATGATATTTCCGTTCTTGTGTACATATGGATTACCGTCTCCATGACGCGATGAGAATCATTATCCATGTTAACCCGTCAAGAATGATTATAAATAATATATAATAAATAATCATGAAATATATGATAAAATAATTCTAATGGATTTATTTATATATATATATATCATTTACTGGATTCTATCCAATTCAATAAAGAAACAAAAACAGTGTTAATGTGTACGTACGGCCTACCGTCTCCAAAAACGATGTATTTCATTTCATATATCAATCTGTTATATATATATATATACTGAATATATATGATATATAAATCATTTTTTAAATTCTTATTCTAATTAAATCATGATATATCTAATAATATCAAGAACAACAAGTCCAGACACTTACAATACATGGAACAATTATTACCCAAAATGTTGCTTTAACTTGAAATTGACAAATAAAGGGGTATTATAAAATAGTAAGTTAATCATATATGATATCATAAATATTATGATGGTTATGTTACACATCAAAAATATGATTAAACCCACAATACAAAATTTTTAGACACGGAAGAAATAAGACCTACGGTATGGGATAACTTTACCAATCTTGTTTTTATCTGAGATTGTTTATTTGTAAGTATTTTCTGGGATTATATTTATCATCCATGTCCATGTTTTCTGAAAAAAAATTCATAAAATTTTTATGAATCTTCCATGTATTTTCAAAGTCGTTTTTATTTAATACATGGAATGGACAGAATCATTATTTTGGTTACCATACGAGGTACTTTTTGACTTTTCTAGCAAAAGTATGGGGTGATGGTTTTTTTAACTTATACGACCTGACCGGATTTTTACGCTTTTATAAACCATTATTTCCATGAATCTTCCTTTACAAGTTTTCAAGTTTATTTTCAGTTCACTTATTTTCTTTTAAAACTGAATGACATAATAATAAAAGAAAATGATTTTTAAGGAGGAAGGATATTTTCCTAAATAACTAAGTTCAATTGTTTTATCAAAATTATTTTCCATATAAGATGATATAAGGTTATGTTTCAATACGGATTATTACTTTTATTTTATTATGTTATTAGGTAATTATTTTTATGAAGTACTTTTTATCTCGTATGGATCATGTTATGATGGCATGATGTTTAATAATCCCATTTAATTGCATGGGTTATTTTGTGATGTATGATTTATGTTTTTGGGGAACATATAAGAATGGTGTCATTATGATATGGGTGGGACCTATATCTCCATCCAATGCATTGGTTAATGATTTATATCTCATCAGATAGACATGCCTGGAATGGAAAGTATATCTGGTTCAGTAATATAGGGCTGGAATAGCAAGTAAACCTGGTTCAGCAATGGACATTGTCCACTATGATGGCCTTCATAGCAATGTCTTGGATACTATGTAAATCATAATATATTCTTATTTGTTTTACACAATTACATGTTTTATGGCAATGTTAATATAGCATGGCTAATGTTCCTTTATAATCCATTCCTCATGTACTTCCATGATTTATGTCATTGCTCAAGAGTTTGATGTTTAAACTTTATGTTCATATTTTTTTCGTTCAAATTTTTATGGATTATTTTATGTTCTCCAAATTTACCATTACTAAGAATTTGAGCTCACAATTTTTTTTGTTTTATTTTCCACAGGATATAAATAAATGTTTTAGGTAGGAAAACAATAGGGTAATTTATTTATGGGAGATGTTGAAGATCTTTCACCATGTTAGAAGATTATGTTCTGAGTTTCCAAAGGCACTAAGCTAACATAGTCTTTCAGCGCCTATTTGTGTCATTTATTAATTAATCTAAAATATATATATATATTCCATCTATGTCAAGAATGGGTCTCTATAGTTGGTAACAGAGTGTGGTTTTACTCATCTTTTGGAATCTAGGATGTAAACATTTATTGAGATCTCTGAAGATATTTCTAAGGTATGTCTAGAGATATCTCTAAGTGTATGTATAACTATAGATTATAGTCTTAGAATTATGGTAACGATCATGAATATCCTAGTATTAAACCTGAGATGTTATAGATTGAAAGTACTCCCCCTTGATCATTTCTTTTTCCTTGATTGTTTTTTACCTCTCACACTGTTTTTTTGGGTTTTAAACAATGGCTGGAACCTGAAAGAACCATGTTAATAATAAATACATAGGGAAATTCAATGATTATCCTCTTAAAAAAATAAATTTTATGGGTGATGGAGTAAAAAAATTTATTTCTATACTGACACAAGCTATGAATCATTCTGGACTTCCAAATGAGAATAGAAAGGAACAATATTCTATTGAGTCCTTCATGAGGCAACATCCACCTTATTTCATTGGGTCTTCTAATACACTTGTTGATGAACAATAGTTTAATACCGTTGAAAATATATTTTCTATCCTTCACTATTCAGAACATGAAAAGGTCGTTTTGGTTGTCTTTCATTTAGGAGGTGAAGCAGAATAGTGGTGAACTATAATTATGAATAGAAGGAAGAAAGATGAAATTAAATCCATGTAATGGGACGAGTTCAAGAACACATTTTTCATTATGTAATTTCCTCATATTCTTAGAACAAAGATGGAAAAGGAGTTCCTTGAGCTTACGCAAAAGGATGAAGAATTTTTTGGTCCATATGAGGTGAATTTGGCAAAGCTGGAAGGGTATTCTTCTGGATTTATCATCCAACGTAAAAGTAAAGTTGATTGATTCTTCAGTGGCTCAAAACCAAGTCTTAGATGGGCATTAGCTATAATAGACTTCATTAGCTATGAAGATATTTTGCATTGTGCTATCGAGCTAGAACTGGAAGTTGGTGTTACATATAAATCTCATGGTTTTGACAATAAATGAAATATGGAGTTCAAGAAAAAATCTCAAAACAATTGTGAAAAGATAATGAATGTTACCTTATGCTCAAAGTGTGGAAATACGAATGGTGGAAATTTTCTTAAAGGGACTAGAAAATGCTTCATGTGTGGAAAAGAATGTCATTGAGGAGTTAAGTTCTGATGTAATGGGAAAAAGGTTGTTAATTATGTGAATGGAGAAAATACTAATGAGAAAGCACCACTAACACTTCAATTCTACAAGTGAAAGAAAATAAGGAATTATTCTAACCAACTCCCTAATCCAAGGGTTAATTATGATTGACATAAAAACCCACTTAATGAAAAAGACAAATTGAATTCACATAAAATCAATATTAGTGGTGTTGAGTATGACAACCAAGTGGTGGAATGATTAAGTGTTCATGTAATGGGATTCCAAAATAGTGTTGTGGAATCTCATTTGTAGTATTATGGAATATTGGAATATCTATGTATTGGTTTATTATAGTTTCTAATAATTATATAGTACTGATAACCATGAAAAGTTGTTGAAATATTTTTGGAAAGCAGATGATATGCACATAATTAAGGGATAAGGAGAAAATAATATGTTTTATAGTATTAATGAGTTCATAACTGATATAAGGACAAAGTGATATCATGGTTTGAGAATATATAATTTTTGGGAATTTTGTATGTGGAAAGGGTTAACTTTTATAACATTTAATTTTTTACTATAGTTTTATGGTAATTCATGTTTCAAGAGATTACATGACAAAGGTATTCAAAATTTTGGAATGTGACAACCAAGAACTACTTTATGAGATGTGGTAGATATATGTTATAATGATTTAGTTCACCTCTTTCTGATTTTTATATTTTTGAAAGGATTGTAATGTTATCCATTTAGGGATAGTATAAGTTATTTTCCATTTTGATTTTGTTGTATTAATGTATTATATCCGTATATGTGGACTTATACATATTTGATTAACTATGATAATAACCTTTTTATTGATACAAATGGAATGACATATCATTCTACAACATGATTTTATAACACTTAATGAATGTCAAATTTGACTTCATTTCTTTAAATAAGAGATAAAGTGGAAATTGTTTAAGGCATGAACAACATTGAAATTGTACCAAAATCATGTAAATATTTATTCTCATGCAACATTATTCAACTTTTTTGAAAGGATCATGAAAACAAAAAAAAAATTCCTAGTATCTTATTATCTGATTAATCAGATGGCCCCTTAAATCATTACAGATTTATGGCTTTCTGGTAGCTAACTTTTTCCAAAACTTATTCTCTATCACAATCCATCAGAACATGATGGTTAGATTTATCATCCATATCCATGTTTTCACTTCCCAACTATTTTCTTCTATGTGGAAACCTAGTGATATGTTATATTGGGTAACCTTTATGTTTCTAACTTTTCATTTTAAAACGAAGACTTAGTAACCCTTTTGACGATGTACGTTTCCAGAAAAGAAACATTCAAGTAGAAAACCATTTTTAACCCCAAAGAATTTAAATGGAGAAATTCATTTTAAGGGGGGTAGAATGTAACACCCTGAGATTTTATGAGATAGATTTTTTCTAATTTATTTTATGTCTTGAGTTGTATACTACACCAAGATTATCTTTACCTATACGCAACACCTTATTAGCTTGCAGTATACACAACTATAACACCCCAAGATTTTACGAAAAATATTCTTTTTAATTTCATTAATGTCTTGTGTTGTACGCTACACCAAATAAAGCTTGCACAACACGCATACCTGACTTGGCTTGCATTACACGCAAGCACGACCTTCCATGATAGCGTGTGTTGTATTCAATACCGAGTTTCGCTAAACAACGATATGCTATTAAAATATTATTCAAACTAGCCGTTATGAATAGTAATACCGAATTTTTGAAATTTTATAACTTTTATTTTTGAAAATGGACTTCATTTTTGGATTCGGAATATCTAAATTATCCTAGGGTGAAATTTTGGTATTTTTCTGAAAACTTTCAATTTTTGATGAATAGTGAAAACACTGAGTTACTATTTAAAACCCGACTTCTTATTTAAATAATTATTTATTTTATTTAAATTTATTTTCAGTAAAAATTGATACATAATACCTATATAAGTTCAATGTAATTCATTAGAGTCATTTTTTGATAATTTTAGATATATAAAAATTTTATTGAACTTTTGACCGTCTTTTACCCACCTCCTAGGAGAATTTTCAAATTTACATAAAACATAATTTTACTGATTTTCTGAATGGAATTTCAAAAATCTGAGAGACACGGTTGATTTCAGTATGTAAAATGTGGTTCAATGAGATGAAAATATTTTTTGTTGAATAGTAACTTTTTTCTTTTTTTACCACGGATAAAAGTAAATAGGGTAATTAAGGGTAAAAATGATATTATTATTACTCTAACACATGTCCTAATTCTATTGGGTAAGTGTAAATCGACCGAAAACAACCTTAGGAATAAAATATGACCATTTAGGCCCACTTGGATTAGATTAGGACATTTATTATTAATTTATTTAAAGAATGGTTAAAATAGTTAAAATCAAAGTTTAATAATTAAATAATTTTTAATATAGGGTTATACATGTGATAAATTCGACTATAAATATTCATTAGAAATATAAAAATATTTCCTACATAATGGTATTTTATTTGTAATTTTTAGACTTTAAATAATTTAATTTATTTATGACACAATGATGATGCAGTAATTATCTTATTAATGAAATATTGACATAATTGATGTTATAAATACCCAAATAAATGTAATTTGACACTTTTTATGAATTAAAAAACAATTCTATGTTAATATGAAATGTTAGTGTTGATTTAATTAACTTTATTCTAACTAATCATTCTATTATGATTTTCAAAAAAATCAATTACCAAATAGTGTCAGAATTGACATAAAATTGTTTTTAAAACAAATATTATATTATTAATTATTATTTTATTTCTAAAAATATAATGTTCGGACAAATGACTTATATAAGGTTATATATATTAATAATAAACAAATTGGGATTCGTTTGGCTTATTATAGTAAGTTTATTAACCTTATAGTGTAAGAACACAAAAAGACACGATAAAAGTAAAATTATCTAACTTAAAATTAAATCTAAATGATAAGGTTAAAATAGTAAACTAAACTTGTCCAAATTCTATTGGATGAGATTATTTAGACCCATACCCATCTTAGCTTCGAAATAAATCAGTTTGGAGCTATTCAAAACCTAATATGGATTTATAATAAAATTATATTTTTAGTTTTTCCAAAGGTGCCCCTCTCCTCCCTTATAAAAGGGAATCTCCTCCCTCTCTTCCTCACACCACTTTGAGCCTTCAAGCTCGGACAACCCCTACCGAATTATCTTCTCCACTTCCCTAGAAACATCCTAGATGTCCTGGTCTATTTCAAAGACCAATCTTAGTGCCCTAAGAGGAGGTTTCAAAGAGGCGTTTCGAAGAAGAGGTAATTTCTTCTACTGATTCTTTCAAACTTATTTCTTCTTCAACTTCTTCTTCTTTAGTTGTTTCATTATAAAGTAATAAAATCAGTATCAATAATATACTGATATGTTATTATAAATATGAAACAACCCCATTTCACCTTCTATCCATCCTACGGAAAACAAAACCACCGCGCGTGCGTACGTACGGAATACCGTCTCCACGCCGTGGTGTAATCTATTTTTCCACCAACACCTTACATGGATGGGTATAATGGTGTAAAGAATAACTATACATAGTTATTATTATATCACAATTATTATGATATATTTTATCATCCACTCCAATTTAATTCAATAATTATGGAAACGATATCATCGCTCGTGCGTATGTACGGACTACCGTCTCCACGACGCGATGAGATTCATTCTCCATGTTAACCATTTAAGAATGATTATAAAGTATATATAAGCAATAATAATGAAATATATGACATTATAAATCTATTGTATTTATGTATATATATATATATATATGTACGTCATCTACTTAATTCCATTCAACTCAATAAGGAAACGAAAACAGTGTTCATGCGTACGTACGGCCTACCGTCTCCATGAAAGGTGTATTTCTTTCCATTTAGAGATATATTATATATATGTATATTCTGAATATATATTATATATAAATCATGTTTTATATTATGTAATTAAGTAATCATGATCTAAGTAATCATATGAATAATTACAGGTCAAAACACGGACGACAAAAGAAACGATTTTACCCAAAACGCTCTTTAACATGGAATTTACAACAGAACGGGTAATATAAAGTCATAAGTGAACCATATATGATATCATAACAATGAATATGATTCTGTAATAATTCAATGAAATTATTTATATCATTATACATGAGGTTCAGATACATACGAAGCATATTGGACATAAGGTAAGGGATAATTTTGCAAATATCATTTTTATCCGAGATTGCTTATTCGTAAGTATTTACTAGGGTTATATTTATCATCCAAGTCCAAGTTTTAAAAAACATTCATGTATATTTAAATTCCTTTTTACCCTTTTCTGACTTTTACCACATGTTATAGAAGGAATCTTCCTTTTGTTTACCATACAAGGAACTTTTTGACTTTTTCAACAAAAGTACGAGAAAAATGTTATTTTTAAATTATACGGTGTGAACGGAATTTACGTTTCATAATGCCTCATTTTCATGAAGATTAATTGAAAATATTTTATGGCTATTTTCAAAAAAATAATTTTCATTTACAATTCCATGGCATTTTTTCAAAAGAAGATGATTTTAAAAAAAATGATATTTTCCTCAAGAATTCATTTCAAGTGTTTTATAAAAACCATTTTTCATCTAAGATAACATTATTTCATATGTTTTTGTTTCAAGTGTAATGTCTCTATGATTTACATGGTTCAAATTTTCTTATTATGAAATTTTATCCATTTCTTTTATATGGATTATGTGATGATGGGATGATGTTTATGAAACCCATTTTATTCGTTGGGTTATTATGAATGATGTGTGTTTATTTTGTGGCACAAGTAAGAATGATTTCATTATGAGATGGTGGGAACTATATCTCCCTCTAATTAATTGGGTAAAGATTTATATCTCATGAGATATACATGGCCGGAATGGTAAGTTAATCCGGTTCAGTGTTACAGGACTGAAACGAGGAGTGAAATCGATTCAGAAAGGGACTTTGTCCACTAAGATGGTCTTGGCAGCAATGCCTTGGCTACTATGGAAATCATATCATGTGCTTAATGGTTGCCACAATTACATGTTTTATTCCCATTCTATTTTATCATGATTGATGTTCCTTTATGTTATATGCCTTACGTACTTCCAAGATTTATTTATTTTCTCAAGATTTTGATGTTTAGATTTTATGTTCAAGTTTTTGCATTTAAATGTTTATGGATTGTTTTATGTTCTCTATGTTTACCCTTATTGGGCATTTGAGCTCACCCCTTTTATGTTTTCTTTTCCCCAGGATATAAAGAAAGGTTTTAGGTAAGAAAAAAAGGGGAAGATCTTTATTGGGAGATGTTGAAGATCTTTCACCACGATTAGAAGATTTTATTCCAAGTTTCCAAAGACACTAAAATATTATGGTCCTTGTGTGTCTGTTTTTGTTATGTATTAAGTATTCCGCAAAAGTATTGTAATGTCCATGTACATCAAGCTTCGGGTCTTTACAACAACACTATACTTGGCTTGTGTTGCACATAATTTCAAGTCCTTTTGATCGAATTCATTTCACACAACACTGAATATAGATCTTTTTAAATGTATAAATGAACTAAGTTTTTATTATTTTATATCCAACCCCAAAGGAAGATTTCCCTACAAGCAACATTGACTTGTCTTGCGTTACACACGAGTGAGACCTTCCTTGATAGCTTGAGTTGTACGCGATACTGAGTTTCCCTAAACAACGATATATTATTAAAATATTATATAAACTACCCAATATGAATTTTATTAACAAGAATTTAAATTTTATATAACATTAGAATTTATCTTACACATGATATAAGAACAAAATCAAATTTTTTGATAAAAGAAGTATTTTTTCAAACTATAACGTTTTACTGCCTTTTGATGAAGCACCCATTTTAAATATATTTTTTGAAAATTTTATAAGGTATATATGACAATATAAACTTCTTATTTGGAATAACGACCTAAAAATTTACTTTGTATAATGTTTTGATATATTTATGATAACTTTTATATTTTAATGACTAGTGAAAATATGCTAAATTTTAATTGAAAAAGACTTTTTCATCGAAATAATTTATATGGTTAAAATATATTATTGAATATATTAAAAAAAAAATAGAATATATTGTTACCATTTAATATAATTTATGTCATGAGCATTAATTTTACTATGAATTCATAGGTAAAAACATTTCCATCTTTTGAAATTTTTTAACGTTTAAAACCCATTTTCTCAACAACGGGATTAGCTTTAAATTAACTACTGAAACTTTTGTGTTTTGAATATTAAAAAATGGATTCCATATTTGGAATCAAATGTTCCAGATTTTTTAAATAGGTATCTTTTATTTTTAGACATTATGAATAGTAACTTCGGTAAATATTTTATTTACCATGGTTAAAGGTAAATCTGGTAAATAAGGGGAAAATATTAGAATTACCCTAACATGTGTCCTAACCTTATTAAATGATATATTTAAGACCTTGGGAATCCTTAGGTTGATTTGGGGACCCCATGGATCTAGTTGTATGTGAAAATGACATTTAATTACTTTAAATTTAATATTATTGAAAATATAACCTAAACATATATCTTTTACTAAAACAATTTTTATATAAGGATATATAAGTTATCTATTTGAACATAAATATTAATTAGAAATATAAAAAAATTTACACCATGTTATTTTATTTGTAATTTTTGGACATTAAATAAATAAAATTAATTATGAGACAAGGATGATGTAGTGACTGCTTCATTAATAAAGGATTTAAATAAATGAATTTATAAATATAAAATAAAATGTAATTTGATTATTTTAATGTCATAAAATAATTTTATGGATGATATAAACATATTATATTTGGTTTAATGACTTATTTTAGAAGTAATAATGTTTTATGAGTTTTTTTAAATTTTTGTATGAATAGTGTCCAAAATTGACACAATTCATAACATAAAACATAAAATGGTTTATTAAATGATATTAAATTCTTAAAAACAATATTTGACCAAATGGTTAATATAAGTTCAAATATTTCATAAATAACTTTTTTGTGGGTCGTTTGACATTATATGGTAATTACATTATCCCACAATTTGTATATACAATGATCTCATTATAAGATTAAAAAGGGTAAAATAAGGGTAAATCCAAAAAGATAAGGATAAAACAATATTCAAAACTGGTCAAAATATTATTGGAGGATGGATATTCGAACAAAAATCATATTATATTATATTTAAATAAGTTTTGGACCATTTTAAGTCTAAATTGAATTTATAATAAATTAATATATTTGGAACTTTCATAAAGTGCCCCTCTCCTATCTTATAAAAGGGCACTTCCTCCCTTTCATCTTTGCTCCATTTTAATATTTCAATATTGTCCATACCCTACCCATTTCTCTTCTCAGATTCCATAATTACATTCTATAGGACCTTCTATTCTCAAAATACCAACTCTAGTTCCCTAAGAGAATGTTTAAAGGAGGCACGTCAAGGAAGAGGTAATCTCTTCTACTGATTCTTTAAAATTTATTTCTTCTGATACATCCTATTCTTTAGTCGTTTAATTATAAAGTAATAAAATCCATATCACTCATATAATTATATGTTATTATAAATATTAAATAACCCTATTTCATCTTTTATCAATCCTACGAAAAATGAAATCACTGTGCGTGCGTGCGTATGGATTACCATCTCCATGTCATGGTGTAATCTTCTTTTCACTACCACCTTACTTAGATGAGTATAATGGTGGAAATAATAACTATATATTATTATTATAACATCATAATGATTCAATGATATTATACACCATCCAATTCAATACCACTCATCAATTATGGTAATGATATCGTCGCTCGTCCGTACATACAGATTACCATCTCAACGACGTGATGAGAATCTTTCTCCTTTTTCACCATTCCAGAATGGTTATAAAGTATATATAATAAAAAATAATAAAATATATCACATAATAATTCTACTGGATTTATTTATATATATATATATATATATATATGTTTCACTTACTTGCTTCCATCCAATTCAATAAGGAAACAAAAACATGAATCATGCATACTTATGGCCTACAATCTCCCGGAACGGTGTATTTCATTTCATTTATCTATATTATATATATATATAGTGAATATATATTATATATAAATCATTTTTTATATTCTATACGTAATTAAATCATGATATAAGTTATAATATCATTAACAACAAACGCAAACACGTACGATACATGGAATGATTATTACACCAAATGTTGCATTAATATGGAATTGACCAATGAACGGGTAATGTAAAGTTGTAAGTGAATCATATATGATATCATAAATATTATTATAGTTTTGTTAAAATTTAATAATATGTTTAAACCCACTATGTAGGAGTTTCAGATCCATATGAAATGAATCAGACCTAAGGTATGGGACAACATTACTAATCTCTTTTTTATTTGATATTGTTTATTCGTAAGTATTTACTAGGGTTAAATATATCTTCCATGTCCTTGTTTTTTTTAAGAAAATTTCATAAAATTTTTACTATTCTACCTTGTATTTTCAAAGTCATTTTTCCCTTTTTTACTTTTACTACATGTAATGGAATTAATCTTTATTTTGTTTACCATACGAGGTACTTTTCGACTTTTCGGAAAAAAGTACGAGGAGAATGTTTTTTTAAGTTATATGAAATAAACAGATTTTTATGCTCTCATAAAGAATTATTTACATGAATCTTCCTTTACATGTTTTCATGTTTATTTTCAATTAACTTATTTTCATTTAAAATTTCATGACATATTGAGAAAATAAAATACTTTTGAATAAGAAAAGATATTTTCCTCAAGATCAAAGTTCAAGTGTTTTATCAAAATTATTTTCCATCTAAGATGATATAGGGTTATGTTTCTATCCTTATTATTACTTTTTTATTATTTTTTGAATGAATTTTGTTTATAAATTTGTTTTTATCTTATATGGATTAGTTTATGATGAAAAGATGTTTAAGAATCCCATTTTATTACATTGGTTATGCTATGATTTATGATTTGTATTATTATGGAACACATAAGAATGGTTTCATTATGAGATGTGTGGGACCTATATTTCCCTCCAATGCATTGAGTAAATATTTAATCTCATAATATAGTCATGGCTTAATTGAAAAGTAAATCTAGTTCTCTAATACAGGGCTGGATCAACAAGTAAACCCAGTTCAGTAAATGAATTCATCTACTATGATGGTCTTGGCAGAAATGCCTTGGCTACTATGGAAATCATAATATTTGATAAGTAGTTTTCCACAATTACATGTTTTATTTCAATGATATTCTATCATGTTTAATGTTTTTTATGATTCATGCCTCACATACTGCCATGATTTATGTCTTTTCTCAAAATTTTGATATTAAACTTTATGTTCATGTTTTTTTCATTCAAATGTTTATAGATTGTTTTGTGTTCTCTATGTTTACCATTACTGAGAATTTGAGCTCACACTTTTTATGTTTTCTTTTCCCCAGTATATAAAGAAATGTTTTTGGTGGGAAAACAAAAGAGGAATATCATTATGGGAGATGTTGATGATCTTTCAGCAAGTTTGATGATTGTGTTCCAAGTTTCTAATGGCAATAAACTACACGATCTTTGGGCCTCTATTTGTGTAATGTATTAATTAATACGAAAAATAAATGTAATATCTATGTACATAAATCATGGGTCTCTATAGTTTCTCTGGACTAGTGAATGTGAGGGTTGTTTCAAATATTTGAAGAAGAGGCCTATCACTGCACTGGTACTCACAGTTCCAAAAATTGTGGAACTCTTTGTGGTATAATATGATTCATAAAAGAAGCAAATATGATATGTACTGATGTAAAATGATAATATGATAGCCTATGACTCAAGGAAGATTAAAATAATGAGATAAACAATCCTACACATGATCTGATGTTGGTAGTATAGATCTTTGCATGGAAAATCTGGTTGCATTATCTCTTTTGGGAGAAGTGTAAAGTATATACTAATCATAAGAGCATAAAATCTATATTCACATTGAAAGAGATTAATATGAGCCAGTTAAGATGGGTAGGGCTCATCAAGGATTATGTATACTTGATACACTACCATACTGGTATGAAAAATAAGGTAGCATATGATCTAAGTAGAAAGGATCCTTCATCTTTATCAATGATGAGAATGGAAAAGGATACAATCTTCTTAGACCAGGAAAGAATGGACATGGAAATCATTATGGAAGTAAAATCTCAAATCCTTTTTCCAATGATTTCTTAAAAATATCTTATAGAGAAAATAAAGGATTCTGAAAGGAATGATGTGGAAATTAAGAATAGTGTAGAAGCTATCAGAAATAAGAAATCCTCTATGTTAATGATCAATGAGGATGGATTCATAAGATTCAGTCATGAAAATGTGTACCATTAAATCTAGAGAAAAAGAAAGGACTTATGAATGATGCACATAACCAACCTTCTCAATTCACCCAGGGTAGCAACAAGATGTATTGAGATATACAATAGCACTATTGGAGGGACAATACGTATAAGTAGATCACTGAATATATATAAAATTTCTTGGTGGGTCAAAAAGTAATGTATAAAAAGAAAAATCTCTAAGGTGGTGATGAAACCATTACCCATAACAACATGGTTGTGGGAGAACATAACCATGGAATTTGTCACTGGACTACCAAATACATCCAAAGGAAACAATGGTATATGGTTGTGAATCATCTTACAAAGACAACTCCCCATATCACAATTTAAGAGGGCTTCTCGCTCGATCAAGATCCACATATATACATAATATAAGTGTTATGGATTCATAGATTACAACTATCTATTGTTCCTATTGATATCTGATATTCACCACCATGTTCTTGAAAAGTCTCCAACATGTTATAAGAAATGATCTCTCACGAACCATCCCAGGTACCCTGGTAACCCAAAAACTGAATCGGCCCTGACATAGCCCGAAGGGCGTTCCCAATCCCCATGGGTCGATTACTAGCACCTAACATCACACAACGTGCAAGTGGGAATGATTTTTCCACAAGAATTCAGATGAAAAAGAAACAAGACAGTATGCAAACAAAAGAAACTCCATTGGGAGTAAAGTACTAGAATACAAAGAGGCATAAAAGCCCAAAGTACTACAACCCAAGTACTAAAAATGTGAAAATAGCCCCAAGGTCCCTAAGGACACAACTCACCAAGACCAAAGATCAAAAACTGGATGCACCTCCAAGAGGACCCTTCCCTTCACTCGATCCTGGAAGAAGAAAGTCTACAAACACCCGAAGGCAAAAGTAGGGTGCAAGCGTAAGCCTAGTAGGATACCACCAAAGATTCCTTAACAGATTACAAATATATATTATCCAAAGAAAATATTTCACTTTTCAAATAAATATGTTTGGAAATTCAAAATCATATTTTTAACAAAACATGCCGCACATTTTCAAATGATGGAAAATTACTTTAAGCAACGGTTTTACAATGATGAAATATTTCTAAACAATGGATTAAGAAAAAATTTTATAAAAAATAGTTTATATAAATTCATCAGGCATGAAAGGCAGTTCAAAATCATTGTCATACATTTATATCTCAAATATAAACAAACAAGCAAGCAACATGGTCATCTGCCAAAAGGTACGATATTATTAACCAGTTATAGAATTTCGCACTCTCTATGTGAACTTGGAAAAAACTTTATACACACGTCCCTATGAAACTGGCCAAAGGAGACTCATCACCAACCCGTTGGGGATGTGACCCGCCACAAGTATGTTTTAGAATGTTGTCGAAGCATAGAGTGTATCCAAATAACTCACTAACTACCTAAGGCTTGCATGCGCTCTTACATGATGGGTGAACTATTTTAAGAATGCTTAAAATAAGATCAATCACATTCATCCATTTCAAAAGTGCCAATTTCATTCCATGTAAAACCATAATATTTTTTATTCAAAACATTCCTTTTTCACAAGATAAAATCACTGGGTTTCAATCAAATCATTTTAAGCCATTTTCACCAGTTTGAAATCCATTCAAAACCAATTACATCATTACACAAATTATTACCAAAATTATATTCAACAATTTAATTGAAATCATTTCTATAAAATCCATAATTTAAATTCAACAATTTAGATTGGCCAATTTCCATAAACACACCCAATTCATTAGAATTGGGGTTTTCCAAATTTTCATGCCAAAACCATTTCAAATATCTTGATTCACTAAAATCAAGTTTTTATCAATTTAATTGAAATCCCACTAAATTAATTGAATTTAAATAAAAAAAATTAAAATAAATTAAGCAAATACAATGATAATCAATTTTTCAAGTCGGGATGTAACCACCTACCTCGAAGGTTTTGACCAAAACCACAACGGTCGAGAACGCTCAAGAAAACCGGGTTGCTTCTTCAAGAACCCACCTTAGATCTCTTCTCCTAGAAAGATCAAGACCAAATCTCATCATATTTGGTACCACACACTTAGATTACCCATAAAGGTTGTAGATCTAAGAAACTGAGAGAAGAGGAGAAGAAGATCTAAGTAGATCTAAGAAATCGATCAAGAACGATGAAGAACGATCACATACCTCAAGAATCCGGCTTCAATTCACCAAGAGGAGCCTTTGGATCACCTTCAGAACGATGGGAGAACTTTCTCTGACCTTAGCAGAAGACAAATCCAGATTTAGGGCTACTTAGGAGGACAAAAAAGGCATTTAGAGGCAAAAACGAGTGAGATCCACAATTTAAGGATATCATTTAAGTGCCTGGATGGTTAGCTCGCACGGTTTGACAAACCATGCGCTAGCCGTGCATTAGCTACTTCCTCATCCACCCTTCAAGCATGGTTTGACCGCAAGGTTACAAAAACTGTGCACTGCCTATGCGGAAGCTACTGCCTCCAAGACCAACCGCGTACGGTCTGGCCATACGGTTTAGACAACCCGTGTTCCACCCGTGCGACTTCCCCTTTACCCCAAAACAACATTTAAAGTTATCCCAACTCTCCCAAGTCACAACTACAAAAAAAGGCACTTAGAAACATCAAAAGTACCTAAAAATGTAACATGATGTTACAACCTCCCCACCATAAGATCTTTCTTCCCCCAAAAAGCCTATGAAGAAACCTCCATGTCAAAAAGATGAGGCCACTTCTCTCTCATTAGTGCCTCCCTTTCCCACGTCTCATGAAAATCAGAACCATGTTGCCATAGTAAAAGGACTAGAGGTATCATGCTCCCACGAAGTACCTTGGTCTCAGAATCAACAAGCCTGACTGGTCCTTCAGTAATAGATAAATCTAGTTCAATATCAAGATCACTCCACCTCACAACAAGAGATGGATCAGAGAGATACTTTCGAAGCTATGATACATGGAACACGTTATGTGTCGATGTCAGTTGTGGTGGTAGATCTAGACGGTAAGCAAATTTTCCCACAAGACCAATAACCTCAAAAGTTCCCACAAAATGAGGAAAAAGCTTCCCTTACCTCCCTAGCTGTCGATGGCCCAATCGGGGTGAAACTTTCAAGAACACCTGGTCACCAACTGAGAACTATAAAGGTTTACAGTGACGATCATCATAAGACTTTTAATGACTCTCTATTTTCAACATTCTATGAAGAATCAACTGGATCTTAGATGTCATCTCTTGGGCCAAACTCGGTCCTACCAAAGAGCTTTCACCAATACCTGACCATCATAAAGGAGATTTACAAGGACGACCATACAAAGCCTCAAAAGGAACCATTTTGATCGCAGACTGATAACTGTTGTTATAAGAAAACTCAACTAGCCCCAGATGATAATCTCAAGACCCACCAAAGTCAAGAACACAAGTGCGGAGCATATCCTCAAGGATCTGAATAGCTCTTTTTGTCTGGCCATCGGACTGTGGATGGTAGGTCGTGCTCAAATGAACCTGAGATCCATGTGCCTCTTGAAGGCCTCTCCAAAAGAGAGAAGTAAAATGGGGATCCCTATCAGAGACTATACCAGATGGAACTCCGTGCAAATGAACAACCTTTTTTATATAGATATTTCCCAACTCCTCAACTTTGGTTGTATCTCGAATAGGTATAAATTGAGCCTACTTGGTCAGCCTGTCGATCACAACCCATATCGTGTTCTTCTTCCTCTCATTTTGAGGTAACTCAACCACAAAGTCCATAGAGATTTCACCCCACTTACATGTAGGGACTGGAAGTGGTTGAAGCAAACTCGAAGGTTTTTTGTGATAGGCTTTCACCTGCTGGCATGTATAGCAATGACATACAAACTTAGCAATGTCTCATCTCATACCTGGCCACCAGAACTGTCGTCACATGTCATAGAACATCTTCATGGTTCCTAGGTATACATCCCACTGAGAGTTATGGAAACCCCCCATCACATCCTTCCTTGACACTAACGGAACAACATAACGGTTTCGATAACACAGAACACCCTCTTTGGAGAACGACCACTGGGTGTCGGTCTCCCCACCATAAAGAGAGTCCCTAATGATATGGAATTCAACATCCAGTTGTTGTTCCTGAAGAATTAACTTTAGGAGAGTAGAAGTTAACTGAACATTGGATAAAGAAACTTCATTCCCCTTCCACTGAACTCCAATATGAAACTGAGAAAAAAGAACCATCAAACTCTACTCTTCTGAAGATTCTTTCACAGCATGTGATGGAAGCTTCTTGCATAACACATCTACAACTACATTACCTTTCCTCGGGGTATAGGCAATGTAAAAGTCGAATTATTTCAAGTACTCCACCCAATGCCTTTGGCGAAGATTCCAATCTTTTTGAGAGAAGATATAACTCAAGCTCTTGTGGTCCGAATATACTGTAACCTTTCTCCATAAAGGTAATGTCTTCAACACTTAAGTGCATGCATTACAGCTGCAAGTTCAAGGTCATGGGTAGGATAGTTCTTCTCATGAGGCTTAAGCTGACAAGACCCACATGAAACAACATGATTACCCTGCATGAGTAAACATCCCAAACCTGAACCCGATGCATCACAGAAGACCACATAACCTATCCCAGCCTCACGAAGAGTTAACACTTGTGAAATAGTTAAGAGACGCTTTAGATAAACAAAATAACTCTGATATTTATCATTCCAGGAAAACATCACTCCCTTTAGATCCAGCGCAGTCATTGGAGAAGTTAACTTTGAGAAGTCTTTAACAAACCGGCAATAATATCCTGCTAAGCCCAAGAATCTCTGAATCACAAAAAAACATTTTGTGGTTGTTCCCAAGTCATAACAGCCTCTACCTTTTCAGGATCAACTGATATTCCTTGTTCTGACATGACATGTCCCAAGAATTTCACTTCTTGAATCTAGAAATCTCTCTTTGAAAGCTTGGAATAAAGTTGGTGATTCCTTAGAAGACTTAGAATTGTTCTTAGATGATGCACATGATCCTCCTCAGACTTGGAGTAGATAAGAATTTCATCCACAAAGACTACCACGAAAGTATCTAGATACTCATGGAAAATCTTGTTAATCAAATACATGAAAACTGTAGGAGAATTTGTTAGGATAAAGGTCATAACAAGGTACTCATAATGTCCATACCTACTCCAAAAAGCGGTCTTATGAATAATAGATACTTTTATCCTCAACTGATTGTAACCAGATCAAAGATCCATTTTTGAAAACCACTTTACCCCTTTCAATTGATCAAACAAATCAACAATTCATAGTAATGGATATTTGTTATTTATCATAACTCGATTGAGAATTCGATAATCAACACATAAGCGAAGAGAACCATCAGCATTCTTTGAGAAGATAATAGGTTCTACCCAAGGTGACACACTCGGGTGTATAAAACCTTTCTCAAAAAGATCATATAACTGAGACTTTAGTTCTTTTAGTTCAGCTGGATCCATTCAGTAAGAGGGAATAGAAACCAATTGAGTACCAGGTATTAAGTCAATAGAAAAATCAACCTCTCTTATTGGTGGAAAACCAGAGAATTCAGAAGGAAACACGCTGGGAAACTCAGCGACGACTGGAGGAAGATCACCACACATTGAATCTCTCTCCATATTAAAAGAAAATGCTGATATAACTTCCCCCAATTCTGGATAACAGGGTCTGGCTCTTCTTGACCTTGGGTCTCACTCTCCTTGAAAAACAAGGGGTACACCACTTGGTGTAGTAAGGTAAACCCTTTGAAGATAACAATCATTCTGGGATTTATTGGCAATGAGCCAATCCATCCCCAAAATGACATCAAAAGATTTCATGTCAAGAACCAAGAAACTCCAAGAATAATCAACATATGATAGAGAGAAGACAAAAGCAGGACTACAAAGACCCTTCTCTCTCATTATACCAAGGGGTGTAGTAATATCCATCACACAAGATGAAATTTCCATAGGTAGATTAAGCAGATTAACAAGATGGGTTGAAATAAAAGAGTGAGATGCACCTGTATCAAAAAGAGCTATCACTAAAGATGAAGTTATAGTAATGGTACCTCTCATAGTTGTAGGACATGTGTTAGCTATCTCTGAAGACTCTTCCACTACTTGAAGAAGCTTCTTTCTAGATGCCTGTAGCTAGAACCCTTTTGTACATGAAGCATTTGATTTCCCCACAGTTTCTGGAGGTGTTGATGATCTTGTTCCACTACATGGACTACATAAGTAGTGGCAGAATATCTGTAGGTTCCCTAAACGTCCGCAGGAGCTACAGTTCTTGGGTGCCTTAGTGAAAACCCTCTTAGAATGTCTAGGCTTCCCACACTGATACCAAGTCAAAGAATCCCCTCCTGGTGATACCGGAGGTCTGGAATTACTTTGCTATCGAGAACAACCATAAGGAATGTCACGCTTCTATTTTCCATTAAAGGAACCAACACTGCCACTAGGAGGGAAAAAAACCCCCTTCAACCCTGACTTTCCTACCAAGTCCATCTCAACCATCATTGCCCTATTTAACACATCAGCATAAGTGTGTAGATTCCATAGGAAAACCTGAGAACGAATATCTGATTGAAGTCCCAACTTGAATAATCGAGCCTTCATCCTCTCATTAGATACAATCTTAGGAGAAAACTGTACTATCTCAGAAAAGAGATTTGAGTACTCAGTCACTATTTTGTTGGCCTGCTCAAGCTTGAAAAACTCCATATCCTTGGCCAACACCACTGATTCTGGATAGAACTAGTTAGTGAAAAGAAACCTAAAGTCTTTCCACTCTAGACCCTCATGTTTCCCAGTTGTCACCATTGTCTCCCACCGTCTCCTACTTGGTCCCTCCAGTACGAAGGTGGAACACTTCACCTTGATCACCTCAGGTGTCTCCAAGAACCCAAACAGACTTTCAATCTTACTCAACCATTCCTCAGTATGTTGAGGGTCAGTGGAGCCTTTAAAAACTGGTGGCTTCTAGAATAATAATTCTTGAGAAAGACTTTAGAGAATATCACTATGAGGATCTTTAGCGGGAGTCTGAATAGGAACTAGAGGTGGTGCATGTCCAAGAGAATGGACAGTGTGAACAATCACCTCAACCAAACTCGGATCCCCAATAGGACTTGCTTGCAAAGGTTCAGCAGCAGTCTCTTTTTTTATCTGAGCTCCACGTCTTCTCAGAGGCATGATTCTACATAGTATAAAAGACATATATTAACACCCAAACCAAGTAATAAGGAAAACTATTCTTAATATAATGGATTAACAAGATTTGGATCCCACTCTATCCAAATCAAAATAGGGAAAATAATAGAACAAATCCAAAATTCATATTTCCATAGCCAACCCAGGTGACTTAAGGTTTATTGTGGTGAGAGCTGGCTAGACACTCAATCACAACTACCACCCAAGTCCCGAAAAGAATACTCAAATGCATATTGTCATCAAGGAAATATGCTTAACCTCCATCTGATACCACTTTGTCACGAACCAGCCCGGGTACCCTGGTAACCCGATAACCGACCCAGCCCTCACATAGCCCAAAGGGCGTTTCTGATCCCCACAGGTCGGCGACTAGCACCTGGAATCACACAACGTGTAAGTGGGAATGTTTTTTCCACAAGAACAGGGAAGCAAAAGAAACAAGACAGTATGAAAAAAAAATAAACTCCACCATGAGTAAAGTACCAGAATACAAAGAGGCATAAAAGCCCAAAGTACTACAACCCAAGTACTAAAAATGGGAAAAATAGCCCCAAGGTCCCTAAGGACACAACTCACCAAGACCAAAGATCAATAGCTGGATCCACCTCCAAGAGGACCCTTTACTCCGCTTGATCCTGGAAGAAGAAAGTCTACAAACACCCGAATGTAAAAGTAGGGTGTGAGCCTAAGCCCATTAGCATACCACCAAAGTCTCCATAACAGATGCCAAATATACATTATCAAAAGAAAAGCTTTCAATTTTCAAATAAATAGGTTTGGAAATTCAAAAGCATATTTTTAACAAAACATGCTGCACATTTTCAAATGATGGAAAATTACTTTAAGCAGCGGTTTTAAAATGATAGAAATTTTTTAAAACAATGGCTTAGGGAAAAAATTATATAAAACAATTTATATAAATTCAGCAGGAATGAAATGATGTTCAAAAGCATTGGAATACATTTATTTCCCAAATATAAACAAACAAGTGAGCAATATGGTCATGTGCCAAAGGGTACGATAGTATTAACCAGTTATAGAATTTCTCACTCTCTATGTGAACTCAGAAAAAAATTTACACACATGACCCTATGACACTAGCCAAAGGAGACTTGTCACCAACCTGTCGGGGATGTGACCCGCCGCAAGTATGTTTTAAAATGTTTTTGTAGCATAGAGTGTATCCAAATAACTCACTAACTACCTAAGGCTTGAATGCCTTACATGATGGGCAAACTATTTTAAGAATGCTTAAAATATGATCAATCACATTATTACATTTCAAAAGTTTCAATTTCATTACATTTAAAACCATAACAGGTTTTATTCAAAACTTGCCTTTTTCACAAGATAAAACCAACGGGTTTCAATCAAATCATTTTAAGCCATTTTTACGAGTTTGAAATCCATTCAAAATCAATTCCATCATTACAGAATTTATTCCCACAATTAAATTCAACTATTTAATTGAAATCATTTCCATAAAATCCACAATGTAAATTCAACAATTTAAATCTGCCAATTTCGATAAACACACCCAATTCATTGGAATTGGAGTTTTCCAAATTTTCATGCCAAAACCATTTCAAATATATCGATTCACTGAAATCAAGATTTTATTAATTTAATTGAAATAAATCATGAGTAATTGAATTTAAATCATCAATTGAAATAAATAAATCAAATACAATGATAATAAATTTGGCATGTCAGGACGGAACCACCTACCTCGATGGTTTTGACCAAAACCACAACGGTCGAGAACGCTCAATAAAACCAGGTTTCTTCTTCAAGAACCCACATTAGATCTATTATCCTAGAAATATCAAGACCAAATCTCATCATATTTGTTACCACACACTTATATATACCCATAACGGGCATAGATCTATGAAACTGAGAGAAGAGGAGAAGAAGATATAAGTAGATCTAAGAAACCGATCAATAACAATGAAGACCGATCACATACCTCAAGAATCCAGAATCAATTCACCAATAAGAGCCTTTTCATCACCTTTGGAACGATGGGAGAACTTCCTCTAACCTTAGGAGAAGACAAATCCCGATTTAGGGCCGGTTAGGAGGACAAACGAGGCACTTAGAGGCAAAAAAGAGTGAGATCTGCAATTTAAGGATCTCATTTAAGTGCCTGCACGGTTAGTTCGCATGGTTTGACAAACCGTGCACTAGCCGTGTGTTAGCTACTTCCTCGGCCACCCTTAACACACATTTTCACCACACGGTTAGACAAATTGTGCACTGCCTATGCGGAAGCTACTTCCTCCAAGACCAACTGTGCATGGTTTAGACAACCCGTGCGCCGCCAGTGCGACTTTCCCTTTACCCCAAAACAACATTTAAAGTTCTCCTGACTCACCCAAGTCATTACTCCAAAACAGAGGTACTTAGAAACATCAAAAGTACCTAAAAACGTAACGTGATGTTATAGATCTGAACATTAGTACGACCTATCAAACCCAAACCAATGACCAATTTAAGCAGACTATTCAGTAACTGGAAGTCATGTTTAGGGAATGTTATATAGACTTCAATGAATGATGTGACAAACATCTTCCTCTAGTATAGTTCTCTGATAATAATAGTTTGCACTCAACCATCCAAATGGCTCCATTGGAAGATCATTATGGTAAAATATTATGTACACTAGCATGTTGGGATGAAGTTGGAGAATGTATGCTTCTAGGAACTGAAATGGTAAAAGAAATAGTGGATAATGTGGAAACCATACAGAATCACATCAAGGAAGCTCAAATTTGGAAAAACATTTATACAAACAATCATCAATGATACATTGAGTTTATGGCAGGAGACATGGTATTCCTCTATATATCTCCATGGATATTGATAATGAGATTTGGTAAAAAAAATGAATGCTAATTCACAAGTACATTGACCCTGTCAAGATTTTTGATCGTGTCAGAGCTATTTCCTATTGCCTAGCACTTATACCTACTATGTCTCAAGTACTCAATGTATTTGACAAATACCGCTTGAGGAAGTACATACGAGATACTAAACACGAACTGAATTCAGAGGTGGTACAATTGGGGAATCATCTCTCTTATGATGAGTAGTCAGTGAATATATTGGATCGAAGAGAAAAAAATCATACACAATAAGACTACTCACCACTTAAAATTACTATGTTAAAATTATATGTATTAAGAGGCAATAGGGAAACTATAGGAATTAATGAATGAGAATTACTCTCAAATGTTTTTCCCATAGTATGTAAAATGAAATTTCGATGGTGAGATTTTATAAAGGGGGAGAACGTAATGACCTAACATTTTATCAATGAAATTTCACTTCAGAAAGTTTTTTCATATTGTATAATCACATGAAATCAAACTAAGAACCCCATAAAAACATTATAAATTAAGAATGAATGAAATAAGTGTTATTTATATATTTTGACGAACCTATACCAATGGAATAGTATCTGGATCATCAGAATAGTAATGTAAACCATATAAAATGTAACATGAACCATAGAATAGTATCCCATCCTAGGAAATTATAAATAAAATTTACCCATCTTACAAATGAAAATATGATATAATTATATCATAGTATAAGTTTAAAAATGTTTTACAAATTACTAATTAAGTGTTTATATTTTTATGAGACATAAGTGTTTATTTTCATTTTATATTTAATATAATGTTTTAAAAGAAACCTTCTTCATTAAAATGTATTCATAAATTAATGTTTTATTTTATTATGATTATATGATATTTTTATGTGACAGTAATTAGTTTTTTAAAGTGTTAAAAAATCAGTTATAATTTTAAAATATGTATATTCAAAGTAAATGATGATTTTAAATAAAAATTAAATTTCTCATATTTTGAAAACTATTTTCAAAAAATAGTTTCCAATTTTTAGTTATATTTATTGAATATGGTAAGGGTGAATGTTTTGTTTTTTTCTAAAATACATGGATTTTATATTAATAGTAAAATATGATAATTTATAGTATTTATACATTATAAGTTTAATTAACTATTCCTTGAGTCATCACTAAAATAAGAACAATAATCTCAAACATACCATATTTATTTTATTATTATTTTTGATAATTTTCACACTTTTTATAGTATTGATAAAAAACTAATGAATAAAATAATGGGAAAACACCTATCTCCTCCACTATAAATACCACCCCCAAAACCTCTTCTCCTCACACCTTCCATGCTATGATAATTCTCCAAATTATGAAATAATACACTTCCAAATATCCTCCACCATGTAAATGATCTCTTGTACTCATCAAAAGACCGAAACCATTTCCCTATGGAAGTCTTCAAGGAGGAGAAACTCTAGAAGTAAATCTCTCTTTCATTTTCCTTTAATTTCATTTCATGTTATTTTCTTATTCTATACTCTCCTCCCCACATAAAAATGGTTTGATAACTCAAATTCCATAAATATACTATAAATTTATTATTATAAATTAATAATCTATCAATAAACCCCCTTCATCTCCATTTTATTCTAAAAATGAAATCGTCATTCATAAAGTTTTAATTTATCGCCTTCAAAGATGAAAAATTTTCATTTTAAATTAACACCTTCAAGGATGGTCAAAAAACAATTTTTATGGTTAAAAAAATTGTAATATATGTATTATATGCACTTTAATGTTCTGGAATCATTATATACACATGATTTAAAACAATAAAACAACACATGTTCATTTTGAGCGAAAACCACCTAAAATAATCTAAACCATTATAATTAACTATTTATCTAATGATTCATCCTTATACCATATAAAATAATAATTTATAAGATAATTTAACCATATATACATTAATTAATTTATTGTAACATCAATTATGGATTTCTATTTCTATTTTACAAGAAATTCCATTCTATTATATAAGTGAACTGGTCATGAAAACTAAGAAAACTAGAACTCCCAAATGATGAAGTTTAACACTATAACTCATAAAAAGGCAAAAAATGAACATAATAAAATTATAATAAATAAATCATTTATATAATTTGTTATTAATTAACTAATTAATGGATTTAGTATCCTTATCTATGACATTAAGATCAACTGAAGAACCATTTCGGCCATAAGGTAAGGGATTTACCTGAAACTCCATTTTATTCTTCATGTTACTCTTTCTCTATATTTACCCCAGGGTAATGATTATTTATTTTTATATGATTCATCTAAATTATATTTATATGATTCCAAATCATGTTTAGAAAGCATGTCATCACTCTTTGATTTATTAATACATGTTTTCGAAAGGATCCCTTTTTATATTCCTCTCGATAAAGAAACCCAATTTAAAAAAACTTTTTGATTTATTAACTGCTCTGAATGGAACTCCATGATCTATTTTAGGCCACCATTATTTTTATAAATCACTAATTTTATGTGGAAAAACTATCTTGGTTCATTTCTAGTTTTATGAAAAAAAAATATGTCCTCTACGCATTAAATTATCTTTAATATTTTCCTTAAACTACACTAAAATGTTTCATTTCTAATGTTTCATGAAAACTCCTTTTGTATATTTTCACTTGAATTAGACATCAATTATAATTATCCATATCTATTTTAACTTATGAATGTACAATTATATTTATAGTTCATTATTTTATTGAAACATTTATGGTATTGTCATTTTTTATACCTTGTGACATGATTATGATGCCCATTTCTTTCTATGGGTAGCCCTTATGTTTATTCATCATGTGTCACATATATTCATAAAAATATTATAATGGGTGCACCCAAATAATTCCCTAATGTATTTTTTATTGTTTAGTCAAATTAAATGTCATGTTGGGATAGGGAGTCAACCTGATTCCATTATGGGACTTTTTCAACCGTGTTATATAGTCTTGGAAGTTAGCCTTGACTCATGTTTATGTCGTGTTACATGTTGTTTCCACATTCCTATGATTCCATGATTGTATGCTTCCATTCTATACATGTTATTATTTATTATTTTTATTCATGTTCCATGCTTTTTATGCCGTCAATGTATTCCCTCTAAACAATGTTCTATGTTTTATTCCTATGATTATTTCCTTAATATGATTTTTAGATCATCCCTTTTTTCAAGTATTCCCATGGTTATCCTATATAGATGTATGATCTCAATAGATTTTAGTAGAAAATTATGGGGATTAATTAAAAGATGTTTTTATTATGGCTTCATGATGTTTAATTACACATATAATCTTCAAAATACACTAGATTTTTCAAGCCTTATCTTGTTATTTGATGGTTAATTATGTTTAAAATCATGTAATGTTATGTGTAACAGGCTACAGTCGCTATACATCCATATCAATATGTACTAACGTCAAGTCCATAAATGCACCTTCTATTCACCTTTTTTTATGTCTCGTTACCCTTATAGATCCAAAAATTCAAATATTATCACCCTTATCACACAAATTTTCTCAATCTATCAAAAACTAGTCGATTCACAGGTCATCTGTGATACCACAATGAATCTGGGGTTTCAATGGAGTTTGAAACCATCTTGAAAATGTGGAACTATGGACCCAAAGGAAAACGGTGGGTGACCTAATGAAATGATATAGAAAATCATAAGATAAAAGTTAACCATTATCATCCAAGTGTTCTTTGAAAAAATTATATTAACAAGGTGATATCAAGAAAAACAAGGTTTTTATCATTTCTATTATAAAATAATGTAGTAGGGCTCATTTAAAGAAATAAATAAATCATAGATATAAAGAAGATAATTAATCCATGAAAAATAATTTATTAAAAATGTATGAATTAACAATTGATGATTCTTAACTAAATTATGGATCAGTCATTGGTGAAGAATGCATTCACTAATGATGGGGAATAATTGTTGCATGCTCTGCCTCCAGATCTATATCGATACAGTTGTATTTCATTGTTCAATATTGACCTACCAATGAATAATTCATTCCTCCCCAAATCATATATACAAATAGTTTTTGGATAAATCTTGGAAAACTATCATAATAGGGTATTAATAGAGGATTTTAGTTAGGTCCTTAACTAAAACAAATAAATAAAATATTTATTTCTTTTAATTAAATGCACCCACAAACATCTACTATAATCGGAAGTTTATAATCGATCAATCATAGGTAGTGCCTAGGATAAATTCCATTATACGTATTACACTATGCTCTTAGATTTTTGGTTTTAGATTCCATTCAGGTTATATTCCATTACCTATAAAAAACTACATTCGTGTGATTTTAAAATATTTAATATTTTTTAATATAAATTCTGATATCACTGCACCTCAAAATATTATACATTCATAGTTCCTATATCTGAAAATATTTCTTAAAATATTTCAATGTATTCGAAAAGAAAAAAAATTCTACATTTTTCTATCCATCAGATATTTTCATCCACCAAAAGTACAAACTAAAAAAAGTGGGGATTCAAAGCCTTCATCAAGCTCTCCCACTCACAACAGCTCTGCTATGTGCTCCCATACTTCCAGGACAAAATAAAAAAATAAATTTTTCATATTAGTAGGATCCTATTCTACTGATCCTTGATATCAATCTGGTACTACATAATGGTTGATCTATCCTCAATGTTTAGATCACTCCAATCAACTACATGCATAAAATTATGTACGTATCTCCTCAGCTGTGACACATAGAAGACTTCATGCGCCACTTTTATAGTAAGGGTAAGGATATGTGGTAAGAAACATCACCAACCCTCTTTAGGATCTCAAAAAGACCGATGAACCATGGGGATAACTTTCCCTCTAGTCTAATCTTCATAATCCACATCATGGGATGACGCATAGGATGTTATGGGCTCTGTACTAAAACACCAAGGTCTACAACTCTAGTATACATAATATTATACCTTCTATGGGATGTCCTCATCCACTTTTGTATAATCCATACCTTATCTATCATCACCCTAACCATCTCTAGACAAACAATAGATTCCTTACTGATCTCAATTTGACATAATGGTGACTTATAGCATCACTTGTATATGTCCTAAAATGGTGTCATGCCAATAATATAGTGGTAGATATTATTATATGAGAACTAATGTAATATAAATTGATCCTCCAAGTTCCCTCTGATGTTCAAAACTCACGATCTGTACTTATCCTCTAAAACATGGATAATGCTCTATGTTTTCACATCTATTTGGGGGTGAAAAACTATACTCATTATCATCTAGGTCCTGAATTCCTCCTACAATCCTCTCCCCAACTGTGATGTGAATAATGCTTCACAGCTAGAGAAACTCATTGACAAAAACCCATGAGGGTGGATGATCTTCTAAATGTAAAACTACCCATATATTTCCTCCAATTTCTTATCCCTGATGGTGAGAAAGTAGATGACTTGGTAATTTGGTCAATTATCACCCATAAGGAATCATGGTCTTTAATATCCACAGAAACCATGTCACAAAATCCATGTTTATGGTGTCTCATATACACTTTGAGATCTCAAGAGGCTATAACAAACCCATCAAAAACTAGTGTACAACCTTCAATTTCTGACATGTGAGACACAAAGAGATAAACCTAATTACGATATGCCTTATTCCATCATACAAATAATTTCCACTGAAGGAAATTGTACATATCCCCAAAAATGGTTTGTACAACCAAAGGATAAGTGTAAACAACCCATATAAATTCCTCGCACAATGTGACCAGGACGACCTTCCATCCTTTCAAAAGAATGATTTTATTCCCTCGATTAGAGAATCAATCTAATGAATCTTATGAGGATATCTTATCACAAAGATACTAAGAATAGATGTATCCTTATTGATCCCCCCTAAAATAATATATCTGTAGAGGTGGTAATAACATTAAATGAATTTAATTTGAACCACTATCCACCTATAGGGTAATCTTCAATGATGCCAACTTCCATGAAGTCTCCCCCACTAGAGGAGAATGAGATTTCCTTCTTAAGGGAATATACCATCATGTTTCCTTTACTATGAGTATATAATATATGAATTTAATATTCCTATAGGAACTAAAACCACTTCATTTTTGTTAGTTTTATATCTCTACACGCAATGAAATACCTGAGAATATAATGGTCTAAGTAAATAAAAAATAACATTATTAGATGATGGTGTCTCCACATCATTATAGCGAAGAATACCACTTGAAACTAAAGGTCATGAGACACAAAGTTATTCTCATGGGGTATCAATTACCTCAACCCATATATGATCACTACCTACCTGTCCATAAACACACAACTTAGCTCAACTCTCGAGGCATCATAATACAATTTATAATCCATTACCTCTTTTGGTGGTCTCAAAATCAAAGAACTCATAATCCAAATTATCAATCACTAAAGATCATTAACAATAACCAAATTAGGTGATAAAATTAAATTTCCATGATAGGGTGTAAAAGGGTCTCTAATCATGTAGTATACAAAATCAAACTTCTTGTTTTAAGTACTAGGCCAAGAAAACCTTGCACCTATAACATGCTCTTGGGTGGTTCCAAAGAAAGAACTACATCAATATCTTCTTTGTACACAACTAATATATCCTTCGAAATAATACTACCTAGAAGGTGAACTTAAAAGATATAGAAACGCAGCTATGAATTCAAAATACCAAAAGGCATCACTAGAAACTCCTAGTGTCAATAGGGACATCAGAATTATAGATTCAGAATATTAGCCTTGTAAACCCTATACTAGTGGTATCCAGATCTAATATCCATCTTTGAGGACCATATTGTGCCTCAAAAAAGATAAAAGAGTTCATAAATACTTGTAAATATCTACTTTTTCATTATCATATCCATATTTAGGTGATGATAATTAGCATAAAAATACAAGATATTGTCTACCTTTTTCATGAACAAAACTGGATCTGCCCTAAAGACACATTGGGTCTGACATGTCCCTTCTCTTGAAGGTCCCCTAACTACACCCTTAGCTTTTGGGGCCTAGTAGAGGCCATATGATATTCCATAGAAGACATCTATGCAGTCTTGGGGGTGAAATTCAATGAATAATTCCATATCCCTCCTAACAGGTAGTCCTAAAACATCATCAGGGAGAAATATATATAATCCTTGATACACCCACACACATAATTTAATTAATTGGGGATGTGGTCAGATTAGATTTTATTGTTTTCTAAAAAGCACTTTCTACAAAGACATAGTATGTTAATAGTTACGGGTTGATCACTATAGAGAATCAATACTTGATGTACATGGACATTACATTACTTTTGAGGAATACTTAATACATACCAAAAACATACACCAAAGGATTGTAATAGTTTATTGTCTTTGAAAACTCAGAACATAATCTTCTAATCATGGTGAAAGATCTTCAACATCTCCCATAAAGATCTTCCCTTTTTTTCTTACCTAAAACCTTTCTTTATTTTTGGGTGAAAAGAAAACATATAAAGGGTGAGCTCAAATTCTCAGTATGGGTAAGCATGGATAAAATAAAACAAACCATACACATTTGAACATAAAAACATGAACATAATGTTTAAACATCAAAATCTTGAGCAATGACATAAAACATGGAAGTACGTAAGGCATAGATCATAATGGAACATCAATCATGATAAAATAGCTTGGAAATAAAACTTCTAATTGTTTCAAAACATTAATCACATGATATTATTTCCATAGTATCTAAGGGAATACTTCCAAGACCATCTTAGTGGAAAAATTCCCTTACTGAACCGAGTTCACTCCTCGTTCCAGTCCAGTATCACTGAACCAGATTAACTTGTTGTTCCAGCCATGTCTATCTCATGAGATATAAATCTTTACCCAATGCATTGGAGGGAGATATAGGTCCTACCCATCTCATATTGAAATCATTCTTACATGTTCTACAACATGAACATAAATCATTCATCATTACCCAAAGAAGAAAATGGGTTTCACAAACATCATCCCATCATAACATAATACATAAAAAATGGATAGAATATCATCATAAGAAAATTGAAACCGTGTAAATAATAGAGACATTATACTTGAAACATACACATATGAAATAATTCCATCTTATATGGAAAATGGTTTTGATAAAACACTTGAAATGAATTCTTAAGGAAAATATCATTTCTTCTTCAAAATCATTTTCTTTTTTACAAAATGCCATGAAATTTAAAAAAAATGATTTTGTTGAAAATAGTCATGAAATATTATATAGTAATCTTCTTGAAAATAAGGTATTATGGAACTGTAAAAATCTGTTCATATCGTATAAGTTAACAAAACATTCTCCTCATACTTTTAACGGAAAAGTCAAAAAGTACCACATATGGTAAACAAAAGAAAGATTCCAACCATAACACAAATTAAAAGTCAAAGAAGGGTAAATATGACTTTAAAAATACATGGAAGAATATTAAACACTTTATGAAAAACATTTTATGGACATGTATGAAAAATATAACCCCAGTAAATACTTACGTATAAGTAATCTCGGATAAAAATGAGATTGCAAAATTATCCTTTACCTTATGTCTAATTTCTTCCGTATATGTCCGAGACTCCAGTATATTGGGTTTAAACATATTATTAAATTGTAACAGAACCATAATAATATTTATGATATCATATATGATTCACTTACGACTTTATACTATCCTTTCATTTGTCAATTCTATGTTAAAGCAGTATTTTGGGTAAAATCGTTTCATTTATTGTCCGTGTTTTGACTTGTAATTATTAATATGATTACTTAGATAATGATTAATTAATTCCAGAATATAAAACATTATTTATATATAATATATATTAAGAATATACATATATATAATATATTGATAAATGGAAATAAATACACCGTTCATGGAGACGGTAGGTAGTACATACGCATGAACGTTGTTTTTTGTTTCCTTATTAAATTGAATGTAATTAAGTAGATGACATACATATATAAATATAAATAAATATAGTAGCATTATTATGTCATATATTTCATTATTACTTATTATATATGCTTTATAATCATTCTTAATTTGTTAACATGGAAAATGAATCTCATTGTGTCATGGATACGGTAATCTGTATGAACGCACGAGCGATGATATCGTTCCCATATTTATTGAATGGAATTGAAGTGGATGATATAATATCTTAGAATCATTATTATGTTATAATAATCATATATAGTTATTCTTTACACCATTATATACATCCCAGTAAGGTGGTAGTGGAAAAACTGATTACAACATGGCGTGGAGACGGTATTTTGTACCTACGCATGCGCGGTGATTTCATTTTCCGTAGGATGGATAGAAGGTAAAATAGGGTTGTTTCATATCTATAATAACATATAAGTATATATTTAATACTGATGTTATTACTTTATAATTAAACAACTAAATAATAGGAAGTATAAGAAGAAAGAAACATGAAAGAGTCGGTAGAAGAGATTACCTCTTCCTCGACGCACCTCCTTTAAACTCCTTCTTAGGGCACTAGAGTTGGTCTTTTGAAAATACCAGTACCTCTATGATATAACTAGAGAGGTTGATAAGAGGAATGTTTAGGGTTTTTCCGAGTTTCAAGGCTCAAAAGGGTGTGAAAAGAAGAGGTAGGAGGTGCCCTTTTATAAGGGAAGAGAGGGGCACCTTTGGAAAGTGTGAAAATATTATTTTATTATAAAATTATATTCAGTTTAAAAAGGTCCAAAAATCATAAAATATTAATATAAGATGACACATGGTAGAAATAAAATCATCCAATCAGAATTGGACATGTTTTGGATAATATTCTAATCATTACAATCTTATTTATTTAAATAATTTATTAATGAGGTAAATATAGTATCATTATTGTGTTATAAATAATTCAATTTATTTGATGTTTAAAAATTATAAGAAAAACACCCCCATGTAGGAAATATTTTTAGATTTTCAATGAGTATTTATAGTCTAAAAGATAATTTATATAACCCCTTATAAAAATTAATTACTAAAATAT
Source organism: Viscum album (assembly GCA_963277665.1). Classification (NCBI taxonomy): domain Eukaryota; kingdom Viridiplantae; phylum Streptophyta; class Magnoliopsida; order Santalales; family Viscaceae; genus Viscum; species Viscum album. The sequence continues at coordinate 1,479,785,299 of OY728141.1, read as the reverse complement.
TTTTGTTAATGTCAATTTTGTCTTTACATTAAATTAATTAATCCAAATTGTCATTATCACTACCATGTGGCTCAATGGGGTCCCAAAATTTCCCCAAGTATGCCCATGGTCGGCCACTACTTATCCAATAAGTTTAGTATAAATGTTAAGGTAATTTTGAATTATTATAATATTCTTTTAACCTTGAATTACCCTATTTATCTTTAACCGCAGTAAATAAAAGTCAAAAGTTACTATTCACCAAAAATTATTTTCATATTATTGAACCACATTTTACTTATTTATAAGAACCATTTATATCGGATTTTTTAACTTCAATTCACTGAAGTGGTAAAATTTCATTTAAATAAAAGAGTCAGTTTTTTAACTACCACTAAGTGGTTTCACTATTCATCAAAAATTGAAGTTTTTTAGAAAAATACCAATAATTCAGCCTAAGCTATATTTGATATTCTGAATTAAAAAATGATGTCTATTTTTCCAAAATTAAAAACATAGAAGTGGCATTAATTAATTTTAAAATTAATTCCTGTTATCAAAACAAATAGCGTGTTTTTAAGAAACAATAACTATCAAAAGATCGACACTTGTTCATGTCCAAATTAAAAGTGAAATTAATTCCAATGAACAACATTGGATTAAATGGTAAAAATATATTCTAATTACACTTTAAAACCAATTAAAATGATAATATAACCATATAAATTATTGCTATTAAAAAAAGTTGTTTTTAATTAAAATATAGCGTGTTTTTACTATTCATTAAAATATGAAAGTTATCCGAATAATATGAAAAATTTATCCAAATTAAATTTTTATATCCTGATTCCAAGAAAGAATTTTATTTTGTAAAATTTAACTTATAAACATGTCAAAAACTAGATTTAAAGTGGGTGCACCATAAAAAGGTGGCAAAACTGTATTTTTTTAAAAATAGTTATTTACCTGAAAAATTTATTTAGTTCTCATACCATGTTCTATAAAATATGTAAGATGAATAATAATGTTATAAAATTAAAAATTTAGTTAATACTATTCATAAAGGTTAGTCCATAATAATATTATAACAATATATCATTTTTTAGTGAAACCCGGTATTGCGTACTACACATGCTATCGAGGAAGGTCACGATTGCGTGTAATGCAAGCCAAGTCAGGGCTGTGTGTAGTGAAAACTCTGTTTGGTGTTCAATATAACATAATCAAAACTTATTTCATTTATACATTAAAAAAAATCTATACATAATGTTTCGTTTAATAATATCCACAAAACAAACTTGAAATTGTGTGTAACACGAGCCAAGAATAGTGTTGCGTATACTGCAAGCTAATACGGTGTTGTGTATAGTACAAGCTAATCTTGGTGTAGTGTATAATAGAAGACATCAAAGAAATTAAAAATAATATATCTCATAAAATCTGGGGGTGTTACATTCTACCCCCCTTAAAATGAATTTCACCCTCGAAATTCATCGGGGATATAAATCATTTAAAACTTTAAAGTTCCATTCATATAAACCCACATAAAAAAAAGAATACTAAATCATCATTTTAAAAAAGGAAGGTTAGAAACAAAATGGATACCCAAATTAACTCATCACTTGGGTTCCCACATATGAGTATATAGATGAAAATATGGATATGGAAGAGAAATCTAATCGTCAAGTTCTGATGGAGAGTGGTAGACAACATGGCTATGAAAAAACCAATAATCACAAAGCCATAAATTTGTGATGAACTAAAGTACCATCATATATGAGAGTACTAGGACAACATTATTGATTTCCAGGATCATTTCCCTAATATTGATGAACTTTTACATTAGGATAAATACTTACTTGATTTTAGTGTAATATCATCGTTGGTCATTCCATGAACAATTTCCACTTCATCTCTATTTAAAGAAATAAAGCTGAATTTTTCATTCATGAAGTGTTAGCAGATCATGCAATATAATGATAAGTCTTCCAATCCGTTTCTATCACAAAAAGGTTATTCTAAGTTATTAAATATACATAAGTCCATCTATGGTGAGATTAATTATATATGATTCCAACAATGGACTTATACTTCATCTATCATACTGCTTAATAAAATTAAACTAGTTCATACTAACCAATGATTTCCTGTAGGCCAGTGGTAGGTTATAAAGGCCTGTCGCACTTCGGTTGTGGGTTTGATTCCCGCAACCTTGTCTGACGCGACGGGTTGACGCTCGTTCTACGGGTTATCCTTTTTCTAAAACTATACTATTATAACATTTCAAAAATAATATCAAAAAGTTCTAACCTTAAACAATACTATCTGAAGTCCGACATAATCAATTCCAGTATTTAGACTTATCGAAAATACATATGTCCAATATCATTGTATAAAGAAAAGGATTTCTAGAAATGTCATTAACCAAGCATGTGAATACCATCATAAGATATATCTTATTGATCGCATTCCAAACATGTGAATACCTTAATCTTGTATTCTCTTACAACATGAATTACCATAGAACCATAGTGAAAACATGAATTCTGTCAAAAGGTAACTCTTTCCACATACCAAAATCCCAAATTTTCAATATACTCAAACCATGATATCACTTTTTCCTTATATCAATCATGAGATCATTAATATTATTTTTTCCTTATCCCTTCACTATGTTCATATCATATGCTTTCCAAAAATATTTCAATCACTTTTCATGGTTACCGGTACCATATAATTATTTATAACCAATACATAGATATTCCAAAATTCCACGATACCATAAATGAGATTCCATGATACTATTTTGAAATCCCATTACATAAACACTTAATCATTGCAAAACATTATTGTCATACTCAACATCACAAATAGTGATCACGTGTGACTTTCCATTATCCTTTGCCTTAAGAGGTTGATCACGTTGATCATCATTAACCCTTGGATTAGGGCATTGATTAGCATAATGCCCCATTTCCTTTCACTTGAAGAATTGAAGTGTTAGTGGTGTGTTCTCTACAGTATTTTCTTTATTCACATCATTAGAATCCCTTTTTACATTACTTAGACACTCAGCTGCTCGATGACCTTGTTTTCCACACTTAAAACATTTTCTAGTCCCTTTAAGAAAATCTCCACCATGCTTCTTTCCACACTTTGAGCATAAAGAAACATTCATCTTCTTTTCACCATTATTCTAAGATTTCTCCTTGAACTCCATCTTACGTTTCTTTTCAAAACCATGAGATGGATTTGTAACACCATCTTTTATTTCTACCTTGATAGAACAACGCACAATTTCTTCATAGCTCCTGAAGGCTCTTATAGATAATGCCCTTCGAAGACTTGGTTTTACGCCACTAAAGAATCGATCAACTTTACTTTCAGGTTGGATGATAAAGCCAGATGCATACCTTGCTAGACTTGTAAAGTTCACTTCATATATACCAACAGATTCATCATCCTTTTTCTTAAGCTCAAGGAAATCCTTTTCCATATTTGTTCTAAGAATATGAGGGAAGTACTTATTGAAAAATAAGTTCTTGAACTCACCCTATTCTATGGATTCAATTTCATCTCGGGGCCTCGTATTCTTAATTAGAGTCCACCATTGATCTGCTTCACATTCTAAATGGTAAATATCCAGAATGAATTTTTCATTTCCCAAACAATGAATTATGGAAAATATATTTTCAATGGTACTGATCCATTGTTCAATAACAAGTGGATCAGAAGACCCACTGAAAGAAGGTGGACGTTGCCTCATGAAGGACTCAATAGAATATTGTTCCCTTCTCAGCTCATTTGAAGTCCAGAATTATTCATAGTTTGTGTAAGTATAGAAATGAGATTTTTCACTCCATCTCCCATAACATTGATTTATTTAGGAGGAAAATCACTACATTGTCCATTACATTGATCAACATAGTTCCTTTGGGTTCCAGCCATCGTCTAAAACCCAAAAATAATAGTGTGAGAGGAAAAAATCATGCAAGGGAAAACAACATAATAAAGGGGGAGTACCTTCAATATCCAACATCTTAGGTTTAATTCTAATATTGTTACCGTAATTCTAGAACTATAAACTATACTTATACATAACCTTAGGTACATCCCAAAACATACCTTAGAAATATCTCTAGGGATTTCACTAAATTTTTTGCATCCCAGTTTCCAAAGGTTAACTAAACCATTCCTTTGATACCAACTGTAGAGACCCAAAGATTGAAATACATGGAAATTACATTACTTTTGTGGAAACTTAATACATACCAAAAAAAGACACCAAAGTATTGTAATAGTTTAGTGTCTTTGGAAGCTCATAACATAATCTTCTTATCATGGTGAGACATCTTAAACATCTCCCATAAAGATCTTCCCTTTTTTTTCTTACCTAAAACCTTTCTTTATATCCTGGGGAAAATAAAACATATAAAGGGTGAGTTAAAATGCTCAGTATGTGTAATCATGGAGAAAATAAAACAAACCATACACATTTGAACCTAAAAACATGAACATAATGTTTAAACATCTAAATCTTGAGCGATGACATAAAACATGGCAGTACCTAAGGCATAGATCATAATGGAACATAAATCATGATAAAATATCTTGGAAATACAACATGTAACTGTGGAAAAACATTAAACACATGATATTATTTCCATAGTATCCAAGGCATTGCTTCCAAGGCCATATTAGTGGACAAAGTCCCTTACTGAACCGAGTTCACTCCTCATTCCAGTCTTGTATCACTGAACCGGATTAACTTGTTGTTCCGGACATGTCTATATCATGAGATATAAATCTTTACCCAATGCATTGGAGGTAGATATAGGTCTCACCCATCTCATAATGAAATCATTCTTACGTGTGCCACAACATGAACATAAATAATTCATCATTACCCAAATAATAAAATGGGTTTAATAAACATCATCCCATCATAACATAATCCATAAAAAATGGATATCATTTCATCATAAGAAAAGTGAAAACATGTAAATAATATAGACATTATACTTGAAACATACACATATTAAATAATTCCATCTTATATGGAAAATGGTTTTTATAAAACACTTCAAATGAATTCTTGAGGAAAATATCCATTCTTCTTCAAAATCATTTTCTTTTTTACAAGATGCCATGAAATTTTAAAAGAAAAGGATTTTGTTGAAAATAGTCAGGAAATATTGTAGAGTAAGATTCATGAAAATAAGGTGTTATGAAACCGTAAAAATCTGTTCATGTCGTATAAGTTAAAAAAACATTCTCCTCGTACTTTTAATGGAAAAGTCAAAAAGTACCACGTATGGTAAACAAAAGAAAGATTCCATCCATAACACAAATTAAAAGTGAAAGAAGGGTAAACATGACTTTAAACATACATGGAAGAATATTAAACACTTTATGAAAAACATTTTATGGACATTGATGAAAAATATAACCCTTGTAAATACTTACGTATAAGTAATCTCAGATAAAAATGAGATTGAAAAATTATCCCTTACCTTATGTCCAATTTCTTCCATATGTGTCCGAGACTCCTATATAGTGGGTTTAAACATAATATTAACTTTTAACAGATCCATAATAATACTTATGATATCATATATTATTCACTTATGACTTTATATTATCCGTTCATTTATCAATTCAATGTTAAAGTAGCATTTTGGGTAAAACTATTTCATTTATCGTCTGTGTTTTGACTTGTAATTATTAATATGATTACTTAGATAATTATTACTTAATTCCAGAATATAAAACATGATTTAAATATAATATATATTCATAATAAACATATATATAATAGATCAATAAATGGAAAGAAATACACCGTTCATGGAGACGGTAGGCCGTATGTACGCATGAATGCTGTTTTTTGTTTCCTTATTGAATTGAATGGAATTAAGTAGATGACATACATATATATATATACACATAAATCCAGTAGAATTATTATGTAATATATTTCATAATTACTTATTATATATACTTTATAATCATTCTTGAATTGTTAACATGGAAAATTAATCTCATCGCGTCACGGAGACGGTAATCCATACGTACGCAGGAGCGATGATATCGTTCCCATATTTATTTAATGGAATTTTAGTGGATGATATAATATCTTATAATAAGTATGATGTTATAATAATCATATATAGTTATTCTTTACACCATTATACCCATCCAATTAAGGTGGTGGTGGAAAAACTGATTACACCACGACGTGGAGACGGTATTCCGTACATACGCACGCGCGGTGATTTCATTTTCCATAGGATGGATAGAAGGTGAAATAGGGTTCTTCCATATTTATAATAACATATAAGTATATAAGTAATACTGATGTTATTAATTTATAATGAAACAACTAAATAAGATGAAATAGAAGAAGAAAGAAACTTGAAAGAGTCGGTAGAAGAGATTACCTCTTCCTCGACGCACCTCCTTTAATCTCCTTCTAAGGGCAATAGAGGTGGTCTTTTGAGAAGACCAGAACATCTATGATATAACTATAGAGGTTGAGAAGAGGAATTGGTAGGGTGTGTCTGAGCTTCAAGGATCAAAATGGTGTGAAGAGAAGAGGGAGGAGGTTCCCTTTTATAAGGGAGGAGAGGGTCACCTTTGGAAAGTTTGAAAATATTGTTTTATTATAAACTTATCTTCGGTTTCAAAAGGTCCAAAAATCATTAAAGATGAAGATAAGATGACTCATGGTAGAAATAGAATCATACAATAAGAATTGGACATGTTTTGGATAATATTTTAATCATTATAATCTTATTTATTTAAATCATTTAATAATGAGGTAAATACTGCATCATTATTGTGTCACAAATAATTCAATTTATTTGATGTCTAAAAATTATAAGAAAAACACCAACATTTAGGAAATAGTTTTATATTTCCAATTAATATTTATAGTTTAAAATATATTTTATATAACCCCTTATAATAATTAATTACTAAAAGATTTTTGTTAATGTCAATTTTGCATTTACGTTAAATTAATTAATCCAAATTGTCATTATCACTACCAAGTGGCTCAATGGGGTCCAAAAATTGACCCAAGGATGCCCATGGTCGGCCAATAATCATCCAATAATGTTAGTACAAGTGTTAAGGTAATTTTTAATTATTATAATATTCTTTTAACCTCGAATTACCCTATTTACCTTTAACCGCAGTAAATAAAAGTCAAAAGTTACTATTCGCCAAAAATTATTTTCATCTTATTGAACAATATTTTACTTCCTGATAACAACCATTTATATTGGATTTTTGAAATTCAATTCACAGAAGTGGTAAAATTTCATTTAAATGAAAGAGTCAGTTTTTTAACTACCCCTAAGTGGTTTCACTATTCATCAAAAAATTGAAGTTTTTCAGAAAAATAACAAAAATTCAGCCTAAGCTATATTTGATATTCCTAATTCAAAAATTATATCTATTTTTCCAAATTCAAAACATAGAAGTTTCATTAATTAATTCTAATATTAATTCCCATTATCAAAACAAATAGCATGTTTTTAAGAAATAATAACTATCAAAAGATCGACACTTGTTTGTGTCTAAATTCAAAGTGAAATTAATTCCAATTACCAAAATTGGATTAAATGGAAAAAATATATTCTAATTAAACTTTAAAACCAATTAAAAAGATAATCTAACCATATAAATTATTGTGATTAAAAAAGTTGTTTTTAATTAAAATATAGCGTGTTTTTATTATTCATTAAAATATGAAAGTTATCAGAATATTATGAAAAATTTATCCAAATTAAATTTTTATATCATGATTCCAAGGAAGAAATTTATTTTGTCAAATTTAACTTATAATCCTGTTAAAAACTAGATTTAATGTGGGAGCGCTATCAAAAGGTGGCAAAACTGCATTTTTTTAAAATAATTATTTTACCTGAAAAAATTATTTAATTCTCATACCATGTTCTATAAAATATGTAAGATGAATAATAATGTTATAAAATTCAAATTTTAGTTAATACTATTCATAACGGCTAGTCCATAATAATATTATAACAATATATCATTGTTTAGTTAAACCTGGTAATGCATACTACACACGCTATCAAGGAAGGTCGTGATTGCCTGTAATGCAAGACATGTTAGAGATGCATGTAGTGAAAACTCCATTTGGTGTTTCATATAAAAAAATCAAAACTTATTTCATTTATACATTAAACAAAATCTATACTTAGTGTTGTGTAGAATAATTTCCACAAAACGAACTTGAAATTGTGTGTAACACGAGCCAAGAATAGTGTTGCGTATACTGCAAGCTAATACGGTGTTGTGTATAGTACAACCTAATATTGGTGTCTTGTATAATAGAATACATCAAAGAAATTAAAAATAATATATCTCATAAAATATCAGGGTGTTACAATCACGATGCGAATTAGGCTAGAAATGGTGACCTTTGGCTAATAAACCTTTGGTGTAGTAGTCCTCCAGAGTTGATTTAGTTGGGAAGACAAATTCTATAGAGTTGAGGTTTGAATTTTGGAATAAAAAACTGATCCAAATAAATTTCAAGGATCTGTAGGAAAGATGATCTTTATTATAACATTGTAGGATCCTAAGGCTTAGGCTATAAAGCGAGTGGATGATGCTAGTTGACTGTGGTAAAATCAACTAGTTCTACCTAAGTGGTTATTATTCCTTGGTCTGGAGATAGTTAAAACCAAAATTAATTAAGCCTTGCATCTACGGTATAATGTGTTTGATGAAATTGGTTGTAACCTAATCCACTTCAACCAGGATAGGGTCCTTAATTCAGATGTTCCATGGTCAGCGATATTTGAATGATTTAGATAGAAAAATGTTATTTGTATTTATTAATAAGCCTTAATGTTACCAATTTGAGAATTAAAGATTTATTAAGCTCAGAAACCCATACCCTCAATCCCTACTCTAAGTGGTTCAGCCACTCATAGTAGAATTAATCAAGAAATGGCAAGTGTATGAAAACATATGGAATTTAAAAATAGAAATGGGGATTAAAAATATATAGGACATACTTGTAGTGGGAATTATCAATTGATGAACATGAAATCAAGAATTGACAATAATGAGATGAATTAAACCACAATTATATCTAATGTAATTACTTGAAACAGGGATGAGAACAAATGTGGAAACTATTCATTGTTGAATTGTATTTGAAAGGAATAATGAAAAAAATAGTGTCGGTACTACAAAGTTGAATGAAAAAGAACCATGAATTCAGTCCATAATGATTGTATTTAAGTATAAAAATAAAAGGGAACAAATAAATTTTATTTTTGGGGTACTGTAAGTAGTGGAAAATGAGGGTGGAATGAAAGAACAAAAGTTGTATGTTTTGACGCTTCTGAAATTTGATGCCTTTCTATTGTATAAATTATTGAAATATTACATGAAGTGTAATAGGATGTAATATTGTGTGATTCCAATAAGTGGTTTTGTCCTCAGATTTTGAATCTGTGTGTATCTCACATGTATAATGTCTGATATTAGAAACTTTTAATCTTCTAATGATGTGTAATTTGGATTCATGACATATATCTCCCTTAAAGCTATATCTTCAAAGAAGGAATTTCTTTCAAATGGTTCACTAATTGTATCTAAAATTCACATTTTGTAATGGATTCTCCACTTTTAGTTTTCACAAATTCTATCATGACTTTCTTGCTAATTTAAAGAATGAGATCAAACATTACTACACATCAAGTAATTTGGTTTCATGGTGTGTAATAGTAAAATTTGATCTTTTTTCATTTTATCCTTTTAAAAATTGAAAGCCTCATTCCGAAAAAAAAACACATACCGAGTGCTTTATTGAATAAATAATTGAAAATAATTAACTAAAATGTAAAATAAGTATTTATTTTTTAATATTATCAAATTCCCCCACACTTAAACATTTGATTTTTCATCAAGAAAAAGGATCTCAAATAATATTTTGAAAAGGTCAAAAAAATTTAATATAGGAAACATCCATTATATCTAATAAAATAAAACTAAGTGTAAGTAGAAAAAGGTATTTCTGTAGAATCATACCTATATATTAAATCATTTGTGCCACATATCTGAGTTCGTTGAATAAATTTTAATCCTCTAATTACAGTATTTTAATCATTCCATGAATTCTATACCCATTCTAAAATTACCTCTTAATGAATTTTTTCTCATCACATTGGGTGAATTGAAACTATATTTATGCTCAATCCCAGATAAAATGATCCTAACCATAGGCTTTCATTGGTTCTATCATCCCCACTTTGTAAAGATAAAATAAAAATAAATTATGAGGGATATAAAAATTAGGATCTAATGACTCTATAGTTATGGGAAGGTTGTAAAATAGTTAAAAACAAGATCAAAAGGCAGGTTACACTCTAAATTATAATGCATGAATTTTGTGAAAAGGGTAATAAAATGAATCCTCTATAACTAATCAATTATATAATCCCAAAATCTCAAATTGGATCTATATATATTTCAAGTAAGTGCAACAAGGGTATCATGTCGCTTCCTTTCTCTTTATATTTTTTTCTTTCAAAATTCATTTGTAGGATAGATCTCATATTAATCACCCAACCACATATGACCCTTTATGGGATTCATCAGTCTAGAAATAGGGATTTTTTACCCTCTTAATACACAATCCATATAATTTCTTTTCATTTTATTTTTTATTTTTTAGAGAAATGAGATAGAAATGAAAGGGTTTAATGTAAACATAGATCAAAATATAATAGTCTAATGAGTAACACCATACATTACCATAGTATAATCATACAATTATGACTAAATTCCTCCCTCACACTTGATAATTATAATGTCATGCATTAAAAAAATAACAGGTTAGGATTAGATAGTCATATTGGAATAGTGGAATCCTATAAAGGCATTCTTAGAAACTACAGTCTTATTGAGGGAATGATGTAAGGTGGGTCTTAGGGAAAAGTGTCACAAAAAATATTTCCTTAATCATTTTAAAATTGTATTTTTTTTTAGTCATATCCTCAATAAGATCTTAATACATGTTCTGATAGGTTTAGATGTACTAGGTATCACTCAAGAAATATTCTCTAAAACAAATATGCAATTGAAGGATCAAAATCCACCAGGTAAAGAGAATAAAAAAATTAACAATATACCAGTAATGGTAGAAAACAAATTAGTATGTTAATTAACTGTAATTTAAAAAATGTAAAATTTGAAATAAATCACTAAACTGAATAGTCCTTAAAATAAACTAAACAGATATAAAACATGGATTTCCAACAATTACCAACTTAAAATTTTCTTTTATTTTAATGGATACAATTATTTTTAGGTTTAAACCATGATTCCAATTTGAAATATTCATTTTAAATAGTTGATAACATGAAAAATTCAAGTGTATCAAAAGTTTAATTCATGAACAACATCACAACACTTAGAAGAAGACAGTGATCGCACTATATATGGGACTAATGTGGGAGGGGTATAATAGATAAGTATTAGAAAAATGAAATGGTAGTTCAAAAAATGAATTCTAAGGGAATCATAACCTCCTTATATGTAGTGGCATGCTATGAGGGAACATGGGTGTCCTATGTTTGAAAAGGGGGATACCTATAAAATGGGTTGGAAATAAGATTTTTTCACTATATAAAAAATTTTCCAACATATTTAAACATTTGTAAGAAAAATTATAGGCAGGCACACAGTATGATGAGAAAGGGAAACCAATTTTATTCAAGTACAAGCAGGTTTATAAAATAAAGCTAAAAGTGACCTATAATGAAAAGAAATAGTCTCTATAACAAAAATTATCATAATGAATATAATAAGAAATGTGATAAACTATGGGTTTCTTTCCCTAAATCGAAATTAAATAACATTATTAGTTAGTTGTATAGATCAAAGTACCAGGTAGTGTGGTCAATCGGCTTAGTTGCACCGATGTTGTTTGTAACTACTCAATGTAGTGTCCTATTTGTCTCTCTATATTTATAAAGTATTGAACAGTTTAGGTGTGTACCACAAGAGGAGTTGTTTTTGAAGAAACGGTATAGATTCTCATTATAGTGGCTTATTTTTATGAGTTTTCCTTGATAAATCCTAAAGTTGATGTTCGATCTCGGTCATATGTTGAGTTACTCATTGAACCAGAGATGATGGCGACCTATTTACATAAATATTCATATATTAAAAAGTGGAACTAGACATGGATACTAAAAAATTATAATGATTTAAATTTATGCTAATATATGTAGAGAAAAAATCAGTTCCCAGATATAGATAATTATAGTAATATAAAATGTTGGGATAAAAATAATACAAAGGATGAACTATCATCCCTAACAAGAAATTTGAAACCCCAAAAAAGAAAAGTGGAAACTAAGATAATCTCAAAGAATAAAAAAGATCCTATAATTTCCACTCTCAATTGAGTGGGGGCGATAGTTGTCCACGTACATCAGTGGTAGTGACGGAAGTCGGGGCTGGTGGATCAACTACATATGGTGGAGTAATGGCATGGGGAATATAGCCAGGGTAGTTTTTGTAGAGGTTTTGATCCTATGTTGGGTTGTGAATTTGGTAGCTGGATCGATATGTGGGACCTCAGAAGATGTGGTTGTGTCTAGCCCCTTGCCCTCAAGCCTACTCGGTGAGGTACTCCTGCAAGACAGTAAGGACATATAGCTATGAAGGCTGGTCAGTGTAGTATATGGGTGGGGTGGGAGTGGTATAATAGGAGGCTTTTCTAGGTATTGATTCTGGTTGAGAGCCTCTGGGAGAAGAGGGTAGTGGAGTGTGGTAAAATGGGAAAGGTTGGTGAAGGGAAGTTGCAGATTGGAAGAGATCAGTCATAGGTTCTCTAGGATACATAGCTGCATGGCCCAGAGAACTAGGGGGTGCTATGGGTGGGTGGGGAAGTAGTGGATACCGTAGTGGTAGAGGTAGGGACATGGGTGGGAGGTGATGGAGCGAAGTGGTGGGTTGAACGTTTGGTGGATTCTCTATAGGTGGTGGGTCCACTATAAATGGTGGGTTGGCTGCTGGTGATGCCTCATATACTCCTGGTGCCTAGTGGTATGTGTCATCATTACTCACTCAGAGATGTATCTTTTTTAACATCAATGAAATCACTGGACTCGATAAGTCTGAAGGATGTGAGGGGAAGAGAAATATTAAGGACTCCAAGATGTCTGGCGAGGTGGGTGCTGAATTAACAACCCATTAATGTTCCTCTATTCCAGTGTTTGTGTTCCATATAGTAGTAGGTGAATGTAGAATCCATGTTGATGGTTGGGACACCAATGGTTGCTACAAAAATTAGGACATCGATCTGGCTTAAACTCCCCTGAGACTCTTCCTAGGAAAACCATGTGTGGGATATGGATCTATGGAGTATCTGTAGTGTTGGGCTACGTACATAAGTGGACTTAGTGATCTAGGGGTCATGTAATATCAGATCGTCAAATGGAATAATCTTCCACAGTTTCCTTGAATCAGACTGAGGGGTATTGATATAAAGTATCATAAAAATATCATACATGGATAACTCCTCTTTATAGATACCCTGAATAATGCCAAATTTGGAAAATGAGATCTAATGTGGTCGGTTTCCCAGACGGAAGCGTAATCTATCTTCTGCTAATTCAAATTTTTAATGGAACTCTAGGAACATATATCTATATGCTTCCTCATGTAACTATATAATTAATGATAAATAGAGTCTATTGAGGATCGTTATTATGTCATTGATGATGTTCAGGCGAGTGAGAATGGCCATATTAAGGGTATTTTTTGTCTTTATGGGCTTCACCTATATCCCGTTGAGGTAGAAGCGATGCTTCATGTTTGAGAAGCATATAATGGGGTGCAGATGGATATTTTCATCACTATATGAGCCATCGAAGTAAGTATGGGATTCGTATTGAGCAGCAGGTGAACCATGGGATGCAGTGGAAGGTGGGGGATATGTTTCCCATGGAAGTGAGGGTGAAGAAGGTTTGATGCCTTTTGGATCTTTCACAAGTGGATGATTCCCTTTGTCAAATGAAAAATATAATGGTGAAAGGCATAGAGTTTTGGTCTTCATCATACTAGGAGTGGGGATTAGGGTTTTAGGTTCATGTAAGGATAATGGGGGGAGGGGTTTGGTTTATGTTGAAAGAGGAGGAGGAGGATGAGGGGTGTGAGTTTTCAGTTGTGAATAAGGGGTTCGGTTTTACGGACTATGACAAGTGGTAAGGTAGGGGTGTTCTTGGTAGTTAGGGAGAAGGGAAGGGAGGGAGTGCACGACCGACGGAGGAGGAGGGGGTGGTGCAAGTTGTGAAGGAGTGTTGAAGGGTGGGAGGGTGGGGGCACAACTGAGAGGGGAGGGAGGGGAGGGGTGTGGGTTTTCATGGGAGGAGGGGGGAGTGATGGGGAAGGAAGGTGGGTTGTTGGTTAATGAACCTAGGGTTAAAAACCTATTTTTTAAAAACCTACCCATGATATTACATGACATGTAACTACATTTCACGTCGTCTACTACAAGTTTTGTTGAATTTGTGTCAAAAAATTTATATATAATGTAATAAGGATACAGGATGTGCAATTGAAATTTTTGGTTCTACATTTGTAAAAACCCTATCCTTTATCTCATGGAATATCCTATGATTTTTTAATGCTATCCTATTCTAATATAAGAAAGGATGACCTACCCTAGGTTTCCTCCTAGTCTGCAATTCATTTAACATCAAGCACATGACTTCTTAAAGTCATAGATAATCTTTAGGATGATGACACAACCTTCAGGGAAGGGTTCTGAGAATAATTTCATCCTTTGGTCATTAACATTGAATGCTGGCCCACCTTCCTTCTAAATTTCAATGTTCCCATTAGGGAATACATGAATGACATCAAAAGGGATAGAACATCTATATTTTATCTTCCAAGGTAAAATTTTCAATATATATTAAATAAGAGGACCTCATTCGTTGTAATAAAGATGCATCTTATAATTAGTTGATCATGAAATTTCTTAGTTCCCTATTTATATATCATTTCATTTTTACAAGAATATTTTTTAATTTTTTCCAATTCTTCTTGCTATAGAATTCGAGCTTCAATAACTCACTACGTATCTGAACTTAACTTATAAATTTCCTAGAATGAGGAATGTTATAGTTCAAATTTCAGATAACATGGTTTCCTATAAACCAGTATAAATAGGGCAGTACCTATGGGTGTTTTATATGAATTGTGTTAGAACCATAATGCATCAACCTATTTCAAACTTTAATCACTTCAACATGTGTTCATGGTCATTTAGAAGATTTTTTTTGATTCCCCTATTTTAAAATTTTACTTTCCCATGTGTTTGTTATTGATAGAAAGTTCCTATGTTTTAAAGGATTCCATATATTTCCAGAAATACTTTAATAGATTTATTGGAAAATGTGTTCCTAGATTTCTAATGAGTAATCTTGGAAATCTAAATCTATAGAAGACATTATTTTTCAAGAAATTTATTTCCACTTCTGCTATTTTTTATGATGATTCTTCATCTTCTACCCACATTGAGGCCTATTAAATTCCAATAATAGTGTAGGATTTTACATGTGAATTCATAAATGGTCAATGATATTTATTCCCCAAACATCAAAGATTTCAACTTCTATGATTGGGATTTGAGAAATTTTATGTCTTTTTCTAATATTCCCAGTTCACAAGAACATATCATGACATTGAATAAATTCCATTGCATCTTGGTGTAGAGTGGGCTAGAAAATTACACTTTTTTTAATATTCCCTATAGTGCAGTAAAGTCCATGATTTCCTCTAGCTTGTTATATATGACACATATCTATTACAATCGGGATTTCATTTTCGGAAATGAAACATTGAAATAACCCATCAGCTCAACATTTGAACAGGAGTTGTTCAACACAATAATAATGTTTTTATTTAGTCAAAAATATTCTTCTTTGATGGTATTAGAGGTATTGGAGTAAAAATATCTTATCAATAGAATTAGAGATATTGGAAAACCACAGTTGTGCCCAAATGCTAAAAAGGGTCTGATAAGGAAAATAATCTTTGACATCGATATCATCATCATCCCAGATGAGTGATAGAGGGATATGGGATAGATGATTAGTGATATCATTTTTCCCCTTTAGTATTATTTAAGTAAATATTAAATTCTTGGAGAAGGAGGATCTACCTTATCAACATTTGTTTATAATTCTTTGTTTCATTAAATACCCAATGGCAGCAAGATCAGTGTTCACAATCACCTTGGACAAGACCAAATTGGAACAGAATTTTTAAAAAGCATGGACAATAGATAACAGTTATTTCTTTATTTTTTTATTATTGACATGAGATACATTCTTTGTGTGGCAGGAATAGTAGACCAGACAGAATATGTGAATAACTCATCATCCTAAAATAGTTCCAATAGAAAATTCGATGGTTTCACACATTAATTAATTTTTTTTCCTAATAAGGTGAAATGATTATAGGGGTTATATGAGGATTTTCATTAATGTAACAAATGCCTACTAACATTATTCAATTAATTAAAATGGAACATCCTCTGAAAACTTGTGTGTTTAAAGACTGGAAACTTTTGCAATGTCTTCTACCAATCGCTTATAAAATCTAGCATATCCATGAAAGCTTCTTATACCCAAATTGTTGAGGGATCAAGTAAATCATTGATGACCTTTATCTTAGTTTGATCAACATATATGACCTCTTTTTAAATTCTACTTCCAAGGACTATGCCTCCTTGAACCATAAAATGACATTTTCTCAATTCAAAATTAGTTATTTCTCTTTACTGTATCACATTACTAACTCAAGATTGTTTATTAATACCTTGTAATATCATTAATAAATTGAGAATTCAACCATGAATATTTCTAATAATTCCTCTTCTATATCATGGAAAATATGTGTCATGTATCTTTTATTTTTTTTGGATCATTACACATACTGAAAGAAATGTGCTTTTAGGTGAAGGTTACAAATGGACATGTGAATGTGGTTTTTGAGTAATCAGCTAGGTATAATGGAATATGATTGTATCTCAAATACACATCTAGAAAAAAAAATCATTTCCTTATAGTCTTTACAAAATTTTATCCATAAATGGAAAAGGGAAAAGATCATTCTGTGTTGGATAATTTAATCTTTTATAATCCACAAAAACTCTTCATCTCGTGATTGTTTCTATCAACATCCAATCATTATCATCAGTGTTTTCCACTATAATCCCATATTTATTTGGAACTAATTGTAGTGGTCTAACCCACATGCTATTGCAAATGGACAAGATAATTCCAACATCTAGATGTTTCTGTAATTCTTTTTTAACAACATCTTTCTTTTGTTGTGTGAGACACCTTTGAGGTTGGGTGAATGTAGTTTGAAAGATCCCTTTGATGTCAGCCACTCCCTAGGTAATTGAATTCTTTTTTCATGATATAAACCAATTTTTATTCCTATGAATGGGATACTTTAGAGTTTATGATTACTAGTTTAGAGGATGAATCTCATAAGTATGAATACATAAGAGTACATGCTAGAGGATTCATCTCCATTTTTGGTTGTTGAATAATTAGGGGGGCTGAAGTGTGGGAACGTATCCCTTGTTATGGGTCCATTAATGGTAAATTCCTAAAAAATAAAACACTTATTCTACTTTAGGGAGTGATTCATCACTATATTTTTCTATGGTTATGTATTCATTTCTTTCTTGGGTAAGAGAGATAGATTTGAAATCTATTGCATCATCTGATTGTTTAACAGCTTTAATGAGGTTGAGAATACATATTAT
Source organism: Viscum album (assembly GCA_963277665.1). NCBI lineage: Eukaryota > Viridiplantae > Streptophyta > Magnoliopsida > Santalales > Viscaceae > Viscum > Viscum album. The sequence goes on along the minus strand of OY728141.1, from coordinate 1,479,767,475 downwards.
TATCTGAATATAATGATTTTACACCCATGGTTTAAATATATTAGATATTTTCCTATTGAGAATAATGGTTATCCGAGAATAATGGTGATATCACCTTCTTCTTCCATATCCAAAACTAGGAAGTCTACATGAAATATAAACTTTCCAGCATTGACTAGAACATCCTTAAGAATTCCTATAGGGTTCTTTATTGATCAGTCTAGTAGTTTTAGTGTTAATAATGTTGGTTTGTTCTCCTGAAGTCATAACTTCCAAAATTCACTCATTGTCATGAGGTTGATACGTACGCTGAGATTGCAAAGAGCTCTTCCAAATTTACATTCTCTGATAGTGAATGGGATTGGAAAACATTTGGGGTCTCTCATCTTTTTAATTATTTTATAATAAAAAAAATATAGAATTATTCATTTAGCGAGATTACACCATGATCCTCCGCTTTTCTTTTTTTGGAAAGCATATCCTTTATGAATTTGGCACAAAATTCTATCTGAGAAATAACCTATACAAAGGGAATGTTGATATGAAATTATATTAATATTTCCATGGACTTC